>OX276400.1:17162676-18546663 GCA_946251805.1 Cybosia mesomella | reverse complement strand
AAGGAATTACGTCCTTGGGTGACCTTACATGCCCACCGATCTTGGAAAACGGCGTAAAAATGGTTTTTATGGTGAGTTTTGACGTTGAGTCACTTTTTACCAACGTCCCCGTGAAAGAGTGTCTCGAAGTAATTCGGGCAAAGCTAAGCGACCATGAGATGCCAGAGCAATACATGGTATTATTGCGTAACTGTTTGGAGGGCAGCTACTTTTTGTATCGTGGGAAGCATTACCTCCAGATCGAGGGAGTAGCCATGGGTAGCCCAGTGGCACCGGTCATGGCTAATATCTGGATGGAACATTTCGAAGCCAGCTTAGATCTGAAACCATGGGCAGTGAAGTTCTGGAAGAGATATGTGGACGATGTTTTCTGCATTCTTAAAGGCGGCAAGCAGGAGGTCGAGCAGTTACTGGGACATCTGAATTCAATTCATCCTAAAATCAAGTTCACGTATGAATTGGAATCGGACAGAAGCTTACCTTTCCTGGATGTGAGGGTGACATGTCGGACTGATGGATCCCTAACGCACACAGTCTACAGGAAACCAACGCACACCGACAGGTATCTGAACGCTCTATCTCACCACCACCCTCGCCAGCTACAGTCTGTCGCGAATTCACTGCTGAACAGAGCACGGGACCTTTGTGACGTGGAATTCTTGGAGAGCGAGCTGTCCCACGTACAAAGGGTCCTTAGGTGGAACGGCTACAAGGTGAACGGCCGAAAATCCAGACGGAAAGGGAAGGAAAGACATCCGGACGCTCAAAGGCAACCAGCGTTCATGCCGTACGTGAAAGGGGTAACGGATAAAGTTGGGACAGTACTAGAAAAGTACTCCATAAAAACCATTTTTACGCCGTTTTCCAAGATCGGTGGGCATGTAAGGTCACCCAAGGACGTAATTCCTTTTCAATCACCGGGCGTGTACAAGATTGATTGCAGTTGCGGGAGTTCGTACATTGGACAAACGAAGCGTACAATAGCTGAAAGAGTCAAAGAACATATCGCAGCTGTGAAAACTCTTCAGGTGAACAAGTCTGCCATAGCCGAACATTTACTAGAATCAGGACCAAACCACTGGATTGAGCTCCATAATCCCAAAATCCTCTCCCGTGAACGTCACTACTACAGTAGAATTGTACGTGAAGCGGTGGAAATCAGATAACATAAAAATTTCAACCGGGGGGACGGTTTTAAGCTTTCATCTTCGTGGAATCCAGTCATCAGTAAATGTACATCACATAAAAATATGCGTTCAGAATCCGCTGATATCGTGAGTGTTGTGTGTCGGACAAATGATCGAAACGATGGTCACCCTATGAATATATCAGACCAAGTGCGGGTAGTTCGAAATACTCGCACGACTCGCAGGCGGTGATGCTCCAATTCTTCAGTCCTACTCGCGACCATGGGCGCAACATCGCGTCCGAAACGTCGAGGTAAATATATACCATTATATATTTATTAACGCGATTAAGTCAGTTTCACTTAAACAGTACCGGGTCACTTTATTACTGCTGACCGGCGTGAGGCTGGTGTATTGTACATCTAAGTGTGCCACTACTCGCTGGCATCAGGTAGAAATATATACCCACAACATTATCAATATATAATTGTGCCAATAACTGTGTGCTGATGCCTTGCTGAGAAGATTTTTTTATGTATATGTCTGTATAATATGAGCTCCTAAACTCACTTCTATTTATCTATGTGTTCCTATTTCATGTGTAATACTTCTAAATAACTATCTGTGACTGTATTATTTCTCTGTATCTAAATATATGTGTGTACAACTGTGTATTGCGTTTCATTGGAGATCAGCTGACCTGTGCACCACCTAGAACCTCTGAGAAAGGTGCCCTGGGATTAGGAAACTCTGTTTGCTCACCTGGACTAGCCGGTGTGTAACCCCAGTACCTACCGTACGGTCTCCTTGAACTCCGCACTGCTACTGGCTGGGATACTCCCTCTGGACCTCCGAGTTCGGGAGGTGGCCTCATTGTATGAGGTCAAGAGAGGAGTGCCCCAGCCGTGGCTAGGGGACAGGGAGGTCGAACGGCTGGCACCTATTTTGGCGGCCCCGCACCCCGCTGAGCGCATACGCCTAGAATTCGACAGCGTGGTAGACGAGAATCAGTTAAACAACGTGGTACCACATGACGTACGCATTTTCACTGATGGGAGCAAAATTGAGGTCCGGGTTGGGGCTGCTGTCTCTGTATGGAACAGTCAGTCTGAAGCCAAGGCCCTCAAATTTGCTCACTCAGCACATTGTACCGTCTACCAGGCGGAACTCCTGGCGTTGCGTAAGGCGGCGTGCGTGGTGGAGCGGCACGACGCTGCCGCGTTCGGCATCTTCAGTGACAGCAGGGCGGCTCTTCTTAGCATAGTGAATCCGCACTCTTTCCACCCCCTTTCAGTGGAGACTAGGGGCGCTCTTGGTCGCTGTAAACAGCGGGGCAAGAGCGTCTCTCTCTACTGGATAAAGGCCCACGTCGGTCTGGAGGGGAATGAGAGAGCGGATTCATTTGCTAGGGAGGCTGCCTTACGACTGAAAAAAGCGCCGGATTACGATAAATGTCCTGTTTCGTTCGTCAAGGGTGTCCTAAGGCGGGACTCCCTCGACGAATGGAACAGGCATTATCAAAATGGCGAAACAGCCTCCACAACCAAGTTCTTCTTCCCCTGCGCGGTAGAGGCATACAGGACCGTCAGGAGGATTACCATCAGGGGCCAAACAACCCAATTCCTCACAGGGCACGGTGGGTTCGCCGGATACTTGACTCGATTCAAGTGTAAGACGGACCCATCGTGTGCCTGTGAGCCTGGGGTCGAGGAAACGGTGGCCCACCTCCTGATGGCCTGTCCCATACATGCCAAGGACAGGTTCGATTTAGAAAGTGAGCCCGGAATCACAATAGATCGGAATGGTACACAGTCTTTGATGGATTTGCATACAGAGAAAACTATAGCATTTGCTAATAAAATTGTAGGAATTGTAAACGCCAGGAACAAGACGTAGAGAATATGTAGGAACACTATGTAACCATAATGCTACCTAGCATAATCTAATAAATAGCAGTAAAAATTATAGTTCTGTATTAACTTTGTTGTATACAATAAGATATATAAATATATATATATATATTAAGAGTACAATGTAAAAACAGTGTTGCCATTCTTAAATATGTATTAGGATAAGTAAATAGAAATAAGAAAAATGTAAACACCTATGTAATAAAATGTAATAAATAAAGAAAAAGAAAAATAAAAGAAATAAAGATAGCTAGAAATTAGCTGGGTAGGTACTGTGGTACCCGGGGGGTTGGGTACCACGCGTGTATGAAGTGATAAAATTACAACACTTTAAGAGGGAAAAAATATTATTTATTTATTAATCACTCGCACTTCCTACTTATATTATTAGGGATTTACGCGGTTGTTTTAACTTTTAATAGCGGACTGGGGCGTATATCGTGGTCTCGGCCCAAGGATAGGGCTTAAAACGGGGTTCTTCCCAGGATACTTTTCTCAGCTTCAATCGGAACGGCTCCACCAGGCCCGTTCAGATCCCGAATGTCCAGGCTGCGATTGTTTTATCACGTTCCTAACTTGAAATATTGAAACATTACAATAGTTTTATTTAAACTCTGACACATGATGGCCAGGTAAACGAACCGTAGTGTGTCGAACGAGGTCCGGACACTACAGTACATAATCCCCATAGAGAATGAAAGGTTGTATGAAAGTACGAGAGGAATGATTGCGAGAACTGGTATGCTTAAGAGACTCGGAATGAAAGATGATAAGCTAGATTTAAATTAGGAAGCCTTTTACTTAGTCTTGAATACCAAGAGCTTTGCATCCCGATGCAAAGGTAGGGTATAAAAAAAAAAACCCCCAGTGAGGAAAAAAGGTTACATGTTAAGTATAAATTATTGCTCTTCATTTTTTGAGACTACTTCGGTCTTATTACAAAAAACGGAACAAAATCTGGTTTAAACCTGAACTATAAAGTCTACGTTTCGTCTCAATGCCATGGTTTAAACTTCTCCTTATTACAAAAGCTAAATAATCCGTAGACTACTTAGTACCATGAGTTGATCCATGGATTAAATAATAACCATAGATTATTAAAAATATTGTTCATTCGTTATGACAGCATTTTTTTTTTTTTTTATATATTTATTCCGTCAATTGACTGCACCCCGCTGGATGGTGAGAAGCTAGGGTGAAGTCCAGAAGATATGGGCCACCATCCCAGATGCTGACGATCCCAAAATGGTAGCCCCTATCTTGACGGCCTCAAAAGATGCTTTTTCACGCCCCGCTTGAAGAACCCGGGATTGTAAGAAGAAGGAAACACGTGCGCGGGCAGAGCATTCCAGCTCTTTATCGTGCGACAAAGAAAGGAAGCACCGAACCGCTGAGTTCGGGACTGTATGGTTTCCACCGTGTGCGGATGGCATCGCAGTCCAGCACGTGTTGTTCTGGATCGAAATGGAGAAGGTGGGATCAGTTGAAAGAGCTCGTCAGAACACTCGCCGTGGTAGAGGCGGTAAAATACAGCGAGAGAGGCAATGTCTCTACGCAGCTGCAGAGGTTCCAGGCTATTGGAAATCTCAGGACTCCCTATGATACGGATGGCACGCCGCTGCAATCTGTCGAGAGTGTCTAATAGGTACTTTGCGGAGCCGTCCCAGAGATGAGTGCAGTATTCCACGCAGGGGCGAATTTGTGTCTTGTACAAAAGACACCGCTGCTCCGGCGTGAAAAACCGTCTCACCCTGTTCAGAACTCCGAGTTTTCGTGAAGCTGTTTTGATGACGCTCTCGATGTAGTTTTTATTGTTCAGTTTGCAGCGAACGTCCATTCCGAGCATGTTAAGGTGGTCTTGCAGTGGTAGCGGTGTGTTCTGAAGAGTTGGGAGAGGAAGGAAGGAGGATACTTTGGCTGTGAACACGGACGCTTGTGTTTTCTTGGCATTGAACTCGACCAAGTTCTCAGATCCCCATTGGGAAATGCGGGTCAGGACCTGGTCGAGCTCAGTGACAAGTTGTCGCCTGTTTTCCTCAATATCGGTCCGCTTGGCCGCAGGGTGTCCGTAGTATCCTCCATGCAGACTGCTATCGTCTGCATAGCAATGAATGCTGCCAGTAGGCAGCATGTCATTGATATGCAGAAGAAAGATAGTGGGTGATAGGACCGACCCCTGAGGCACGCCAGCATTAACCTGCATAAACTCTGAAGCTCGGCCGTCACAGAGAACTCGGATGCTGCGCTCATGCTGGAAGCTGGTTACCCAATTGCACAATCGAGTAGGCAGACCATAGGCCGGAAGCTTGGAAAGAAGCGAGCTGTGCCAGACTCTATCAAAGGCTTTGGCGATATCAAGGCTGATAGCCAATGACTCGCCATGCCTGTCCATAGCCTCACCCCAGAGACGTGTGACGTACGCCAGAAGATCACCCGTTGACCGCTTCGGTCTGAAGCCATATTGCCGGTCATTAATTAATGAGTGATCTTCTAGGTAACGCATGAGCTGTGTGTTTATAATATGCTCAAACACTTTACAGAGGACTGAGGTGACAGCTATGGGTCGATAGTTGCCCGGGTCCGAACGGTCTCCCTTTTTAGGGACCGGTTGTATGTTCGCCTCCTTCTAAGCCCGCGGGACTTTTCCTTAGGAATAGGACAGGCGGTACAGCCGTGTTAGCGTTGAAGACAACTCCGCTGCACATTTTTTTTAGGACCAACGCAGGAATACCGTCAGGTCCACTGGCTTTCCGGATGTCGAGTGACTGTAGGGTTATTCGAACGTCGCATTGCCTGATGCGAATATCAGGCATTGAGTGGTCGCAGCTGGGTAGCGTTGGTGGCTGTAGTCCACAGTCATCGACACGGGAATTAGCCGCGAAGAGGTTAACCAGCATGTCTGCTTGCTCTTGCGGCTCGTGAGCCAGTGAACCGTCAGGGTACCGTAGTGGCGGTAGCGAGGGCTGGCAGAACTTGGATTGCACTGCTTTGGCCAGTCGCCAGTAGCCGCGGCTGCCTGCGGGATGCGACATGAGTTCTTGACCAAGCCGTGCTATGCGCTGAGCATCCGCTCTAATGTATGCCCTCTTGCAGTCCTTTGTGGCTCTGTTATTGCCACCTTGAGGTGACCCACATTTGGATCGCGCTCTGCGCGTGCCCTGGAGTGCCTCGGAACTTTGCGATCATTCGATCGCAAAGTTCCGAATCCTTTGAAAGCAAAAGATTTCTTAAGACAGATGAATAATATTTACTAAAAATGATGAAATCCCATTACAAAATACTTTTTTCCTTGACCTTGATCAAAAGACGATTTAAACCTGGATTTACAGTAAGACGGTATTTTGTAATAAGACCCAAGCAGGTTTTGGATTTGTATATGGTCCCAATTTACAGATTGAGGCTATTGAGGAAAATCAGAAAGCTCAAGATGGTTAATTATCAGGGCTCCTCACAAAGCCAGTAGAATCGATTCCTATTTTTCTTCATCCGCAATGACAATCTCTATTGCATCAAAAGCTTGCGCTTTTCAGGCTGTCCGCTTTCCTGTTATTTTAGTTTATTTTGGCTTTTATGGGAGCGACTGCTGTGCGACCCCACAATACCAAGAGGAAAGTCTGCGTCAGAGCCTCGTACATCAATCAGCAGGTATATCGTTTAGTAAGTAAGGTAGGCTTGGGCTCCGGAGATCTAGGTGGAGCCCCATGCAGCTAATCGACTCCATTAGGCAGAAAACAGAGTTTGTTTAAGGCATTAAACTTAACTAGGTTGTCATCATTTCAATCTGGCACTGTTTTCACTTACCAGTCTTACGATGTTTATCCTCCATCTCTATTTCACACAGTTAAAATGAGATCAATGTCAACGCGTAAAAATAACCGATTCAAACTTAGCACACTGAACTCAATATCAGTTAATTTTATACAAACGTGTGTTATGTGACAGTTAAGTTTTATTTTCAGATAATTTGATAATTCGACCTTGCCCCCTTCTACATTCTACTTTGAACCTTTGTGATAACATTACTCTAATCTTACACAATATCCTGCTTACATTTAATATACATTCAATCAGAATTGCACAAAAAAAGCCAAATAAAAGAGATTTCTCTCTCAGTTTCTAACTATAAATAAGAGATGATTGCCCATTATAATTTCAAACAAGACGAAGACTGGCTACTTATGCAAACTGGTGCTAAAGTAAAATTTCAAATTGTTTTCGTTTATCTCTTTAGACAGCTAAACAAGGATATTTAATCACATTACGATGACGAATAGTATCAGTAAGTATATCAATTTAAAAAATAATAATTCTAGAAGTCGAACGGCTGACAGTACCTTAATTCACTGCAATTTTTTTTTTCATATTTAATAGCATTTGTGCACCAAAACCAATGTTATCTGGTATCGACTTTTTTTAAAGATTGTTTAAAAATAAAGGGAATATGAATTCGTTATTATATTTTTATAATTATCTTGATGCGTTATTCTAAAAAAACGGTAATTATTTATCAAAATACGATTTACTTCATTATTCCGTGGAGGATGTGTAGGTCTTTGGGTTGGGACGCAACATGCGTCGACATCTTGGCGCCATCCAATCTTCCAAGCACAGTGTACTGCGCATGCGCTGCTACATCTGCAGACTCTCAAACGGCGCAAATATACTAATTTAATCAGTAACAATATATTTGAGCCGTATGTAGTCGAAACCCTTTGTTCCATGGGGTCCAAGCGCTTGCTCCCTATTTAAAGAGATTATGAAACGGTTGACCGACGCTTCCCGTGACCATAGGGCTGACTATTACCTCGCACGAAGAAGCACCTATATCTATCTGTTAATATATTGTGTAGCTCACTCATCATATTATATTTATGCATTGTCAGTGGAAAGAAAAGTGGCAGTAGCATTGGCAATGTGCGAGAGTGCTGCAAACAAAGCATTGCCATACATTTCAATTCTCGCCCGCATAGGCGACGATTGAAATGTATGGCCAAATTTCTATTCACGTCACGATCATCTTTGGTGAAGATGCGTGAAGAAGTGCGAACCGATAATTTGAACATTTGTTAGTACAATCTTGAAGTGTATTACTGAAATGATAGAGAAATGATAGACTATATTTAAGGTTTATGTTTAACTCACTACCAGACTTTAAAAAATGTCATGGCAAAAAGTCACTTCATATTGCTAAAAATAGTAAATGATTACTAAAATGAAATCCCATTTTAACTTAAAATTAGAACTAATAATTTCACAACTTGCGATACTACTTTAAGCAACCAACTCCAAATTCTGACTGTTTATTCCAAAAATAGGTAATGATCACAAAAAAAAACAGTATTTGAAAATAGAATAACATTAAAATATATAATATCTTCTTATCCTGTAAAAGTAAATTATTCCAGATAAATCATTATATTGTTCTTTTTTTTTTTAAGAATATTACTAACCGAAATGACTAATATTCCCCCTAACCCCTCCAGCTAAGCTAAATTGCTTGTGTTAGGAATGGGTTCACGTCGCTAGTGTAATGACCAGGATTCGAACCCGGGACCTCTCGATCGTAGGTTCGACTCCTTAACCACTACGCTACTGACGCTTATGGTCAATATATCATAGTTTGACCTTATGATATTGTAAAATCATTAGGTACTAAAATCTGCGGCCGGCTCCGACCGAGGCGAGGACGGCCCTGTTGGGGGCTGTTCGGAAGCTTTCCACGTGTCCCTCTGATTGGCGGAGGGCACAGTGGAGGGCAAGTAGGGGGGCCATCTCGGGGCCGGAGATGGCCCAGGGTCAGTCGGGGTGCGAAGGAAATGCTCTATGGGTAACCTTACACCCCGGCGTCTTACGACCCGGGACGGCGTGCGGTTTTGGTCGGTGCAAGCCCGACATAACCGCCCCCGCTGGAGACTCCCCGCTCTCCAGCGGGGGCGGTATCCGAAGGGATTTCCGCACGAAAAAAAAAAAAAAAAAAAGGTACTAAAATCCGAGCATTATGTTTATAAAAAAAACCTGAGTCCTTTTCTGGGTGTTTATAATAAAATAACCACGAAGGCGAGAGCTCCGCTTCAATACACTCCCGCCTATAAAGCCTAGTTTACACGGGTTGATTTTTGCCATGCGGCTAGTCGCTTTACAAATCGCCTCATCAAGCCGCATCACTAGCCCATTTACACAATTGACTAAAATCGCATGCGCCTCGGTCATTACCAGTAAAATTAAAGCGTAGCCTGTGCCTGCAACTGGTTGTTTACATGGTCGATTTTAGTTACCAGCTGCATGCGGCAGGTCGCCGAGCGGCCAAAGCCGGATACTGTCCTACTTTGTGGCTTGTGGGTTTAGTCACTTGCGACCTAGCCCAATTGCCATTTAGACGTACGATTTTCGCCACACGGTAAAACATTTGTTCTTAAGTCACCAGTGTAAACCCCGCATTTACCGGAAGATGTAACAACTACTACTTGCGATTTCTCATAATGTTCTGAAATATAGTGAGAAGAGCAACATCAAGATGCGAAAGCGTTGGATAGTGGACTCCTGGTTGCAGACCGAAGTGCTAGCTTTAGTTGCAAACGTGTTAAACGCTGTGGTGATGACGATGACGAAGGTGTTGTAGACCGGTTAGGCTAAAACTACCTTAACTATATATAGTTCAAGCTCATCATTGTCATAAACTCAGATCTCAGTACCTATTTGATTTAATATATCGATCTTCTTCATGATATTAACGACTACCTCAAAGATTAAATACGGGCTCTAAGAAATATTAGTCTGATACTCGCTAACACAAAAAAAATGAAGATATCGTCGAAGCTCACTTCAAAACGTTGAACGGCACTTGTCTTTGATCGAACCTTTAATCCCGATAAGAATATCAAGTGTCGATAGATATCTACGAACAATCATTAAAATGTACATATCTACCGTCAGCAACGACGGTAAAAAAAAGAAAATTTGCTTAAAAAAGTAGTATATTTTTTATTGATTTTTTTTTTCTTAAGTTGAATTGAATTTCTTATTCGAGTGGTAATCCTAGTTGGGTCTACTCTCCTACCCCTCCTTTTCTTATGGATTGTTTAAATCTTGCAATTTAAATTGCACCAGAGCCTTCGTTCATCAATCAGCAGGTGTACTGGCTTGCAGGTGAGGTTGCCTTGAGTTCCGAAGATTTTGGTGAGGCCCCAAACGCCCTGCCGGGACAGGCAGTTGTCTCATTCTGTGAACAAGTATTGAGTAAGAGACTCAGGTTTCTTCTGATCCAAATTAAATCAATAAAGTCCAATATTTCAAATGAAAGGGGAACCTGCAATGGCAATAATAATAAAATATTATTATATAATGCATAATTTTATTCTGGGCCCAAGACCTTTGGCGCCCCACTACACGAGCCTAGTTCACCTGCAAGGACACCTAACGGACACCTACATGTCTCTGGCACTGGATTTTCACTTGGGTTGGAGGCCTGAAGGCAGTCACTTCCATAAAAGTCAACCAAATAAAATCATGAAAAGATGGAGTAGGAGAGCGGATCCCGGGTTCCAAAAAGGAATGGATGCATTCGGGATTGGCGCTCGAATGAAGAGACTTTATATTTATTCTACGCAGCAATGACAGCTTGCTAACAAAAGTCTGCGACTGACCAAGTTCACGTTGGTGTAATGGTCATGATTTATGCCCTTTCTATGGCTAGATAGGCCGGATAAGACAGTCCATGTGTAATAAGTCTATGGGTGAATTCTATAAATCTTGCATTTTGTTCAAAATGAATGACAAAAATGAACGTTTAGGTTTATGATTAAATCTAACATACCTGAGCTAGGCAACTTGAAACTAAATATGTTTCATTAGTTTACTAACTTATTAATCGTATCCTGTGAATTTTAGCTAATATTCATAGATCCAGAGATCCATATCGTACTTATGAAATGAGAGTTTAACGTATCAGACGTACTCACTGCGATGCACCATCGATATGTGGAACGCACGAATCGCTTTAGCAATACGTTCATTATTCGTACTGCTATGGAGTGGAAGTCCTGCCTGAGTCAGTGTTTTCGGAAAGCTTATATCCTGGGAGTCTATAATTCTAGAGTGAATAGATTGCTTCTAGGCAAGAGTGCTCCATCGTCGACTACATCATGACTATCCAACAGGTGAGATAGTGATCAAACATGGGTCTATCAACTATAAAAAGATAAAGTTTATAAAAACAACGAAACGGTCAAAGGTCATCTCGTCTCCCATAGTACATACGTGCGCTGCTTCGCTGGTAATTAGGTTGCTAAACATTTGTTCATTCGTTCTAGCAACCATCCTACAAATGTAAAACTTTTTGAGGATGGATGGATGAACGGATTGATATATTTTTTTAATTATTAAAGTGAATTTTTATTACATCGTCTCAAACTTTTTCGTCTGTGTGTTGCATGTCGCGTCACGATCGGCCGCGGAGTAGGGATAAAGTGAAAGGCGCTCGTCATAGCAGCCAAGGCCAATATGGCGGCGCCTATAGTTCGCAGCAGCTGACCGTGTAGTGTATAGACTATTACTCATTTGTGCCAGTGCTCCACGATATTTTGTTTGTTTTTGTCAGTGTTTAATGTAAATGTTGTTATTTTTTAGTTAAATGTCTATTTATTTATTTATTTAAGATCTCTGAAACGTCTAGGTCATTGGCGTCCTCTGTGGACATACATTAAATCAACTTAAAATAATTAATTAGCTTAATATATTCTATGGTTGCTTCTAGTTTCTAAAATACAGTCATTTAAGGATCAGGGGAACTTAACATGCAATCTTTCTGTACTGTAATTGCATATTCAATAAGTAAATGTTTGAAAGATAAATCATTGTCACACCTTGTACATCTCCTTTTATTGTCCTTTAGTAATAAGGTGGATGTGAGTTGCGTTGTAATGTCCTATTCTCAACCTATTTAATACAATCTGGTCTTTTCTATTATTACAGGTAGTTTTGTCAAAATCTGATTGCCTATCTCATTTTATAAAAAAAACTTATCTTTCTTTCTATTTTATTTTCTATTCTTATTTATAACCCAACAGTGTTATTCCACAGTCTTTTTTTCTTGGCAGCAATGAAATCGCACTGTTCCCCCCTCGAAGCTTCTTCAGCTGCGGCATCCACTGTTTCATTCCCGAGAATGCCTTGGTGGCTAGGTATCCAGAATAATTTTATAATGTAATTGTTGTTAGTTAGGTTAATTAAATCTTAAGTCTTTTATTGCAGACACACGGTCAGTATATAACACGGGCAGAGCCGCGGGAAACATCTAGTTAGTCATTCTCTCAGACATCATTCTTAAAATGGTTATGCTTGAATCTCAAAACATTGATATCTGATGACATTCAAAATTCAAGAATCGAAATAAAATAATAAACATCCTATTTTTGCAAGTAAAGTAGCTAGAACTATTTGCAGAATTAATATTGCAAAATGCGCTGATGGAAAAAAGAACATGGTATACCACCATGAATTTTCATTACATTATGATTTCCTGTTTATTCAGGACTAGCTGTTGCACGCGGCTTTGTCCGCGTGGAATTTTGATCCCGTTCCAGTAACCCATGGGAATCTATTACAGACATAAAAGTTATGTTATGTTTTATTACCGACTGTAATCTATCCCTGTACCAAAGTTTAGTCAGATCCGTTCAGCCGTTAGAGTGTGATTGATTAACAAACATCCAAACATCCTTATATATATAAAGATAAGCAAGAAATATAAACTACCAATTCATAATGTGATTGTATCGGTAATATTACGCTAATAGGTGATGTAATGAAAAAAATACCTCGATAAAATGGATGTGTCGGTATCGAACTAAAAAAACACGAATATCCCAAATATCCAACACCGGGCACCCCGGGTGCGTCCTCAAAAAGATAACCCTAGGGTTACCGACAGACTTTGGCAGCCATCGCGGCCGCTCCTACAGGTTCGGGTTTATTGCGCTTCGGTGAGTTGGCAGGCGTGTGTAGGACACGGCTGACTGCAGTCCTCAGGCCCCGATTATAAAGTTTGGTAGTCTTGGGCGAAGACAAGCTTGCGGAACTCGGGGGCAGGGTTCTCTCCCGCTCCCTCTCCGCCGCCACTTTCACGCGCAATACCTGCTCACAGAAGAGGCGGCGGCGTGCCACTTGCTCCTTTCGGAGATCACGGCTCTCGCCATGGTCTCCAACGAGAGAACGTTCACGCTCAGATCCGCTACGAGATCCCGGCGTTAACTTGCCTTGACACCAATGTATGGAGCGCCGTGTCTTCGCCGGGATCCTCTTAGTGCTGGCACTGCGGCGTTTTCTCCCGGTGAATGGGCCACAGATCCTTAACAGAATCACCCTTGTCACGTAACTATCTATGCCATCCGATAGGAGAGGCCACCGTGGTGAGTCGCCAATCATTCTCCATGACTGGCCTCCCGCCGCGATGGTGGCTTCTACCCACCTAGGTTGCTCAAGTCGCACCTTCCATGTCTCCATGAGTTCCTGGCAGAGCTGGGACCGTTGGGCTTCGATTTCTCGGGGTCCCAGCCGGTAGTTGGCTATCGAATACGAGCCCCACTTATTCAAGGGCTCGATGCCGATGGTAACGCCCCCTACGGTTATAATGGTCTTACGTTTTGGTGAGATATAAATAAACCTCCGTTACGACATCGTCAAAAACTTGCAACTAGCGATGCGGAGGCATTAAATACTAGCAGCAAAGGACAGGTTTCGTTACTACCCTAGTATGTACTATACATACATTTTAATTCAAAATAAACATAATGGTATATTGTTGAACGACAAATTTCAAATTAGTAGCGATAATCATAATTATAAAAAGATTGATGAAAAATTTCAAAATTAGAATGCCTATACTCTAACTATATTGACGGATACTGTCAAGAAAATTGTATATAGCTATGCTTCTTCAACCATGAATGTAATTATATTAATTACTCTGTGTATCAGTGTTAAAGAAGGATAATCATATGAATCAATTTAAACTGACATGAGAATATGAACGCAGATCTGGTCAACAACACCAACGTTTGGCTGACGACCTGGTCTATAGTTATCACTAACGCCGAGGTAACTTATTTCGGCTTTTTAGTCAACTTGGATAGATCATGCAGTTGTGTCACCTTCAGCCAGGAGGAGATCACATATATCAGATGTTGGAAGTGTTACCCAGGTACCTTTGGTACACGGCGTATACCCAATTTTCGTCAAGAGAGGGAGTACTCCGCTTCTTAATGTTATTTCTTCTCAGAAGGTGTTCTGTAAACTTATTAAACTATATGACCAATGTTATTTCAAGGAGACACTATGAACTTACATACGCAAATACTGCGATGGCGTCTTATAAAAGGACAAATTTTTAGTACATAAACACCGTGCTTACGTCTGTGAAACGCGTCTTATAAAAGGACAAATTTTTAATACATAAATACCGTGCTTACGTCTGTGAAACGTCAGTCGCCCCTGTGCACTTGCAGCACTTACTGTGTTAACTTGCGGAAGGAAGAATATGAACGAGGAAGGTAGCGAGAGGGTTAGCACCGCGCGAAGCATGGGTAAAAAGATATATTAATAATAAATGTGATGACGTCTGTGAGACGGGCAAGTCGGTAGTTAAAGGTTAAGTATGAAGTTTACACAATTGATTGGACAGTCCCGTAATTAAATAGGTTTATTTCATTCCTGATACAATTTAAGCGCAATAACTTATATAACAGATATTATAATATATTTACTCGTTTTTTATTTAACCACTAAAGTATCATCACGTTCGGATACATCCCCAGCTTATTAAGCTTGATACACAGTAAGAGCTGACACTAAACTTTTACTATTTAATTTAAACGTAAAAGTAAATTTACGAACTTTTTCATTTTTCATGAGAACCTTCCGTCGCTGTGGGTGCGTGTCCAATATAATTCAGTTAAGTGTTGGAGGGTTCATTTCGCTCACAAATTGTAACGATTTAGTGAAATTAAGCGACGTGTTGCCTCCAATTTCCATACAGCTTGTGGTTGTATGAAATTGAAATCGTGTTGTTAGCGAGTAATAAAATATCGTGTCGGAATGTGATGTAATCTTAACGACTATTGCACAACTTTTATTACATCTGTATGACTGATTTGTTAATTTTATTTATCGAGAGTACATTAATAGTCAAATCAATGAACGATGGCATTTGATACGTATTGTGTAGCCAGTCTTTCAATTTTGAGTTCTAGCAATATATTTAAATAGAATTTTCTAAGAATTAAAAGAAACTCTTAATCCAAGTGCCAATCCCGGTTGCATCTAAAACTTTGACTTTGGAGTCCGTTCTCCGCTCACCTACTGTAGTTTATTTTGGCTTTTTCTTAAAAGCCAAAATGAACCAGATTGTGTGTCTGATAAACCCCATGAGCAAAGTCTGTGCTGTCCACGAGTATCGTTCTAGTTAGACGGTAGAGGTGTTAAATGAAGATTGAATTAAAATTTAGTGTAATATGGAATCCCTGGCGACACTTGGTACGAATAGTACATGGTCAACATTATAGTCGTACATAATACCAACCTGCGTCTAAATAGAAACTTGGAGCGCGTATCCCAATTTCCACGGCACGTAAAGATAATCAAAGGCTCGGTGTATTAAAGTTTTATAGGTTTATTTAAGTGTAGCGGTGTCTAGTAGAGGTTTCAGATCACGAACGACGTAATCCTGTATCTGATTCAAAGTGAATGGCTCCATTTGTGCGCTCTGAATGCATCCGGACCCTTCGGAATCGTGACAATCGCCTTTGGAGTCTCTGTTACCTGAACTGAATTCCTTTTCAATTTAGACCAGGTAAGGCGACGTGAAGAAACCTAATTATGCTATTGGGATATTAAATAATTTACACTTTTGGGAGATCATACCTACATAAATATTAAAATTAGAATTATAAACGGGATATTTACCATGTTTATTATCTTTTTCGAGAATCCGATATTTCGGCACTGTTACAAGTACCATGATCACGGATGTACGGATGTAACAGTACAGATGTAATAAAAGTTGTGCAATAGTCGTTAAGATTACATCACATTCCGATATATATTTCCGATATATATTTACCATGTTTAGTATCTTTTTCGAGAATCCGATATTTCGGCATTCTCACATGATCACGGATGTGTGTGTGGGATGTACATCCGTGAGCATGGTACTTGTAACAGTGCCGAAATATCGGATTCTCGAAAGAGATACTAAACATGGTAAATATCCCGTTTATAATTCTAATTTTAATGTAAATGACCATGTCAATCTAAAATTACATAAATATTTTTTTTATGCGCAAATATTTTGTTATAAATCAACTAGTATATATAATATATGATAAAACACTATACTAGTAGATAAAAACTAACAGTATTTTAAATACGATATAAATCAACTCTACAAGTGTGAATACTGATTTACGTGTTTTTTTTATTATTTTAAGGTGACAAATAAGTACACAGTCCACCTATTTGTTATTGACTTTAGACAAAGCTTCGAAATTTCAGTTCACCCTGACACATCTCACGATTCTTGATGATTTTGGTAGATTACAGAGAGCAAAGACTCAGAGTCCATCTTAGCTTTTGCTGACGATCTCGCAATACTGACGCGCAATCCAAAACAATGTCAGGAACTATTAAAGGAAGTCGATGAGTTCTGTTCGTGGACAAATGGATTGAGGACGAAGCCCAGTAAGTGTCACTGTCTATGTCTGGGTAGACGGGACACCAAATTTACCTCTTACGACCCGGGACTCTTCATTGGGGGTAAACCAGTTTCCATAGTCGCTGAATCGGTGCCATTTAAATTTCTTGGGAGAAAGATAGACTATAAAGGACGCACACCATCCTTAGATGAAGTTGTCGATACGTTTATAAATGACCTAAATAAGATAGATCAGATACCACTAAACAATATCAAAAAAGCTTGGATATATGACAACTACTTAACATCACGTCTGACTTGGCCTTTTCTGGTGTATGAATTCGGTAAAACCTTACTGGCGAAAATAGATGCAACTGTCATAAAATCGCTAAAATCGTGGCTTGGACTAGCGCACTCTGCTGATTCCTCTGCTCTATTTAGGGATCAAAATAATTTTGGGATGAAACTTAAGAAACCATCGGAGCTCTATAAACATCTTAGAGTTACCAAAGCCCACATCTTAGGAAAATCCCAAGATGTCACAATCAGGGCACTCCCGAAAGATAATAACGCGTCCGAGCTTGAATCTAGACTTCTATTCCATAAACGATTTATGATAGGGGCCCAGTCAAACAGAGTGGGGTTGGGAGTACGAGAGCCAGAAAGGGACCAGGATATACTTAAGTCCTTTCTAAAACAAGACGAAAATGATAAATATCGAGTGCACGCGATGAATTTGGAAATCCAAAATGAATGGTTGACAATGGGAGAGTTCTGCATACCGATGGCCTTAAAGTGGCGCACCTTGATCTATGACTGGTCGCCGGCCCTGTTAAAATTTTATCTTAACGCCTTTCAGATGACCCTCCCAGACCAGAGTAATCTGGTAAGGTGGGGGAAGGCCACAGAAAAACAATGTTATACTTGTGGTGAGGCAATAGGGACGGCTAGACACATATTAGTAGGATGTAGGGTGCTTCTCGATAGAGGCCATTACTCACGCCGCCACGATAAGGTGCTTATCATCATACGTGAAGCAATGAGTCTGGCAGTAGCTAGAGCCCAAAAAGGATTGACTACTAACAGACGTCATATCAACTTTGTGTCTGAAGGTTCATCCATAACACCCAGGAACAAACCTTATTCAATCTTAGATACTGCCCCAGATTGGACTCTCCTAATCGACACGTATGAAAAGCACTACAAAATTCCGGAGGATGTTGGGGTTTCGTCATCTAGACCTGACATATTCCTATATTCTAAGAGATTAAAACATGTGGTTCTTGTGGAACTTACTGTACCGTGGGAAACAAATATACCGAAGGACCACACAATAAAGAAAAATAAATACTATGATCTCACAAACGAATTAATCAAAAACGGTTACGTGGTTAATTTGTATGCAGTGGAAGTGGGAGCGAGAGGTATACCAGCAAAATCTCTCTATAACCTACTTAAAGATCTAGGCCTATCGAGAGCTACAATAAGCTCATTACTAGGACGAATGTCTAAAGCGGCACTAGTAGGTTCGTATCAAATTTGGTTAGGCAGGGAGGGGAACTTGGGTAGTGAAGGTGAGTGTTGATGTACATCAACAAAAGGGGCCCCTTCTAAACCTACACTTGGGTCGCAAGTCCCAGGCACTGTCCCGAGTTCCCAACTCAGCAACGCGATGGACCCGGCACCCGCACGGAGAATCCATGGATTGCTAAGATTACGGTCTCTAGTTACTAAAAAACATTATAGTAGATTCCTATAAAGTGAAATTTTCTGATCTGGGGGCACGGTAGTGCCCCCGCCAAGACGAGACAGCGAAGCGTAGGTCTCTACCTACCTACCTTTTCTCGAAACGTTTTGCCGTATTTTTGTACCCTTATAGAGTCAGTCAAGATAGTACTAGAAAGTCCAAATTATCAGGAAATGATGTCAAGAGAGTACTTATTAAACATACCAAGTTTCGAATGCATTAATGTTTAAAATACGCAGATTTCGCCAGTCACACACTCACTCACTGACTAATCATCAAAACTGTTAAGATACTTCCTGAAGTCTCAGAAAGCTGAAATTTTATATTCGAGCTAGGATTAACACATAGATAACATAAATATTAAGAAATCAGAACATTTTACCCCCTATCCCTTAAAACCTCCCTTAATGCCTTAAACAGTTTATATGCAACTTTGGCAATTTTAAACCCAGTAGCATAAAAATTTGTATGTAGAATATTGAAATAAAACTTAAAAATTAGAATGATAAACGGGATATTTACCATGTTTAGTATCTTTTTCGAGAATCCGATATTTCGGCACTGTTACAAGTACCATGATCATGTACCAGGACCGTGATCATGGTACTTGTAACAGTATCACTTTTCCGTTCATCATTTGGGAAATAATATCCTCTTATTATAGTAAATTAAAGTTTGTGATTAATACCAAAGATGGATACACGCAACCTTTAAATTATAATGTGGGTTTGTTCCAAGGTTGCTGTTTATCACCTATAGTTTTCAATATAGTAATAAATATTTTTATAGACAACATTTCCACACACGACAAGAAGTGGGGCTATCGGTTTAAGCTAAACGGTAAATATACGGAGTCTATCCTCGCATTCGCGGACGATTTGGCGATACTGACTCGTAACCCAAAGCAGTGCCAGGACCTACTGCGTAGAGTAGACGATTTCTGTACATGGACAGATGGAATATGAACAAAACCTAGCAAATGCTACTGTCTATGTCTGGGTAGGCGGGGTACCAGGTATATCTTAAAGAAATAACAAAATCTTTTCTTCAAGCAGACGAAAACAACACCTATAAGGTGCACGCAATGAACCTAGAAATGCAAAACGAATGGTTGACCCTAGGTGAATTTTGTATTCCCATAGCCTTAAAATGGCGTACCATAATATACGACTGGTCACCGGCCTTACTTCAATTTTACCTAAATGCATTCCAGTTGACCCTCCCCGACCAAAGCAATCTGGTCAGATGGGGAAAAGCCACAGATAAAACATGTAACTCATGTGGTGAAGCAACTGGTACGGCTAGGCACCTACTAGTGGGTTGTAAGACGCTATTAGACCGGGGTCATTACTCGCGCCGTCATGATAAGGTATTAGAAATCATACGTGAGGCTGTAAGTTTGGCGGTAGCTATAGCGAAAAAAGGATTAACCACTGGCTGCTCAAAGAAATCACCTCAAAAGCCATATTCAATTTTGATAGCTGCCGTTGACTGGACAATACTCGTAGACACGTATGAGAAGCACTATAGGATACCGGAGGATGTCTGTGCCTCATTATCCAGACCCGACATATTCCTTTTTTCACGATCGCATAAGCGTGCAGTGCTTGTAGAACTCACAGTACCGTGGGAAACTAATATACCTAAAGACCACGCCATAAAGACAAACAAATACTTTGATTTGACTAACGAGTTAACCAAAAACGGCTACGTGGTTAAACTCTGCGCCGTAGAAGTAGGAGCAAGGGGAATTCCAGCTAAATCCCTGTACAACTTACTTAAAGACCTCGGATTGGGGGTGTGTGTTGGGTAACCTCCTCGAGTGTCGTTCCGATTCCGATCCCGCTGCAGTCCGGGGGGAACGGAATCGGAGTGGCCGGTACACCCTGGGCGGCGGTCAATGGCTTCCCCTTCATGGGGTTGGCATTGATCGTCGGCCAATACCCAACGTGGCGGGAACACATCGCTCTCCGTACTCCTCTGCTTTCAGAGGAGACAGGATGAGCGATGGTGTTAGTGGTGGAGGCCACCGTAGGGTCCTGGGGGATCCAGGGGCGGGTTGGCCCACTGTTAACGCAGGGGCCGACGGGCACTTGTGCCGCCGTCGGTGAGAGAGGACTAGCCATCCTCTCGCGTTCCGTAATCGGCAGGTGATCAGCAACGACCTGACTGGTGGCTCCAGAAGGGTACGCTGTGAACTTACCGACCGGAGGGCTTGCCTTTATTGGCCGGCTCACGACAAGGAAAAGTCTATAACACCCGACAGCGAAGTCGTCAAAACCTATGGATACCAGCCGACCTCCATAGTATATAGGCTTATCCAGGTGCAGGGGCTCCGCCTGGACGGATCATCTTTCCCCCATACTCGTGGGATAAATTATGGCAAATAATGACACATTTAAAAAAAACTTACCGGACGATACAAACGACAACCTTGGCGCGGACAATGGTGTCCGAGACGAAGGAGTGGAGGTAGTTGGGGGTGAAGAGGAGGTGAGGCGGCGGCCTCACTCGCGGTCTGTTAAGGCCGTCTTCACTAGACCCGCTACTCCGCTACCGATAGGCGGGGAGACGGACGCGGATATTGCGTCAGCGGCGTCAACGGCGGGTACTGACAATGAGTCAGTATCCAGCCGTATGGAGACGGGTCTCCGTCGGAAGCGGCCACTCTCGGGTGGACCGTCCCTTGACCGGAGCAGAAGCTCCGGGCAACGGACGATCTCCTCGAGCGAGGACGATCGGCCGGCCAAAATATTGGCCACCGCGGCGGCTAGAACGTCGAAGCAGCCGATTCACGTCCCTCCACTACCCAGTGGCAGGGACCAAGGCGTCCCCGCGGCGAGGGAACTCCTCGCAGCACTTGCCCGCATAACGGACTCCATAAAAGGGTCCAAAAATGTGTCGGGCAAGAAGAAGACGGTGGCGGAAAATGTCGCCGTCGCCAGGACAGCGCTGGAGGAGCTCCTTGGTAGGAGCGTCTCCGAGGAGGAGGTGAAGCTCAGGGCCCGGGTCACAAGCCTGGAAACTGAGCTGGCCAACTCCTTGGAGCAACAGCGGGTCCTCCGGGAGGAGGTCAGGCAACTGACCCAGATGATCAGGGGATCCCCGGAGGCCCAAAAGGCCCCAAGAGCCCAGGGGGTGGCGGACCACCCGAGGGCTCTTGCGCCGCCAGGGGGGGCGCCTACGTCGGCGCCAAATCCAACGCCAAAGCCGGCCACAAAATCGGCACCTAAGCCGGCGCCGAAAACAGCGCCTAGGCCGGCGCCCAATCCGTCGCCGGAGCCTGCGCCTAGTGTGGTGCAGCTCTTGGCGGCCATCGAGAGGCGGCTCGGCGTTTTGGAGGACCGGGCTTACCGTCCCCCACTGACACGGACTGCGTCTTTCGCGGCTGTTGTCAGTGGTAAACCCGGCCCCGCCGCCCCAGTGGCTCCAGCGCCACAAGGGAAGGGGAAGAAGCGCGGCACCCCCGCCCCCGCCATAACCGCCGCTCCCGCTGCACCCGAGCGTTCCTCCAGAGGGGAGGAATGGGTGGTAGCGGGAGCCGCCAAAAAGGCGAAAAAAGCCGCCAAAAAGGCGGCTAAGAAGGCGGCAAAAGCCGCTGCGGCGAAGGCGCCGAAGAGGCTCCGCGCCCCACGCTCCACAGCCGTCGTCCTAACGGTGACGACGGAGGGTGTGGAGAAGGGCGTGGGGTACGCCCAGGTCCTGAGGCAAGTGAAAGCCTCAGTGGACCTCAAGGCCCTCGAGATTGAGGGGGGGCTCCGGTGCAAAACAACTCGCACCGAAGCTCGCCTCCTCGAGGTCTCCGGCGCCACCAGCGGCCCCAAAGCCGACGCCCTAGCGGCCAAGCTGAGGGAGTCGCTGGACAACGAAGCCGTCCGCGTCACCAGACCCAACAAATGCGCAGGTCTGCGCATTTCGGGTCTGGATGACGCGGCCACGACGGAGGAAATTATCTCCGCCGTCGTGGAGGCGGGCGGCTGCCCCCGTGATCAGGTGAGAGCCGGAGAAATCCGGTTCAGCCCCACCGGTCACGGCACGGCAGTCATCAACTGCCCCGTCGCAGCGGCTCAGATGATTGCGGACGGACGGAGCCTCCTCGTTGGGGGCTTCCTTAAGGCGCAGGTGCAACTCCTGCAGCCCCGCGAGACCAGGTGCTTTAGGTGCCTGGCCGTGGGGCATGTGGGGGTGCAGTGCACAGCGGGAGACACCGTGGGGGATCGGTGCTTCCGCTGTAGTCAGCACAAGGCCAGTGCTTGTGATGCTCCGCCACGCTGCTACAAATGCGAAGCGGAGGGCAAAGCGGCGGAGCACCGGGCGGACAGCAAAACCTGCGCCGCCTCGAGGCCAAAGCCCCGTTCGTCCGCAACGGGTAGCGGGGGTGCCGCTCAGGAGCGGTCACATACACGGCGGGATGCGGAAATGGCTGTCCAATAATGGACACACCAATCCGCATCCTGCAAGCGAACATAAACCACTGCTCCGGTGCTCAGGATCTTCTGTACCAGAGCACCGTGCAGTGGTCTATCAATGTGGTCGTGGTCGCTGAGCCGTACTGGGTCCACCCCGGAAGCCCGGTGGACCTGGACGGCGTAGCGACCGTCTTCGGGGGGTCCGCCGCAGACACCTCGCGCCTTGCACTCATTGCAAGGTGCAGAGGCTGTGTCGCGGCGGACTATGAGGGCTTGGCTGTCGTGGCCGTCTACTTCTCGCCAAGCAAGGCTCACCAGTACGAGCTTGAGCTAAGGCTCGCTGAACTGGACATTGTTCTCGCTGAGTGCCGTCCTCGTCCTGTCTTGGTCCTGGGAGACTTCAACTCCTGGTCTCAGGCCTGGGGCTCCCGGGAAACCAATGACAAGGGGCGAGTACTGGAGGACTGGGCCAACACCCGTGGTCTAGAGGTCCTCAACCGGGGGAATATCGCCACCTGGGAGCGGCGGGGGCTCAGTTCGGTCGTGGATGTCGCGTTCGCGACCCCTGCTCTCGCCCGCCGCGTCCAGGGTTGGCGCGTGGTGGAGGAGGAAGAGACGGATTCCGACCATAAGTACATTCGGTTCAACGTCTCCCCTCCAACTAACCTGCCGCCGACTATCGCGAATCCCCCGGATCCACGTTGGGCGCTCAGACGCCTGGATCGGGAGGCTCTCCTGGAGGCATCCATAGTGCAGGCCTGGATTCCGTCACCGGCCAGGCCTGCCGATGCCGACGCAGAGGCGGAATGGTTCAGGAGAGCCATGTCGCATATCTGCGATGCGGCGATGCCTAAGGTTAAGCCCGGCCCGGCCAAGAAGCAGGTGTACTGGTGGTCAGCGGAGATCGCACAGCTGCGAGCAGCGTGCGTGACCGCTCGCCGCCAGTACACCAGGTTTCGCCGGAGGCGTCGCCGACCAGATGATGCGGCAGCCCGAGAGGCGGAGCTGTATGAGGCGTACAAGGGGGCCAAGAGGACCCTCCAGGAAGCCATAAAGCAGGCCAAACGGCGGGCCCGCGAAGAGCTGCTGGAGTCTCTGGAGCAGAACCCATGGGGGCGTCCTTACCTTGCGGTCAGAGGCAAAATCCGCCCAGAGCCTCCAGCCGGAGCGGTGGAGGGGATACTGGGCTCCTTGTTCCCAGCGAGAGCGGAGGAGCATGTCCCTCCGCGTATGGCTCCGCCTCAGGCGCCTGACGCCCATAATAGCGAGAGCGATGCGCCCGAAGTCAGGGAGAGTGAACTGGGGGTAGCAGTGCTCCGGCTTAAAGCCCGGAAATGCACTGCCCCCGGACCCGACGGCATTCCAGGCCGAGCATGGGTCCTGGCCCTGGAGGAACTAGGGCCTCGACTGGTGGCGCTCTTTAGCGCATGCCTCGAAAGGGGCCAGTTTCCAAAGGCTTGGAAGACGGGGAAACTGGTCCTTATCCGGAAGGCGGGGCGGCCGGCGGACCAGCCATCCGGTTACCGGCCGATCGTATTGCTCGACGAGGTGTGCAAGCTCTTTGAGCGGATTATTGCAGAGCGCCTCGTCGAGCATCTCACGAACGTGGGGCCAGATCTGGCGGACAACCAGTTCGGTTTACGCCGGGGGCGCTTCACCGTGGAAGCGATCATGCGCGTTAGGCGCCTGGCGGAGGAAGTAGTCTCGCGGGGTGGGGTGGTGGTGGCGGTGTCTCTCGACATCGCCAACGCCTTCAACACCCTACCCTGGAGCTGCGTTAGGGAGGCGCTCGCGTATCACGGAGTGCCTCCTTACCTCCGTCGCATTGTCGAGGCATACCTATCCGAGAGGGCCATAGTTTACCCGAGCTGGCTAGGGCCAGGGCGGCGAGAAGTGTCGTGCGGTGTTCCGCAGGGGTCGGTCCTAGGGCCACTCCTGTGGAACATCGGATACGACTGGGTGCTGCGCGGTACGTTGCTCGAGGGTGTCAGCATAGTGTGCTATGCTGACGACACCCTCGTTATGGCGCGGGGCGCAACGTACCGAAGCGCGGCACTGAAGGCCACGGCAGGGGTTCCTCAAGTCGTGGGTCGAATACGGCGGCTGGGACTCGAGGTGCCTCTCCACAAATCCGAGGCTATGTGTTTTCACGGGCCTCGGAGGGGGCCACCTGCGGGAACCAGCATAACCGTAGGGGGCGTAAGCATCGGCATCGAGCCCACGATGAAGTACCTTGGGCTCGTACTCGATAGCCGATGGGACTTCGGACCTCATCTCCGAAGTCTGGTCCCGAAAATGAGGGGGGCTGCGGCCGCGCTATCGCGGCTGATGCCCAACGTTAAGGGACCCAACGCCCCCACTATGGGCGGAGACTCTGGCGGCCCGCAACGTGGCTGTTCTTAACAGTCCGTTAAAGGCGATGGCCGTCAGAGTCATCAGGGGGTATCGCACGATCTCCGTCGAGGCGGCATGTCTCCTAGCTGGGACCCCTCCATGGGACCTGGAAGCGAGAGCCCTTGCGCTGCTGTACCAGTGGCGCAAGGAGGCACTGGAGTGGGGCCATAGGCCGGAGCCCCGAGAAATCAGGGCTCAGCGGTCCCTGCTCCGCCAGGAACTCATGGAGACATGGAGGGTGCGACTTGAGCACCCAAGGTGGGGGGAATCCACCATTGCGGCGGTGAGACCGATCATGAAGGAGTGGTTGGAGAGGGACCATGGGGACCTCTCCTACCGGATGTGCCAGATGGTTACCGGACACGGGTGTTTCGGTAAGTATCTGTGGCGCATCCACCGGGAGACAACGCCGCAGTGCCAGCACTGCGAGGATCCTGGCGAAGACACGGCGCTCCACACGTTGGTGGAGTGCCCTGCGTGGGCGAGTCAACGCCGGGATCTCGTTGCGGTCCTGGGCGTGGACGTTCTCTCGTTGGAGACCATGGTGAGGGCCGTGGTCTCCGACGGGAGCAAGTGGCACGCCGCCGCCTCTTTCTACGAGCAGGTAATGCGCGCGAAAGAGACGGCGGAGAGGGAGCGGGAAAGAACCCTGCCCCCCGAGTTTCGCAGTCTGCGGCGAGGACGCCGCAGACTCATCTACGCCCGGGACTACCGACCTCCATGATCGGGGCCTGAGGACGGCAGTTGGCCGACTCGCCGTCCTTACAGAAGCAGGCCGTGGCGGAGGCGTGTCGTGTGTGCCCTACACACGCCTGCCAACTCACCGAAGCGGGATAAAACCCGACCCCACCAGGCGAGGCCGCGGTGGCGGCCAAAGTCCGCCAGCAACCCTGGGGTTATCCTTTCGAGAGCTTACCCGGGGTGCCCGGCAACGGACACTTGGGGAGGACACCGTGCGGTTTTAGTCGAGACACGACATAACCACCCCCGCTGGCCAGCGGGGGGTATCCAAAGGGATTTCCGCACGTAAAAAAAAAAAAGACCTCGGATTTCAAAGAGCTTCAGTAAGCTCTTTACTAAATCGTACATCAAAAGCGGCATTGTTAGGATCTTACCAAATTTGGATAGGTAGGGGGGGGGGACACTACTGACGGTGGAGGTGAGCGCTGATGCCACCCTAAACCTCCATCTGGGTCGCAAGTCCCAGTCGCCGTCATGGTGTTCCTCTCTGTACCACGCTATGGACCCGGCGACCGCACGGTGAATCCATGGAGTGCTGAGAATCGGATCTCTAGGACACTATTAGAAACCACATCATCCACTTTTTCACAAAAAAGTTCAGTCCTTAAACTATGATGTAAATCTGGCGTTCAGCCTTTAAGCTATTTTGTAAATCGGGCTCTATATCGTAGTATTTATGAAAATACCCGAGGATTAGCCGAGGAGGCTATTATAAAATTCAAGAATATGTAGACGAAAAATAAGCTTGGAAATGAACTATTACCATGCTACTCAAACGAAACATTGTAATTAAAACATTGTAAAAAAAATAAACCCGCCAAGTTTCTGGACGAGGCCACGTTGTGAACCGGTGTGGTCCATTTGGTAAATATTGGTTAGTTCATTACTTCTTGTTTCTTTTCATAGAAGATTTGTAAGTTTTTTTTTAATGGTCTATGTGATTTTTTTTTTTTTTTTAATTTGAATTTGTGTGTACCCTGGTGCTAGCACCCATATGACAATATATTATATTATTCAGGAACCACTTTACATATACTATATAAAAAATTGAGTAGACACTCGGGAAAAATTTATTGATTTCGATAAACTGTGAGAAACTAAACAGTAAAATCAAGTTCCACAAGACTCGAGAGTTTAAACAGGTTGCTTGAAATAATTCGAACAAGTTGAGAATACATTTATCAAGAACACAATTTTGCTTGTTTTTACAATCTTTTATTCAACTTGCACTGTTTGTATATATGATATTTCCCACACAAAGATTTCAACAACAAAAAAAAAGCCAAGTTAATCTAAATTCTAATTGTTATTTCTTGTTCTGAATTAGAACTCAAAAGCTTTTTATCAAACGCCGGTCCTCTAACGTTATGTAGTTTTTTATAATAGGTCTTTACCTATGAAATTGCCAAAATTTTCTTACAAATTCATGAGTTCGTTATTCCTGTAATTTAATAGCTATTTCCATTATTTATATTTTGTTTGAAAGTTGATTTCAAGATTTTACAACTCTGTATTAAATTTTGTTTTTATTGGCCGCTTGATAAATGACTTCGATCTTCAAAAACAGTACTTGTACAGTATTGTGATGATAAATTACGTATTACTTAACAGCTGTCACTTTTCAAAAATGTAATAGAAGTTGCTGTTTGTTCATACGCAAAAAAAAACGATTTGACATTTCTTAAAAAAATGCAAAATGTTAGTACTGAAAATTGGGTTTCCTCCAATTTCTTCAAGAAAAACGGCAATTTCGTTTGTAACGACCTAATATTTCGTTAATAATTTGAGGTGAATTGGTTTCGTCCAGTGTCCCATAAGTTGCTCAAATCCTATAATAAATCACTGTTGCCAAAAGGAAGTATTTCGGAACATTTCAAATTACAAAATGTAACCACAAATATTTATCCTAGATGTAGAACTTGATATGCTACGAATATTGATTCATAAAATATAGTTCGGCGTGTAGCAATGGTTACAAGTATAGATGAAATGACTAAACTTCGCTTTAACGTTAATATTACCTTTTCCCGACCCTTTCAAGTAAATTACGTGCAAACAGAATATGTTCATATTTTAGTATACAATAATGATTTCAATAAAGTATTTACTCATTGTCGGATTTGTATTGATTTACCTTCACCACAAATAGATAACATTTTGTAAAGATAGTTTATTGTAGCAATTAAAATTTGAAGGTGGTAAAATCAATTTGATTTATCTTTCCGAAATGAAATCAGTAAATTCTATGAAATACCTCTATTAAATTCAAATGGTAGGAAAATTAAGTTGCTAAAGTTTTAGTACTGCAGAGGAAACTCTGTCAATACAACGTCATATTTTTATAACTGGAAATAAGTCAACTAGGAATATCATGAGGTTTTTAAACTGTTTCCTTCAACAATGCACAATCAACGATGAAAGTTGCTTTGCTTTGCATTCATGATCTTTACATCGAATTAATAAAAAATAATTATTAATGTATAAGTATTTCAGTATTTCGCGAAGAACAAAGTTACCACTTAGAGGTACTTTCGCATTCAACTGGTAATTTTTCTACAGGAGAATATTTTTCTATATTCAACCGCTTTTTATTCCACATTCTACCGGTAAACTTCAGAATCATGGAACGGCACGATTGGCTGAACAGACTTGGCTTTCTTGCAGCTGCCCCTTGCAAGGCAACATTTACGATGATATGCACTATACAAGAAAAGTTTTGCAGTTGCGTAGAGATATTGCCTCTTTGGCAGTATTTTACCGCTTCTACCATGGCAAATGTTCCGATGAGCTCTTCTAATTAATTCCACCCTCTCCTTTCCTATACAGGACAACACGTGCAAGGCTGAACTATCACCCTCATACGGCGCACACAGTTCTATCAAGAACCAAGCGGTTCGGCAATTCTTTTCCTTGCCGCACCATTAAGATTGTGAATTCGTGTTTCGTTCTTCCTACAGTCCCGGATCCTTTAAGCGGAGTGTGAAGAAGCGTCTGTTGAGGCCGTGAAGCTGAGGGTCACCATTGTAGGTGTCTGTAATGGTGACCCCCGTTCCTGACTGAGACTTTACCTTTAGCTTACAATCAAGCGAGGTAAAATCACGCAAAAACCGCGCCTTGTCGTGGAGTTGCGGATACCAGCTCGCGAAACCATACCAAGCGAGGTAAAGTCATATTGACGTGTCAAATAATAAAAAAATGGTTAAAAATAAATAAAAGTGGTGCCAGAAAAATGAAAAGAAAATCAAATCAGATATAATCGCTATGTATCGTGATAAATTAGATTTTAGTAACTTCGGCAAGGAAACGAATAAACTTACGTTTAAAACTTATATTCCACTAACTGACCCGGCAGACTTCGTACTGCCTCAATCGATGACAAACCTTTTAAACCTTCTCTGGACCTCCACAAATAATTCAAGACCAAAATTAGCCAAATCGGTCCAGCCGTTCTCGAGTTTTAGCGAGACTAACGAACAGCAATTCATTTTTATATATAAGAGAAGAAGAAGATATCATATATTATCATATAGTCAAACTGACATAGCGAACACAAAATTGAATTCGGTAGTCATCTATCCTCTTCTTGACTTCATGGCTTGTAGTAATCAATCAGCTGTGCTGGGACTGCCGGACGTTAGTAACTATTTATTAATCTGTGCTGCCGGACCCGGAGCCTGCGCTTGCACCGCCGCCGCGCCCCGCCACGCCACCTCGTTGCACACGGTGACTCACGTCACCTATTTAATGGTGGCGGACGAGTTGTTTACTTGTGTTAGAAGCTCGAATCGCGGCAAGTCACCTGGCCATGACGGTCTCAGCGTGGAACATCTGTTATTTGGAGGCAACTTATTGTATGAAAAACTAAGCCAGATTTATAATTTGTGTATTGAAAATAATGCGTAGTTATGTTAATGTATAATTTGTGTATACACAAATTATACATTAACATAACTACGCATTATTTAACGGAATATTAGTTTTATTATACAGGATTAAATTAGCGAAATATATAAAGTATTAGAGATGGGTCTGCAATTTGATGTAGTACAAATATCAGCGGTTCTATTCTTCACAATTGGGTTCTTCACAATCCTAAGGAGGTAGTTATATTCACATACATACATACATCAGACAAGGCCGGTTGACGTCACTGGTACTGTTTAATATTTATGCAACTGAACTGATGGAGGAGTTCAACAGCACGAGGGTCGGCTGCCACATCGGAGACGTATGCGTCAGTAACCTGAGCTATGCTGACGTCATGGTGCGGCCGAGCTCCTTCATCAGCTCGTTTCCATCCCCTTCTGGGCTTCGTAAATTGATCAACATATGAGAAAAATATGCGTGCGCACTCGACCTATACCGTAAAAAAGACGACATGATTTTTAACTTCAGGCGTGATCCGGAAAAGATACCCTTTTGTTCCTGCAGGTTATGTCGGACTTTAGCCGACTAAAACCGCACGCCGTCAGGGGGTTAAGACTCCGGGGTGTAAGGTTGCCCATAAGGCATTTTCCTCGCACCCCGGCTGACGCAGGGCCTACTCCGGTTTCGAGATCGCCCCCTCGGGGGGAAAAGATACCCAACTTCAGTTTTTGGAACTGCTCCCTAATTATAGTTTCTAAATTTAAATATCTAGGACACTTTGACGATAATAATGATATTGAAAGACAGCGGCGTGCACTCTCAGCTCGCATTAATATGCTGGCGAGGCGGTTCGCGCTCTGCTCCAAGCAGGTGAAGCTGATTCTGTTCCAGGCATACTGTCAGGCGTTTTACACCAGCCAACTGTAGAGCGACCACACGAAGGGTGCATACAACACCCTCCATGTACAATATAAGAACGCTCTCAGACTTATGCTCGGTCTGCCATAGCGGTGTAGCGTGTCTGGCATATTCGAGGAGAACAGGATCAAAAACATGTCGGAGCTATTAAAAGGGCTTTTAAATATCATTCCACAGACGTTTATACTCCCCAAAGAACGAGATAATTCACACGGTATTCAAAGTTACGTATTTGATATCTACTATTAGATAACAACCGATCAAATTGTATGATAATGGAGAATGTATTAACAATTCAAATAATTTCACCACCTAATATGTAATTTTATTTTGCATTTTAAGTAATACAATTAACTTTTAAGTTAAGTTAATTCCGTATAATTTTGTATTTTAATTCTATTCTGTTAAGATATAATATGTTACGAGTTATCAAAATGTTATGTAATTATGGAATAATTGCCTGAAAATAAACGTTTATTATTATTGTGATACAGCTATATCACGCTTCCCCTAGAGTAAGGGAGTGGCGACGAGATAACCATGGTGATGTAAGCAACAATCGGCCAGGGCATTAAGACTATTGACAGAGGAACCGCCGAACTATTCGGGCATTATCGAGCAAGACCACTCTCTGCATATTGCTGCCAGCCCTAATACTGTACTTGAGAAAGTGAGCGTAGCTAGGTAACTTAAATCACGGCCTTCTGAAGAATAGAATAGCATATCTCAATCAATCAATTAAATATAAAATTCATGCTTCACTTTTTATGTTCAATTTGATGACTACACCGATCAAAATGCTAGATATTATATAACCTATACGGCGTCATAAATGAAGTACTTTCATAGGCACATAGGGGGCCATCTCGAAACCGGAGATTTCCCAGGGTCAGTCGGGGTGCGAGGGATATGCTCTATGGGCAACCTTACACCCCGGCGTATTAAGACCCGAGACGGCGTGCGGTTTTAGTCGGTTCAAGCCCGACATAACCGCCGGAAAGCGGGGGGGTATCCGAAAGAATTTCCGCACGAAAAAAAAAAAATGTACCTCCATGAATATTAGAAAAAAAAAACTAGTTGTGACTTATGTTATTCAATAAGTTGAATTTATTATTTCCACAATAATGTTCAATTGGTGCATTCAAGCGGTTTGTTAGACTCTTAACGTTGACCAACCAAAAAGGAAAGACGAAATAAAAAACTACGATTACGACCGCCATCATTAAAATCCCTTACCCAGAAATCGCTAACTTTGGAATATGTTAGCAGTAGCTATTTTATGTTCTACTTTAAACATACCTTATATTTATAAAGTCTTAACTAAGATAAATCCAGACTAGAAGGGTTGAAAGCTTAATAAATATTGCTTTAATATCTTTGATATTGATATCATAACGTAACCTCGGTAGGTATATGAATTTACGTAGTTACGTAAACAAAATAGGTGCGCCAACTCAGCGATAAGTACCTATCGAGTGTATGTGAAATGAATTCAAATTAAACCTACTGCCTACACCGATGTAAACATTATGATTTCACAAATACCTCAAGAAAACGATTCATTTATCTGACGAATCGTTTTTTTGTGAAGTAATTATTAATCGTAGTAGTCGGTTGAAGTTGACACGATCGAACATCTCATGTGTAACAATTTTGTAGTAGTGTCGCGAAGTGACCTCAAATTGCTTGTAGTAGTGAGATGTCGATGCATGTAGTAAAACGATATTTCACCTCTCCTTCGTAGCACAGGTGTCATCCTGGCCCTTCTCGGACTAGATCCTCGGTCCGACGGCAAAAATGAAATATAGGACTTACAACACTCTTCACGCATGATATATGATACTAGTGATGTCTGTATGCAGACAATCCGCCTCTCGTTTTATGATTCTTTCATAAGAACTTTGGTGGAGCGATGGTTTTGCATGTTGTAATACTTACCTTATATTTTATACATAAGTGTTGAGAGATGTTACTGAGATTGGTCGTAAAAGTGCCATCAAATGCACTAATGACAATAGGTTTATAAGTTCAGACTTACGATGTCAGAGGGGTGTATGGGGACCTTACCAAGATCTTTAGGGCCCAAGCCAACCTCATCTGGTGGCCGTCACACCTACTGATTAACGGATGAGGCTCTAGCACAGGCTTTCCTCTCAAGGTTGGAAGGGGGGAGGGTTTCAGATGATAGTCCCTCCTGCAAAAGCCAGGATAAGCCAAATCACGACAAAGAGTAGGAGAGTGGACCTGGGGCCAAAGACGTCCAAAATACAAGCTTTGGACGTAACCGAGACTAATGCTCTGATGATGATGACTTATGATGTCAGAGTGCTAAATATGATGCTTAACGGCATTTTAATTCGCCTTCTTGTAAACGTATCAAGAATTTCTTGAAGGTCTAATGTACAGTCAACGACAAAATTTGATGTACACTAAAATATTTACAAACCCTTTTTTACATTGGTATACATGGAATAATAATTAACCTATTATTAGTTTTATAATCCTCAGGACACAATTAATGTATTTCATGTCTTGTTTATTATTTTATACAAGGTTGAAGAGCTAAGATGATCAATAAAATAGAATTTGTTAAGCTACTTTTGCTGTTGACTGTACGTTTTGCCTTATTGAATAATCAAAACTAGAAATAAAATATTATTGTAACAATATATTTTATATACAAAGTAGCTTTATAATACAACGAAAATTACTACTACGAAGAACTCGCAAAAGGAGTACGTTCTCGCCGCTACACTCCTCTTGAGCGCCTCTAATTCACTGACGTCGGGACCCTCCTCGGACTCACCCAACTCGTTGTACTGCATTTCCTCGAACTTACCGGACAATGCTGTAATAAGACACTTGCTGAGAAATGTTTCGAACATCCTTGGAGACTACCTTTCAACCGCTATTTGCAAAAATATCAAGTTACACGACATGACTATTAACTTTTGCTTCAAAACGCTTTCAACATTGGAGGAGAGTTTCAAATAACAAAAAACCAAACTTTGTACTTCGGGTGATACTTACAGTACAATTTTATTGTCCCGTCCGTGTCTCCGAGGGAATTCTTTGATATGCAACTGTATGTGCCGAAAGTATGTCTACCAACTTTTTTAATCTTCAGTCTCATATCCACCTCATACCCTCTTTCTATTGCTGTGATCTCAAACCTCTTATCCGCTACAAGCAAATATATCTTATAGTTTTAATATGTTATAGTGGAAAATATGTTACATGGTTTAAATTATACTTACATTGTGATATTATTTGATCATTTATCGTCCAATAATTAATAGATCTAGGGAAAGCTTCTGAATGGCAGTCCAAATGTACAGTGTCACCTTCCTTTGCTCCTACTAATTGATTTTGTATAGTCATTATTGGGGGAACTGTAGGAAAAATATATTAGCTACAGTTTACTTAAAGAGAATACAAATAAATCATAGTGACAAGTGAAAATAGTGTTCTAGTGCCGAACTAAAATAAAGATCTCGAGAAAGTTGATTCACGTACTTTAATTCAAATTAGCTTAGTTTTGGTAACAGATTTCAGTTCAAATGCTGGCAACACACGTTTTTGCTCTTTGCAAGGAAAGCGCAAGAGTATAAATGGTTATAAGATTTATCTTTATCTAGCTTTTAAATCGGTTTAAATTCTACAGTCTACTTTAAAATAAAGCAAATTTTTGTTGCGGCTAAACAAGCAGTTTTTAAATTTACGACTTCTGGCAAGGCTATTTTATATGTGATAAGAATCAGTTTCAAAATATGACTCACAATGTACAACGAGCATAACACGTTTGCTGACTGAAGGCGGGACGCCGTTGCTAGCAATACATAGGTAGGCACCCATATGTAATCTTGATACCTTTGCTAATTGAAGCACTGCACCGTGTACCGACGAATCTAAATAAAAGAAAGACGTCAAAATAAGCATGAGATGATACTTTTATTCTAATGATGTATAATTGGGATATTTTATATAATTTGTATTTGTTCATAATCGATTCGGGGGTAAAAGGCTATTAAACGTAGTGTATAGGAAACTATTGATCTATTTTTTAGACTATTACGACAAGCTTTTTCTTACTATGTGTGTCACTAAAGTTGGTTGTGGGCAACAAGTCACCGGCTTCCTTTCTAAACACAACTGTGGGGGTGGGCACTCCATGCGCTGCACACCGTAGCGTCACGTTTGCTCCTTCTCTGGCTACCTGGTCACTACTGGTCGGGTAGTCCAAAATATCTGGTGGTACTGTAAAAAAATTCTTTTTAATTTTGGTTCTACAACAAAAATAACCCGTTAGAGAAAATCGATTTATCTAAAACGTCTAACTTCATAAATAGAAGCTGTATAGACATAATTTGAAATTCACTTCAATTGATAGGAATTACTGTTGAATGTTACAAGTGGGTATACGGTTTTGTATACAAATTAGTTGTAGTATAAGCACGAGTTGCTTTCGGAGTCCAGTAAACTAACAACATTTTTACGTACCTACTACATCTAGATAGGCGGTTTGGCTTTTCATTGGGTCAGTGTTAAGCTGGCACATGTACCAGCCTCGGTCTGACTGCCGAACGTCGTGTATATGGAGAAACCAGACCCGTCGGTCGCTGTGATTCACTGCGATGCGGTGATTTTTGGTGATAACGTGGGTAGCAATCGTCAGGATAGTCTGTGTGTCCACGCGTAGCCACGCCACCTGTTTTAATGATAGGGAATTAGAGCTTTGCATTTACATAGTAGGTATCACCAATTTTATAATTTAATAGAATTCACGATATTCAATTACGTTATATACGTATAAAAAAATACGACAGCAAAGATGATCACTTTAACTGTTTCTGTGTCTTTAGTTATTACATATATAATAATGTTCAGCATACTTTTGGTAACTTAGGTTTGATCAACATTTGCAGATAGAGTGGATACAGAATGAGCTGGTAATTGATAGGAAGGTTGTAGGAGTTATATATGCTCTGAGCATCGAGCTCTGAGTTAGCCTCTGACAGATTTAGCGCAAGCAATCTACTGGTTAGTGCCGAAGACCCAGTACTAACACCTGCCATAGTACTGTAAATTTTTTGTGTGCATATAAGTGTAAGTTACAATGGGTTTGACTTTTACTGTAAGCGAAGAAAACTCCAAATTTAAAGGAAATAATAAAAAAAAACACTTGATTTCAGGATTATTTTAGTATTTTAGTATAAAAAAATCTCTTTTGTAAAAAATATAAAATGCGGTTGCAAAAATATCTTCTATAAACTGTGGAATAGATCATTTCACAGTTTTGATTTCCCTATAATTTCCCTTGATATACCCCTGTATACGGCTATGCCACATGGAGGGGAAGTATTTTTAATAATGTAGATAGATAATTTCTCTGAAATAAGACTTCATTTTATTTTAAAAACAATTTAAACTGCATTCAATGATTTTCGAAAACTCGAGTGCCACGCCACACTCAGTAATCGAACCGGCTTAAATCCGAAAAAAACATCCTGTACTTTTACGGCGTCAATCATAAGAATTAAATGCCTAAATATGGTTAATTAAATTAAAGGAAATCGATGAAATCTAAACATTGAAATTCAAATTAAATTCAACAATTTAGTCTATTGACATGTAACTTTTTTTAGGCTTAGCGCACAAAAGTCATATAAAGCAATTTCTTTTTCTGGATTATCAAAAGACGATTAGTGTAAAATTAAATCCAAGTTTGTGAGATCGCAATCCTTGTCCCACGGCTGCCATCTTGAAAAATGGGTGCGCATGGTTTATGGCTATATCAGGCAAACTATGCACCGCAGATCAAAAATTGTAAAACAGTTTGGTTGCAAATAAAATTTTCTATATCTTTAGTTCCTGAAATTTAGTCATGGAATCAAAGATAACAAAGTTATTGAGAAAAATAGAAAAATTTGGGTTCAAATTTTTAGAACTCCCCTATCCTTTAATCGTCTTGTACGATACCTACGGGAATGGGGTGGCCCTTGTATTCTTCACCAGTAACCACGTGGCACTAATTTAAATTTTATAGTAAGTAGATCTTTTACATGAGAGGATTCTTAAGTTAGTAGCGGCACTTCGATTATACTTCGACTTCGAAAACTGACCCCAACTGAGTTGGGAAAAAAGTGATGATGATGATGTTTATGCCAATAAGTAAGTTTTAGTAAGCATCAATATGTATATTATAGGCTAAGTTCATATCGTTTACAGGAATTTTATTCTATATCTATATTATATGACCGAATGAAATTAAGAGCGATCGACACCGACCAAAAAATTTTACCGAAATGACTAACTAGTATTCCCGTTATCTGTATACATTTAAATTATCGAATTTTCTTACTCACCCTGTAGGAACCGAGATCATTGACCACACAAGTGAAAACTGCTTCTCTTCCCAATGATACGGTTAAGTTGTTAAGACTATCTTCGAAGCGTGGCACTTCTAGAACAATAATAGCAATTATTTTCGTAAGCTAAATTCGACTTATTATTATTCAAAAATTGTAATTTTAGATTATATACACAATTATTGTTATTATTCTTAGTATCTTAATTATTAAAATTGTTTTAAACAGTCAATGTTATTTCGTACCGTTCGCTGAAAATTATCGGGCAATACGAAATTGTTTTAGAATCATATTTTATTTGTACTTTAGGGTCAAAATTCAAATGTTATATAATTTAAGACAATTATCATAACATTTTTATAAGACCAGAGTCAGTCAGATCTAATTTCTATTTTACATTCAACTCTTACAGTATAAACTATAGGAGTGTTTGTGTGTTCTGTTGCGAGGAATCAAATATCATGTCAAACGAATCCCAATATTGCAACGACAGGAACCCTACCCAACCGCTTAAAGGAGGTTGTTTGTGGCTGAAGGAAATAAAACTTACCCCAGTAGGAAAGTGCTCTCTTAGTAGAATGGCTAGAGGATTAAAAAATTCTTACCCAAATATACTATCGAAAGAGGACTATACCTAATTGAAATAGCCTGATAGCAATAACTGAATAACTGGGGACAAGGTACTATTTAATGCAACTTTGCGAACTTATAACTCAATTGATTCATGCCAAACGTAGTTGCGAACCGTGCTTTGCTAGTGACAGTAATTCTATTTGGTCTATTAAGGTTATTAACGCAACTTTGTGTTTCTAAATGATTAAATGAATTACTAACATGTATACCTAATTCAGTTAGAGTGACTTTGTAACGTATGTGAAGATTTATTTCATATGTATAAATCTAAATTTTAAAGTGTAGCTACTTATTTATATACTTGCTGTTGCCCTCGGATCCGCCTGCGTGGAATTCTGAATCCGTTCCTGCAACACATGGGAACCCATTCCAGGAATTAAAAGTAGTCTGTGTTTTTCCAGGCTATAATCTATTCCTGTACCAAATTTCGATCAGATTAGCTCGCCGTTTGAGTGTGAATAAGTTACAAACATCTTCAAAAAACTAACAAATTCAACTCACAAACTTTCACATCACTACATATTTTAAAACAAAGTCCTCGATTCTCTATGTTTGCGATAAACTCAAAAACTATTGCACCGATTTTCATGGTAGTTTCACCAATGGATAGAGTGGCTCTCGAGGAAGGTTTAAATGTTTAATTTGTCAAGTTTTTGTATACATTGGTTAAAATATAATTATATTTGTTGGAGGTGTCGAAAAAAAAGCCGTCTGGGAGCTTTCAACGAAAACACTGAATTAACCCGTTGAGATATAAAAAACCGGCTGAGTGCGAGTTGGACTCGCCCATGAAGGGTTCCGTAGCCGCAAGTAAAATTTTTATATTTGAGTTCATTGAATGAAAGGTGAATTGCGGTTTACGATTTATGATTTAAAATTTTGCATTAAAAAAAACTACTTACTAGATCTCGTTTAAACTAATTTTCAGTGGAAGTTTACAGTACATCATATATTTTTTTAGTTTTATCATTCTCTTATTTTAGAAGTTACTGAGGGGGGGGGGCACACATTTTATAACTAATTTTATAAAAAATGATATTAGAAACCTCAATTTTTTAAAACCAAAATTTGAATTTCAGTTCTAAGTATAGGGAACCCCCAAAATTTATAGTTTTTTTTTTCTATTATTGTGTGAAAATCTTAATGCGGTACACAGAATACATCTACTTACCAAGTTTCAACAGTTCTTATAATTTCAGAAAGAACTGGCTGTGACATACGGACGGACAGACAGGCAGACATGACGAATCTATAAGGGTTCCGTTTTTTGCCATTTGGCTACGGAACCCTAGAAAATGATGTATGGTGGAAATATTATATAGGTTTTGGTGGTGTAAAAGGGTCCCATGGGTAGCGAGAACGGGATCAGAATTCCACGCGGGTGAAATCACGGGCAACACCTAGTTTATAATATTAGTAGGATGTCACTGTATTTACGCTTTTCCTAATAAATTGGCTAGAAAAGTTTTGCATCGGTAGTTCGGTCTATTGTTCGGACGTAATAAACTTAACAGCTAAAAGGCATTATAATTTTCAAGGTAACATCTATAACGTGTACCCGTCTATTCTTTCTGCAGTAAAAAAGTTATCAAATGAGTTCACAGGTGACAAACAAAACGAATAATGCTTATACCATTACCATATTATAGACCATATCATAGACTGATTTTGAACTTTGTCTTTTAAAAAATAAGGTGTGATATTGCTTTGAGAAATATACTGTCGCATATAAAGATAGCCATGTGCTTAGGGAGGCAGTTATAGTCCAAATAAAAATACACACACACCAACATAGAGACAGGGAATTAGGTATTAATTATATGTGGTTCTCTCTGATGAATAACAAGGCCAAGTTCATCATATTCTTAGCGTTGTTTCGGAGGCTTTCGTCTCGGAGTCCGGGGTCCGCTTACTCCTTCTCCTTTTGCTGAAGCGGCTGCCGTCAGACCCCGAGAGGAATATCTGCGCCAGAAGCCCGTTCGTTAATTATCCCAAATTCCAAGTCATTATCCGAAATATTAACATCAGAAACGGTAAACAATTCTTGAAACTAAGGCAGGATCTTATGAAGTCATTCAGAGGAACAATGAATGTTGAGATAGCCGAGATAAAAGATCAGAATATCAAGATGATGGAGTTAAATTTACAGATTTTATACTACTTAAAATTAGTGCAGCTAATTTAAATGACATTCAAAATAGGGTATTGATGAAAAATAGGTAGTGGCACTAAAGGAGTGCGGACAGAAATGAAAACTTGAACAATTACGTGTGTATTTTTTGAATCGTCATCATCCATCCCTGCCTCCCTCCCTCCCTCCTTCCGTCTTTACTCCCCTCCACTCCTTCCTTCCTCCCCGGCCCCACCTTCCGTACCTCGACCCGTCCCTACCGACCTCCGTCCCTTCCTCCATCCCTCCCTAAATCCCGACCTCCCCGACCCATCCATCGCTACCTCTCTCCTCCTTCTCTCCCTCCCTCCCTCCATCCCTTCATCCATCCATATATCCAACTACAACAAAGATGACGTTGTTAAAAAAAATGGAAGCTTAGTAACGTAGGTGTCTCGGTGAGTTTTTTTAAAAATAAACGAGTGTTTCATGATGATTTTTCTTCACCAATTCAATTCAATTATTCATTTAGATTCATTCAGATCACTGCCGTATTGATTTCACTTTTCAAATTTCACTTATTACGACTTTGCAAATATATTTAAGAGTAACTGAGCCACCTAGACACGTCCCAGATATTCGAAATTCTCCGATATATCATATACGTCTTAAGGCGACGTTGGAGCCATCTACCGTAATTCTTGCGAACTACGGAAACAATGAATAACTATACAGTCATTTTTAAACATTGTTTTTTGATGACTCCGCCTAATTAATTCAATTAAATTTTTTAAGCATTTTGTATGCTTACTTTTTTCTAAAGATTTAGATCGGAAAAAGAGAACATCTAGGACGGGAATTGAACCCGCGACCAGTCCCTTACAGGGGGAATGCTCAGACCAACTGAGCCACCTAGACACGTCCCAGATATTCGAAATTCTCTGATATATCATATACGTCTTAAGGCGACGTTGGAGCCATCTACCGTAATTCTTGCGAACTACGGAAACAATGAATAACTTTACAAACAACTTAACTTAACTTAACTTTACTTTACTTTACTTTACTTTACTTTACTTTACTTTACTTTACTTTACTTTACTTTACTTTACTTTACTTTAAGTCTCCGATCCGAAAATGCTTAAAAAATTCGAATATCTGGGACGTGTCTAGGTGGGTCAGTTGGTCAGAGCATTCCCCCTGTAAGGGACTGGTCGCGGGTTCAAGTCCCGTCCTAGATGTTCTCTTTTTCCGATCTAAATCTTTAGAAAAAAGTAAGCATACAAAATGCTTAAAAAAATTAATTGAATTAATTAGGCGGAGTCATCAAAAAACAATGTTTAAAAATGACTAAAGTTATTCATTGTTTCCGTAGTTCGCAAGAATTACGGTAGATGGCTCCAACGTCGCCTTAAGACGTATATGATATATCGGAGAATTTCGAATATCTGGGACGTGTCTAGGTGGCTCAGTTGGTCAGAGCATTCCCCCTGTAAGGGACTGGTCGCGGGTTCAAGTCCCGTCCTAGATGTTCTCTTTTTCCGATCTAAATCTTTAGAAAAAAGTAAGCATACAAAATGCTTAAAAACTTCAATTGAATATTTAAGAGTAGTAATCCAATGGATTTAGTAATATGAAATAAAGTAAAATATTAACTAAACGACCACAAGCTCTAGATTGTGTATCAATTAAACCAATAACACTTATAAACTTTAGCTTTGGTTAGATATAAGATTAAAGCAAATAATGGTTGCTAAAGCTTGCTGATCAATTAAAAATAACCAGAACTTCGAGAGATTAGTCAAAAGGAGACTCTACGTGAAAACCTCGATGCAATCGTGCACAATGCAGAGATGATGATAGTAGCAACCTTCTAACCTTAATTTATAGCGAGTTATTTCACAGGGTTATTTTATTCTAGGGCTTTTAGTCTATAAGCTGTATTCGTATATGATAGTCGAGTCACTTATCTGTTAATTAATAATGTATGTCAAATAAATTTTATCATAGACCATGGCACATAATATTTCAATCTTGTTTAATAAACAAGAATTGAAAGTAATACTAAAGTGTACAATATACCACACAATTTTATAAAAGTTTAATCTCAAATAATAATGATCCACTCAAGTTTGTTATAATGTACTTATAGGTTTATCGTTATTTCGAGAGAATCTAAAGGTTTTTTAAGTGTCGGCGACTAGCAATTTAGTCGTTTTCGGAGCCCGATGCGGCGTCCGAACGTAGCATTGGGCACATACTCGTAAAATAAAAACGCTTTGAAAAATCTCTCGATGTAGCGAGAGAACACTGTAGCATTTGAATATGAGTGCAGTGTGCTGTATATACATTCAAATGCTCATAGGTACTCGTATCAACGCAACATAGATCAGTGGGCACTATTAGCTTTTTTATGTCTGTTATAATATTTCGTACAAAAATTCTAGGCTAAGTAGGAAAATAAAAGTGTTATCAATAGCGAATGATTTACGTTCAATGAAGTCGACGCAAATAATCAACTACTATAAACACTCATTTCATCTCTGATGAAGTCGCTGAAACGCGCGATAGTCGCAAATCATTGGGCACCGATGCTGACGGTCTTTATGTAATCTCTTCATTAAACATTTAATGAAACTCAATTTGTATAAGATTGAAGTTATGATCAATTTAATATTTACTTTACTTTAGTCAAATAATGAGGAATATTGGATCTTAGTAATGTTTGTAGGTAGGTACATAGTTGCTTGGGGGTGGCAGGTGAGGCCGCCTGTCACCCCAGCAGAAGCAGACCGGGACGGTGGGGCGACTAGCGGCCCTCTCCCAAACCGGAGCAAGACGGGGACACCGTGGTTCACAAACCCGAGGGGCCATCTCGAAACCGGAAATGGCCCAGGGTCAGTCGGGGTGCGAGGGATATGCTCTATGGGCAACCTTACACCCCGGCGTCTGTAGACCCGAGACGGCGTGCGGTTTTAGTCAGTTCAAGCCCGACATAACCGCCAATCTGAGTTAGGTAAGGGCCTCATAACTCAGATTGCCACTAAAAGTTTCGATGTAAGGTCAGCTTTAATGGTTTATTTTAGTCCATAATGTCCAGAAGTGGTCTAGCAAATGTCCTAGAGACGGTAATTATCATACTTACCTCAATCTAAGATATACTAAATTATAGTTATCATGGCAGAGGTGCTAGCACCCACATTTCGGGGATATAGGCGTAAGTTTATGTTTATGTTTTTTTTATCATGATATTCGGAGAGTTATTAAGACCAGATATCAAATCCTAAAAAAATTCATATCGAAATATTAAATAGAATTATTCTCGTTTGGTTTTGTGGCAGTGACCCTGTTATGTTTATTGGCGTCGTTTCCATTTAAGTGGCGTTGCGTGGTTTTAATAGTGCGATGTAGTATTCTTTGCAGCATTTTTAGCAAGCCAATTAACCTTTACCAAGGATATTTATTCATCATCATAGAATGACAACTACTGAGCTTAGAACTTTTCCAGAGCTTTTTACAATGAAAGTCTTGTGTCATCTACAAGTACTTCTGTGGGTGCTACGCCACCTTAACTAGACTTGATGGATGTTTCTTTATAAATTACATTAATGGATAAATCATAATAGTTAGTATATATTCACTAGTTTGTTAAAAAATAATAGTGTAACTACAGACATGTGACGGCAATAAATAGTATGAGAAATGAACTGCTGACCCCAATCTCTATTACCCACTTTAACCTTTTTAAATGAATAAAAGTAAGTTAATATACTTTCCTTTTACGCGTACAAAAATAAAATTGTATGCTCAATGTTGGAACTACGTTTGTCATCTGTATTTCAGATTGTTCTTATGATATCTAGGTAGTATGGAGAGGCAATTTTATCGTTTTTTTCCGTAGTATACTTCGCAATTATAAATTAACTATTACTGATTAGTGTTTGTTGCATGTCCTGCCAGATGTAGAATGGTATATAATCAATCTAATAATAACTCAGCCACACGTAATGATTCCTACATGAAATGCAGTGGAATAAATTACAGACTCAGTGTGACACTAAACGAGAAGTTATTTTCGCCACTAGTCTGTGACTATCAATAAATTTCCCTAATAGTAGTACGGTAAGAAAGCCTTGCTGATTTCTGATTTACATTTGAGTTTCATAGTAATTTGTCACTGGAAACCTAAAAGATTTGATTTTCATAACATAACTATTGGCATAAGTGGTGAGAAGCCCTCAAAAATCTGTTTCAACGGCATTCATTTGTATTGAAATGTAATAACTACAGGGCCTGACTGATACTCCTATTAAAACAAAACAAAGGCGATTCAACCCTCAACGTCGGTATGAACGTTATTCAATATTATACCGTATCTAGTAAAACAATTTTAAATATTACAATATTGCGTACAGGTATTTTATTTAATCCAATACCTTTAACCGAGCAATTCGTGCCTTCGCTTCGGCTTCAACAATTTTCATAAAATTTAGTATACAGGAGTTTCGGGGGCGAAAAATCGATCTAGCTAGTTTTAATTTTTAGAAAACGTCAAGAGAAAAAAGCGCAACAAGGCTTTACGGAAGTAGTTACAATAAACGAAATTAAGAACGTATTTTATTTCAGGTTGTTATTGTACGACCCTGATAGAGATACAGGAGATGCCTAGGCTCAAGGTGATACTAAATACTAAAATTCGAAAAGCATCGAAAAGTCATTGGTGTGTGCCATGGTAAAACCTGGGATCGAACCTGAGACATCGTCTCAGCAGTCCATTGCCGATACCACTAGGCTACCGCGGTTATCATATATATATACAGGTATATAATAGATATTAGAACTTACATATCCTAGTAAAATCCTGGCCATTACACTGCCGAAGTAAAACCACTCCTATCACAAGTAATTTAGCTCAACTTTTGTAAATAACTAGCTAACCCAAAAGACGTCGTCCTGCCTTAACTGTGAATATTAATCGCGCCAATTATAAACGACTGACAAGTATGTCAAATGCCAGAAGGTTACATTATAAAAGTTAACATTAAGTTAGTTTTAAAATTTTCTAGTTTTCTGCGCAACTTTCGTAGCTTTTTCGATAAGAATCTTCTCTTGATAATAACAAATACAATAAAAAGGAATTAGCAAAATCGGTTTAGCACATCACTCGTGATGCTGTGACAATGGGAAATAGGGATTTATTCTTATATATAGGGCGTCCCAGGGCAATGCCACATGGAGGGAAAGTACCTTAATTATTGTAGATGGGACATTTTACTGAAAGAAGACTTTATTTTAATTTTAAAAGCTATTTGAACTGCATTCTGCATTTTTAATAATTGCCTCGTTGAACCGGGAATCGAACCCGGTTCACGAGAAAAAAAATCGGTCTGTAGTTTTATGATACCGATCGGAACGCATCATCGTAAGCGTTATTTTTTGCTAAATAAATTAGTATCAAAAATAAAGGGAAGACCATGAATTTTAACATTTAATGTGAAATTTTGTTCAGAAAAATGAAAGCTGACATTGCCGAAAGGACGTACAACTGACATTATCATAAGTACCTTTTTTTTATCGTGCGAAAATCCCTATAAATTTACCTACCCACTTGAGAAGTACGCACTTGAGTAATAACCAGGTCCTCTTAGTACATTTTTATGAAGGGCATTTGAATACGGAAAGGTATTTAGAAATACTTGAGATATTAAGAAATGAGATAAATAATCTTCCGGTCGCAGAACGATAAAACCTTACTTTTCAGCATGATGGGGCTCCGACTCATAACAGTCACAGAACAAGGGATTATCTCAATGAACACTTTGGTCCCTGGATCGGGACAAATAAGATGGCCGCCGAGATCCCCAGATTTAACCCCGTTAGATGTTAGATTTTTTTTTATGGGCTTATGTAAAAAATTTAGTTTACAAGAACCAGCATGAAAGTGTCAACGAGCTACAAAGAGAATTTTTTATTTTTTTATTTATTCATTTCATACATACAATGTCATTACGGGCAGACCCAATGCGACAGAGTAGCAACATAATTATAATCATTTAATTTACAATATATGTCATTTACATAATCATAATCATACATAAACATGCTTCAAAAACTATATAATAATTTTCACAACAAATAATAATTAAAGTAGATACAATTACCATCCCAAACATTATTCATGAACATGTCATATCAGAAGTAATAATTATTCAGTAATTGATGTCAAAATAATAATTCAAATAATAATGTAAAAGTAATAATTCCATGAATAACGTCAAAATAATAATTCAATTCACAATGTCTAAATAATAATTCAATAAATAATGTCAAAATAGTGATTCCATTCAATGGTCAAAATTACATATTTAATGGCAAGTTCACAATAATTTAATGTCAAATGATGAAAATTCAATTCACATTATTAAAATATGTTGTTTAATACTAGCAATACATAAGCAGATTATATCAATTTAACCTAGATTCCTTCGCTCAAAATACAGTAACAAGTCCTTGTGAATTCATTCATGGAGCATGAAAACAAGCATAAATCTAATCTGCCAGCCATCGTATTATGCGCACGCAGCGCCCGCATCAGCGGCGCCCTCTGCAGCAAGTTGGTACGTGCGCGACACACTTGCAGCAGCGGGGGGCGCCGCCGCCTCAACGCGTACTCCTCTGGTACACACAGTCCTACTTCCCGTAGGATAGCTGGGCTGTGTATAAGCCCACGAAATACTTTAAACAAATAGGTGGCCATAGACACCTCCCTCCTCACTTCCAGCTTATAATAACCTGTCATACCCAGAATGAATGACGTAGGATACAACCACGGATATCCCGGGTAGACACCATACTGTTTCCAATATAAAAATCTAAGGAACTTATTCTGGGTAAGCTCCAACATAACCTTATATTTGTCCTCGTGTGGAGACCAGATTATCGCATTGAACTCCAGGTGACTCTTCACGAGAGCGTCATACAACGCCCTTAACGCCGCAATACTTGTAAACTGGTTTGCCTGACGTAAGACAAACCCTAAATTTCTGAAAGCTTTTTTACAGACACCGGTGATATGGTCTCGGAAATGTAAATCCGCGCTAAAGCGCACGCCCAAATCCTTAACCTCGGTTATCCGCTGCAGAGGGACCCCTTCCATGTGATATTGGTAGTGACTTGGGTTGTGAACGATATCACCGAACACTTTGCTACATTAAAATAAAGTTTATTTTGTAAGCTCCATCCCACAATCCTATCCACGTCTTGCTGTAGTTCATCATGATCTATGTGGTCCTTAATTACCCGTACTAATTTGAGATCATCTGCGAAAAGCAAGGGCACCGAGTGTTTGACCTGCTCCGGTAAGCTATTTATCGTGAGTATGAAGAGAAGAGGCCCCAGGTTACTGCCTTGACTCACTCCAGATCTCGTGAAATATGGTTCGGAAAGGTATCCCCCATAGTCAACGCATTGACATCTGTCCCTCAAGTAGCTGGAAAAGAAGGACAGTGTATGCGGCGTACACCCCACGTTAGCTAGTCGTAATAAAAGAACGTCATTATCCACAGTATCAAACGCCTTCTGAAAATCAAAGTACGCCACATCTACCTGTAGACCAGCGTCCACCGCCGGCACCAAACACGACATTAAATGAAGCAGACTGCCCGCAGTCCCCCGCCCGGGTCGGAACCCGTGTTGCGCATCAGATAGCTGAGTGTTTATCTGTCCGTATAAGCAGTTGTGAATGGTTGCCTCGAACACCTTAGCTGCAGTGCTAAGCACAGCCACGGGCCTGTAATTACTTGGGTTTGGGCCTCCGCTACCTTTTGGTACGGGTATCACACGCGTTAGTTTCCAGCGCTCTGGAAATTTTGCGGTCGCAATGCAGGTGTTGAATAAGTGCAGCAAAGGTTCAGTGAGTACCATGCGACAATCCCTGAAAATGAACGCTGGTATGCCGTCCGGTCCCATGGAGCACTTGGGAGGCAGACGAGCCAGCGCGGTCTTCACATCATCCAAACGGAGGCTAGTAAGGTTCACCCACGCCCCCGGAGCCGGTGTCCCCACCGAGCTGGCCGCCGCGACGTTTAATTCAGCGGGTTCCTGGTTGTACACCGAGTGGAAAAACTGAGCGAACTCATTCGCGCATTCCAACTCTGACAAAGTGCGGTTATCTTTCACTAACCTGGGCTTACCTGTGTCACCCTTTCTACCTCTCATGTAATTCCAAAAGGCTCGTGGGTCCACAGCCAGGTGACGCTGTACACGGTCGCGGTACTGGTTGTGAGCTCGCACAGTCTCCACCTTCACTGCTGCCCTACACCTGCTAAAGGCTTCATAATCACTAAGAGATCCGGTTTTCTTATATCTTTTATGTAACGCATGCTTATGGCGTAATTCTCTAATAATGTGGGGTGTATACCATACCGGTATGGTATACACCCCACATTATTATCACAATGTATCAAATTCTCGAAATGAGCCCCATCCTGTTGAATACAAAGTCGCACTCTTTGGATTATTTCTCCCCCTGTCGATTATTTTATCTTGTTGTGGTGGATATTTAGAATAATACGTATAATTTATACGAAATATTTGATCTATGTATTCCTTATGAAAATATCAAAACTACAAATAGGAATAGGTATGTATATCCGGACATACCTATTCCTATTTGTAGTTTTGATATTTTATTTTTAGGGAGAGAAATAATCCAAAGAGTGCGACTTTGTATTCAACAGGATGGGGCTCATTTCGAGAATTTGATACATTGATTAATTTTGTATTAAATTTTTTTAAATTCATGGTCTTCCCTTTATTTCTGATACTAATTTATTTGACGACCTCTGTGGCGTAGCGGTAAAGCATTAGACTGCTAAGTCAGAGGTAGCGGGTTCGATTCCCGCTCATTGCAAATATGTATATTTGCATTGGTCTGGGTGTTTCTATGTATAATGTGTATTTATTTACAAAAAAAAAAAGTATCTAAGTATGTTTATCCGCATTCTGGAACCCATTTGACAATCTCTGCTTAGTTTGGGTCTAGAAGACGATGTGTGATATGTGCTTGAATATATATATATATATTTAGCAAAAAATAACCCTTACGATGATGCCTTCCGATCGGTATCATAAAACTACAGACCGATTTTTTTTTTCCGGACCGGGTTCGATTCCCGGTTCAACGAGTCAATTATCAAAAATGTATGAATGCAGTTCAAATGGTTTTTAAAATTAAAATAAAGTCTTCTTTCAGTAAAATGTCCCATCTTCAATAATTAAGGTACTTTCCCTCCATGTGGCATTGCCGTGGGACGCCATGTATAAGGTGTCACAAAATTAGGTCTCTGAATTTGGTGAGATGACTTGGTGGAATATGTATTTGAAACAAAAAAAAAATATCGAGTAAAGTAAAAAAAAATAATTAAAAAAATTTAAAAATAAAAAAACAAAAAATGAAAAAAAAAAACACAACCAGCGACCAGCGGCACGTAACGCGACGAGCACACGTGACGCTGGTCGCGCTTTAGGTATTTCCCACACATCCGCTTGGAGAATACTGCGAGGAGAAGGACTGCACGCCTACCACGTGCGTCACGGGCTCGTCGCGTCACGTGACACTGGTCGCTGGTGGTGTTTTTTTTTTATTTTTTTGTTTTTTTTTAAATTTTTTTTTTTTTGCTTTACCCGATATTTTTTTTTTGTTTCAAATACATATTTTGTCGATACCAAGTCATCTCACCAAATTCAGAGACCTAATTTTGTGACACCTTATATATACATATAAATTTTTGCACTGGAACACTGAATTGCTAATCTATACTATTTATTTATTATAATGAACTCTTTAAAATTGTTGTGATAAGAAAAATACAGCTATAAATGTAAGTTTTATTTGAAAAATTATTATATTAAACTTGATTGAATACCTATTCAATTTATTATAATATCGAAACAAATTATATTGCACAATATTACCTACTTACATGAGACATCCTCGTTGGCCCTGTGTTACAAGGCTGCGTTTATGTTTACGTGCGATCGTGAGGTCGTAGCTGTATCTAATATCTAAGTCAGGCAATGTTTTATTGAAGCTTTGTTAGAGGATTCTGAGTCATAGTACGTTTAAGGCAGCTGCATGGAGTCTGAAAACGTTATCGATCGGTAGATTTTGACTTTAAGAGTGTTGAACACAGTAGGTAGATATAATGTTATTGAAGTGTTCAGATATTTTATAAATTTGAATGTGTTAATGAAGTTTTGACGCCGAGTGTACATGCACTCATGCTTGTATATTCCCAAAACTGGTCCCAGAGGCGTTTTAAAACTCACGTTTCGTCAAATATGTTTTTCGGGCTACGTTATAGAGGATATGCTTTTACCGTCAAGCGGCCAATTTTCCATGGGCTGTATTTTTATACTGTTGGTTTGAGAACAGTTCTATTCTTTAGATGCCTTAAAAGATACCTCTGGAAAGGGATGGTGTAGCCGTTGTCACCGAGAAGCACGCAGGAAAATTATGACCAAATAAAGTATTTAGGTTCATTACATTACGTTTGTTCTCATTTGCCCAGCTTAACAAGTCATCAGATAATCTTCCTGCATGTAAGGCTTGTATGTTCTATTTTTATTGAATTTACTTATTTATTTAATTATATTTTTTGGTTCGATGAGTGATTGGTAATGGCACGTTTAACTGTTTATAATAATACTTTCGAAATATTTCACGACTAGAGATGATCTGTAAAGGTCATTTATTTTAATGTGGTACTTTGGATACTATGAAGTGAAAGGTTGAAATTTCTAAAATTTAAAAGTAAGCTTCAAAACCATGAAATAATTAGACATAAATATTGGGATCCCCTTTTAACGCATAACTTTTTTGTCCTAATTTACTTAAGCATAACAGGTTGGGCATAAAATTTAAAGGCATAAAAATACTACTTTGGCATAATGATATTATGGCATACTATTTTCTCAGGTAGTTATGTATATATATATATATCATTTACACTAATAAATTTGGTCTAATTTTAAATCGTTTTAACTCTTAAAACAATAATATTTATACGCATAACAGTTTGCAAAATATAAATATCAAAAAGTTTGATCGGGTATAGTTATTATTTATGTTTGTCTCTACATAATGCAAAACAGTTCAGTTAATAATATGTAGGTAGGTATAATATATTCAAATAATGACTATGCAATAAAATAGAAATAAAATAATAAACTATAGATATATTTTAAAAAAAATCTTACAAGTTATTATGGCACATATTTTACCAATAGAAAGCCACATTATTTGTGAGTGCCATAGGATATATCATCACGATACTACATAAGAAAGCGGAGGAGTAGTCATAAATGTCAAAAAATTCGACAAATTCCCATACATTATATGAAAACTAAGAAACAAAGCGTAAAGAGTGCAACGGGGGTTCAAAATACGCCACGAGCGAAGCCGGGGAGGGCCAGCTATCTTACTAATATTATAAATCGGAAAATTTATGAAGATATTTGTATGTTTGTTACTCAATCACGCTCTAACGGCTGAACGGATCTGGCTGAAATTTATTACAGGGATAGATTAGATAGATAGATAGATACTCTTTATTGTACACCAACCAAAGGATACAAATGTCTAAGATACTTAAAAAAATAAACTTGTACAATGGGCGGTCTTATCGCAATTTGCGATCTCTTCCAGACAACCATTAGATGGACTAGATTGTTAGAATTGGGTAGTTATAGTGGTGTACCTATTATAAATTTCAATAATATTGCGCCACATAAATACCCAGGTATATATTGCGAGTATATATGATAAAAATAATATATATACACATAATAACACTATAAATATATATCATATCCTATAGATATTTACTAAAGATAAATAGATATACTTTAATACATAAAAAAAAACTAAATTGTTTTTAAAGCGTTAAGTAGTGCTCTTTGACGAGTTTCTGGAAAGTTGGTAATGACTGTGTTCGTCTGATAGATTCAGGCAGGGCATTCCACAGGCATGCAGCTTGTATTGTGAGGGATTTGTCGTAAAAGGTTGTGGCATGATGCTGGATTTCCAGAGTTACATTTTCCGAAGATCTCAAGTATCTCGTATGAGTGTCGTGCATAAATTTGAAGCGATTTTTAAGATAGAGAGGAGCAGCAGGGTGAAACAAGATATTGAAGAGAAGAGTGAGTATATGAGTATTCCGGCGAAGGCGAATTGGCAACCACTTGAGTTTAATACGAAATTCGGAAATGTGATCATATTTGCGCAAGCCAAAAATTAATCTTATACAGATTATAGTCGGCAATAAGACATAAGTCATTTTTTTATCCCTGGACTAGGTAACGGGATTAGAATTCCACGATGGCGGATCTGCGGGCAACAGCTGTCCATTGTCCATACTGCACCGATTTAAAAAATTCTTTCACCATTTGAATACCACTTACATTATCCCTCTGTAAGGCCGACTACTTTTTTATCCCAATATCCCCACGGGATCAGAACTAGACGCGGTTGAAACCGCGGACAACTGCCAGTAATATTATAAAGAGGAAAAATCTGTTTGTTTGTAATCGTTAAACTTTGAAACTACTGAACCGATTTCAAAAATCTTTCACCATTAGATTGCTACATACTACTCAGTATCATAGGCTATTTTATCAATTTTATCCCGATATTCCTACGGATCGAACCTCTACGCGGGCGAAGCCGCGGGTAACACCTAGTACTATATAAGGACCTAGACCGGCTGTACGAAACTGAAATATTGCTCACTTAGTTATTCAATTCCTGATAACGCGTTCATTCAACTTCGAGTTAGTGATAGAAGATAAAGATAGGACAGATAGTTATAGATATAGGTATATAGACATAGTAATCGTATTAATACAATTTAACTATCTATGATTTAAATAAATGCTTTAATAATAAAGCAGCCTCTGAAACGCAAAGTGGAAACAAGTATACTTTATTTTACTTTCACATCTGCATACGCATCAATTAATCAGTGTGACACACCGGCACCCCTCTGACCTTCTCCGCACACTCTCGAGTTATGTTACAACCTTTGTTATAAACTGTCAAGAGTTTATAAATTTTCGAAAGTATGGCCAAATATTGTTTTCAACAGTCCCATCAATAATTATATACATACAATTATACCATACATAATTATTTGTGTCACAGAAATGCGGAAAAAGCTATGGTAGCCCAGTGGCGTACGTAACGGACTGCTGAGGCGAGGTCTCGAGTTCGATCCCCAATCGCCCCGGGAACACACCTCAGACTTTTCGTAGTTATGTGTACATTAATAAATGTTAATTATCGCTCGCTTAATAATGTGCCCGGTAGATGGCAATAGGCTCGTCCCCTATTACATTGGGACCTTAACGTAACTGGCGAATCGATGGTTGTCTAATACACCTCTGCCCCTTTGGGGATACAGGCGTGAAGTTATGTTATTATATTATTATGAGAATGCTGATTGATTAAAATTTTCTACATGGTTTATATCGTATGTGTTAGGTCTTACGTGCATGCGAATGTGAGTTCCTGCGTGTTCCTTTTGAAAATTCTTAACAGTAGAAGTTAGAACACGGTTCGGAAAATATACAGCATATATGGTATACGGCAATAGGTTCGCGCCCTATCATCATATGGGACCAAAAATATAGCTAGTGAGAAGTGGGTATAATGCCTGCGGGGATATTCAAGTGTAGGTGTATAATAAGTTCTATAGTAATGAATTGGTTCTCTATTGTTTTATCTAACCTTTTTATCCATAATCTAAAGTGCCATATCTTTTTTGTCCTAATCATCATATATTCGAAAGATAACTTGCCCAAACTTAATGTCACATATTATCAAATGCCATAAAATCGAAACCTTGGAACAAAATATGTCTTAAATAAGTTTATCATTAATAATACAAATCAATAATATAGAAAAGACATAAAATTGTTTTCAATGAAACTAGTTCTAGAATCTAAATTCCAAATTGTTCAGTGTTCATTTATCTTAATAATGTTTTCTTTTTGTTGGTGTTGTTGTTATTAAATATTATCTGACTTTGTATTACAATTGTTTATTATATTACTAAATCTAGCTGATTCAATACATAAATAATAAAAATGCAATAGCAATATGACTTTTATCACGGCTCCGATGCTGCTGGTCACCGGTGCTCTCACGCGCGGTGATCGTCGCAGTGGCTCGCCCCTACGTGCCTACGCGATTCTGAATTATAGGTACTCTAGGCCGGGGTAGTTCAGACAAGACTACGTGGAGTCAGTTTTTTGTAAATTAACGTTGAAAACGAATTGTTATAAATCCAACTCCACGCAGTCTGGTCTACCCTACACCTAGAGTGTAATTTAGAATCGTAAAGGCGCGTAAGGGCTTTGGCGGTCCCACGCGTGCTAATCGTCGTAGGTCGTTACAAAAATTCGTTTCTGACACTAAAATCTAATTTTAGCAAAAAATGTAGGGTTTGCTATTTTATTATAAATGGTCATTCAGAACAAAACACATAATATGATACTATGCTTAGGACATAAATATGACTTTATTTCATACAAAATGAGGAGACTCAATTATTATAAGTAAGTATATATTCATAAAAATTAAAACAAAGTTTCAATTTTTTCCTTTATTTCTTATTCCTTAGCAAACGTGATATGGATTATGATTTTTGGACGAACAATTTTAGAAAACGAAAGGGACTATCATTAGGTAGTACGTTAATAAGGTAATTCATTAGAAAATAAAGAAATAGAAGAATAGAATATAATTCTAGGATATTTTATTCAGCGCTGTCTAAACCCAAACTAAGCTTCATACTTATATGCTCATAGCTTCACGTGTCTTCATAACAACCTAATTAGTTGCCAGTGTAACCCTATAGAAAGAGTATATTGTGTAACCTATCTTGGTGTCAAAATTGATGCAAGCTTCTCCTGGTCGTGTCATATTGAATTCTTATGTAATAAGTTAAGAGTGATTCTGGGTCAATTCTATCACTTAAGTTTTAAAGTGCCTAGTGAAACATTAAAATTATTGTATTTTGCATTAGTAAATTCTATTTTGAATTACGCTCTTGACAGTTATGGTTTAACGTTTAAAACTTATATTAATAAACTAGAGGAGCTACAGATTCGATTTTTAAAACTGTTAGTATCCAAAAAAAATAAGCTTAAATGTAATGGCGATTATTCTAAATTATTCAACATATGTAAAATACTTCCCGTTAGTGTAAAACAAAAGTACTTGTTAGCCATAAAAAATAGGAATACCCAAGACTATAGCCTAGTCAATCACAGTATTGGCACTCGTTCTGTGTCTTCAGGCAAAGGACAACATTCACTCTCCATACATTTCTGGGCTAATTTTGAAAGTGCCGGCCAATAAAAATAAACTTAATATTCTAATAGAGTATAACAAAATAAACATTTTTTATTATTAGACCGAAGCCCTAAGTCAACTCTGAGAGGTAATATTCAACAACAAAAGTTTGTGAAAAAAATCCTAATTATTGCAATATTCTGTCGTCAGAATGTAAAAAAGGTCTCAGTTACTAGTCTCAAGGAGTCGGCTGACCGGCGGCTGCGCCTGGCGTCACATGCTATTTCGCTCGCACTTACCGTGTAGTGCACGCCGCGCGGCGGGGGGTGGTGGCCTGCGGCCGGGTACCGGCCTGCATTGTTTAGTTAATTTTTTAGTTCTCCATGCAACTTCTGTTACATCGGACGGCTATCTGTATCGTTTTAGTTATTGTTATCGTGTTTTTGTTTTGTTATTATAATGTCACAAACGTTGTGTATACAATGTCGTCGACCATGTGAAGGTCGAAGGACATATACGTGGATATCACGAGAAGAGCAACATAGTGACATGGCGCAGATCGTTATGGAACATCTGATTGAGAGACAGGTAATCTATTTTTTAATAAATCTCCACCTAAATAATACTAAGAACGTACACTATTATTTTTACTATGTTGTTAATTGAATGCCTGTACGTTCAATCTATACTGTATATAGACTATATTACTATAATATTATAAGGCTGAAGAGTTTGTTTGTTTGAACGCGCTAATCTCAGGATCTACTGGCTCGAATTGAAAAATTATTTTCGTGTTGAATAGCCCGTTCATCGACGAAGAGTATAGGCTATATATCATCGCGCTACTATTTATGGGAGCGGAGCACTGATCAAAATAGTCAACAATTCCGGTAGATTTCCATACATTTAAGACAATGAACAAATATCAGGCATAATAATGAAATTATTAAATGACGACGACCGGGGTTACGAAGCCGGGCAGTTAACTATACAGTAATAGGAATACTATGCTCGCCTCATAACTTTGCGTCAACGAAGCTGTCCTACAAGTCGATCGAAAGTGTTTAATCATATTCTTTTTTATTGTTTTCAGGAAGAACCGACAGATCATATTTGTCGACCATGTTGGCAAACAGTTGAAAGGGCTTATGCAAGACGAATTCGTGACGCAAATCAGGTTGTTGATGCTCCACTGCCGTATGAACCTGCTGCACAAGTAAGCCGTCTCCATCCAACATTAAAATTAACTGGATACCTTCGTACTCCAAACACAACTGCGAATTGTGTTTTCCAATATTGCCAGAATGTGACTCGCCTTAGGGTTCCGAATAATGTGGTAATTCGTCTCATCGTACGCTATAACCTCGTTGTACCAGAAAATGCTCGAGTATGTCAAGAACATTTGGAGGCAAACCTCTGGCATACACTTCCTATGCAAGATAATCTCATAGAAGATTGCACATGCTGCGACTTCTTCTGATGCTCACATAATAAATTCAATTCTTGAGGACGAAGAAAGTATATTTCACTGGTTCTATAGACCAGGAGATGTCTTCATTTTGGATCGTGGCTTTAGAGATGCAGAGTTGAATTTACGGACACATGGATACTCGGTGCATATGCCTCAAACAAAGGATGCTAATAAACCACAATTAACTACGGTACAAGCTAACAAGTCCCGCCTTGTCACCCTATGCCGCTGGGTGGTAGAAGTTGTCAACGGACGATTTAAAAGGGATTTTAGACTACTAAGAACAGTCCATAGTAATCTCGCCCTACCTATTATGATGGACTATTTTAGGATTGCTGCAGCATTATTAAATGCATATCATCAGCTGATTGTGGACAATGTCCGAGCCCCAGCGTTCTTACAAATAGTGAGAGAAAGAATGAATATGCCAAATAGATTGGGCGATATAGTTACTTCATATAATTATAACCGAAGACGGGCACAGTTTGAGCGAATAGACACGCCGTCCGAAATTCCATTCCCTGTGTTAACGGAGGAAGACCTTATTTTATTCGCCGTCGGTATTTACCAAATAAAACAGGCACGAAGCTACTATGCAGAACACATCCAGGGCACTGGTAGATTTGCTATTGAACTCGGGGGAGAAATACCTGCTGAACATTTGCGGGAGGTTGAAGAGAGGGAATTCTTCCTACTTCGAGGCCGAATTCGGTCTCGGCATGTTCGTTTACGAACATATAATGTTTACATAGGAATTGATACAGCTCTCACGGGCAGGCAAGCCATAAAGCACACTATTATTGCACCTGCCTTAATGGCAGAAGAACTGTCGGTTGCTGCTCCCATGTGATGTGTATTGTGTGGTACATGGGGTATGCAAGGCACCTGCCTGTGATAAGCATTCCTGCTGAAGGTTTAGACGACATATTTGTGAGAGCTGGCGAACTATAAAAAATAAATATGTAACATTTTAATAGTTAGTGTTTTTATTTTGTTTTCCTTTTTCTCCCTTGTTTTTTTCTGGCCTCCATACGAGACCGTAAAACCTAATTATATTACCATAACTGTAGCAATAGTAGTTAACATATAATAGCTTAGACAAAACAAGGTTGTTTTACGTGTACGCTAGTCACCTAGCGTACACGTAAAACAGCCTGTATTCAGTGTAAAGTGTGAACTTTAACCCTAAATAAAATCTCAAGGAATCGATTTAGAACTTTGGTGTAGTAATAAAAAATGCTTACAATATTGTGTTCTATCAAAATCAAGGACTTTTTTTTAGTGGCCGGCAAAATAAAAATTTGCCCAATCTGAATGATGTCCTTTGAAGTACCGAGAGTAAATAATTATTTTGGAGATAGAACTTTATATAAACGTATACCGTACCTACTAAATAGTTTGCCTGAAGACATAAGGCGAGTACCAGAAATGATTAATTTTAAAAATAAAGTTAAAGGGTACTTGCTTTCAACTATCACAAAGTGATGGTTGAAGGTAGGTACCTGTTTATTTAGCTGTTTGAACAAATTCACCTATACTATGAGATGAGATGAGCCTTTGGTCTTCCCGGAAGACTAAAGGCTATTCCTGCTTTGCAATTTCTTTTTTTTAGGGTCGGCAGCGCGAGTGTGACGCCCCTGGTGTTGCATACGTCCATAGGCCACGGTGACCACTTCCCATCAGGTGGGCCGTGAGCTTGTCTGCCACCTGAGTGGTATAAAAAAAAAGACTCACCAGATCCGGCAGACAAATTGTGTAAACAGTTTTGTAGGACCAATATCTATACATGTGTATACATTGTAAGAGTAATAATAAATAAATAAAAAAAATAAAGCATAGATTAACTAACTCGTTCAAGGATTTGTAACGGTGTAAGTGTTTACAAGAATAATAAAATATTAGAATAATTTTTAATTAGTAATATCATTCGTGACATCAATAGTTTGTGAATAAGTATTTGCTTAATATAAATAAACAATCTAAAACTATTTTCATTATTATTTAATGTTGAATATTTTCACCATTTTCATGCCTATTATCTGACTTTGTAAGTCTTGTATTTATGTTGCATATTTGCATGCATAATTCAAGCATTTTATGTTGCATATAATCTCGGCTATAGTTATAAGATATTTAATATAGTATGACGTTTGGTACATTGATATCATAATCATAATATTTGTGTGTACATATTTCAGAAAGGTTATGTACTTTAAGTTTGCTTAGCATCAATAAAATATTATATTTCAATAAAGGTAACTATCGTAGTTACCTTTATTGAAATAAATACAATATAAAATATGGTGTTAAATTTGTGAAATACGTAACCTGGATGCTGGCATTATGAGTTAGATGCAATTAGAGAGATATCATAGAATAATCTTGTTTTATGAAATGTCGATTCGCTTTAGAATTATTTATTTAATGCAATTGCAAAATAACCTAGTTTATCAGTTCTTATTACAAAAAAAGACATACGTATAGCACCAAATTTATGTATAAAAAAGTAAAGACTTCTAAGAAGTGTTACCTAATATTCACTGCAAAAATATGAAAACCTGTCAGAATGAATATGAATTAAAATTAAGAGTTTTTATTTCTTAGAACGCAATAAGATAATTATACCGTCATTCTATAACTGCTCAATGTAAGTAATATTTTATTCCAATCAATTCGATGGCAATAAATCTGGTCTTGTCTTGTCAATGTGCCACAGGGCCTATAAACACGTCCACTAGGCTCCCTAAAAGGTTGCCTCTACGAAGGCACAGACATATGATTTTATATTTAAGTTATCGATAGAGATAATGAACGAATGTGATAACTTTCCTATATCGGTACATACATCAGGAAGGCATTTAAAGACACCAATGTATCAATGTACAATGTACACGTTCTCATGTTCACATGTACTCTCACGTACCTAGATGCCTAAGCATTTATTGCGCCTAAAGCAAATTTGCTTGTGGGTCGCAATATCCAACTGAACGGGCCCTGGGGTGCTATCTTGTTTTATTTGCGCGCCAAACCCGATAATGAACGTTTTTTCTCCGTATCTACTCCGAGCATTCAATATACTCAAGGTGCAATAAAGGCTAACATATTATTAGTCCCCCTTCCATCAACCGCTGAAATTTTAGTGGCGTATAATATAATCAAATTGTACAGCGAACGTACGTGTTTAGGCAACATTTATGACTCTTAACATTTTGTAGCCAGTCAGTATCTTATCGGGGTTTAAAACTCTTTGATATGTACGAGTATATATTATATATATGGAGAAGGTATTTTGAAGGTAAGATGTCTGGATATGATAGACGTGCATGACGTAAGTAACAATCGACTAAGTAGTTTTCATTCTTTTGGACTATTGAAAATAACATAAACAAGTTGATCTAATATACACTCCCTCAATTCACTATAATCCGCTGCCATGCTTCACCAGTGGAGCAAACAAAACTCTGTGGTTCACTTTGATCCACCTTTATTCTAATGGATCCTGTGACACTTGCAACTGTTTTAGGATCTTCCGTCTGCTTCACTAAGTGGATCGAACTGTACTCAAGGAGTTTGGGAAGATCCATCACTGAACATAGTGTAGCCGATATTAGGTACTTATTTTAACGTGATTTTGATTCCTTGTTTGATCCTGTTTCGACTCGTTAAATCCTTGGGGCCAAGCTAACCTCACCTGTAAGCCTGTACACCTGATAATTGAAGTATGACGTTACAATGCAGGCTTTGTTCTCGGGATTGGGAAGTCAGGAGGTAGTTGGTCCCATTAAAGCCGCATAAGATAAATTTAAAGGCGGAGTAGGGCTAAGCGGGCCCCGGGCTCCTAGGTGAAATATGATGACCACCTCGGATGTAACTGAGAACAATGCTAATATGATGACGGTGATTTTTAGAGTTTTCGATATGTTTCTTACGGTCACTTCTATACGGTACTAGTGTACGAGCTGTCTAATCAGTGTTGTAATACATAATTGTTCATATAAGATGAATTTGAATCGTTACTGTTAGTTCAAACATCAAGATTACTCGTAATAGAAATAATGAATGAGTAATTATGGTGTTTCAATAAAGTACAAATTTTCTGAAATTAATGATTCCATCATCTAAAGAATTTGACTATTGTCATTTGATGAGATAGATATTAATATCAAATTCTTTGACGTGACTTGTTATTTAATCTGTTTATAATTTATGAAATTGAGCTTTCAGAAATACCTTTGTACATTTTCAACAATCCAGATTAACGAACTCAAAACAAAGTTTAAATTCCGCATATTAATGAACAAATTTGTCTCGACGTATTTCTTCGGAACGAACGAATTGTTTAAGATAAAAGAAGGTACCTAACCATTCCCTTTTGACGATACAAAAGATGATCTTTATCATTTTATGGGTTCAAGTAGTAGGGTGTATCCCAGAGGAGAATTTACGTTAGAATATTACCCCTCCTTAGAGACTCTAAAACAAAGTTTTAAATGCTTTTATGTCGGTACTTGCACATACGATGTGGCCAAAGTTATTGTGTAATTTACTATGTATTTTTACATCGTAAACTGTCGTTCACATTTGCCGATGTCTGCGGGCGGCTGTTTTATCGCTCAGGAAGAATGCCATTGTATTTCACATGACAGAAAGGCGAGCATTCGGTATTGTTTTTTTATCGAACAGCATTTGACTCTACTCGCCTGTAGTTCGTACACAATTTGAAAGCCTTGTTGGAGACGATCCATACGTACGTATCCTTTTGATTATGATTTTGAATAATATTTTCTTATTATTGATCGGGACTTTGATGTATATTATGTTTTATCATATCACTTTATTTGTATCAAGATTTTCATAACGATATAAAATGAAGTATATATGTTCTTTAACAATTTATTGGGCAAAATACGTAAATATTTTCCCCAATAAATTCTTAACGAGGGTTGAGCACAGTAGAATACTAAAGCTGGAGCTACCTGACTCGGGATGTATTTCCATCATGAAGAAAATGGTGAACCCATGTTATATTCTTGTGCTGTGTAGGGCCTCCAGAGTTCTATTGCATATTGCTTATATTATACTTGCGTTGCTTGGGTAATAATTTGTTCTATTTTTCGTCTTGATGGCCCTTTTGCATTTAAGAGCATGTGTGTGTGCACATTGCACATATGTGTATTTCTGTGTGTGCCGCAAAAAGAAAAGGATCGTGTATACACTAAAACATATAAAAAATCATTTCTAGAGAGGCTAGTTATACGAGGCATTGTGCATCATTCATAAATATGTCCCTTGCTGCAGTAGACTTATCGCCTCCACTCACTACTTGTCATGTGTCGTGTACAAGGTACATGCGGCACGAAACTCGGTAGTCAAATGTCTCATGCACTGAAGTCTCACGTCTCATCATTCACGTTACTCATTTGGTTTATACAATAAGACCTTTGTATTAATAAAAGAATAAAACTGATTTAAATAAAATTTAAATATTATTTATTACGCATTAGAGTACTTCGAATTTATACTTTTCCATTAAAAAAAAAATTTAAACAGACACGAATAAAGTGAAAACATGACAATAATTTTACAAATTATAAAAATCGAGGCGTAATGACAAGCTCTAACACTAAACAATAGATTAGTGCTAATTGAAGTAAAGAATAAATACATATTTAGTACTTGTGGGCAAAGGATCAATGCTGAAAGGTGCAATGTGGAGTACATGATCGACTTTTTTATTATGTCTAATCTCTGTTAGTTGTGTAATTTGTGTTGCACTGAAATAAAGTGATTTTTCTTTCTTTCTTTTTCAAGTAGGCCTTACAGAGAAGCCTGAAGCAAATTCAAATAGGTATTAATTATATTTTAAATATTTTACCAATAAAATGTTTTATAGTGATATTATTCTACTACTGGAAGAAGAGGATAAATTATGAAAATACCTTCGGTAACAACAAAACATAATAGGATACTACCATTTTTTCAATATAAACTTACTACCGGAACTTTTCTATTTTATTTATTTTCTCATAATGTTGCTGTCTATGGACAAAATACATACGTATATTGATATTTTCATAAGGGTCTTTTCTAATAAAAAATATATTATATTATATGAAGATCTTTCGTTTATTGTATTTAATAGGAAATGGGAATAATAAAAGTAAGGGAATAATAGAAGTATTATTATTTCAGGTATTGGTACCTTTTTTTTTATTTGTGCGGATTTCCACACGAAAAATAAAATAGTGCCCACTTGTCCTCATTATTATAAAATAACACTACTTGACTGACTTTTCTATAAGGTAAATGTACTTTCTGGGGTGTAAGGGTACCCTATTTATATGTTCAGGGCAAACCAACCTCAACTGCCAACTGGTACACCCGTCGATCAACCTGCCGAGGTTCTGACGCAGACTTTCCTCTCGAGGTAGAGGTGTCACGCGTCTCGTTATGGTCAAAATAAGCAAATAAAAATGAATAATGGAAACCGGAGTCCGAACTCCGAGAACTCCTCAGATACAACCGCGATGACCGCTAAAATTGATGATGACTTTCTCAGTCGGGGAGTTCCATATTCACAGTCAACAGTGTCCTAAATTTGATTACTTTAATTATTGTGGAAAACTTAAAAACAAATTTGAATGATCGGGGCATGCACTGAATATGGTATGTAATATGTTATACGAATTCATGTATAGACCACTGGTTAGAGTGTATGAAAAATAACCGATGGTTTACTTTTAATCTCTTATTATTCATCTTCTCAAAGTTCATGTGCGTTTTTTTTTTTACGTGCTGAAATCATACCCCCCCGCCGGCCAGCGGGGGTGGTTATGTCGTGTATCGACTAAAACCGCACGGTGTCCTCCCGACGTGTCTGTTGCCGGGCACCCTGGGTAAGCCCTCGAAAGGATAACCCCAGGGTTGCCAGCGGACTTTGGCCGCCACCGCGGCCTCGCCTGGTGGAGTCGGGTTTTGTCCCGCTTCGGTGAGTTGGCAGGCGTGTGTAGGGCACACACGACACGCCTCCGCTACGGCCTGCTTCTGTAAGGACGGCGAGTCGGCCAACTGCCGTCCTCAGGCCCCGAGTCTGCGGCGTCCTCGCCGCAGACTCGAGGGGCAGGGTTCTCTCCCGCTCCCTCTCCGCCGTCTCTTTCGCGAGCATTACCTTTTTTTTTTTTCGTGCGGAAATCCCTTCGGATACCCTCCCGCGTGCCAGCGGGGGCGGTTATGTCGGGCTTGAACCGACTAAAACCGCACGTACCTGCTCGAGCTGAGCTCCCGTCGGAGACCACAGCCCTCACCATGGTCTCCAACGAGAGAACGTCCACGCCCAGGACCGCAACGAGATCCCGGTGTTGACTCGCCCACACAGGGCACTCCACCAACGTGTGAAGCGCCGTGTCTACGCCAGGATCCTCGCAGTGCTGGCACTGCGGCGTTGTCTCCCGGTGGATACGCCACACATACTTACCGAAACACCCGTGTCCGGTAACCATCTGGCCCATGCGGTAGGAGAGGTCCCCATGGTCCCTCTCCAACCACAAGTTCATGTGCGTAAGAAATACAAATTATTTGTTCAACAGTGAACAACTACATTGTGAGAAAACGTGTATAGGTGAGCGTCATTCATAATGTTCTATGTTAAATACTGACTAATATTTTTTATGTAGTGCCTAAAAATATTTTATCGGTGGATAACAATAGTTTATTTTAAGAAAACATTCGTGATAGCGTGAGTCACAGCTATATTTAACGTTGGATATTTAATGTTAATTCACTTACTTTTACTCTTGAGAGGGTATATAGTTACAAATATTATATAAAGAATATAATTATGATGATGATAACCTAAGAACCGGTGAAGATCGACCTTAACCGATCCATATAATATATATATAAAAACCAGATGGGATATATTTTTTATCAAATATTATTAATCTATTAACATGCCATGCATGATCCCTTCCCTATCAAAAAGTATTTATGGCTATTCTTAGTTCAATTATTTTTAATCATTTTTTAGTTGTCTTTAATTTCGAACCGAACATTCTACTACGCTCCCTATAAAACACCTAGGTTAAAAACAGATAAATAGTCTTTGCTGTACACCAAAACTTCATATTAATATTGCATATTAACGCCAAAAGTAATCATTGTCTGTTGCAACCTTTTAATGAATAGAATAATATAGTAATATTACGCAGGTTTTTATTAGTATAGTAGTATTATTCGTGCGTCGGTAGCTTAGTGGTTAAGGAGTCAACCTTACGATCGAGAGGTCCCGGGTTCGAATCCTGGCCATTACACTACCGACGTGAACCCACTCCTAACACAAGCAATTTAGCTTAGCTGGAGGGGTTAGGGAGGATATTAGTAATTTCGGTTACTAATATTCTTTAAAAAAAAAAATTACGTCACGTAAGTAAGTCACGGAAATTCAATAGGTAGAAACAAATTTTAAAATAAAATATCACACGATCTATTATTCAAAGGCTTGTAATTTTTATACAAGATATACATGTGTCAGTACAAAAGTTATTAAACCGTGGTAATACGAGAAATAAATTTTTATCACGTTCCATTTCCTTTTTTAACTTTTTTGAAAGTTTCAGTCATGCATAGCTAAGGTATCGTCACGTGCGCAGCTGGCAGGGGATTCAAATGCCCAGTGTGCACATCTATACCGGTTCTTGTATCTACTTATCCGACCTCTTCTTTGTAACTGATGTGATGTAAGTTACAAGTATTGTATTTGCATTTGGTAGGTTTGTTTGCGCCGTTTCAAAATAATTAATGAAATTTGATAATTTAGGGATTTTTAGTTAGGTTTTTATTGTTTTGTTCATGATAACTTAAAAAGACGTCAATTTCATTAACGTAAATATAAAATCAATGTAATACGAAGGTTTTCAATCTCATGCAGTTTCTACATACATTCTATAACTATACGGGCAGTGAATTTCATATGGAGTAGAGCTTACACTTTGTGTTTGTGCGAGTGTGTGATAGTAATTGCTCTGCCTTTTCCTCCATTGACCTCATTTACGTACATCCTCTGCAAGTATCAACGCACGAGTCATAATTAGTATCCTCGAGGATTTAAGCGTTTGTAGACCACGGTAACTGTTTACAATCGAGTGTACCTTGGTACTCGTAGTTTAAAAACTTATAATAGGCCATCATTCCAGCCTATTAACATTACATATTTTTCAGATAAACATGTGTGTGCCCGGGGCGACTGGGGATCGAATTCGAGACCTCGTCTCGGCAGTCTGTTACGTACGCCACTGAGCTATCGCCGCTTGTCCACTGGGCTATCGCCGCTTGCTTGCTATATTAATGTATTACTTGAAAATAATAATATTGTTTAAATTTAATAAATACATAACTAAACAATTCTACTCGCTTCTTTTCTAATTCCAGTGACCTGCCTTATATTTTGTTTTGTTGTATTTTAGAATGTATATTTTTGGCCTTTCTCAGTTAATTTATGGACTAAGTCAAGCAGTTATTCGTAGAGGTTGTCAGTCTTAGTTCAGTCCCGTCTGAGCTACATCGCGTATGTAGTAAATTTGGCGTCACAAGATATCGGACATGTTCTGTCTGTTTCTCTATCATTATGTCTGTGACAAATATGAGCAACTAACTGTGTTCTGCGGCTTCGCGTGACATACTTCGCCCCGTGGCACCCATTTGTCCCATACATTTCTGTAATTTACCTATTAGTTCTAGTAGTATAGTAGTTAGTTCTTAAAGAACGTTTTAGATTCCTTCGTGACACACATGTGAGATCTTTGAGGTCATCTGAGAACTTGACGCTGGAAGTGCCAGTGCACTCTACCACCTATTATGGCAAATCTTTTACTCTGAAGCCCCTTGGGCTATGGAATGCATTACCAGTAACCATTAGACAGGCACAATCCATAAATATTTTCAAAAAAATGTTACACAATCATTACCTTTCTTTATTGTAGTCTATGAAAACACTCCACATATTCACACTCTATTTATTTATTTGTGTATGTATCTATATATTTGTATACTTTATATCATTATTATTTATGTGACGAATTATATTAAATGTTTATAAAACTACACCAACACTCACTTATATTATATACTCTTCATTCCTGTCCATCCTAAGGTTGCCTGGAAGAGATAACTTTTAGTGATTGCCCATTGTGCATTTAACTGTAAATGTTCCAAATTTGTGTCTATAATGTTTTTTGTGTACAATAAAGAATATTATCTATCTATCTAGTTCTACAATAATGTATGAAAATTTGCCCGATTTGTTGACATTTATGATTACTGCTCTGCTGTCCTAGGAAGTAGCGTGATCATATCTGCCGCCCTCAAACTAAAAGGCTTAGTGAAAAAGCCAGCACCGTACCGTTCTTCCGATTGCGATAAAATGTTGTCAAGTTATTTCGTGCACTAACGCGAAGGTAATTTATATTTACAAACTCTGTGGCGCTGCAATCGGATTATAGTGTCCTTACGTCATACGGAACGGTCAGATTGGTTAAAAGTACCTTTTTTTATATGTACGGTAATCCCCACGTATACCCCCTCCCCCGTCACCCAGCGGAAACGGTTACGTCGGACTCGAACCGACCAAAACTGCACGCCATCTCGGGTCTCCGGCTAACATAACTTATTGTATATTATATTTTTGTATTTAAACAATCGACATCGTAGTAAGACTAAATAAAAAACGACGGGTTGCACTCCACGAGTGCCGGATGAAGTGAAAACTTGAATATTAACATTGTGCATTTTTAATATTCTGGAATGGTTAGGGAATAATTTTGCACGAATCGCTTTAATTATCAGTATAAAAGTACTATCATTTATGTGGTAACATACAATATTCATTTATTGCGCTATCGTACACAAACATGACAATTTATATTACATTAAAAATTTAACACTTCAGAACTATTACAATTATTTTACATTAAATAGTTTATTTCTCAGAAAAATCAACTTCCATCCATAATTTCAACGACTTTTTCACCATCATTATTACCAGAACCATCATCGGCAATATATTTATTGGCGATGATGGTTCTCACATGGTTCGTCACTTTTTCATTAATAGATGCACTTAGTTTAATTTCCATTTTATATCAATAGATTAATGGCACAAAATAGAATAAATATTACAAAAAGTTATATGATGACAAAAAGTGTTTCTTGGGCCTCGGTCGAAATCGATCTGAGTCTTGACGAAGTCAACGAACATTCATTAGACGAAGCCGCCACCAAGCTAAGTACAGTGTGAAATTAGCGCTTCTATATTTGTTGTCTTACGATCAGGTCACGTGTTTACTGACGCGAGTTTAACCTTATTTACCAATTACAAAAAAAAGTGCACAACGCCGCTAAAGAAGCTTTCACTTCAAAAACTCAAACTCAATCCATATTGACTACAATATCATAATAATTAATTTAATTCGAATTTTGAACTACTTACATAAAACAAAATTTTATCAAGAAATGAGGTGATATTAAAAGTATTAAGGCCTATTCACACCTAAGCGATATTCGCTACTGTCTACTGTAAAGAAACCTGAGTGGGTATGCGGTAATACTACTGTTCATTGCCTATGTACCAACTATTCCGTTCTAGCTGTGGATTTTTTGAGCGAAACCCACGTAGTATGTACCTCTACCCAGCGAAAACCGCGTTTCGTAGGGATACTTAGCTCTACAGCTTATGCAGTTTACAAAGACAGAACACTAACGAATGTAGACGCAGCCAGGCTGGTCTACTTCAGTTACATACATGCCCCTCGGCATACTATTGAGAGGAATGCCGCTAACATTCAAACCATTTTTGTAATACAAAACGCGCGGTGCTTGCTTTTCATAATTTAAGTGCTCGGATTTCTCTCAGAGAACTATTGAACGTAGAATAAAAATTATGTATATAAAACAAAAACAATGTTTTAAGACTAGTGCTGTGTATTCAATATAATAAACAAATACTTAGTAGCAGTAGTAGTACTAGCAATAACCTACTTCTTTTAAAATTTTTGTTTAGCTATAACACTTAATAAGTATTAAGATAGATGGTGTAGCTCTCCCTTAGTTGAGCGGTCCGAAACTGAATAGCTTTTAGCGCGTCGTGGCAAGGCCCCAGTACTTATAATAACTTGGGGACACTATATTTACTAGGCTGGCTGAGACTACAAAGAAACTTTATAATGGCATGAAAAATTAATAGGTTTTATTTTCACGACTTTTTTACCTTCAGTCTCGGTGGCATTTATGAGATATAATAGTTTTCAAATGAAATGCTTATCGAAAAACATTTCAAGGCGAACGTAGGCAATTCGTTCGTCAAGCTCGCTATTTTTATGTTATACTACATTTAGTCCTGATTTAATTCTAATTTAATTCCTAGAGCTGATTCTTATATAATTTATAAATTCTAATTTCTATAGCTTTATTGAAGTGCCGAAATGTACTGTACCTATTTATAGGGTAGACTTAAAGTAGATATAAGTAGGTAGGTATATAAAAACGTATGAGCGAACGCCTACAAACTGCCCCAGCAGTTTGGCGAAGATAACTTTTAAGAACATATGTATTTATTTTTATGAATAAACAATTAAATACAAAAATTAGTCATAATAGATTTACAACAGAGAGAATGGCACGTGTGAGTGAGATCATCCTAACTGTTATTCCGGTTTATATCTAACTCTATAAAGCCGTTCTCCTTTATGGGAGCGACTGCCGTTTGACCCCACAATTTCGAGAGAAAAGCCTTTACCAGAGTCTCGTCTGTTAGTCAGTAGATGGTGAGGTTGTGGGGGTCTTTGTGGGGAGCGCGTGAGTGTGTCTGCTGTGAATCAATTGCTCAGATTCATCTAGATCACGTCAGCTTGCATTGAGATTGGTTCATCCGTTTGGGAACTATGATGTCCACATATACAGCTCCAACTTATTACCCCCTCGTTTTTGATCGGGGGTAAAAACATTTATTTTTGTCCAAGGAAGTGATGTACTACGTTATCCCATAATCCCATAAGATACGGTATCACCCTAAAATCCACATAGAATAATTAATAATTAAGGAATAATCAATTGTTTTCCATATAAGTTCAAGTAAATATAATCGAAATAAATGTAACTAGGTAGGTTATATTTATTTCGGTTTAAAAATCACACAAGCTATCGAAATCGTCGGGCCAATTTTAAATTAAAAAAATATTTCGATAAGCGGTTACACGGCAATAACGAGATTTTTAATGATTTCAAATAGTAATGTATGTCATCATCATCAACCTATTCTAGTCCACTGCTGGACATAGGTCTCCCCTAATGAGCGCCATAGCGCCCTGTCTTCAGCTTGCCGCATCCAGTATCTGTCCGCAGACTTTCGCAGATCGTCGAAGATGGCCCGAGTCAAGGGTTACGATGTCCTCTCTCTCTCTACGGACTTCGCATAACCCGAGAACATGCCATTTAATGTTCTCTAACTCCACTTCCAACTGCGCTAGATGATGGTCAAGCCTCAGAGTGCGTCCGTTATACGTAGCCAGAGTCAGTTTGTGAAGGGTTTGGTAGCCAATTGTAGCCCGAGGATTCTTAGCACCCCCTGCCCCGCCGTTACCATGGCCGCTACCATGACCAGGGATAGCGAGGCGGCCGGGAACTGGGGGCCATCTTTTGGCTGTTTCTTTCATTTGGGGGTAATGCCCATAATCCCCACGCTGGGCAGGCGGGTTGGGGATCGCAGTTTGTTGGAGGGGTTGTTCTGCGGGAGCGCTGCTGCCCGCCCCCGGATATGTCCCTTAGTCGCCTCTTACGACACCCACGGGAAGAGTTGGGTTGGTGCTATTCTCTTCTAGGCCGGCACCACACAGCCAAGGTAATGTATGTATTTAGTGTTTATTTTAGATTTTGAGTTTGAGTTTATGAATAGGTTTATACTTTTAGCAGCAGACAGATCGCGTTTGCAGTATGAAGTTAGGTCGCTCGAAAGTGAAATTGAAATGGAAACCCTTCGGTTTGATACCATCTAGCTAGATATTAGTAGGATTAGTAGCTACTAATCCTACTAATATCCTAATCAATCTTAGCTTACTAATATTATGAATGTGAATGTTTGTGAAGATGTTTGTAAGATTGGATGTTTGGATGTTTGTTACTCAATCACGCTCTAACACCTGAATGGATCTGGCTGAAATAAGTTACCCACCGTGGATACCATCATGCGCGTGAGGGCTCTGGCGGAGGTTGCAGTAGCCCGGGGTGAGGTGATGTTGGCGGTGTCCCTGGACATCGCCAACGCGTTCAACACCTTGCCCTGGAGTTGCATTAGGGAGGCGCTCGTGTATCACGAAGTGCCTCTCTACCTTCGCCGCATAGTCGGGGCGTATTTGACGGAGAGAGCCGTCATCTACCCAACCGTGACCGGTCTCGGTCGGAGTGAAATGTCGTGCGGTGTTTCACAGGGATCGGTCCTGGGGCCGCACGATCTCCTTCGAGGTGGCGAGTCTCCTTGCCGGAACTCCGCCATGGGACCTGAAAGCGAGAGCCCTTTCGCAACTGTACCAGTGGCGTAAGGAGGCGCGGGAGCTGGAATGGAACCCCGAGCCTCGAGAAATCGAGGCCGTGCAGTCCCAGCTCCGCCAGGCAATCGTGGTGGAGTGGAAGGAACAACTTGGGCGACCAAGCGCAGGGCACGCCACAATAGCGGCGGCAAGGCCCATCATGGAGGATTGGCTAGAGAGGCGACACGGAAGCCGAGACCGACTGACGCAGGTGATCTCCGGTAAGGGGAGCTTCAGGGACCACCTGCATCGGAACAGGAAGGAGCCAGCGCCTGAGTGTCATCACTGCGACGCGAGCTAGGACTCAGGACTGCACACGCTGGCGGACTGCCCGGCGTGGGAGGCACCGAGGTGTGACCTCGTGGCAGCCATCGGGGTGGGAGTCCTCTCGCTCGGCAGCATGATTGCGGCAATGGTGCGGAGCGCGAGCGCGTGGGCCGTCGCCACCTCCTTCTACGAGCCTGTAATGATCACGAAGGAGATGGCGGAGCGCGCCCGGGAGAGATTTAGAACTCTCCCGGCCCGCCGAGCCCGCAACATGCTTGCCGCGCGTCGCAGGCGACTCAGGCGCCAGACCTTAACGACCTTAGTCAGACCTTAGCCAGTCGCTTAACGACCTCCGTCCTCCATGAGCGCAGCCCTGGGGGTGGCAGTGAGGCCACCTGTCACCCCAGCAGAAGCAGGCCGGGACGGTGGGGCGACTAGCGAGACTAACTAGACTACCCCCAAACCGGGAAAAGACGGGGACACCGTGGTTCCCAAAGCCGAGGGGGCCGTCAGTCAGTCGGGTGCGAGGGATATACTCTATGGGCAACCTTACACCCCGGCGTCTTAAGACCCGAGACGGCGTGCGATTTTAGTCGGTTCAAGCCTGACATAACCACCCCCGCTGGCCGGCGGGGGGGTATCCGAAGGGATTTCCGCACGAAAAAAAAAAAGGTACGCCACGGGACGTCAGGGTGGCTATGGATGTGTTTCCCAAACCCGAGCGGGCTATCTCGAAACTGGAGATGGCCCAGGGTCAGTCGGGGTGCGAGGGAAATGTATTATGGGCAACCTTACACCCCAGCTTCTGAAGACCCGAGACGGCGTGCGATTTTAGTCGGTTCAAGCCCGACATAACCATACCCGAGGGTATTTCGGCACGAAAAAAAAAGGTACGTATGTACGTAGGTTCATACTTATAGTCCTACCAAATTATAGATCTACCCACCCAAGGAATGGAATGTGGAAGCATGTATGGGGACTTGTGCTGAGCAGCACAATCCAAACGGGCAGACACGTTAGGATAAAATAATCCTAAGAACTAGAATTCCATACGACGCGCGACGGCAGATCGTGGTAAATGATTTCTGCTTGATTCAGTAATAAAATATCTGTAGGATCAACAATATTCCTGTACGAACTTAAATTATGAAGCGCCATAATTGCTGTAAGCTATTAGCAGCTATTACGAACGTACAGAGAATGCAATATAATGAATTAAGAGTAGATAGAAGCGATGTACTTGTCAGCTAGATACATCAGAAGTTACTACGAGTTGAGTGAAGTTTAATCTTTGTAAGAAACTTTTAGTATCTGTGTGTTACGTGGCTAATTTTATGGAAGATAACTCTCTTCATTTACAGACTGTACCGCAAGCCGCTTTGTCGACAGCTCCCACCGGTATCTGAGACTTGAGGTATTTAAACTACTTTGCGTCTATTTGTCAGCCTCGCTGTGCTAATACTTACCAGGAAAACCTTTTATGCAGATATTATTCGTTAACGAGATAAGAAAGGAATTAATTTTATTTTTTTACCATATTGTTAAAGCATTTATGAATATTAAACTATCGTTTGATATTCATAATATTTACCTAATGATAACTGATATAATAAAATGTATTGGGTGAAAGAAATTAAATAGGTGGTATTAATTTTTATTACGACACTATTGATCTAGTCTGTTCTTTCACTAAAAATACGCTAGAAAATTATTTTACTCCACCCGACTGCGCCAGAAGGAGCGTTATGTTTTTCGGTAGTATGTATGTATGTATAATGGCTTGGGACGCTCTGCGGCCTGAACGGTTCGATGGATTTTAGCTTGAGAGGTGACGTTAGATTCGTATTTACTGTAAGAGTGACACTGGCTATATCAAAATAAAAATAAATCAAATTGGCGGATTTTTGGCGCTAAAATGTATGACGTTAAAAAATATTTTCACTCAAACTTATCGAGTAGGGTATCAAAATAAAGAGCTTTAAAAGGTGATTCTGATTACACTAATATTATTATTCAAAAAATCAAAAACCCGACTGATTTAAAAAACCGAAATAAGTTCGATAGCAGACGGGACCCATTTGCAAATAATAAACCGAAAGAAAATGAATGGGTCCTACTTGCTATCAAACGGTCTCGGTCTTTTTAGAGCAGTCGGGATTTTTTATTTTTTGATGAATAATTTTATTGTATGATTACAAAAATGATATTTGTAGTCATGATGTAACATAATAAAATTATTATTTTTAGCTTGAAAGCTTGAGCTTTAAAAGGTGATCCTTTTAAACCTCAAGCTTTCAAGCTAAACAATCCGTTCCCGCAGGGGGAACGCACAGGTAGATTTCGTGAAGCAATTAATATTATTTTATATAGAGAACTACGGACTTACACACACAAGTAAACACAGTAACATTTTTAACATGTTTAATTTTTTTTTCTCGAAAACGGTAACTTTTAGCGAAATCTTTTCAGACATTTATTTTAGACTTAAAAATGGCCTATCGATTAAAAATGTTTCCGACATCAAGAATGTTCACCGGTTAGAAGTTATGATTTAATTCCCGAAAAATTTTGGTTTTTCCCCCCTCCACTTTTAGTTAAAGTTTCAATCTTATAGGTTTATAATTAAAAGTTGTTGGTATTCATGTATACTATGGGATAAAATTAGAACGGTTCGAATATCTTTCATGGAACGTGCAATTTTGAGGAAAACTGTATTCACAAAAGTGTGGCCCTACCGTCCCCTTAGGCCGGATTCCACCCGTTCACGAACTTAAACTAAGTTTACACCCAAGCAATTTTTGACCGCAGTTTGAAAGCGATCGGGGCAAAAATGCGACCGTGAGAGTGCCGCAAATTTTGGGAAGTGGAACCATACATACATATATGCATACAATATAACTTTTTGACCAGTGGTAATTTCGGACTCAGGGGGTCATAACTAGACCTCCTATGAAGAAATTTTTTTTAAATTCGACAGTAGTCAAGAAACCAATAGGTAGATTGATTTCATCGAAATCTACCTAAAATAATAATTTTATTATGTTACATCATGACTACAAATATAATTTTATGTTAGGAATGATAGAAACAATCGTCGTTAGGGTACGGAAAACGTTAATATGCACATTAAATGACTAAAAAAAGTGTGTTAAAGTGCGAAATTTAACTCAAACTAACAGATATCTCCACTTTACCTACTTAATCTGCATATTAACGTTTATTTCGTCGTTAAACTGCGAAAGACTTTATTAAAACATTGTTTTTAATTCAAACTTTAACAGACTTAGCCAGGTTCGCAGATTAACAAGTTAATCTGCACTCTAATCTAACTGATTTACGTACATTAGCGGTAAAATATACATTAATTATTATGTTTATGACATATATAGTTATGTGACAACAAATAGAAGAAAACAAGAACTTCCTGATTTAGTATACTATCTACTTATTACCTCGATGGCACAGGTTTGGTAACAATTTGGACTGTTATGCATGAAATGGGCTAGATCCCGGGTCTAGCAAATTATTATTAGGTTTTCCACTAAGAAATTCTCAGTAACAGTGCAGATTCAGAAAAAATGTCCGGTTACAAAAATAGTAGATAACTACTCTGAAATTCGTCTGAATGTTTAATGAAAATGCCTCCTTTAAAATCTCTATGTAAAAAATAATTATATAATCGAATAATCCTCGTGATTGTGTAAAGCCTCACTTAATCTTAATTTAGAGCGATTCCTTCAGTATGCGTTATGCAACGCTCGCAATTTATTTGTGCCGTGACTTTGTTGTGAATAACATCGACAGGCAATATTTTCTGTTTAAAACGAGCTTGCTACAAGACAACGCTTTCAGGCAATGACTTGTGCCAGCAGGGCCGATATAAATATTTGCGTATCGCATCGCTGCCTGCCGCCTGCCGTTGCCGTGCGGTGGCAACCCGCCCGCACCCCTCGGCTTCTCCAAACGTGACTCGTCACGCGACCCACCGCTTGAATATAAGAAGTTTATTCTACTTTAAATATCTCCCATGAATCGATAGGTACTATAAATTAAGGTCAGTAAGCGCTAGTACACTCAAAAACTAATCAATTATAACGAATAAGTAAGTAAGATTCTATCCAGCTTAATTTATCATCACTACCTAATCAGGTAAGTTAACTGGGTGAAAACTTTTGAGATAAGAAGTCTTATACTTAAAGGAAATTATTTAAAATATTGAGCAAGTAACAAAATTGTGAACGATCGGCGTGATTCGATAACTTTTCACCGAAGTTAGCTGTGAGTTTGTGGAAGTTTTCAGCCGTGTTTCTGAACCTTATCGTCCGTGGAAGTAACAAGCTGAGATAAATGAAGTTTAGTTGCTCTTAATTTAATGGCTGGCCGGAAGTTTGGACGACGTGACCGGATGAAAAGGGAGCTCCTTTCCTCCCAATTATTCGACTAATTAATAACACATTGTATTGATGGGATAGTGCACATCCATAATAACCACTTTCAAACAACGAAGCAAAATTGAACCGCATAGACTGGTATTGGATATATATTGTATAATACAGCTGTATCACACAATAGAATGCTATATATTGTTTAAGAGCGGATTCACAATTGAAGCGCTTTAAACGAGTTACGAGCTGAAGTAACTACGAGTAAGCGTCTCTCAAGTCTTTCGAACACCGCAACTGAGCAGATGGTAAACGATTTCTTTAAGGATTTATAGGAGATGACACTAAAATAAGGGAAGTCGGAGAAACGGAAAAGACAAAGACAGGATGGTGGACAATAGAGCGTCGACCAAGATTTATTGAAATACAAATTGTTACAGAATCAGTGGTCAAGCTAAACCCCTAATTAGTTTATCAGTCATAAATTAAAAACGTTACTGTCGAGGAAATTACTCGTAAATCTACACTATTTTATACTAAAGATACAAAATTACGAGGTATAAAGTCATGGTAATTATGTGTATACATGTTTTAACTGGCATTTGGGCTAACTAAATCTTCCACTTGAAGCGATAAAGTACGTTTAACTGGCAATACATCAAAGAGCCAAAAGGTTGAAGTGAAGCATGCTACTTGATATTTATACTCTTGCATGTATAATATATATATATATATATATCCCCACATATTATACATTAAAAATCAAATGACTATCTAAGAGATATTAACTTCAAATGGATATCATAGAAAATGTTTGTTCACATTTCGGACGCAATAATTTTATTGGAACGAAACAATAGAAATGTAATTTGCTTTGTTCGAGACGATACAGACCGATTCTATTACAATGAAATGCAGTCCTTCCACTAAAAATAATATAGACACTGGCTGACCCATTCAGTATTGAACAATCAGAGTTATAGCTTGAGCTTTTTGTTAATTGATGTACCTTTCTAGTCTGTACTCATTCTAGGAAAGCCAAGAGAAAACAAGACAATTTTATGAAATCCTGCCTTTTTTTTTTTTTACGTGCGGAAATCGCTTCGGATACCCCCCCGTTGGCCAGCGGGGGTGGTTATGTCGTGTCTCGACTAAAACCGCACGGTGTCCTCCCCAAGTGTCCGTTGCCGGGCACCCCGGGTAAGCCCTCGAAAGGATAACCCCAGGGTTGCCGGCGGACTTTGGCCGCCACCGCGGCCTCGCCTGGTGGGGTCGGGTTTTATCCCGTGTCGGTGAGTTGGCAGGCGTGTGTAGGACACACGACATGCCTTCGCCACGGCCTGCTTCTGTAAGGACGGCGAGTCGGCCCACTGCCGTCCTCAGGCCCCGATCATGGAGGTCGGTAGTCCCGTACCGAATAACTTTAACTGTACTCGATCGTCAGTTTTCTTCTTGAATATTGCTGCAGTTTTACTTGAATTATGGAAAATACCAAGTATCTTTTTCCTTACATGCATTGTAAATATATAATGTACCTATATTGTAAATATTATGACGTCATTAACAATACATTTAATAATATTATTTTACTTGCTGTGCCTGTGACTTCTGGATTTAGATTTCTAAGGTTTTAATTTTATTGTGCGAACCCTATTTTATTTCTAAAATAAAAGTAACCTAGGTTCACATCTCGAAACTCTAGGGATATTTTACATTAATAGACGTAATAAAAAAAAAAACAGAAAAAGTTTTTATTACCAAATTGTTGAGGGCACATTTCTATTTCTCATAACAAATTTAACCTTATAAAAAAGAATTGGGTTGTCTTCTCGCTATAGACGGTAAAAAACGGTATTACCTGGAGGTTGCGACCCGCCTACACTGCCTTGATGTTGCTCAGCTACTTCGCGTGTTAGTCGATAGCGAGACCACAATCTGGTTATTACGCTTTGTGTAGTGCCAAACCGATCCATAGAATCCCTTTATATAGTACCTCCTTCTAGCATACCTACAGCACAAACCATTTCTTCTCGGCTTAAGTGTCGTCATTGCATGGCGCTAAGATATGCAGAAGATTTTATTTTATTAAATATTGTTACGAAGACAACTATATTTTATTTAAAATCAACCAAAATGTGAAAACGCAGAACTTTGATTAGACCATGGAGCAAGAACCGAGTCCCGGGAAATCAGGGCTCAGCGGTCCCTGCTCCGCCAGGAACTCATGGAGACATGGAGGGTGCGACTTGAGCACCCAAGGTGGGGGAATCCACCATTGCGGCGGTGAGACCGATCATGAAGGAGTGGTTGGAGGGGGACCATGGGGACCTCTCCTACCGGATGTGCCAGATGGTTACCGGACACGGGTGTTTCGGTAAGTATCTGTGGCGCATCCACCGGGAGACAACGCCGCAGTGCCAGCACTGCGAGGATCCTGGCGAAGACACGGCGCTCCACACCTTGGTGGAGTGCCCTGCGTGGGCGAGTCAACGCCGGGATCTCGTTGCGGTCCTGGGCGTGGATGTTCTCTCGTTGGAGACCATGGTGAGGGCCGTGGTCTCCGACAGGAGCAAGTGGCACGCCGCCGCCTCTTTCTGCGAGCACGTAATGCGCGCGAAAGAGACGGCGGAGAGGGAGCGGGAGAGAACCCTGCCCCCCGAGTTCCGCAGTCTGCGGCGAGGACGCCGCAGACTCATCTACGCCCGGGACTACCGACCTCCATGATCGGGGCCTGAGGACGGCAGTTGGCCGACTCGCCGTCCTTACAGAAGCAGGCCGTGGCGGTGGCGTGTCGTGTGTGCCCTACACACGCCTGCCAACTCACCGAAGCGGGATAAAACCCGACCCCACCAGGCGAGGCCGCGGTGGCGGCCAAGGTCCGCCGGCAACCCTGGGGTTATCCTTTCGAGGGCTTACCCGGGGTACCCGGCAACGGACACTTGAGGAGGACACCGTGCGGTTTTAGTCGAGACACGACATAACCACCCCCGCTGGCCAGCGGGGGGGTATCCGAAGGGATTTCCGCACGTAATAAACATTCATAATCATTAGAAGAGTTCAGGCACTAACGGTGTTATTTATTACTAGGCGAGGCTGCGGTGGCGGCCAAAGTCGGGGTTATCCTTTCGAGGGCTTACCCGGGGTGCCCGGGGGGTATCGGAAGGGATTTCCGCACGTAAAAAAAAAAAAAAAAAGCTAGCTACCAACATTTTGTTTATTTCGTTGCCTAACGAAAGAATAATAAGAAATAAAGGTATTTGTTAGCGTTTCTCTGCTAGATGCCGCTGAAGTAATTTTACAAATTTTTAAATCTGTAATCAAAGCATATCGCACCACCTATTTCTTTAAAGAACTGTTTGAGAACTCGATAAAGGCAAAGCTTATTTACTTATATTTTAGTATTTACTTGATGCATATGTGATAGGGTAGAGCCGTTACGACACGAAGTGAATAATTTCAATACCTCATCATCGTTTAAAACGTGCCATTCACCTTATTAAGTAAAGTAAAGGGTACCATACATTTATTCACTGAAATCAAACATTTCATTATGTTACGTGCTTGTTCAAACACAAAGCACTAGCGTGCCTTCCGCGTGCTTTGACGACAAGATAGGTATGTTACGTTTATTTTCCTAAAATGGACAATAATAAAAAAAGTTGTTTAACACGAAGGGTTTTTCTGAATTTATTATCTAACTTATCTTAGACTTTGGGTTTAAGAATGAGGGATCATTCTTAAACCCAAAGCGTGCAACTAATGCAATCAATCTATGATACACTCCAGTACCGAAATATTAAGTCAATAGTGATGTAGCAGAAAACATCTACCCTTCACCGATAATTGTGTAATGGGAAGCATCTTTTTTACTTTAATGTTTAGTGGCTTTGTGTTGCTATACGGTGACAAAAGTATAAAAAAAGCTCAAATGTTTGCCCTGTTTTCGTCCTGAATTGTACCACCATGAAGACCCTATTACGGAAAATTCTAGATAAAAATGACAAAGAACGACAAAACAAAGTGAAAGAGCTTTGACAAAAGTACAAAATTTGCATTTGTCTTTTAACAGAAAATTAATTTAATAATGACATCTTTTTGAAGAAAATTAATATACGAGATGGCGTGCGGTTTTAGTCGGTTGAAGCCCGACATAACCACCCCCGCTGGCCGGCTGGGGGGGGAGGGGTTTCCGAAGGGATTTCCGCACGAAAAAAACTGCCCCCCCCCAACCGGAGCAAGACGCGGACACCGTGATTCCCAAACCCGAGAGGGGTCAGTCGGAGTGCGAGGGAAATGCTTTATGGGTAACCTTACACCCGGTGTCTGATGACCCGAGACAGCGTGCGGTTTTAGTCAGTTCAAGCCTGACATAACCACCCCCACTGGCTGGTGGGGGGTTTCCGAGGGGATTCCCGCACAAAAAAAAGTCTCTTCTTTATTATGGTCATCATCATCATCATCATCATCATCATCATCAACCTATTCTAGTCCACTGCTGGACATAGGTCTCCCCTAATGGGCGCCATAGTGCCCTGTCTTCAGCTTGCCGCATCCAGCATCTACCCGCAGTCTTTTCGTCGTCCCACCTGGCCGGAGGGCGTCCTACACTACGTTTGCCGAGTCACGGTCTCCATTCAAGAACACGTTTACCCCAGCGGTTGTCGTTTCTTCACGAGATATGGCCGGCCCACTGCCACTTCAGCTTGCTTATTCTTTGAGCTATATCGATAACCTAGGTTCTCTGTCGGATGTATTCGTTACGGATCCTATCCCTCAGAGAAACTCCGAGCATAGCTCTTTCCATAGCTCGCTGAGCGACTTTGAACTGGTGGACCAGCCCTACCGTGAGTGTCCACGTCTCAGCTCCGTAGGTCATCACGGGTAGGACGCACTGATTGAAAACTTTCGTTTTCAAAGACTGCGGTATGGATGACAAGAAGACCCGACGTAGCTGCCCAGCCCAGCTGGATCTTCCTCTTGGCCTCCTTCTCAAAATTGTTTTTACCCAACTGCACAATCTGCCCGAGGTAAGTGTACTCAGAAACAATTTCGAGAAGGTGGCCATCCACGACGACCGCTCCTGGATCAGTGTGGCCAGACTTTGGTTTTATTCAAATTCATGCCAAGACCGATGCGTCGCGAGGCTGAAGCTAGGCCGTCCAGCATCTGGGTTAGCTCCTCTAGCGACTCCGCCATTAAGATTAGGTCATCAGCGAATCCCAGGTGTGAGATGTAGTCGCCGTTTATATTTATGCCCTTACCTTTCCAGTCCAGCGTCTTAAATATATCTTCCAATGCGCTCGTGAACAGTTTCGGGGATATGACATCCCCCTGTCTCACTCCTCTGCGCAATTGGATGGGTTTAGACTGCTGACCCTGTTGACACTCATAGTGGCGGTTTCGTAAAGGCATCTCATCACCTCGACATAACGACATACTTGGCATCGCTGTAAGGATTACAGAACAGCCCAAGTTTCGACGGAGTCAAAGGCCTTTTCATAGTCCACAAAAGCGAGACACAGGGGCTGATTATACTCTTCGGACTTCTGTATAATCTGCCTCACTGTGTGAATGTGGTCTATGGTGCCATATCCTCCGCGGAACCCAGCCTGTTCCGGTGGCTGGAACTCGTCGAGTCTCCTGGCGAGACGATTCGTGACCAGTCGTGAAAACAGCTTATAGACGTGGCTCAGGAGTGTGATGGGTCTGTAGTTTTTAAGGAGGGTCTTATCACCCTTCTTAAAAAAGAGAACAACCAAACTCCCGCTCCACGCCTTAGGAGTTCTCCCACTGTGAAGGACGGTATTGAAGAGTTTCTGTAGCTCCCGTATGACAGGAGCTCCTCCTGTCTTCAGAAGCTCTGAAGTAATTCCGTTCTCACCGGCGCTTTTCCATTTTTAAGCTGCTTCAGAGCTAACACGATCTCGTCTTGACTGATATCAGGCAGTTCGTTGGTATAGTGGCGTGTCAGGGTGGCTCTGGAATCATGGTCGTCTCGTCGAGGACGGGGAGCATGTGCAGTGTACAGACGGCCTTAGAAATCCTCTATCTCGGCGGAGATCTCCGGCTTCGGCAATACGATCCTCCCGTCATGCGTTTTGAGCTTCGTCAGATGGCTCCTTCCAAACTGCTGAGTGAATACTTTGGACCCTCGGTTTCGCTCTATCGCTTCTTCAATGAGGCGTGTGTTGGAGCTCCGAAGGTCGCGCCGTACCATCTTCGCAATTTCCTTGTTTAGGTATGACCTGTCTGACGAAGTTGATGGGTGGTTTCCCGTCTTCTTGCCATCAGCCCCAGAGTCTCATCTGAGAGTTTGGACTTCCTGCCAGTACGCTGTTTTTTGCAGAACTTGATGCCCTCGTCTCTCAGCGTTTCGACCAGACTGTGTAGGGTTGTCAGCGTTATCAGTTGGTTCCAAGGCAACAAATCTTTCCCCGAGAAGCTGCTGGAACTTCTCGGTGCCCGCCATGATTTGGGTTGGGTTAGGTCGGAGCGTGGACATCATCAGACGGTTTCTTTCAAGCTTTAGGTTGATATTCAGAGAGCCTCGGAGCAGTCGGTGTTCAAATCCGGTATTAAACCTGTTGATCACTGAGACATCTCTGAATATGTGCTTGCTATCCGTCATGATGAAGTCGATCTCATTTTTTGTCACAGCGACGGGGCTTTGCCATGTGCACTTCCTTTGAGGCTCTTTCTTAAAGAAGGAATTCATTAAGAATAGTCCCTCTTTCTCAAGGAAGTTGACAAGCATTTGCCCCCTGTGCTTCCTAACTCCATAACCATGCGGGCCTATACGGGATTCGTACCCAGACTGGGACCCACCTTGCCGTTAAAGTCCCCCATAATAACGTTGAAGTGAGCCTTCGTGGTGTTGTGCAAGGCTTTGGATATGTCTTCATACATATCCTCCACTTCATGATCCGAGTGTGCCGAGGTCGGTACGTAGACCTGAACTACCTACATGCTATACCGCTTGGATAGCCGAAGGATCAGGTACGCTACCCTGTTCGACACGCTGGAGATTTCTTGAACGTTGTTAGAGATTATTGACGAGGAAACCTACGCCACTCTGGGATGTTTTATCACCCTCGCGAAAGTAGAGAAGATGGCCTGAGTCAAGGGTTACGGTGTCCTCTCCCTCTCTACGGACTTCGCATAACCCGAGAATATGCCATTTAATGTTCTCTAACTCCACTTCCAACTGCGCTAGATGATGGTCAAGCCTCAGAGTGCGTCCGTTATACATAGCCAGGGTCAGTTTGTGAATTGTTTGGTAGCCTATTGTAGCCCGGGGATTCTTAGCACCCCCTGCCCCGCAATTACCATGGCCGCTACCATGACCAGGGATAGCGAGGTGGCCGGGAACTGGGGGCCATCTTTTGGCTTTTTCCTTCATTGGGGGGTAATGCCCATAATCCCCACGCTGGGCAGGCGGGTTGGGGATCGCAGTTTGTTGGAGTGGTTGTTCTGCGGATGCGCTGCTGCCCGCCCCCGGATATGTCCCTTAGTCACCTTTTACGACACCCACGGGAAGAGTTGGGTTGGTGATATTCTCTTTTAGGCCGGCACCACACAGCCTTATGGTACCAGCATTATGGTACTTATATTAATTTATAAACATCAGGAGACGCAAATGTTTGAAATATCCATTAGACATTTTAGCTATTGTTTCTGTTAATCGATTATTCTGACTCTTATTTTAGTATTCAGAGTTTTTCACATTTTCTTTTAGTTTTTTTTAACAATAGATTTATCTTCATAAAGCACTGGAACGGCGATTTGGAATTACCCTTTTAAAGGTAATTAAAACGGAGGAACCGCATCAATGATTTCGTAGTATTTCTGTCAAATTCATTTAACTTATATTTTAGTAGATTTGTCATAGAACGTGAGTCATATCTACAGTATGAAGATCATCATTCTTCTAAGACCGATTCGCCATTGGATTGTTCGTCGACAGGATGGTTCTTTTTTTTTTCTGTTTCGATGACTTAAATGATTTTGATAGTAGAGCGTTAAGGGTAGAAGGAGCGTTTTATATTGTATTACCTATCAATTTCTTACGGTTAACTTTAAGAACCTTCTTCTTTATTCAAGCGCTAATCGCGGTTGCATCCGAGGTTTTCACCTCGGAGACCGTGATTCGCTTGCTTCTTCTGATTTGGCTAATACGAATTTTGTAGGAGCGACTGTCGTCTGTCCTCCCAACCCCGAGAGGTAAGCCGCGTCAGAGCCTTATCCGCCAACCAGCAGGTGCTCCAGTTGAGATTGGCTTGGGCCCTGAAAGTTGACAGCTATAAAATCCCTATTTTATTGATGCGCTCCACAAATATATGTTATATAATATAATATCTTTCTCGTGTAAGTGTAATCAATTAAAAGATTTCTAAAAATTTACAACCACTTCAAAGATTGTCCACAGTCTACAATCACTGCTTCTATATAAAACGGTACTTTTTGTTACATTTTAATAAACTTTGTAACGGCTTTGTAATGAATTTTACTGGTTAATCGTTAGTTTAATAATTCATGTTCATATGTCTATCATTACCCGTGGAGGGAATTTAAGCGCAAATTCAACTCTATCGTGGGCTTCTAATAAAAAGGTACTTGGCAAATTAACTGAATAATAAATGTACGCGACCTCTAGTGTGTTCATACGATGCTTTATGGGTCCCGGGGTATTTAATCTTTATGTATAGGGAGACATATACAGTGGGCACTGGTGCTGGCAGTACTGGCCCTCGTAAAGGGCTAAGCAGGCTTACACTCGGAGGCCTATGATACAGCGTCTTACTAGACTATATTATTTAAGGTTCCTGTTGTATACAACGTCAGGTATGATATTACATTTTACAATTTATTTATAACTATCTTTAACCAGCGACTTCACCCGTGTGGATAGTTTTTAGAGTTTCGTACGTTTTTTTTTTCGTGCGGAAATCCCTTCGGATACCCCCCTGCCGGACAGCGGGGGTGGTTATGTCGGGCTTGAACCGACTAGAACCGCACGCCGTCTCGGGTCTTCAGATATCCCTCGCACCCCGACTGACCCTGGGCCATCTCCAGTTTTGAGATGGCCTCTTCGGGTTTGGGTACCACAGTGTCCCCGTCTTACCCCGTTTTGGGGGAGGGGCGCTAGTGGCCCCGCCGTCCCGGCCATCTTCTGCTGGGGTGACAGGTGGCCATACCTGCCACCCCCAGGCCTGCGCTCATGGAGAACGGAGGTCGTTAAGCGACCTCCGGCGCCCGAGTCGCCTGCGACGCGCGGCGAGCAAGTTGCGGGCTCGGCGGGCCGGGAGAGTTCTAAATCTCTCCCGGGCGCGCTCCGCCATCTCCTTCGCGAGCAATACATGCTCGCAGAAGGAGGTGGCGGCATCCCACGCGCTCGCGCTCTGCACCATTGCCGCAATCGTGCTACCGAGCGAGAGAACTCCCACCCTGATGGCTGCTACGAGGTCACGCCTCGGCGCCTCCCAAGCCCGGCAGTCCGCCAGCGTGTGCAGCCCTGAGTCCTCGCTTGCGTCGCAGTGATGGCACTCAGGCGTTGAATCTTTCCTGATCCGATGCAAGTGGTCCCCGAAGCTCCCCTTACCGGAGATCACCTGCGTCAGTCGGTACGAGAGGCTTCCGTGTCGCCTCTCTAGCCAATTCTCCATGATGGGCCTTACCGCGGAAATTGCGGCGTGCACTGCGCTTGGGCGTCCATGTCGTGTCGTTCCTTCCACTCCACCACGATGGCCTGGCGGACCTGGGACTAAATGGCTTCGATTGCTCGAGGCTCGGGGTTCCGTCCCTGCTCCCGCGCCTCCTTACGCCACTGGTACAGTTGTGAAAGGGCTCTCGCCTCCAGGTCCCATGGCGGAGTTACGGCAAGGAGACTCGCCTCCTGGAAGGAGATCGTGCGGTACCCGCGGATGACCCTGATGGCCATCACCCGCTGCGGAGTGCGCAGCATCCGCACACTTCTGGCCTTCAGAGCATGGGCGGAGGCCCATATTCGGCACCCATACAGGGCCATGGACCGCACGATCCCCGCGTAGAGTCTCCTGCAGGAGTCATCGGGCCCCCTCATATTGGGCAGCAGCCGAAAGTTTCGTGCCTAAAAAGGAACCCTTATAGGATAACTTCGTTGTCTGTAGGTATGGCAGTCTGCCTGTCAGTCAAGACCCTTGTATAAGGAATGCATGGAGGTATTCAGTCATATTTATTAAAAGATATAACTGTTGGCAGCATATTTCAACACTGACAGGGGTATTAAAATCTACAGGTTACTTCCTGTGGACCTAGAATCATTAAATTTTGTTTTTTTTTTGTACTAGAAGTATAGTCCTCTATCACAAGTAAATGGAGAGGTCTGACAACTAAAACAATAATAAAATTGCGATTAGAAACTTATTTCAATCCATCAATTTTAGCCTATAGCAGTCCCTGCATGATATAGGCCTATCTCATGTGAGCCATGGCACCCGGTCAAATTAATAATCATTTATAAATCGTTATTTCGTATTTTAGGAATGTTTTAAAGGAAAAAAATTCAGGAAATTTATTTAATTTTCCAATGTTTTTCTGTATTGTCTTATAACTTTTTGTTGGTTTTGTATTGATTCATTCTATGTAAAGATTCAATTTTTATAACGAAGAAATTTAAAAAAGCGGCCAAGTGCGAGTTGGACTCGCCCATGCAGGGTTCCGTAGCAGTAAGTAACATAATAATGCATTATTTAAATTTAATATTTGAGTTGATTGAATGAAAGGTAAATTGCGTTTTACGATTTATGACGTATCAAAAAAAACTACTTACTAGATCTTGTTCAAACCAATTTTCGGTGTAATGGTAATGTACATCATATTTTTTTTATATTTTATCATGCTCTTATTTTAGAAGTTACAGGGGGGGGGGGGCACACACACACACACACACACATTTTACCACTTTGGAAGTATCTCTTGCGCAAACTATTTATTACAGTTTAGAGAAAAATTATATTAGAAACCTCAATATCATTTTTGAAGACCTATCCATAGATACCTCACACGTATGAGTTAGATGAAAAAAATTAATTTGAGTTTCAGTTCTCAGTATGGGAAGCCCCCAAAATTTATTGTTTTTTTCTATTTTTGTGTGAAAATCTTAATGCGGTTCACAGAATACATCTACTTACCAGGTTTCAACAGAATAGTTCTTATAGTTTCAGAAAAAAGAGTGACTGTGACATATGGACGGACAGACAGACAGACATGACGAATCTATAAGGGTTCCATTTTTTTGCCAATTGGCAACGGAACCCTAAAAACAAAGGAATTGTGAAATTATAAGCTTACCGGTCTTTTCTGTTCTTATTTACATGTTCTTCCACTTGAATAAAGTTTACTACTAATATTATTGAAACATAAATACAGTCAATCTTTGACTATCCTAATTTTGGGAAACAACGTAGTAGTATAAAACCCGAAATACGCACACTGTCAAAAAGGGAAATGTGGGTGCTAGCACCTCTGCCTACCCCTTCGGGGATATAGGCGTGAGTTTATGTATGTATGTATGTAAAAAGGGATTTAAAAGAGAAAATTTACCTATTGGTTTCTTGACTACTGTCGAATTTTAAAAATATTTCTTCATAGGAGGTCTAGTTATGACCCCCTGAGTCCGAAATGACCACTGGTCAAAAAGTTTATATATATATATGTATGTATGGTTCCACTTCCCAAAATTTGCGGCACTCTCACGGTCACATTTTTGCCCCGATCGCTTTCAAACTGCGGTCAAAAATTGCTTGGGTGTAAACTTAGTTTAAGTTCGTGAACGGGTGGAATCCGGCCTAAGGGGACGGCAGGGCCTCACTTTTTGTGAAATCAGTTTTTCCTCAAAATTTCACGTTCCATGAAAGATATTCGAACCGTTCTAATTTTATCCCATAGTATACATGAATACCAACAACTTTTAAGTATAAACCTTTAAGATTAAAACTTTAACTAAAAGTGGAGAGGGGAAAAACCAAAAATTTTTGGGAAAAAATCATAACTTCTAACCGGTGAACATTCTTGTGGTCGGAAACATTTTTAATCGATAAGCCATTTTTAAGTCTAAAATAAATGTCTGAAAAGTTTTTCGCTAAAAGTTACCGTTTTCGAGAAAAAAAAATTAAACATGTTAAAAAATAATATTAATTGCTCACGAAATCTACCTGAGCGTTCCCCCTACGGGAACGGATTTTTTTTATTCATACTTCTTGTTAAAGCTAATGATATCTGTACGTACAAACATGTAAACCTTTTGTACACCGTGTGTTTATGTATCTTTTGTAAGTTATAATTATATTTTTGTAGATAACCTGGAAGCCAAGAAAGGAGGATTACAAACAGATAAATGGAGGTATGTTATTTTTAGCATTTTGGGCTACAATTGAAACGGGAATTATTATGGTGTTATCTATTTTTCATAAATCTAGTATGGTCTAAGGTCCCACTGTCGCCAGAACTTACTTATTTTACAAGGATTAAATGTATGGGATAAAACTTGGAGGTATGTAATAAGTAAAGGTTGCTGGTGCTTATACACAGGTTTTCCTTTTTAGGCACCAGCTGCATTATTAAATTATTGGAAAGAACAATTCATGTCAATTCAACACTTCAATCATTCATTCAATAGATCATTGAAAACTATGTAGCGATTTCATATTATTGTAATGTTTTATTATTTTTTCGATACAATAAATTATTATTATTCCCTTTATTAAGTTTTAAATACATATGAATTATATTTTTAAATACATTCTACAATATAAAAAAAAACAAATATATTTAAAAATATAAAAACCAGGCAACCCACCGGCATCGGGTACAGGGACCAAGCTACCATTGGTTAGGGCTCCAGAGAGAGGAATTTCCTCACAATACGTGCCGTGTCTAGGAACACTGTCTTCTGTGCCTAACGCGAGCCTCTGGAGATGTTGTTCGAGGCTCTTGGCAATTAGTCCGTGAACCGATACGACTATCGGAACAATAATTGCTGAATCTACATCCCACATGTCGACAATCTCATGAGCCAAGTCCAAATATTTTATTTGTTTGTCTTTTTCGGTTTTCACGAGATTGTCATCATGGGGGATGGTGATGTCAACAATTATTGCGAGACGCTCTGATCGATCAATCACCAATCAGGCTTATTGGCTACAACAGTTCTGTCAGTGACGATTGATCGATCCCAGTACAACGTGACACGACTATTATCAAGAACTGGGTCGGGCACATACCTGTAATACGGTACCTCCGAATCTACAAGATCGTATTTCAGAGCAAGTTGTTGATGAACGATTCTGGCCACTTGGTTGTGTCTATGTAAATACTCTCCGTTGGCAAGATGAGAACAACCAGAGATAATGTGTCTTAGGGATTCTCCGGGACGGTGACACGCCCGATATATGTCAATCGTACCGTCCTTAAGGATATACCTCCGATAATTATTCGTCATGACAACTTCATCTGCCTCTCCACTGCGGAAACCTGACGGGACACTGGCCCACTCCGCTGAGGAAAAGGCAAATTTATTTGCTTCACTTTTTGCGGAGTCTTCGCGTCTAGATGCCGGAACGACGAAGCCTCCTGCTCCTCCTGTCGGATGTAGGACGCGCATGGCAGATATCAGCATCCGACAGAGGGATGTACGTAGGGTGCTAAATAATCTGGACGTGAATAAGGCCAGTGGACCCGATGGGATACCAGCAATAGTGCTCAGGACTTGTGCACCTGAGTTGTCTCCTATTTTGACACGCCTGTTTCGTCTCTCATATGAGACCGGTCAAGTGCCGAAGGCTTGGAAGGAAGCCAACGTGCAACCTGTGCCCAAAAAGGGCAGTCGGGTGGACCCTGTCAATTACAGACCACTTTCAGTAGCGTCCATAGTCTGTAAGACTATGGAACGTGTATTGAACAAAAAGCTGTTGGCATACCTCGAAATGAACGATCTCCTCAGTGATCGACAATATGGCTTTCACCAAAACCGTTCCACTGGGGACCTTCTTGTGCATGCTACCCACATTTGGAGTGAGGCCATCGAGAGGCATGGAGAGGCACTCTCCGTTTCTCTCGACATCTCGAAGGCTTTTGACAGGGTCTGGCACGATAGACTAATTGGCAAGCTTCAGTCCTACGGCCTTCCCGCTGGCTTATGTGTCTGGATCACTGACTTCCTGAGGAATCGGTCTATCCGGGTGGTCGTTGACGGCTGCACGTCTGACCGATTAGCGATCATCGCTGGGGTCCCTCAGGGGTCGGTACTCTCGGCTACATTATTCTTGCTGCACATTAACGACCTGCTCAAGCCCGATTCTTATGGGTACGCAGACGACAGCACAGTAGTCAAGAGTTACGAGTTCAACCCCCGAGCCAGCGTGGGACAGATCCGATCTCTCCGAGAGGCTATGGTTGAGCGTTTGAATTTATCCTTGAAGGCGGTCTCCGATTGGGGTGATGCTAATTTGGTCAAGTTCAACGCTACCAAGACCCAGGTGTGTCACTTCTCTGCAAAGCGAAGTCAATTTCAGCCAAACCCCACATTCCGAAATGCATCCGTGCTGATAATCGACCGCCTCGAGCTTCTTGGCGTTACCCTGACGTCCACCCTCAATTTTGGGTCTTACATTGAGGCAGGTTCGATCCTGTATGGAGTACTGCTCGTACCTGTGTGATGGCTCAGCTAAATACCACCTGGAAGCGCTTGAGACATTAGAGAGACGGGCCAAGAGGCTCATCAATAACGATGCACTCGTCGAAAAAAGGCTTCAGAGCCTTGAACATCGACGCAAACTTGCAGGCCTATCGGTTTTTTACCGGATGCATTTCAGAGAGTGTGCGCTGGAATTGCACAACTTGATACCTCCAAGCCCTTTCCACCAACGAACGACCAGACGCACAGCGACGCGCCACCGCTACATGGTGGATATTCCACTCGTACGCACGAAACGTTTCGGCGACACATTTATTATGCGTACAGCTAAGGAGTGGAATTGCTTGCCTGAGTCTGTGTTTCCGGAAAGCTACCTTGGAATCTTCGAGCCTCGAGTGAATAGGTTCCTTCTAGGCAAACGTGATCCATCGTAGACCACATCGTCACTTACGATCAGGTGAAATAGAGGTCACACGTGAGCCTATCATCCATAAAAAAAAGAAAAAACTGTAATTGCACAGACAAAACCTTCGGTTTCTCCAAAGAAGTCACCGAAGCGTAGCCAGAACACTGATGCCTTTATATCTACGTCGGTCCCATTTAAGGCCCGATAAAAGCGTCCATGCAGCTCTTTGCTCTTCCATATTTCCCTGCGATCAGCGATGCTAAGTATTACTGGTTTGTGCCAGTTCTCTTTAGCCAGAGCGAGAGGAGTCAGTCCGTTGTCTATTGCCACTACATCTCGGTGCACACCCACGTCAACGTGTAGAAAATATTCCGTAAGGTTGCATATCTCACGGTTGTGGAGAGTTTTGGCGTTTAAAAAATCGCGACCTCCACACTTCCGTGGGATATACAACCTCATTACTGATGAGCGTGGGTGGTGCATACGATTTGCAGTTAGCAACGTACGGACTTTCCTATCCAGGGCGTCTAATTCGGTCTGAGTCCATCTTAGTATGCCAAAGGAGTATACTAAGACTGGCATGACCCAGCCGTTGTAGGATCGAACCTTGTTACCGCCCGATAAAAGACTATTTAGGACTTTTTTCAGGCGCCCAAAGAAACGACTCCGCAACGTCTGTTTCATGGCAGCCTCAGTAATACCTAACGCTTGTGACATACCAAGATATTTATAGGTATCAGTTGCCGAGAGAGATTTCAGTTGTGTAGAATCTGAAAGTTCAATTCTTTCAGATTCCACAACCCCACCCTTCTTAACATGCATGAATGCACATTTGTCTACACCAAAACTCATATAGAATTACTACTATTATTATTATTTCCTTTATTTAATTTCTATACATATAATTACATTTTTAAATATATATAAAAAAATACAATTATTATTATAATTATTCCCTTTATTAACTTTAAAATACATATAAATTACATTTTTAAATACATTCTATATAAAAAAGAGATATATTTAAAAATAGAAAATATATTTATTATTATTATTATTATGTACCATGAGTATATGCATACCTGCTAGCTTGTCCTGGCGGCCATTTGTCAGTTATTTTTTTAAATATCAATACTAAAAAGGTAGACTGATTTTGCAGGTGTGGATTCGATTATTAGTATTATACACTTGACCAGAAGGCTGCACTTTATCGTGCATAAAGAATTACCGTTGCCATTCAACGTGGTAATGCTGCCAGTCTTCGATGTGATGTCAGTCGAGGAATTCTATGACGCATGTATGTAAATATTTATTTGTCTTTTAGGTTTAGTTTTCTTTATAGTTATTTATAAGTAGTTGTACATAATCATTTTAAGTTATTGTTGTGAAGAGGAAAACAACATAATGTATTCCATCCATTACTTTGGGTTAAAAACCTAATGCAAACTGGGTGAAGTTTTCTTTTAATTAAATTATTGTGTAATCGATTACGCAAATAATCAAGAATCTTATGAAAACCATCTTTCACACATTTCTCCGCTTATCGACTCACGATTGAGCTAATTTTAGATATTTTATGATAAAAAGAAATTATATTTTTAATTACTTTGGGTTAAATACCTAGTGCAAACTATTTTTCTTGTCTTAAAATATCTATAATTAGCCCAGCTAAATCGTTTTGCATTTCGTTTGTTCAGCTTGGATTTTTACTGATTCGTACATGCATGCATGCATGCTTGCAAGCACATGCTTGCTTTCACACTGGACTCCAAAGATCACGTATGCAATTGACTTTACTGCTGGATATTGTTTAAACTAGAAGTTCTTACCATTACTTCATTCCTTACTTTTACTAAAACTCAGCTCTCAGATAGTCAAAACGCATGAAACATTCAGTAAGGTACTGATAAGTCTGAATCTAATAATTCACACCATTTTCATCTCATTACAATTATGACCCTGAAATGGTTTCCATCTCCTTTAAGTCACATTATACCTTAAAATAAATCATACAAGAAAAGCTTAAAATTAACATAAAAAATTACCCTTATTAGTACAATGAAATTAGATTCTTTATTCTTACGAAATTACAGATGTTACAAGTCTACCTTTAATTTTATATACGATGTTGGTATATTTAAAATGGATTTAAGTACAGCTATTAGTCTAGCCTCACTTTAATAATTAAATTAATTTATTACAGGTTTAATGATCACGTATAGGGCTCCATGTGGCAAGTATACTTTCTTTGGAGAAACTGCTGTAAGAAGGATTAGTAAAACGTATAACTATTTATAAATGATCATGATCATAAGGCCTTAAGACTTTATAACCGGGTTCCGTTACTTTCATTATTTTACGTGGGCGGCTGACGTCTGGACCTTCAATCCCGCGCCGGAGCCCCGTCTGTCAATAATCAAGTGCACCAGCTCGCTTGATGATCTTAATGGAGCCCCATTTCCTTATTATTTTATCCAATTTATGTATATTTTGTTTATAGTTGGACAATTGACTTATGGCATATATAATTATTCAGCAACCCGGTCCATTACACTTAACACTTGCAAGTTGAAGTAAACGTAAGCCAATGAATGAAGAAATACTTGAAACTGGTTTATAAATCCATCTTTCTCTTCGCATAAACGAAAGTTTATATTTGTTCGCGTGATATTATGTTATTATATAATAGTTGCTTTGTTTTTAAATTGTAGATTAGTTAACATTGTTATGTACTTAATATAATTGAACTCATGGTGGAAAACCTAATCCTAACTTGAAGTACTCAGAGAGTAAGCAAAGTACAGACACTACCAGTCTACAAGTAACTTGCGTTCTCTCCATGGAACCCATTTCTATGAAACTTGATCCATGGTCACTTGAATTTTTCGTATTATAATTACATATTTTATTCTGAGTTATAAAATTCGTCCAGACGTTAAATGTGTTATAATAACGGCACGAAGCGTTTTCACGAGCGGGCGAGCGCGTACCTTAATGAAAGTAACGTAATGCGATGGTAAACTTAGTTTTATTGACTTATTAAGTACTTTAATTTTAGAGCTCTTTAATTTCTGCAATAAATTCATTACTTTAATATTGCCAATTTGTGTCAGAGAGCTGGCGCACTTTATGACTAATTGATATTTTAGTTGTAAGTATAAGAAATATTAAAACATTTCAAATTTATAAAAATATAAAGAAGTCTAACGAAATGGTTAAAAGCGTTCCTTGTAACTTACCAATGGAATCCTTAAAACAAATCACGACATGGAAGACAAGTCCAAAGTGTATGTACAACAAAAGTTTTCGCAACAACATTATTCAAGACACATCGTATGTTAGCGAAAGAACTTCACTATTTGCGCGGCATACTACGGTGAGTTCGACGATAGAGAAGTTCGTAGGCCGTAGCGGCGTAGGCGTGCTACGTGCGTCCGCCTACGAAAACGAGGCGCGACTGTAGGCTTACTCTGCTCTCCGTGCGGCCTTTGCTCGTGAAGTTCGCCGCCCCGGTGCACATGCGCTCGTTCAACTCGCATTTCACATGAGCGGAATCAAACTTATTAACAATTATCTCCCTTCCAAATCATTAAGCAACGAAATAGGATAGGTATTATTTTAACCTGCATGGGAATGGTACACACCCATTTTACCGCCATAATGAAATTGGTATCGTAACAAATATTTTCTTTTATTTTCTTTCATACAAAAGCACAATTTCATTTATTTACCTAATTTGAGGTTGCTACCAATTAAGCTAGTCCTCTAAATTGTATGAACTCCAATACAACACAGAGGAATATCTTAATTAACGTCAACTATGTGTGTATATTTTTAATTTTTTGTAATTTTTCCTTCATTTGTGCTGTAAGATCTTGCTTTTTGACAAATTTCGCGATTCTAGGTCAACAGGAACATACGTTTTCGGCCCAAAATCTATAGGCTACTTCCGGTAGACCTAAAATTATCTATTTAAAAGCAAGATCTAACAGCACAAGCAAAGGGAAAATTCCGAGAAATAAAAAAGTTGTAAATTAAGGTAAATTGTGGTACATACCAGTTTGCTTAAATTTCCTCATACCTTTTTATCGTGTTGACTTAGGACCTTGATTGTTATATACCTAATAGGGACTATAGACCTCAGTGTCTGGCATAAATTTCAATTTGCTAGGTCCACCCGTTCCTTAGAAAATCGGTGGTGACACACGGATAGACCGACGGACAAGAGAGTGATCTTATAAGGGTTCCTTATTTTACCTTTTGAAATACGGAACCCTAAAAATGATTTTAGTCAACAGTAGTAAATATACATTAGCATTATATATAAGCTTGCAAATGACAAGATACAAAAAAAAAACAATAATAAGTTTAGTTTTTTCAGTACCATGTTTTATTCTGTTCTTATCATGTGTTTCTTACTTCATAAATATGACAACAGATTAGCAAATACGAGACGATAAACAAATTATCTTTTTATTAAATATACATAAAAAAACCCATAAGTTGCTCATCACTAACAAAAAAATTACTAACGATTTTTACATTGAATCAATCTTCAAAGGATATTTTTATATATTCATGTTTTGTTTATTATTTCATAAAAGGTTTTAGAACTAAGGTGCTTGGTAACTTGGATTGTGTTAATCTCCTTTTAAGAGTGACTGTACATGCCTTATATCTAAATATAAACGACCAAAAGAGGTGTGTTTACTGGCTGTTATGTTTAAAAAAAGAAAAGCGAAAGGTATGATTATTTTTTATTTATTATGCTGCACTTTGCCCCATGCACGCCGGCCTGTGCTGACATGCGGTGGGGTTAACACTCTTACCACTGTTATTACTTGAGGCATTTATTTACTCGTCATACCAGATAGTTATTACAATTTATTGTGAGTACTTCCAAGTATGGGTAGGTACAAACCTGCATATTTATTTTGTTATTGAAGTGTAAACTCATTAGGCGCGTTGTGCACTTTTTAGGTGAACAAATATCATGGAACTTGCCTCATTGTCACCGAACGCTTCGAAACCCCTGTCAATCGTTTAATCGTTTAATAAACGTTTCTTTTTCTCACCAGAAACAAATATGCTCTTAATATATATACAAGATTTGGGTGGCGCCTGTGGTAGTTAATAGAAACCTGAATTCGCCAGTCACCAGGTTCCCGCGAACTACTTCGATTAAAAATTAAAATTGTCTGTAATTTTAATTTGGAATCGTATTAGTAGTATTATAAACATTAATTTTACTGAAATTATCCAGTAGAAAAAACTAATAAACAAGGTTATTTACTATGGAAAGAATTGTTTCTAGAAAAAGTGTGTGTGTGTGTATCTAGACCGTCAACGTTGTATCACGTAGTATATAGCAACCTCACTTTATACAATTTGAAATAGGTGATGTGAAGAAACGGGGTGTGATGTTCATCCAACACAAAGGGAGGATACGCTGACCGGGTAAGGTGACCGCGCCTGACGGGTCGCGGTCCAACCGTTGTCGTTGAGGTGTTGTATATATTCAAGACCAGAGGTTGATTGCGATGAGACGGCTGTCTTAGCTCTCTTGTGGAGCGTGCCAGTTATAGTTAGTTCTGGTGAGCCGTAAGTGCATACCGCTGGTTCTATTGATGGAACAGTCTTCCTGGCTAGTCACAGTAACTCGGGACTACCGCTGGTCCCGAAGATACGGGACTCTGCACTCAGTCCCGTAGGTAGTGCTTCGGTGAAATCCTCAGTGAATAGGGGTAATTCCTCAGTAGGTCGAGATGAGTCCCCAGTAAGTAGAGGTGACTGCTGCGTAGACGGAAGAGATGTAATCTTCTTACATCGACCGAATACGGAAGTCAATTTAGCTTCTCGAAGAGCTTCATGGTGTGAGACATTTACCTTTATACCGCGGTAGTTGCCACAGTCCAGCACTGACCCCTTGCCTTTGAAGACTGGAGTCTGTGATAATACCGATACTTAGCCTCTATTGGCTTGGGATCTTCCTGGTAAGTTGTATGCGTCTAAAGAGGTTTGTAAGGATGCCCACATCACGGAGACCCATCGCCTTTCCGACCTCGATAGGGACTCTATCAGCTCCGACAGCTCTCCGATTCTTCATGCGGCGAAGAACAATCTGGTCTTTTCCAGGCGTTACCGGTGGTATAAGTCCTGCGGCGTAAGCCCGGTGGCGTACGTTACGGACTGCTGAGACGAGGTCTCGAGTTCGATCCCCAGTCGCCCCAAGCACACACCTCTGACTTTTCGTAGTTATGTGTGCATTAATAATAAATGTTAATTATCGCTCGCTTAATAATATGCCCGGTAGATGGCAATAGGCTCGCCCCCTATTATATTGAGACCTCAACATAACTGGCGAATCGTGGGTGTGTAATACACCTCTGCCTACCCCTTCGGGGATACAGGCTTGAAGTTATGTTATGAAGTTATGTTATAAGTCCTTGATCTGGTAGGAGGTCCGGTGGCTGCACCTCTTTAACCTACTTCTTTAGTAGCTCGTGGGAATAAGAGTGCGATTTTTTCTTCACCTCAACTTCCTCGTATAACAGATTACCCTCAGCGTATTTAATACTGGTCACCACCCAGAACAATTCCCTGCGACAACGGAATATCACGAAGCACTCCACCGAGTTGATTCCAGAACGAGATCTTTTCAATTTCGTCACAACCGGCCTGTGGCTCGTAGGCACTTATCCGATGGATGATAATTACATTAAGCAACCGCACGATTATGAGCCGGTCACTACAGCGTTTCACCTCCAAGATGTCGCTCTGAAACCGTTGCAGCTGTGTATTATTGCCATTAATTCGAGTGAATCACGCTCTCCTTTAAATATATATATTTATATATTATATTTTATTAATCGGGCAAAATAATTAAGTCCATTCAAGGTAATTAATTTTGGAGCCTCACTTATTTATATAAAAAAAAAAAAAAAAAAAAACACGTCACAAATTAACACTTAAGAACATCACTATTAATACTTCTAATTAATGCTGTTAGAGGCATTCCATACCACGATTTATTAATATTGGCAAAACCGTGTGGTTTAACAAAGTACAATACAATGTAACCGCCTCTCATGTTCTAGGCGAAGTGGTGTCCAAAGTTGAAAAGTCAGCGTTATGACATAAATGAGGCAATATGTACCTCTTTTATTTCATCTGGATAAATCCTTAAACCTGTATAACATTGCTGCAAAAGCACAATTTCTTTTTTTATACGAACAAAATTGATTGCACTGTCGTCTCTCAATCACCATTCTGAACATTGACGATAAAAGCAATATTCAGCGATACATTAACCAAATATTCCGTGTAACGTAATAATATACCAGCAAGTCGTGAGGAACATAACTAGCCGAACTAACCTCTGTATCTGATTAATCAGTGTGACTAACCTTGTTTCTGGTTAACCGCTCAACGGTGAATGTTGTGTGTTTTCTGAATTACTAACTAACATTTCATTTGTGTTGTACTACTTGGGTCAAGCTTTTATTTTTACACACGAAATAAGAATTATATACCAATAAGACTTTATTCGCGCATTATGATAATGCTAAACGCGGACCATAGCACACGGACACTTGCAACGGGGCTCCTCGATTTAATAAAAGCTTGCCCCAAGTAGTACACATCTCTGCCTACTCCTTCGGGGATACAGGCGTGAAGTTATCTTTTGTTATTAACTGCAAGGTGATAGGTTAACATAAGTTACATTTTTAGTAGGAATCGCAGAGAACGGCTAATTAACAAAAATATATCTTAAATATATCATGTTGATTATTTTTCTCTGTTGGAAACGTATTTTTATTACATTTACTTTTCGTTGGTATCCTATGTTGAACTACTCGTATTATGGAACTCTCAGTCTATAAGTACCATCTACTATTTCTTTGTGCAGAAATTGTATGAACTACATGTGAAAACTGTCTCCTAAAAACACAATTAAAAGTATTTATTTCATAGTCACAGTTAATAAATTAAATAGTTATATTATAGTAAACTAAAACTGAATAATAACTAAATAGAAAATGAGTTAATAATTGAAAGGAGCACAGATATATTTGGAGATAGATAAACAGAGTGACAGGACGTAATGTGTATGCCTGCTAATAAGAAAGTATCTATAGTTAAGTAGTGATTAGGATTTTAATACGCAAAGAAAAATATAGTGTACCGAAATCTTACTCGCTTTGCAAAATATTCGGTATCTAACAATAATAACTCAATAACTCCGATATGTCAACACAAAATAGGTTCAGTAGGTTTATTTATTTTGTATTAACTGTTGCCCGCGGTTACGCCCGCGTGAAATTCTGTCCCTATTACCGCTTCCTATGGGAACCAATTCCAGGGATAAAAGTAGCCTATGTGTTATTCCAGACTATAATCTACCCCTCTATCAAATTTCAGCCAGATCCATTCAGCCTTTGAGTGTGATTGAGTAATAAACATCCAAACATCTGAACATCCTAACATCTTTACAATCTTTCACATCTATATAAATAAAAACCGGCCAAGTGCGAGTCGGACTCGTCCATGAAGGGTTGCTGCTACGGAACCCTTCATGGGCGACATAAAGGGTTTCGTAGCGGCAAGTAAATTTTTTATATTTGAGTTGATTGAATGAAAGGTAAATTGCGGTTTACGATTTATGACGTATTAAAAAAAACTACTCACTAAATCTCGTTCAAATCAATTTTCGGTGGCAGTTTACATGGTAATGTATATCATATATATTTTTTAACATTCTCTTATTTTAGTAGTTACAGGGGGGGGGGGGGGGGGCACACATTTTACCACTTTGGAAATGTCTCTCGCGCAAACTATTCAGTTTAATGAAAATCTTAATGCGGTTCACAGAATACATCTACTTACCAAGTTTCAACAGCATAGTTCTTATAGTTTCGGAAAAAGTGACTGTGACATACGGACGGACAGACAGACAGACATAACGAATCTATAAGGCTTCCGTTTTTTGCCATTTGGCAACGGCACCCTATAAATGAATCGCCGAAATGTATGTAAGTACGCGCATAATTTCCCAACGACTGCACTAAATTGGATAATTCTTTTTTTCAGTGGTTCGTTATTGTCAGGACAAGGTTTGTGTGGAAGGAAAATTTAGGAAAGTCCACGGGTAAGGTGCTATTGCAGCGAAGGCGAAGCAAGGGCGCGCTTCTAGTTTATAATATTAGTTGGATGGGTTATAGGATAACATTATTTCTTAGTTGATTTCCGTGAGCACATTGATTCAGTAAAATAATGTACTACAACGGCAATAACTCCGATATTTAAAACAAAATAGGTTTAGTTATTTTGTATTGCAATATTAGAATTATTAAGTAATCTAACAGACGGCTCTGCTTTACTTTAGTTCACCGAGTTCCAATTCTAACTTAGGACGCAAATGTTTATTACTAAAGACATGCTCCGTCAGCTGGTTTACTTGGAGTTTTAGTTTGAGATCAGGAAACGGTGGGTAGCCAGCGGTGGTCAAATCGGTACTCGATAGTTTGAATTTCAAGTAACCGTTCGAGGTCACTATATAATTAACGATTGCTACAACGACCGGTATACATTTCAAAGAACCCTGAATATTCAAAGAGCAACATGGAGATACATTTATGTATGTTTTGGTATGAATTTTTTATTTGTATTTCTATCGAAATTTTACTATTTTTACAGTATTCATGAAATATAAATTATCGTAATGGTTCAAGTTGTAAAGATAAATTGGAAATGTTGAACCTAATTTGTCCGTTACATGTTTGGTTGTGCTTACTTAGGGTTCTCTTTTGTGTTTTGTCGAAAACAAACTAAGTCCTTTGTCTGCGAGGTCCTACAAGCCGGCGGCGGTTTTCTTATCAGTAAGTTGTCCCCCTACTATACGTACATGTATAAAGTATGTACCCAGAGCTACGATTTATTCGTTCTACTTATAGCTATGATTAGATTCGTTTGTATACAAAATTCCTTATAAAATGCCTCTGAAACTTTCTGGTGCGGCTCTTGTATTCGAATATTTTATTTCTACTGTCGGTGCAGCAGCCTTTCAGAGGGTCTTTTTTCAAATATTACTCTCGGAAACAGCGCACTGTTTACACAACGCTCGCCTTTCTGCTCATATCCAATGTAGTTTTCAGTTTCAAATTTTCATAGCATAGCTTTTAAACTCGGTTATATTCAGAATATTTTTCGTGAAGCCTGTTTTAAATGAGTATTATATTTAATCTATTTTGGTTCGTAGAATGAGTGAAAAATATGATTCAAAAGAAAATAGGTATAAAATACTAAATTTAAAATATAATACAAAAAATTTAGTTCTAATAGCAAAAATTTCAAAGAATCAATTTAGTACGGAAGGTCATATAAACCTGTATCTGTATTACAAATAAGGTGTTGTATTGCGTGACGTTGCACTTTTTTTTTTTTTTTTTTTTTTATCGTGCGGAAATCCCTTCGGATACCCCCCTAGCGGGGGCGGTTATGTCGGGCTTGCACCGACTAAAACCGCACGCCGTCTCGGGTCTTCAGACGCCGGGGTGTAAGGTTACCCATAGAGCATATCCCTCGCACCTCGACTGACCCTGGGCGTGACGTTGCACCTAAAAGTTTTTTACATTTTACAAACCTTACTTATTTCACTACAAAATATGATTAATAGTGTTTGTGTGTGTCATATTATAATTATAATGTACATTGCCCATATTGGGATTTGAAAATACGAGGAATTTCTACAATTTAAGTGAAATTTACTAAAATAGCGACTTCCTTATAAACATGAACTATTTATTTCTCATGAGGTTTGCCAAAAATAATATATGTTGTTACTCAATTGTATTTTACTTTATATTGACAGATGTTCTTAGAAAAAAATAGACAATTACTTATTTTCACATCATAATTTTTATAAATTACTGTATTACCAGCTGATCTGTGTATTTTAAGAAAAATAAATTGGTTATTGCACTGTAACATGTGAAGTGTTGTAAAGAAAGTATTATTTCGCTATCTTAGGGAATATACGTAGACGTAGGTATAGTTTAAAATCTCATGTTGTGTTAACGTCACTTTCAGTACCATGAAATCTAATAAGCGGCGTGGGCGTGCCAAGTGGTGACAATGTGTTGTTAGTCGTAATGGTTACACAGTCGGTATCACAGCTTGAGTTCAGCAATCAGTCACTCGATTCATATCCTTAAATATTTTAAAACATCGAATCTTATTTACACAGAAAAATCGAATAGGTAGCCGATTTTGGTTCAGTTCATCGAAAATATACCTAACTATCTCAACCGCCCCTGGACATAGCAGTTTGTTTGCGTTTAATTATACTACGTGATGGGAACTCCAACCGATCCCAACTTTGAATAAACTGATATATTCCCCTGTTTCCGCTTTGAATCGTTTAATTATATTTACACTGGTCATAGGTGTACAGTTCTTAGGAGTTGATCTAGCACCTGGCAAACTAGAATAATTTTTCATAAAACGACCTACATTGTGAACAACTAATTTACGTTACTAAACAAAAAAGAAAGACAACATTCAATATCAATTTTGTACGTATTCCTGTTACACTATTTTTCCGTTAACGTGAGATTGTTTATAAGGTTCACTCAACATGTAAAATCATTGTAATATCCCGGCCATGCGTCACCCCGTGGAGATGAAACACAAATCAACTTTTGGGTCTAATTATATTAATCAGTTCCGTAGTTTCTGCGTAATGCTCGAACAAGCCAAACAAACATATAAACATACATTAGCTGATTTGTAATGATGTAGATTCATCTCATATGATAAATCAATTAATGTATAATAGTGTTTAGACTGTTTGGATCACCTCCAAGTTTGGTGCACCCTGGGCAACGTGGGCGATGACGCATCATTGATTGCTCCTCTGGAGTAGCTGGCGCCAACGTCAACGGCCAAGAGTCTGACCAACCGGCCCTTTTCAGGGCCAGCTGACCCCATTGTACGAGGGGGTCGGGGTATGGCGGGCCTGCATGGCCTGCGGGGGGGGGGGGTCGCTCCAGGTACCCCTCTGCTGCTATCAGAGGGGACACTGCGAATGACCCAGGGTCAGTCGGAGTGCGAGGGATATGCTCTATGGGTAACCTTACACCCCGGCGTCTGTAGACCCGAGACGGCGTGCGGTTTTAGTCAGTTCAAGCCCGACATAACCGCCCCTGCTGGCCGGCGGGGGGGTATCCGAAGGGATTTCCGCACAAAAAAAAAGGCATGTGTACGTTTGCAATCAGTCCCTATTTTTGTATTTTTTAATCGTTGTTACCAATAAATCAATGGGCAATCAATGCTTATTTTTTGCTATTACTCACCAATGCCACCAGGTTAGGATATAGGATACATTTAACAATTTTCAGTCACAGTGTCTTCCAGGATTGTTCAACCCTAAAAATAGCGTTTAGTTTGTATTTCAAACAAGATTAGCAGATGCTTAAGCCATTTATAAAAGAGCTTGACACCGCTCCAACTTTTGACATTGTATTCAAACTTACATTGTTTTCGTGAAGTTCTCATTATTACGGCATCTTCCTGATCTTTAAGATGCTCTTATCCGACACCCTAGCTTATACAAGTACGTAATTTTATCAGACTATAGTCTTGTAAGTAGCTTTAGTGGTTATTTCAGTTTAACTGTGAGCTAACATATACTCTTAAAATAATCTAACAGATATAATTTAATCGAATATTTTTTATTTGACTTTATGGACACACATACAATGAAACATACTAATATATAAGTGGAAAAAGTAGTGCATAGGCTGTGTTTTTGCATTTGAGAAATCAACTCCAGCAGACCTGTGAGAGGAGAATGTGAAAAGTGTGTAGGGAAGACGAGAGTTGCAGTGCCTCATATCAGTAGGAAGTGAGTTTCACAGTCTCAATGCATGAACAGATAAGGAAAAAGAGTAGAAGTTGATTTCATGACAAATGAATTTGAGTGTGGAACGTAGATAGGATCTGCAGGGTGCTTTGGGAGATCGAGCATAGGAAAATCAAAATCGAAGGGCTTATGGATTGTGAAGAATGCTTTCTTTCTTTTTGAACTAGTATCAACTGCCTACAGGCTTTACATGAACAAATTTGATATGCGGTTATAACGTTATTAAAATAAAACTTATATGAAACCAATTTAGTTTCTATGATTATATTTGAATTTTCAAACATTATTTTATTGGATTCATCAAATTAATAGAATTGGGATCTCCATTCAGTTTGGTTATGGAAAGGGTTTAATAATTATGATAGCTCCCCACCCAAGCCCTGATTTCTCGGGGCTCCGGCCTATGGCCCCGCTCCAGCGCCACCTTGCGCCATTCGTACAACAAGAAAAAAAGCGGCCAAGTGCGAGTCGGACTCACCCATGAAGGGTTTCGTAACAGCAAGTAACATAAAAATGCTTTCTTTTTAATTTTTATATTTGAGTTGATTGAATGAAAGGTAAATTGCGTTTTACGGTTTATGACGTTTTAAAAAAAAACTACTTACTAGATCTCGTTCAAACCAATTTTCGGCGGAATATATTGTTTTTTTACTATTTTTGTGTGAAAATCTTAATGCGGTTCACAGAATACATCTACTTACCAAGTTTCAACAGCATAGTTCTTATAGTTTCGGAAAAAAGTGGCTGTGACATACGGACGGACAGACAGACAGACATAACGAATCTATAAGGGTTCCGTTTTTTGCCATTTGGCAACGGAACCCTAAAAAGCAGGTAATGCGCGCTACAACTAACTTAAGAGTTGACAAAAGATGCTTCGACTCGAAATCCCTTCGGTTACCCCCCGCCGGCCAGCGGGGGCGGTTATGTAGGTTCCGCTACCTTTTTTTTGTTTTTTTTTCGTGCGGAAATCCCTTCGGATACCCCCCCGCCAGCCAGCGGGGGCGGTTATGTCGGGCTTGCACCGACTAAAACCGCACGCTGTCTCGGGTCTTAAGACGCCGGGGTGTAAGGTTACCCATAGAGCATATCCCTCGCACTCCGACTGACCCTGGGTCATTCGCAGTGTCCCCTCTGATAGCAGCAGAGGGGTACCTGGAGCGACCCCCCCCCCCCCGCAGGCCATGCAGGCCCGCCATACCCCGACCCCCTCGTACAATGGGGTCAGCTGGCCCTGAAAAGGGCCGGTTGGTCAGACTCTTGGCCGTTGACGTTGGCGCCAGCTACTCCAGAGGAGCAATCAATGATGCGTCATCGCCCACGTTGCCCAGGGTGCACCAAACTTGGAGGTGATCCAAACAGTCTAAACACTATTATACATTAATTGATTTATCATATGAGATGAATCTACATCATTACAAATCAGCTAATTTATGTTTATATGTTTGTTTGGCTTGTTCGAGCATTACGCAGAAACTACGGAACTGATTAATATAATTAGACCCAAAAGTTGATTTGTGTTTCGACTGACCCTGGGCCATCTCCGGTTTCGAGATGGCCCCCTTACTTGCTCTCCACTGTGCCATCTGCTAATCAGAGGGACACGTGGAAAGCTTCCGAACAGCCCTCAACAGGGCCGTCCTCGCCTCGGTCGGAGTTGGCTGTAGGCGGCAGCGTCTCTCCCACCCTAGGAGAGAGGCGCTGCCGTCTCCGTTGCCCAGGGTGCACCGCGTGGAGGTCCCCAACCAAGCAACCCGGTCCCCAACCAAGCACCCCCGTAGGTTCCGCTACCTATAAAAAATTTGTAAACAATTCTAAGTGTAGATATAACTAGAGTACATTTTTTTTTTTTAAGAAAAACTGAAATGCAACAGTAATTAGTAGTATATTATTAGTGCAAGAAGAAACCGTAAGATAAAAATACCATACTTATAGTATGCATCTTCCTGCATGCGAACCTAACGAAACTATTATCTCACACCTTTTCTTTCAGGTACAGGCAGAGGAGGGCACGCCGCAATAGCGGCGGTAAGGCCCATCATGGAGGATTGGCTGGAGAGGCGACACGGAAGCCTCTCCTACCGACTGACGCAGGTGATCTCCGGGAAGGAGTGCTTCGGGGACCACCTGCATCGGATCAGGAAGGAGCCAACGCCTGAGTGTCATCACTGCGACGCGAGCGAGGACTCAGGGCTGCACACGCTGGCAGACTGCCCGGCGTGGGAGCCGCCGAGGCGTGACCTCGTGGCAGCCATCGGGGTGGGAGTCCTCTCGCTCGGCAGTATGATTGCGGCAATGGTGCGGAGCGCGAGCGCGTGGGCCGCCGCCGCCTCCTTCTGCGAGCATGTAATGCTCGCGAAGGAGGTGGCGGAGCGCGCCCGGGAGAGACTTAGAACTCTCCCGGTCCGCCGAGCCCGCAACTTGCTCGCCGCGCGTCGCAGGCAACTCAGGCGCCGGAGGTCGCTTAACGACCTCCGTCCTCCATGAGCGCAGGCCTGGGGGTGGCGGGTGAGGCCACCTGTCACCCCAGCAGAAGCAGGCCGGGACGGTGGGGCGACTAGCGCCCCTCCCCCAAACCGGGGCAAGACGGGGACACCGTGGTTCCCAAACCCGAGGGGGCCATCTCGAAACCGGAGATGGACCAGGGTCAGTCGGGGTGCGAGGGATATGCTCTATGGGCAACCTTACACCCCGGCGTCTGTAGACCCGAGACGGCGTGCGGTTTTAGTCGGTTCAAGCCCGACATAACCGCCCCCGCTGGCACGCGGGGGGGTATCCGAAGGGATTTCCGCACGATAAAAAAAAAAAAAAAAAAGGTACAGGCAGAGATAACAACTTTAACCATATGTTTCTACCCTTACCTACGGCACAAGTTTCCTCTACCGTCATTAAGCCGTTCATACGGACCCACTGGTTTAGATTGCTTTCGACATTTCGGAACTCCACCATCTTAATCGGTGTAAGTTTTTCAAGGTAGACCCCGACCAGTTTTCCTGTTTAATTCTGTGGAAGGCAGATCTAGTTCGATAGTGGCACTTGGTGCCGTTTGGTTGACCCTTGCTATTCGTTTTGCCTGGCCAGTTCAATATCTCGGGTCAGCCAGCCTCAGGGGCGCAACCCATTTGTTCGTACTCTGTCAAAAATTACTTGTTTTGTGATCCGGATAGTAAAATGTTGTGTTTTTCTAACTCTTATAAGTAGCGATGATATAATATGATTGAGGTTTGAAAACATATATATTTACATAATGTATTTTAAAGCATTTAAGAAATAATAATTTTGACTTCAAAATGTATTAAAATTGCATCAAAACAGTGAAAAAATAATGTAGGTACTATGTGAAAATAATATGTCTATGACTGATTAAACTGACTATGCATAGTTTAAGTGAAAAAAGTGTCAAAGAATGACCACGGCTGGTGCAACTTGATCAAAGCGTTCGGCCGCGTTAATTCCGGTAATCGTAAATTAACTCTTAAAGAAACAAATGTTGGCAGTATAAACAAACTTTATTTGGTATTTTTCCCATGCAATCAGATATTATTGCTCGTCGTAGGTCGAAATTAAAGTCATAGATTAAATAAGAACGAAGCTATCCCGTGCGTGTACCATATTAGATTGGCCTGAGTAAATTTACTCTATGTCCAAATGAACTAATCCTGTGGGACGCAAGCGACTGAACTTTCATTAAAAAGACAAGGAACGTGTGTCGTATATACGTGCATGTCATATTGTAACGGTGCAAAAGATAAATAATAATTGTTGTTCCGAACATTTTGTATGATAATTTTTTTTTTGAAAGCGATGCAGTATCATATGACGTGCAACTAAGTGGTGTCCATAAATCCAGTTCGTGGCATGTCCTGTCTGGTCGAGTGTCGCGTGTCCATTCAATGTATGCATGTTGTAGCTTCACGCACCAATGAACCAGTGTTATATGTTTAATTATTATTAATGAGCAGCCATATTAATACACTCTACAAACAAATAGTTTCCATGTATTGGAAACAACGTAAGTTTAAATTTAATATAATGATATTTATCATTATCATCATCCTCCAAGCCTTTTCTAAACTCTTAGCCGAGTTTAGAAAAGGCTTTGTCGATCTAAGTAGCGATTTACAATAATGTTAATGGTAATTAACGCGATCATGTCTGGATGGATTGCCTGACGTTTCGACTAGGTTACACTGACCGTAGTCACAGGCTAAATAGAAAAAAAACTAAGTAGCGATATGGACGATATGTAGTTAGACCAGTTATCGGATTTTTTAGGACTCTAACTACCCGTAAAGACTGCCATAGGTGTCCGTATGTCAACCGGGACCGAGGGCTTAACGTGCTCTCTGAGCCACGGAAGGATCTCAATGTGTTAAGAACCTATCCTAAGACTGACCTGGCTAGTATTGCTTACATTAGATACTATATAATTTAATATATCAGTATTTCTGTATTTCGAAAATGATGTAGACGTAGTAATTTTTTTCAATTTGAAAAACAAACTTATCTTAATGTCACATTCATGAAATTCTGATTAGTGGGGTAAATGTAAAGTTATAGTAGTTTAATGGTACAATCGTTCTCGTATGCCAAATAAATAGTAGGTCTAGCATGTAATGTACTTCCGAAGTCGTTGACCGAAGTTTCAGGCAATCGTTACCATAAAACGCATGTATCTAGTAATCGGGCCCAAAGACAGTACATGACACTTCGGTTGGCTCAAACTGCTTAAACCCTACCAAAAGAAATCAGAGTTTACTTCATCCTGCGCACCCTCAGACTGTGGAATGATCTCCCTGCTGTAGTTTTTTCAAACAACTACAATATGGGTTTCTTCAAGGGCATTAGAAGATTTATCCTGGTGAGCCATCAGGTGAGCCGTGAGCTTATCTGCCACCTAAATGGTATAAAAAATAATAGTTTGAAAAAACTAAAAAACACGCTTTTTCTAGAAAATAAAATGTTTTTTTTTATTTACAGTATTATTAATTTATATTTATTGAAATTTTTAACACTATTCTTAATTTAAATTTATTGAAACTTCAGTATTTTCTATTTTTTTAGTTCGGTTTTCTATAAAAAGCGTGTTTTTTAGTTTTTTTAAACTATTATTTATTTCCTACTTTGTAGTTTTGTTTATTCATAAATAAATTAACACGCTGCTGTTGCCACCTATTTCAGAGTTTATAATGTGACATTATTCGCTACTACGGGATGTAAAGTTGACGGATAGATGGCACTGTTATCAAATATATACAGAGCTGTCAGGAAATATTTCGCGAATTCATTACATAGTTTAAATTATTTAGCAAATTGAAAAATGGAACAATTTTATCAAATTAGTGTATTGTCATCAGTCCTCGATAAATCTACAAAGTTTGAACAAAATCTGGCCGTTTCAAGTGAGTCAAAATCGCGCCTAAAGGAGTCGGTTACAAACAAACATACAAACAAACATACTGGTGAAGCTAAAAAAAACCGTATAAATACGTACCTAAATGTCATGTCTTTCGTTCATGTTCGTCGTAGGGTCGAAGTTTTGAATGTACATTTCATGGTACCACTGCTACCATGCTGCCACTATAAATTCATCTCTCATTGTCAACCACTACGCTATCAGCTAAATATCGAATATCCACATCACGGTACGCTTTACGCATACGAAAACACGTTTAAATCGTATTATGATTGCTTTTAACTACAATGGCGAAGCGATTGTGTATAAATTATCGATTTGCAATCTACGTAGAGAGAATACTTATTAAATTTAATACAGTAAAGTGGTTCTAGACACACTCTAACATCTTTACTATATGTAATAAATAAATTATTCTCTAGACAATCTAACTAGACAACCTCCAGCTATAAAAAGAAAATAGTAACAATTTATTGAACGAAGTTATCCTTTCGCTTAAGATTAATGTTGTAACTACAGATATTCAGGAGATTTTACTATTAGTGTTTTGTATTTTTACCCTTCTTCAATTTTTTGTTCTGGCAAAAGTTGACAACAGTGCATAAACCAACAATTTTATTTAAATTCACGTTGGTATTTTTCTTCTTTGTCTTTAAAATCAATAATTGCTAATTTAATGGTACTAGTAACGTATAAGTGTGTCAGTAGTACCATCAATGGTACTTCAGCGAGTAAACACGGGACGGAATATATTGTATTTTTAGGTAGATTTCGATGAAATCGATCTACCTATTGGTTTCTTGACTACTGTCGAATTTAAAAAAAAAATCTTCATAGGAGGTCTAGTTATGACCCCCTGAGTCCGAAATGACCACTGGTCAAAAAGTTTATATATATATATATATGTATGTATGGTTCCACTTCCCAAAATTTGCGGCACTCTCACGGTCGCATTTTTGCCCCGATCACTTTCAAACTGCGGTCAAAAATTGCTTGGGTGTAAACTTAGTTTAAGTTCGTGAACGGGTGGAATCCGGTCTAAGGGGACGGTAGGGCCTCACTTTTTGTGAAATCAGTTTTTCCTCAAAATTTCACGTTCCATGAAAGATACTCGAACCGTTCTAATTTTATCCCATAGTATACATGAATACCAACAACTTTTAATTATAAACCTATAAGATTAAAACTTTAACTAAAAGTGGAGGGGGAAAACCCAAAATTTTTCGGGAAAAAAATCATAACTTCTAACCGGTGAACATTCTTGCAGTCGGAAACATTTTTAATCGATAGGCCATTTTTAAGTCTAAAATAAATGTCTGAAAAGTTTTTCGCTAAATGTTACCGTTTTCGAGAAAAAAAAAACATGTTAATGAAACAATATTAATTGCTTCACGAAATCTACCTGCGGGAACGGATTTTTTTTAATGGTACTAGTAACGTATAAGTTTGTCAGTAGTACCAAAATTGGTACTGATCAATAGTAGTACTGACATAAAGGGAGTTAATGTCGACGCTTATCTATTCATAATAATTACTCATCTGATCTGATTCATCAACGCTGACCCTAAACCACTGCAGTTATTCGGTTTAAGTCAGATTCTGTTTAAGACAGATTCTGCTTACGACTGAACTGGGCCTGCAAACATGAAATTTTGGCAGTAGATACTTATTATGTTGAATAAACTATGATTTTTTATTAAAATTTCAAAATTTCACTGCTAAGGTGCAATATAAGGGATGAACGTGTATATGGCAATCTGCCATTTTCGAAATTAGGCGCACGAAATTTCATGCACCCCCTTCAGGTTAGATTTAAATGAACACGCGTTTTTCAACATTTGACCCCTAAGAGTTAGTAATATAGACACCAATGCCCAAAAGGGTGAAATAGAGGTTGGAAGTTTATATGGGAAGTTCGTCACTTTTGAAGACAGAAACATGAAATTTCATACATTACATCTTTTCTGAAATAAATGTATACGTGTATCAGCATTCTTCAAAATTTTACTACTAAGGGGGTAAAATAGGCGATATTATATGGAAAGTTATTTGTTTTCGAAGTTAGAATCACGAAATTTCACATAGCTTCTTCAGGTTCTGCAATATGCAATAATATATGTAACATGTGTATCGGCCTTTTTCAAAATATTACCCCTGAGGGGGCAAATAAGGGATGAGCGGTTATATGGAAGTCTCTTATATGAAAAGCAGAAGTTTAGAAGTAAGAAGAAGCTTATTTTTATTTACATTTTATGGGTTATAGAATTCTTACGGATTTATTCCCGGGCGAAGCCGGGTTCGGAGCCGCTAGTTTTTAGTTTTTAGCAACAAATTATGATTATTTCAGGATTCCTAAGTTTTATAGTAGATGGCTTCGGAAGTAATTATATCTTAAAATATTAAAACGGAGGTTTGACACTTTGTCGAGTAGATAATCTATCGATTAAAAGTGCTGACATTCATGGTTTCAAGCATCACTTTATGATTATCAATTAAACATAAAACAGATAGAACATAAAGATGATGACAGAATATTCCAGGTAATTTGTACCAGTATGGACGACTCTTCAGGAAAAAGAAAAAATATGGTCATTACGCTGGTAACAGCGCGGTGGCCCAATCGCGTGGGCGCTAATACAACGTGTCGGATAAATTACGAGTGTCGAACGATTTGTTCCACAAAAATTCTATTTTTTTTTCCATCGGCATCATTGTAATCGGTTTTTTTGGATAAAATTCTACACAAAAAATAGAAATCGCGTGATGACAACCGCGTATCTCCGAATTTGCGTAACACGGGGTAGCGTAAGACGGGGTAGTACTGTATTAACATAATACTTAACACTTTTTTTACATAATAATTCTTATTTAAATGAGACATAACTGTCTCATTTAAATAAGAATTTAAAATTTCATCAAGATGCGTACATGGAAGAAAAGTAAGGGGAAATTAAATAAGTAATAAGTTGATCAAATAACTTTTGTATTCGGAAATTTTAACTTTTTATATTCGGAAAATGCAAATGCAATATGGATGGATCCACAAAAAAGGATATCATGATTAGGAGTTAAGTAAATTTTGCAAAAATTAAGTAATTAAAAAAATTAATGTATATGACGACCCTCAGAAAATAATTTTATGATTTCTCTGTTTATGAGTTGTAACTGAACCCGTAGTGCTTATATTCTCTTTGACTGAACCTGTCTTATGGCATCATCTCTCATTATGTGCTCTAGTTGACGTTTCCAAGATATTTTTTTAATTTGGAATTTTGCAACTCTTATAATTGCATTTCTTTATCAATAACATGTAAAGAGTTTAGTAGTCGCAATATATTTACTGAATTCTTATTTAGTGTGCGAATTAACTTCGAATTCCACACCTCGACTGTATTATTGGTCCAGTGGCGTTCACTAAACACACTAATAAATTCGCATAATTTACCATATATCCACTACTTTTCAAAATAATTAAAGAATTTATCCATATCGGACAGGGCTTCTCCTTTAATATATTGCCATGCCTCGGTTATGGTCTCCTTCGGCAAAAGTGGTAAGGCAGCACACAAGGAAATAATTCGCCTCTCCACTCTCATTTTAGTGTGTCCTAGACTCTTGGTCTATCGCCATACACATCGTGACCAATGGTAATAGCACCCGATCACTACTACTTCCGGGAATATTCTTCTAATTGAGTTTATGGCAGCTACTTCGTAGTCACAATGCAATTTTGAGGGATTCCATTTTGCTTGTGTTTTAATCAAATAAAATATTATATCATAACTAGTTTCTTTTTTATCGCACATTAACACATATAGTAGGGGAATTACATTTGTAGTTTCGGCCGAACTACCAATATCACCGTGAATAGTGAATAACTGTGTAAATGGTGGAGAACAGCTTTTGTAAGTTGCGTCAAAAAAAAAAAAAATTATCTTAGAAATTAATTTGTGGCTTCTTTTGAGCAAAATATTATAATTCTGTTTTCTTCTTCACAATAGTCAGCTAATATAAAATCTCCGAACTTTCTAGGCACTTCTATACTTTTTGGATCTTTACACTCAAGTCTTTGAACTCCTAAATTGTAATTTCTAGCTTTGTATAAGTTGTGTTGAATGTTTCGAAATTCTGGTAAATTCGTTACAAGATCGATTCCACCATCTTGTAGTTTTACAATAGCTTCTTTGTATAATTGTGGAATAGGTCGGTCAGATTTTGCAACGTCGTCTTTTAAAACAGGCATCGCTATATCAACATCATTTTTGATTACGTCTTTTGAGCATTTATTATGAAGGCTGTGACGGTCCCACCCATCGAGATTGCATTGGCGGTCAGAGGATGGGGGCTTGCTGTTCAGAACGGCTTCAGATGTTGCAGATTAACATTAAAATACCCTTCTCACTACTCGTACATTGTCGGTCTAAAAGTAGAATAAAAGTAAAGGACATGTTCTCTGGGTTCAATATGTAAACTGTAAAAGACTGTAGAAGAGAACAAGGATTGAACTCGCACATTTTTCTAGGCGTAATTGATTAATAATTGATTTAATACGATATAAAAGCGAAAAGCAAACATAGTCGAAAGAAAATAAATAATGAAATAAAATTAGTACATATTAGTAATGAATATAAATAAACTATTTGCAAAACAATTGATTTAATGTGAGGCTACTTTTAACATAGAATCGAATAAATTATGGTTGAAGTGGATTTATTCGTTTGGGCTGATAGTTCCGTTATTAATTTCAAATAGTCGATAGTTGGTAGTAGTTTTGAAACGGATTGTTTTATGGCAACTCGGAAGAGATGACGTGTAGTGGCGTGATTATCGGTGGGGCGAACGAAAATTTGGAGAGGATTGGTTGCTCGTTGGGGGCCTGGGGTTGGTGGATGCGGCCTCCCCGGTTCCAGAAATGGAACCGGTCATAGGGTTCCTAATTACCTATCAAAATACCCCATCCTAGCAGTCTCCATATATCAACAGAAGCTTCATTTCATTTGTCCGGCTACTCTGAGATAATCTATTATGTAGGTTATCTCACGGTACCTGATTGTTAACCACATATGTATTTAATCACACATTTTATTCACTTGACCACCATTATTTACTATATCTTTGTCTAAATAACTCAAATTGTATATAAGAAGACTATGTAGGTACATTTCCTTTGAAAGGTCCAGTATAGTGAGGCCACTCTATATTGAGTGTGTTATACCTTCACTTCCATCTAAACTACATGCTTATACTTATATCATACTGTGGAATTAAACTTGCTTGCATGTAAGAAAGCCTTAGAAACTTATCATGTTAATCAGTAAAGGATTAGACGGTATTAAGTGCATATAATGTTCCTACTATTAATTATCTAGAACAATTACTCGCAGACATCTTAAGGTGAAACTTAGTTTTACAAGTAGTTAAGCATTGTTTCACTATTTTATGACTGCCAACAAGTGTTACCAATTATATTCTAACTTGCATATAAGATATTCATATCCATTCCTTTAATTATTCAGTTATTTTTAGGATATTTCTAAATTGATTATATATTTTACCCTTGTTAATACTTATTTCTGTAACTTAGAACAGTCAATAACTATTTATTACCTTTAGCCATGATCTAGCTTCATGCAGGAAAGTCTCAGGCATTCTGTACAATTATCAATGTAGGTCAAGCACATAGGTAATCTTAACTCTAATTTTAATTTCAATTCTCTATATTTACTGAAAACTATTACCTTTTGAATTGAACTGTCTATACCTAGGATCACTTAGGAATGAACTTAATATTCAGAATTTGATATCACTAAGTATCACTGAGGCTAGGTAGCTCCTAAATTCAAAATCTTAATTCATATTAGGTTCAGGGATTCAATGTAGTTGTATAGGAACATTATTTAACTTTATTGCTAGACAGAAAATCGTTATAGGAATTAGATTGTAATCAGTGTTCTCAATACCATGTACTCTGCCTTGTCTCAATGTACCAAATAAAGGACTATGAGTTGCTACAATGCTTAAACACAACGTATAAAGGGTCCCATACTTAGACGATCACAATAAAGCCAAATGTCAATGGTATCTTCCTAAACTTGGAGGATATAATAGTAACGGATACTTCAGTGCCTTCAGCACTGTAGGCAGTTGCTGCACTCAGGTCAAACGTCTCATCAGTGGGCGATTCAAGTTCACATAAAGGATTATATTGGGGGGCACGTTACAATTTGGTGCCGTGATGACCAAGATTGTTTGGTTTTGCAAATTGTTGAGGATAAGCGAGTACCTTGGGAACACTATGTCTTTTAATATCGAAGGTGAGAAGTATTTTATATCTAAAATGGGACTAATAATGCTATAGGTAGAGTAGTGTAACCATAAAGTATTTAGGGGCGTGCATAACCATATTGCTGTGTAGGAACAATAATACAACACAAACAACACATTATGTATGTCATAAAAGTACATAAATTTACAAGCAAGAGCCTAGGCACAAGTAAATACACAGATACTGATACATACAAATACACATAAGGTCAATTAAAACTTTGAGGAAGAAAACACAATATATAGTAGCTTACTTTTTACACAGTTTATCAAATATATAGATTAATAATAAAATGCCTTAAGCAGAAACCTAAGCCAGAATATATTATTACAAGCTAAATAACTTGTTTTAAACATTCTAAGAATGATGCTATGAATAATAGACTGTTACCATAATTTCAGTGCAGTTTCATTGTTTGGGCATAGTCAGAGTAAGTAAATTTTGGGTTGAAAGTAATATTAAGTAGATGCCTAATATTTAAATTTGCATTAATTTACTAAGTGATGAGTTATAAATAGGTAAACCATAGCCATATATACTGCCTTATGTAATAGTAGTGATATAATAGATTAATTTATTTTACATGTAAGTACATGTACATATGAAATGAAGTCAAATACTAATACATTTGCCCATAGCAGACAAATGTCACATAGTTGCCTGTCAGTATCACAAAATAAACAATCTGTTTTAGGTTGCATCAATCAGTAGAAAATCATAAAATTCATATACACTAGTTTACATTAGATTTGTAATGTATAATGTTAGCGGCAAAAAGTAGATTATTTTGAGTATTTCTAGGGAACTTTCAATGGAAAACTTACTGTACTGTATTCTATTGTGTACCTACTTCCAAGTACAAGTTGTATCTAATTTGAGTTTTGTACCATTCAAATTTTAGTTCACAGCTGTATAAGTTCATTGACTTCTAGTGTTATCCAAATTCTTCTTTGCACATGGAACCTGTCATTTATATTAAAGTGTCCGGTTGTGTGAGAATAATAGATTCCTCTTTTAGAGTCAAGGATAGATTCTTTCAAACGCTGAAACAAAGAAAGATATGATTACTATACTTTAAATTTATAGGAATTTAAACATCTTAAATATGGTTGTTTTATGCATTTATACTGTCCTTTATGAAAGGGTTTACAGTAATTTATATAAGCTAAAACCTGAAATTGAGGTTAAGTACATTATTCACTGGAATCAAAGAGTAGTTCTACTTATATAAGGAATAGGTACATGGTTACAAATATGAATACCTAATAACATAGATACTTACATCTAAACATTTAGTGTTACAAGTACCTTGTGGTTGCATGAACTAATATGGTACAAAAGATGGTGCAAATTATAAAAGTAGGTAGTGAAATAGATAAAAACTTAAATGCATTGCTTACAATATACATAAGTTAATGGTTCGCATACTAAGATGTATTCACTGAACTGACATTGTGATGAGATAGGTTAGGCAGCCGATCAAAATAATACCTCATTCATGGTGCTTGATAGTCGTTGTAATGTTAAACTTTATTCTAATTATAAATTTTATTTTAGTATTTAGGTGTGAGCACTGCTGCCATAGGTTGATGCTTTACATTGTTGCTATACACAATAGTACTAAATAGAATTAACAATAGGTTATGGGATTAAAAGGTTTCATTTAGATAATATTGCTCGTCAAAGAACTTACTTGTTGAAGAAGTTTAGAAGTACCTAGTTGTAACGGCGTTCGCGGACGATAAATTCTTATTGAAGTATTCAGGGTGATTTCATAATGAAAAAACGATATTGGCTTTGTAAAATTAGCTGATAAAATCAAAAGTCGATAAAATTTATTTATATGATTGTGTGAACTGAGTGTTTTGCAAAACAATGCATACAACGGAATATCAAGATAAAATTAAAGTCTTTTAAAATCCCATGAAATATTTAAATAATAGATACATGTAAAATGAAATGTTATTATTATGTAATTAGCGATTTAGGAATTTCTTATAGATTTTGTAGGGATGGTTTAGTTTAAATGTTAACGTAAATAATAAATGATACGAAAACATTGCACAGCAGCGCGTCAGCGGAAGTGCTATGTCGCGATTGTTGAATTGCTATTTATTTAGAAGATGATTCCATATTTAAGAACAAAGTTCTTTCGTAGAAGTAATATACGGAAATAAATTCTGTAATATTTTGGATTCCCCTTTGCCTCGAGAACATAAAATATAGGCAACAAAACTATGTACCTACGATTGGGGAATTGATAGTGACACCATAACAGCTATTAGACAAATCAAAATAATGTGTTTTATATAATTTCAGTAGATATTTGTAAAGCGGCGATATTATAAATAATAATAATATTAATAATAGTATAAAAAGTATATTAGAAGCGTTTATTTAGTGTGTCAAGACTTTAAACATTTACATGATTTGCCATGTAGGAAGTAAACCTAAATTTTAGAAAAATTAGCAGGGTCTGAGATGGTCTATTGGATTGCCCTAAGTAACTAACACACAGGTGGTCAGGGTTCGATCCTCAAAAGGGGAAGCTCTTTTTGTCATTTTAATTATATTTTATTACTATATTCTGCTATGGAGTAGTGGTTAGAATGCCTAGCTATGTCAAATGATCGTAAGTTCAATTCCCAGTAAATCTTTTGTCATTTGATGGTTATTTTGTTCCTGAATTGTATTAATTTCAGCTTGAGCCCATGTCCTTTATTCAAATTTAGTATTTTATCTACTTAAATGTTTATAGTATTTTTACAGTGTAGACTTAATGGTAGTTCGGGGTATTGTCGCTAGACGGAACTTGGGTTGCTTACATGACTGAAATTTTTCAGAATGTAACGAGAATCGACTGTCAATAAGATTTCGCTATAATTGATTTAATGCTTGAACTTTTAATAAGTTCACCTGGAACAAACCTTAGTTAATTATTTTGGGACAGTTACATAATATGGTAAATTTACATTTAAATAGACATAGTTTTACAAACTTTACGCAAAAACTGGATCTATAAAGAAGTTATTATGTGATAATTCTCTTCGACATTATAGTTGGATGCGGTGGGACACTAGATGGCAGGTTATGAGCTCTAATTATCATTAGATATGGTAGTTAAATCTGAAATTTTTGCATCGTATGTATAGAATGTGCTTTTAGTTATTTGTATAAAACGTATAGTTAAATTTTATTAGGTTGGATTCGATAACTGAGATGTATAATTTTAATATTGTAGCTGGATTGGAACCTACTAGCGCCATCTAGCGAAATAACCTAGGGGCGATCAATCCCCGTCAGTTGTTAGTTCATTGAAAGTTGAATAGAGGGCGTGGTTTTATACTCTTATTTTAATTCTAATAGACCTACTAAGTAGATATAAAAAATAAATAAATAGATAATTGGACATATTATGAAGTACTTTGTTTTATTAGTTCTTGGATTTAAAATCGAAACTTACAATCAGGGTCTCGTGCGTTATCAGCTAATCTTGTATGTGATCATGGAAGTAGATTATATCGCGAAGTGTTTTTGTTAAAGTTGAAATATTATTATTAGATCGTAAGCAGATACTTCATGACATAGGGAAGAAACAACAGTAACTAGTTCTTAGCTATAATTTCGTAGGCAGTTCTAGGGAAAACAAGGTACAAATGCCTATTCATAACATTAAATATATAGATGTTTTTTTTTAAGTAAATAACTAAGATTGACTACATAGTTGTATACTTACATATTATCATTGTACCCATTATTGCACACTCATTGCATTGGTACTTTGGATGCAGTTGCTCCATTCATAGCAGTACATTAATTATCAATATGATAGGAATACTTTAGCAGACTATATAAGCTAGGGGGCGGGAACTTAATAAATAATTAGATGGACTTTATGTTAGATTGACTGCAGTATACTTTGATTTTTTTGAATTTTTTAAATTACTTTAAAGACAGGAAGGTGGAGGTAGCGGTTTTGGTTTGAGTACCTAGTGATAATTCCCTACGCAATACAAAATTAAATAACTTAAATTAGTAGCTTGTTTTCAATTAATTTTAAAATAGTTAGTTTAATTATATAGACTAGACTTTAGAATTTAGTGAGGTGTCCCTTCCAATCCTTCCAATGATACTTTTATTTTAGTCACATATTGAACTAAAACTTAGTTGAGGATATGGTTTCAAGATGTAGCGATGCACTTATATATTTAAATAATAAGGTTTAATAGTTGGGATAGCGATACACATATAAGCATTTAGAATTTTAATAGGTTCAGTACTGTAGTATTTTTATACATATATATCATATATATCATAAGGCACTGACGTTTGTTAGATCGTGGAAATTATATAATAGTAGGATAATTAGGTGGATACTTTTCCTTGAACAGTTTGATTATACCATTGAACACGTAAAGGGTAAAGATAATGTCGCAGTCGATGTACTGTCTAGGTTCCCGCCTGATTCACCGATGATACAGGAGGATAGGGTATATTGTCCAGAAATTCATTATATGGAAAATATTAAAAACAAGGCACTGGTATTTAATCTAAAAAACGTATCTGATTTTCAAAGTAAGGATACCGAAGTTCAATTAATTTTGGACATTGTAAATAATGCTAATATTAACCATAGCGGTAGGTTAGGTAGAATTGCTCAACGTTGTTATGTCAAAGATAAAGTACTGTATTTTAAGGTTGATTCAGATAAACATGTAATATACTTACCATCAAGGTTGCGAGAAGAGGTAATTTTTCAAATTCATCACGAAATGGGGCATCAAGGAGTTTATAAAATACTTAAGTACCTAAAAGATAGATTCTATTGGCCAAATATGAATAAAGGGGTAAAAGTTTTGTTAAGAACTTGTCACATTTGCCAATTTTCCAAAAGTGACAACATAAAGTATGTAGGCAAGTGCAAATCTATTGTAACAGAACAAATAGGGGACCTGGTAATGGCCGATTTATATGGGCCACTACCAAAAGGGAGGTTTGGGGCTGCTTATATACTTGTAATACAGGACTCGTTTAGTAAATTTGTTAAATTGTATGATTTGGCGAAGGCTACTTCGCGCGCAGTAATTACTAAATTACGACAGTTTGTCAAAATAATTAAGCCCAAAGTAGTAATGACAGATAATGGCAGTCAATTCTCGTCTGAAAGCTGGAAGCGGGCTTTAGAAGATATGAATATAAAACCTATTTACACTACGGTCCGAAACCCTAGGCCTAATACAACAGAAAGGGTAAACAAAGAATTAGGACGTCTATTTAGGACATATTGCCATAATAACCACAAAGGTTGGGCCACAATACTTGGTAAGATAGAAACTTTGTACAATAATAGTTTTCATGAGAGCACGGGTTTCACTCCTAATGAAATACTGTACGGTACAAGTAACAGCATGTCTTTTGATAATTGTCTACCTCAATTAGAGAAAACTAAAGACATAAATAAAATTAGAACTCAAGTGAGACAAAATTTAAAGGATAACAGTGTTAAACGACAGGTGAAATTCAATAAGTCACATCGTTTAATTGAATTTCAGATAGGGGATTATGTCAAAGTTCGTAAGACTAATAAATCAGAAGCACAGAAGAAGCTTACCAAAAAGTTTCAATTAATGTATGAAGGACCGTATGTAGTTTGTGCAATTCCTTTTGCAAATGTTTACACCTTGATGGACCCTAAGACCAAACAAATTAGAGGTAACTTTAATACAATTCATTTGAGTAAATATTACCAATAGATTAATCACTAATATGATTTAAAATTGAAATATTAGGTCTCATTGAAGGTGTATTTGAAGGTTTTCAGTTATTGGATAGTTAATATTACTACATGAATAATTTAATGTTAATCATAGTTATTAAGATTTAGTCAATGTTAGAACATTATTATTTGTGGTACGAGTGATAGATTTAAGTATGGTTCACTGGTTGATCATTTTAGAATTAGAATGTGTGTAAATTAGGCTATTGAAATTGTGTTGAACAGATACATAATTGAACTAATAAATGTAATTATTCTTTTACGATTTTTTTTTTTTGTATCATCAGAGGCAATCATTCGAATGAGCACTGAAGCAATGGTGGTGGTATATTAAAATCACGGTGAAACCTGTAGAATCACGAAGAAATGTCATTTGATTTAGATGGTGGTCTATTACCCTGAGGGAGATTCGTGATATGCAGTTATGACTGTAAACCTGGTTGCAGTTTTTTCATATATATATAGTGCGTAAGAAATTAATTCGAACACTATTTTCCTAAATCGGAATTCCAGTTTAACTGACAGTCAATAATAATAATAATAAAAGGGAAATTGTATTTTTGGGATATATTTAAAAATGTAATTTATATGTATTTAAATGAATAAAGGAGATAAAAATAATAATAAATATATGATAATAATCATAAAAAAGGGGAAGAGCAAATAATGAGAATTCTTTTGCTTTATTAGTACTGGTCGGTTGGTAGTGAGCTCGGCAGCGGGAGTTTGCTATGAAAGCGTGTATGATGATTTTTTTTGTTGTTATGAGATGTATACTAGTGAATTGTATGAGTGTATGGAATGGGTTCATTAAAATCAGAATGAAGGACCATCCCGATTAGTACTATAATTAAAGCTATGAGATTATGAGACCAGTTGAGATTCAATTGCCTATTCACACCGCGTCACAAATAGATTTTGTGAAGATTATGCAAGGTGTTAGGTTAGAGATGGACTAGAGGTCTAAGCATGCCGTTAATGGGTCTTCACAGAATCTCGACTATACACGTTATGAACATATTGGTTGCACACTCTACATGAATGTTTGAGAACTGGGACGTGTCTTTTGGGTCTGTTTCGGGTGGAGTAAAGGCTATTGGCCCCTTTATTTTCATTGCCCACAAGGTCTGACTATTTTTGGGGAATGGAGTAGTTGGATTATAAGTCGATGTAGAGAACTACAAAATCTTCTATAATCGTCTACTCTGTGCGGCAGCGCTGAATGACTCACAACCACTTTTCCCGCTGAGATTGTCATACTGGCAGGAAATAACGTAGTGTTGTAGTTTTACTTAAGCCTGAACATAGGAGCATGAGATCTGTCCCAGTTCTAAAACACATATATCTACTCACACATATATAGAAATTGAATCTCATTTGGTATTAAACAAACTAGCGTTATGCATACTATAAATAATAAAAAACGAATTTTAACCAACCAGCACTATAGGGAGTAGAATTGCGAGGCATGGTTATAGTCCAGTCATTCTGCATGCACCTCAATCGGATTTATGAAGGATTGCTAAGAGTTAGGATAGTAGACGGGCTCGAGATTGATGAATCCGAGGTCTAAGCATACCGTTAAGGTACCTTCACATTTCCTCGACTACACAGTTAAGTTAAAATGAGCCACACTACACATGCGCCATTTTTGCGGTGAACACTTTTGGGTTTCGAGCCATGTGGGGTGGACCGTTCGCACTTGCTATGTTTGACGGCTGTTAAGGAATGACTTTATTATTGAAGGGCGGGGTAATACCATTACTCTGAGTCGCTAGGACTGAGCTTGCCTCACAACCAGGCTTTCCTTGCTATAGACTGTCATGTCCTGGCTTGAAGAGATAGTGTTGTGTTGCGGGACCGCTATCAAGCTTGGTATCGAGATGGAGAAGTGGTTTGCCTTGATATGGTTAAACTACACACACACTTAAGGTGTGGGACGACTGGATTCTAACTAAGCAAACAAGGAGAAAATAAAAATACTAATTTAGCTACAGTCGACTTTACACATTCTGTGGTATTTTCATAAGTGAGTGTCTATTCAGGAAGTTGATACGGATTTTAGGGAACTCACAACTCTCTTTATGCGTAGACTTCTATGACGACATTAATTTGTGATTATATTTACTGCTAGCAAATACACTTCCCATGCAGCTGACATATCTTTACGCACACTCTACAAACATAATTGATAAGCATTGTTCTGTGAATCCACAGGACTTTGCAATATCAATACAACTCACCGCATCGAAATTAGTGTGGCTAAATTTGTATTGGAAGATAGTTAGGACCTGCTTTACTTACCTTTACCAACTAACCATTGCCTTCACAATCCATCTCATTTGGTGATCAATAGGAATTACTATCATAATACTTATTTCACTCTAACAAAATTAAGGTATACAATAATTCAATTTTAATATTTTCTTAATAAATTAATTCTTAGGTTTCCATAGTGAATTATTATGGGAAAGATTTACACTACCTTACGATGTATGTAGGCACCCGGCTCTGTCTGATACTAGACTGGTTGTGGTTGTGTTGTATTGTCTGCGGCAATCGTGATGGGTTGTACCCGTTATTATAGGTAAAATATCACTTCGGTGAACTACGTTATATTTTAAGGGGCGATTGTGACGGTCCCACCCATCGAGATTGCATTGGCGGTCAGAGGATGGGGGCTTGCTGTTCAGAACGGCTTCAGATGTTGCAGATTAACATTAAAATACCCTTCTCACTACTCGTACATTGTCGGTCTAAAAGTAGAATAAAAGTAAAGGACATGTTCTCTGGGTTCAATATGTAAACTGTAAAAGACTGTAGAAGAGAACAAGGATTGAACTCGCACATTTTTCTAGGCGTAATTGATTAATAATTGATTTAATACGATATAAAAGCGAAAAGCAAACATAGTCGAAAGAAAATAAATAATGAAATAAAATTAGTACATATTAGTAATGAATATAAATAAACTATTTGCAAAACAATTGATTTAATGTGAGGCTACTTTTAACATAGAATCGAATAAATTATGGTTGAAGTGGATTTATTCGTTTGGGCTGATAGTTCCGTTATTAATTTCAAATAGTCGATAGTTGGTAGTAGTTTTGAAACGGATTGTTTTATGGCAACTCGGAAGAGATGACGTGTAGTGGCGTGATTATCGGTGGGGCGAACGAAAATTTGGAGAGGATTGGTTGCTCGTTGGGGGCCTGGGGTTGGTGGATGCGGCCTCCCCGGTTCCAGAAATGGAACCGGTCATAGGGTTCCTAATTACCTATCAAAATACCCCATCCTAGCAGTCTCCATATATCAACAGAAGCTTCATTTCATTTGTCCGGCTACTCTGAGATAATCTATTATGTAGGTTATCTCACGGTACCTGATTGTTAACCACATATGTATTTAATCACACATTTTATTCACTTGACCACCATTATTTACTATATCTTTGTCTAAATAACTCAAATTGTATATAAGAAGACTATGTAGGTACATTTCCTTTGAAAGGTCCAGTATAGTGAGGCCACTCTATATTGAGTGTGTTATACCTTCACTTCCATCTAAACTACATGCTTATACTTATATCATACTGTGGAATTAAACTTGCTTGCATGTAAGAAAGCCTTAGAAACTTATCATGTTAATCAGTAAAGGATTAGACGGTATTAAGTGCATATAATGTTCCTACTATTAATTATCTAGAACAATTACTCGCAGACATCTTAAGGTGAAACTTAGTTTTACAAGTAGTTAAGCATTGTTTCACTATTTTATGACTGCCAACAAGTGTTACCAATTATATTCTAACTTGCATATAAGATATTCATATCCATTCCTTTAATTATTCAGTTATTTTTAGGATATTTCTAAATTGATTATATATTTTACCCTTGTTAATACTTATTTCTGTAACTTAGAACAGTCAATAACTATTTATTACCTTTAGCCATGATCTAGCTTCATGCAGGAAAGTCTCAGGCATTCTGTACAATTATCAATGTAGGTCAAGCACATAGGTAATCTTAACTCTAATTTTAATTTCAATTCTCTATATTTACTGAAAACTATTACCTTTTGAATTGAACTGTCTATACCTAGGATCACTTAGGAATGAACTTAATATTCAGAATTTGATATCACTAAGTATCACTGAGGCTAGGTAGCTCCTAAATTCAAAATCTTAATTCATATTAGGTTCAGGGATTCAATGTAGTTGTATAGGAACATTATTTAACTTTATTGCTAGACAGAAAATCGTTATAGGAATTAGATTGTAATCAGTGTTCTCAATACCATGTACTCTGCCTTGTCTCAATGTACCAAATAAAGGACTATGAGTTGCTACAATGCTTAAACACAACGTATAAAGGGTCCCATACTTAGACGATCACAATAAAGCCAAATGTCAATGGTATCTTCCTAAACTTGGAGGATATAATAGTAACGGATACTTCAGTGCCTTCAGCACTGTAGGCAGTTGCTGCACTCAGGTCAAACGTCTCATCAGTGGGCGATTCAAGTTCACATAAAGGATTATATTGGGGGGAACGTTACAAGGCGTTCTTTAATCACTCTGTTCTCCTGATGTGAAAAAAGTGAATAGTAAAAAGTCATTAAGGAAAAAAAAAATTCAGTGATTGAACGACGACGGTAAAACTACTAGATAGAAACTCAACAGTTAAAATTTAAGAGTAATAAGACTAAAGCTAAGTAAAGTATAAATGATGAATGAAACATATCCATAATTCGGTTGATAACGGTGATCCAGCTCACGTCTGGAAGTTTCTAAGGTCACTGGGAGTTGGTAAATCTCGACAAAGTGCGATTTCTAAAAATATTGATATAAATTCCCTGAACCAACACTTCTCTGCTCCGTCAACTTTTGACGCGGCAACTAAACTTAGTACTCTTAACCATCTTTCATCGACTGCCACTCCCGACTGTTCTCCGTTTGTCTTCACTCAATTCGCTAGCTGTGATGTTAAGAAGAGCATAATGTCGATCACTTCCAATGCGGTGGGAATCGACTGTATCAGTCGCAATATGATCGTTCCTATCATTGACGAAATCCTCCCTATTATCTGTCACATTTTCAACTACTCGGCAACTAGCGGCACCTTCCCATCAGCATGGAAAGATGCCCAAATAATTCCTGTTCCTAAGAAGAGTAATCCTTCATCCTTTTGCGAGTATCGGCCTATTTCTATACTTCCCTTCCTTTCCAAAGTCCTTGAGCGCTTGATCCATTCTCAGTTGATTAGTTTTCTCGCTAAAAATTATCTTTTAAACCCTTTTCAATCCGGATTTCGTCAAGGACATAGTACCACAACTACTCTTATTCATATTGCGGAGGATATTAGATCTGGTTTGGAGAACCGCGAGCTAACAGTTCTAGCGTTGTTAGACTTTACCAACGCCTTCAATAACGTTGACTTCGACGTATTACTCAGGATATTGTGCTCCCTTAACATATCTCCAGCAGTGATTGACTGGTTTCAGAGTTACCTGTATGGTCGCCGGCAACGTACCCGTATAGAAGACACCGTTTCTTCTTGGTGCCTAACGTCTGCTGGCGTACCTCAGGGTGGCGTTTTATCTCCTCTACTCTTCGCTGTTTTCATAAACTCCATCTCTGATCATCTCACTTCTTCTTACCACCTATACGCAGATGATCTTCAAATATACTCGAGAGCTACTCCAGATAAACTGACGGATGCCATCAGCATCATTAATAGGGACATGGTCCAAATATGCAACTGGAGTAAATCGTATGGTCTGAAAGTCAACCCATGTAAGACCCAGGTCATTATTATTGGTAGCTCATATGCTATATCTAAAATTGACTGGTCACTACTTCCTCAAGTCTCCTGTGATGGCACAATCATACCTTATAGTGAAAAAGTCAAAAATCTGGGGATACATATTGACAGAAGTTTGACTTGGGGCCCTCAGCTCCAAGAGATTAGCCGCAGAATGTTTGCCGCAGCCGGGTCCTTGCGTAGGCTTCAAAATTTTCTGCCAATTGCCACGAAAACTGCGCTTGCACAATCTCTTTTCTTTCCCATCCTTGATTATGCTGATGCCAGTTATCCAGATCTCACTGAAGACCAACTTAATAAACTTGAGAGACTCCAAAATCTTTGCATACGATTTATATTTGAACTACGCAAATATGATCACATATCCGAATTTCGCGCAAAACTCACGTGGTTACCTATACGCCTTCGCCGGAATGCTCACATTCTTTATATATTATATAACATTTTATTTAATCCACTAACCCCAGCCTACTTAAAAGAACGCTTTCAATACCTTCATGACTCGCATTCTAGGGTCCTGAGATCGTCAGAGAATCTGAGGCTGAAAATGCCCGGGCATTCCACGAGATTTATGGATAAGTCTGTTCGGTTGTGGAATGCCTTACCCGTAACGATAAGACGCGCGCAATCTCTGCCCGTCTTCAAAAAATTAGTGACGTCCTACTATTTACGGGAATAGTCTTTTTTTTTTTTTTTTTTTGTCTCTTAGTCTTCCTGTCTCCCTGATTCATGTCTGTGCTGTGTTTCTATTATGTTATGTATATATTATGTACCTAATAGTAGGTACGGTATCGCTGTAAATTATATGTATAGCAAGTTTAATATGTATTCATAATTGCATATAAATAGTATATCAGAGTATAAATTAAAAATATAAATTAATTTAATATGTACACCGCAAACTGCCCTAGTTCTGTTCACTGTTTCTCTCCATCCAATGGTTGCCTGTAAGAGATTGCCTTGTGCGATAAGGCCGCCAATTATATCTATCCAGGTTGCTAACTTGATCTATCCACATTGCCGGTGGAACAGCAGGCATTCTATGAAATAGCATACATTGCCTAGGCATTGTATAGAATGCCTGCATTATACACATTGCCGGTAACATATATATATATAAAGTACTATACATACTTTGATTGTAAGAGATCCAATACATTTGTTCTTCTTTGTAATAGCACACTTCCAATACTCTTGTCCGTTAGCATAAACCTTTTTTTTATGATATTGACAACCTTCGTAGAGTAAAACAGATCCTCGGCCCCTTGATAAAATAACAGGTTCACTCATTTTAACTTAAAAATAAATTTAAGCTTTTGATATCAGGCGACTCAGGCGCCGGAGGTCGCTTAACGACCTCCGTCCTCCATGAGCGCAGGCCTGGGGGTGTCAGGTGGGGCCGCCTGTCACCCCAGCAGAAGCAGGCCGGGACGGTGGGGCGACTAGCGCCCCTCCCCCAAACCGGGGCAAGACGGGGACACCGTGGTTCCCAAACCCGAGGGGGCCATCTCGAAACCGGAGATGGCCCAGGGTCAGTCGGGGTGCGAGGGATATGCTCTATGGGCAACCTTACACCCCGGCGTCTGCAGACCCAAGACGGCGTGCGGTTTTAGTCGGTTCGAGCCCGACATAACCGCCCCCGCTGGCCGGCGGGGGGGTATCCGAGGGGATTTCCGCACGAAAAAAAAAAAAAAAAAAAAAGGTACATATATTATAAAAAAAAAAAAAAAAAGTGGAAAAGTATTCCCCCCAGTAGCTAAATGTGGAAAAAAAATCCTTTCTTCCCTATCAGTAGGGATATGTGGAACAGGCGGAGAAATCGTTTAAGCGCTGCCACCGCTTATTATTAGCGTAGCTTATTAGTAGCGTAGCATATTTTACAACATACCATCTGATTATAACACAAAATGGCCGCCAAATAGGTATGTGTTTGAAATTTTGTATTTGTTTCTTGAACTGCAAACTTACAGGAAAACTTACTACCATACTGGTACAAATTGTTCGAAATACGCATAAAATCAGTGACTTTGAAGAAATATTGTACTCAATCGCCACCTCTCATAGAAATGGCATTATAAGATTTATATTTATGATGATACATAAAACTGGTAAAAAATTATAGGGTAGCAAATACAAAATAAAATAAAATTACTCCTATGGCAGCGGTCATTTGAAACTGTCAGAAAAGTATGTCATGGTGATTTTCGTGACAAGCTGTGCAGAAATTAGCCTGCTACAAATGGTTGAATTTTTTTTTTAATTAACATGTTCTCATCGGTATGGCGGGCTGGAGAAATATGATATTATGCTATCGTCTACTCCATTTGTCATCAAATATCGGAAAAATCAAGAATGTTTGTGGAGCAAATCGTTCGACACTCGTAATTTATTCGACACTTTCGATTAACACCCAGGCGAGTGGGCCTCCTCCTTGGTACCAGCACTGTGATAATTTTTTCCTTTCCGTCGTTATAAATCACCTGGTATTTTCTGTTATCGTCTCCCGGTCTATGAGCTGAAAGAAGAATAAACTCAAATGGCATAATCATAATAATCTTTATATTGTTGTATGATTATTTTGCGTGTAGCGATTGTGGCGATCAAAGATAGTAAAATAATTTAATAAAAAAGACAGCAACAATGAAAAAAATCAGTTAAAAGAAAACTAAAACTATTTATTCTATAAATAGGCTATATACACCTAGCATTGCGTGTCTATGTGTTTTCTCTTTTGATTTATTTTAGTTCTTTTATGTAATGTACATTTTAAAGTTACTACGCTCATGGAATTCCTAATAGCTATTTAACATTATGCTTGTAAAGCCTTCTTTGTGAAGGTCAATTTTCACCATGCGGTTAGTCGCTTCATAAATCGTCTCACCCAAGTCGCATTTGCAACTGATCATTCACTCGGTCGATTTCAGTCACCAGCCGGCATGCGGCCGGCACCCAACTTTGGGGCTAGCGGCTTTAGTCACTTGCGACCTAGCCGAATTTTCACCGCGCTGCAAAAAAAGGGCTGCTTAAGTTACTCGTGCAAAATAAGACACAAAAATAGTTGTGATAAATTTTGATCAGATACGCCAAATAGGTGCAAAACAAATTTGAGGCTCTCAATTCTTTTAGATATTTATCTTAAAGTAAAGTTAATTTTATAGAGAAACAAAAACAACAGAGCTTATATAAAAATTACAAATTATTTCACTGTAGAGATCTACGCCGTACTAACGCCGTAGAACGTTACGAAAGTGTTATGGTTATTACTATTTATGTTAATGACTTTTACAGCATACTAAACATTTAATTATTATTCACTTATTACAATCATAATCTTATAGTTTAAAAACTCAGATATTAAGAAATGAGAAGCAAAATTGATACCTTTTTTTTTTTTTTTTTTTTTCGTGTGGAAATCCCTTCGGATACCCCCCCGCCGGCCAGCGGGGGCGGTTATTTCGGGCTTGCACCGACTAAAACCGCACGCCGTCTCGGGTCTTCAGACGCCGGGGTGTAAGGTTACCCATAGAGCATATCCCTCGCACCCCGGCTGACCCTGGGCCATCTCACCACTAACAGCATCGCTCATCCTGTCTCCTCTGAAAGCAGAGGAGTACGGAGAGCGATGTGTTCCCGCCACGTTGGGTATTGGCCGACGATCAATGCCAACCCTATGAAGGGGTGAAGGGGAAGCCATTGACCGCCGCCCAGGGTGTACCGGCCGCTCCGATGCCGTTCCCCCCGGACTGCAGCGGGATCGGAATCGGAGCGACACTCGAGGAGGTTACCCAACACACACCCCTTACCCAACACACACCCCAGCAAAATTGATACCTACTGGTTAATTCCGTCTTGAAAACATCGTTCTTAAAAGTAATATTTTATTCTTTTTGATTCTTAAAAAAGGCATATTTTATGGATAACTCTCATTTTAAAGAATGATCTCTTATTTTATTTTTAGAATAAGTATCAGATGTTTCTTTCAAAGTTATATTTGGGCATCCGGTGACGTTTAGTAAGTTCTATTCTGATATAGCCCTTAACAAAGTTCATGTAAGCGTCAACAGCCCGTAAAGTTTACAAAGGTTAACTAACGTAGCCTCAACTGTCAAAAGTGATCACGCCTGGTGTTTGCGTAAATAACTTTTACTGCTCAACGCTTCAAATGAATTACATCGGATACGGTTACTGTTACCGGTTACCTTTACTGATGCGGCAACTTTTGCAGCGGCTTCCTGGTTACGTAGGTAACAAATGCTTCATCCGGGCCTTGGTAGAAGGGATAAATCTGAGAAGTGCTGGCTTGACATCTTAGAAGATGACATGCATGCCAATGGTCTCACGGTCGCACTGTCAAGGATGCCAAAAACCGGGTGAACATAAACATAACATAAACTCACGCCTATATCCCCGAAGGGGTAGGCAGAGGTGCTAGCACCCACATTTCGCCAGTTTATGTTTAGGTCCCAATGTAATAGGTGGCGAGCCTATTGCCATTAACCGGGTGAAATGGAAGAAGAAGAATCTAAAAGCGGACTCCGTGCTCCGAGGTGCAACCTCGGATGTAACCGGGAGCAATCCTGAGATGATGATGACTGTATCGGATACAGGCAGGCTGATAACTATTGAAAAACTATCCCGAAGTATTGATCATTATTACCAAACTCGCTTCGAAGTAAAATTTATCCAGTTAGTAAATAAAATTAATACTAAAATCTTTACAAGACACCTGCAAAATATTCAGCTGTAATATTTTATTTTGTGTTAGTGCACTCTTGAGGTATGCGTGTACGGGCTGCATAGTGTAGTTGACCAATCACAGTACGCCATCAATCTTGCAGCACGCTCCAATCAACAGCACTGAAATGATAATTGTTTAAAAAAATAGCATCTAGGCAATCTAGGTACTGGCATAATTTGTTAAATGTTTTAAGTAAGAATAGAAGTAACACATTGTAAGCTGTTACCTTGTCGAGCATACGAATATTACTTGACTGGACAATGAACGGTATATTATAAAGATTTGATACTCTCCCTGAAATCCGTATAAACTATTATTGATGAGATATGAGATATAGGTTAAGTTCTGCTTCCTGCGCTGTTAAAAAGATTAGGACTTTAACAGTCGTAGATACGGCTAGAACAGTTTATTTCAGTTATTTTCATAGTATTATGAGCTACGGTATTCTCCTTTGGGATCTCTTCCACAGATGGTAATGTAACCATTTGTCTTACTCACCCTTCATAATTCATTATAATTTTTTATCGATTTTTATGTCTTGACTGTTATTATATCGTAAAGGATAATTTTCTTTTCATGTCTTAGTATTTATTTTCATATTTACTTGTCTTTTTACTTAGTTTTGAACCTAAATATAAAAATTAATTTGTTGACAATTTTTGAGTGACAAACGTCATCTCACCTAAGTAATTTTCTCTGAAAAGTAGGTTTTATTTTATTTTTTGTAATCTTTTTGAATTTTAAAATTTTACTTGTAATTTTTAGAATCGAACCTTAATCGTATTCTAGCGACGGCCTTGATTCCGAATAGTACTCATTCAAGCGACGGCCTTGATTCTGACTAGTACTCATTCTAGCTTCGACTTTCAAACTGACCAATTCTATGGAAAGATTCTAGTGATTTTGTGTGAGCCTTGAGTCTTACTACAACTGTCGGACTAACTAGTTCTACGAAGCCTATTACCTCTTTAGCCAACAAAACTGAAGTGACTGAAGAAGTTGAAGCACTCGTAAGAAGCTTGAGAACTCTATTAGCTCTTTAGCTTCAGAGCTTTCCGACTATAAGCCTTCACTGCTCGTTCCTGAACTACTTCTACTTCTTCGGGTCTTGTGAACCTTTGGAGCGGACAGTTTCTAGAGTAACTCTTATTTCACTTCAATTTTTATAACTTCTGTCCTTAGTTCTAATTTTTAAGATTAAAATTCTTACTTGAAACCTAAATTATTTTATATAAAACTCAATAAATGTGCATTACACTCTTCCTCCTCTCAGAGGTAGAGCGTAACGTTACAAGATTTAAATACAATCTTTGTTTTACAAAAGTGGGCTGTGCGGGCAACTTACAATTTGGGTAATAGAGTCTCCCTCCGAGAAAAGTTTAAAGAAATAAACATTCGAAGTGCAGTGTCTCACTATATTTCGAAAATCTTCTGTATATTCGACAAAATATTTCCATTTTTTAAGACATATATTAATACCGGACATAAAAACAATCTTGTGGTTTTTTTTTTAAGGAATATTAATAACCGTAATTACTAATATTCCCCCTAGCCCCTCCAGCTAATCTAAATTGCTTGTGTTAGGAGTGGGTTCACGTCGGTAGTGTAATGGCCAGGATTCGAACCCGGGACCTCTCGATCGTAGGGTCGACTCCTTAACTTAGTGGTTAAGTAGTCGACCCTACCTACCGACGCTTTGTTTGTGATAGTCGATTACATAAGATCAGTAATACTTCCAGTATACGCTTCTACAACAAGCTCCCTAGTGAAATAAAGAATTTACCTCTTCATCAATTCAAAAGTCAAATTAAGACTAAACTTTGCCAAAAAGGCTATCTAACAAATTCAAGAATATTTAGACAACAAACCAGCTTGGATATTAACTGTTTGCTCTCTCACTATGGTACTCAAAAATATTGTAATTAGATTAAGTAAACATGTAGTATGAAGTTTTCTCTAAAGGGCTGGGTTTCGAACCGGTGTTTCATCTGTTATACATTAGTCTATTTAATTTTTTAGGTTTTGTAAGTGCCGTTATAATGGTCTATACATAATAAATGATTTTTGACTTTGATTATGGAGATTTACGAGAGGTGCAATAGAAATAACGATAGGTATATACTAGTATTGATAAGAGGCAGATCTACAAGAAAAAGAAATAAACTAACTTATGTTCACTAAATTGACTACTGGTTCAAGTTCCTGTTTTTTTTAGATGTATTTCAAATTCAAAAATGTTTACTTATTAATATAATATTTTAAGTTTAATTATTAATATAATTAAATTACAAAGTTTTGTTTAAGTCGCATATTAGAACAAACAGGTCATTCCCAGCTTATTTGTCGTCTAAATATTCTTGAATTTTGTTATTTTTATAACCTTATTTAGCAAAGTTTCGCTTTAATTAGTCTTTTTAATTTGTTGTTGGGTAGACTCCTTTTTTATTAGGGAGCTTGTTGCTTGTTATTGTAGAGTATATTCCAATGCCCACTCATTGGAACTATTACCTCGAACCTAAAATCGCGATTGTAAAATGACATTTATCAACCGCGTGCCTTAGTTGCAACCATTTGTTAAAAGTTACATTTCATATTAATGTTTGAAATGTTAATACTGAGCTTCGTACAACGACGCCGCAATTTGTCAACAGAAAAAGTAAAGTGATTAATAACAGTTTTAAATGCAAAAACTTGCATCATTTACACCTCAGCGAAAAATTATTTAAATTTATTCATGAGCCGCGGGAGTAGGTAATCGTCTCTAGAAACTGCATGAATAAATAGGAAGCAGTGTACAAATCACTAGGACGGCCAACCAGCGATATAGCTGTACACGTCGAGATTGTTCTATGAGGGGTTGCTAACTTGCTACCGATTGTATGCTTTCACGTATTTAGCCGAACACGTACAATACTCGTCTCTCATATTACGTGCATTAGTTTGTACAAAACGGTGTGTTTCTGTCTACATAACACTGGCTCTGTACTTAATGATAGACAAAAAATATTCATTATATATAACTCTTCTTCGAGTCTAGGTGGTAAAATGATGTGTCTAGAAAAAGAGGCCTTATTTTTCCTGAAAAAAAAAACAAAAAAGCCAAGCTATGCTTAGTCACCCAGGTAGGTACTATAAATATAAATAACTTGATTATAATTATTCAATAATTAAAATTCAATAACGAACAAAGATAAATTTTAAAGTACTTCTTTCTATGTTCACAGACAAAGGTATTGATTTTTATAATATCGTAATATTACATTTTAACATGATATTTCCTATAAAGCATTATTATAATAAAGAATATACCACCGTAAGCAATTAAATGTAGATAGCGTTACATTTTGTACGAAGTATAATTATTATAAATTTAATTTTTCTTATGCTAATTCAGGAAATAGAAGACCCAACTGTGGACGTAAATTTTAAAAAGATATTCTGAAAGCCCGAAAGCTTTGCTGAAGGGTTAACATTGTCTGAAACACGGTCGGTCAAGGTTTGGTGTATTATAATAAAATTTCGTTCTTTTTATTTTAATGTCCTATCATATTATTTCACAGTTAATGCATACCTTGCAGTAATAACAAAACAACGAAATTAAACTTATATAAAGAATAGAAAGCACCAAAATAATGCGTAATTAGTGATCCATTAGTAACTTTTGTGTTAAATAAAAGCGTAATATTATTTCGACCCAATATTTCATAAGCCAACAATTAAGAAGACAGCGGTAATGGAAAAATAAAATAATTCTTTCAAGTAAATATTAAAGTAAAAACGTTAATTTTTTCGAAGTGTCTTAATTAAATAAAAAAGTCCGGCCAAGTTCGAGTCGGACTCGCCAATGAAGGCGCTACGGAAGTAGCAGCAAAAAAAATTTTATATTTGAGTTGATCGAATGAAAGGTAAATTGCGGTTTACGATTTATGACGTATCAAAAAGAAACTACTTACTAGATCTCGTTCAAACCAATTTCCGGTGGAAGTTTCCATGGTAATGTACATCACATATTTTCTTTTTAGTTTTATCATTCTCTTATTTTAGAAGTTACAGGGAGGGGGACACATTTTGCCACTTTGGAAGTGTCTCACGCGCAAACTATTCAGCTTAGAAAAAAAAAAGTTATTAGAAACCTCAATATCATTCTTGAAGACCTATCCATAGATACCCGATACACGTATGGGTTTGATGAAATTTTTGAGTTTGGTATGGTTGAAGTATGGGGAAACACCTAAAACTTATTGTTTTTTTGTTCTATTTTGTGTGAAAATCTTAATGCGGTTCACAAAATACATCTACTTACCAAGTTTCAACAGCATAGTTCTTAAAGTTTCGGAAAAAAGTGGCTGTGTCATACGGACGGAAAGACAGACAGACATGACGAATTTATAAGGGTTCCGTTTTTTGCCATTTAGCTACGGAACCCTAATAAATAAAACAATTTTTTGATGTTTCATACTGTCACCACATTTTAATATAATAACCTGGCTCACTAATGGGTAGGGTTTTATAGGTATGATTTTAGAAAAATTGTTTTGTGGTACAGTCAACGACTAAAGTGGCAAATATATCGCCACCTCCGCAGAATAAAATGGTAATAGCATTATTTGGATTTTGCATTAAAAATAAAAACCATATTTTCATTATAACTTGCTATTAAATATATACATACTATTAGTAAATTAGTAAATATATATATACTATTGCTTACCTATTAAACGTAGAGATATAAATATATATTTAATGATGAGCATATTTTTTAGCCTTTATAATGTTTCAAAGGATGTTATCCAAGCTAAAGATATTTAGAATTTAAAGAGTTGCTGGTTATCTGATGACCTTAAAAAATCACAAATCCTACCGGTATATAAGGGTGGTAGCAGGGAGGGTGTTGAAAGCTATAGACCAATCTCTATTTTGACAGCTCTTTCCAAAATTCTGGAAAAAATAATTAACTCCAGACTAAGTGACTTCTTGGAACGTAGTAATACCTTGAAAAATAATCAGTATGGATTTCGTAGGGGTAAGTCAACTGATGATGCGGTTTCAGAACTCACGGATTATGTGACCTCGAATTTGGATAAGGGTAATAAATGCATATCGATATTTTTAGATTTGGCTAAGGCTTTCGACACCGTCTCTGTTCCGATCCTGGTGAATAAGTTAGAGAAAGTGGGAGTTAGAGGGACTCAGTTAAAACTTATCTCTGACTACCTTAACAATAGAACCCAGAGTGTTAAAATTGGCCCTTACACCAGCACTAGTCTTCCCGTCACATATGGCGTCCCGCAGGGAAGCATTCTTGGCCCGACATTGTTCCTCATCTACATAAATGATTTGCCATACCTGAGCCCTTTTAAAGGTAAATTGATCTCTTACGCTGACGATACAGCCCTCATCTTCACAGGGAAAACGTGGACTGACACCTATATCGCAGCCCAAAAGGGTTTAAATACGGTCACGAAATTGCTCAGGAACAACGTCCTTACCTTAAATCCCGATAAAACCAAATATATTACCTTTTCAATTCGTAGCTCTCAACAACCATGCTCATCTCTGACTGCACATAGCTGTGCTATTGCACCCCTGACTGGCGTGACCTGTAACTGCAAGCCTTTAGAGCGAACCCAAACTATAAAATATCTGGGAGTTATGATTGATGAAAAATTTGGTTTCGGAGCGCATATTCAGCTAATAACTACAAGACTGCGCAAACTGATCTATATGTTCAAGAAGCTGAGATGTGTGGTCGCACCGACTACTCTTAACCAGGTTTACTTCGCTCTTTGTCAGTCTTTGATCACATATTGCATTGCTGCGTGGGGTGGCGCTCTTAAAACGTCTCTCATTCAAATTGAGGTGGCGCAACGGACTATACTAAAAATATGTACATTTAAACCGTTCCGTTACCCCACCAAGCTCCTCTATGAGTATTGCGAAGTTCTGACCGTGCGACAGTTGTTTCTGTTAAGAGTAATTCTGAAACAACATGCCATTGTAGAGTATAAAGCTGCCTCACAGGTGAGGCGAAGAGATTACGCGGTGAGTGACCGGGTTCTTACACCTAGAACGTCGTTTGTTCGGAGATTTTTCCCTTTTCTGGGTCCATATCTATATAATAGAGTAAACAAGGTAAATAATATCTACACCTTATATAGAATAGAGGCCAAAAAAATCCTTACTGAGTGGCTTAGTAAACTGTCATATGACGAGACAGAATCCCTAATAAAAATTATTGAATAAATCCCACTTAAATTCACGATTTTGATTGTCCACTACATTGTACACCATGTACTTACTAGTTATAAAGTAAGTATTCTGAATTTATACATACAGGGCTCATCCTGCTTTCAATACCTGCGACCATAATACATTGGATCTTACCTATATGCATACAACATCCACAATACCTATATCATGCACACTCCACACACACACTCTTTCTCTCTCGCTCTCTCTCTCACACACACACACACACACACACACATTCAAGCACATAATTGTTCCAAAATGTCCTTTTAAGTGAAATAGTTCCAAAAGCCTAACAATAAGTAGTTACAATAATGTACTCTTGATACAATTCTTGGGGTTGCTGACTCTGTATGCTGAAATACAGGCTAAAAGCCTAGTTCGGCAGCAGACGCATGATTGTTACATTACAAAATAATTTAATAGAAGTTTTTTAACATTAGATTATACAATACAAATTTTATTTCTAATTCAACTGACATCTTAAATTTACTCCTAATGCGGACTGATTGTAAAATCTAACTTATGACATTGTATTTCTAATAATGATGACTGTGAAAACTGATATGTACCCTATTTATTACCTCTGTTAATTTGACTGTGTTAACTACATAATACATATATAAATATCTATTAATGTTGACTGAGTAAACTATGATGTATTGTATCTCTAATACAGATAAATTGAATAATGTAAACTTATATGTATTTTTGGGCTAATAAATTATTATTATATATTATTATTATTATAGTTTCCTTTGCATTTGCAAAAGATCAATTTTGGAAGCTCAGGGGGTGCTGAAGGTTTAGAGCTCTGCACTGGCATCAATAATTTTCCACATGTTTTTGCAGCCCCAGTCTTCAAGATCATTTTTATTACCAAGCCACGACTGGACCTGATGGTAGACTCGGAAAGTATGAAAGCGACCTGTGTATTGTATTGGAGGAAGTGAAGATAAGTTAAATGTGCTTTTTGTCACTGCCTTGGCAAATTGTTTGTATCTTAGGCTGTCAAGAGAATTATCATCTTTATTACCACCGTATAAAGAGATAAAAAAAGTTTCTGAACATTTCATTCATCGCTTATAACTTTTTTATTTACAGTTCTACGACAAAAAGTTACTGTACCAAAGTTGTAGAGAATTTAATTTGCAACCAAAAATGGTAACAATTTTTTTTATCAGATAAATAGTTTAAGAGATATATAGTAAAAACCATTGCAACCCCTATTTTCAAGATGGCGGCTGTTCGACAAGGGTGGCGACCCCACAAACTTGGTTTTAGCTTTACACTGACCCCCCCTACACATCAAAAAAATAAAATTGCGTCCTCTAAAAAACGCAACCCCAAATGTAACTTTTCAATGGACTATGAACTACACTTTGATGATAAGTCATTATCATCAAAGTGTAGTTCCCGGTTGCATCCGAGACTTTCGCCTGGAAGCCAGAATTCTGCTTACTCCTTCACTTTCTTTAGATTTGTTTTATACGGATTTTATGGGAGTGACTGCCGTCTGACTTCCCAACCCCGAGTGGAAAACCTGCGTCAGAGTCTCATTCGTCAGTTAGTAGGGTGTACCAGCTTGTAGATGGGGTTGGTTTGGCCTCGAGAGTGTTAGTGGGGCTCCAGTCACCCTCAGCCAGTATTAATATTATTTACTAAGGAAATGTTAGTCCCGTAACCTAAGGGAGTTTTCATGAGTACAAAAGGACAATAGATGTTGACAATTATTTCTCTTGTTTTCCGAGAATATTATTGCAAAATATTATTTTGTATAATATGATAAACTGATTTAACTAACTTTATATTAAGTATAAGTTTTTTCCAAAAGTTTTATTTGCAAATTTGTTTGCAGGAATATTTATACTTGCATTGGTTTGTGTTGACAAAGTGACGAATAAGGTTGTATTATTTTATGATTTTATGAATAAGAGGTGTTTTAATAAATGGGTTCTAAATTTTTTTTTAGGACAGCACATATACTAATGGTTTATGTAAAATAACATGTCTTAATAGAGTACCTTTTTTTTGTCGTGCGGATATCCCCTCGGGTACCCGCCCTCCCGCCGGCCAGCGGGGAGGTTGTGTCGGGCTTGAACTGACTAAAACCGCACGCCAATTCGGTTCTTCAGACGCCGGGGTGTAAGGTTGACCATAAGGCATTTCCCTCGCACCCCGACTGACCCTGGGCCATCTCCGATTTTTAGATGGCCCCTCTGGGGTTTGGGAAACACGGTATTCCCGTCTTGCCCCGAAAAGGGAGAGGGGGGCAGTCGCACTTCATCCCGGCCTGCTTCTGCTAGGGTGACAGGCGGCCTCACCTGCCACCCCCAGGTCTGTACCTCACCGTCGCAAAGGACAGTCATCACCATACTTAGTATTTTCACTATCATAACATTTTTTTTTTTTTTTTATCTTTATTTATTTCGGGGTTTTGATCCAGTAAGGATATGCCAACCCCATCGTACCTTATATCTAAGTTAAATACAAAAAGTCTTACGATTAATACAGTCTACTACATCAATGGTTATAGATGTATCATTGCTGAGCTATTGTGATCAGGTGGCATAATTTTTGGGCTGCTTGTGAAGTTGGCGAACTCATAATAGTTTGTATTAAACCCACATCCAGCGAATTTAAGTTTAGTTCCTTAAGAAGTGCCTGACGCTCAGTTTTATTCCGGTCACACTCCATCAGCAAATGTTGCACATCCTCAATTTTATCGCACACTGAACAGTTAGGCGAGTCAGCTTTTTTCATCAGATATGCAAATTTTGCTGATGGAAAGTGACCAGATCTAATTCTTAGAGCTAATTTTATATAATGACGGCTCAATCGATCGTCATCAAACCATGCCACCTGAGGAGGCACAGTCTGAATGGTCTTATACCAAACACCTTTGTCTATAGATCTATGATTAAAATGTACTACCCACTCATCGTAACAGGTTTTTTTAAATTTTGGCACTAACTCCCAATGGTCAGGCAAATAATTTACAGCGGTTCCGTTTACAGCTGCTAACTTGGCTATCCGGTCTGCCTGTTCGTTTCCCTTGAGGCCAATATGCGCTGGAACCCATTGCAATCTTATATCTTTACCACTTTTATTTAATAAAATAATAGTTTTTAAGATTTCATAGGCTATCGATGCTGCTCTGGATCCAGAAGCGCATCGAGCCATATGCTGCAGCGCACTCTTGCTGTCCGAAAAGATAACAATTTTGTTTAAATTTTGATCTTTTACATAAGATAAGGCTTGATATATTGCAATGAGCTCCAGCGACATTATGCATGCCTCACGGTTAACTTTAAATCCAGCCCCATAGTGTAGACTTTGATCATAGAAACCAGCTCCTAAACCACATTCGTTTTTAGACCCATCCGTAAATATTTTGTGCCACTCGCTGTAGGTATTGTTTAACTCTGATACTACATTATTTAATAATAAATTAGGTTCGTAAGAATTTTTTGGGGATTGCATACATTCAAGGTGAAATACAAAATAGCTTTTAGTTTCTATACCTGTTACCCAAACGTCTAAAGAAAACATACCAAGAAGATGGAATGAGTTAATATTACATTGACTCACATCACTGAAAGTTTTAATAAGCAGCGGTTTTTTTTTATCCGCCCAGTATCTATTATTAGAAAGGTCACTTAACTTTGACATTAGGTCAATAGTCTGATTTCTATGCCAAGATGCCAACTTCAAGCTATATTTATGGGCCAAATATTGTCTTCTCAAAAATAATGGCATTAAGTTTAATTCACTTTCCATAACATGGATCGGTGAACTTTTAATAAAACCTCCTACAATTCTTAAAGCTTGGTTTTGCAATCTGTCAAGTTTTAATAAATGTGTTTTCGCGCAACAGTCATAGATGAATGATCCATAATCCATTCAACTTCTCATTAGACTTATATACAGCCTACGCATATGTTTTGTGTGCACTCCCCAAGCACTACCAGTTAGAACTTTTAAAATATTTAAATATTTTGAACATTTTTCAATAGTTACATTAATGTGCTGACCCCATCGTAAGCTTCTGTCCAACCACATACCTAAGTATTTAGCACATTCTGTTCGAACCAAATTTTGCCCCCTTATTTTCAACATAGGGACTAATCTTCTACGGCCCCTGCTATACACACAGTAATTAGATTTAGTAGGGGATAGTTCTAAACCAAGTTCACTTAAAAATGACACTATGATATTTAAGTCATTTTGCATGTATGTTTCACATTTCTTAATATCTCTGTCCTTAATATAGAAAACGTAATCGTCCGCATATTGTGACCATATTACGTTTAAAGGCACTGTGTTAATCCCGTGTGTTATTAAATTAAAAAGTAAAGGGGATAGAGGATCTCCCTGTGCTAAGCCTTTATTAGTCCATCTTGTAATTGTACAGTTATTACTATTATCCAATTTAATATTGAGTTGTCTTTCACTTAGAAAAGACCAAATGTAAGTACATATTTTCGAACCTATATTAAGTTTATCTAGAATATTAGTCGCCGCCTCTATTGACACATTGTTATATGCATCCTGTATATCCAAGAAGCATACCAGAGTAGGGCAATTTTCTGTGAAACCAATTTGTATATACGTAACCAACTGAGTTATTGCATCTAAACAAGAATGTGCCTTCCTAAAACCGACCGTGTTCGGTGAAAAAATTTTTTTTCTTTCCGCATACCACTCCATTCGCTTGTATAACATTAAATGGAATGTTTTGCATAAACAAGAAATTAGGGATATAGGCCTAAGTTTAAGCTCCGGGGAATTATTATTAAATTTTGGTATAGGCATTACTTGAACTCTTCTAAAAAATGAAGATCAAACTGATCATCCTTGGATCCCTAAAAATGACTATGGGAATCATATAGTAGTAAACTTTTCCTCGACTATGTGCAAAGATGGTTTTATAAAACAGTGTAGAGAGTTCAACAAGACCAATAAGAACAATAAACTTGGTACTACACATCTGAAAATACAAGGACCATCTAAGCCTGTGTTTGTCGTCGAATCATTAACAAGCCTTGGCAGAAAACTTGCATATCTAGCTAGAAAACTTGTTAAAGACAATAACTATCATAGTACTTGGACTTCATATGGAAAAATATACTTAAAAACGATGCAAGACTCACCAGCCATACTTATAAGCAGTGAACAGGATCTGAATAGAATTATACCAAAGTGACTATGCCTGGTCATTTTCAGTCTATTGTCACTTACTTTATATTGTTATACTTGTATACTATACAACTTAACATGTTTTACTGTATTCCAACATACAATCATCAAACACACACTACTCTCATACCTACACACTCACATACTCCACAAAACGTTCTTATACCATTATAACTCAAACATATTATTATATATACACATTAATACAGCACCTTTTACGCACTCGCCGTTAAATAACATCGTAATAGTCTCGCATCATATACACAATATATCACCGCTCCAGAATACACCGACTTGTAATATTGTAGTTAACATTCGATAACATAAATGAAATAATTGACGACTTCCAAGTCGCACAATCATCGAGCTGTGAAATAGACGAGTGCTCCAAATTAATTGATGACCCTCATTTGAGTTTAAAAATTATACACCAAAATATACGCAGTGTAAGCCGCAATTTCCCAGGTTTTCTAACAGCACTTCATAGATCAAGTACTGATTGGGATCTGATTGTATTATCGGAATGTTGGCTACGTCATACACACTTTATTCCATCAATAGACGGTTACGATTATTTCAAAAGTGAAAATAACTTAACCCAAAATGAAGGCGTGATTGTCTATTTCAAAAACTCAATGCGGGTGATGGCATTAGCGACCACTCTACGCGATGCGAACTGCGTTACCATAAAAGTGAACAGAAATACAACAGTGGTTGCCATTTACCGTCCTCCTCGACATAAAGACTTGCAACCATTTCTAGACTCCTTAAACGAGTTTTTAACTAATTTAAAATGTCCTAATATTATTATCATAGGAGATATAAATGTTGACATAACACCGAATAGTAAAAATCCCGATTCAATCATTTATCTCAATCTACTTGCCTCACACAGCGTTTTACCTGCACATCTGCTACCCACCCATAGCAAAACCTGCTTAGATCATGTTATGCTTAAAACTACGCTCCCAGCTTTTTGCTATGTTGCAGAGACTTCGGTTACTGATCACGATTCTGTGATAATTGTACTAAAACTCCAGATTCAACAAACCAAGCCCTTAGCAATAAAGAAAATAGATTATAACGGACTAGATATTGCCATGACTAATATAAACTTCAACTGTGTCTATAACACGTACGACGCTAACGAAGCTACTTCCCTGTTAATATCTATTATTAATACCACGATCGAATCTAACACACGTACGATCAGGGTTTCAAATCGCAGGCGTATTAAGAAACCATGGATGACTTTGGGTCTATTAAAGTGTATAAAAAATCGAGACAAACTTCACGTTAAAACTAAGAAAAATCCCGACAATGAGACATTCAAAACGACTTACCGAAGATATAGAAATTTTTGTAACTCTTTGCTTAAGAGAGTTAAAAGAGAGTACGAACGGGAACAATTAAATAACGCAGTCAAAACTAGTAGTAAGGCATTATGGGATACTATAAAAAACGTTACAAATTACAACACAAAATCATACTCAGCAACAGATTTAATATCCTCGAATAATACTGCATCTTCAATTAATAACATTAACAAATTTTTCACATCATTAGGTAAAAACTTAGCTGATAAAATCCCTGCAATCTTGCCGGAAGCACTGACCATTAACCCATGTCCCTATTCTTTTGTTCTAACACCAACCACCGAAACCGAGGTCCGAAACTATATACTTGACCTAAAAAAGGCAAAATCTTCCGGGCGAGACAATATTCCAGGAACTTTCTTAAAGCGATATCATGAAATATTAGTGCCTCCCTTATCATATATATTTAACCTTATGTTTGATACCGGAGTTTTTCCAAAAGAATTTAAACTCGCGGAAGTGATTCCTATATACAAGAGTGGAGACAGAGGCTGTGTCAATAACTACAGACCTATTTCTATTCTGTCAACCCTTTCTAAATTAGTAGAAAAGCTTTTAAATAAACGTTTAACGAATTACCTTGAAACAAAAAACCTCTTATCTAAATCGCAATTTGGCTTTAGAGCAGGCATCTCAACAAATGATGCTGTGCATGAATTAACTCATCATATTGTGTACAATTTAGATAATAAGAAAAAAGTTATTACAATATTTCTGGACTTAGCTAAAGCATTTGACACAGTCTCTGTCCCACTCCTACTGGAAAAACTAGAGAGACTTGGAATCCGCGATGTGCAACATAAATTGTTTGCAGATTATCTCAGTGAAAGGTACCAAAGAGTGAGAGTCGGTGACACTGTTAGTGCTGATCTACCTATTACTTTTGGAGTACCGCAAGGCAGTGTCCTCGGCCCAACACTCTTTCTTATATACATAAACGATTTATGTAATCTAGAACTAAAGAATGGTAAAATCATAACTTTCGCTGACGACACTGCATTGATATTTAGTGGAGATAATTGGAGTGATGCTTTTTCTTTTGCACAGGTGGGCTTCAATGCCGTTTCATTATGGCTCAGGAATAATGGATTAACGCTCAATGTTGACAAGACTAGATACATGCCATTCGCTATAAAAAGCTCTCCGACAAACCTACCAAATAATAGCGTCATTGTGGCCCATAACTGTTTAGAAAATCACTCTTGTGCTTGCAACCAGTTAAAAAGTGTCACCAACATTAAGTATCTCGGCATTATATTAGACGATACTTTAACATTCAACTACCACATTGATCTTCTTTCAACCAGAATTCGAAAACTCATGTTCATTTTTAAAAACTTGCGCCACATAGCGGATAAGAAGATCCTTAAAATGGTCTATATATCTTTATGCCAACCGATTTTATCATACTGCATTTCAGTATGGGGTTGCGCCTGTAAAACTAGTTTGATAAAAGTCGAAAGAGCTCAAAGGGCAGTGCTTAAGGTCAGTCACTTTTTGCCTTACATTTATCCTACTACCGAACTTTACCAACTTTCGGATGTCCTTACAGTTCGACAATTATATATTTTAAATATTATTCTGAAGCAACATTCTCTCCTTCCATACGACTCTTCTACCACCAGGAAACGTCTGAAGCATAAGGTTTGCCCTCCAACTGACTATCGCTCACGTACAGCATTCGCAAACAAACTTTTCGGATTTCGCGGACGGTACCTTTATAACAAAATAAATCAGAAACTACACATTTACTCTCTCACTAAATATCAATGTAAAAAAACTGTCTCAAATTGGTTGAAGTCTCTCAGTTATGAAGAAACTGAAAATTTAATAACTATTCCAACGTAATTCATCACCAATAAATAATAAATCTGTCACACAGTTTACCATGAAGTTCAGATTATACCATAGGAACGTTTGCAAACGAGACATATACATATACACAAACACGCACATACACACATTCACACACAGAGACACACACACGCACATACACACTAACACATACACACACACAAACACACACACACACATATTACTAACTTGGTCATCTCACAAAATTATTATTACACCTATGTCTATCTACTTTATATAGTTTATCCAAGTACCTACACTTACCGTAACGCCTTCTTATCTAGAGTTAGGAGAGGCTGGTCATCTGTCATACAGGTTCCCACCTAGTACGGATACCAGTTCTCTCACACAGATCTCACCTTTTAGGTGATGTAAAACTAGTTCTGAAGCTATTTATTGTTATTGTTATGCTTTACTGTGTGAGAGAAGAAATAAACATTATTATTATTATTATTATTATTGAGGAGGGATTATACCGGTATTTAAAACGTTATTGTATATTTTAAGTAAAACTAATTTAGCTTCATTGGGAAGATTATAAATCATGGAGTATGAAATTCCATCCTCGCCTGGTGCCGAGTCCTTTTTCTTAAGACAATTTTGAAGTTCCTGAAAACTAAAATTCCGTTCCAAGTCGGCGTTTCGTGACACAAATTTAGGCATTATATTTTGTACGTAATCGGGAGTAAGAGAATCTAATAATTGTTTTTGTTTATCCGCGGGTGGATGGATTTTTGTCACTCTGAAACCCTTAATCCATCTCATACGGCGCCACATCTCCGAAGCCGAAGTTTCTTGATCGATAGAATCGCAAAACGTTTGCCAATTTGAAGACTTTGCTTTATTTATTAATTTCTGAGCTTCTCGCGTTTTTTGGTTAAGTATGTTTAAATTATCTGGGGTTGGGTTGCGACGAAACCTGGTCAGCGCCAATCTGCGTTGAGCTACTATATTTGATAACTCAGGGTTCCAGTAGGGTTTTGGCTTAAATTTAGCCGTGGGTTTATTACAGTATTTTATAAAGGGAATGGATTTGTCAGCTGCGGCATTAATTTTATTCAGAAAACTACTATACATCTCTTGTGAGTCGTTAATATCAACAGAATTAAAATTATTTACTAATGATTTCCGGTATTCAATCCAATTAGCTTTTTTATAATTTCTTTTTTTTGTTGTATTGAAACTATTTGTAATACTGGTAGATATTTTAATCACCAAATGGTCACTGCCAAGGTTTTCATTAAATACTTGCCAATCGAAGTATACGGCAAGATCGGACGAGACAAAGGTAATGTCTGGTGAAGTCTGTTGAAGATTACCACTAACCAACTTGATTCGCGTGGCTAACCCATTGTTAAGATATATATAGGAATTATCTAAGGCGGCATCTAATATGTACGTGCCCCTTGTATCGGTTTTGACCGACCAATTCGTGTGGTGGGCATTAAAATCTCCAGCGAAAATAGTAGACTTACTAAATATTGAAAAAATACCATCCCAATCAGACTGTTGAGTATGCACAGAAGAAGGGCAATAGATACCTACCACATGTTCTATATTTCTACAATTTACTAATCTAACGCAAATTATTTGTATTCCGGTATTATTACAAGTTATGGGCACTACATACGACTGTATAGACCTATGCACCATTATTGAAATCCCACCATATGAGTCACTTCTATCATACCTATATATATTATATCCTCTAATAGTAAGATGAGTTTCACTATTCAGCCATGTCTCACTCACAACAGCTATGTGTATATTTTCCTGATTCAATAACTCAGCAAATGAAATTAATTTAGGTCTTATACTTTGAGCGTTCCACTGCAAAATATTAATCTTTATATTAGCCATTTATAAAACTAAACAATGTCTCTATATACTCTCTCATAGAAAACCAATTTACTAAAAATTCACGAAGCTCATCAAAAATTATTTTAAAAAACGATACAATCTTATCTTGCATTTTATCATTCGACATAAAAATACATTTCAATTTAAAAAACAATTTCTTAAATTCGAATTTATACCTTAATTGCTCATTACTGATACTCTTTCCTGTGTTTTCTCTTTGAGGTTTATTAACGCTTTCTTCTTCTGTAAACTCCGACAAAACTTGAATGACTTCACTTTTTTTTTTGTTTCGCGATTTATCTTGTACCACTGGTTCGTTAGATGTCTCTTTTTCAAATTCCATTGAATCTGCCTGCAGTGAGGTAGGTTCTGGACGTACCACCGTGCCACTCACTATACCACTATATGTTGCATTATTTCCTACTAACTTCGTGCTTGATGGCAGATCTATTGTATTTCTAGATCCATGCTTTATTGCTCTTTGTTGCTCAATAACAATTTGAAGTGCTTTTCTATATGGTATTTGTTTTTCGCTCATAATGACCCTTATCTGTCTTTCTTTTAAATAAAAAGGACATTTTTTATCTAATACCAGATGTGCTCCCTTGCAATTCAAACATCTAAAATTGTTTTCATCACAATTTTCGTGGTTACTACCGCATTTAGGGCATAATTTCTTTTTAGTGGGACAAAACCTAAAAATATGCCCGAATTGCCAACAACCTGAGCATTGGGTCACGGGAAAAGTATAGGCTTCAACTCTAAAACGGCAGTCATATGCATATACATGAAGTGGTAATGTGTTGCTTTTGAAACAAATCCGAATAGATTCGCTGTTTACCCATTTTCCCTCCGTGCTTAAGCGTTTTAACCGTTTAATAGAAATAATTTCTATTTCGCATTGTATTATTTCCCGTAGGTCCTTATCACATAGATCAATGTCAACACCTTTTACAATGCCATATGAAAATGACATTTCGCTTATTTTTTGGCAGCGGAAACCCATATCTGTGAGTTTTTGGCATTCTAACAATTTATTAGCATCTTCTTGACCTTGAAATTGTATCAATACCTTATTAAAACTTTTATATTTAATTCTAGTGATACCCGAAATGTTCTCAGATTTGAGCAGCTTTGCCAAGGCCATTTGTTTTGGCAGACTTTCCATAGATATGACACATACTTCGTACATTGTATTCTCTTCTGCTTGTTTATCATTTTTATTTTCACCTACCCTCTCTTCATTCATAATCTCTGACGATTTACTTCGAATAAACCGCTTTGGTCTCCTTCTCTCCACAGTAATAAAGTCATCTTCTGCGCTGTAATCATCTTATCTTTCCTTCCTTTTCTCTGCACTTCCTTGCCCAGATTCAATATTTTTTGCGGCTAACGTCTTGTTAATTGTTGACTGTTTAAGTTCTTGTCGGCACATATTTAGAAATTCCGAGTCACTGGAGTCTTCTCCTTCATTACTATTTTCTTCCATTATATACAACAAACGCAATCACCAATAAAATACACTAATGAATAGGTACTTCGAAGTTACTCTGTACAAGCAAAAAACGCGCGCGTTCTGTACGCGTTTCACCAGGCGAGTGTATCATAACATATTTCATACTTATAAATCTAGTGGGGCGGAAATCACACAGTGATTGTCAAACTTCGGGTCAAACTTGTCAAACAAAAATATGTAAGTTTGTACATATTTTTGTTGCAGTATTTTTATTCAAAATTACAGACCTTAGGCTTTATGCATATTATTCGACACGTCTTTATATATTCAGCAATAAATATGAAGAAAATTAAATCAAATCATACGTTTTCGACGTCAAAAACACAAAAAAATGATTTTTTAGGGACAATTTGTATGGTAGGTACCCGAAACCTTGAACGTACAAACCCCAAAATCTAATCAGCTCTTCCCATTAACCAAACAAGATGATTGGCGAAAGAATTTTTTAAATCGGATAAGTGGTTCTTGAGTTATTGCGTAAACAGACATCCAGACATCCAGACCAACAGACAGACCGACACAAAATTTTTTTTTGCTTAATTAGACTTAGAATCATGCAAAACGTCGAGAAAAGTGATAAAAAGTGGGTGTAAGATTTTGATTTTTTTTGCGTGATTTTAAGACTTCGGTGTCCACCTGGTTGGTGGCCCGAAGTAACTTAAAAGAAAGCAGAAAAAGCAATGAAGAAAGTCTAACGTTGAACTAGCAATGACATTTCTCGTTTTTTACTGTACCCAGAAAGTAAGATATTTAGTTAATTTTAGGTAGATTTCGATGAAATCGATCTACCTATTGGTTTCTTGACTACTGTCGAATTTAAAAAAAATTTCTTCATAGGAGGTCTAGTTATGACCCCCTGAGTCCGAAATGACCACTGGTCAAAAAGTTTATATACAGGGTGGGCCAGAACGAATTGCGAATTTGAATAAATCATTTAAAAAAAACGAAGTACAATTCATATACAAATTTCACAAATAGACATCTGGGAAATTCATTTCTTAAAAACAACATCATCCAGGTGTGCACCATCGCGCTGCAAACATTCTTCGAATCTGAACCTCAAATTGGTAAAAACTCGCTGGCACATTGCACGGGGAATAGCTGCCATTTCTTCCCGGATATTGCTCTTCAACTGGTTAATCGTGGCTGGGTTATTGGAGTAGACTCTACTTTTTAGGTATCCCCACAAAAAAAAAGTCCGGTGGCGTTAAATCCGGACTTCTCGGAGGCCATTCAATGTCACCTCGGCTCGATATCAGTTTCCCAGCAAACATCTCGTTGACGACCGCCAAAGAGGCATTAGCTGTTTAGCTGTATGGCATGTCGCCCCATCTTGTTGGAACCATGTCGCACGATTATAGGCTTCAAATTTTTGCAGTTGTGGAAGGAAAAAATCCCTCAACATGGCTATGTATCGGTCAGAATTTACAGTGACAGATTGGCCTTGTCGATTTTCGAAGAAGTAGGGTCCGATAATTCCGTGCGCTGACATGGCCGCCCAAACGGTTACTTTCGGCGAATGCAGAGGCTTTTGATGTTTTGCACGTGGGTTCTCTGCAGCCCAGTAACGGCAATTCTGTTTATTCACATGCCCATTTATGTGAAAATGGGCTTCGTCGGAGAACAGAATATTGTTGAAACTCCGAAAGCGTTCCAACATTGTTATAACAAAAGCTCGTCGTAAAATTGGATCATTTAGCTGTAATTCCTGCACAATTTGAATTTTATACGGGTGCAATTTCAGATCTTTCAACAAAATGCGACGCAAAGATGTTCTGGATACCACAAGTTCGGCTGAACGTTTTCGAGTCGATAGAGCAGGATTACGTTGAACTGATGCGCTAACTTGTTCAATTGTGTCTTCCGTTCTTGTTGACCTTGGGCGTCCCGCAGGCTTCTGTTTGAGAGTCGAACCAGAAGCTTCGAACATTCTGACCCACGATCGAATCACACTTTCCTTCGGACACTGATTTAGATCATGTAATCCAAACTCACGACGAAATAAACGCCGAACAATAACGCACGAATCGCGATTTTTGTAATAATGTTTAACGCAGAATGCACGTTGCGCTCCGGTGAAGTGATCCATCGCGACTAAATTTCCGAGAACCGAGCTACTAAACCCCACAACCCGCGCAGTCCCCTCTCTAAAGCTTCAAACGCAAGAGTGTTTTTAAAATCGTACGCCTTTCTGGCCCACCTGTATATATATATGCATGTATAGCTCCACTTCCCAAAATTTGCGGCACTCTCACGGTCGCATTTTTGGCCCGATCGCTTTCAAACTGCGGTCAAAAATTGCTTGGGTGTAAACTTAGTTTAAGTTCGTGAACGGGTGGAATCCGGCCTAAGGGGACGGTAGGGCCTCACTTTTTGTGAAATCAGTTTTTCCTCAAAATTTCACGTTCCATGAAAGATATTCGAACCGTTCTTATTTTATCCCATAGTATACATGAATACCAACAACTTTTAATTATAAACCTATAAGATTAAAATTTTAACTAAAAGTGGAGGGGGGAAAAACCAAAATTTTTCGGGAAAAAAATCATAACTTCTAACCGGTCAACATTCTCGGAATGTTGACCGGTTCAAAATTCAGTCGGAAACATTTTTAATCGATAGGCCATTTTTAAGTCCAAAATAAATGTCTGAAAAGTTTTTCGCTAAAAGTTACCCTTTTCGAGAAAAAAATATTAAACTGTTTAAAGTCCGTATTTCTCTATATAAAATAATATTAATTGCTTCACGAAATATACCTGTGCGTTCCCCCTGCGGGAATGGATTTTTTTTTAACCCATCGAATACGAATCTCTTGTAATTGAGCTGAGTGAGACGAAGTCGAGCGAAAGCTTCTTATGAGGTCAATCAGAGGAAGGTTTATGGATATATTTTGAAAAAATTAATGCTACCACAGAGGAATGATCACCGTTAAAAAAATTCCAGATGGAATTACATAATAACCGCTCGAGACACTGTGACCAAACTTTACACGCTCAGAAAGCATGTCCAGAGTTGTGACTTTCAAAAAGAATTTTCTAAATCGGACTTGTCACGGAGGAATGATCACTGTTCAAAATTTTCAAAATCTGATTCACGATGTCTCACTCAGCTCAACATTGCAAGCAGCGATTCGCCTTGCAGACCTAGTAATAAATTTCCAAGTTACTTGAATAAAAAAGTGGCCATTTTAAATATTATTATTTTATTACGAACGACGAGCTCTGTGCTCGACTGCTAAGTCACAGGTTCGATACACACAAATTTGTTTGCAGGAATATGTATACCTGCATTGATTTGTGTTTCTATAATAATGTAGGTATTTACATTAAAAAAGCAATGTAGCTAAGTATGTTTATTCACATTCTAGAACTCAGAATACAAGATGGTTAAGGAAGTATATTTGCTTTAGATCTATGTGAGGCTGTTTTAAATGTTAGAATATTATAACTTTGGGATTTAAAAAGTGCATGTTAGGTTTTACCATGGCACACACCAATGACTTTTCGATGCTTTTCGAAGTTATGTGTGTATTTATCGCAGGTTTATAAGTGCCCGGTTAATGGCAATAGGCTCGCCACCTATTACATTGGGACCTAAACATAAACTGGCGACATGTGGGTGCTAGCACCTCTGCCTACCCCTTGGGGGATTAGTTTGACCTTTACGATACAATAAATAGACAGTAATAATAGTTTGACCTTTACCAATAAATAGACAGTAATAATATGATTACCTAAAAATGTACTTCAACTTAAATAAAAATAAGTATTGAATGTAGTACAGATTTATTTCCTCATACGGAATTTAACATGTATAGGTATCCACACTATCATTTTCAGTGTACTCCTGCGGTAGTAGATGAGAATTGGTGAACATAAAAAAATATTTCGATAACCTTTTTATTTTCCTTCGGACACAGCCTTGGGCTGAATGGCGGTCATTCGGGTTAACAACGCGGTCCACCAGAAAACATTAAACCCTTTCTTTGCCCCACGAGGATGTGAAGGCAAGTGTGTTGCGTGTGATTGTCTCAAAATAGTTAGAACAATATTTTAAGTTTGCATCCACTCCTATGTGCTATGATTATATACACTTTATTTTATGACTAACTGAATATTCTAGGTCATAATGCACAGTATTAATATCAAGGAATGCTGAATTTAACGGGTAACTTCATACTTATAACAATTGCTTTATCACTAGGGGTTCAGAATCCGAACCTATAGCTGAATTTACAAGATCTAAACTGAATTTCAGTTCAGATCTTGTAAATACAGCTATCATTAGATAATGACTCATAATATTAGAACATAAGGCCACCTAATCTCTTCCCGCAGTCGTAAAATATAGGGCTTTTCTCCATCCGACAGTAAACATGCAGCCTATAAAACAATGTAACCCAAAATTCTAGTTAATTTAGGTGGTAAACACCCTTTGCACTGTACCTTTGCGCCCTTTGCACACGCATTGATACCTATACATTTATGCCTGTATACAAATCAAGTATCTATATATCTTGACCCGACTGACTGATTCATCAACGCAGAGCCTAAACCGCTGGACCTATAAACGTGAAATTTCGGCAGTAGATTTTTTTTATGTTGTAGGCATCCACCAAGAAAGAATTTTTGAAAATTTCAATTATAAGGTGGCAAAATAAGGGGTGAACGTTTGTCCGAAAGTCCGGTATTTTCAAAGTTAGAATGGAAATTTCATACACCTGCTTCTGGTTCCAAATGAATGAACACATGTATCAACGTTTTTCAAAATTTTACCCCTAAGAGGATGAAATGGGGGTTAAAAGTTTATATGGGAAGTTAGCCACCTTTGAAGATAGAAGCATGAAATTTCATTCATACATGTACGTCTTTTCAGAAATAAATGAAGACGTGTATCAGCTTTGTGCAAAATTTTACTACTAAGGGGATAAAATAGCCGATGAACGGTTATATGGAAAGTTCGTCATTTTCTAAATAAGAAGCACGAAATTTCATAGAGCTGCTTCTGTATTAGCATTTTTCAATATTTTGCTACTGAGGGAGTAAAATAAGAGATGAACGGGTGTACGAAAGTCTGTTACTTTCAAAGTAAGAAACACAAAATCCAATTTGAAAGCTTCTTATAGCTATCATTTGACCCTTCCGAGCTATAATAGGAGAAGGTATAAATAGCTATAATATGTATAGGTGACGCTGCAATTGGATTATAGGTAATTTTTTACGAATTTATCCCCGAGTGAAACCGGGTCCCGGGCCGCTAGTAAAATATATGTGTACTAAGTACTTGCACCTATAAATATCCGAAACATTTTCTCCACTGTGGTAAAGACTGAATACGACTGTTCATCAGTTAATACTCTTGCTATTGTTAGGTGAAGCGGAAAGCTTGTTAATTCAACGTACCTATTTATTGTTATATTCATTTTAAAGATTTTTGTAGTTGAATTTAGTTAATAATATTTTTTAATAATATTTGAGGATAATTCTCTATATTGAGTACTTAGCTGCGCTGCGGGTTTTCGATAGAGGTACTTCGAAAATCGAGTTTAGATTCAGAAGGTTTATTTTTAATTCAGAACGTAAATAACTTATTAATCTACTTGTTATAACTTGTATACTAATTTGGAGGAATTTAATTTTTTTGGGTCATTTTAAATGTCCATGTAAACAAAAATTACGATCGAAAACGTTGAAAAGGTATAAGTTGACGAGTCTGCAACCTCATAAAATTGGCTAATTTCGCCTTTCTTTCTCATTCGTCGGTTGGCACTCGTTGTGCTACTGTAGGCAAATTTTAATAACGCTTACTGTGCCAACCGCGCCGAAGCTATTTCGCACCATTGAATCCTTGAGCACTTTTTACCCCCGATAGAAGTGAGCGCCGCTATGTGTTTTGGTCACAATTTTCCTTTTGAATATAATTATGTACCTTTTTTTTTATTTTTATTTTTATTTTTTTATCGTACGGAAATCCCTTCGAATACCCCCCCGCGTGGCAGCGGGGGCGGTTATGTCGGGCTTGAACCGACTAAAACCGCACGCCGTCTCGGGTCTACAGACGCCGGGGTGTAAGGTTGCCCATAGAGCATATCCCTCGCACCCCGACTGACCCTGGGCCATCTCCGGTTTCGAGATGGCCCCCTCGGGCTTGGGAACCACGGTGTCCCCGTCTTGCCCCGGTTTGGGGGAGGGGCGCTAGTCGCCCCACCGTCCCGGCCTGCTTCTGCTGGGGTGACAGGTGGCCTCACCCGCCACCCCCATGCCTCGCCCCACGCCTGCGCTCATGGAGGACGGAGGTCGTTAAGCGACCTCCGGCGCCTGAGTTGCCTGCGACGCGTGGCGAGCAAGTTGCGGGCTCGGCGGACCGGGAGAGTTCTAAGTCTCTCCCGGGTGCGCTCCGCCACCTCCTTCGCGAGAATTCCATGCTCGCAGAAGGAGGCGGCGGCGGCCCACGCGCTCGCGCTCCGTACCATTGTCCCGAGCGAGAGGACTCCCACCCCGATGGCTGCCACGAGGTCCACCTCCCACGCCGGGCAGTCCGCCAGCGTGTGCAGCCGTGAGTCCTCGCTCGCGTCGCAGTGATGACACTCAGGTGTTGGCTCCTTCCTGATCCGATGCAGGTGGTCCCCGAAGCACCACTTCCCATAGATCACCTGCGTCAGTCGGTACGAGAGGCTTCCGTGTCGCCTCTCCAGCCAATCCTCCATGATGGGCAATATAATTAGGTACCTACTACGATTGTATACATTAAGTAACTTGCATTTTTGGTACACCAACCTGTTTAAAAATTCCTTTGCTTACAATGCGGTCTACTTAATGAGATGGAAACATTGAATTTTCCTCGGTAATATCTATCTACCTACACAATTGAGTTTTAATGAAGGTATTCAAAGGTTGGGGTGTGTGTTGGGTAACCTCCTCGAGTGTCGTTCCGATTCCGATCCCGCTGCAGTCCGGGGGGAGCGGAATCGGAGCGGCCGGTACACCCTTGGCGGCGGTCAATGGCTTCCCCCTTCATGGGGTTGGCATTGATCGTCGGCTAATACCCAACGTGGCGGGAACACATCACTCTCCGTACTCCTCTGCTTTCAGAGGAGACAGGATGAGCGACGGTGTTTGTGGCTGAGGCCACCATAGGGTCCTGGGGGATCCAGGGGCGGGTTGGCCCACTGCTAACGCAGGGGCCGACGGGCACTTGTGCCACCGCCGGTGAGAGAGGACTAGCCATCCTCTCGCGTTCCGTAATCGGCAGGTGATCAGCAACGACCTGACTGGTGGCTCCAGAAGGGTACGCTGTGAACTTGCTGACCGGAGGGCTTGCCTTTATTGGCCGGCCCACGACAAGGAAAAGTCTATAACACCCGACAGCGAAGTCGTAAAAACCTATGGATACCAGCCGACCTCCATAGTACATAGGCTTATCCAGCTGCAGGGGGCTCCGCCTGGATGGACCACCTTTCCCCCATACTCGTGGGATATTATATGGACCTAATCAACCCTAAAAAATATAATAAACCGGACGGAAAATCTAACGACAATCAGGCAACGAACAATGGAAATGACGAAGTCTGCGCGGAGCTCGCGCAGCAGGCAAGCGTGGAGGTGACGCTAAATACCTCGGCGGTGTCGGAGAGTTTCGACACCGCCAACGAGCGAAGCCGGGCGAGTAGCCCGTTGGGTCTGGGGGTACAGAGGACCCGAAAGAGCAGGAGGCGAGCAAAGGCTCGGGCGGGGGAGGACGTCTCGGATGAGGATTATACCCTCACCGGGACGACCTCCTCCTCCTCCAGCAGTGACGAGACGTCGAAGCCGGCGTCCAAGGTCGCTGCAGGCCGCCGAGGGGCGCGAGGGGGAACGAGGGCTGGGCCATCCACCCGAGCGCCCTCAGCCCCTGGTAGGGTGGTGCGAGAGTCACCGTCGAGGCCTTCTACCTCGGCGGTTCCGGAGCCGGAGCCGGGCGGTGGGACGCGGTCTCTCTTGGAGAAACTCCAGAGGGTGACCGCGTCGTTCCGGGGGTCCCCAAGCCCCGAACAGGAGGCGATGTTGAATATAGTGTTCAACATCGACTCCGAGAATGAGGCCCTCGTGGTACAGCTGGCCGAGTCCCGGCGGGAGACGGCCCGGCTTGCTGCAGCCCTAGAGGAGCTGAAGAGGGTGGTGGCGAGGTCAGCGCAACCGGTGCCACCAGCGCAATTGGCGCAGCCGGAGCAGCCGGCGCGGGTGACGCGCTCGACACGGTCGACGCAGCCGGCACAGTCAGCGCAATCGTCGCAGGCGGAGCAGCCGGCGCAATCGGTGCGGCTGCCGGCCCAATAACCGCAGGAGCCCTGGGTGACGGCTACTCGTGCGCTGGAGGAGCGGATGATGAGTCGGATGGAGGCCTTAGTGGACTCCATCCGTCGTCCGCCTCTGGCGCCGCCGGTGGCCAGCTATGCGGCTGCAACCCAGAAGGGCTGCAGGTGCATCTCTGCCGGAGCCAGCTCCTCGGCTCCCTCCCACTCAGGGGAAGGGCAAATTCAAGGGGAAGGGCAAGGGGAAGACGTCCCCAGCCCTGGCCCCAGCCCCAGCCCCAGCCGTGGCTCCGGCTAACTCCACCCCGTTGGAAGGGGGCTGGGAGGTGACTGGAGCCAGTAAGAAGACGCGGAAGGCCGCCAAGAAGGCCGCCAAGAAGGCCAGGAGGGCCGCGGCCGCCGCGAAGGCAGCGCCGGGGAAACTCCGCGCCCCTCGCACTACTGCCGTCGTCGTCACTCTGACGGCGGAGGCAGCGTCGAGGGGCATGGGATATGCCGAGGTGTTGGCCAAAGTAAAGGCCAACGTCGACCTGAAGGCCCTCGAGATCCCGGGTGTCCGGTGCAAGAGCACACGGACGGGAGCCCGGCTTCTCGAGGTCCCCGGCGCCGCCAGTGGCCCCAAGGCCGACGCCCTAGCGGCTCGGCTAAGGGAGTCGCTGGATGCAGCCGACGTCCGGGTGTCCAGGCCCATTAAATGCGCAGAAATGCGCATTACGGGCCTGGACGACTCCGTCACGGCAGAAGAGCTCAGGCTCGTCATTGCGGAGGCCGGGGGCTGCTCCCCGGACACAGTTAAGGCCGAAGCGATACGCTTCGGCCGTGGTGGACAGGGGGCAGCAGTTGTCGGCTGCCCTATCGCGGCGGCCCAAAAGGTTGCAGACGGGCGGAGCCTCCTGGTAGGAGGCTTCCTGAGGGCGCGGCAAGGCTCCTGCAGGCCCGACCGGCCAGGTGCTTCAGGTGCCTGTCGGTGGGCCATGTGGGGGTGCACTGCACGGCGGAAGTGACGGCGGGTGACCGTTGCTTCCGCTGTGGCCAACCCGGTCACAAGGCCGGCACGTGCGACGCCCCGCTGCACTGTTTTAGGTGTGAAGCGGGAGGCAAGCCGGCCGACCACAGGGTTGGAAGCAAGGCCTGCGGCGGAGGGGAGCCGAAGCAAGCGACTCTTGAGCAAGCGGCTCAAGAGGCCGGCCTTCCGCCTCCAGTTCACAGCGGGATGCGGAGATGGGGGTTCCATAATGGATCCTCAACTCCGCATCCTGCAGGTGAATGTTGGCCACGGTGCCCTTGCTCAGGACCTTCTGCTCCAGAGCATGGCACAGTGGGCCATAAATGTCGCCGCTGTCGCCGACCCATACACCTAGCGGTTCCTCGGGCCTGCCTGGGAAACCGCGCTGGATGGGTCGGCGGCACTGGTGCACAACCCTGCCGCCGGCAGCCCCCCTCTTGCCGTCGTTGCAAGGGGACCCGGCTGCGTGGCGGCGGCGGTTGGCGACATAGCGGTCGTGGCTGCTTACTTCACGCCGAGCCGAGACATAGCTGATGACTCGTATGAGCAATGGCTCCGTCAGCTGGTAGTCGTCGTCAATGCCTGCCACCCCCACCCGGTCCTTGTGCTCGGGGACTTCAACGCCTGGTCGTTGGCGTAGGGTTCCCGTCACGATAGGGGCCCGGCGGGGGATAGAGGCAGGGCACTGGAGGACTGGGCCGAAGGACTCGGCCTAGACCTCCTAAACCGGGGAGCCGTGGACACGTTCGTGACCTCGAGGGCCAGTTCAATCGTGGACATCTCGTTCGCGAGTCCCTCGTTGACGCGACGTGTTCAGGGCTGGCGTGTCGTTTTGGGGGAGGAGACAAGTTCGGATCACCGATATATTCGGTTTGACGTCTCCGCCCCCGCGAGCGATGCGCCGCCACACCGGCTCCACCCGAGCCACGTTGGGCACTTAAGCGACTAGATCGGGAGCTCCTCCTGGAAGCCGCCATCGTACAGGCCTGGGCCTCTGCGCCGGACAGGCCTGTCAACGTAGACGATGAGGCGGAGTGGTTCCGGGAGGCCATGACCCGTGTCTGCGACGCGGCGATGCCTAGGGCTCCGCCCTATAATCCGAGGGGTCAGGTCTACTGGTGGTCGTCGGAGATCGCGAGGCTCAGACGGGCCTGCGTGATCACGCACCGCCGGTGGGCCCGATTCCGTAGGAGGCGTCGCCGCCCCGCAGATGCGGAGGCCCGAGAGGCGGAGTTGTACGAGGGATACAGGGAGGCCAGAGGTGCCCTCCGAGCAGAGATAAGGCGGGCCAAAAAGGAGGCCCGCTGCGAACTGCTGGAGATGCTGGAGCGGGACCTTTGGGGGCGGCCCTACCTAATGGTAAGGGGAAAACTGCGCCCCAAGGCCCCGCCGTTGACCCAGTGTCTCCAGCCGGAGCTGCTCGGAGGAGTTGTTAGCTCCCTGTTCCCAGCGCGGGCGGTGGAACATGTTCCACCGCAGATGACTCCGCCTCGGTTGCCAATGGTGCCCGACGTGGTTGACGACGACGTGCCCGAGGTCACTTGGGTAGAACTAGAGCTGGCGGTGAGAAGGCTAAGAGCCAAACGCACCGCCCCGGGACCCGACGGCATTCCAGGCCGAGCGTGGGTCCTAGCTCTAGTCGACGACGCTCTCGAGCCCCGACTGAGAGGGCTTCTCAGCGCATGTTTGGAGCGGGGCCAGTTTCCGAAATTGTGGAAGACGGGGAAACTGGTCCTCATCCGAAAGGAGGGGCGCCCGGCGGACTCACCGTCCGCCTACCGGCCCATAGTGTTGCTCAACGAGGTGTGCAAGCTCTTTGAAAGAGTAATTGCGAAGCGCCTCGTCGAGCACCTCTCAAGAGTGGGGCCGGACCTGGCGGATGGCCAATATGGCTTCCGCCAGAGGCGCTCCACCGTGGATGCCATCATGTGCTTGAGGGCTCTGGCGGAGGATGCAGTAGCCCGGGGTGAGGTGATGTTGGCGGTGTCTCCACACCTTGCCCTGGAGTTGCATTAGGGAGGCGCTCGTGTATCACGAAGTGCCTCTCTACCTCCGCCGCATAGTCGGGGCGTATTTGACGGAGAGAGCCGTCTTCTACCCAACCGTGACCGTCTCGGCCGGCGTGAGATGTCGTGCGGTGTTCCGCAGGGATCGGTCCTGGGGCCGCTCCTGTGGAACATCGGATACGACTGGGTGCTTCGCGGTGAGCTCGCAGATGGTGCCACCGTCACGTGTTACGCGGACGACACGCTCGTGACGGCGTGCGGAGCGACGTACCGCGAAGCGACCCTGAAGGCCATGACCGCGGTTGCCCAAGTCGTGGAGCGGATCCGGCGGCTGGGTCTCGAGGTGGCTTTGCATAAAACCGAGGCCCTGTTCTTTCATGGGCCTAGGAGCAAGCCAGCTGAGGGATCCAGTCTCATCGTGAGAGGTAATCGCATCGGCATCAAGCCCCAAATGAAATATTTGGGGCTCGTGCTCGACGGTCGATGGGACTTCGGAGAGCACATCCGAAGTCTGGCCCCCAAACTGAAGGGCACAGCTCTCGCTCTGGCGCGGCTGCTGCCCAACATGAAGGGGCCCGATGACTCCTGCAGGAGACTCTACGCGGGGATCGTGCGGTCTATGGCCCTGTGTGGGTGCCCAATATGGGCGGAGGCCCTGAAGGCCGGAAGTGTGCGGATGCTGCGCGCTCCGCAGCGACTGATGGCCATCAGGGTCATCCGCGGGTACCGCACGATCTCCTTCGAGGCGGCGAGTCTCCTTGCCGGAACTCCGCCATGGGACCTGGAGGCGAGAGCCCTTTCGCAACTGTACCAGTGGCGAAAGGAGGCGCGGGAGCAGGGAGTGAACCCCGAGCATCGAGAAATCGAGGCCGTACAGTCCCAGCTCCGCCAGGCCATCGTGGTGGAGTGGAAGGAACGACTTGGGCGACCAAGCGCAGGGTACGCCGCAATAGCGGTGGTAAGGCCCATCATGGAGGATTGGCTAGAGAGGCGACACGGAAGCCTCTCGTACCGACTGACGCAGGTGATCTCCGGGAAGGGGTGCTTCGGGGACCACCTGTATCGGATCAGGAAGGAGCCAACGCCTGAGTGTCATCACTGTGACGCAAGCGAGGACTCAGGGCTGCACACGCTGGCGGACTGCCCGGCGTGGGAGGCGCCGAGGCGTGACCTCGTGGCAGCCATCGGGGTGGGAGTCCTCTCGCTCGGCAGCATGATTGCGGCAATGGTGCGGAGCGCGAGCGCGTGGGCCGCCGCCACCTCCTTCTGCGAGCATGTGATGCTCGCGAAGGAGATGGCGGAGCGCGCCCGGGAGAAGCTCAGAACTCTCCCGGCCCGCCGAGCCCGCAACATGCTCGCCGCGCGTCGCAGGCGACTCAGGCGCCGGGGGTCGCTCAACGACCTCCGTCCTCCATGAGCGCAGGCCTGGGGGTGGCAGGTGAGGCCGCCTGTCACCCCAGCAGAAGCAGGCCGGGACGGTGGGGCGACTAGCACCCCTCCCCCAAACCGGGGCAAGACGGGGACACCGTGGTTCCCAAACCCGAGGGGGCCATCTCGAAACCGGAGATGGCCCAGGGTCAGTCGGGGTGCGAGGGATATGCTCTATGGGCAACCTTACACCCCGGCGTCTGCAGACCCGAGACGGCGTGCGGTTTTAGTCGGTTCAAGCCCGACATAACCGCCCCCGCTGGCCGGCGGGGGGGTATCCGAGGGGATTTCCGTACGAAAAAAAAAGAAAAAAAAAAGGTACCTATTCAAAGGTATTCAAATAATTACAAAATTTAGAATTCAACTCAACCCTGAGTTGAGAGACTTTGAGCTTGACTTAGTGAATAGCTACCAAAGCTTGCACTCAGGGGTCGAAGTTTGACTTTTTTATACTTTGGATTACCTTGGTTTTTTACAGGGAGTGCCTCACGTATTACCTTTTATTATTACATTACCTAGTATTAAGATCGATGATTCTGGTTCGTGCAAAAAATGCTCAACGCGCCTAAAGAAGTTTTCACTTCAGAAGAGGAAATTATATTTTTTTACAGCTTTATATTTATCATCAACTTGTAATTATCTAATTAATTAAGCCGTCGCCACGAAATATTTTCATTATCAGAAAAATAAAGATTCATTCTCATATAAATAATAAGAAAATCCGGTCAAGTGCGAGTCGAACTCGTGCGCCGAGGGTTCCGTATATTCTATTTCCATTATACCGCCATAATAAAATTGTTATAATTTTTATTGGTTTATGAACAGTCAAAAAGATGTAAAACGATGTTACAGTACAAAGTAAAAAGACAGTAAAAAGATGTTAAAACTTGTTAGTACCAAAATTTACCTTAATTGCAACCTTATATTTAACTGGCTCTGTAAGTATGTATGTTAGTGCGGGTATGTTAGCGCAATAAAAACACAGAGACAACTTGCGCGCTACAAAGCTTTTAAAATCAGCACAACCTATGCATAACATTATTATTTATATTTTATTACAACTCAATTTTTATATAAAAGCAGGTTTTTTTAAAACTATTTACCTGCTAGGTCTACCCGTTCCTGAGAAAATTTATGGTGACACACGGACAGACAGACAGACAGACAGACGATATCTGCATATGCAGTCTGTTATAATTGCATAACTTAGAATTTATATAAATTTAAATAAAACTACTTTCAGAATCTAGTGATAGATTGTATCAATAAATATGTGCGCTGTAGTTGTCAAAACAACTGGTCACCTCTCTAATTTACTGTGGTACAATATTCTGTGAGGAACTATTCCATATTAAGCACTATTTTTCGTCTACGACTAGTTTGACGACGACGTAGAGACGTAGTACGCAATGGCATGCTGTATTTTAATGTGACTATTATATTCCTGTACTACAACTTCAGAATCAATAGTCTAGTCGTAAAGGTGGGCTTTGGTGCGTTGGTACCCCAATACATCCACTTGCTTGTAACTAAACAACGGAATTAATTTATACAGTTAAGAACGTGGAGCCTACTCCACTTTCCTAAGTCGTACCACTTTAGATGCAGGTGAATCTCCTGGTAGGCTTTTAGCTTTTATAAATTCATGCGTAATCTTATGTAAGTAGTCTACAATAGAATTTGTGCGTAAAAATGTATAAAACTCTACGGGAAAGCCTTAAGTTTACACTGTATAATTTCTGCACTCAGATCGATCCTCAAAAAGTTGATGCTACATTGTAACAGAAAGTACTCAGTAGTCCTATGTGCAGGTAAAATGTTTTCCTTGTTCATGCTCGACGAGTGCTTTGATTTGCACTGAATATAGGTAGATTGATATTTGAAAGCTAATATTGAACGTGAGTCGCAACTTACTCTAGATAAGAGACAATAACATACTAAGGTTTACACTCTAGGCTAATTTGGATTCAGCTGAAGTATGAGAGATGCCTCAATTATGTAATTGCTTACTAATTATATCGTCAACTTTATAACTTAAAAGTTCCGGTTCAATAAGATCTTTGTTTTCAACGAGTATTTCAAATAATCACTAATTTACCAATTAATTCATTTATTATTAGTGCATTCTGTATGTTTTTTAACTCACTTCAAAGAAAAGGAGGAGGAAATCCAATCGAATAGAGCATACTACTACTTAACGTTTATCTGAAGTGCGAGAGACGCACTTAACATGAACATTAAAGCATGAGTCTACCACTTAATGATGCCATTTTAATGAAAAGGATTTACTAGACTGATTTTCTAGGTTCAATACCTAGAAAATCAGTCACGCAAATCCTTTTCATTAGTTCAGAGTTGTTCAAATCCATCAACAAAAATAAACATAATGAATAAAGGTGTCCTTTACTTATTACGTTTTGTAATGCCATGGATCGAAAACATCGTTAAATTACCTAATGACTTAATGACTGTTGTACGTGTTGACATACATCTTTTTGTTCTATAGATTGGGCTTTAATTAAGTCTAATTCAAACTATATATTTTAGAAATTAGGAAATAAACGAGATATGGTCAGAAACAGTGTAAATTAGAAGCGTTTTAGTAGTTTTTAGTACCTTTTTTTTTTGCGGTAATCCCTTCGGATACCCCCCCGCCAAACAGCGGGGGTAGTTATGTCGGGCTTGAACCGACTAAAACCGCACGCCGTCTTGGGTCTACAGACGCCGGGGTGTAAGGTTACCCTTAGAGCATATCCCTCGCACTCCGACTGACCCTGGGCCATTCTCAGTGTCCCCTCTGATAACAGCAGAGGGGTACCTGGAGCGGCCCCCACCCCCGCGGGCCTTGCAGGCCCGCCATGCCCCGACCCCCTCGTGCAATGGGGTCAGCTGGCCCTGAAAATGGCCGGTTGGTCAGATTCTTGGCCGTTGACGTTGACGCCAGCTACTCCAGAGGAGCAATCAATGATGCGTCATCGCCAACGTTGCCCAGGGTGCACCAAACTTGGAGGTGATCCAACCAGTCGCACCCCACCAGTAGTTTTTAGTACCTACCCTCTACTGAAATACCAGCCAAAATAATAGAGTACAGTAGTACAAACAGTATATTATAGTCTTCGAAATGTTAAATATAGATATTATTTTTAAAAATTTCTACTACTTATGTTGTAATCTTTATTTTAACTGTTTATTTCGTATTGACAATAACCATTTAAACTTTTTTTACAAGTTGCTTGTTTTTCTTTGGGCAACCCGATTTAGTTTATGGGGCAAGAAGCTATGACACTATGGGTATTATAATCGTACTAATGTTGATGATATTATTAGCTATGGATAAAAGTAAAAATACGCACAAATTTGAATCAATCACCTACGGCTCACATACTGTAGCAGCTAAACCATTCAATATTATAACTTAATTAACACGTTGAAAAATAACAACTTCATTTGCAAGAGTACTTTACAATAGTAGCCTGTATTGTGGCTAATAAAATACGTAACAATGTCTCCAGTAAATTTTCCTCGAAGAACGATGTACGAACGTTGATAACGCGACGCAAACCCGTCACGCGAAGACAAGGCTGCGAATTATCAACAATCATAAGTCATCGATAGATAACTTTAAAGTTACCGTGAAGAGTGAGCTACACTATTTATAAATTTAGCATAAGGTGATTAATTTCAAATTTTAAATATAAACTCTATCTCTGTTACTGTTTATGACAAGTAGATTAGTAAAAAAGCCTTGTATGTATTGCATTCTAAAAGTAATGGATCTGATTATCAGATCATTCATAAATCAGTGAATTATTCCAATTACATTTGTATTCTAACTTCAAAAAGTAAAAATAATGAAAATAACTAGTACAAAAATCAATAACAATTGTAAGTAAAATAAATATTTGTAAATGAAACGATATAATTTAAGTTTCAACGCTACTTTCCAGTTCGTTCCTTTCCAGCTAGGTGGTCCCGCAAATTCCAATAATGCCGTCAGCACTCGTAGCTCCAAATATAGCGTCTCGTCTGCAAATATTGTTCGTACCACATTTAGACGACCATAGCAAAAACGGTTTTGACTAAATTGATTTTCTCATAGCAAATAACGCTATGGTGACCTCATTCAACGTTTTATTTATGAAAATATTTATAGAGTCGAGAATTAAAATTCGTAAGAAGTCAGTCAACGCTATTAAGAAGCTGTTCATCAATTTTATGGACCCTAAATTTGAGTTGATAGGAAACTGCCGCGAAACATGCGACAATAAACCTGACTGGTTGGTGACACCACGACAATGAAGGACAATACTGATAGCATGATAGCCACACGCCTAATAGAAATAAATGAACAAAAAAGCACGAATTCTTTTGATTGATTTATATTTTAAATATCTTTGTTCCATGTAAAATACGAACGCAAAGGTTACTTTCTAAACTTCGGCTAATTGTACATAATTAATTATTTACACTTCACAGTTATTTAAACAAAGGTATGATCTAAATACAAATAATCATAAGTTTTAGGTTACAGCCCTTAATGGTCTTGTTCATTTATTGTTTGAAGTGAATTTATATTAAATGTATCACCAATTATACATCCTCGTGTGTAACGTCTCATAACGTTAATGATTTCTGCGTTTCATACGTTTTCATCGTGTAAAGTTGGAAGAACTTCGCATTTTAAACTTTTTCTCATTTTATTCATACCGGATAACATATTGAGAACTTTTTCGTAACACAAAAATTTGTCTTTATCAATTCAGTGGCTGATTCGATTGATTCCACCGGAGTTAAATGTTAAGTTCTTAAAAAATATAGGTAATGGTTATTGACTTATTTTACTAGCTATAATATACTCTTAGAGCAAATTTCATCAGTGATAGAAACCGTGATTAATTTTATAGAGAGAACGTGAGAACCCTGTTTAGTTTAACGTATTTTCACTGGTGAAATCTAACCTTTATGTACACTATTGTTAACTGATATGATTGTTGTACTCTCTGTCTAACCATGTGTTAAATTAAGAATAGTGTTAAAAATTTCAATAAATATAAATTAATAATAGTGTAAATAATAAAAAATGTATTTCATTTAAAAAACAGCGTAGGGTGCATGGGTCAGTAGATATAAATATTTTATTGACAGACATGAGTAGAGTGATTATCATTTTGATAATATCTTAAAAAGCACCCCACGCGTTTTTTTAAATATTTTTATTTTTATTTTATATACACTATTATTAATTTATATTTATTGAAATTTATAACACTATTCTTAATTTAAATTTATTAAAAGTTATTTTCTTTTTTTCAGCTCGGTTTTCTATAAAAAGCGTGTTTTTCAGTTTTTTAAACTATTATTTATTTCCTACTTTTTAGTTTTGTATATTTATAAAAACTTTATTTTTGAGTTTTTTAAACTATTAAATGCTTTGTTGAGTTAAAAATTCTCTTTGGTGTTCGAAAATTTGTGAATATTAGATAAATTGGCTAAAGATAATGGTTGGAAATTAAAAATTCTGCCTTATAGATGAATATTTTATAAATTAACAATAATCTTATTTTGCAAATTGAAAAATGGAATAATTTTATCGAATTAGTGTATTGTCATCGGTCCTCGATAAATCTACAAAGTTTGAACGAAATCTGGGAGTTTAAAGTGGGTCAAAATCGCGCCCAAAGGAGTCGGTTACAAACAAACATACAGGTGAAGCTAATAAAAAGCGTATAAAAAAAAGAATTGTTTTTATATCTGTATGTTATGCCCGACAAAAATATATGAACGTAGCTAAATACAAAGTTTCAAGAAAGACTTTCTCCAATTATGCTTCAAGAGAATCATTCCAATTAGATACGGATTTTTCTTTATGTAATTATTAAGAAAACTTGCGCTACAGTGGGACATTGCTTAGAATCTTAACAAAACGGTCACCTCGTTGGCCCATTCTTATGGTAATTCGACCTCACTGTCACGCGACCTTCTGTCCACACCCCGATAAAATGCAAATAAGTCCCCTCTATAAAGTGACCTGAAAATGCTTCCTCATTAAGTATATTTAATATTCAGATGAAATTTAAAAAGTGAATCGTATCAAGGTGATATCAATTTACCGTGCCTTAACATCGATTAGAACCTTTTTTTTTTTTTACGTGCGGACATCCCTTCGGATACACCCCCGCTGGCCAGCGGGGGTGGTTATGTCGTGGTCTCGACTAAAACCGCACGGTGTCCTCCCCAAATGTCCGCTGCCGGGCACCCCGGGTAAGCCCTCGAAAGGATAACCCCAGGGTTGCCGGCGGACTTTGGCCGCCACAGCGGCCTCGCCTGGTGGGGTCGGGTTTTATCCCGCTTCGGTGAGTTGGCAGGCGTGTGTAGGGCACACACGACACGCCTCCGCCACGGCCTGCTTCTGTAAGGACGGTGAGTCGGCCAACTGCCGTCCTCAGGCCCCGATCATGGAGGTCGGTAGTCCCGGGCGTAGATGAGTCTGCGGCGTCCTCGCCGCAGACTGTGAAACTCGGGGGACAGGGTTCTCTCCCGCTCCCTCTCCGCCGTCTCTTTCGCGCGCATTACCTGCTCGCAGAAAGAGGTGGCGGCGTGCCACTTGCTCCCGTCGGAGACCACGACCCTCACCTTGGTCTCCAACGAGAGAACGTCCACGCCCAGGACCGCAACGAGATCCCGGCGTTGACTCGCCCACGCAGGGCACTCCACCAACGTGTGGACCTACCATAACATACCTAAAAATAACAATTTGGGGTCTAATATTGTAATTCATAGGTCATATTTTGGGTAAAAAAACTTGGTATAATGGGTAAAACTTCAAGGGCCATTAGTGTAAAGCCTCACGTCATTCTCCTCGTACAAACTCAAGCTTTTTACTGCAATAAACTTTCTGACAACCCATTTGTGGCCGGAAAGTGTTCGTTGAAATTAATCACATGACCCACAACAGGCCTTGTTTACACCAACCCCTGCGACTTTTGATAACTTCTTTATTTCACTTTTGAATTAATGGCTCTCGTTGTTGCTCGCCAGCATACAGATGGAATATGTCTATCTAGTTTTGAAATTGTCATCTCCTTACTGAAAGCAATTTAAACGTACTAATTAAGATTCTCTAATTGAAGTTTTCATTGTTCTTTGCAGTTAAATCTCACAGTTAATTCAGCAAGACGTAAAATTAGTCGAATCAAAGGAACCTGTGTCAGGCACACAACGTTTCATCTGCATGATGAATCAGATAGAGACTTAATTCAGAATGCTGAAATGCTTGGATATTTTGTCTACGATTCTGAAGTCACGTATTTAATCCAACTTAGTCGTTTGAATGCAAAATCTGTTCAAAATGATCACAATATAAAACAGATAAGAGGACGAAGAAGTAAGGTGAGCGTGAAACGGGCTCTAATAAAAGTTATACTTTATTATTTGAATTCAGATATGATTCTATTCTGTTTAAATGAGTGTTAAAAAAGCAGCATATTAACCTCAAAGAGTTGATTTGTTAAAGTAGCTAAATTAATACAAAGTAGCTGTAAGTTCCCACATCTGACATTATTCTTACAAATTGGTAAAGAAGGCTGAAGTCAGGCACCCAAATCAAATAAACCGGATTAGGTCATCGCTTTACGACAAGTGGAAGTGGCGGGTCATCTCGGAAGAAGCAATTCTCGTGGTCGTAGATTGAATGCAAAATTGGATGAGATCCCACTGTTTTTACTGTATGGATCCCGAGAATTGTTACGTACCAACTTTCTGCGTTTTATTTTCTCGAGGGCACACATTGTTTGAATGGTTTGATTGAATGTGACAATAGTTATTGTAACTGACGCGTAGATCGCTTTCGGGTTTCTTATTAAACCGTTTTCTCAAGAGATAAATTTATTCTCTTCATATTGGATGTTTGACCGATTTTTGGGGCTTTGAAGTTAAATATTGCGAGAAATTTCCTGTATCGGATTACTGGTAAAATAAAAAATATTCAATATAGCATCTCTGCGTTATAAATATTAGATTTGCAAACGTAACATAAAAAAGAGATCAAATTCGTAACTTATAAAGATTATAATTATTACTACGATTATATTACTAAGATAGGGATAGAGACCTAGTATGACCGTCCACCATACATTCAAAAATCGAATAGCACCTCTTTAGAATCGTCTAAAAGCATTCTAAGATAGCAAAGTAATTTTAAGAACGCTATCTATTGGTACCAATTGGTACCAATAGACAAACACTTTTAATGGAATTCAGGTACAGACGAACAAACATACGTATAGTTTTTTCTATAAGTATTCATTCATTTATCAAATTTTCATGCACGTATTGCATAAATATTTATACATTCTTGTGACAAAAGAGCGCTCCAATGCTCCCTTGAAGTTTTACTGCTATCAGAGTCAATCATGTTATGAAGTACCGGTACCTCAGCATGCGAAGAGGTCAAGTGGTTTCGCGTACGTACTTAATACAGGCCAATTGCAATGTTTCAAGGCGAATTCTATTCGCTAAAAATTATTAAACGAGTTTGAGTGATTTCTTTTTCGCAACATTTTAAGGAGTAGTATGTATGTACATTAAAAATTGTTTCTTATAGTTCATAATTTTATAAAACTTTTTAGCTTTTGGTTAATTTAATACACTCATTTCAGTGTGTGGGTATTGTTTGAATTATATTACTCATGGTCTGTTTCAATCAAATTCTATGAAATTACTATGTCAATACTTTGCTCCAATGTCAAAACTTTGCTCCATCGGGAAACACAACCAGAAATAAGCTGCAAAAAATAATCATAATTATAACTGTATCAGTTAAATGGAATTTATTTATAACGAATAAAATTTATGAAATATTGAATACTCTACACTTTTCCACAAAGTAATAGATTTGCAACACAGTATTGGAATTTGACAAAAAGCTTTCATTCCTGTTTACACAATGTTTGTGATTTTTTATTCCATTTGGGTCCTCTGTGTGTGCAGGCATTGGAAACAGTTTCAGAGAGTACAATTCTTATACGGTAACGTAACAAAAGAAAGAACGTTCAAAGGCGCGAGCCGTTTTGCACTACGACGTCACCTGCCGCCTATAGTTACGTCCACAGTCCGCGCTCGCATTGCTGACAACTTTGACAAAATGTCTACCCCAAGACTGTTGTAGTTTAAACTTTTGTTTCTATTTTTAAAAGCATTTCCGTGTTTTAATGTGAAGATGAGCTTTGCACTGCTCTGCGTAAATATGAATGCTTTGCTATAAATGGACTTCTGCTTTGAGTAAGCAAAAGATGTATTCATCTTATTCTAATTTGAGTTATTAGATACTCATTTATGAAGGGAATATTAAAGCATATTTCCAGATTCTGAACAAATTGGGACAGTTTTTTCCAATGGAGCAACGATTTTTTTTGTATAAAACATAGGTTAGGTCCCGGGTGGAACACTGTTCTAGTTTCTACACAGTAGTGTCTATATTATTAGGTTTTGAGGTTCCAAACACACTTAAACGTCAGCAGATATTGTTCAACTTAAATGCAAATGAGACAAAATCTATTTTTATAGAAGGCTTACAGGCTAATTAACAACTTAATTTCATTCAATAAATGTTACCAAATTGCTATTTATAAGCCTCCACATATAGGTAACAAAACAAATAGAATATCAATACAAAATTAGGTATCTGAGTTATTAATAAGTAAAGAAGCAAAACAATAACCAGTATGAATGATCAATAATTTAATTTAATTGCGTAATCCGTACCAATCGGTCAGTGCCTTTATTGTCGAAATATGAGTTGGCTAGGAGCCGTCTAACTGTCGCTACACTAGTGCTGAACAAGTCAATATCAAGGTGCCGTGGTAGTTTATTAAAACTACCTGCACTTCTTATAGAGAAGGTATTTGACCTGTAGTTGTTAGAAGCCAACGGAACATCTAATATCGGCCGCTGACGAAGGCCTAATAGGTTGGTGCGTAATGACATATTGGCCAAGAGCTGCGAACAGTCAATGTTGTTGGCTATATTAAAAAGCAAACATATGTCACCAATATCGCGTCTCATTTCCAGCGGTAAGAATCTATCTTCTACAACGATGTTCGTAGTCAACTGAGTATTGCTATACCCCATAGTCAAGACAACGAAGAAATTTTCTATGGGCTCCCTCAATACGAGACTTATAGATCTCATACTAAGGATTCCAGACCTGGAATGTGTACTCCAAGTGGCTACGTACGAAAGAACAATACAAAATTTTAACAGGTTTGGGTGTCTTAAAACAGGCCATGGCTCGTAGTATAAATGAAGCTTTTTTGACTATGTTGCTGATGTGTTCATCGAAAAGAAGCTTGCTGTCTAGAATGATCCCCAAATCTCGAGTGCTATTCACGTTACAAATTATTTCATTATTTAGGGTGTATTATTAATCTATTTGAGATGTGCGACGCGAAAATGTTACGCGAAAGCATTTAGACACATTTAATTGTAGCATATTTCGATTACAGTACCTCTCAAACCTATGCAAGTCATATTGCAATGCATGAGCATCGGAAATGTCTCGCACGACTTTATGAATTTTTATGTCGTCGGCATAAAGTAAAACGTAGGAATGATGGAAACACTGTTTAATATCTGCAATGAACAGAGTAAATAATAAGGGACCAAGAATGGAGCCCTTTTTCTTTTTTTTTACGTGCGGAAATCCCTTCGGATACCCCCCCGCTGGTCAGCGGGGGTGGTTATGTCGTGTCTCGACTAAAACCGCACGGTGTCCTCCCCAAGTGTCCGTTGCCGGGCACCCTGGGTAAGCCCTCGAAAGGATAACCCCAGGGTTGCCGGTGGACTTTGGCCGCCACCGCGGCCTCGCCTGGTGGGGTCGGGTTTTATCCCGCTTCGGTGAGTTGGCAGGCGTGTGTAGGGCACACACGACACGCCTCCGCCACGGCCTGCTTCTGTAAGGACGGCGAGTCGGCCAACTGCCGTCCTCAGGCTCCAATCATGGAGGTCGGTAGTCCCGGGCGTAGATGAGTCTGCGGCGTCCTCGCCGCAGACTGCGAAACTCGGGGGGCAGGGTTCTCTCCCGCTCCCTCTCCGCCGTCTCTTTCGCAGAAAGAGGCGGCGGCGTGCCACTTGCTCCCGTCGGAGACCACGGCCCTCACCATGGTCTCCAACGAGAGAACGTCCACGCCCAGGACCGCAACGAGATCCCGGCGTTGACTCGCCCACGCAGGGCACTCCACCAACGTGTGGAGCGCCGTGTCTTCGCCAGGATCCTCGCAGTGCTGGCACTGCGGCGTTGTCTCCCGGTGGATGCGCCACAGATACTTACCGAAACACCCGTGTCCGGTAACCATCTGGCACATCCGGTAGGAGAGGTCCCCATGGTCCCTCTCCAACCACTCCTTCATGATCGGTCTCACCGCTACAATGGTGGATTCCCCCCACCTTGGGTGCTCAAGTCGCACCCTCCATGTCTCCATGAGTTCCCGGTGGAGCTGGGACTGCTGAGCCCTGATTTCTCGGGGCTCGGGCCTATGGCCCCGCTCCAGCGCCTCCTTGCGCCACTGGTACAGCAGCGCAAGGGCTTTCGCTTCCAGGTCCCATGGAGGAGTCCCGGCTAGGAGACATGCCGCCTCGACGGAGATCGTGCAATACCCCCTGATGACTCTGACGGCCATCGCTTTTAACGGGCTGTTTAATACAGCCACGTTGCGGGCCGCCAGAGTCTCCGCCCATACTGGGGCCCCGTACAGGGCCATGCTTCGCACGATCCCCAGGTACAGTCTCCTAGTGGGGGCGTTGAGTCCCTTAACGTTGGGCATCAGCCGCGATAGCGCGGCCGCAGCCCCCCTCAGTTTCAGGACCAGACTTCGGAGATGAGATCCGAAGTCCCATCGGCTATCGAGTACGAGCCCAAGGTACTTCATCGTGGGCTCGATGCCGATGCTTACGCCCCCTACGGTTATGCTGGTTCCCGCAGGTGGCCCCCTCCGCACCCGTGGAAACACATAGCCTCGGATTTGTGGAGAGCCACCTCGAGTCCCAGCTGGCGTATTCGACCCACGACTTGAGCAACCCCTGCCGTGGCCTTTAGTGCTGCGCTTCGGTGCGTTGCTCCCCGCGCCATAACGAGGGTGTCGTCAGCATAACATGTTATGCTGACACCCTCGAGCAACGAACCGCGCAGCACCCAGTCGTATCCGATGTTCCACAGGAGTGGCCCTAGGACCGACCCCTGTGGAATACCACACGACACTTCTCGCCACCCTGGCCCTAGCCAGCTCGGGTAAACTATGGCCCTCTCGGATAGGTATGCCTCGACAATGCGGCGGAGGTAAGGAGGCACTCCGTGATACGCGAGCGCCTCCCTAACGTAGCTCCAGGGTAGGGTGTTGAAGGCGTTGGCGATGTCGAGAGACACCGCCACCACCACCCCACCCCGCGAGACTACTTCCTCCGCCAGGCGCCTAACGCGCATGATCGCTGCCACGGTGGAGCGCCCCCGGCGGAAACCGAACTGGTTGTCCGCCAGATCTGGCCCCGCGTTCGTGAGATGCTTGACGAGGCGCTCTGCAATAATCCGCTCAAAGAGCTTGCACACCTCGTCGAGCAACACGATCGGCCGGTAACCGGATGGCTGATCCGCCGGCCGCCCCGCCTTCCGGATAAGGACCAGTTTCCCCGTCTTCCAAGCCTTTGGAAACTGGCCCCTTTCGAGGCATGCGCTTAAGAGCGCCACCAGTCGAGGCCCTAGTTCCTCCAGGGCCAGAACCCATGCTCGTAGTGCATCACCTTGGGAAACGTGGCAGTAGTTTGCTTTTCACGTAGGTCCAAAATAATTTCGGATTTTTTATTATGGAAGTTTCGATATTTTCCATTTTTTCTAAGTCAACAGCTCTGCGAAGAAGTACAGAGAACGAATTATATTCGGCTATATTATTGTAAAAAAAGGTAGCTGGGATAGACTGGATGCGCAAGGCGGAGGATCGGGTGCTATGGCGTAAAATGGGAGAGGCCTATGTCCAGCAGTGGACTGCAATAGGCTAATTGATTGATTTTGATTGATATTATTGTATTGTTTATATTTTTTGTGAAATTTATGTTTTTCTTTAATAACTTTAAGTAGTGCACGGGTGTACCAAGGAGGATCAGAGGACTTTTTGAAAGATTTAACAGGGATGTGTTTATCTCATAACTCGTACAATGAACTATAGAATTTAGTCACAGCATCCTCTAAACTAGAGGTCCTTAATAATTGAGTCCAGTTTACCAAATCAAGCTCACATTTTATAGCCTCATAATCGCCCTTCGAGAAGATATAGAGTGGCGAAGGTTTATCAATGAGCTTAATTTTTTCTTCAAGTTTTAGGGCCCTAAAATTAGTACACAGTATGTGTATGAGTAAGCCGCTTCACTTTTCAGGTTCCTGGCACCAAAGCTAATACATGCTGTATGTAATGGACTGTATTCATTCACCCATAACGCAACCAATAACTTCACAGTTTTACAAATTTATCAGTATAAAGATTTTATCACGAACTATAGAAATGTAGGTAGGTACATCACTTTTAAACATGATGATATGATATTAACTACACTTCATCTAGGTATTGTATGGTATTTCTGTAGAATCTTGAACTTAGATTTGAAAAGATATTTAACCAAGGACACTGACTACCGTTTCTAAAAATGTATTACATCAACGTTTTTAATTATGTTCTTTGTCTTATGTCAAGTTGATATACTTAATTACTGCTGGCCACAAGAACCCTTTTGATATATACAAGAAATTGTAATAATATTTATGTTCATATTTATTTAAGGTACAATTTATGCCTCAAGACCCAACATGGCGTGCGGTTTTAGTCGGTTCGAATTCAACATAACCACCCCCACTTGCCGGCGGGGATGAAGGGTAGCCTTAGCACACCTCCACGCATCAAAACAAATACACCCTGCAAAATTCAAGTCTCTACGCCCCGCAGTCAGTCAAACGGTTTTATGGTATAAGATAATATAATAAATAGCCAGTTCACATTAATGTTTTTTACACTTAACCTTATTATGAACGGCTTTGATCAAATGACACGACAAGTGGCTACTTATTTTGTACTGAAACAATTAGAAAACAAATCTGATTGAGTAGCATATCTTAGCAAGCAAACATCAGCAGCATCCCGATGGTTTTGACGTTTAACGGTGCGGGTTGGTGTTGACATTTTCTAATTAAAATTTGTAAGTAAAAGTTAGCATAGTAAATACTTCTATAATACGTTCCTGTAAAGGTCTCTGTTTGTTTCTTTTTTAGTATTTTTGTATTCGCTTCTTTATGATTAGACTTAAAAATGATATGAATAAACTATTTAATCTCTTTACCATGACAATTCACCTAATTTCTATTTATTTATTTTATTGTAACCCTTAAAGCAAAGACGAGTCTACGTTTCACGGTTTATTTCTATTCCACAGCTTTACTACTGGTTTATTACTGGTGGTAGAAATTTGATGACACAAATTTGTCACAAAATTCGGCCGGGTGGGTACCACCGTGCACGATTGCGAAAAACCCTCCATAGTAATCCAATTTCGGTTTGATTGCGTTCAGGGGTCAGCAAGTGCATAGCCGGGCTGTGGTCGCAGCACTAGTGGGACCGGTGGGTGTCACGCGGTGCTGCGACGACAATCCTCTTCTGATGAGGCCGTCAAGCTAAGCGCCACCATTGTTAACATGGTACGTGTATGTAATGGTGATCCTCTTTCCTGAGACTTTGCCTTCGACTTATCATCAGGTGAGGTGAAGTCAAATTGACGTGTCCTAAATATAAAAAAATAAACAAAAAAAGCATTCTCTCATTTCTAAAACCTATTTCTTGGTTATAACCTCAATTAACATCATTTACAGTACCTAATCATTATAGAGAACCGCTAAAGAAAATTAATTTAATGGAAATTCGATGCCTAAATACATATTTAAGATAAACAGCGGCACTCCGGGAATGCCGAGAGATGTGAAAACTTGAACAGTGGCATGTGTAGTTTTTGAATCGTCAAGAAATATTTACAGGGGAGTCGATAAAAATTCAAGAGCCCCACGAAAAACTCAAGAATCCTCAAAAATCCCACGAAAATTCTAGAACCCTCAAGAACCCCACGAAAAACTCAAAAAAGATGATTTATAAAAAATGTCGGTAATTTCGCAAAGCTTTCACTTAAAAAACCAGTTATTATTACAGCTACATAATCGGTAAGAACAAAAGTTTAATTTAGATCGATTACACGCAATATACACCCCACCCCACAAATGTGGATCCCGGACTTCAAGGTGTGAGCTTCAGATACGATCGGGACCAATGCGAAGATGATGATGATACTGGATACACGCACGTTTTCCTTTTTTTTCGTGCGGAATCTCCTCGGATGTCCATGATGGTTATGTCGGGCTTGAACCGACTAAAATCGCACGCCGTCTCGCATCTTCCGACGCCGGGGTGTAAGGTAGCCCCATAAGGCATTTCCCTCGCACCCCGACTCACCCAGAGCCATCTCCGTTTTCACATCACCTCGGGTTTGGGAACCACGGTGTAAAGGAGGGGGGGTGCTAGTCGCCCGGCCACCCGGGCCTGCTTCTGCTGGGGTGACAGGCGGCCTCAGTTGCCACCCCCAGGCCTGCGCTCATGGAGGACAGAGGTCGTTGAGTTAGTAACCTTTTTTCTTATTCTGGCTACTTCACCGGTTAGTCCAGGTGAGCAAAGGAGATCCTAATCCCAGGGCGCCTTTTCAGAGAGGGTTCTAATTTATTGCACAGGTTTCCTGATCTTCAATGAAACACGTTAACAGGTTATACATACATATATTTAGAAACTGAGACACAGAGAAAACGGTAATACAGATATATAGGTTGAGGTACAGAGAAAGATGCTTGATAGAAGTTACAGGTTCTAGCATACAGATAGATATTCAAAAGATGGTCCCGTACACAAGAGCGAGTCTCGGATGTCGTCCTCACCAGGTGCCGGTCAGCATTTGGTAAAACTTAGTAATAATATAGACTGCGTGACCTTTTTGATCATAAGCGCGCCGGTCAGCAGTGGTAAAACTTAGTAATAATAATATAGATTGCGTGACCTTTTTGCTCATAAGCCCAGCGGGTCATCCGTGGCTGTGCTGCGGCGCTGCAAGTCTCGGAGCGGCTCTTGCGATATGCTCCCTGATAGTGCGTAGGTGGGACCTCCTGTATGCCGGATTCACCGTATTCTCTCAAGATAATAACTTGACCAAACGACCCTGCAGTCAAGATACACAACTCACATGAATACCATAACCCCCATAATAAGAGTAAGTTGACACCGATGTAATGAAGCTCACTTACCAGTTTTCTGCTGGGTACACAAACACAGTTATAACCTCCAAACTTCCAACAACTAAAATTGATAGAACAATATAAATATAATAAGAGCAGTACGAATGAGAGTGATCTCTCTCACGGTAACAGACAAAGTAAAAACACTAGGGACACAGTGACGATGTTTGTAATATACTCTATTAATTCCAGAGTGTTCATGAACCATCTATCAGATGTAATCTTCTCGAAATCCTATGTCGATAAATGCAGACCGTCTACAACGCTTAACGCTTCCCACGACCGCTTGCGGTGACTGACCGAACTACGTCGAACGGACCACAGCCAGGCATCCAAACCGCATCGACCCATTCGCAACAGTTGCTACTGTGTCTCACAGATGGCGCTAGCGAAAGGGCTCTCGCCTCCAGATCCCATGGTGGAGTTCCGGCAAGGAGACTCACCACCTCTAGGAAACGCGTACGTAATGGTTAAGGGTTACCGAGAACGATACACACACGCTACACCAAAGGTTATACTCATGTGTTACCTACAGACCTTATGACCATCTCTGTGACAAAATTCCTGCCTTACAAGACCCTCGGCATAATCTCTAAAAATCAAATATATATTGTTTGCATATTCTTAATTTGTCCAGATGTTGAAATATAATGAGTAGGAGCACAAAACGGTTGTATAAAGATGATAAACCTTTATGTTATGTACTGTCGGCGACTAAAACTATTTGTTAACCCTGAAGTTTTTAGGGGGACTCTAATGGAAAATTAATGTATTAGAACATTTTTCTAGTTACCTTTTTCATAATACCGGGGGTCTTTTCAGGGATGCGCAGTTATTTTTTTCATAAAAACATCATGACGCATGACCGCCATAAGTTTGCCCAGAAAAGAACGGAGAGAGCTGGATCCATGTAATTAGACGGTACGAAGATTTATGTTACGGAAATTCCCAAATTCTTTTAAATTTTTGACGGCGACACGAGCTTCTTAAAATTCTTTTTGTGGAAACATATTACTTTAATAAGCACGAAATGGTAGCAATTTTGCGAGTTATAATAGTTTAATAAAATTTTATCATTTGCAAAATAGCTGCCATTAAGTTGCTTATTAAAGTTGTTTATAACTGAAGGACATCGTCGAAAATTAGTGCAAGAATAACAATTATTAGATATACATATACAATAATTATTATTTCATTTTAATACACTATTTTCGGATACCTTTGTTGCATTGTTGCACCATTAAAAGTATACATAATTCAATATAAAATTTGGACTAGAACGTACTCAATACATAATTAGATAATAAATAAAATTTAGTAAAATATTATCATAATATCTAATACCTTTAAACTAGCAATTCTTGTAAATTATATATATCTATATATATATATTCAGATTATACATATATAAACAGTAACATTATAACAATTTTGTAAACAGGGAGTTTCTGGAGCTATACATTGATCTAGCCAGTTTTCATTTTTAGAAAACGTCGTAAAAAAAACCGGGCAAAGTTCCAGATATTTTATTGTTATTTCTACTTCATTTTCATTATACCCGCGCGCCGTGTAAAAAAGAAGCGTCAAGTGAGTTGTTTCTCATTTTTTTGATATTTACAAATTTATGGGATTTACACTTACGAAAATAATCTATTAGACTTTTATGAAATTATGTAGGCATTGAGATATATACACCAATGTATATAGGAACGAATTTCTTACCCTATTCGAAAAAAGGAGGTTATCAATTCGTTTATATATCATATGAATAAATCAGGTCGGTCCGGGAAGATGTCTTTTCGTATTCTATTGTAATGATAGTTGTATCAAAATCTTTTTGGTTACAGTGTTTGCATCTGGCTGAATAGTCTACCATTCAAGTAAGAGACTGTTTCTGATCAATTTGTGAATTGATACAAATTATAGTTTAAAAGAGTTAAAAATATATGCTCTAATAAAAGTAATGTAAAGAACAAGCAGTTCACAACAGAAGTTGTGTCCCAGTTCGTTGGTGGGGAGAGACACAAATGTAAAGTAGTCAATTTATATTTACCAAAACCCACTTGCGTAAATATTCGTAAAAGAGAGATTCATTGTCCAAAAGTAAACTAACTATCTGTACTCGATTTGAAACATTTCAAAAGATTCATTAGTCATTTATACTCTACAAACCATTTGAAATTAAATGGAGCTTGGAGCTCTAAACAAAGATTATATCGCTTTACAAGCCATTCATAAATAAGGAAATACTCAAACTGGGAGCTTATGCTTCTAGGTCAACGTTGACTTAAGACTGCTTCTTACACGGACACGACAATTGATGGTATCTACGTAGATCAGCTAGGTTTAAATTATTCAGTTACTTGATTATTGACGTAACAAGAGATAAAAAATAAAGAGATATTATTCATGTCGAATTTTGTATTAATTCATTGATCTGATGTTATTTCTGCTCACTAACTCCTTTTTCGGCTTTAAGTACAGAGTTGCAAATTGTCAATATCAACAGGCGCAGAGGCAACTGGTATAAGCAAATTTTCACTGAGGAGCTGATCTTATGGCTAGAAGCGAATCAGAGTAAGTATATGTATGTTTTTCTTTATATTTATACTATTTATATGGGTTTATTCATTTAAATTATTTAATTTAATTTGTATGTCAACCAGCTTGTCGAGCGACGCAGCCGCACTTATATCGGCTGCTATATTGACGGTACCTGTGTCAACAATATTAGTTAGGCAGATGACATGGTGCTGTTGGCTCCCTCGATCAATGCGTTGAGAAAGGTGTTGGGTATATGTGAGGTATAGGCGGTGGCGCATGGGCTTTAGTACAACTCAAAGAAGAGTGAATTACTTATATTTAAACCAGACAAACATCGGTCGGTGCCTCCCGTATACCTTGGTGGCGTTGCGCTAAAGTTGATTGACAAATTTCAGTACCTGGGTTATATACTGACCGATGACCTCAAAGATGATGAGGACATAGAGAGAGAGCGTAGGGCGTTGGCGGTGAGAAGCAATATGCTGTCTCGCAGGTTCACTCTATGTACAGAACTAGTGAAGATAACGCTTTTGAAGGCATTCTGTCAATCTTTCTACTCGAGTGGCCTGTGGGTGAGTTATACGCAGCGATCCTACAACACCCTGCGTATTCAGTATAACAATGCTTTCAGAATGCTGTTGGGGCTGCCGTGGCGCTGTAGTGCCTCTGGAATGTTTGCTGAAATGCGAACTGACGTATTCAAGGCGATAATCCGCAAAAAAGCTGCTTCCTTGCTACAACGCCTGCGCAATACCAACAACAGCATTCTGAAAGTCATTGCCCATAGGTTTGACTGCCCTATCCAAAAACATTGGGTAAAGGTAGTCAATGCCCCGTATGGGCGGAGACTCTGGCGGCCCGCAACGTGGCTGTTCTAAACAGCCCGTTAAAGGCGATGGCCGTCAGAGTCATCAGGGGTATCGCACGATCTCCGTCGAGGCGGCATGTCTCCTAGCCGGGACCCCTCCATGGGATCTGGAAGAGAGAGCCCTTGCGCTGCAGTACCAGTGGCGCAAGGAGGCGCTGGAGCGGGGCCATAGGCCGGAGCCCCAAGAAATCAGGGCACAGCGGTCCCTGCTCCGCCAGGAACTCATGGAGACATGGAGGGTGCAACTTGAGCACCCAAGGTGGGGGGAATCCACCATTACGGCGGTGAGACCGATCATGAAGGAGAGGTTGGAGAGGGACCTCTCCTACCGAATGTGCCAGATGGTTACCGGACACGGGTGTTTCGGTAAGTATCTGTGGCGCATCCACCGGGAGACAACGCCGCAGTGCCAGCACTGCGAGGATCCTGGCGAAGACACGGCGCTCCACACGTTGGTGGAGTGCCCTTCGTGGGCGAGTCAACGCCGGGATCTCGTTGCGGTCCTGGGCGTGGACGTTCTCTCGTTGGAGACCATGGTGAGGGCCGTGGTCTCCGACGGGAGCAAGTGGCACGCCGCCGCCTCTTTCTGCGAGCAGGTAATGCGCGCGAAAGAGACTACTACTAACAAAACTAACATAATTCTAAGCAGATTGTTACTAATATACTAACACTATGGACTTAAAATGGTGTGAAATAAATGATATTATTATTATTATTAAATAAGTCTGAAACGTGATCGATTGGGTCAGTGCAAATTATCGCTCAATATTTATTCTTAGATTCACACCTGGATTTTCTCTTGAAAATTTGGAGCCGTGAGTGACGAGCACCGAGAATGGTTCTTTTAGGAGATTTCAAAGATGACAAAGCATTGCCAAAGCAAATGGAGCCCTAATATTTTGGCAGATTACTGATGGACAATTAAAAGGGACCAACCAGGAGCTTAAAAAAATACCGAGCGACCGAGAAAAATATCAAAAATCTCCGAGTGGCACGAAAAACTTACAATTTTGTTAACCAGTGTTATAGACTGCCGCTCTGCTCCACAAACCTCGCTTTTAACGTTGAGCTTCTATGAAAATACGGAGAGTATATTGCGACAATATTATTTACTGGAGTAACAAATGACAAATGTTGTTGGTAGTCTGTTTACCAAGTGTCGTTTGTACGGATATTAAACTCTTTATTTGTCCAAAGACATTAATTAGTTTGTGCAGCTGCTTATATAGTACAGTTTCTTGATATAGTCCTGCTATTTCGTACAATATTTTGTATTAATCATTCTTTGAGACGGTGTACAGACTTTTGTTTGTGTTAAGGGACAAGGACTTGGGTAAATAATATCTATCTATGTCATTTTATGTATTGTACTTCAATGTGACTTCAATCACTCTGGTGGTAAATTAAAAGTGAAATCTGAAGCATGAATGCCATCATTATAGATTACAGATATAAATGATTCTAGAATTATTGTCTCCAATTGTCAAGATATCCTCAATAGATACTTTTTTACACCTACCCCACTTAAAGGGCATTGAATTTCAGGACGAGTTTATTAGTTGTCAAAATCGGCAATAAACCCTTCTCCATAACAAAATGTGCCAACTTTCATGATGATTAACCAAAACGGCGTCGGGACTTCATTAATGACATAATATACTAACATTTATGTTTGTATAGGTATAATAGATGATAGTAATGAAACTATGCCACAATGTAGACAATATATGAATAGCAAGTTAACCATCTCTGAAGTCTTAATAAACGTTTTCATGAATATAATGAACTACCCGAAAATACTGATGCAGTTCCCATGATCACCAGGAAGCTATTCCCGAAATAAAAAGCAGTCTATGTGTTATTCCAGACAGATACCTATTCAATCTCTGTGCCAAATATCATCTAGATCTGTTCAGCCGTTTTTCGAGAAACATTACCTTACAAACATCCATTCATACAATTCACTCTCACAAACTTTGGTATTCATAAAATTTGTGGAATTTATATCTATAACTAACCAGTAGGCCACATGAGAAAATTGCGTTTATATTAACTAACTATTGTTAATAATCTAAAAATTTATCTATGAGGAAATTAAATGTTTTAGACCTAGACGACTGAGCTATGGAGCCAATCACTATAACTGCGAAAACTCAATTTCAAAATCGTTCAATAACGTAGCTAAACTGTTATAGAGATGTGAACAAACGGACGTGACGGAAACGCACGTAGACAATTAACTGAGGGCTGACGTCTGCAGTGATACATGTACTGAACCCCAAAGGGACGATGGAAATAAAGCGGACCCAAATAAACACCAAGTTCATACATTTTCTTACCTTTTTCCTCGCTTAACAAAATTGGAGCAGATAATGGTGACGATACTGTTATTACAAATTGAACGAAAGTTGACCTCAATCGCCTTTTTCGAATAACATTAATAGAATAAGCTTAGAGGAATATCAGTTAGAACATTACTCTGGCACTGCGTTTTCATTTTTATTTTACTCTTTCATGTCTCTGGTTCATATCACTGTAAAGAGTAACAATATAATGTTATAACAGTTAAATATAGCATTTTTTTAAGTTTAGTCCTAAGCCGAAATAATTCAGATTCGTGCCGCTTAGTTGAGGAAGAGAGATGGAGCTATACACTGTGCCTAGCTCCACTCTCTCCGTCTGCTGAGCGGCCCGGAATTGAATTGCTTCCCACGCATCGTGGTAAACTCCAGTCACAGAATAGATGATAATACTGCTCAGTTTATAATTATAATAATAATAATAAAAGTTTATTTCGGATAAAAGAAGCCGCGGTAGCCTAGTGCTATGGGTAATGGACCGCTGAGACGAGGTCTCGTCTTCGATCCCAGGTTTTACCATGGCACACACCAATGACTTTTCGATGCTTTTCGAAGTTATGTGTGTATTTATCGCAGGTTTATAAGTGCCCGGTTAATGGCAATAGGCTCGCCACCTATTACGTTGGGACCTAAACATAAACTGGCGAAATCTGGGTGCTAGCACCTCTGCCTACCCCTTCGGGGATATAGGCGTGAGTTTATGTTATGTTATGTTATGTTTTATTTCGGATAAAGTCCATAGAAGTTGTTAGTTCAGTACAATTTTCACTTACATACTAGGTATTGTTAGTAAGGTACATAATTTCTTATTTTAATTTCCTTATTAATGTCAGTGTGGAATACCATCCACCTTTTAAATAGGGGGGAGTCCCACCGGTTTGATAACGCCACCAGGATGCTGTAGGTGCTGCTCCTCGTGCGATACAATAAGAAAGCACAACGCTTTCTTATTATAGTTTCGAATTCGTCGACACGCTCCTCTGGAAACATCCTGGAGGCGCTGCAGTGCCTCGGCATCCCCATCAGCATCTTGAATGCGTTATTATATTGGACACGCAGGTCATCGCATGCCCGACGCGTAAAACCCACAAGCCGCATATGTTCTAATAATATAGTTTCTTATAATATGTTCTGGCCTAACTTATTATTATGTTCTATCTCACAATATAATGTATTTTTGTGTTCAAAAGCTTAAAATTAATCTCAATAAAGTATTATATTTAACTACTGTAACATTATATCATATTCATCTGCCCCAGTGGTTACAAATATACATATACCAGGCCACTCAGAAAGTATTGCGAAAAAAAGTTTTTATAAATGAGAGACTGGTCAGTTATAATCTATTTCTAAAATATGATTATTTATGAGTAAAAATAAGTACGTTCCAATTTCAAAAAAATATTTACCTATAGAACACTTTTTTTTATTTTCGGAAAACTTTCTGAGTGTCCCACGTACATACATGGTATGTATTTTTTTTTCCGTGCGGAAATCCCTTCGGATACCCCCCGCCGGCCAGCGGGGGCGGTTATGTCGGGCTTGAACCGACTAAAATCCCACGCCGTCTCGGGTCTTCAGACGCCGGGGTGTAAAGTTGCCCATAGAGCATATCCCTCACACCCCGACTGACCCTGGGCCATCTCCGGTTTCGAGATGGCCACCTCGGGTTTGGAAACCACGGTGTCCCCGTCTTGCCCCGGTTTGGGGGAGGGGCGCTAGTCGCCCCACCGTCCCGGCCTGCTTCTGCTGGGGTGACCGGCGGCCTCACCTGCCACCCCCAGGCCAGCGCTCATACATACATACCTATGTGCAAATGTTTAGAGGAAGCTAAATAGAAAATGTTTATGGTAGATAAACATTTTCTATTTAGTGTCAGGTAGGTACGAGTACATTCATATAACGCGATACCTACCGTTCTTGTTTCTAAACATGTTACAAATATTTAACTTTCGATAGCGCTTTGAATTTCGGGACCGTTGAATTATATACGGTATTTTTAACAAGAGATGGGTTCGTTTGTATTAGGAAACCAATCTCGTTGATATATCCATTAGCCAAATAGAGAACCTGGGCCCCTACACCGCCGTTAACAAAACAACTACGGGTATCCTCACTAAAGCACTCTCACTATGAAGAATCTAAAATTATTATGCTTTCATTTCTCTGTTCGTTTTAGTTTGCTAGCCCGTGGCGCAAAGTAAATATGTACTTAGAGTATGTCATTTTCATACAACGAGCGTTAATAATAGTATGCACACACGTGATTTTGAATCAAGTCATTTGATGAGGTATAAACTATGGTATGGTATTATGCTCGGGATTTCTCTACGAGATCGAATCAGTAATGAGGAGATCCGTAGACGAACTAAAGTTACCAACATAGCAGAGCGAGTCAGCAAGCTGAGGTGGCAGTGGGCAGGGCACATAGCTTGGAGAACCGATGGCCGGTGGGGCAGAAAGGTTCTTGAGTGGAGACCATGTAACGGCAAGCGCAGCGTAGGAAGGCCTTCCGCAAGGTGGACAGACGACCTAACAAAGAGCGCAGGGACTCGGTGGATGCAGGCCGCTACAGGCCGGTCGAAATGAAAGTCGATGGGGGAGGCCTATGTTCAGCAGTGGACTTCCTACGGCTGATTTGATGATGATGATAATGATTAAGTAATTTCTATTTTATGTGGCTCTTATTAAAATTATCAACTTAAATTATAATAATATAATAAGTAATTATTTTATTAGATTATTTCAATGAGTTTGTGGTAATAAACTTTTGATTTACCTTCAATAATATATTGCAGATGCTATGTAGCCTTAAAGCTACTTATATCAAACCAAACCTCTATCTAGTATTAGTATCTAGAAACACAAACTGTTAAATATAAGAAATAATGATTCTAAATGATCTCTGAAACTATTTGCGATATGATATGATATAAGCTATGGCTTAGAAATATCTGTCTTGATATCTCTATCATTTATTTAGATTTCGGGTGAAGTGTTATCTTCAGAACTTATCGTGCCATAACAATTAAGCAGGATAGATAAAGCTTTCTAAAATAAACGCAAATGAATTTCATGACAGAAAATGCTAAAATATTTATTTTTACATAGTAAGTATATAATTTCCAGGCCGTAAAACTCATATTACATTTTATTTAAAGGTCCACATTTTTATTACCAGTCACAGACATACTACATAGATTGATTAGGACTTAGGATTATCGCTATGAAAAAATACCAAACATTGCATTTCACATAAATAGTTATTTGAGCGAAATGTGTCAATTAAGTAATTTTGCTCTTTCAGTCATCACTGTCATTCTGGCGACTGTACCAGTTGCAAAATTTAATTTATTCTATCAGCCTTTATACTTGTTATTTTAAAATCACAATTACTGATGGCCAGTCAGCAGATATATTATTCGTATTGGAGTACCGATATAAAATACTTAAATTGTAAGCATCGTAATGAAAATAAAATAACATATTCTGTCCCCACCTGATATTTACGTTTGCTTCGGAATGTGCACTCGTTTATCGAAATATATACGACTATTTCAAGTGAAGCTATGTTATCAAATAAAATGTATACTATACTAGTAAGTTCGGCACCATTTTTACTTTCCTAATTGGCTACTTTCTTGTAGGTAAATAATGCGAAGGTGAATTAATATTGAAATATAATTCTATAATTGCATGCAGCACTCACTGCAGCCGGTCGGTCGGCAGCGCTGGCAATGTATTATTATGGAAATACTTTTCAAACTTGAACAGGTCAGTGTTCTTTGTATCGTAGCAAGTATCGTTCATTTGGCCTTAAAAATTACCTGATTTGAGCGGTCTTCAATGCGGTCATTTTTTGCATAATCACAACTTATGTATTCAAAATAAATACATAAAAAGTAATTTTGTGTCACTCATAAAAAGGAACAATGCTTTTTCATTTATAACTAACGCTTGGTGAATCATAATACATTTTTAAACGTTTTCATAATAAAGCAACGTGTAAACAAAATGAACAGACGTCGTCGTCGCGACGGCTACGTTTCGTTTCTGTTCTAGAAAATAAAGAGGTCAATAAAATTCTGTTCAGAGCAACAGCTATCGTTCAGTGAAGCAGCTATCTACATTTTATACTTTCGACGCTATCAACGTCGGGGCACTTTATTTCTTTACTTTGTATGCACACCGTGGTGTAAATGTTGGTTATTAAGAAACCCATCTGCTATCGATAAATTAGTTTAAAGTTACGACAGCTAACTAAGCGTAATTTATTAATTACTCAGTATAGTACTATCTTTAACATTATAGAACGTGACTACAGCATGGTTTTTAGCAGGATGACATCTGATCTCCATGTCTTGTAAACATGGAGTTCCAGTTAGCACCAATAATAATGATACTAACAATTAATATTTCATTCCCACACAAATTAATTATCCCCTTTCTGCAACACATAACGTCAACTGAAATATTCATGCAGTTTCATACCTATTCCTACAGAGCGAATGTTTTAAGTGGGCGTGGATGGATCCAAAACTAACGAACGGGTTGAAACGAGTATGATTCTTAGTTAGACCAGCTTTTATGAGACTTTTCTTACTGACTATCCTAATCGCCGGATGGTAACCCATCCACGTATCAAATGCGGCAAGCATTGCATAACCTTTGAAACCCTTTTTATTACGATATAATCAGGTAAATAACAGGAGAAAAAACAAAGATTTTTAATTTCACCACTTTAAGTACGGAACTCTAAAAATATAATGATATTCTTCAATATAATAATTTAGTTCAAATGTATTCAAAGCGCAATAAGTAATTTGCAATGTTTTTAAGTCCCAGCATTTAATCTTCATATTTACGGCATTTTAGAGGAGGTATTATGAACTCTATGTTACTTCCTTCCGCGAACTTAAGGTAAATATACTCTACCTTTTTTTTTTGTTGCGGCAATCCCTTCGGATACCCCCCCGCCGGCCAGCGGGGGCGGCTTGAACCGACTAAAACCGCACGCCGTGTCGGGTCTACAGAGGCCGGGGTGTAAGGTTACCCATAGGGCATTTCCCTCGCACCCCGACTGACCCTGGGCCATCTCCGGTTTCGAGATGGCCCCCTCGGGTTTGGGAACCACGGTGTCCCAGTTTTGCCCCGGTTTGGTGGGGAGGGAAGGGGGCGCTAGATGCCCCGCTGTCCCGGCGTGTAGTTATTTGCTACCCTATTATTTAGATAAAATACAGAAACAAAATTTAGAAATAATGCATATCTACTGGGTTATAAATTATTATTATCGTGTATTATTAACTATATTATTATGGTTACTCTCACTAAAATTGATACTCAATCACAACTGGTTGAAATAAAAACCGAAAATAATTAAGTAAGGCTACTATGAAGTACTCGTATCCACGTCGTAAAATCTCTTACTAATACAAATATTCAATATTTATATAGAACATCCGGAAACGTCAACGTCAGCATAAATCGGATACCGTCCGCAGCGTCGGATCCTAAACAGGATTGAAACTTGGACGGGAAGCAATCTAACGAGGACAACAGTACATACAGCGGTCTACCGACGTAGAGCCCTACGTAATTTAAAGAACAAACAAGCCACGGGACTGGGTTTACCTCCACTGCAACAAACTCTCGTCGTTGCTTTAACTTACTCATTTGCCGTTTACTATCAACTACTAATATAGACATAAACTTTAAGTTCTCCAAGTTCCGTCTGGTCTCCTTATTTTAGACTTTTGGAACAATATTTAGTTTCTATACTAGTATAACATTGTAAATTAGTTGTGTCTGTACATTGGCGATATTTAAAAAACAATACTTGGGTTATGTTGAATGAGCGATTCTGAACACAAAAATTTTATTTTTTGGAATAGTTGTTTGTTTGTTGCGATGTGATTTTGATGCGATTTTCTTTTCTATTAGAAAGATCTTGCTCAGACTTAAAATCTACCGTATGTTTGATTGCAATTAGTTAAGTGGAACCGGAGATCAAAAAAACGATAACCGACGTCCGCGCGGGCGGAGCCGCGGGCATCAGCATATATTATAAAATTAAAACCGCAATTCATAGAGCTAGCACAAAAATGATATTAAAGCCTTAGAATCTAATCAAAGTGGTAAATCTGTTGGTAAATAAAATTCTGAGGCTTAAAAATGTTATAACACCGCGTAGACGAGCTCAACTCAAGTGAAGCGTTATCAAGCTCAGTTAATCCTGTCTTCTGTTTTATTGAATAAATCTTCCTACCTGACGTACTTTTATCATTTTACGTGAATTCAATGGATTGGAAAAAATCGGACCGTCTGTGTATCTGAAACGTTACAATGATCACAAGGATACAGTTGAAATTTTAATTAAAATGCTAACAAAAAATTCTGACGTTTATTATGAGTAATCCTATTAGCGGTGCCTAGAACGTTGTTATGTTACGTGGCTGGGGGCGGAGGGAGGTAAAGCGGTGAGATGTTATTGTTATGATGGCATAAAGCGAGCCATGTATCTAGTGCGAGGCAGGTGGTGCTAACTACCGGGTGTATAGAGGAAACTGTCAACACTGGAACGACCTGAGACGCGGATGTATCTCACTATACAATGTAATGTTGCACGGTTTGCTAACGCACTAGTTAAAAGCTTTATCTTGAGGAAACTAAATTTTCAGTTGATTATTTAAAACGAATTTATTTCATAGTTTACTGGTTAAGAATACTCGTATCTGCGGCTTGAGTAACTATATATAAACTGAGAGTAAATCTAGCTTAGATTAATTGAATTATAGTTGAAGTAGGTTTAGGACGAATCTATATTATATCTTAAACCATCTTACCTGGAAGTCGGTAGGTACACCTGCTGATTGACGGCCGGATTGACCCTTTTGCGCCCTTTTGTGCATTTCATATTATTTACTGTAAAAACAGAAAACTGTTGTGTATTGCCTCCAGCATAAGTAGGTTTCTTTATAATGTATAATCTTTATCTGAATACCTAATAGGTATTATTTAACCTATTAGGTATCTGAATACCTAAAAAAAAAACTTTATCTGATAAAGTTTATACCTAATAGGTATTATTTAACCACGGGGACACCGTGGTTCCCAAACCCGAGGGGGCCATCTCGAAACTGGAGATGGCCTAGGGTCAGTCGGGGTGCGACGGATATGCTTTATGGGCAACCATACACCCCGGCGTCTGAAGACCCGAGACGGCGTGCAGTTTTAGTCGTTCAAGCCCGACATAACCTCCGGTATCCGAAGGGATTTCCGCACGAAAAAAAAAGGTATTATTTAACCAACTTCCAGGTACTATGATAATAGAGAAGATACCAGACAACAGAAGTCTTTAAAAAAGTCTAAAGCATGGTGGTCGTGAGAAATTAGATGACCTAAAACAAGCAAAGTATTATAAAAATCTCTTTATAGAAACTAAAACTTCTATAAAAGTCGACAATAATAAAAATTTCTTAAAGATAGTACAATCAAAGACAAACGTAACTTAACTAATTCTCAGTTATTGATCATCTTTGCGCTTAAACATTTCATAAAATAATGAGCAAAACATCAAGTAAAAATAACTTTGCCCTTTGGGGATTTTAAAACTGCTTACACAATAACTATTGTTGTCTGCAGTCCTACGTAAAAATGGATTGTAAATATTTTAGTACTAATTTAACTTTTGTCGTTGACTGTACCTACTAACACAACAGGATTCCTAACAAATTTTTGAAGATGTTGAGAAAGAAATTGAGAAAAGATATTGAGTTATCAGTTATTTTATATTACATAAACACTTTTAAAGGGAGCTTCGGGGACCACCTGCATTGGATCTCGGGGCTGCATACGCTGGTAGACTGCACGGCGTGGAAGGTGCTGAGGCGTGACCTCGTGGTGGCTATAGGGGTGGGAGTCCTCTTGGTCGGCAGCATGAACTCGAGGGGTCCTCTCGAAACCGGAGATGGCCCTGGGTCTTTCGGGGTGCAAGGGAAATGCCTTATGGGCCACCTTACACCCCGACGTCTGCATACTCGAGATGGCGTACGGTTTTAGTCGGTTCAAGCCCGACATAACCACCTCCGCTGGCCGGTGGGAGGGTAACCGAAGGAATTTTCCACGAAAAAAATAAGAAAAGGTTAACAGACAAATTAACATGAGTTGGGGTACTTGTTTTTCTTTAATTTTCCGACGAGCAATGAAATATTCCTTATGCTTGTTATAATTTCATTTCCATTGTACACATTTCATATGCAACCATGCCCAACAGGCTTAATATTCTACTTTATTCTTAGGTTTTTTACCAAGAATACATGATATACAACTTTCTGAGAAAAGTGTCTTACTCGTATCCTAACGTCTCAATAAGGTACCGTACATAAATAATAAATTTCGAATTTGGTAGCAACTATGTGAGTCAGCTTTGTAATTTGTACCTACATAATATAATTTTTATTTGACGTAAAACGAATTCATGGCATTTTGTTATTCATGAGTGTAGTTCCCGGTAAAGTAATATAGTAAAGACTCGCCCATTTCTTCCGTGTTGGAGGTATACTATAAGGCGACTGAATACTACGACTGATCTTCATCAGATAGTAAATGGTACGGCCCATGCAAAAGTACCCGGTTGACGACAGTATGCTTACCTACCTTATTACGTGAGACCAAAAAGATAGTTGACAAAATTTTGAAGTCAATACACCTTTGCCTCCCCTTCAGGTAAATAGGCGCTTAGTGAATATGTAAATAACTAGCTACTTTCATTTAGGTCGCGAACACAGTTTGTCGTTTGCTTTAAATAGTAGCCCATTAAATGACTGGTAACTTTGAAATATCTATCTATACTTTTATGAGATCTTATGATTAGGGGATCTAAGTTATTTATGATCTTAGGCTTACACACCCTACATCATCATCATCCGAGCGCCAATATTGGTTGCTTCCATAGCTTAGGTACCCTTTAGAGCCCGGGGTCTGTTCGCCTATTCCTCCTTCCCTTATGAAATGGTTTATCTTGACTTTGACAGCATCGACTGCCGTCTGGCCCCAACCCTAAGAGGAAAGCGTTCCCAAAGCTTCGTCTGTCAATCAGCAGGTGCACCGGCTTGCAGGTGAGGTTGGCTAAGACCCCGAAGATCTTGGTACTCTAATTTGATACACACATATTCAATATTAGATACACAATATTAACAGGTAGGAAAGATACGAGTTTCATTTTCCTGGTCGACTCCTGTGCGTATTCAGTGACAGCTAAACTTTTAACGTAATTTAGGAGCACTTTTGCTTTTTTTATTCGTGCGGCAATCCCTTTGGACACCCCCCCCCCCCCCCCGCTGGCCAGCGGGGGTGGTTATGTCGGGCTTGAACCGACTAAAACCGCACGCCGTCTCGGGTCTTCAGACGCCGGGGTGTAAGGTTGCCCATAGAGCATATTCCTCGCACCCCGACTGACCCTGGGCCATCTCCGGTTTCGAGATGGCCCCCTCGGGTTAAGGAACCACGGTGTCCGTCGCCTGCGACGTGCGGCGAGCATGTTGCGGGCTCGGCGGGCCGGGAGAGTTCTAAATCTTTCCCGGGCGCACTCCGCCATCTCCTTCGCGAGCATTACGCAGAAGGAGGTGGCGGCAGCCCACGCGCTCGCAATTAAGGAGTAACCATACTTTTTATAAAACACATTTCGAAAAGTGATTAATAAGTTATGGATGCTTGCGAAGCCACGAATATTATTCGTAAGACGACGATCGTATAAAACGTCTTTTTAGGGATTTTCTTTAGAAAAGCCCTATTGCTATTGAGTTGTCGTCGACGTCGTCGTCGTTGCCAATTTTCTGTCACGGTTTTGGGTATGAAGGAGATGAGCTATCGAGTTGCTGTTTTCGGTAATAGATTCGTGCTGGGGTGAACCATTGCAAGGTAAAGAAAAAATCGCAAAAAATCGCAAAACAAAAATCGCAAAATCGAAAATCCCTTGTATTCGGCTGAGCTCGTCTCAGGAATTCAACTTGTTTTATCCTTGTTTGCATATTATGTAGTACATTTACATGATAGCATAACATGCAAATATACAACTTAATATGTTATATATGTCCACTGTTCTGTTGGAAATAGTACCTTTTTTTGATAGAAAAAATCCGAGAACGTAAACCTATATTTAACAAATAGTACCTACACACACCTACAGACTGGTAAAACCTGTCCTAAAGCTAAAAGTTTCATTACCGCTTGTCAGTTTGGGTTTGTTTGATCAACAATTCTGTAAGTGCTCGAGTCCTCAGCTGGTAAATGGACAGGATGCCGATGTGACAACAGTATATACTCCATTTGCGGCGAGATTTGCGACTAATAAAAAACATCAATCTTTGCTCCTTTGAACAAAAAAAAATCTATTCTTAAAAATAAATGTTTGTACTATCAGGATTAAAATCCCGCCTCAACGTTATTCAAAACATTTAAAAAAAAAAAAAATTAATTTTAAAATTCTCCATGGAGGATAAAAATTTAATTATCTTGAAAATTAAAGGGTATAATCACAATTATACTAAGGTTTATTTTTTCTAAATTATATTTAACAAAAAACGAATGTAAATTAATAACTTGCCTTGTTGTAGGTAGTGAGTTGTGACTTGAGTTGTAGTTAAAATTAAATTGTCTTGTCAATTTTTTTTAAGTTTTTACTAATGAACTTTCTAGGTACGTTACTAGCCGACCCGGCAAACTTCATTCCTTCTTAGAATTAATAATAATAATAATAATTTATTTCCAAACATGTTATGTTGGCTACCTTATCAGCTGAATTTATTTCGTGAGTGTCTCATTTTTTTAACTATCCTAATTGCCGGGTGGGCCATCTCAAAGCCGTTGATGGCCAGGTTAAGCCGGGATATGGTCTATGGGTAACCTTACACCCCGGCGTCTGAAGACCCGAGACGGCGTGCGGTTTTAGTCGGTGCAAGCCCGACATAACCGCCCCCGCTGGCCGGCGGGGGGGTATCCGAAGGGATTTCCGCACAAAAAAAAAAAAAAAAAAGGTATGTAAACCAACTGTAATTCTACACTACAAACGGCTCAACGTAATTCCCTTAAAGCCAATGTTCTCAGTGCATCCCAGTTACACCTGCCGCTAGGCTTTTTGAACTAGAAGTACGTCGTTTTGGAAATAATTTTATTTAAGAATGTTTCTTTTTTGTATGTAACTTTGTTCGTTATTTTAAGTGAGCACCAGGTGGTGCTAACAGGCGGCGTTGCAGCGGAAATTGCCGTCGGTCGGTCTCGACGCTACCGCGACCGGCGGCGGAGTGAAACTTGGCTCGAACCACATCACCCATACTGGAATAGGCTCTTGTTAATTGTAGGCCAACACAGAAAACAATTAGCAGCACTCGTATACTCGTGCGCGCCAACCAAAGCGAATATTTTATTCATTACTTAGATAAAATCACAGACCCACTTACGTACAGGAATTAGATGTAACTCAAACAAAGATTATTATGTTAGAACTTTTGTTTGTTCAAATGAAACTTAGAACTGTTTTGTATTCTCATTTATGTTAGATTACTTTCAAACTAAGTCCGAGTTGAAAATCATAAATCCACCTTATCTTAGTAATCCATGGCGGTGATGGCGGTCTCCTCAAAATATACAAGAAAAAGTAAGTAGGTATACAACTATAATCAATTGGACGTAAGACAAGTTTAATTATTAAGATTTTTTTTTTTTTAAATAATTCTTAGTGTCGGAGCAACTTCTATTTATGTTAAATAGGTATCTCAATCTCCGTTCTCTGTAGCCTATTAATTTATAAATAATCATCGATTTCGAATATCATAAGATATTATTCATTTCTTTTTTAAGAAAGATTAGAAATGACTCACTTCTAGACGCAATCCTTGTCAACTTTGCTAGGAATGATTTCACATCCGTGAAGTAAATGACTGATTGAGAAACATACTTACGTTTTAGCAGTATAAGTTACTAGCTTTTGCCTGCGGCTTCGCAGAATGGGATCCATAGGAGCCTATGGGAACCTATTCCAGAGATAGTGCCTATATGTTATTCCAGACTATAATCTATCCCTGTACCAAATTTCAGCCAGATCCGTTCAGCCGTTTATGCGTGAAAGAGTATGAGTATGTGAGAGAGAGAGAGAATGTATGGAGGTTACTTACATCCATACATTCATACATCCGTACTCACAAACTTTCGCGTTTATAATATTAGTAGGATTGTTCTGCAATTGTTAGTTTCTATGATTAGCGAAGTCCGCTCTTAATAAGTCAAACGCTTATATTAAAAGTCGTAGTAGTACTCGGTACTTCTCGACTCCAGGTACGTTTAATCTCGAACCGACTGACGCAGGTGATCTCCGGTAAGGGGAGCTTCGGATCCGATGCAGGTGGTCCCCACCTGCATCGGATCAGGAAGGAGCCAACGCCTGAGTGCCATCACTGCGACACGAGCGAGGACTCGGGGCTGCACACGCTGACAGACTGCCCAGTGTGGTTGCCGAGGTGCCGAAGCGTGACCTCGTGGCAGCCATCGGGGTGGGAGTCCTCTCGCTCGGCAGCATGATTACGGTAATGTTGCGAAGCGCAAGCGCGTGGGCTGCCGCCGCCTCCTTCTGCGAGCATGTAATGCCCCCCCTCCCCCCAAACCGGGGCAAGACGTGGACACCGTGGTTCCCAAACCCGAGGGTCAGTTGGGGTGCGAGGGAAATGCCTTATGGACGTCTGAAGACCCGAGACGCTGTGCGGTTTTAGTTGGTTCAAGCCCAACATAACTGCCCCCGCTGGCCGAAAGTAGGGGTATCCGAGTTGATTTCCGCAGGAGAAAATAAAACCGGTCAAGTGCGAGTCGGACTCGCCCATGAAGGGTTCCGTAGCCGCAAGTAAAATTTTCATATTTGAGTTGATTGAATGAAAGGTAAATTGCGGTTTACCATTTATGACGTATTAAAAAAAAACTACTTATACTAGATCTCGTTCAAACCAATTTTCGGTGGAAGTTTACGTGGTAATGTATCATATATTTTTTTTAGTTTTATCGTTCTCTTATTTTAGAAGTTACAGGGGAGGGGATTTTACCATTTTGGAAGTGTCTCTCACGCAAACTATTCAGTTTAGCATAAAGTGAAGGTGAATTCATAGATATGTAGTATCTATGGATAGGTCTTCAAAAGTGATTACGTATGGGTATGATTTAAAAAAAAATCTTGATTTTCAGTTCTAAGTATGGGGACCCCCAATTTTTTTTTTTTTCTTTTTTTATGTGTAAATCTTAATGCGGTTCACAGGAAACATCTACTTACCAAGTTTCAACAGCATAGTTCTTATGGTTTCGGAAAAAAGTGGCTGTGACATACGGACGGACAGAGAGACAGACATGACGAATCTATGGGTTCCGTTTTTTGCCATTTGGCAACGGAACTCTAAAAAGTACGTTTCATCTTTTTATTCACTTTTCATTCCTTATATTATTTGTATAAGTACGAGACTAATTCTATTTATTGTGATCCTAAATTTATAGAATTAAGAATATTTCCTTCACATTTCACCTTTTAATTACGGAAAAGCATGGCTTTATGTATCTACAATTGTTACACCGCGACAATACTCCGTTAAACAAAAGAAACTGCCACATCAATTTATATCAACAGGGAAAAGCTAAACAAATGGATATCATGCATTCACCTGAAATGAAAAGGGCGTTTCCCTGACTTTACAATGTTTAATGACGTTAAACCAAGGAGGAAGGTGGTACCTTTGACGTTGCATTAGTGAACAATAGACGTAGGAACTAAAACTAGATTCGCCTTTATCTTCACAATTGTTATAAAACACAAAGCGCTTAACTAGTTAAAAGCTTTCATTAGGGTGTTTACATTTACGCCTTGTGGTCGTCCATACACACCTTATGACGTAGTGTAAGAAAACTATCGCATAGCAAAAGGCATTACCATGGCTATAAACAAAATATTTAGATAGATACTAGCGGACTCGGCAGACGCCGTGCTTTCGGGCAAGCATTTAGTGACATACCAACAGCGGCGCCACCAACCGGATCCAATTTTGTTTTAAAATGAGAGATATATATGCACAAAATTTTATCCAAATATTTCCAGCCCTTTAGGAGGAGTAAGGTGACAACCATAGGTACAGAAGAATTATATTTGTATACTAGCTTTTCGGCCGTCACTCCACCCGTGGATATATCGGTTATTGCCGACATCCACGCGAGCCTTTCAAAATATTTATTCCAAAATTCCAAACCAAAAGACATTTGACGTCATGTGCGTCATGTACACTCGATAATTTAACATTTTCTGTTTAATTTTGAGGAGTTTCTTGCTGCATCTCCGGATTCGCATATAAATTTTATTAGTATTGGACCTAGAACGTCCAATACTAATAAAAAACTAATTTCCCATCCCCTCCCAAACTCCTTTCCCATGCCCTCCCAAACTCCTTTCCCATCCCCTTTCCTTTACAGGGTCGGTAGCGCGTGTGCAACACCAGCGCGAGTGTGACGCCACTGGTGTTGCACACATCCATAGGCCGCGGTAACCGCTTCCCATCAGGTGGGCCGTGTGCTTGTCTGCCACCTTAGTGGTATTAAAAAAAAAAGTTATATGCGTCCAACTTGGAGTTAAATATCAACGAACATACAAAAAAAAAGAAACAGACGAACCTAGAACCTCCTCCTTTTTGAAGTCGGTTAAAAATAAACGAGGTCCAAAGTTTTTTCGTTATAAACTCAGCAAATCGCAAAATGTTTTATGATTTGTACACCTGAGACCTTCGGCTATGTAAAAAGCCATGTTGCCTTATTCACACGAGGTCCACTCTCCTTCAGCACCTCCTCAACTCTGCTTTTAGTGATCGGGCATATATTATTGGCATTACCTTGACTTGAACTTAGGCTCGACACTTAAGTTAAGTGCAATTTAATGGATTACCAAATAAAATCGAGTTTAGCTGCACAGTATCATGGCAAAAAACATTTATGTTGCTCCCACTGTCTTCTTGCACATTAATATAAAAAGCTATTTCTTCTTTGCGGTATCATTAGTTCCCAAATACTGGGATAAGAAAGTTTTCAAGTAACGAATCATAATTAATGAGTAGTATACTCTAAACTATCCTGCGTCGTCATATACCTTGATCATCATTTAATAATAGGTACTAACTGTGCCCGCGACTTCATCTGTGTGGACTTAGATTTTTAGGGTTTTAGTTTCTTTTGCGCAGAACTCTATTTTTTTCTAAAATTAAAGGTTACGCCTTGTAACATTACCCATCTGCCAGTGAAAGTCCCGTCAAAATACGCCTAGCCGTTCCAGAGATTACCTCTTTCAAACAGGCACAAAGCCAGACAGACAGACACCAATTTAAAAAAAAATGTATTTTTGTTAAAAGTATGTGTCATCAATCATTAAAAATCTGTTATTTTATTATTACAAACAGACACTTCAATTTTGTTTATTTAAATGTATAAAGATAATTTAAAAGTTTCATCACTGATACACAATAAGGAATACATTTCGTGTGATATTTGACACAAATAATTTAGCCTCTAGCCTAGTCCTATTCCAGATCATAATCTATCTGTGTCATATTTTATCGTAATCTGTTCAGCCGTTTTCGCGTGAAAGAGTAACAAACACAATTACATCCACACATCCATACAAACTATCGAGTTTATAATTTAGTAGGATAGGATAGGATTTTAGGTAATATTGAAGCCTGAAAATGGCTTTGAATAAATAAAGATTCTACGCAATTTATATCAGCCCACCATTCGTCGAACTACCTGGATAATATGGAGAAGGTAGATCATGTTTGTAACATATAGCATGAACTATTTAACAGGACCACAGATCGGGGCTATGACAGTGACGTAGGGATGCGGTAAACCGCAGAGTAGACGCTTTGAGACCATCTTGGTCCTTCTATAACAATTATTACAGAATTCGCGCAAGTTGAAATCAAAGGACATATAATAAAATACTGTTAAAGTTTGAGTTACATTGATTTGAATATTAATAGAAATTAAAAATTGTTTTTACACAAAAAAGTTTGCAACGCTGATATTTTTTATCTTACACTATTATAAATGTGAAATCTTGAATGGATGCGTGGATGGATGTTTGGGTGTTACTCACTCGTAGTATAAAGGCTAAACGAATCTATAGTCTGGAATAGCACATAGGCTCATTTTATCCCGAGAATTCGCGTGGGACACGGATAAGGGACGGAGCAGCTGTCAACACCTAGCTTGTTTCCCTATATCAGTTTCTTTTTAATTAATTACGGAACGTAGCTTGGCACACCCCTGGTTAATCCGTTTTGAAGCTGTTTGGATTACTTACTCGCTATGAATAAAGAGCTAGCTAAAAAAAACTGTAAATTGTATTTCCAACTTGCTCTCACGTCTAAAAATATAAAAGGGCTTTATTCACTTCGTTCATTCATTTCGTTGTGTTTACATTCACTGACAATTAAAAAACGGTTAATATTTGTTCATTGTTTGTTCTTCAAACATCAAACACAATGACTAATCCGATTTTGATGAACGCTTATGATTAAGATTTAAAAACTCGCAATACCAAAATATATACGATGACGGAAGTTAAATTTGACGCTTAAAATAAAACCAATAGAATACGCTAATAGTATTTATGAAGTATGGTCATTGTAACCGTCGTCGTCGTAGTCAGAGGTAAACTAATGGGAGCTCAGCGACGACTTCGTGTAGCAAATTCTATATGGATGAAACAAAACGAAAAAGTATTCCATTTTAATAGATCCATCTTACAATCCACGAAAAAATCAGTTCTGTTAGATCAATCTTACAAACAGAATGTTGGTTTTTCCGTACTGTTCGATGATATATACGTCTTAAAAAGATACTTAAAAATACATTCCTAAAGGTTACGTGCGTAAATCCCTTCGGATACCCCCCCCCCCCCCCGCCGGCCAGCGGGGGTGGTTATGTCGTGTATCGACTAAAACCGCACGGCCTCGCCTGGTAGGTTACATAATTATATGGGTTACACTATGAAAAGTTTACAGAATGAAAGAGTTACACTTACAAATTTGGTATTGAATCTGTTAATAGTTACCCCTTTCAGTTGTGTAACCGTTATATAAATGTAACAGATATCAATCTGTTAACAGTGTTAATAAGTGTTAACCGAAAAGCTACGATGGTAAATTTACTATCCTATTATATTTATAATCAAAATTTTAAAATAAAGGTATTTCGTACTCCCCCAAGCGCCGCCTCGAGGCCAAAGCCCCGTTCGTCCGCACCGGGTAGCAGGGGTGCTGCTCAGGAGCGGCCACATTCGCGGCGGGATGCGGAGATGGACGTCCATTAATGGACACACCAATCCGCATCCTGCAGGTAAACATAAACCACTGCACCGGTGCTCAGGATCTTTTGTACCAGAGCATCGTAAAGTGGTCTATCAATGTGGTCGTGGTCGCTGAGCCGCACTGGGTCCACCCCGGAAGCCCGATGGACCTGGACGGCGTAGCGACCGTCTTCGGGGGTTCCGCCGCGGACACCTCGCGCCTTGCAGTTATTGCAAGGGGCCGAGGCTGTTCGCGGCGGACTATTCTTCTCGCCAAGTCTTGACCAGTATGAGCTTGAGCTATGGCTCGCAGGACTGGAAATCGTTCTCGCTGCGTGCCATCCTCGCCCTGTCTTGGTCCTGGGAGACTTCAATGCCTGGTCTCTGGCTTGGGGCTCCCGGGAAACTAATGCCAAGGGGCGAGTTCAGGAGGACTGGGCCAACAACCGTGGCCTAGAGGTCCTCAACCAGGGGAGTGTCGCCACCTGGGAGCGGCGGGGGCTCAGTTCGGTCGTGGATGTTGCATTCGCGACCCCTGCTCTCGCCCGCCGCGTCCAGGGTTGGCGCGTGGTGGAGGAGGAGGAGACGTCGTCGGACCACAGGTACATTCGGTTCAACGTCTCCCCTCCACCTAACCTACCGCCGACTATAGCGAACCCCCCGAATCCACGTTGGGCGCTCAGACGCCTGCTCGGGCTTTCCTGGAGGCATCCATTGTGCAGGCCTGGATTCCGTCACCGGCCAGGCCTGCCAATGTCGACGCAGAGGCCGAATGGTTCAGGAGAGCCACGTCGCATATCTGCGACGCGGATATGCCTAGGGTTAAGCCCGGCCCGGCAAAGAAACAGGTGTACTGGTGGGCAACGGAGATCGCACAGCTGCGAGCAGCGTGCGTGACCGCTCGCCGCCAGTACACCAGGTTTCGCCGGAGGCGTGGCCGCTCAAACGATGCGGCAGCCCGAGAGGCGGACCTATTTGAGGCGTACAAGGGGGCCAAGAGGACCCTGCAGGTAGCCATTAAGCAGGCCAAACGGCGGGCCCGCGAAGAGCTGCTGGAGTCTCTGGAGCAGAACCCATGGGGGCGAACTTACCTTGCGGTCAGGGGCAAAATCCACCCAAGGGCGCCCCTACTGACCCAGAGCCTTCAGCCGAAGTGGCTGGAGGGGATACTGGGCTCTTTGTTCCCAGCGAGAGCGGAGGAGCATGTTCCTCCGCGTATGGCTCCGCCTCAGGCGCCAGACGCTGATAATAGCGAGAGCGATGTGTCCGAAGTCAGGGAGAGTGAACTGGGGGTAGCAGTGCTCCGGCTTAAAGCCCGGAAATGCACTGCCCCCGGACCCGACGGCATTCCAGGCCGAGCATGGGTCCTGGCCCTTGAGGAACTAGGGCCTCGACTGGTGGCGCTCTTTAGCGCATGTCTCGAAAGGGGCCAGTTTCCAAAGGCGTGGAAGACGGGGAAACTGGGGGCCTACCGCGCAAGTGTCGTCGAAATCACAGCCGTCGAAATGTTGCGCTGGTCACGGTCGACGGCCATTTTGTACCGCCCCATTGATAATCGATGCTGGCGCGGCGTAAGAATTAATGAAACGCTGTTTTTGACAGTTAAATAGCTGCCGCCTAAAAAAATTCTAATCGACGGCGTCGCTTTGAAGTGTCATTTCATTACGGCACCTCATGAGCTGTCGTTTTGAATATTATTTTCTTTTCCGACGATTGATTACGATGCCGATTGCACATAACACTGGGCTACTATGGCTTTTATGGGTGCGACTGCCGACGAGTGGGTTCTGCCGTCCTATTGCACCAAACATTGGGCTACTATGGCTTTTATGGGGGCGACTGGGTTCTGCCCTCCTATGGTACCTAACACTGGGCTACTATGTCTTTTATGGGGGCGACTGCCGACGAGTGGGTTCTGCCCTCCTATTGTACCTAACACTGGGCTACTATGGCTCTTATGGGGGCGACTGGGTTCTGCCCTCCTATTGTACCTAACACTGGGCTACTATGGCTTTTATGGGGGCGACTGCCGACGAGTGGGTTCTGCCCTCCTATTGTACCTAACACTGGGCTACTATGGCTTTTATGGGGGCGACTGCCGACGACTGGGTTCTGCCCTCCTATTGCACCTAACACTGGGCTACTATGGCTTTTATGGGGGCGACTGGGTTCGGCCCTCCTATTGCACCTAACACTGGGCTACTATGGCTTTTATGGGGGCGACTGCCGACGATGGAATTTCGTCCTCCAACTCCTTCGCTTATTCCTTCCTTCTGAAAGATACGAAAACAACAAACAACACAGCATAAACGCTTAAGTAGGTAAGGTAAAGATTAAAGAGTGTTTTAATTCGTCGCAGGTACAATAGAAGGGCAGAACCCAGTCGCCCCCATAAAAGCCACAGTAGCCCAGTGTTAGGTGCAATAGGAGGGCAGAACCCACTCGTCGGCAGTTGCTCCCATAAAAGCTATAGTAGCCCAGTGTTAGGTACAATAGGAGGGCAGAACCCAGTCGCCCCCATAAAAGCCATAGTAACCCAGTGTTAGGTGCAATAGGAGAGCAGAACCCAGTCACCCCCATAAAAGCCATAGTAGCCCAGTGCTAGGTGCAATATGAGGGCAGAACCCACTCGTCGGCAGTCACCCCCATAAAAGCCATAGTAGCCTAGTATTAGGTACAATAGGAGGGCAGAACCCAGTCGCCCCCATAAAAGCCATAGTAGCCCAGTGTTAGATGCAATAGGAGGGCAGAACCCAGTCGCCCCCATAAAAGCCATAGTAGTCCAGTGTTAGGTACAATAGGAGGGCAGAACCCACTCGTCGGCAGTCGCCCCCATAAAAGCCATAGTAGCCCAGTGTTAGGTACAATAGGAGGACAGAACCCAGTCGCCTCCATAAAAGCCATAGTAGCCCAGTGTTAGGTGCAATAGGAGGGCAGAACCCACTCGTCGGCAGTCGCCCCCATAAAAGCCATAGTAGCCCAGTGTTAGGTACAATAGGAGGGCAGAACCCAGTCGCCCCCATAAAAGCCATAGTAGCCCAGTGTTAGGTGCAATAGGAGGGCAGAACCCAGTCGCCCCCATAAAAGCCATAGTAGCCCAGTGTTAGGTACAATAGGAGGGCAGAACCCACTCGTCGGCAGTCGCCCCCATAAAAGCCATAGTAGCCCAGTGTTAGGTACAATAGGAGGACAGAACACAGTCGCCCCCATAAAAGCCATAGTAGCCCAGTGTTAGGTGCAATAGGACGGCAAAACCCACTCGTCGGCAGTCGCACCCATAAAAGCCATAGTAGCCCAGTGCTAGGTGCAATCGGCATCGTAATCAACATTCGGAAAAGAAAATAATATTCAAAACGACAGCTCATGAGGTGCCGTAATAAAATGAATGAATTTTTAGGCGGCAGCTATTCACCGTCAAAAACAGCGTTTCATTCATTCTTACGCCGCGCCGGCATCGATTATCAATGGGGCGGTACAAAATGGCCGTCGACCTTGACCAGCGCAACATTTCGACGGCTGTGATATCGACGACACTTGCGCGGTAGGCCCACTGGTCCTTATCCGGAAGGCGAGGCGGCCGGCGGATCAGCCATCCGGTTACCGGCTGATCGTGTTGCTCGACGAGGTGTGCAAGCTCTTTAAGCGGATTATTGCAGAGCGCCTCGTCGAGCATCTCACGAAAATGGGGCCAGATCTGAAGGACAACCAGTTCGGTTTCCGCCGGGGGCGCTCCACCGTGGAAGCGATCATGCGCGTTAGGCGTCTGGCGGAGGAAGTAGTCTCGCGGAGTGGGGTGGTGGTGGCGGTGTCTCTCGACATCGCCAACGCCTTCAACACCCCACCCTGGAGCTGCGTTAGGGAGGCGCTCGCGTATCACGGAGTGCCTCCTTACCTCCGCCGCATTGTCGAGGCATACCTATCCGAGAGGGCCATAGTTTACCCGAGCTGGCTAGGGCCAGGGCATGGAGAAGTGTCGTGCGGTGTTCCACAGGGGTCGGTCCTAGGGCCACTCCTGTGGAACATCGGATAACACTGGGTGCTGCGCGGTACGTTGCTCGAGGGTGTCAGCATAGTGTGTTATGCTGACGACACCCTCGTTATGGCGCGGGGAGCAGCGTACTGAACCGCGGCACTAAAGGCCACGGCAGGGGTTGCTCAAGTCGTGGGTAGAATACGGCGGCTGGGACTCGAGGTGGCTCTCCACAAATCCGAGGCTATGTGTTTTCACGGGCCTCGGAGGGGGCCTCCTGCGGGAACCAGCATAACCGTAGGGGGCGTAAGCATCGGCATCGAGCCCACGATGAAGTACCTTGGGCTCGTACTCGATAGCCGATGGGACTTCGGATCTCATCTCCGAAGTCTGGTCCCGAAACTGAGGGGGGCTACGGCCGCATTATCGCGGCTGATGCCCAATGTAAAGGAACTCTACGCCCCTACTAGGAGACTGTACCTGGGGATCGTGCGAAGCATGGCCCTATATGGGGCCCCCGTATGGGCGGAGAGTCTGGCGGCCCGCAATGTGGTTGCTCTAAACAGCCCGTTAAAGGCGATGGCCCTCAGAGTCATCAGGGGGTATCGCACGATCTCCGTCGAGGCGGCATGTCTCCTAGCCGGGACCTCTCCATGGGACCTGGAAGCGAGAGCCCTTGCGCTGCTATACCAGTGGCGCAAAAAGGCGCTGGAGCGGGGCCATAGGCCGGGGCCCCGAGAAATCAGGGCTCAGCGGTCCTTGCTCCACCAGGAACTCATGGAGACATGGAGGGTGCGACTTGAGCATCCAAGGTGGGGGGAATCCACCATTGCGGCGGTGAGACCGATCATGAAGGAGTGGTTGGAGAGGGACCATGGGGACCTCTCCAACCACTCGACAGACAGACAATACTTAGACAAGATACATCTTCGAATGACCACTACTTCGACAGATTTTTAAAATTATATTCCAACTAGCTTTTGCCCGCGACTTCGTCCGCGTTAAATAAGCAATCCGCCCGGAATTTGTAATCTATAAGTTTATTAGGAGGTACTTTAAGTTAAACACTTTAAAAATTAATATTTAGCTCTTACATAATTATTAAAGTACCTTCTTACAAACCACGTTACAGGTTCTGCCTTCAGGTGCTAACGCGGCCAGGTTGCTTGGTGAGCTCATCCTCGAGCAGGCCACGTAGAACTGACCGTGGGAGAAGCAATTCCCTCTTAAGTCTATTCCCGCTGTTTTCAGTGACTGACCCTGAGCTTCATTAATCGTCATAGCGAAACAGATCTTAAGAGGGAACTGCAATCTCTTGAATTCGAACGGGTACTCCGTTGGTATCAGAGGTATTCGGGGAATAATTCACCTCGAGCTCAGCCGGTAAATATAATGGCCTTTACCACGATTGACACGATTAATTGTTAACCTAAAACCAAAGTTTCATGCTTGTAGCTTCAAAAATGACGGACTTCCACACAATCTTTCAACCCTCTTTTCTCCCCGTTAGGGGTTGAATTTTGCCTGCAGCTTCGCCCGCGTGGTCATTGGGAAATGTTAAACGTGTTTTCCCGTGGGTATAAGACGTTTTTACCTAAGACTATCCCCATAAAAAAATCATGTAAATCCATTGCTTCCTTTCAAAGTCAAAATATTTTATTGCTCGTAAGTATCAAATATACATTTATACAACGTCAAGACGACGTGAAAGAAGGACAAAGAAACAAACACACTTTCACATTTAGCTTCTGCTCGCGACTTCGTCTGCATGAGAATTGGGTCCAGAGAGAAATGAAAAATGTGAGTAATAAAAGAAAATGGAATAAAAAAAATTAACCCGTGGTATCGCTTGCGCTGTAATAGAGATAATTAGCTGCAGTTTTGAGTGATTAAGTATTTAATAACTCAAAATAATATCTCACAAAAATTATATTTTTGTTTGACGCACATACCTAATTTAATTTAATATACTTCTGTACACGACATTGTATGATTTATTATTTTCCGCCAGTACGTGTAAGTTCTGGGCACTCGATACTCTTGAGCAACCGACATAAAGCTGACCATGTGAGAAGCAAGGAGTGCCCAAATGAATTCCTGCCACTTTCAGTGTTTGGCCCTGGGACTTATTAATGGTCATTGTAAATGCCAACTTTATGGGAAATTGCAGCCTCTTAAATTGAAATGGCAAATTATTTGGGATAATTGGTATTCGAGGAATCAACACGCTCTCTCCATTTGCTGCTCCGGTAAGAATAGTGGCCTTTATGATATTCCTCCCCAGCTCTGTGACACGCAGCCTGGTGCCATTGCACAATCTCGGTGCATCAAGATTACGCATCAACAAAACTGGGACGCCAACCTTAAGCTCCAGTTTATGGGAAGGCACGCCTGTTAATTCCAAGGTGTTAAGAAATTCTACAGGGTAAGTTGTACTGTCGTCACTGCTCATCACCGTGTCAATGGATGTGTATATTTTTGATTCGCTGACTAACGCTTCCAATATCTTTTTGTTAATTTTATTGACTGACTCATTTTTCGGCGATAGCACTGCCCTCTCACATAACCACTCTTCGTTGCTGACATTGTTTTCTAAGTTCGGAAAAACGTACGAAATAAGTTCATCCTCTGTCGTCACTGGATGGCAAAAATCATGGGTAAATTCAATTTTACCATCTATGTCCGTTTCTAGTCGACCCTCTCCGATTTGCAGCAGCTTAGAGGCATAGGCACCTGATTCCAAATCATTGAAAAGTTGGACACGCATGTTGCACGTAAGGTGGAGCTTTTCTACCTTGGACCACAGTGGCGACGCCTTGAGACACGCATTCATTTCATCCGCCGGTGTACCCCTCTCAATTACAGGCAGTGTCTGCCTGAAATCACCAGCGAGCAAAACTACAACACCTCCCATCAGAGCCTGGTTGCCACGGATATCTTGCAGGCTGCGGTTCAACGCCTCTACCGCGCGCTTATGCGACATAGTGCATTCGTCCCACATAATTAACTTGCACTGTTGCAAGAGCGCGCCGCGGTTGCTACTTTTGCTGATGTTGCATGTAGGGGCTTCTTCGCTCGCAAGATTTAGTGGTAATTTAAAAGTAGAATGTGCGGTCCGACCACCACTAAGCAACGTTGCAGCGATTCCCGAGGAAGCCACAGCCAGGGCTATGTTACGGTCCTTGCGAAGTCGGGCCAGCAGTAGGTTTAGCACAAATGTCTTGCCAGTGCCCCCGGGTGCGTCAAGAAAGAAGAGTCCCCCATCACCACTATTTACGCGCTGTATAATTAAATCATAAACATGACGTTGCTCGGGAAGTAAACGTGGCGCCATTTCATTGACAAAAGTATTTAAGGCTGTGGTATCGTAATTAAGTTCTCTTACAACATCGCTTGACAATTCTCCTCTTCGTTGTGGTGTGGGCAAACCGAAATCCCCCATATTTTTTCCAGATAAGTTAATTATTTTTTCCTCTATTAATTTCAGAGCCTCATTAATTATTAAGTCTTCATTCGTGCCTTGTAGCCTATGCGCGATATCCTCCGACAGTGCGTCCTTGTATTTATCCCACAGCTGGAGAGGGTTGGAGAGGCCGCAAGTGCTTACTAAAATTGCAAACAGCTCTCTGAGTTTGGCGGCTGAGCGACACAGTACGGCTTCCTCCATGGTTAAGTCCCAGTGGTTGTCATCTTCCAATAGCCCACGTGCCTCACATGCTTCCCTGAATGTCGCTCGCTCTAGCCCATCAACTTTTTTCAGTGCCTGAAAGTTCGTCGGACCTCGCACCTGATTGAGCAACATGCGTAAACAGTAGCATTCGAAATTGCTGACGTGCACGGTATACATGCGACCCAGTGCATCTCCAGCCTTTACACCTGGCCAGCCCTCTACAGGTGTCCCCTGTACACGGCGCTTCCATTCTTTCCTCGATGCATTCCACGTGTAGTACCTCGGCACTTCAGCGTATAGTAGGGTTTTTGCGAAGTTGTCACTTTCGCATAGTTGGAAAAATGCAGTCAATGTTGTCTTTGGAGGCGTCGCACTCTATCGCGGAAATTGTGCCCCGTGAAGTAAACGCGCTCGCCATTGGGCAGGTGCACGGCTAGGTGGGTGACAGTGGGGTGTCTCTCGTGGAGTGGTAAGCCAAAGATTCGCCACGCCGCTTCATTGCTGCTCACGTATCGGCCCGCCCTGAACGTTTGCACTTCATCTCTGGGGTCAATATTTACATCGCCAGCTTGTCTCACATTGAAAATTGCTTGATCGCTCCCTTTGTTTATGTACTTGCATATATATTTTATGGCCTGCACTGAACTACAGAACTCTACATTAATATGGGCATCGAAGATTTTGATAAGAAGGGGAGAATAGGGCACTACCCACCTGTTATCCAACACGATGTACTCCTGACCATCGCGAATTCTAATAGTAGCTGTGCGTCCTCCATCGTGAGGTGCTCTTCGCTGGTACAGTGGGTATCCATTTTCGCTTGTCTGCGTGGCCTTCAGTAACGCCCGGGGGTACTTTTTGGTACACTTTCCATCCTTCATGCACGGAGATGATATATTGAGTGCACCACATGGACCATGGATCATACTTTTGACAACGGTGTCGTGTAGTTTTTTGTCAATGTTGGCATCAGGGATTTCCGCACTAATTACGTCGTCGATTTGGCTGGGACGCAATTTCTCTTTTAGCCACAATAAAAGATGTACGTGGGGTAAGCCTCGCCACTCTATGGAGTACATGAAGCACTGCGTCTCTCCAAATATTTGACCTTTCGTGAGCAGAGCGACTAACTTCTGTACTTTAATTTTAAAAACTCTGGCAATGAGGTCGTGCCTGTCAGTGGCCTTTTGGCCAGGCATAAGTTCAACGGTAATCTCTGGCCATGCCGAGTTGCACGTAAACGTGATGAACAGATCAGGGCGCCCATAGTGCCGAACGTATGCGAACGCATCTTGCGTGTACTCATGGAGGTATCTTGGGCTGTTTACGACGGAAGAGGGGAGTATAACCATTTGCCCTACATCACTGGCGTTAACTTGCGCGTCATTCCTTACAGCGTCTTGCAAATGAATGTAGTTTTCTGCTCGCAACTTGCTTTGATTTAAAGAGATGTACCTCAAGCGCTCACTTTCTATTTTGACATACATATCAACTAAGAACTGGTGCAGAAGTTGCTTGCAGCGCAGCAGCAGATTAAAATCGTTGTTACGCACCATGAGATGGTAGGCATAGAAGTCCATGCAAGAAACTTTTTTGTTAGGCACTGGACGCCCAGTCTGTGGATTCATCTGTGGTATTTCAAAATGATACCCTTCCTGGCCTTTCCAAAAAATAATCGGGTACTGGAGAGCGTCGTAGAACCTATGCGTGTCGGCAATGCGACTGAGCTGTCCATCGCGCATGCGCAGCACGATGTCCCTGCTGGCGGTGTGTTCCGAGCCGGCCACCACTGCCGCCACCTCGCTAGTGGTGGGCGCGTTGTAGCGCCGCTCGTGCTGCCCGCGCGGCACGCGGTCTGGGTGGATTACCACTTTGAAGCTTTCATTAGGCATGTTCTCCAAAGCGGTTTTGAATTCGTGTACCAAAATATTATTATCGTTGAGAACCCTTTGTATTTTTTGAATTGTCTGTCTCTGAACACCTTGAACGATGCGAGAACGTCGCTCTACTTGCGCTTCCTCATCGCCTAAAAAATAAATTTGTAAAAACTGTGGCTGCCCATTTGACACAGGAAGCAGGGTCCCAATTCTATGATAAACCTGCCCTTGTACAGTAAATGTTGGAAAAAACCCCGGCATGGTAATAACTCTATCCGCCCCAAAAGATGTCATGTGGAAGCACCCATTGTATTTTCTGATATTATTTAAAAAATGCCGCGATTCGTCTGTTCTACATGAAAATAATTCTTTCAATGGTTCCGCTGGCTCCTCTAACCGTGGGATTACTATTTTGCCCCCAGAACAACACATTCCAGCCGTCTCTTCTTTCCATTTCAGCGCATTGCAAAATCTACACGCTTTATTCATTCTCTCCATTTTGAGGAGCCTATGACTGCCGTAGTCGAGACTCGCATCATACTCCAATGCAGCGCGTTCAAAGACACCCCAAGTGTTTCGAGTAAATGTTCGCCGACGCTGCGCCACCCTTTCAGCAACAGCCCGTCTCCGAGCTTCTGCTTCCTCCACAGTCTCAGCAGCCCGCTGAGATGCCACGTATTCAGCAAATTGCTGCCGTCGCTGATCAGCCTGCCCCGGCGTTTCGGCTGCTCTTAAGCTGGCTTGCCGCTCAGCTTGTTCTTGGCGCCGCACCTGAGATTGTTCAGGCGTCTCAGCAGCTCGCTGGGATGCCAGATATTCAGCAAATTGCTGCCGTCGACGGTTCGCCTGCTCCGGCGTTTCGGCAGCTCTCAAGCTGGCCTGTCGCTGACATTGTTCATCGCGCCGTGCCTGTGATTGTTCCGGCATCTCAGCAGCTCGCTGGGATGCCATATAGTGAACATGTTGTTGGCGTCGATAATCCGCCTGCTCCGGTGTTTCGGCAGCTCTCAAGCTGGCCTGCCGCTGAACTTGTTCCTCGCGCCGCGCTTGTGATTGTTCCGGCATCTCAGCAGCTCGCTGGGATGCCATATAATGAGCGTGTTGTCGGCGTCGATGATCCGCCTGCTCCGGCGTTTCGGCAGCTCTCAAGCTGGCCTGCCGCTGAACTTGTTCCTCGCGCCGTGCTTGTGATTGTTCCGGCATCTCAGCAGCTCGCTGGGATGCCATATAATGAGCGTGTTGTTGGCGTCGATGATCCGCCTGCTCCGGCGTTTCGGCAGCTCTGAGAGCCGCTTGACGCCCAGCTTGCTCAATCCTCCTCAGCTCCGCTTGAGGAGAAGTCTCTAGATTTCTGGATACCTTCATAGCTCTCGCATTTTTAGAATTTCTCGACAAATTAGATTTGCGTTTTCCCGGCATGTTTTAAAATTGGGAAACTGTGATTTTGGATTGAAGTAAAAACAACAAAAGAAAATTACCTAAATCAAAATTCGCTAACGAAGACAAATTAATCAAAAAACAAACAACGAAATCCGAAATGCTTAGCAAATTTATTAAAAAGAAACAAAACGAAACCAAACAACAATTCCAAATCGCAAAGCAAGGAATTAATTCCGATAAACGAAGCAAAAGACCGTTAGTAAAGAGAACAGTGAAACCAAAACAACAGTACCAAATAATAAAGCAAATAAATCGAATCCAGAAAGTAAACCTAGTCGTTATTCATTAAATTTGTCAAAACGCAGATATAAACGCAGGTAGCCCCTAGATAAGAGATGTTCGGCGCGATAAACGTTAGTGCTTATATGAAATCCGCAAGACGTAACCGCGCTTGCGCGTTTTAAATGTAAGGCAGCGCCATCTATTGATGAAGTTTGAGAACTATTTGAGGGTTCGAAATAATCTGTCTCTCTCCGTGTCATAGATTAAAATTTTCTGCGTTAGTTATTCTTTAGAATATAAAAAAATGTGTTTGTTTATTTGTTTGTTTGTCCTTATGGACCTTATGGCGCTTCAACGCCTCAACCAATCGTGATGAATTTTAGCATGCATGTAACCTATGATATGGAAATGGACATAGGCTACTTTTTATCCAGATCCCTGAAACAGTTCCCGTGGGAATCCAAAAATTGTTTGTGAGCGAAGCCGGCGAAAAGCTATTATTATTATGTTATAAAAGAACAGTACCTACATTATCACCAAATTATTATGATTATTATGATATATATGATTTTACCACGGGAACTATTTGAGAAATCGGGATAGAAAGTATCCTATGTCCTTTTCCATGTCATAGGTGACATGCATTCCAAATTTCAAAGTTTTCTCCCCGTGGCTTCGCTGGTAAACAATTTTTAATTTTCCCTCGGGAACTACTTAAGGAATCGGGATAAAAGGTAGCCTATGTTCTTTTCCATGTCACAGGCTACATGCATGCCAAATTTCATCCAAATCCGTTCAGTCGTTTTTGCGTGATTGAGTAACAAACATCCAAACATCCAAACATACAAACATACAAACTTTCACATTTATAATATTAGTTAGATAATATCGGTTAATAATCGGTTACCGATTGAGCTGAAATTTTGCATGTGTAAATCGCGTGACATATTGCTGATCTGATGATGATGATGGAGCTGGAAAGTGGCCATAGGAACTTCTTAATTAAACGAAACCACCTTATCGAATTTGGGCTCATTTGAATCGTCTTGACGAGTAGTTTGTCTTTTAATGGTAACCAGGATGTGATCCTGGAGCTGGAAAATGTTCATAGGAACTTTGTAATGAAACCACGTAACCCCATAGAGTTTCAGCTGGTTTGATTCGTCTTGACGACTACATGCCATATTATTTAATAAAAGATTGTTTTCTTAAGTTTTCTTTTTTAAATTTAACTTGTTTTTCGGGTCGTCTCCGAATTGGCGGGGCTGGTTTTGACGAAATTTTACTGCAGGTAGCTGAGGTTATAAAGGCGTAACTGAAGCTATTTTTATTTTTTTTAAATATTGGTGCTTCAAGCAATAACCCAGGTTTAAGACCGCGCGGACGAAACTGCGGGTACAGCCAAGCCAGCTTCAAATAAAGTCTAACATTACAACTTTAGCAACTTAAAGCAATATTGAATACAAAGAGTAATTTATCAACATTATAATTTTAATAGTAAAAATTAGAATTGTGTATATTAATAATACTATATGAGTATTCATATATATTTATATAGGTGTCTTTCCTGAAAAAAAGTCAAAAATCCGTCAGGCGTAGCTCGGGCGCCCCGGTATGTACTATGTCTTTAAGTTAGCAACTCAAACAAAGGCATCTCCCCAAATCCATACTCGACAGTTCAGAAATAAGATAGAATAATTACTTAAGTGCTAAACTACTTGTGCAGGAGAGGGTAACTGCACAGCAACTGTCAAGATCGGCTCTGTATTTTTCTTGCGAAATTAAATATAAAAAACGCGAAGTTACAGTGAAACTACTATCGGTTAATAACTTTAGTGTGCATTATTCAAGATCAAAATCAAAATAGCAACAATAGTCTACAAAACAGTGCAGAAAACAGTGCTTGCATAATCTACGTACTCAGTGACTTATCTTGACTAAACTGTGGAAATAGAGAAGTTTATGCAACGTTACGCATCGTCAAACTACTAGTGGCTGTGAAGTAATTAATCATTGACTAGAAAATCTCTGTACAGTGATTAGTAAAAATTCTACACAACATAACCTAAAAAACAAAAACAATAAGAAATCCCGAATCATCGTACACTAACGCCATCTATTGAGGAGTAGCGGTATTTGTCAAAGTCAACTAAATAAACCTACGTACAAAGTTCCGGCAGTTGATAAAAGAGGTCACTACTAAAAGATTTATTAACCGATATTGTCTTCCTACTAAGTTTCGAAGAGCACCAACAGGGGTCACTACCTGTATGGTAAACAAAGTATTAATACTTTTAAAACTTATTTTTCTTCACAATGGAGCAGGTAATGGCCGCACTTCTCTCTATTCAAAAAGAACTCGATGAACAAAAAAAACTCATACACAAAAAAAGGAGAAGAAGTGACAGAGAAGGTAACACTAAATATTAACAAAATACTAGAAGAAAAATTAAAAATTTTAGAAGAAAAACATGAAAACCTTAAGTCGAGGGTGGAAAACAAGAGCAAAGATTATACCATATGGAGAGACAATCAAGACAACGTAATCTAGTCTTCTTTGGGCTGGATGAACACGAAAAATCCTACTCAGATTTAGAAAATATTATAGTAGACTTTGTACATAAATATTTCGCAATACAAATAGACCATAGAGACTTACAAGCGATCAGGAGAATAGGGAAGAAGACTGAAAGACCACGACCGATGGTTATTACGTTCACGACACTTGGTAAGAAGATCGACATCTTAAAAGGCAAAGGAGCTCTAAAAGAAACACCGTATTATATAAAAGAAGACTACCCGCAATCAGTCTTACAAAAAAGAAGAGAGCTACAGGATCAAGTAAAAGCAGAAAGAAAGAAGGGTAATATAAACATCATAAAATACGACAAGCTTATTCTACTAAATAACTCATCCAAAGAACTGAAAAACAATAAAAGAAATCTATCAAAATCTCCAGAAAACAAGACAAACACCCTTGCCGAGCAGATATCTCAAGCAAACATAAAGAACAAAACCTCGGCCGGCCACACAGTACAAAGGTCTTCAAGCTTTTCCGAAGGCGTAGTAAAACCGAGCATACTAAACTATCTAACAAACAAAAATAACAACAAGAACAAACCGAACACACAAGCCAACACCACAAATATATAGCAACGAACCGCCCAGCCCCTTCCAAACAACAACAAACGAACTGAAAAACATACATCAACACATAACACACATCTTCCAAGCCGGCTGGTCCCCGTGGAAGAGTATGACCACAACCCTCCAGGGAAACCACAAAAACAAAAAAAAACACTAAACTGGACAAAGACTCTAAGAATTGTTTAAAAATTGGAACTTATAATGTCAGGTCTTTGTCATCTATAGGTACACCGATATTTAGAACTCAATAATGCACTGAAAGATATAAACTGCGACATACTAGGACTCTCAGAAACAAGGACAATGGGTTGCCACATAGAAGAGTATTCAGACTATGTTTTCGGTTATATAGGACAAACAAAAGAATTGTATGGAGTCGAATTTCTAATAAAAAAGGCATGGAAAATATTATAATTAGCTTTACTGGCATTTCGGAGTTAGTAGCGTTATTGCAAATGAAAATTGGCGGACTAAACATTTCTATAATTCAGGCATACGCACCCACAGAAAGATCAGACGATTCAGAAATACAAAAATTCTACAATGACCTGAAAAAAGCTCACACACTAGCCGATGAGAAAATCATAATATTAGGAGACTTCAATGCAAAAATAGGGCAACCCAAAAAAGAAGAAAAACTCGTCATGGGACAGTATGGGCTAGGCCAAAGAAACGAAAGAGGCGAAAGACTGGTAGAATATGCATTTGAATACAAACTAACAATAATCAAAACTTATTTCAAAAAAGACCCAGCAGTAGATGGACTTGGAAGTCACCAGACGAAAGTATTAAAAACGAAATCATGTAGTCGATTTCGTTGACAAATGACTAATGTCTTAAAAATTGTCCAAAACTATGAAGTTCTCAATAACGCGAAGTTCCGAACAGACCATAGACTACTTAGAGCAACAGTCTTATTGAGCCAAGTGAGAAAAAGTAGAAAAGGCTTTAAACAACCACCAAAAATCCCGAAAACTGAAGAGGAAACAAGACACTACATAGACAGCCTCAAATCGAACATCGAAAACAAACAAGTAGATACCAGAAACGTTCAATCTTACTACGATGCGCTAGAAGTAACTATAAAAAAAAAGTTTAACTAGCCAAAACAATCCTAAAAAAGAAAAACGACACAAAATATTTAAAAGAAAAAAAAAAAAAAAAAAAAAAAAACAATAGCTTTAATTAACCGACGCAGTGAACTAACTATAAGAAAGAATAAAGATGCTAATGCAAAGAAAGAACTAAGCAAACTATATAAGGAAACTAGCAAAGCGATTAAAAGAGACTATAGTAATCACAGACAAAAGCAGACATGGAACCTTACTCGTACTTGCCTACAATGTTGTTAATAAGGCCCTGGCTTACGCGTTTTTTGACTTGCTATTGCATTGGGAGCAATCCGGTGACTTGACTCCTATAAGACCACATCTGAAACACACCAACTCTTTTGAGTGTGTACAGCTGTATGCTGTGTGACCGCTACCGCCGCAACGAAAGCATTTGCGTTCGTTAGAGACCGCAGAGCTGTCCACAGCAGAGACCTGCTTAGTAGTTTTTTGAACGCTCTTGTTTTTACTCGGGTGTAAATCAGAAGCAATTTCAAATTTCTCAAAGACCGTTTTATGGATCGCATCAGCCCTAGTACGCACAAGTTCCAAGTGCTTTCCTAATCGTTTCAGATCATCAATTGAATTGACTTCATGAAGAGCTAATTCTTTCATGTAGTCAGGCCTAATATTATGCATAAGAATGTCCAGTTGTTCATCGCTAGCCATTTTACAAGACAACCTAGAATGCCTGCATTATCGAAATATAATTTACTAAAGTCTCAGAACGGGCTTGTGTACGCAGCCTAATTTCATTTGTGAGCCGATAATCATAATCGGGTATATCAAAGGTTTCCCTCAGCTCCCTAATTAAGTCTTCATACGAAGAAAAGTTAGCTTTGTTGGTGCGGAACCAAAAGAGAGCTGGTCCGTCCAACAAGTCAGAGAAAGCCATGAGAATCTTAGCTTTGGGAACTTTCCTTGCACACCTAAGTTCCTCCAATCTCTCAATAAAAACGCGCACACAAGTAGACCTATCATATTTTAAATTAAAAGAAATTAAGAGGGTGATCCCTATAAACTATATTATTATTAACACATTTATTATTATGTGAACTACCTTGTATCGGGCGGTCATTCCTCAACGCAGGTGTCGTGTAACCCACTTGATCTCTAATAACAGGACTCTCATTCTCTGATCCTTCAGATTCAGAATCACTGTCAGCTTCAGCTACTGACACAACCTTAACAAGTCTATTCCGAATCCCTTTAAGTTCCGGACAGTCGAGCAGCAGATAATTCGCCCTAACAGCGGCCCTAATACGACTATTTTTTTTTTTTTTTTTTTTTTCAAATTCAAATTCAAATTCATTTTATTTAGGATAAAGAACAGTTTTATACAGTACAACGTAACGATGATATCTACAGTAGTATAAACTGTGACGCAGATATCAACGCCCTCTCCCTAGTTACAATAAGATAGCCAAATTAAAAGAATTGCAGCACAATTATTTCGAATCTTAAAATAATTTTGATCATAAATATATGTGTATATGTATGTAGGGGTGTGTGAGGGTGTATGTATGTGAGAGTGTATGATGTGTGTATGAAGGGTGTGTGTGGGTGTGTTTGTGACTAATTTTTAAGCAGTCAGCAATCCAAAAGAGCTTCAGAGTCATCATATCGAAGAGTAAGTAGCCATTCACTACATATATTCTTACATTTAAACAGTAGAAGTGGATATATATTTAGTTTCCTATTTAAAATGTTGTAGAGTTTAGAGCTGATATAGTTATAGTGTCTACTGGCTACTGTCGTTCGGCGAGGCAATAATTGGCAGACCCTATCAGACCTTCTTTTTGAACTAGTAAGTGTGGGTTTGTAAAATATTTCCATATGTTTGCGGAGTATGGTATTAAGAATGAAAAGTTTCCGAACACTTAGAACCTTGCACAAGGAAAAGAGTTCAGTTGTGGGAAATCTAACCGGTTTTCCCAGCATCGTCTTAAGGATAGCCCTCTGCGCCCTTTCCAATGCAAGCAATTCGGGTTTTAACGGCTCCTCCCCATGAAGTAATGCAGTTCTTCAATTCTTATCAGCAACAAAATCACCTGTTGCGAGGAGATCCTCCAACTCAGAGACCTTTGGTTCACAGATCGCAAGTTCGGCGGCCGCGTCAGTGGGCATCGAGCAGGCGGCTTTGATGCTTCCACGTCGGACAACCCGGAAAGCCGTGCGCAGCTCACTCCACAGACCAACCACCGTTGCCTCGGGATCAACAGAAATGCCCATGAAAGATAGTTCGTTACAAAGTTCATCCTTTCTTAAATAATTCAAACACTTCTGTATTTGTGCCATGATGGATCAGATCAGATTTAAAAAATTACAAAATTGAAATAAAAGTTCCAAAACAACAGTAACGGTCAATAATAACAACATTCAACTTAGGTTACTTAACAGGTGTAAGGGATTACCCCTACCTATTAGATTTAAATTAGAAACACACTACAGTATTAATTTCTGAAAATTAATCAGATTAACATGATAGGTAGGTACAATAATAAAAAATGTAAAGGTTAACCACCTTCTAGAGAATTAACAAGTTCTCACTACAATTTCCAAATCCTGCTAGAAATTACTAATATTAGATTTAGATTGGAGACAAACTAATCTATTATTTACTGAAAATTTACACAGTTGTTTGAGATACTATGTAGGTACAATAAAATTTGTAAGGTAGATTCCTTAGCCTTCTGTATACTTGATATTGTCGGAAGTTTACGCGAGTGTTACACATTGAAATAAAACTATTTTTAACGGATTCTATCGCGGTTTATTTGATGTTATTTTATATTTTACATTGAACCCGACGTTTTGGTTGCTTTTCAGGAGCCATGGTCACGGGGAGACTAAAGATGGTTGTTGTCTTGAAGTTTGAAGTGAAAGTTATCTCAAAGTACCCGAACTATGTTGAATTGTTGGTGTTACTATTTACGCAGAATGAGCTCACAGTGTCATGAAGTCTTGTTGTATTTTGATTTTTCTTGGAATTAATTAAGTGAATGACTGGGTCCCAAGCTGGTGGTACATTCCAACCATCTTCTCTATTAAAATTAGGATGTTTTTTAATTTCAATAGCTTCGCGGAGCATCCTAGGTAGGAATCGGCTGCTGAAAAGCAACCGAAACGTCGGGTTCAATGTAAAATATAAAATAACATCAAATAAACCGCGATAGAATCAGTTAAAAACATTAAAATTAGAATTATAAACGGGATATTTACCATGTTTAGTATCTTTTTCGAGAATCCGATATTTCGGCACTGTTACAAGTACCATGATCACGGATGTACTCAGATACTCAAAGATACTAAACATGGTAAATATCCCGTTTATAATTCTAATTTTAATGTAAATGACCATGTCAATCTAAAATCAGTTAAAAACAGTTTTATTTCTTCTGTATACCTACTTATTAAATCACACTAAAAACTGTAGGAAATTAAACACACTGGATTCTTGCTAACTATATGTATGTATATTTTCAAATGAGGGTCAATCTACAGAGAAAAATACCAACAAAAAGAAAAAAAAAGAAAAAAGAACAAAAAAGTGGGTATGCCAAATAATGTTGCTTACCAAAATTTGGCAGCTCTTCACAATTTAGAATTTTGATTGTGTTTTTTACTTTGCTATGAGGTGTGGAATGCTGAAAAAACACAAAATAAAGTTATTACATGCTCAGCTGCTTGAGCACAACCAATTAACGTCTTGGGAAATCTCAGACGGATGTTGGGTTTGTTCCCATTGAAGGTAGTCCCTTATGCACACACAAAAAACTAAATATAAAACTAAAATTCTTAGCCCATACGTTGGTCGCCACTTTGTAAACATTTTTTCTATCCTGGTTACTCACCAGCTGACCCAGTCGGTATGGTAACAAGAGCTAACTTATCCCAGGGCGCCTTTTCAAAAAAAGATAAGAAATACCTAACTAGGTAACAATAAACACAAAATAAACTACAAATACTTAACTATATTTGTGCATGTCAAGGGGACCCTTCAAAGAAACAAATTGGAGGTTTCATAATATAATTGTCCAAAGATTACATACACATACAGCAACTCAGAACGCCAGTGCTAATTTAAATACAGAAAATAATACACAATAGTTATACATAAGTCCTTGGCTGGGTTTTCTTGAGATATCAGATAATTCAAACAATCTTGAGCTCACGTTCGGAGCAGCAACGATGCTGGTCTGAGTTATGGTGGAACAGTTATTAGGAGAAGGTTATTCACACCTTGATACTCTCCTGAACTCCTTATTGGGGCAGCAAAACGTTGGGCTGAAGTCTTACTTAACAATGTTAACGAATAAGGTTATGTAAAAATAAATAAAAAATTAGTACGTGACCTGGTGGCCAAGGTGTTCCGTCCCCGAGGTGAGCAGCGTAGGTCTTGGGTGCGATCTGTGAACCAGTGCGATCTGTGTACGGAATCCGGCCGCTTCCTGACAAAGTCTACGTCTCCAGCCTCTCTGATTTTCAGGTGTCTCCAGGTGTCGCAGTGCACGCCATGCCCAGGATCAGGTTGACGAACAGCTCACAATGCTCGATACTCTCTCCAACCAAGAATTAATTTCATAATAAATTAAGCAGCAGAAATGACAGACCAAACTCAATTACTCCACAGATAACAGATCAAAAAGTCCTGACTAACGTTCGTGACCCGTATTTATAACACACGAACCCGAATTTACCAGAACAACTAACCCTACATCCGGCTTCCATCTGAGCCTTACTTATTACTAGAATCCTCTCGAAATCCGTCAGCACCGGAACTAAACGGAAATTTGTAGACACAATACTATTCTCCGTACAAAAAAAATGTAAACAGATACGCTAAGCGGAGTGGCAAATTACAGGCGCCATCTCGCGTCCAGCAGCGTAAAATTCAGAGACCTCATCGCTATCACGAATGTTAAGTTGTTTAGACTAAAACAAGACAAGAAATCATACAGCAGGCAACCACTTTCTACCAAGAACTATACAAAAACAAAAATAAAATCATCGAGGAAGCCAACGAATCACATAACTGTTATAACACGGAAACAATTAGACCGATAGAAGAAAAAGATATATACACCCAGCTGAAACAGCTAAAATCAGATAAAAGTCCTGGTCCCGATGAAATAACCAATGAAGTTTTGAAAATAGGTGCAGCAGTTTTATTTAAACCTCTCACAGATTTATTCAACCTCATACTAGAAGCTGAAATCGTACCAATCCAATGGTGCACGACAGACATCATACTATTATATAAAAAAGGAAACCCTCTCGACATCAACAATTATAGACCAATTATTTACTGGCAAACATATACAAAATCTTCTCAACCATAATTCTAAACGCATAACACAAGAAATTGAAATTGCACAACCAATAGAACAAGCTGTCTTTCGCTCGGGGTTTAGTACAATAGACCATATACAGGCACTGGAACAAGTTATAGAAAAATACGAAGAGCATAATAAGCCACTCTATCTAGGTTTTATCGACTTCAGCAAAGCATTTGACAGCAGCCACAATTCTATATGGAAATCACTAACAAAACTAAACATAAATTCTAAATATATAAATATTATAAAATACATATACAACAACAGCGCAAGTAAAGTCATGCTAGAATCTAGAGGTGATGCAATTAATATCGAAAGAGGAGTCAGACAGGGGGACCCCCTGTCACCTAAATTGTTTATTGCGGTTTTAGATGTATTTCGAAACACAGACTGGAAAACTAGAGGCATAAAAATAAACAACAGCTACCTAAGCCATCTCAGATTCGCGGACGACATAGTTATACTGTCTGAAACAGCAAATGAATTACAAGATATGCTCCGCTCTCTTGCTGAGGCAAGCTCCCAAGTAGGATTAGAGGTGAATTCTACAAAAACCAAAACCATGACCAATAGCATAGAACGACCCATCAATGTGAAGGAAAAATCTATAGAATATGTCCACAATTACATCTATCTAGGCAAACAAAATATCAATTTAGAAAACGCACAATGAAGATGAAATTGAAAGAAGAACAAACATAGCATGGAAGAAATTTTGGTCATTCAAAGGAATTCTAAAAGGCGACTACTCAATAAACCTTAAGAAAACGTTATTAGACACCTGTATAATGCCTTGTCTACTGTATGGCTGCCAAACTTGGATATACACTACTAAAGTAAAACAAAGAATCACAGCAACACAAAGAGCTATGGAGAGAACTATCCTAAACATAAGAAAAATACAAAAAGTCAGGAGCACAGTAATCAGACAGAAAACAAAGATAACAGATACGCTCTCCCTCACACAAGCTCTAAAATTGAAATGGCAGTGGGCAGGGCACATATCGAGATACACAGACACCAAGTGGACAATTAATACAACAAGGTGGAAAGGGCCAATCGGCAAAAGAAAGGTAAGGAGACCGAAAAATATAGGAATTTATAGGGAAGAACTGGCAAACTATCGGCAAGGACAGAGATAAGTGGAAAGGACTGGAGAGGAGGCCTTCATCCGAGGAGGGATCCATACCCAATAGTAAAGAGAAAAAAAAAACAACATTCAGAAGTAACATAACATAACTTCACGCCAGTATCCCCGAAAGGCAGGGGTGTATTATACACCCACGAAGAAGAAGAAGTAAGATAGAATAATTACTTAAGTGCTAAACTTGAAAATCAAGTGCATACATGAGTTTAGTTTTCTAGTAATTAATCAGTGTGGTGTTAGAATCGTTTGAGTCATCCGTCAGTCTCAAGCAGTGCATTGAGCTCGACGTTCGGAGGGAAGGCGTCATGTAATTCTGTTACTCTCACCCATTCCTACTTAATTGAATACGTCTACCACGCGAGTGAGAAGCTGAAAATTCAATTCGTGGCGCTAATGCATTTAAAAATATTCTTCAGAAGCGAGAACTAAGAATAACGTTTTATTATTGAACAACAACAAATCTACGCTAAAAGCTAAAACGCATATTAGCAATTATCATAAATATAAATGACTAGTGCCACTATAGAACATAATATAGGCATACAGTGCTAGACGATTATTTCGTCCTTTTTGAAGATATTGTAAAACTTTCAACTGATATGAAATCTCCATCGCTTAATGTACAAACCGACATTAAAAAATCTAGTGGGGCGGAAATCACACAGTGATTGTCAAACTTCGGGCCAAACTTAGATATTTTTGTTGCAGTATTTTTATTCAAAATTACAGACCTTAGGCTTTATGCATATTATTCGACGCGTCTTTATATTGAGCAATAATATGAAGAAAATGAAATCAAATGATTTTATATATTAAAACACAAAAAATATATTTTATATTTCAGTTTCTTTCAGAGATATACAATATACGTACTGTCATTGTCACTCAAATGTCAAAGTCAAATACGCGTTACTCTGATAACTCGAAAGAAACTCACTTGTAAAAGGGACAATTTGTATGGTAGGGTACAAACCCCAAAATCTAATCAGTTCTTCCCATTAACCAAACAAGATGATTGGCGAAAGAATTTTTTAAATCGGATAAGTGGTTCTTGAGTTATTGCATAAACATACATCCAGACATCCAGATATCCAGACCAACAGACAGACCGACACAAAAATTTTTTTTGCTTAATTAGACTTAGAATCATGTGAAACGTCGAGAAAAGTGATAAAAAGTGGGTGTAAGATTTTGATTTTTTTTGCATGATTTTAAGACTTCGGTGTCCAACTGGTGGGTGGCCCGAAGTAAAATATCATCACGTGTTCACAATTTGTATTTACTTTTAATATCAATAAGGCATATATGTACTATAACACGGTTTGTCCACTAGTTTGATATTTAGATTAAAATTTAGACTAAGGTCTTTAGATACCCCACCAGGCGAGGCCCCACCAGGCGAGGCCGCGGTAGCGGCCAAAGTCCGCCGGCAACCCTGGGGTTATCCTTTCGAGGGCTTACCCGGGGTGCCCGGCAACGTACACTTGGGGAGGACACCGTGCGGTTTTAGTCGATACACGACATAACCACCCCCGCTGGCCGGCGGGGGGGTATCCGAAGGGATTTCCGCACGTAAAAAAAAAAAAAAAAGGTCTTTAGATACATTTTATTAATAAGCAGTTGGGCACTTTAAGTTATGTATGCGGTTATGTATTGGTAGACTTTTCTTAGAACCTATTGGTAGACTTTTCCTAGAACCTGTACAGTGAAAGAAAAATTAATAAAATTTTATTTTTTATAAAAAACTAGCGGCCCGGTACGTGCTTCGCTACGTCAAAATGATCCGCCATGTATTGAATTCAAGGACTTACCCGGGGTGCCCGGCAACGGACACTTGGGGATGATCAATCCCTTCGGATACCCCCCACCGGCCAGCGGGGGTGGTTTTGTCGTGTATCGATTAAAACCGTACGGTGTGCGCACGAAAAATAAAATTCTGAGAGATTTTCTTAATATTTTTTTCCGTAAGAACCTTGTACAGAGTATTAGAAAACTACAAAAAAAAAAATCAGCCAAATCGGTCAAGGCGTTTTCATGCTATGTCGTGACAACGGAAAACGGGTTTCATTTTTTAAGTATACTAAAATACTTTTCTGAAAACCATACCAAAATCGGTTCACTAAAGGCGAGAAAATCGCGGACAAATAAGAATTGATTTTGCGCATACATCAGGTATCACAAGTATATATTATGATTACTCCAATGGTTCTAAGGGATGTCTACCAAAATGAGCATAACTTAGGTCGGATTTTACTAGTGAAGATATTTATCGATCAAGCCGAACTAAACCGGACTTATATAAATCTTAAGGCTTTCACGGCCGGCGTTGCATGTAGAATGTACTGCTTCCGGGCTGTTTGGCCGTGGTCCATCGGAAACTTGTATTCCAGACGTTTCGTCGATCACTGCGGTCGACATCTTCAGTGGTATACGTCGGGACGCCGTCGAGTGCGGAGGACCTTCCTCGGCGGCGAACTCGTTGCGACTGATGTAAAGGCCCGAGTCACTGGCGTATTTATAGGTGCAAAAACGAGTTACGCCACCTGGACTCGGCCTTCCAAGCCAATGGATTCTCTGCCCGGGAGATACGAAGAGCTCTTCATCCGAGGAAATCTTCTCTTACGAACCAGGATGAGAAGAAACCTGCCCCTCTAGGGAAGGCCTTTTTGCCATACATTTATGGTACAACGGATCGTATCGGGAGATTGTTAGTAGCTTACAACATTAAGCCTATTTTCAAGCCCACGACGCAGTTACGTAATCTTCACCGTTCAGTCAAGGACCCTCGTGACCCACTATCTTCGGCGGGAGTTTACCGAATCCCCTGCTCGTGTGGCTCGGTATACGTGGGCACTACTCAAAGAAGCGTCAAGACCCGCCTTTCAGAACATGAACGAAATTGCCGCCTCGGCCACTTCGACAAGTCAGCGGTTGCGGAACACACCCAGGAGGATGGTAATCATACCATCAAATTTCAGAACACGAAGGTTCTAGCCACCACTTCACAATTCTTCCCACGGCTATGTCGAGAAGCCATCGAAATATTCAAGCATCCCAATAATTTTAATAGAAAAAACGAAGGTTTTCATCTCCAAAAAGATTAGTATCCAGCACTGAGAGCCGGGCGTCATCACAATTCAAACATGACGAAGCCGCCACCATCCCCGGTATCCCCCTTGCTTAGCCTCGACCAATCAGTATCGAGCGCATCGGTTGCGCCGCTCTCAACCAATCAGGAGCGATCACGTTGTTTAGCCCCTCCCATTGCGCCTATAAATACGCCAGTGACTCGGGCCTTTACATCAGTCGCACCGAGTTCGCCGCCGAGGTAGGTTCTCCGCACTCGACGGCGTCCCGACGTGTACCACTGAAGATGTCGACCGCAGTGATCGACGAAACGTCTGGAATACAAGTTTCCGATGGACCACGGCCAAACAGCCCGGAAGCAGTATATTCTACATAAACCGGACTTCACCGATAAACGGATTCAATTTAAACTGCGTTAAGACATGTAGCATTAATTTCATTTCGTTCAAACATGTTGAAATGAAAATTCAGTTTAGTAAGGAAAGTCTGCCAATACATCACCAAAAAAGGGTTCCGTGGTAAGAAAAAAAATCCAAATAGCTTAGTTGACTTAATCTAAATATCAGACTAGTGAATACACCTTGCCATCGTAAATGTGTGGGAACCGAAAAGTAAAAAATCGTGAAGACATGGAATAATATTTTTTTTTAGTTTCTATTTGTTTTTCTTTATGTTTCCATCAGATTACTGAATAAACCGTGCCATAGTTAATTTTTGCGACATGCAAACGTACCTTTGTTTTTTTCGTGCGGAAATCCCCTCGGATAACTCCTCCCCCCGGCCAGCGGGGGCTTTATGTCGGGCTTGAACCGACTAAAATCGCACGCCGTCTCGGGTCTTCAGACGCCGGGGTGTAAGGTTGCCCATAAAGCATTTCCCTCGCACCCCGGCTGACCCAGGGCCATTTCCGGTTTCGAGGGGGCCCACTCGGGTTTGGGATCCACGGTGTCCCCGTCTTGCCCCGATTTGGGGGAACAAAAGTACCTATTGTCAAAATATGACTATATTTTTAGGGTTCCGTTGCCAAATGGCAAAAAACGACCCTTACAGATTCGTCATGTCTGTCTGTCTGTCCGTCCGTATGTCGCAGCCCCTTTTTTCCGAAACTATACGAACTATGCTGTTGAAAACTTGGTAAGTAGATGTATTCTGTGAACCGCATTAATATTTTCACACAAAAATAGAAAAAAAACACTAAATTTTGGTTACTTTTGGTTACGTTACACTAAACTAAAGTTTGTGCGAGAGACATTTCCAAAGTGGTAAAATGTGTTCCCCCCTGTAAATTCTAAAATAAGAGAATGATAAAACTAAAAAAAATATATGATGTACATTACCATGTAAATTTCCACCGAAAATTGGTTTGAACGAGATCTAGTAAGTAGTTTTTTTTAATACGTCATAAATCGTAAACCGCAATTTACCTTTCATTCAATCAACTCACATATTAAAATTTTACTTGCTGCTACGGCACCCATCATGGGCGAGTCCGACTCGCACTTGGCCGGTTTTATTACGTACTTATTTACTGTACACGGTATTTAAAGTATTTATTATTTACTGTATATAGTGTATACATCAAGTGTTTCTATGTATAATATTATGTAGGTATATACAAAAAAATGTATTTAACATGCGCAATATCTACTGAACGGATTTTGATGCGGTTGATTCTAATAGAAAGGTCTTGTTTAGACTTAAAATCTGCCGTATGTATGATTGCAATTGGTTAAGTAGAACCGGAGATATGACCAAAAAACGGGCAAGGCATTAGCTTTTTTTTAGCGTGTGGAAACCCCCACGGGCTTCACCCCATCAGGGCCGACGATGGGGTGGGCGTGTCGGAATCGGACCGACTAAAACCACACGGTGTCCTCCCTAAGTGTCCATTGCTGGGCACCCCGGGTAAGCCCTCGAAAGAATAACCCCAGGGTCAAGTAGACTATACTGTACCGAAACACAACGTTTAAGTAAGTTAAGTTAAGCTAGTGTTTTTTTAAGTTAAGTAAGTAAGTAAGTTAAGTAAGCCAGCGGGGGGGTATCCGAAGGGATTTCCGCACGTAAAAAAAAAAAGCTAGTGTTTTTATATTACCCTGAAATGTCGATTGACCGACTTACCATTCGATGTTTAGATTTAACGCTACATTTATCTGCACGACACGCAATTTGTACACCCATATTTTAAGTGGGTGACTAATGAAAGTAGTTCAAAACTTTTCTGAAATGGTCTTTCTTACTTTGACAGTTTAGAAATATTTACTAGCTTTATGTGATTTCAGTATAATTAAAATGAGACGATTGTGTACCTATACGTTATGTGTTTCACATTTCGTGAACACAACCTACGTATACAGTGAATATCTGCTGTTAAGGATAGAAGACTTTGATATCTCAGAATTCATAAAAGATCAAAGCGTTTGAAAAATATATTTAGGAGTTTGTGCGCTCATATTACTTCGCTGTATACAGGCTGGAAACGTTAAGTATGTCCAGACGATTATTTATTCATTTTAAAGATATTGTAAAACTTTAAACTGATATGAATTCTGTATAACTTAATGTATAAAACGTCATAATTTTGTTTACAAAACGTTAAAAGCGGCCAAGTGCGAGTCGGACTCGCCCATGAAAGGTCCCGTAGCAGCAAGTAACATAATAATGTTTTTTTTAAATTTTTATATTTGAGTTGATTGAATGAAAGGTAAATTGCGGTTTACGATTTGAAATGTATTAAAAAAACTACTTGATCTCGTTCAAACCAATTTTCGGTGGAAGTTTACATGGTAGTGTACATTATATATTTTTTTAGCTTTATCATTCTATTATTTTAGAAGTTACAGGGGGGACACAAATTTTACCAGTTGGGAAGTGTTGCTCGCGAAAGAGATGGCGGAGAGCGCCCGGGAGAGATTTAGAACTCTCCCGGCACGCCGAGCCCGCAACATGTTCGCTGCGCGTCGCAGGTGACTCAGGTGTAGGAGGTCGCTTAACGACCTCCGTCCTCTATGAGCGCAGGCCTGGGGGTGGCAGGTGAGGCCGCCTGTCACCCCACCAGAAGCAGGCCGGGACGGTAGAGCGACTAGTGCCCCTCCCCCAAACCGGGGCAAGACGAGGACACCGTGGTTCCCAAACCCTAGGGGGCCATCTCAAAACCGGAGATGGCCCAGGGTCTTTCGGGGTGCGAGGGATATGCTCTATGGGCAACCTTACACCCCGGCGTTTTAAGACCCGAGACAGCGTGCTGTTTTAGTCGATTCAAGCCCGACATAACCGCCCCCGCTTTCCGGCGGGGGGTATCCGAAGGGATTTCTGCACGAAAAAAAAAACAAAAAAAGGTATTGTGACAAAAAATGTACAGTAAAAACAAAAATAAGTACTACGATGAGATTCTCTCTTTTAGTTTTGTTATATAACAAAACTAAAAGAGTGAATCTTATCGTAGTATCTTACAAAACTAAAAGAGTGAATCTTATCGTAGTATCTTATCGTAGTACTTATTTTTGTTTCTACTGTACAATAAATAGTATACTGGTATCATAAGTAGGTATATGTTTAGTTTTTAAAATACACCTATTAAGCAAGTACCCTAGTAGTACTTTTTCAAAAATAAGACAGAATGTACATTATTACTTCCGTAGAAATATGCGGCAGACAAAAGTACATGTAAATCCATTGTTAACATGCTAATCGGGATACAAAACTTCCGTAGAAATGTGCGGGAGACAAAACTGTATGAAAATCAATTTTTATTTTACTAAGCAGAAGAGAAAAGTATATAAAAATTCATTGATAACAGCTTTTTTATTTTCTACTTCCTTCTAGGTTTAGTATAAAATACTATGTATCACTCGGCAGAAATTGCGATTAAACTGCGATTTCCAACACGTGTTTCTTGAGCCCCTCCGCTGTGCATCGCGCCTCAAACTACATCCTCGCTAGACTTCGGACCCTTTCTCCCCTCGATGAACAATGTACTATTTCTTTCTTTACAGCCGATTTAAAGATGTCATCCTTATTTGAAGTTGTTGGACATGACGATGAGAGATTCCAAGTATGATACCGTTACTGCTGCAGAATATCATCGGCTGTTTAAAGCCTACTATGATAATTGAGCGCGATGTTTTACTTATTGTAAACTCTATGATAATTAATACCATTTTTGCAAAGGAATATCGATCTATCCCAAATTTAATATCTGATGTGAATACAAATCATGGCGAGCTAAACAGATTACCGTGCGACCGCAAATTGAAAATACATATTTTATCACAATGGAGCTTAGTGGAAAATGGACAAACTACAATATATTCTGAATGACTATTATATATATATTCGTAAATTAAGTAAGTATGTTCCATTAGTATTACTGAATCATATAGAAAATCAATCATCATGTAATATGACTTGGTTTGAACCAAACTTTTTTTTTGTGCGGAAATCCCTTCCGGTACCCCCCGCTGGCCAGCGGGGGCGGTTATGTCGGGCTTGAACGTACTACAACCGCACACCGTCTCGGGTCTTCAGACGCCGGGGTATAAGGTTGCCCATAAGGCATTTCCCTCGCACCCCGACTGACCCTGGGCCATCTCCGATTTCGAGATGGCCCCCTCGGGTTTGAGAACCACGGTGTCCCCGTCTTACCCCGTAAGGTAAACCTAGATAAAGTAGGAAATCCCCCCACCCGTCCCGGCCTTCTTCTGCTGGAGTGACAGGCAGCCTCACCTGCCACTCCCAGGCCTGCGCTCATTTAGGACGGAGGTCGTTAAGACACCTCCGGCGTCTAAGTCGCTTGCGAGCATGTTGCGGGCTCGGCGGGCCGGGAGATTTCTACATTCTTCCCGGGCTCGCTCCGCCATCTCCTTCTCGGGCATTACTTGCTCACAGGAGGATGGGCGGCGGCCTACGCGCTCGCGCTCCGCAACATTGCCGCAATCATGCTGCCGAGCGAGAGGACTCCTACCCCGATGGCTGCTAAGTAAATGGCACTTAGCAAAAACTGTATGCGAGGTGCAGTCAATTGACGGTCTTAATATAAAAAGAAAATACTCAATTAACAAAATTCACCTAACTAATTATAAAAAAATATATACCTATTAATTTACCTAAAGCTGATTTACTAGCAAATTAGCTAAATTACTGGTAAGCCATTTTTCTTGCAATATAACTCCTAAAATATTCCTTCATGATAAAACCAACCTAGCCTGGAACTTAATTATAATAAATTACTTCTTACTGCACCATGAAGGCTTTTACCCTACATTTCCTCAGAGAAGCTTCCAAATGAATTTAAATTAAGAGCATTATGACTCAAATGGTATAAAATAAGATTCTAATTGTAGTGGCAAGCACACTAACTAGTTTCAAAATGGAAGCTAGTGGAATGTCAGTCAGGTAATTTGGAGGCGGTTCTAGGTGTGTGGTACATATGATAAGCGAACAGATATACAAGATACATCATTAGCAGAGTGGGCGAACAGCAAAAAAAATACTAATCTTCTTTCAACCTAGTGAAGTCGGCAAACGTAAATTGGTCATTCTATAGACGTATGTGGCGCGGGAACCTCGTTGCGTACCCCTGTATCACCTGCTTACTAAAGATGCCATGCTCCATACTACAACTGCAGAACTACTATCACTACATAATACGTTTGAAATCTACTTTGATGTGTTTCAGCTAAAACCATTAGGAAAACATATTCCAAACCTGACAGTTGGTAACTTCTTCATTAAAAATAAAAACTATGGTCGAGAAAATTCTACATATTGTTATTAAAAACATGACACTTTATTTGGACCGATCATTAGTATAGAAAAATATCGTTATGTGTATGGAATTAAATTTATAATACACAGTTATAAAAGAGCCCAACACAAACTTAATCGAAACAATACCCCGATTAATTTTCATTACCTCAACAGATGAACTGATATATTCCTACCTATATATTATCCAGCAGACGAATTATCCATTTGTACTTCCCATTACCAGTGCAGCAACACGATTTAGACCTTTTTACCCATCGTACAGTAAGCAATAAGAATATTATCTATACAAATATACAAGTAAATCATTTTTTAAATGAAAACAGCTTTTTTATGAATGCGTATGAATACATACACGTACTTACAACAAAAAAAAACAATTTGTAAAACTTTTGTCTGTCTGTCTTTCTGTATGTTTGAAAGAGGTAATCTCCAGAACGGCTGGGTCGACTTTGACGGAACTTTCACTGACAGATAGGTAATATTATAAAGCGTAACAAAAGGATTTAAATTCTGCGCAAAAAAAAATGAAAACCATAAAATCTAAATCCACGCGGACGAAGTAATTTGCACAGCTAGTTCTAAATGAAATGAATACAATGAGAGGGTCGTGCTTTGTTTATATCTTAGTTATTTTGAAAAGTATGGTGTTACAGTACCAAACCCTTAAATCGTATCCGCTTAAGAATTTGTCCATCTTCCACCATACCCTAAGTGCTGTGGGTACAGGAAGCCACAGGCGCTTCAGCACGACATCATGCACCGCGTGGCGTGTTACATGCTTCGCACACCTCGACGCTAATTGAATCTATGTCTACTCTACTCCGATGTGGATTTTACGTGCAACGTTCACAAATATCCTCCTACCCATAAAAGCCTTCATACCCTTAAAAGCAAAAGTCTTCATCAGATTTTTTCCAATTTTAATGAGTTGTGTAGTCAGATCTCAAATGATGTATAGTCATACATATTAAATTGTTTTACACCATGGTAGCATAGGTAATAACTAATGTTCTATTGGCTCCGTGGCCCTGAGCGAAGAAGTTGAGCGCACCCAAACGTAGTCACTGTGCCCAGTGACTACGTTTGGGTGTGACTGGCGGGCGCAAGAGGCGGGAGTAACTGTGAACCGCGGTGTGTAGGTATATAAGCACGTTCGGAAATATGGTCGCGGTACTGTTTTAAAAGATGTCTTATTCATAACTGTGGAATTATCTAGAATATTTTAAAATTATAGGATAATAATAAATATCAAGTGTTGATTTATCATTTCTATTTAACTCATATGTTAATGAACAAACCTAATTAATTTCACAGTACAAATCACATAACGCACTTTATTCGCCAAAAGATGGGCTGATAGTTCTAATACTTAATGATATTAAGTGATATATTTAAGTTTTATCATCATCATCCGAGCGCAAATCCTGGTTTAATCTAAACCTAACACTTTGAACTTTCCCTCTCTTTCTTTCCTTATCTTTACTTTTATTTTGGTTTTTATTTAAGAAACTATAAGTGTGAAGCAATACGTGTAAAATGTGCTATGTGAAGCAATATTCAACCAATCACCAGTAGGTTAGACCATGTACACCAAATGCAATGATACATATTATTATGGTGAACCCACCTGCCCTCTCACTGTCTCCCTATAGTTCTCTGAGTAAGCAAAAACACGGGCCACTTCCGCCTCGGCAGAACATTACACGAAATATACAATAAATAAATTAATTTTGGTAAATAGATACGTTTTACATTATTTTATGTATTTTTTTCATTCATTCTGAAACACTTTTAACCCACCCTTAAAGGTTGTATTTCCTTCTTTTTTTATTTTTTGCCTGGGCCACAGCAGGATTCCATTGATCTAACGTATTTGAATTCAAAAAGTCTTTCGATATAAAAAATGTTCACCTTTCATCAGTAATTAACAAAGGGGACTAAAAGATTGCGAGCAGTGTCAGGTTACAGCAAGCTCTGAACAAATAAACTTTTTATGTGCAATAACAACTTTTGTGTATGTCGTTGATAGTAAAGTTTTAAATTTATTGACCATAACTTGTTAAGATATTTTCATCGTTACTTTATGCCGAAGGAAGTCGAGAGGCCGTAAGTTTAATATTTATTTCTGAAGTCATCGTACGTTCCATTTTATGAAGAGTATAATATCGGCAATGCTTGTATGAAGATCTTTCACCATTCACGAAATTGCATTTCATTTCAGCTAAAGAATATTTAAATCAAATCTGGGGGCCAATTCTCGTAATTATAGCAATGACAGATCTAATGTGATTGAATTGGAACTGAATTTTGAATTGACTGATAATAAGAAATTCTGCTAATAAAAAATACAGTCCAGTTTTGGTATAATTTCAGTTATGAGATTATACCAAAACTGATCTGTACTTTTTTGCGATTGAATAGTCGCATGATGTTTTTTTTTGAAGTCTCGGCTGATGTAGATTAATAACATGCAACTTCTTTTTAGTTTATTAAGGCATTGACACAAGGCCATCAGCCTAACATAGTATCAAAGCATAACAATACCATACTATTTAAACAAACCTAACGGAAAACAACAAAGAAAAAGAACATACAAACAAAACAAATGAACAAAACAAACGAACAAAACAAACGAACAAAACAAACGAACAAAACAAACGAACAAAACAAACGAACAAAACAAACAGCAAACAAAATTAGTACGCATAATTTTTAATTATATATTATACTGAATATAATAATATTCCTTGTAGCTAAGTCCGATGATACTCCTTACAAACTCTAAATCTCACAAAAACACCTACAAATAGCATAACACATAACATAACATAACTTCACGCCTGAATCCCCGAAGGGGTAGGTATAGGTGTTTTACACACCCACAATTCGCCAGTTATGTTAAGGTCCCAATGTAATAGGGGGCGAGCCTATTGCCATCTACCGGGCACATTATCAAGCGAGCGATAATTAATATTTATTAATACACACATAACTACGAAAAGTCAGAAGTGTGTGCCCGGGGCGACTGGGAATCGAACTCGAGACCTCGTCTCAGCAGTCGGTTACGTACGCCACTGGGCTATCTATCGCCGCCTTCAAATATGTATTTATATTGTACGAACGAACGTCAAAATTGTCATTTTCGTGCATTGATCTATTCAATGTACAAAAATTCATTACAAAGTTTCGTTCCCATTACAATATCAATGTCAAAATTTGCAGAATACCGATTTAGACTGATTTGCAAAGGATTTGTACTTTTTAAATTCTCAGTCAAATTGTGATATAATTACATTACAGACAAGTCTTGAAATTTTGTTACGAGAATACCATTTTTGGCATTTGGGAGATCGACATCAGATCGAGACTAGACTGAGACAAAATTTCGAACATATTTTTATTACGAGAATTAGCCATGGTGGGAAAATAAAATATTACTTTAGGTCAAGTCAATATTTCAATGAGATATTTTAATAATTTATATTTGCTCCCATCAAACACATTCGATTTCAAATTCACATTTCGATTAAAACATACGTATTTACAAGGAAATTACGGATTTTGTTAATAATTGCCTACGTCGGAATCGCATCGAGGTTATTACATTTTTCGCTCCAATTTACGGTTTCTAATTAAGGTGTATGGTAAGTAGACTTCTATCGATGTGATTCTGTCTGATCTTTCCTCAAATATTTTCTGAAGGGCTTCATGGACATAACTTAAAGGGTAATTTATTTATATTTTATATTTCGAATTCCAGAAAGCCTATTTTTACGAAATGATTAGGTAGTTTTATTGAACCAAGCGCAGGACACGACCAAGCGCAGGGCACGCCGCAATAGCGGCGGTAAGGCCCATCATGGAGGATTGGCTAGAGAGGCGACACGGAAGCCTCTCGTACCGACTGACGCAAGTGATCTCCGGGAAGGGGTGCTTCGGGGACCACCTGCATCGGATCAGGAAGGAGCCAATGCCTGAGTGTCATCACTGTGACGCGAGTGAGGACTCAGGGCTGCACACGCTGGCGGACTGCCCGGCGTGGGAGGCGCCGAGGTGTGACCTCGTGGCAGCCATCGGGGTGGGAGTCCTCTCGCTCGGCAGCATGATTGCGGCAATGGTGCAGAGCGCGAGCGCGTGGGCCGCCGCCACCTCCTTCTGCGAGCATGTGATGCTCGCGAAGGAGATGGCGGAGCGCGTCCGGGATAGGTTCAGAACTCTCTAGATTTCTCTATTAGCGCTGAGAAAAGTAGGCTCTACAACGTCTTGCAGAATCTATCAAAACACTGGCCAAGTGTGTGTCGGACTCGTGAACCGAGGGGACACAAAATTCATATGAAGAAGGTGGAGAATCGGTTACTATGGCGTAGTCATCAAGACTCTGGTCTACCGAGCTAAATGAATCTGTGAACCTCAACACCTTCAAAACGAGTTCCGCCACCTGGAGTCGGCCTTCCAAGCCAATGGATTCTCTTCCCAGGAGATACGGAGAGCTCTTCATCCGAGGAAATCTTCTTTAACGAACCAAGATGAGGAAAAACCTGCCCCTTTAGGGAAGGCCGTTTTGCCATACATCCGTGGCACAACGGATTGTATCGGGAGACTGCTAGAAGCTATCAAGCCTATCTTCAAGCCCACGACGCAGTTACGTAATCTTCTCCGTTCTGTCAAGGACCCTCGTGACCCACTATCTTCAGCTGGAGTTTACCGAATCCCCTGCTCATATGATTCTGTATACGTGGGCCCTACTCAAAGATGCATCAATACCCGCCTTTCGAAACATGAACGTAATTGCCGCTTCAGCCACTGCGACAAGTCAGCTGTTGCAGAACACACCCAGGAGGATGGGAATCATACCATCAACTTTCAGAGCACGTAGGTTCTAGCCACTACTTCATATTTCTACCCACGGCTTCTTCGAGAAGCCATCGAAATATTCAAGTATCCCATCAAATTTTAATAGAAAAAACTAAGGTTTTCATCTTCAAAAAGATTGGTACCCAGCACTGAGAGCTGCTCGTCATCATGGTTCGAATATGACGAAGCCAACACCATCCCCGCTATCGGGAGGCCACGCCCCCTTGCTTAGCCTCGACCAATCAGAATCGATCACATCGTTTCCCCCTCCAAATGCGCCAATAAATACGCCAGTGACTCGGGCCTCCGCCACAATTCAATGAAATTTTTAAGTGGCTTCAAGTCCCGTCCTAGATGTTCTCTTTTTCCAGTCAAAATCTATGACAACTATAATGTGTCAAGCCGTGAATAAAAGCTAAATCAAAAGTCTGAATAAGGCTAAATTGTGGACCACGTTAAAAATATTTAATAACTTCTCAATTCATTTACAAGAGAATCACAGGCAACAATTATCAGGTATCATAAGTCTGCAAAATCCCTTACAGAATGAATCAAAGCAGAACGAAGTGACGCAATCAGATTTCTGTGTATATATCCAATTATTTACCTGTACGAAAGCACAGATAGAGTGTTTGCGAGTCCCTATGTAATCAAAATGTTCTCAACCACATTCAGCGAATTGAATTTTCTGTTCATCTCGTAATGGGTGGCTTTTATTCCATTTCAAGCAGCAATGGAAGGTTACCGAGAATTAGGCGAGCATTGAAACAGTTCCATCGAATACATTATCGATATTGATTAAACCGTCTAATCTATAGTATCAAGTTCATTACTCACGTTTCGCATTGTAACCGAAGCTAGGGTATTTATCATTGAGCTAAATATTTCACTGTGTTCACCTATAATTTATCAACAGCATCATTACTTTGTATCGTTAAATTGTATTATCAGGGAATAATTTTACATAAATGCCCTAAGATGTCATTATTCCATGTTAATTTTTATCAGACTGGAAAAGTAAATTCTATTGATATTATCAAGAAAAGTAAAATAGGTATTTATGTAATTAATTTAAATAGACTAGTTATATGTTATATAAACTAATATTATAAAGAGAGAGACCGAATTTGGGGCTTTCGGCTAAGTGGTCATCGAGTGGGTTAACACATTGCAAAGTTAAGCAACGCCAGCCTGGTTAGTCTTAGGATGGGTGACATTAAGACCCCTCCGTGCTTCGAAGAGCACGTTAAGCCATCTATGTCGGTCCCAATTACGATACGAACGTCTATGGCAGTCGTTACGGGTAGTTGCAGCCCTAGAAAGTTCCACAATTGATCTGAATTGATTGATACAGAACTACGAAATCGCCAATGGGTTGTAGAGGTCATAATTATTGTAGTCGCTTCTCGAAAAATATAAATGTTCAGCTGCTTCGTAGTTAGACCGAAAAGCCGACAGCTGAATTGAGAAAAGGCTTGGAGGATGATGGAGGCCGAATTTTGTGAGTTTGTTTATATATTTGGGGTAATCTTTGGAACTTACTGCACTTTCACCATTTAAAAGGTAGGTATATCATCCCCGATAGACATAGGCTATATATCATGTTTAAATTACGATGGTTTCAGTTAAAAAATACCTCATTTAATCCTAAGCATAGCGGTTTCAAGAACTTTATATACAGGGTTAGGTAAAAAATGACAGGCTATATTGAAGATAAAAACAATTCAGCGATATTTTTTTGAACCAAAAAATCATTCATTTTGTAATGTTTTATCAACATTATTCTTTAATAATCTAATTTATTAACATCAAAATTGGGCCCGAGACTCCTTTGAACATTTTTCGCTATTTTTCATATTTTCGTATTTGGCCATCCACACCCAGTTGAAAAATTCATTCTGCATAGTTTTCGATCTTGGTAGTACAAACAAAATATGAGGTTTGTTTACGAATTGTCTTTGTATTTGGTGTTTAAATGGTTCCTTCCTATGGTTATTTGTCAAAATTAACCTCCTTTCGTAACAGATATGCCAACTTCAAAGATATTGAAGCTTTGCCTGAGGCTCATTATTGATGATACTAGCTTACATTGGTAGAAATGTTGATAAGATTAGCCAGTTAGCTAGTAAGTTCATTTACTGATAATATAATGTGGAACAGTTGGAAATAGAGATGAATACACGGATGACTGAGTGGTTTAAGTAGATGATTACCTTGTCAACACTATTAAGTTAGATATTGTATGTTCGATTTCAACATATTTATTTAGAGTTAAGATGTACTTTGGACCCATAATTAATCTATCCTTGTTCTCGTAATTAGTTCTCGTGATACATCACGAAGAAGATTCGAAAATAATAATAACAAAATATTTGTATAGATTAATCCGTGTCTTGAACGTATGACAATCAAAATCTTTTTTATAAAGTACAAGATAAACTGTTACTAAAATGAGTTCTGAATTCAAATTTAGGGACCCCACATCTGAGAGGCGTAAATAAAGAAAAATCCAAGAAAACTTAAATGGATTACGTGAAAGATGACAAGGTAAAGACACGAATAAGTGGAACAATGGCCCTTACCTACGTATGGCAGACAAAACATATTTTGCGTCGGCCCCAAGTAGTTGATACAAAGGTGGCGATGATGTAAGAATGGGTAATCTATTATTCCGTCAAATGCACCCGTTTCTTTTCTTAAGAAAAAGTAAAGGCTCACTCAAAAAACAGTTTGTTGAAATTTATAACTAACAAAAATGATTACGCAGTAGAAAAAAAATTGATAAAATGGTTTTTTTTTTCATAATAATACCTAATCTTGATACGTTTATGGCTAAATATTGGCTTTAATTGATAATGTATTTATTTTGGCAATGGTTACGTAACTATCCTTGCGAGGGATATGCTCTATGGGCAACCTTACACCCCGGCGTCTTTAAACCCGAGACGCCGTGCGGTTTTAGTTGGTTCAAGCCCAACATAACCGCTCCCGCTGGCCGGCAGGGGGGTATTCGAAGGGATTTCCGCATGAAAAAAAAAGGTACCTAGCTATCCTAAAATCCAATCGGTGGCGTAATCTTAGTCAAATAATAAATGGCATTTGCCAACTACTCAATATAGCTAAATTCTGAGATAACACACCCAAAGCTCGTTCGTTATATTTTTCAATTAAATTGCTTGGACGTGTCGATCACCTGTAACCTCAATTTAGAACTGTAAACTTGATATTTTCCACCAGCTCCCACAAAGGCCCCATAACGAAGCGAAATAGCCAAATAAGGTCTTAATGTCGCAGTTAGCTGAGAATTCTCCCTTGTGAATGCTGGGTCATTAGCGCTATGTTATTGCGAATTATCCGTAAGACTCGGCGCCCGGGACTCCGGCAGTCACGTTTAATCTGAATTTTCCTCATACTATAGCTACTTTGTACAGTACATAATGATATTTTACAGAATACTCCAAAGTGGCTTATATATCCAGAATTAAATTACACTCATGAATTAAAAACGTGTTCATGCAATTAATTATCGCTTGATTACAATAAGAAAGTTTGATAGAAATATAGGTAAACATGCTTTCTTCTTAAAGATTCTAGCGACTATTGAGTAAATATTAAAATTTAAACGGAGGACAGTAAATTTGTAATGGGTATGGCATTGGGTATCTAAAATTAATGCGTAGCTGTGTCCTGTGTAGTATTCATTCAACTGGCTAGTATAATTATTATTTTCTTTTATGAATTGTCCATTGAATTAAATACCAAAAAGTGAAACAGGGTTAACTTCAAAATCCATTAAATTAAAGAGGCATTGTACCTTTTTAAGCAGAATTTGTTGTAGGGTTGGTAGGTATGTATTTTAGTTACTGTTTTTGTTTGTCAATAAAATCTGTACAAAATTAATTTGTGAATGTCTTCTGAAATGATTTACTATAAAGAATATTTGGGTAGGTATTATTCAATCCTACTAATATTTTAAATGTGAAGATTGTTGTGAAGATGTTCTGATATCTCAATGTGTGTTACTCAATCACGCTCTAAACGCTGAACGAATTTGGCTGAAACTTGGTAAAGTGAAAGATTAATAGTCTTGTATAACATAAACTTTTTGACCCTAGAATAGGGAACCTATTCTAGGGTCAAAAAGTATGGGTTGCGGGAACAGGATTAAAATTCCATGCGGGCAGGGCAGCTAGCAATAGCTAGTTAAGTTATACAATTATGGTTTTTTTTACTATCTTACTATACTTATTTATTTATTTATTTTTATTTTTTTATACCACTCAGGTGGCAGACAAGCTCACGGCCCACCTGATGGGAAGCGGTTACCGCGGCCTATGGACGTGTGCAACACCAGGGGCGTCACACTCGCGCTGCCTACCCTTATTTAGCATTGAAATATTCACAATAAATAGAATTTTGATAGTTATCATTGATAAAAGAATCAGATTGTATAGTTTCAGATGGCATGAACTTTCATTTCCCACTCACTCCCTCATTCACATCCACATATACTCTCTCATGACTCTAACTAGAGTCACATAAATGTGCGTATTATAATTTTTTCACTCTAGAATGTCAATTTTTTTAGGCCAATATGATTATTGTCACGGCGCACGGTGGATCCTGTAGTATGAACTGGTTGGTCATAAATCAAAATTTTAAAAATACCGGTAGATAATTTTTTTTCATCGATTTAGCAAATAGAGGGTATACCACATTTATTTCATGTAATTAAAGTAGTATTGGTTGTCTGGTATATTTTTTATGATAGGACAAAGTTGACCTAATTTGTATTTTCCTTGTAGTCAATTACGTTTTCTAAGTTTGGTGCAGTATTGAAACATTGTATTACTTTAAAAGTAACAGGGTATAATTAATAAAAAAAAACATGAGTGATTCTGAAGGTATGTAGTATTTAAAATATATAAATTTAGTGCTTCACGATATTGTGCTTCTTCATTATAAATTTTTATTTAAAAACCACTTTTTCTTCAGAAGTGCAGTTTTGATACTGTTTTTTTTCGAAAAAGTGCATTTTGTCAGGGTACTAATTAGTTCTCGATTACTCGTTAGTCACTATATCAAAAGTTTTGACAAAATGCTCTTTTTCAAATGGCAGTGGTTTATAGTTTCTCGGTAGTAGATTAAAAATATGAGCCGCTCATGTTTCGGTTAGTTATTACACTTAACTGTGAAAATTTTCGTATTTAACATGAATTAATAGTTTTGAATTGTATTAATAATTATATAGGTTATTTTCTCGTTTTTTTTTCTTAGGAATAGTGGATTATCCAGTAAAAAGGAGAGATTTGTGTGACAAATTGTTTTCAATTCAATACAAGAAATTAGATAGCAAGTTTTTAAAATTAGAGGAAATAATTATTGCAGAAACCAACTGCCCTGCTTCACGTGTTACTTCCCTTAAAGAAACACAGCATAATTTTCTTAAATCTTTTAAAATAAAATGGCTATCGTCGAACAGAATCAAAGAAAGGTTTTTAAAAAATAATTCAACGTGGCCAGGTGAGACTTGCATTTTTTTTAAATATATTATTAAGCTAAGGGTCAGCCCAGGTAGGCCCCCGAAGGATTTTGAGCAGTGTAGTGACCGCAGTAAGCGTAGGAAGACCGAAGTTTTACGTGCGTCCGGTTCTGGCAGTGAACTTCTTTATTCTGCTCAAATGAATTTTCGAACTGAAGGCCACCATTCCCAATTAAATAAATTAAAAGATATTATATCACCGAAAACCACAGTAACGTGCATGTTACCCTGCTAACGTTAACGTAACTGGAACTACTGCTCGAGTACCGCTTCAAAATTTGCTCGGCCATATCGCAAGTCGCTTGCTTAAAACAAGAAGTGTTACAGTCAATATCTGAGACACAATTAAGTCTTCTATCTAAGTGGGGTTTCGACGGTAGTGGTCATAGCCAGTACATGCAAAAATTCCATTTCAAACGATGACAAATTTGTTTTTTTAACATGCATGGTCCCTTTAAAACTGATCACCAACGAATTGGAAAGCAAAATTGTGTGGTTTAATTCCCAATCCTCATCGCCAAGGTTTTGTCGACCTCTAAGCATTCATTTTAAACAAGAATCTGCAGAGCTTGTTAAAACTCAAGATGTTCGCCGGGAGCGTTGCAAGTGGAAATCAGTGGTCTCTGCCTACCCCAGTAAGAAATAAGCGTGATTTTATGTATTTAGGTACGTATGTATGTATTATACACCTTTAAGACTTAGCTTAAGTCTCGGAACGTAGTTAAATAATATTGACCAACCATCCCATACAACAGGATCCACCGTGCGGCGGTCCCACGCGTGCTTATTATGCCTCTATACACCTACGCGATTCTAAATTACACTTTAGGAGCATGGAAGACAAGACTACGTGGAGTCGGATTTACAGCAATGTGGCTTTTGTCTTGGCTCCTTCGCTGCGGGTCTTCGCATGCCTGCTAATCGTCGCAAACGACTTTCGCTCACCATCGCGGCTGAGGCTGGCCGGCGAAACCGACAAGTCGAAACTCGCAGCCTCCTGCTCCTCAGCCCGCGGGCCTTGCGGGACTAGACTACGTTGAGTCGGATTTATAGAAATTCATTTCTGTCACTAAAACCGAATTTTTTGCAAATGTTTTTGGGACTAACATTCGTAATAGTACACATTATATAATACAATACTTAGGAATGACTTTATTTCATAGAAAATTAGGAGCTTCAATTATTTTATTACTTAATATTACGACAGCATAGTTTTAGACGTAAAAATAATTTTCTAAAAGAATTTCGATTTATTTAACATAATGGTTACTGAAGTTATAGCAAACGTGTTATGGATTTAGATTTTCAGACAAACAATTTTAGGAGAAGAAAGGGACTACCCTCCTCCATACATTCCTGTCAAATGTTATCTCCTCAGTCAAAAGTCTTCTTTTCATACTTTGAACCTTTTTTACAACCTGCTCTTAATAGTTTATAGCATGATAATCACTCACTTCTCAATTTTTCGCTAGCCACCTACAAGTAAATATCAGTTTATGCAAAAGATAAAACGTTGCGGTTCACATTGACTATTATAATTTTTTTTAACTTACATACATTCATAACTTCACGCCTGTATCCCCGAAGGGGTAGGCAGAGGTGTATTAAACACCCACGATTCGCCAGTTATGTTAAGGTCCCAATGTAATAGGGGGCGAGCCTATTGCCATCTACCGGGCACATTATTAAGCGAGCGATAATTAACATTTATTAATGCACACATAACTACGAAAAGTCAGAGGTGTGTGCCCGGGGCAACTGGGGATCGAACTCGGGACCTCGTCTCAGCAGTCCGTTACGTATGCCACTAGGCTATCGCCTACCCGCCCAGACGATGCGGCAGCCCGAGAGGTGGAGCTATATGAGGCGTACAAGGGGGCCAAGAGGACCCTCCAGGTAGCAATAAAGCAGGCCAAACGGCGGGCCCGCGAAGAGCTGCTGGAGTCTCTGGAGCAGAACCCATGGGGGCGCCCTTACCTTGCGGTCAGGGGCAAAATCCGCCCAAGGGCGCCCCTACTGACCCAGAGCCTCCAGCCAGAGCGGCTGGAGGGGATCCTGGGCTCCTTGTTCCCAGCGAGAGCGGAGGAGCATGTTCCTCCGCGTATGGCTCCGCCTCAGGCACCTGACGCTGATAATAGCGAGAGCGATGTGCCCGAAGTCAGAGAGAGCGAACTAGGGGTAGCAGTGCTCCGGCTTAAAGCTCGGAAAAGCACTGCCCCCGGACCCGACGGCATTCCAGGCCGAGCATGGGTCCTGGCCCTTGAGGAGCTAGGGCCTCGACTGGTGGCGCTCTTTAGCGCATGCCTCGAAAGGGGCCAGTTTCCAAAGGCGTGGAAGACGGGGAAACTGGTCCTTATCCGGAAGGCGGGGCGGCCGGCGGATCAACCATCCGGTTACCGGCCGATCGTGTTGCTCGACGAGGTGTGCAAGCTCTTTGAGCGGATTATTGCAGAGCGCCTCGTCGAGCATCTCACGAACGTGGGGCCAGACCTGGCGGACAACCAGTTCGGTTTCCGCCGGGGGCGCTCCACCGTGGAAGCGATCATGCGCGTTAGGCGCCTGGCGGAGGAAGTAGTCTCGCGGGGTGGGGTGGTGGTGGCGGTGTCTCTGGACATCGCCAACGCCTTCAACACCCTACCCTGGAGCTGTGTTAGGGAGGCGCTCGCGTATCACGGAGTGCCTCCTTACCTCCGCCGCATTGTCGAGGCATACCTATCCGAGAGGGCCATAGTTTACCCGAGCTGGCTAGGGCCAGGGCGGCGAGAAGTGTCGTGCGGTGTTCCGCAGGGGTCGGTCCTAGGGCCACTCCTGTGGAACATCGGATACGACTGGGTGCTGCGCGGTACGTTGCTCGAGGGTGTCAGCATAGTCTGCTATGCTGACGACACCCTCGTTATGGCGCGGGGAGCAACGTACCGAAGCGCGGCACTGAAGGCCACGGCAGGGGTTGCTCAAGTCGTGGGTCGAATACGGCGGCTGGGACTCGAGGTGGCTCTCCACAAATCCGAGGCTATGTGTTTTCACGGGCCCCGGAGGGGGCCACCTGCGGGAACCAGCATAACCGTAGGGGGCGTGAGCATCGGCATCGAGCCCACGATGAAGTACCTTGGGCTCGTACTCGATAGCCGATGGGACTTCGGACCTCATCTCCGAAGTCTGGTCCCGAAACTGAGGGGGGCTGCGGCCGCGCTATCGCGGCTGATGCCCAACGTTAAGGGACCCAACGCCCCCACTAGGAGACTGTACCTGGGGATCGTGCGAAGCATGGCCCTATACGGGGCCCCCGTATGGGCGGAGACTCTGGCGGCCCGCAACGTGGCTGTATTAAACAACCCGTTAAAAGCGATGGCCGTCAGAGTCATCAGGGGGTATCGCACGATCTCAGTCGAGGCGGCATGTCTCCTAGCCGGGACCCCTCCATGGGACCTGGAAGCGAGAGCCCTTGCGCTGTTATACCAGTGGCGCAAGGAGGCGCTGGAGCGGGGCCATAGGCCGGAGCCCCGAGAAATCAGGGCTCAACGGTCCCAGCTCCACCGGGAACTCATGGAGACATGGAGGGTGCGACTTGAGCACCCAAGGTGGGGGGAATCCACCATTGCGGCGGTGAGACCGATCATGAAGGAGTGGTTGGAGAGGGACCATGGGGACCTCTCCTACCGGATGTGCCAGATGGTTACCGGACACGGGTGTTTCGGTAAGTATCTGTGGCGCATCCACCGGGAGACAACGCCGCAGTGCCAGCACTGCGAGGATCCTGGCGAAGACACGGCGCTTCACACGTTGGTGGAGTGCCCTGCGTGGGCGAGTCAACGCCGGGATCTCGTTGCGGTCCTGGGCGTGGACGTTCTCTCGTTGGAGACCATGGTGAGGGCCGTGGTCTCCGACGGGAGCAAGTGGCACGCCGCCGCCTCTTTCTGCGAGCAGGTAATGCGCGCGAAAGAGACGGCGGAGAGGGAGCGGGAGAGAACCCTGCCCCCCGAGTTTCGCAGTCTGCGGCGAGGACGCCGCAGACTCATCTACGCCCGGGACTACCGACCTCCATGATCGGGGCCTGAGGACGGCAGTTGGCCGATTCGCCGTCCTTACAGAAGCAGGCCGTGGCGGAGGCGTGTCGTGTGTGCCCTACACACGCCAGCCAACTCACCGAAGCGGGATAAAACCCGACCCCACCTGGCGAGGCCGCGGTGGCGGCCAAAGTCCGCCGGCAACCCTGGGATTATCCTTTCGAGGGCTTACCCGGGGTGCCCGGCGACGGACAATTGGGGAGGACACCGTGCGGTTTTAGTCGGGACACGACATAACCACCCCCGCTAGCCGGCGGGGGGTATCCGAAGGGATTTCCGCAGGTAAAAAAAAAAAAAAAAAAGGCTATCGCCTACTTGTATGAAAGTTAGGCGTAATTATTCTAAATTAGTTTAGAATAAGCGATATTATCCAAAATATTATAAGTAAAAGCTAATTTAAAATGACTAAGCGTGGTTAGGCAGTAGGACGAGGGTCTTAAAATCCATCACGCACGACGCCGATCTTATTTAGATAAGTAGCAGTCAGCTGTCGGAAGGCCACCCTGCTTAGTCCGCTTGACTGATTACTGCTAATGAATGTCACACTTTAATCTTTCCGTTAAATCGTCGCACCTAACATTCTTCTTTTCAATAACAATTTAAATCTTTAACTTATCTTTGATAAAGTTTACCTTACACAAGTATAAACACTCACCCCTTATAACCCTGAAGTATAGCCCGAAGGTTGTTATACGCTCACATCTCGCCAGCTCTCTATCTGGTCCACTTTTTATTCTTATTCACTTCCTATATTTTAAATCCTTAAATTATGCGTATTATATTATCAAGTAATGATATCTTACTTTGTTTTAACTATACAATAGAATAGTTTTATGTTCTAACTATTTGAATATCTAAATTGTTTAATATAAATATTAGGATTCATATTATAATATATTTATGACCTATATTAATCCTTTAAAATGTGCTTCTAAACGAAAGCCCAATAAGTATTCACAGTAAATACTCCTTAATTGACTACGTGCGATTTCTGTCAAACAAAATTACATTTAATTAGGTATTACGTGACCATTTTGACCGCAGCTTATAAAACAATCCTACTTCATAAATAAATAGAGGTTTACATTCAACGATCTGAATAGGTCCCTTTTTCTTTTCGTGCGGAAATCCCCTCGGATGCCCCCCCGCCGGCCAGCGGGGGTGGTTATGTCGGGCCTGAACTGACCAAAACCGCACGCCGTCTCGGTTCCATAGACGCCGGGGTGTATGCGTTGACGTGAATTAAGTTTTACGCATTCACTCTTACAGCAAATTATTTGAATTTCAATATGACCAACGACATTTTAAACGTTTATTAGTTCATATCTCTCTCTATAATTTTATGAATAATTCTATATTACGATTTTACAATCTACTAGCTGATGCTCGCGGCTACGCCCGCGCGGAGGTCGGTTATCGTTTTTGATCATATCTCCGGTTCTCGTTATCCAATTGCAATCAAACATACGGTCGATTTTTCTTACTAAGACCTTGCTAATAGAAAATACCACCTCAAAATCCTTTTGGGTATTTTGCCTCCATAGCGAATAATCAGGTAAATAGGCAAGAGTTCAAAAAAAAAAGTGCTCAGAATCGTTCATTTAACATAACCCAAGTTTTTTTTTAATATCTCCAATACAGATACAACTAATTTACAATTTTATAATTGTATAGCAGTGGCAATCTCGTCATAGTTTCAGTATTGAATCCCGGTTACATCCGAGACCTTGAGAATCAGTCAGATCTAACACACAAACTATAGATAGAAATATTTTGTTGTAACTAAGAACCCGACCTCTAAGATCAGAGGTTGGATTCTTATTTTAGATTATATGTGTGGGACAGCAAAACAAAAAGGCTTGTAATAATATAACTAGTTTTCTTTTGCCTCAGGCTCGTTAGACGTAATACCGCTGAAAGAAATAGGAGCTAGGAGCGCCGCTAGTGTAGTCACCGAATCTACTTCGGCTATCAAATAAACAACAAACATGGATAGTATTTTGTACTTAATCGATAATATATCGTGACTAAGATAATAGTTTTAAACGCACATTAATGGTGGCTAAGGTTTATTTAGGGTTCCGTTGCCAAATGGCAAAAAACGGAACCCTTATAGATTCGTCATGTCTGTCTGTTTGTCCGTCCGTATGTTACAGCCACTTTTTTCCGAAACTATAAGAAATATGCTGTTGAAATTTGGTAAGTAGATATATTCTGTGAACCGATTTTAAGATTTTCACACAAAAATAGAATAAAAAAACTTGGAAAACTTCATCACACCCATACGTGTGGCGAATCTATTGATAGGTCTTCAAAATAGATAGTGAGGTTTCTAATATCATTTAATTCTAAACTGAATAGTTTGCGCGAGAGATACTTTCAAAATGGTAAAATGTATGTCCCACTTGCTGCTACGGAACCCTTTATGGGCGAGTCCGACTCGCACTTGGCCGCTTTTTTATATACAATCCGTCATTTGATTGCACTCTGTCAGATGGTAAGAATCCTGGGTGAAGTCCACCCAGCGATGTCATTCTGATATTCACGATTATTCCGAACCTGACCCGAAAACCTGACCTGGTCGCGGGTTAGGTTAGAAACTTGAAAAAAAATTGTAATATTTGTTCCGAACGTAACCCTCTTCCTCACCTGATCCGACGTCTCGTTCCTTTTTTTTTTTTTTTTTTGTTTCGTCTGGGGAAATGTCCTACGGCATACCGCGCGACGCGGGTAGGCCGCGCGGTTATGTGTGGCTCTCGTTCCTATCATAACCAGAATTGCGCAGCTTAGATAATTACTTATTTCTGCATGGTTATAAAAAAAATAACCACGAAGGCTTAATTCGGGAGCTACGCTCCGCTCCGCTCCCGCATTAGCCTTCTAACCTAACCTATCCAAGTCGGATACTAAATATTAAATACTGATTTGACACATATGTACTTTTTATTTTGAGAAAGATTAGAGAGAATTACCAATCTGCGCAATTCGGGTTATGATAGGAACGAGACGTCGGGTGAAGTTAGGAAGAGGATTACGTTAGGAACAAATATTACATTTTTTTTTCAAGTTTCTAACCTAACTCGCGACCGGGTCACGTTTTCGGGTCTGGTTCGGAATAATCAGATCTATATTCATTGCGGCTTTAAATTAAATTCGGCAATTAAATCTATGTCTAGAGGGAAGTCACCTGGCCACGATAGACTCAGTATAGAGCATCTAAAATTTGCTGGTCCACACTTGCATAGTGTTCTATTTATGCTGTACAACTTTTGTGTGGGTCATAGCCATCTACCAGACAAGATGTTGCGGACAGTGGTAGTGCCTATAGTAAAAAACAAAACAGGCGATCTCTCTGATATAACTAACTATAGACCTATCTCTCTGGCAACGGTAATATGTAAAGTATTTGATAGTGTGCCTAATACACAGCTGGATAAGTATATCAAACATCACGATAACCAATTTGGGTTCAGACAGGGTCTGTCAACTGAGGTAGCTGTTCTGTCTGTTAAGCACGCTATCAATTACTATATTGAGCGAAAGACACCAGTGCTGGGGTGCTTCCTGGACCTCTCTAAGGCATTTGACCTGGTTTCGTACGATCTTCTGTGGCAGAAACTTGAAAAGTCACAGTTCCCACTAGAGCTTTTAAATATCTTTAAGTATTGGTACAGAAACCAGGTCAATAATGTTCGATGGGATGGGTGTATGTCTCAACGATACAGGTTGGAATGTGGGGTGAGGCAGGGGGGATTGAGCTCACCAACGCTCTTCAATCTGTACATGAATGAATTGATAGGTGAGCTCAGCGGCACCAGGGTCGGATGTTACATTGATGGCGTTTGTGTAAACAATGTAAGCAACGCGGACGATATGGTGTTGCTGAGCGCATCTGTATGTGGCCTGAGAAAGCTTATGGCTATATGTGAGGCATATGCCAAGTCTCACGGACTGAAATATAACGTGCAGAAGAGCCAGCTTATGATCTTTGTGGCGAGGCGCGGGCGGCCTAATCTGGTACCAAATATCTTATTAAATGGTTGCGCATTGCAGCGGGTGAACAAAATTAAATATTTAGGTCACTTGTTGACTCCCAACCTCAGGGATGGGGATGATGTTGAAAGGGAACGCAGGGCGCTGTCGGTTAGGGCGAATATGTTGGCTCGCAGGTTTTCTCGTTGCTCAAAAAATTTAAAGATTTCTCTACGCCTTCAGGGTGCTGATGGGGTTGCCCAGGTACTGCAGCGCATCAGGGATGTTTGCAGAAGCGAGAGTAGACTGCTTTTACGCTACTATACGGAAGCGGTGCGCCTCCCTAGTGCGCAGGGTGCGGGGCAGCCCAAACAGCATCTTGGCTATGATAGCGAGTAGGTTAGACTGCCGTTATATTAATCATTGTTGCATGATTTCTGCCGGAGTTGTGAGGGCTAAATAATATAATTATGATGGATACATTTTACTAACATAGGATAAGATTTTTATAACTAACCAAAATGAGTCATTGTTACTTTTAATAAATAATTATTATTATCTCCTTTATTAAACTTAAATACATATTAAATTATATTTTTAAATACATTCTATACAAAAAAAAAACAAATATATTTAAAAATATAAAAATAGCATCCCACAGGCATCGGGTACAGAGACCAAGATACCGGTGGTTAGGGTTACAGAGAGAGGAATCTCCTCACGATACGTGCCGTGTCGAGGAGCACTGCCTTCTGCATCAAGCCCTTGACCCAACTGCCTAACGCGAGCCTCTCGAGATGTTGATCGAGGCTCTTGGCAATCAGTCCGTGAACCGAAACAACTATCGGGACAATAATTGCCGAATCCACACTCCACATGTCGACAACCTCGTGAGCCAAATCCAAATATTTCATTTGTTTTTCTTTTTCGGCTTTTACAAGATTGTCATGTGGAATGGTGATATCGATAATTATTGCGCGGCGCTCTGATCGATCTATCAACACTATATCAGGTTTATTAGCTACAATAGTCCTGTCAGTGATGATAGATCGATCCCAGTACAACGTGATGTGCCCATTTTCGAGAACTGCGTCGGGCGCATTCCTTTTTTTTTTTGTGCGGAAATCCCTTCGGATACCCCCCCGCCGGCCAGCGGGGGTGGTTATGTCGGCTTGAACCGACTAAAACCGCACGCCGTCTCGGGTCTACAGACGCCGGGGTGTAAGGTTACTCATAGAGCATATCCCTCGCACTCCGACTGACCCTGGGCCATTCGCAGTGTCCCCTCTGATAACAGCAGAGGGGTACCTGGAGCGACCACGCCCCTCCGCGGGTCTTGCAGGCCCGCTAAACCCCGACCCCCTCGTGCAATGGGGTCAGCTGGCCCTGAAAAGGGCCGGTTGGTCAGACTCTTGGCCGTTGACGTTGACGCCAGCTACTCCAGAGGAGCAATCAATGATGCGTCATCGCCCACGTTGTCCAGGGTGCACCAAACTTGGAGGTGATCCAACCAGTCGCACCCCGCGTCGGGCACATACCTATAGTACGGTACCTCTAAGGTTATACTTTAGAGCAAGCTGTTGATGGACAATCCTGGCTACATGGTTATGTCTATGCAAATACTTGCCGTTGGCAAGACGAGAACAACCAGAAATTATATGTCTAAGGGATTCTCCGGGACGGTGGCACGCCCGACATATGTCAACCGTACCATCCTTTGGAATATACTTTTCAATAGATATTCGTCATCACAACTTCGTCCATAATTGCAAAGACAAAACCTTCGGTTTCCCCAAATAGGTCACTGAAGCGTAGCCAAGACACAGATGCTGGTAAATCTATATCAGGCCCATGGAGAGACCGATAGAAACTTCCATGCAACTCTTTGCTCTTCCATACATCCATACGATCATTAATACTTAGTACGACAGGTTTGCGCCAGTTCTCTCTAGCCAACGCAAGAGGGGTTAAGCCATAATCCGCTGCGATCACATCACGGTGCATATCTGTATTTGTTTGAAGGAAATATTCTCTAAGGTTCTATATCTCGCGGTTATGAAGGGTCTTAGCATTTAGAAAGCCACGACCCCCAAGTTATTATTATTTCCTTTATTACATTTTAAACACATATAAATTATATTTTTAAATACATTCCATATATATAAAAAAAACAAATATATTTAAAAATATAAAAAATAGTAACCCACCGGCATCGGGTACAGGGACCAAGCTACCGGTGGTTAGGGCTCCAGACAGAGGAATCTCCTCACAATACGTGCCGTGTCGAGGAGCACTGCCTTCTGCATCAAGCCCTTGACCCAACTGCCTAACGCGAGCCTCTGGAGATGTTGTTCGAGGCTCTTGGCAATCAGTCCGTGAACCGATACAACTATCGGAACAATAATCGCCGAATCCACACTCCACATGTCGACAACCTCGTGAGCCAAATCCAAATATTTAATTTCTTTTTCTTTTTCGGCTTTCACAAGATTCTCGTCATGTGGAATGGTGATATCGATAATTATTGCGCGGCGCTCTGACCGATCTACCAACACTATATCAGGTTCATTAGCTACAATAGTCCTATCAGTGATGATAGATCGATCCCAGTACAACGTGATGTGCCCATTTTCGAGAACTGCGTCGGGCACATACCTATAGTACGGTACCTCTGATTCCACAAGGTTGTACTTTAGAGCAAGCTGTTGATGAACATCCTGGCTACTTGGTTATGTCTATGCAAATACTCGCCGTTGGCAAGACGAGAACAACCAGAAATTATATGTCTAAGGGATTCTCCGGGACGGTGGCACGCCCGACATATGTCAACCGTACCATCCCTTAGTATATACTTCCGATAATTATTCGTCATCACAACTTCGTCCATAATTGCAAAAACAAAACCTTCGGTTTCTCCAAATAGATCACCGAACCGTAGCCAAGACACAGATGCTGGTAAGTCTATATCAGGCCCATGGAGAGCCCGATAGAAATGTCCATGCAACTCCTTGCTCTTCCATACATCCATACGGTCATTAATACTTAATACCACAGGTTTGCGCCAGTTCTCTTATCCAAAGCTAGCGGGGTAAGTCCGTTGTCCACCCCTACTACATCACGATGCATATCAGCTTCATTGTGTAGGAAGTATTCCCTGAGGTTGCACACCTCACGGTTATGGAGGGATTTGGCATTTAAAAAGCCACGTCCCCATTTCCGCGGTATGTACAACCTCATCACAGATGAACGCGGATGATGCATTCGGTATGCAGTAAGAAGCGTACGGACTTTCCGATCCAGGGTGTCTAATTCAGTCTGAGTCCACCTGAGTATGCCGAAGGAGTACATTAAAACCGGCATGACCCAACCGTTATAGGCGCGCACCTTATTACCGCCTGACAAAAGACTTTTAAGAACTTTTTTCAAGCGGCCAAAGAAACGTTCCTGTAACGATTGCTTCATGCTAGCTTCTGTAATGCCTAATGCCTGCGACATACCCAGGTATTTATAGGTGTCGTTTGCAGAGAGAGACCTGAGTTTTGTGGAATCTGAGAGCTCAACCCCGTCAGATTCCACAATCTCACCTCTTTTTACATGCATGACCGCACATTTGTCCACACCAAATTCCATCCTGATAGAGTTACTAAAGGTTTCAGTTATCTTTAATAACGCTATCAGTTGGGAATTGTTGGGGGCAAATAATTTAAGATCATCCATGTAAAGGAGGTGGGATATAACCTGACCATCTCTCCGCAATCGACAGCCTAACCCTGAACTCTCCAGCATATAACTGAGAGGGTTCAGTGCCAGGCAAAACCATAATGGACTAAGACTATCACCCTGGAATATACCCCGCTCTATCTTTATCAGCCCGCCATTCTCGCAGATCCGTCGACACCCTGGATAGCAAAGGACGGTACTCCATTGCCCCATACATGCCTTCAGGAAGGTACATAGAGTTGTATCAATTTTATACAACTCAAGCACCCTCAAGAGCCATGTATGCGGCACGGAGTCATAGGCCTTTTTATAGTCTATCCAACATGTCGCCAGGCCCTTACGACTACGGCGTGCCTGTTGGCTAATGGCCATATCAATTATAAGGAGCTCTTTAGTGCCACGAGCCCCACTTCTACATCCATTCTGAGAGACAGACATGATAGAATTGTCGGTTAAGTGTGAGGATATTTTTACTCTCAGGATGGATGTAAGAAGCTTATAGACCGTAGGTAGACATTTAATCGGTCTATAATTTTTAGGGTCCGAAGCACTACCGGACTTGTAAAGAAGGTGGGTTACACCAGTGGTCATGAAATTGGGAATCAATCCTGATTCAAGACATGATTGGAATTGAGATGATAAACGACCGTGTGAGCTTTCCAGCCATTTTAACCAAAAATTATGCAGTCCGTCTGGTCCCGCTGACTTCCAGTTAGGCAACAGACGGACTGCATCGGTTACATCCTCTTGCAGTATAATAATCGGATCCATGATCTTAATAGGCTCACACGATCGCTCAACATCCCGCATCCAATCACCCTCTGTATGACTGACGGGCATCGACCAGATATTACGCCAGAATGTATTAGTAATATCATCACCTGGTCGATGCACGTCAGTCCCAGTCGAATCAGGGCGCTCCCAATTTCTGTAGACCCACCTTTGGTCCCTTTGGAACGTGCGATTCTGAGAATATCGTTCCACTCTTTTTTTATACCGTCGAATCCGGTTTGCCCACGCATAAACTTTTTGTTTCAGGAAGTCGATGCGCTCTGTGACCCGTGCCAACAATTCTCGGGGCCTAATGTCAGTCCCCGAGGACGCTCGACTCACAAAGCGCATCACTCTTGGGCGTGTGTTGCCCGACCTGAAACAAATGAGCTTTCCAATGAGTGCCCTAGTCTCGGCAATACGTCGCTCAATTCTAAATTTTCAGATTCAGATAAGATTTCGGTCGAGTAGCTATGTCGCATTTTGGAAATTGAACATTAGCTACTCGACATGCTGCGACGGCCGCGCAATATAAAATTGAATGTGTATCACCGAGATCTTCGCTATTATCAAAATAATCTGATAATAACGAATCCAGGGCACACACTAGCGCTACACAGTTGGCAAACGTGGTAGGCGAGGTCTATTACCAGAAGGTATGGATCGATACTCCCGCATAGCACATTCCAAAGCGCTCCTTAATTGTTCGTTGTACTCGGTACTTACATCCATAGCCCTGGTATCAATCACTTCTTCGCTACAGATGAATTGTGAGATGGTCTCCGTGGCTGGTTGTCTCACAATTTACGAACAAGGGGTGGTACCCGGGCTACTTCGTATGTTAGAGCGTAGCCTCTCAAGTACAGATTCATCCAACAAATGACAACGTTGGATGGCCCGCACTTGATCCGATAGCCGTTGTGCCGATACGTTTACAGTTGGTTCAAGAACCTGAAACAAAGGCAGCATACGAACACGGTACGCAGTGAGGTTGACTCCTCCCTCTGTAGCCACAAAATATGCCCGCATGACGTTTTCGTTCATAGAAGTAGTCCATCGCATGCGGTGCACATCACCACCGGTAGCGGGGGCCCTATTCGAAGCCGGTGGGCGTAGGGGCTCCAAGCCAGTCGGTGGCCGGCCTCTCCCCTGCCGACGTACAGGTGTTGGCGACGTCGGCGGGGAGAAAAACTCGTCGCTAGAACTTGAGCTCGACGTCACACCCAGAGAACTTGCTGGTGGCTGTTGGACGGAGCTGGGCGACGAGTCCGGGGTTGTTGGGCGTGCTGCTGCTCTTGCCTTGGCTCTTGTTATCATCATTCATTGCTATTTTTGTGCATTTTCATTATTTATTGTTTGACAGGCAAACTGTCATGTCAATGGGTGTTGTATTTAAGGGTGTATACATATATTTCTGGTTGCATATTTGTAGTTTTTATAATCAATTTAAATCTATTTTTGTATTCTGAACGTATATTGCACTATTGGTGGTTTATTTGTATAACAGATTTTAAAGTAAATGTAATTTTATGTTAGGCACAAAAATAGGCTACTGTTTGACTAGTGTTGCCAGATTTATTATTATTATTATTATTTTTTGGTAAAGTGATGTATTTTTTTATTAAATTGTCTTTTATTTAGCTGTACATAACCCATAACACGATGGAGCGTGAATAATATTAATAAAAGACCCTAACCCTAACACCCTTCTTCAATAAATGGGCTTTCCAACATTAAAATAATATTTCAATTCGTTCTAGTAGTTCTTGAGATTAGCGCGTTCATCCAAACAAATAAACTCTTCAGCATTATAAGGTTAATAATAATACCTAGATAACTAAGTAAAACTATTTAAAATAAAGTCACTAACAGTGATACCGTTTATAACTCGAGTGCAGGTGGGACCGATTTTCAAGATCTTTGATTTCTTTAGATTTTCGTGAATATTTTTTCCTGAAATCCCTACGGTTAGTCCCCCGCCAGTAAGCAGGGTGGTTATGTCGGACCCGACCAAAAACGCACGCCTGAGATATGGTGTTTTTAGATGTGTGAGGGACTTGCAAACATTCTGAAATTTATATAATGTGTTATTCTACGCTATATTATCTAATGATTTTGGTTATCCGATACACGATGACTTTAAATATTGAATATTTATTATTCCATTATAATTATATCAGAAAATGTATGTGATTCCAACCTATTTTGGATCAGTATATGATTGTTTTGTTTTTTCAAATTATATTAAAGGGATATGCTCTATGGGCAACCTTACACCCGGCGTCTGTAGACCCGAGACGGCGTGCGGTTTTAGTCGGTTCAAGCCCGACATAACCGCCCCCGCTGGCACGCGGGGGGGTATCCGAAGGGATGTCCGCACGATAAAAAAAAAAAAAAAAAAAAAAAGGTATATTGTTAATTAATAAAACAATTTCGTTGCAATGGTTTTTTTTGTGTCTCGTTCTATTATAAATTACTCAATATTATTCCAAATTAATTTTAATATAATTGCTCTTATACACGGCATAGCCGTGTGTTGGTGGCTGAACTCCTCCGTAACCACTCGCGTGATCTTGACCAAATTTACCACGGTGGTAGTGTGGACACTGAGGAGTATTTTGAAGCTAGATGATTCATGTCCGATGTACCATTGAGGAATAATCACCGAAAAACAGTTTCACGAGCGCGCCGACTTAGCTAAGCGCGCGACCGTAGTAAGATGTCTTATTTTCAAGTAAGAGTCCTGCTCGCTCAGGTCAATATATTTCAGTCGCACCCTGCACTGAATTCCTACTTATTTACAAAAGTTCATGATACTACATACGTATTTTTACATCGTTCATAACTATTTGTGGCCCTAGACGTAATTAGCCGAAATTGACTTTCTTAACAACAAGAAAGACATTTGGCTATATTATTTATTAGGTAAATAATATGATGCAGAGACAATGATAATATTCATTGAAATTATCAAAATTCTCTAACTTTACCATATTTATTTTGAAGCTAAGTAGTAAGGCTAAAACGACTATTCGCCCTGCTATTATGTTCTTATGTTCTATGTCCTTTTTTGAGAATTAGCTTAAATGTATCACCACTACTATACACTCTTAAAGAAGTATATTCACTTGTACTTTGTGTAAATTTTTCTAGTATATAGTTCTAGTATAGTAATAGCTTGGCGAGTTCCTTCGTGATACTCCGATGGTTCGCGCGGGATGAGGAGCGCAGGTCAGGGGAGAGGGGGGGGTGAAACGTGAGAGCTGGATGACTGCTGCCTCGGTTCCAGGTTCCATAAAGGGGTCCCGGCTAAGAGACATGCCGCTTCGATAGAGTTCGTGCGGTATCCCCTTAAGACTTTGACGGCCAGTGTTTTCATACTAGTCGTCACTGCAATGAACTTTTTTACCTGAGTTCAATACTGTGTACTAAAGGAACGACTGTATGTTATTATTATGTAGAAGCGTAACTACTTGAATCGAGTTACGTTTACCATTCAGTTTCGAGCTCAAGTTTGGTCCTCACTTGCACCTGTGTGTATTGGAATTTTGTGCATCTATAGGTACTATTATAAAATTAGTTGTGTCTGTACATTGGTGATATAATAAAACAATTGGTCAAGGTCATGTTAAGTGAGCGATTGAGAGCCAATTTTAATTTTTGGAATGGACCCAAACACTTCTCAACCGCATGGATTTTAATATTAAAAAGGGCGTAGTTAGATTTTAAATCTGCTGTATGTTTGATTGCAATTGGTTAAGTAGAACCGGAGATATGACCAAAAAACGATTACCGATTTCCGCGCTGGTGGAGCCGCGGGTATCAGCTAGTTGTGAATAAAGCAGTTATTGTCATCAACATCATCTTAGCATTGTTCTTGGTTGCATTCGAGGCTTTCACCTGTGAGCCCAGGGCCCAGAGCCCGCTTACGCCTACTCCGTTTGGTTTGGATTAAACGGCTTTTATGGGACCGACTGCCGTCTGACCTCCAAGATAAAAGCCTGCGCCAGAGCCTCATGCAAAGACTCATTAAACATAGTTTACTTACACATGATTAAATAACTGTATTTAATTAATGGAAAGTAGAGCCCGTGGCTCTACCTGCATGGAATATTATTCCCATAACAGCAACCCATCTTAACCTAATCCCGAGATATTACAGGGAAACTAGTAGCCTTATCTCATGTTAAAGTCAAATTCATGCAGCCTTATTTGCGTTATTGAGTACTTTTAACTTATTTCAGCATTATAAATTTAGTTAGAATTCATTCACCTTTACAGAGTCAACGTCAAAGTATAGTGGCAAGTTTATGTCATCATCACAGCAATCATGCTTTCAATATGTTGGGGTACATGCTTGATTTGCAACTTTGTAGTAAATAACCCTCCTTTTTTGGCCTCACCGCAGTCGGGTAAGAAATTATCGGTTTCTATTCAAATACATGCTTCTCTCTGGAATATCCGATGTGATAACTTCTATTTACTAGTCCTTACTCGCAATATAGATTATCGTAGGTGGTCTTGACAACTGGATTCGACAGCATTAGACGATATCAGCTATGGCATCCGTCATATATGTCACTATTTCGAAAAGATAAGCTAATAACGTTAAATTAGTAGATTAATAGTTTGACAATCAAACTGTGACCAGATAGCATATATGTTTTGGAGTCACTCGGCTGTCCCCTTCAATCAAATATTTTTTGATCAAAGGCTGTCCCGTCTAAAAACCCAGTAAGGGACACTTTTTACAAAAATCGTTGCAAATTGTAAAGTAAGTCCTTACCTTAACAAACTTAAAGCGACTTAGAAACTGTAACTAGACTACGGTAATGGTAAAAATTTTGACGTGAAATTATTATTTTTTTATGAATGGTATTCTATAAAATTGTATTTTTATCTCATGGTATATTCCATATTTATATTTTTATGGAACTAACATCCGTTATGTTGATGTTATGTGTATAAAACGTAGCCTATTGCACCCAGAGCATGATACTTAATCGATTGACACCTCATTCATTACAATCAGTTCAGTATCTTAGGAGCTACTAACAGGGGAACATACGTAATTACCGTACATGGACAGGCAAAGACATAACAATGTTACAAATACGCGGACAGAAATCAAGTTTTCTTGAAAGTATTCTGATAACTGATACATTAACATAATAATCTTGGTGACATTGAGTTGTAGACTTTAAATGACAGTCACTCTGTTGAAAATTGATATCCATTCAGCCGCTTCTGTTTATACTTAATCGTGACCCACTTTTCCTACAGATTATTAAGCTATCTTTTAATGTTGTTCGATATTTAATACAAGTTTTTTTATACTACATAGGTGGTAGACAAGCACACGGCCCTCCTGATGGGAAGCGGTTACCGCGGCCAACACATATGTGCAACACCAGGGGCGTCGCGCTCGCGCTGCCTACCCTGTTAAAAGTTATAGTTCAAGTTATAGTTGATCCAAAAAATTTACGTTTAAGTTTTTTATTTTCTCATTCAGGTTTTGTTATGAGTATGGATATATAAAGAGGCCAGTTAGTGTGGCAGTAATCGTTTGAAAAAGAAATAGCAAATTAAATTGCAGTGTTTTACTGTTTACTGAAGTGGTTACCTATTAGGCGGCGTCGAGATTCCCATATTCTTTTTCTTCTGTACTCTATTCTTTTCAATACGCATTCACCTGCTTACCTACGAGATCGCTTTGAGTACCTTGTGCCCAGGGGCAAACCCTGCCGTACTTCCTCTTCACTTCTTCGAATTCCTCTCTACTCTTCTAGTTGTTACAACAGCTCATTTACTGTTCGTGCAGTAAGGTTGTGGAATTCATTACCTCACTCTGTACGCGATAGCAGCTCTTTGGACGTTTTCAGGATAAAAGTAAAAGAACTGTACCTTTCTGAAGTTAGATAGATATAATGTGTTATTTATTGTTATAATATCTTCTGCTTATTGTATAGGTATTTATGAGACCGATATTCTTGTGGTGCCGGGTCCATCGCGTTGCTGAGTTGGGAACTCGGGACAGTGCCTGGGACTTGCGACCCAAGTGTAGGTTTAGAAGGGGCCCCTTTTGTTGATGTACATCAACACTCACCTTCACTACCCAAGTTCCCCTCCCTGCCTAACCAAATTTGATACGAACCTACTAGTGCCGCTTTAGACATTCGTCCTAGTAATGAGCTTATTGTAGCTCTCGATAAGCCTAGATCTTTAAGTAGGTTATAGAGAGATTTTGCTGGTATACCTCTCGCTCCCACTTCCACTGCATACAAATTAACCACGTAACCGTTTTTGATTAATTCGTTTGTGAGATCATAGTATTTATTTTTCTTTATTGTGTGGTCCTTCGGTATATTTGTTTCCCACGGTACAGTAAGTTCCACAAGAACCACATGTTTTAACCTCTTAGAATAAAGGAATATGTCAGGTCTAGATGACGAAAGCCCAACATCCTCCGGAATTTTATAGTGCTTTTCATACGTGTCGATTAGGAGAGTCCAATCTGGGGCAGTATCTAAGATTGAATAAGGTTTGTTCCTGGATGTTATGGATGAACCTTCAGATACAAAGTTGATATGACGTCTGTTAGTAGTCAATCCTTTTTGGGCTCTAGCTACTGCCAGACTCATTGCTTCACGTATGATGATAAGCACCTTATCGTGGCGGCGTGAGTAATGGCCTCTATCGAGAAGCACCCTACATCCCACTAATATGTGTCTAGCCGTCCCTATTGCCTCACCACAAGTATAACATTGTTTTTCTGTGGCCTTCCCCCACCTTACCAGATTACTCTGATCTGGGAGGGTCATCTGAAAGGCGTTAAGATAGAATTTTAACAGGGCCGGCGACCAGTCATAGATCAAGGTGCGCCGCCACTTTAAGGCCATCGGTATGCAGAACTCTCCCATTGTCAACCATTCATTTTGGATTTCCAAATTCATCGCGTGCACTCGATATTTATCATTTTCGTCTTATTTTAGAAAGGACTTAAGTATATCCTGGTCACTTAGGGGTGGGCGATTATAAGTGATTGGTATAATCGAATTAGTTACGTTACGAGTACTAATACCCTGGGGTTATCCTTTCGAGGGCTTACCCGGGGTGCCCAGCAATGGACACTTGGGCAGGATACCGTGCGAATTTAGTCGATGCACGACATAACCACCCCCGCTGGCCGGCGGGGGGGTATCCGAAGGGATTTCCGCACGTAAAAAAAAGATATGTTGCGAAGTAATTTAGACAAAAAGTAGGTAATATTGGTTTTCTTTCATAATTAAAATCACGTGCATTCGGTTTTAAGATCCGACAGTTAACCGATATTGTATAGTAGCTAAACCGTATCCTGCGGATAACCCCAGGGTCTATTAGTGGTGCTGAATATACTCCTCCCCTCGAGAAAATTATTACCAATGTGATCAGTGATCATCTTCGCGATGATCCCGCTTGCATCCGAAGTTTCACCTCGAAACCCGGCGTTCACTTTCCATTTTATATGTAGCTTATTTCGGCTATTACGGGAGCAACTGGCGTCTGACCTCTCAACTCGCAAAAGAAATCCTGCGCCAGAGCCTCATCTGTTGATCGGTAAATGTACCAGCTAGCAGGTGAGTGCCATTATCGTTTTTGGTCATATCTCCAGTGTTACTTAGCCAATTGCAATCAAACATATGGCAGATAGAATCTATCACCTTTGCCGAGACCTTTCTAATAAAAAATCCGCGTCATAATTCGTTTAGTAGTTTTGGCGTTCATCAAGAACAAAAATAGACTAGAACTCAAAAAGAAAATTGAGTTCAGAATCGTTAATTCAAAATAACCAACTTTTTTTAGTCACTCACTAATTCATAATTTTAATAAGATAAGGTATAGAAGTTTGGATAATCAAAAATAGCAAATAACTTCATACAAACTATTCAAAAAGACAGGATGAGCGATTGTTGTTAGTTGTTAGTGGTGATATGGCCCAGGGTCAGCCGGGGTGCGAGGGATATGCTCTATGGGTAACCTTACACCCCGGCGTCTGAAGACCCGAGACGGCGTGCGGTTTTAGTCGGAGCAAGCCCGACATAACCGCCCCCGCTGGCCGGCGGGGGGGTATCCGAAGGGATTTCCGCACGATAAAAAAAAAAAAGGTATGAAGTAGTAGTTAGTAGGTGAGGCTGAACCTTTGCGCTGTCATTACAAACAATAATATGTTTTGTAGGTAGTTATTATTATTTATCTTTTCACTTAATTTACAATATACCTACACCTATAGAATGGGCACCGGTTAGCTACAAAAACACTTCCTAGGCACGTCATGAAAATGTTTCTATGTGGATCTGATTTGTACAAAATAAATAAAACTAACAGAAGACCAGCTTTATAAAACGAGCGAAAACGCATTTATTTACATATTATCTTCAAAGCTCACCAACTGCCAAATTTGTGAGACGACTGAAGTGAGTTGAGTGAGATTTCGTTATTACATTTGAGTCAAACTATGCACACAATTACACACTTTGAATAAACCCGGCCTCTTTGGGCCTATTTTATGTTATTCTACTTGAATACAATACATTCTATCGCCCCTATATAGATTTTTTATACAAAACCTGATGTAACTAGTGTTACTCCGATTCCAAATAGTGTTCATTTAGGAACCAAATAACAGGCAATGGTCTGGTTGCCGATGAAACTATATACACCCGATCCCTTTGGGAGTTTGAGCTCAGCTAATTACTAGGCTCCATACGTGTCTACTTGGATAAAACTGAAACTACCAACAACAACATTTTCGTTGAATAAACGTGAATACCACTGTCAAGGGAATTGACGCAATAGTAATTATGTAAAGGCAAAGCAAATTGTTTGATGTTTTATGCGGTCGTAAGAAAGTTTTTTTATGAATTTGGGTTACTACCTTAACAACTTCCTTTAATGATACTTTTATTTTGAAATAATTAATTGTAGCTGTTATAACTTCTTAGGATATAATAAAGTACGTTATTCAGGAAAGATTCTAATTCGACCCCTAGGCAATTCGCTGCAGATTTTTGTCTCTTATGTATGATAATAAAGTAAGGTGATAAAAAAGTATTTCATAGCTACCTAATTTGGTTGGTTAAGATTGTTTAATAATAGCGAAATTGCAAAATAATAATCTGTGATTTATTTTGTTATAATCGAATAATCAATTAAATATGTTATTATATTTTGAGGGTACTTTTTTCGGTTCTGGTTGCGGACGGTCTTAATACCCCAATCCGAATTGAGCAGTATATTGTGTCAAATGCAATGCGAGTTGGGAATTCGACGGCCAACCGTTGCAAGAAACGCACGCTTGGTAACTCTTACCTATAGTCGAGCTTATTTATATTTATAACATGTGAGTTTGCGTAAAAAGTGCAAATATACAGTATATTAGTGTAAACATTGTTTTATTTTGGAAGTTCCAGTCGTTATAGAGATCACGATGAAGAGTGATAATCAATATTGCTTCGAAGACTGATCCGATGATCCGACATGTATATATATTGGCAATAAAATTGTTCGCATGATGTTAAATGATTACCGTAGACTATCGTTCAAATACCATTGATCGAAGTGGTAGATCATGTAGAAGCTAGTCACGATAACTAAACTGAAAAGAAAATAAAACAAAAAATATCACTATACATTATAACACAAAGTCCTTCGCTGCGTCCGTTTGTCTGTCTGTCTGTTCACGATTAACTAAAAAACTACTGAACAGATTTTCATAGACAAAGTCGAGGAAGGTTTAGGTATATAATTAGTTCAGGTTTTATGTTAATTTGTTGAAATATAATGATAATTGTTGAATGTGTCGGAAAAAGTCAAGCCGCCTGGGAGCTTTCATCGAAAACGCTGCCAAAGCCCTTGATTGATTGATCCCAAAAATAGGTTCCGGTATGTCACGGGAACAGGTTCAGTATACTACACGGGCCGAGCCATGGGCAACAGGTGTATCTATATAATTACTAACTGTTCGCTCGGGAGTGCCGACTACTCCCATGAATTTTCCCGAATTTTCGTTCATAACAACCTTCTCGTGCCAATAATAAACACAACAAATTACCCGGCATTACCCGCGGCTCCACCCGCGCGGAGGTCCAGTTTATATTATTATTAAATTGTAAATTAGTTTAATTTAAAAAAAAAAAAAAAAAAAAAATACATGGGTTATGTTAAATGAACGACTTTGAACACAAAAATATTTTTTTGGCATTCTTGTCTGTTTATCTTTTTGTCATCAGCTAGTTAGCTAATAAATTTGGATACAACATTACCGTACACATTTAGCAATACTTACGAGTGTGTTGCATCCATAAATAATGACTTGCCTATATCCAATTTGTCTTTATAATTGCTGTAGACTTATAACTTTGCAGAAATCTCTAAAACTTTCTCCGGGGAAACAATGAACAGCGACAGACCTCTATTTAAAATTTTCTCAAAGAAATATGTAGAATTTTCTCGTCTCACGAGGCAAATTCGTTGTAGAAATCTCGACGGCAAGTTTAATTAGTCGTTTTAATGAATGTCGAGGCACGTACGCTGTAAATGCGGCCCATTACCTGCGTAATTCACGCAATGATAACAAAGACGGGGCTTGGGAGGAGACGCCTTCTCAACGCTGCCAACGACCATGACAATGCTACCCTTCAACATTTTTCCAAAAATATATTTTCTTAAAAAAATTATTGTCAAAAAGGTTGAAAAGATTCTTAACACAGATAGAAGGTATAATTTAGAAGGTTTAGAAAATATTTTATTTGACACTAGCGATCTATTTTTTAGTCGAGCATCTCCTTTTTTCAAGCGCCAATCTCAGTTACATCGCGTCAGACAATCTGCATTTCTATTCGCTCTGATTCTGTGCTTCCGCACAACATGACACCAACTTATACCAACGATACTAAAGCTACCTATGGGATTACATCATCAACATCAAGAAGGCTAAAGATAATGAAGATTGCAGTGCCATATGGAACAAGAGTGAAAAAAAAGTGTGTAGCACTCTGGGAGTGCCGACAGAAGTGAAAACATGAACAATTACGTGTGTATTTTTTTAATCGTCATCATCCCTCTCTCCCTCTCCTCCTCCGTCCCTCTCTACCTTCCTCCCTCCTATGTCGGTCTCGAACCGACAAAAACTGCACGCTCTCATGTCTCTAAGGTGTAAAGTGGCCTAATAAGGCAATTTCTTCGCACCTCGGCTCACCATGGGCCGTCTACGGCTATGAGATGGCCTATACTAGCAATTAGGATAATTAAAAATATAAGACACTCACGAAATAAATTAATCTGATAAGGTAACCAACATAACTTGATTTGCCGGGTCAGCTAGTAGTAAGATAAAGCTGGGATCATAGAGATGCAATGATCCCAGCTCCGCTAGGGGCCCAAGGTAAGAGCGACTTTGAGTAATCGAGCGCAGAGCACTCTGCAACCTCAAGTGTCGGTAGCTTACTGTTTAAGGAGTCGGTATTACGATCGATAGGTCCGGGTTCGAATCCTGGCCATTACACTACTGACGTGAACCCACTCCAGCAATTTAGCATAGCTGGAGGGATTAAGGAAAAATTAGAAATTTCAGTTACTAATATTGAAAAGAAAACAAAACCCGTATAGAATATTGCCTGGAGAGGTGACATGGCAGTTTTTCCTACCAGCTAACTCGGGTACTTGCCGAACACGGCTGCTTCGAAAAGTATATGTGTCGGAGCCAACACACGCACACTATCACTGCAAGAGCTACCACAAAGATATTGCGCTCTACACGCTAGTGAACGTCGTGACTACGACCTTGTGAAATTCAGTGGCGCGGGAAATGATGATCACATTTCCCGCGCCACTGAATTTTTTTTACCATAATCATACCATAATGTTTTGCGAAACAACGATGTACGTAAAAGAGGTAGCCAAAAGAGACTAACACATTCCCGTGCCGCAGAAGACGCACCGGGCGATGCAGAGCGCTAAACAATCTCCAATTTCTGTGAACGCAGGCAGGGTGAAGAAGGGCTGCTTGAGGACACAGCGTAACGAAGTGTTCCCACTTCGCAGTGTGAAGTTACTCTCCGTACTTTACAGTGAGACCGCCTGCTGTATGGTTAGTGGTCCAAAAAGAGTGGCGTGAGTTTTGTGGTTAACTTTATTTACGTGCGTACCAGGTATTATATGTAAATTCAGTCCAATATTTAACAAAAAGCCTAGCAAAACAAGAAACAAACAAAAGCCTTAACCCTCAATTTAAAGGCACGTCATGTATTACAAAATGTTCTGAAGTTAAATTTGCTCTAATTGAACATAATAAGAAAATAAACGAAAGTGTAATACTTATTTACTACTTTGCAAATTGACTTTTAATGGAACCCATTGAGAGAATGGAATGTGATCGCAGATGTATATTTAAAAAGAACCTTTTTCTATTTCCTGCTGAAAAAAGTATTAAACTTTTTCAACTACATAAGGTTTCATGAGTTTTAACGTATTACGAAAAGCGATCCTTGGCTCCATTTCAAACGTGATATTTAGATTATTTTCATATGAGTAGTAACATAGTTTGCATCACTTATCTGCAGCAATAAATAAAATTAATTTAAATGTCTGTTAATAGTGCTAAAATGTTATTTTAGTTTATATTAATGCACATGTATATATGGTACTTACTTATAATAAAAAAAAAGTCTTCAACTTTTAGTCTGTCTGTCTATTTGTTCCGGTTCATTTCCGAAGTAGCAGGGGGAAATTTGGCAGGATTTTAGGGGCTAAATACCTGTACTCTTAGAAAATTCACGTATTTACCTATACTTTTTAGGGTTCCGTTGCCAATTGGCAAAAAACGGAACCCTAATAGATTTGTCATGTCTGTCTGTCTATCCGTCCGTATGTCACAGCCACTTTTTTCCGAAACTATAAGAACTATGTTGTGGAAACTTGGTAAGTAGATGTATTCTGTGAACCGCATTAAGATTTTCACACAAAAATAGAAAAAAAAAACAAATTTTGGGAGCTCCCCATACTTTCTTGGCCAGTTTCTCTAATGACTCTTTGCATTCTCTAACAATTTCTGAAGTCGTTTCCACTTTTCTTAGTGCTTTCAGCACCGCCTGGCTGTCACTGTAGATGGTCACCCTGTTAGTGTTGTTCAGGTGTTCGACCAGCTCAGCACATACCTTTATGGCGTAGACTTCCGCTTGAAAGACGCTTGCGAATCTGCCTAAGGGTATTGATCTATTTATCTCTGATCCGTCTTCGCACTTAATGTGTACTCCAGATCCAAATAGCTTTGTTGTTTCCTTCCTTGAGCCATCCGTGTAGCAGACAGTGCCGCTGACATCTGTCCTCCAGTCGTTTCTTGGTCCTATGTGTACTCTATACTTCTTGTCGAAGATTCTCTCCATCCTTATCAGGTCATTGTTAGAGAGGATCATCGACGGCCTCTTTTCGTAGTTATTGCTGATACTGGCATGGCCTTTATCCATTACTTAGAACTGAAACTCAAATTTTTTTTAGGTCTTTTCAAAAATGATATTGAGGTATATAATACCATTTTTCACTAAACTGAATAGTTTGCGCGAAAGATACTTCAAAAGTGGTAAGATGTGTGTACTGTAACTTCTAAAATAAGACGATGATAAAACTGAAAAATATAAATGATGTACATTACTATGTAAGCTTCCACCGAAAATTGGTTTGAACGAGATCTAGTAAGTGGTTTTTTTTAATACGTCATAAATCGTAAACCGCAATTTACCTTTCATTCAATTATCTGAAATATAAAATAAAAAAAAAACCATTATTATGTAACTTGATGCTACGGAACCCTTCAAGGGCGAGTCCGACTTGCACTTGGCCACTTTTAGGTAGATTTCGATGAAATCGATCTACCTATTGGTTTCTTGACTACTGTCGAATTTTAAAAAAAGTTCTTCATAGGAGGTCTAGTTATGACCCCCTGAGTCCGAAATGACCACTGGTCAAAACGTTTATATATATATATATGTATGTATGGCTCCACTTTCCAAAATTTGCGGCACTCTCACGGTCGCATTTTTTTCCCGATCGCTTTCAAACTGCGGTCAAAAATTGCTTGGGTGTAAACTTAGTTAAAGTTCGTGAACGGGTGGAATCCGGCCTAAGGGTAGGGCCTCACTTTTTGTGAAATCAGTTTTTCCTCAAAATTTCACGTTCCATGAAAGATATTCGAACCGTTCTAATTTTATCCCATAGTATACATGAATACCAACAACTTTTAATTATAAACCTATAAGATTAAAACTTTAACTAAAAGTGGAGGGGGGAAAAACCAAAATTTTTCGGGAAAAAAATCATAACTTCTAACCGGTGAACATTCTTGCTGTAGGAAACATTTTTAATCGATAGGCCATTTTTAAGTCTAAAATAAATGTCTGAAAAGTTTTTCGCTAAAAGTTACCGTTTTCGAGAAAAAAAAATTAAACATGTTAAAAATGTTACTGTGTTTACTTGTGTGTATAAGTCCGTAGTTCTCTATATAAAATAATATTAATTGCTTCACGAAATCTACCTGTGAGTTCCCCCTTCCCCGTTCCGTTTAATTTAATGAAATTTCCAAGCGTACTGTTACACGGGAGCGGGCTCGCGAGTTTTTAAAAAAACAAATTTTGAGTACACCGGATTTATTGAATTTAAGTTTTACAAAATTGAAGCACTTTTAGAATAAATGAGAATTAGAAAATAAAATGAAATAGAATAAAGAAAAGAACAAGTGCTCTGGAAGGAGGCTGGTGGTGAACTGTCCGATCCGCTAGCCCTCTTCAACTCACAGGAGTGATAGCGCTGACTCAGGCGAAAGTGTCAGCACTTTTATAGGAGAACCCCATATGTAACAACCCCCCCGTTAAGAGGAAACTTAGGGTTGTTGTGATAAGTTTCCGTATTATTCTACGCGCCACCTGTTTTAATTCTATTTCTGAATTACTGTCTTTCCGAGTTACTGATCTTTTTGATTTAATGTTGAATTTTCCAAAAGACTTGTTCTTTTTACAAATTAGTATTATAATCAAAATGATAATCATAATTATGGAGATTATAGTTAATATTGGGAAACTGATATGATTCTCAAATTTAGTTGACTCTATTTTATTTAAACTATTTATAATTCCATCAGTTCCCGGTTTAAACGATTTCAATTCATATAAATTAAGAGTTTTAATTTTAGGTAAGGATGCATTAAAGTGAAATGTTTTGAAAGTCTTTAAATTACAGCAACTATCGTTAATAATATTAAAATCAGAATATATATATGGTATGTACAATTTCGGATATAATTTAGGAACCAATTTTAAATTATTATGGAAAGCTATACATTCTAATGGAATGTTCAGTACACCTGTACCGGATATACTCTTTTCTAAAACATTACTATTACATTGTATACTTAATTTAGTTTTACTTGATTGTACAAAAATCCACTTATTATTTTTTAATTTATACCAGACATCCACATCACCGGATATAAACTTAATAGGACATTTTTCAGGAAGGGAAGGTAAGGTTTTTGTTATTATTTCAATTTCACAGGAAGGATTATTCAAAACCGCGTAAACCTCGGAAATTTCACAAAGGCAAGTCTCGGTAAGTATCTTTTTACAACTATTTAAGGTTTTTAGGTAAGTATATGTAGATTTATCTTCACTAATAGCTAGATATTCTTCAGAAGGAAGAATCATAACGAAAGAGTTTGGTTTATTTTCAGCGATGTGGGGCGTCGGCAACGGTATGTTCTTATATATGTTATATTCTAGTAAACTAACTAGAGGGAGTTTTATAATAAACATTAACTTATTATCTAAATAGTAACACGTTAAATCAGCTATATTGATTAGCGTATGTATGTTACTTATGTCTAGGTTTACAGGAAAATCTCTAAATTTAGGTATAATTTTAAGATTACTTAAAATATCGTTATACATTTGTTTGGGTGTAAGTATAGACGGATGTAGAGTGTTACTCTTTACAAATAATATAGAGTTTAATAAATCTTCGACCTTGAAAGAAATCGTCAATAAGTTTGATTGCAAAATATTAAGTGCATTACTAAGCTTAATTTTAAAATTTACAATTCTAATCACTCCTGTTATATTAAGAGATAATTGCTCAATGACGTCGGTTAATTTAGCTTCATTTACACTAATTTCATGTAGGGATTCATTGATGTTAGAAATGGCCGACTGAGATATCATGATACTTCTAGAAATGGAGTTTGCTAACATTTTATCATTGTTATAAAGAGCTTGAACAGCATCATTATAAGCTTTAGCATCATCTTCGTCCAATGTACCGAATATGTGCTTAAAAACAACACCTACGCCAGAGAACCAAGCAGATCTTTTGGAGACGCCGTTTGAGATTATGTGAGATACTGATTTAAAATCACGTAAAATATCATTATATAATGATTCTAAAGGTTGTAACATATTTTCACACTGATCATAATCAATTTCGTCGGTTTCACGACACTGAATTCGGATATTATTCAGTACCTTATGAATGTTCCCAAGTTGGTGTTGAAAGGGGAGAAATTCGATTGGAACAACTATATGGAGTTGATCATTAATAATCCTTAGTGTACCGATAGCGTCGAAGAATATGCCAGGGCTTTTATTAATATATTCAATATATTCGTAATTTTGTTCCTCTGTCGAGACTGCATTGCAGAATACTGTATAGACAGCAATTCTGTAAATAAACCGTTAGTAATTAGGGTATGGTAATATAAAACCTATAGAATATATTTTCTTCTTAAACATCATATAAAAGAATACTTAGATTACTAGTGATTACATTTGGTAAGATTAATTACTTAATATCATTCAGCTCCATGAGCTGGCTTTATTTCATCGTAATGATGTTTGATATGGCGTCGATTAATTAAAAGGGATAAGTTGTTATTACCATGGATTTTCATGACCTTGTAAGGGCCTTTCCACACAGGGGACAGAGCTTTACCTAGCCTAACATGATTTTTTAAATATACGTAGTCACCCACATTATATTGTACAATACGTGAGTGCTTGTCATAATACGATTTAGATCTCTCTTTCGACGCGTTAATATTTTGTAGAGCCTTTTCGCGGGATACTTTTAAACGATGCTGGAGCATTTTCGTATATTCAGGATAGGTTATATCTGTTCTAGAGTCAAAAACAGAGTCTGGGAGATAAGGTTTATGACCGAACACGAGTTCATAGGGAGTAAATTGGGTAGTGGTGTGGACGCTGCTGTTGTATGTTAACATGGCAGTGTAGACATACTTATGCCAATTGGTTCTATAATCATTTACATATGATTTGAGATACTTTTTTAGAGTTGAGTGGCTCCTCTCGAGTGCTCCTTGTGTCTGCGGATGATAAGGAGAGCTCCAAATCTGCTTCACCTTAAGGAATTCGCAACTACGCTTAAACAGTTCTGCAGTAAAGTTTGGCCCTTGATCAGTTAATACAGATTTTGGAATCCCGAACACAGATATGAAATGTATTAAACATTCACAGGATTCCTCTGCAGTGCAATTTGAGATAGGGTATGCTAAAGAGAATTTAGTGAGGTCGTCCTGTAAAGTGAGGATGAACCTAAATTTGTGGAGACCAGCTTCTGGAAGGGGACCAACAATATCTAAGCCAATTCTCTCAAAAGGTCGGGTCGAAGAAGTAGTAATTTGCATAGGGGATCTATTTATTCTTCTTAGAGCTTTGTTGGATTGACATAGTTTACAATTTTTTACATAGTTCTCTATGTCTGACCGCATATTTTTCCAATAATAGCGCTCTTTAATTCTATTATACATTCTATTTGAGCCTACATGCCCCGCTATCGGAATATCATGGTTTTCTTTAAGTATTTTTGCGATTTCCGTTGGGACTGGATATATAATAGTGTTGTGATGAATATTTATTGTAATATTAGTATTATCAAAGAGATACATGAACATGCCGTAGATTTTAACAAAAGATCGTTGCTCAAATAAGTTCTTGAAATCTGATACCGCTATTTCACTGATATCTCCAGCTAGCAGTATATCATCACGAGCAGATTTAATGGTTTTGAATATTTCGGGATATGAGGTACTATCAAAATAGTATAACTTAGTGAATAGTAGGTAGAATGTTTTTCCTTTTATTTCAAGCCTTTTGAATGAGTGAAGTTCGCGTTCTTCATCGAGAATAATAGAAGAGTCATCGAGTTCAGAAAGAATATCTTGGAGATATGGGTTTGAGTCATCAAAATCGATTGAAACTGGAAATAAGATGGTTTTACAACTGCTTTTAAGAAGATTTTCGTTATGTTCCTTTATGTAGGTGTTGAATATTTTATCTTTGTTAGAGAAGGATTGTAAAAAATTATTATAATCTTCGTTAGAATTAGAAGGAGATGGGATAGGATTAGGACTGGTATTAGGGGTGGCTAATAGAGATGGGAGATTTGAAGGACTTAGGTCATCGTCGCGGTTTTCCGTGGGACTAATATCAAATGCACCTAAGTCTTCGAGGTCCTTCAGAACCTCTTGTGGGATATCAGAGTTTCCTGATGAGTTAGAATTTTGTTCGAAGATTGGGTCGACAGGATCTCTAGAAGTAGAAGGTTGAGGGTCATTTTCCTTTTGGACAACAGGGTTCACGGGGTAACGGGATAATGCATCTGCATTACTATTCGTCTTACCTCTTTTATATTCTACCTCGTAATCGAACTCTTCTAATTTTAATCGCCATCTTACAAGTTTGGAGCCAGGGTCTTTGCACTTAAAGAGCCATTTGAGTGGCTGATGGTCAGTGATGATTTTAAAGCGACGGCCGTAAAGGTAAGGTCTGAAAGCTTGGGTACCATGAAGGATGGCAAGGCATTCCTTCTCAGTTACGCTATAATTGGCTTCAGCCTTATTAAGAGTTCTGGAGCTATAGGCAATTGGTCTGTCTTTCCCTATTGGGCCTTGAGATAAAATGGCTGAGACGGCAAAATTGGATGCATCACAAGTTAGGACAAAGGGTTGTGAGAAATCGGGATATGCCAATACTGGAGCAGAGGTAAGACATGTTTTAAGGGTTTCGAAAGCTAGCTGCTGCTCATTTTGCCATAAAAATGGGACATCTTTCTTAAGGAGGTTTGTCAAAGGCTTAGCAATTTTGGAGAGGTTAGGTATAAATCGGCGATAATAAGAAACTAGCCCTAGGAAGGATTTTATATCTTTTGGGCATTTGGGCTTAGGGAATTGTTGTACAGCCTTAACTTTCTCTGGGTTTGGTTTGACTCCTTGGTCGGTTATCATGTGACCGAGATAAGAGACTTCCTTACGGAGAAATTCGCACTTATCCGGCTGAAGTTTAAGGTTGGCATGCCTAAGCTTGTCGAAGATATTGGATAGGTTTTTCATGTGTGTGAAGAGATCAAATGAGTAGATTACGATATCATCGAGGTAAACAAAGCATTAAATGCCTTGTAGTCCTGACAACACCGTGTTCATCACCCTTTGGAAGGTAGAGGGGGCATTTTTGAGCCCGAACGGCATACGGGTGAATTCAAAGTGACCTTGAGGCACAGAGAAGGCTGTTTTAGAGGAATCTTGCTCTGCCATCTTTATCTGATGGAAACCGGATGCCAGATCAAGTGTGCTGAAATATTTGCATTTGCCCAGTTGGTCTAGAATTTCTGTGATGTTTGGAATAGGATAGGAGTCACCAATGGTGATATCATTCAGTCTGCGGTAGTCTATTACTACACGCCATTTGCGCAGACCGGAAGCATCCGCTTTCTTGGGGACTACCCATATTGGGGAAGACCATGGAGAAGTAGAGGGCTTTATTATCCCATCATCAAGCATTTTATCTATTTGAGATTGGACTTCTTGTTTGTGCACCTCAGGGAATCTATAAGATTTAGTATTTATAGGTACAGAAGAAGAAGTAGGTATTTCATGTTGAAGAACATCGGTACTTGTTAATTTATCATTAGGGAGATGAAATATGTCAGAGTAAGTAGCACAAAGATCAAAAAGAGCGTCCTTTTCTTCATTATTTAAGTGTGATGTTCTTAAAAGGCCTAATACTTCTTCAGTCCGATTGAACGTGTCATTTGAAGAGTTATTCGAGTGAGTATTATAAAGAATGTGATGACTATGATCCTTCTCTAAGGGTAGAATTCTTAATTTCATGTCGGAGCTGATTGATATAGGAGATTCAGAAATATTCACGACAGTTACGTTAACCCGTGAGTTAGGTTTCACCTTGACTATGCAATTGGCTACTAGAAGGGACTCCATAGGATTTTGATCTAGAATGAGACCTTCTCTTATTCCAGGATTTAAGACAGAGCATTCTATTATTGTCTCTGTGCGAGGTTCAATAGTATATATAGGATCATTAAATTTTAATGTTAATTTTATTTTGTTTACTGTAAGAGTATCGTCATTATAATTAATGTTAGAATGAGATTCTGACAGGAAGTCATTTCCTATAATTCCGTCATAAGGAAAATGTAAGTCACCGATTACATGGAAATTATGCTCCAAAGAATTGAATTTTAAAGAGATATGCCCAAGAGATTGTATGGGATTATTTGTGGTACCTATTCCGGTGAAGCTTATAATTTCTTTATTCACGTCCGGTAGTTTCTCAATGCATGATAACTTAATGAGACTAATCGAAGCGCCACTATCTACGAGCAATCTCAGTGGTTTGGTTGACACAGAAGTTTGGGCTTCGATAAAAGGTAAGTACTTTCTTGATGGATTGGATGTAATGTTATGAATTTTAATGCGCTTTATTTCTTTTTCAGGTAGTTTAGGAGCCGAAGCATGGGATTGAGACCTTGAAGAAATGACGTCTTTTAGTTTAGGTTTGGGTTGAGTGCATGTATTTGTGAGTGACGTAGTGGATACAGAGGATGAGGTTATTGTACGGGATTTAGAAGATGTGATGGAGCTAGTAGATGTAGTGGGCACATGAACAGCAGGTACAGCGGACATAGGGGACGCAGTGGAGACAGCGGTTGCAGTGGATACAGCGGATACAGTGGGTATAGCGGGAACAGTAGACACAGTGGATACAGCGGATAGAGTGGATACAGCGGATGCGGTTGATACAGCGGATGCAGTGGATACAGTGGATACAGCGGATACAGTGGGTACAGTAGATACAGTGGATACAGCGGATACAGTGGATATATTAGGCTTGGCATCGATTTTATTATTTAATTTTCCCGCACGACACCGGCCGGGAAAGCTTCCTCGTTTAAATGATCGATTTCATCGATGCCATTCCCGTCATTCTCAGGCGAGGAGATAGTGTGAATAGGTTGATTACGGTTTTGGAATGCTGAGTTAAGGGCTGGGCGAGAATAGTTTTGATTTTGTGAATTACTAAAACGCCTATTATTGTATTCCCTTTTACGGCATTCTTCTATGGTATGACCTAAGGCCTTGCAGTACCGGCACACTACGGGATTAGACCTATGTGATGACGATGCCACATTATTGTTATACTGTGGTCGACTGAAATTACCTTGTGGCGGAGATTGGCGTAAATTTTTATTAGAATTCTGGAAACTGCTAGTCTGTGGCGTAGTATTGCGCTTAATAGAAGCTAAGAAAATTTTTTCCTCGGACACAGCAAAATTAATTGCGTCATTAAGTGTTTCGGGGTCACGACATCGCACAAGAGTAGAAAGTCCAGGTTTGAGCCCGATGACAAATGTGTGCAGAGCTAGGTCTTGCATTGCAGCGACACGACCTGCCAGTTCGCCCTTTTTCTTAGTTGGCATCGATATATTAATTTCTGTTAGTAGTTTAGAAAGGCAAGACTCAATCCTGAGGGCAAACTGGTTGACCGTCTCTGACTGAGCCTGTTTACATTCTTGTAGTTCGGAAAGTAAAGCGGCGTAGTGCTTTTTCTCACCAAATTGGGATTTTAAGAAATCTTCTAATTGTTGCCAGTTTTCGAATTCTTTGATAGAGCAGGCGCTCTCAGCACGCCCCTCGAGTTGGCTTAAAATGAATTTTAACAACACATCTACTTGTGCAGCGGAGGCTAAATTTATTGCATTCCTGCAGTTATTTAAAAATGCATTTAATTTTTCCCTATTTCCATCATACTTATTAATAAATTTAATTAAAATATTCATACTGATTTCAGACATCGTTAGTGTGTTCTCGTCCTTAGGCATTACTGGGAATATGTCTGATAAGAGCGTCCAGAACGCTATTGCTAAGCCGTCCCACGCAAAAGATAGGCACACCTGCGCTTGATTCTCCGATTACTGTACTGAGAATAAATAGTTACAAATAGTTTAATAATGCAAAAGTTATTTTTAGACTTACAGAAGTAACTGCATTTGGATATTGAAGTCTTGAAAACACTGGGAACACTGCACTGAACCGAAAATGTCGGAAAATATACGAAGGGTTTCGAGGAACACTGGAAAATTTTACGATTTCTTTACGCACTGGGAATTCCGCAAACTTAAAACACTTTTTCGGGTGAGTTAGGTATCCGTCACAGGATACTAGACACTGGAAACTGGATACGAGACTCTGGAACTGGATACTAGATTCTGGAACTCAGGAAAACTGGATACTGGGCTTTGCAGCTTGACCTTTGTATATATATTTTTTCTTTTTTTTTGACCTCGGTGATGTCCTCGTCGCGGCTTGACAAAGAGTTACAGAAGAAAGAGTCACTCGCGGCACTCGTGAAGATATAGTATTATAAAACACTTTTCTTTTTCACGTTTTCACTTTCACAATTTTCACGACTGGAATGTCCCGGATTCCGTTTTTCGAGGAATCCCTTTACGCTGCCACCAATGTTACACGGGAGCGGGCTCGCGAGTTTTTAAAAAAACAAATTTTGAGTACACCGGATTTATTGAATTTAAGTTTTACAAAATTGAAGCACTTTTAGAATAAATGAGAATTAGAAAATAAAATGAAATAGAATAAAGAAAAGAACAAGTGCTCTGGAAGGAGGCTGGTGGTGAACTGTCCGATCCGCTAGCCCTCTTCAACTCACAGGAGTGATAGCGCTGACTCAGGCGAAAGTGTCAGCACTTTTATAGGAGAACCCCATATGTAACAGTACGAGGTTACACTCTGCAAAATGATCAACATTTTATAGAGCTAAACTCAAATAATAAATTACTGTATGCCATCGTAAGACGACTGTTAAGTTTAGACGAGGTATTCAGATATTTAGCAGAAGCAGGCCGGGACGGCAGGGTGACAAGTGCCCCCCCCCCCTTTCCGAGGCAAGACGGGGACACCGTGGTTCCCAAACCCGAGGGGGTCATCTCGAAACCGGAGATGTGGGTCAGTCGGGGTGCGTGGGAAATGCGCTATGGGCCATCTTACACCCCGGCGTCTGAAGACCCGAGACGGCGTGCGGTTTTAGTCGGTTCAAATCTGACATAACCGCCCCCGCTGGCAGGTAGGAGGGGGGAGGGGGTATCCGAGGGGATTTCAGTACGAAAAAAAAAGAAAGCTATTCAGATATTGTACATTGAAATATATTAAAAAATCATGACGGTCAAGATACTTTCTTACTCCGAGGTTAAAAGATTTTGATGTCAAACATTTATTTGATACTTAAATATTTCACATCTAAAACTTTTTACCAATGGTGTATATAATTTTTGTATGTATCTACCTAACTTCGATAAGCATACACAAATAATATCTTCACTCTCGAAAACTGTGTTTACGGTATTAAAAACCTAGCCATTTTAAAACAATACCAGGAAGCTTATTTCCTCTATTTACTTAATAGTAATTAAAATGCATCATACATTCTTAATGTATAATTTATTTTAATAATTTTGTGACATGTTTTGGCAATCTATCAATACTATTGACAACGGGTGCGCCAAAGTTCACCTAAATTTGCAACTCCGATAATTGGAAATCCGAAAATGTTCTTCCAACATTTTTCATCCTAACAATCACAATTCCTAACTACTCTGTCTCTAATGTTCATAATTTCGAAGCATTCAACTTCATAATGTCAGTAGCAATAAACATCTATTATACTTTTATTAGTTTTCCTATATTTTTTCAACATAACCATCTTTTACACTATTATTCAAAGTCATATCTTTTTTGTTTAGATTTCTTTTTATTCATGATAATCAGTATTATATACATTAATTTTGCGTAACTTTTCCAGTTTCAGTTATTTAGTTATTTTCACATAACATGTATAACATATAAGTATAACAGTACCATGGTACGAGTAGCACTTTACCCACCTTATACCACGGTAGGATTTATAGTCGTTGGTTTAGGTTAGGTTAGAACTGTGACCACAACGCACGAGCCGAGCGAGCGTGCCGCGGCAGCGGCCGGCGAAGTGCCAATTACTCGGTAAATATTTCTTTCCGAGTATTAATGACAATATTATGGTAATTATGTTTAGGGATAAAAGCGTTATGATAAAAAATAGTAGGAGTTTTAATATATTTGCATATATAATGTTATTATTTACAATTTTCGGAAACATTAGTGTTATGAACATCGTCGGTAGCACTACTAATAGTATGAATGAAAACTTTAGAATGAAAAATTTTAGGACGAGTGATCATTCGGATTAGAAATCATTAGGAAGAACAATTTCGGGTAAAGAACTTTAGGTGAGCCAATATGGACCCATTGACAACATATAAAATATTGTAACTATATATCAATGGTCTAGAAGACAAACGTACTAATTATAGATCTAGTAATTATTCAGATGAACAGTTTTAATGATATTTGGCTTGAGGAACTGGAACTCGAAAGTGTATATAGATAGAGTATTTAAAGTGGTTATTATGAGTTAGTATTTATCTATATATTGATTGATCATAAGTAGAAACGTCAATTTTCAGAATGAAAATTATTTTCAATTGCAGCTTTGTTAAATAAAAAAATATAAAATAAAAAATTAATAGCCACGAGCTGCTGAACAAGCAGCATAAAGAGGTGCAGCCACCGGATAACCGTCCAAATTAAGGACTAGTGCCACCAATAACTCTTAAATAAGTCCAGACTGCACTTCGCCGCATAAACAATCGGAAAGCTGTTGGAGCCGATGAAGTCACCATCGAGGCCTGGAAGACGATAGGTCCCCGTTGTGTGGGCATCCTTACAAATGTCCGTTTTCTTGTTTGAGGGGATGTTTTTGATTGGGAAATAACAATTCGTGGAAATAGTGGTTAACATATATAGTTATTTGAATTGGAGGGATCGCCATTTTGTAAAATTGAATTTGGTTCATTTTTGGTTGTATAATGGGTTTGTTGGGTGTAGTATATTTGAATAATAATTAGTAAAAGGTAAATTACATTTTGGGGGGCGCGATCGAGATAAGTTAGGGACTTTACGATGAATGAAGACTCCTTACATTGGACAAAAGTAATGCGCGCATATACATGTGTATTGCTGATGTCTTGCGCTGTTGAGTCTGGCAGTGCACTCGTAAAGTAAATGCTGTCGTTTTATCATCTTTATTTTGTTAGAAGTAGGAGGTAGGGCTGCGGCGTACTTAGCTAGTTTTCCCGTAGGAAACCCAAGGCGAAGTGCTTTGGTTATGGAGGGATACCTAACGGTGATAACGACTCCATATCCCTCTGATAATTCGCTAGTAGCCGATAACTTTTGAAGCGAGCGGCAATCCGATTTTCCCTGGAAACAGGATCGGATAAGCTTCCTGGATGTGGGTGACTGTTCGTTCTAGGTAGGTAGGTACCATCTAAATGGAACCAACCTTTTGGGCCAGGATCAGAACTTACGGAGCTCGCAGTTCAGTCTTATATATTTATTTATATATACACTAACTAGTATCTCGTTAGGGTTTCAGTTCACATCCCTGAGCCTCGGCTCGTGGAGCTGTTCCACTTATCCCTACCACATTGTCCCTCCCGGTGGGGACAAGTGGATTTTTTTTCCACTCTTCCCTACCACACCGTCACTGGTTGGGACGAGTGGAATTACATTTCCACTTATCTCTACTAATACATTCTTGACATATTATTGTACAGTTTCAATAAATATATTATTTTAATAATATTCATATATGTATAAGATCTCTTTATTGAATAATGACAGTCATTATGAAAAATAAGGAAATAAGTTACCGTCATTGTCATTACAAAATAATGTGTAAATCATAATGTCGTAATGAATTCAGGATCATTCTGCCACTAATTTTCTTTTCGTTATGTTCGACGATGTAATATATATAGAAAGAGGTAGAGGTATTGTTTTGCTACATAATGGTTATCAATATCACTGGAAAAAAAATATAAAAATGGAATGAAATATTGGAAATGTTCACTAACTAAGAAAACTAAATGTGGAGGATCTCTAACGATCAAAGTGAGTACCAACATATATTATATTATGTACGTTTTTATTTATGTATTTATTCTGCGCGAAAAATGCCGTTTTAAATTTTGGTTTTGTTACACTTGTTACAGGATGAAACAAATATTATAAAGGAAGTAGTACATGCACCGAAATGTAAAAGGGATGCGTGTAGAAACGAAATTGACATACGTCTTAATAAGAATTTGTACTCCCCCGTTTAAGCAATTAGTGACCATACATTGTGATTTAGGAAGCACAACGCAACATACCAAAATTATTCCATTAATTTATGCATTACTCCTGGACAAGAAAATGAAATCACATGAAGTTCTATTTCGGATACTAAAATCACAAGTTAAGGAATGGGAACCAAAAGTGACAGATTTTGAAGATTCCATGACTCGGGCTCTAAAATCCGTGTTTCCGTTTGTCGAAATCCGAGGGTGCTATTATCACTATTGCACTGCAGTTTGGCGAAAAGGACGACAGTTAAAGCTAGACAAATTAAGAGACACACGACGAATTATTGCCTTGACTGCTGTGTTACCTCTTTTACCTATGAAACAGGTGACATATGGATGGTCCTATATAAAATCTAATATAATTGAAGATTTCGGCATAAGAAAATTCGTACAGTATTTTGATAAATGGTGGCTTAAAAATAAAGAATTTCAGAAACAATGGAACGTCTTTGGTCTGCGACACCGCACCAACAATTTTGCCGAAGCATGGCACTTTAAAATAAACAATAAACGTTCCACACATTTAAATTTGCTACAACTATTGACCAAATTGCATAAATATGCAAATGGTATTCTTAGAAATAAATACATTGCAATCACCAATAACCTTCAACAAAAGAAAAGGGAACGAAAATATATAAGCCGGGACACAGTCGTACAAGATATACAAATGCAGCTAGTAACTGGGGACATTGATGTTGGATTATGCTTGGAAAAATTACGCTAAATTATTATTATTTCATCATGTAAATTATTGGTTTACCTAACCAATAATTTACATGATGAAATAATAATAATTTGACATGATATTATTCAAAAATTTTTTTTTTTTAATAAATATATTTTTCATTAGCATCATTTTATTCTCGACTGTACTTATTAACAAAATCAGCTTGGTAGAGATAAGTGGAAATGTAATTCCACTCGTCCCAACCAGTGACGGTGTGGTAGGGAAGAGTGGAAAAAAAATCCACTTGTCCCCACCGGGAGGGACAACGTGGTAGGGATAAGTGGAACAGCTCGGCTCGTGGACTGAGACAAGCACACCATGGTAGGAAATACACAAAGTCAAGCTTCACGAACTTGCTCCCAAACTCAGCTAGAAAAGGAACATAACTCACCACACGTTTAAAGTAAAATACAATGGGTTTTGATAAATAAATACAGGGATTAGTTTCTGTAGGTAGATAGGAAGGTACACACATTGTTTCGTGGAAATCTTAGGCGTCACAACGAACGTAGGAAATCTAGTCTATTTCTGCGTAATAATATTCTTAATATCATTTTTTATATCGATCTATAGGCCATATAAACTATCCGATGGTATGTAGGTAAGCTACTATTGCTGTAGGTCACGTAAGAATGGTGATACAGTGTGTAAAATTGTGGAAGTGAATCCTTACAGTGAAATTCTAGTGATTCTTTTAAGAAGTGTTGATTGTGTACAGAGCCTGGTTATAAATAATTAAAAAGTAACCACACCCAAGACTAAATAATAAATAAACAAAAAACCTAGGTAATAACACCTACGATATCTGCTAATAACTGATTGACCAAGAGTGATAATATTTATAATTAAATTCAGTGTTATCTCTCATTGCATGTGTTCGAATCAGGGTTCAAAGACCCATCTCACGGTAGTTTAGAACCTTATCCAAGTGGATACTGCTCGAATCTAGAACCCCGGGAGTGTAATTCCTGTATACTAAAGCCCTTTATCATGGGTCAGTTATACCAATTCGATTATGTGATCAGAGAGTGTGTTATACCTTACAATAAACCTTTGAAACCATATCATTCTGAAGTGAATTGGTTACTAGCACCATTTATAATATTACACAATTTATGTTAACAACCGAGCTGTGTACAGACTCAATTTATCGTTTAACGTTTTAAAAACAAGTGAAGTATCACACCAAAAACCATGTTACTCGTGAACAGTATTTAAAGCGGCTTGAGCGAGGGGCACTGTAGTTTGCTACAAAAGCTAGCGTAATCAAAATATTACAACAGTAGGAAAAGAATATTCCTCTGTTAGTTTCGTAATAAAACAGTTTGTGTTAACATCCGAGCTGAGTACAGACTCAATTTATCGTCTAACATTTTAAAAACAAGTGAAGTATCACACCAATACCCATGTTATTCGTGAACAGTAATTAAAGCGGCTTAAGCGGGGTGCTGTAAGTTACTACGGAGGCTATTACGGAGGTTATTATAATCAAAACATTATGGCAGTAAGATTTGTATGTTCTTCTGTCAGGTTCATACTTACTCTGAGTAGAGTGTGGGGAATTTTATTTACCGGATGTCTCGGTATAAAAGGGGGAAGATATTATGAGAATCTTCCAATACCTATTTAGACATAGGAAGGACTGTGCATGGCGAGTAAGGGGCCAGCACCTTGGGTAGAAAACCTCAGAATAAATAGGTACCTTTGTGTAGGAAAGCGAGCATCAATAAAGTAGTAGTCTCAATGAAGTTATTAAAAACATCTAGATATAACCTACATATTCTTGTCGTTCAAAGTACTAGTTTAAAGGAGTAAGCATTATAGAAAGAAGAATTAGTAAGTTCTAATTCAATTGATATTACTATAATAAGATCGTTATGAAAGAAGTAGTGAATGATTATAGCGGTGAACTGCAGATACCTACATAGTTGCAAATAGTTATGGGTATCTAAATAAACGAGGTAAATGACCGGAATGCTTCAGTTCCTAATAGATACTTCTAGTAAAGGTTATTTCATCCGCTCCCATAAAAGTCACTAAAAGATATTACAGAGATTATAGAGAGAGGAACTTGTTTATTACATGTTAAATTGAGGCGAGTGAGTTAATAAAGGTTATTTCGTCCGCTCCCATAAAAGTCACTAAAAGATATTACAGAGTTATAGAGAGAAGAACTTGTTTATTACATGTTAAGTTGAGGCGAATGAGTTAATAAAGGTTATTTCATCCGCTCCCATACAAGTCACTAAAAGATATTACAGAGATTATAGAGAGAGGAACTTGTTTATTACATGTTGAATTGAGGCGAATGGGTTAATAAAGGTTACTTCCATCCGCTCCCATAAAAGCCACAAAAGGGTATTATAGAGATTATGGAGGAGCACTAGATTGATCACAGGCCAAGTTTATTAGAAATAAGTACGATTATTCAGTGAGGTTAAGTAGGTTAGTGAGTTATTTGAATGAATAATACATGACAACAAGTAGGTGGAATAGGAATTAGGATAGCTGTAAGAGAGGAGTGAATGAGTAGTAGGTATAGGTAGTTATCTACGGCGGGGAATGTGAAAAAGGATTAAGAGAATGAGTTGGTTTCGGAGTAGTAGGAATAGGAGAGGATAAAAAAAAAGAAAAGCATAGGGCATGGTGTTGGAAGTGAGGGGGGGTGGTACAAATTGATCGTATTATTGAATGTAAATGTATGAATTCTAAATATAATTGTCTCTGGCGGTCTCTGCGCTCGCGCTCGATTCACGAACACAAGGCGGGTAGTTTCGACGAATGGCGGCAACCCGTGGACGAATTACGTTGAAGAACGGTCGATCGCAGTGTGTTTCACAGGTTTCACTGTTGAACCGTGACGACCTCCAGACGACTTTGCTTTATTCCTTGTTTGCCCGACTGGGTGGAGCGAAACAAAGATTTTTGCTGAAACAGAAATATGTTGAGCGTGCGGAACGCGTTGATGTTGAGATATAGACCCAAATAATCTACTGCAGATTCCTTGCTTGCTTCCAGTTATTTAAAATTTGTCTCCTTTTTGTAGTGGGTTTGTTGAATGAAGTTGATTGAACACGAGCCACGTAATTGATTGCAGATCTCGTTGTTAACTTCTCTGTATTACTCCAGATCCAATAATATTGACAATGAACCGTTGTGTTGGTTTCTTTGTATAGTCCTTGTCGATTTATTTTGTAGCGTAAGCGTAACAAATACTCCTCAAATATGGCGATTATGGATGGCGTGGTTCCGATACGAACGACACGTAGTGTTTTCACTATGGACTCACACACAACTGGCACTCGCGGTAGTTTTCTTATATATTTTACTCTCGGGTCGCAAGGACCGTTTTTCGGACTGTAATTATTTATTTATATATAGTGCTGGATATTTTATATAAAGAAAACCACGAGATTAAACACTTTTGTATATATAGTATTGTATATATAGTGTTGCCAACTCAAAGTTGACAAGCAAAAACGTCAAAGCTGTCATTTTGTATTTATTACCAACAACTCTACAGATTCCATACCGGTGCCCATAAACGGTGACTTTGTTGAAAGCATGGACCAGAAAGAGGAATCTCCAGAAAACGGACCGCGGATTCCGAGGTATATGGATGTAATCCGTACTTATCAACATGATCATGATGATGTTTCATTTGATTATTCTATACTATAAATAAATTATAGAGACTGAAAAGAAAGAGAGAGAAAATTCAATTAAAAAAAACTAGTAAACGTAGTACTATTGTTATTCAATGAAAAAAAAACCAATGTAAATGACATTGGTTTTCTGCAGTTCAATATTTGCTGATAATATAATTAATATAATAATAATATAATAAAATATATAATTTTTGTGCCTTGCTGCATGATTTTGTGTTTATCGTACTCTATACGCATATTATCAGAGAACTAAATATTATTGAGTAAATATACTTAGATTCATTCTTCTTCTAGGGCATGGTCATAAACTGCGCTATATATAATCACAATCTTATAGGTATGATAGGAGCAGTAGACCAAAATCGGTCTAAACTATCATTGATGACAACTTTATTTTTACAAGGTAAATTACTAATTTACGAAATTTTGTAGTTCAGCAGAACTCAGATATGGTCAAAATCAGGATTATATGTATAGCTCATCACGCTATACCTGAAAGATAATGAGCAGTAAAATGTAAAATCTCGTAATCAACAGAGTTACCCACGTATTAAAGATATTTGATTAGAGACGCATTAACAACCTATAATAAATATTATCACGCTATTTTATCAAGGAATCGGGCAGAATTGATTTCGATACATATATCCCTATTTTGAACGAATTGTCAATGTAAAACGAGTGCACTACATAACCTCATCCAGCCCGTTAAATAAAATAACTCAATACTTACGTGTTAGTATTGAGACTGCAGAAAGAAACTTATCTTGATCTATTCCGAACTTAACGCGTAGGAAGTCGCAGGCAACAGCTAGTGTGCAATACAAGCAAAATACTTAACAATCATTTGCTATGTTTGTTTATTTTTAAGATGATAATTAACTGTCATTATCATTTATGGGCTCTAGTTTATGTCACCGCACGCCGTCTCGGGTTTTCAGCGGCCGGGTTTAAGGTTGCCCATAAGGCATTTCCCTCGCACCCCGACTGACCCTGGGCCATCTCCGGTTTCGAGATGGCCCCCTCGGGTTTGGGAACCACGGTGTCTGTCTTCCCCGGTTTGGTGGGTGGAACCCTCGTATACTTTTTTTCGTGCGGTAATCCCTTCGGATACCCCCCACCGGCTAGCGGGGGCGGTTATGTCAGGCTTGAACGGACTAAAACCGCACGCCGTCTCGGGTCTTTAGACGCCAGTACCTTTTTTTTCCATGAGAAATCCTTTCGCATACCCCCCCCCCCCCCGCAGGCCATCGGGGTGGTTATGTCGGGCTTGAACCGACTAAAACCGCACGCCGTCTCGAGTCTTAAAACGCCGGGGTGTAAAATTGCCCATAGAGCATATCCCTCGCACCCGGACTGACCCTGGGCCATCTCCGATTTCGAGATGGCCCTCCCGGGTTTGGGAACCACGGTGTCCCCGTCTAACAAATATAACGTGTACGTTAAACGGTCAATAATCTAGTTATTAATTCAAAAGTTAAGATTTGCGATTCGTAACAGATAGATCAATGATTTTATGAATAAAATTAACAGTGGTCTACAAATTTGCCCGCACTCAGTGCTTTCCATGTTTTTTTTTTCTCACCTATGGATAATACAGGGAATTCAAAGTTAACATATCTCTATTATAATAATTATAAGACTTGTTAACAAACATTGCCTTAGTAATGCAGCATTAAGCTATTTCAATTCCAAATAAATATTTGATCTACAAAAGTTGGCAGAAGAATAACAGTAAATAACAATATGTTTTGATATAGACGCGGATGCTGCCATTAGGCGCAATGAATAACAATGAGGAAAACAAAAGTTACAATTTGGCTTTGAAAGTGGATTATTTCGTAAATTAAATTACGTTTTAAAGAATAAAATTCTCTGCATAGATTTCAGAAAAACGGGAATAGCGATTATCGCATTTATATCTTAATGTTTCTTTAAAAGCTTTTTATTATTGCGCTTATTTATGTTAATCCGAAAGTTGGGAGCAATAATATCGAAAAAATGTGGCGGACGGAGCCAAGGGTCTCCATAAAATGACGTAAATGGGGCAAACTTGAAACATAATTTAGCTGTTTGAGATCTAGTCTTTGCTCTTAGTTGATATTTTTATTGTTAGGTTTTAGCATATGTATCATGTATTTCAGTAAATATTCCACGTATGACTGATCTCGTGGAATAAGTGGGTAATTTGATATTGTTTTATTGGTAACCTTTTTCAAGCCCCAATATGAAAACGTACCTCCTATACTACAATAAGATTATGTAATCTGTGCTACTGTGTATCATCACAAGTACCCCCTCATTCAAGTGAAAGTAACCAGCTTTGGCAAATTTATAACGCCATTTATCAATTACTGCTACCTACTTGTAGAAAATCCGCTAGAAAATCTATTTTTATCATATTCCTCCCGTCACAAAAAATCCGATGAGTTGATTTATTGTTTTAATTGTGCAGAACTTCAAACAATATTCTAAATAATTCAACTGATGCTTACAAAAATAATTGTAGTCGCAAATGACTACTCGTTAAGTACATGCGTTGATGGAATTAAATGAGCAATAACACTTCGCTAACGAGAACACTTAGTAGAAATGCTACGGGCTAAACGTGACAAAGAAACTGTCTCTTATGCGAACGTTTGTAAAAGCTCTCATACGTTGTTCTTTATTAAATACTTTTATTAGCTTCTGTAGCTTGAAGCTTTGTAGATAACGTAGGTAATTGTAAAAGGACATCACTACTCAGCTAGCAGGCATACTTTTGCATACATTCAAATATAACAAATAATTAAGAAAGTATGCCAAACGTACAATACAATAATATTATGTTAAGTAAAAAAGTTCAAGAACATTATCTAAGGGTGTCCGAATAGGAGTGCAATGGAAGCAACAACATCCCTCTAACCCCGGTGGCATAGTACTCGTGGAAAAAGTACAAGGATCATATATAAGACTAGCTGTTGCCCGCGGCTTTGCCCGCGTGGAATTTTGATCCCGTTCCCTCTGCCCATGGGAACCTATTCCCGGTATGAAAATGCCTATGTGTTATTCCGGACTATAGTTTATCCCTGTACCAAATTTCAGCCAGATCCGTTCAGCCGTTTTGTGTGAAAGTCGTCATATTTTGGACAATTCACACTATATCTTTATAAATTGTAGCCTATTGTTATTCTGATGTACTCGTATAAGTCATATTATTGTAAAGTTTCATTAAAATCCATTCAGTCGTTTTTACGTGAAAGAGTAACAAACATCCATCCATCCATCCATACTTACTTACTTTCGCGTTTATAATATCAGTAGAATTACGGCCTCTGTGGCGTAGCGGTAGTGCATTCGACTGCTACGACAGGGGGCGCGGGTTCGATTCCCGCTCAGTGCAAATATTTGTATGCATGAATATGTCTATTTGCATTTGGTCTGGGTGTTTCTATGTATAATATGTATGTATTTACAAAAAAAAAGTATATAAGTATGTTTATCCGCATTCTAGAACCCATAACACAAGCTAGTTAAACTATGCTTACTTTGGGTCTAGAAAGCGCTGTGTACAATGTCGTAGAATATTTATTTATATTTATTTATTTATTTGTTTAGTCAAAACAAAAATATTAAAACAACGGTGGATAAACTGCGATTAATGACTATAGCATCTTTTTTGCTTCGGTTCTTGTCACTAAGTACTACTTTTCATGGTCATCATTAAGCCTCATTAGCATACGATTAAAAATCTCTTTGAGACAGTCAAGTCAATACGTAACTGAAAAGATGACTTACTAAATATAAATCGATATTTATTTTAATCTTACTACTGTAAGCTTTTTCTATCACAGATTATTTTAATAGTTGGGTAAGAGGTTGGTACTTTGTGAGCAATATCTCCATTGTGCAGACACAATTATCTTACAGTTTTATAACAGTAATAGATACCTATATGTATATTTATGACCAGCTGTTACCCGCGACTTCGTCTACGTTAAGCTTAGAATAGATCAAGGTATGTTTACTTCTGCAGTCTCGATCCCAACACGTATAAAGTTATTTTATCGTTGTATTTGCAATTATTTATAATGAAGACTGGAGCCTTTTTTGGGCGACTGACTCATCAACGTTGAGCTAAACTACTAAAGCTAGAACTACACAATTAGAACAGTAGATTCCTTCTATCACTTTATTAACGAACTGGTCGTATGAGGTGGTGTGGTGCATTTGTATTACATTGACAATTCGTTCGAAATAGAGGTTTATATGTAACATTGAAATCGATTCTGCCCGATTCCTAAATAGAATAGTGCGCTAATATTAATTATGAAATGTTTAGTCTCAATTCATCTATCTTTTATACGTGGGTAACTTTGTGAAGCTTCGAGATTTTACATACTGCTCATGACATTTCAGGTATAGCGTGATGAGTTATAGTCCAGATTTTGACCATGTCTGAGTTCTGCTGAACTACTAAATTTCGTAAAATTTTGCTCTAATGCTCCTATCATACCTATAATAGCGTGATGATATACAGCGCAGTTTATGACCATGCCTTAGCTTAGTAGAATGTTCATAAAAAAAAATCAGCCAAATCGGTTCAGCGGTTTTCAAGTTTTGCACGAACATGATAATAACGATCAGACAAACAGACAAAAATACAAAAATAACACATTTTCGGCATCGGTATCGCTCCTAGAATTCACATCAATTATTTTTTTGGGAAAAATTATCAATGTACTCACAATGTTTTCACTTCGTAAAGATTTTATTATATGTAGATACCATTGCATAATAAATATCTCTTAGTGCCTTAAATGATGACACCATCTCATGCCGGGGTCAGAACTAAGTGGTCATGTCAGACTAAAACAAAATAAAACCACAACGTGCCTTCAACATCAAACCTATTGGACAGAGACTGCTTTACCCTTGTGAAGCAGATTTGGGCCCCTTAACTCGACAGTAGTGCGGCAATAAATCCTAACTCTTTGGAGGAGATTCAGCATTTTCTATCAAGAAACGCAAATTTTTTCAACGCGTTTTTATGGTGTAGTTATACAGAATTTTAATTACAGAATTTAAATACATATGAATTATATTTTTAAATACATTCTACAATATAAAAAAAAACAAATACATTTAAAAATATAAAAAATAGTGGCCCACCGACATCAGGTACAGGGACCAAGGGACCAGGGGTTAGGCCTCCAGAGAGAGGAATCTCCTCACAATACGTGCCGTGTCGAGGAGCACTGCCTTCTGCATCAAGCCCTTGACCCAACTGCCTAGCACGAGCCTCTGGAGATGTTGTTTGAGGCTCTTGGCAATCAGTCCGTGAACCGATACGACTATCGGAACAATAATAATAATTATTATTATTATCTTAACCTAAGACATTTGAGACTTTTGAGAAAGTTTCAGACTCTGAGACGACTCAGAAAACAAATTAATTGTTGTTGTATACTCGTTGGAAACTGTTACTGCAAACAACGTTGCGGTATTTTGTTACGGTCGACAAACATTCCGATTTTCTCGAAATCTGATCCGATCCCGGCGAAACATTTACCATCGTATGGGGAACACGATCACTCATCTAATGGTAAGGGTTTATGGCTTACAATCTGCACAGTTCGGATTCTGTGCATTATGAGCGATTGGCCTGCTAATTACGACTTTAGCGTTGAATTCTATAAAAACGGCTCAAAATATAGCTTTCGGGTTGCAGGCAAAGAATGTGCAATAACAGTTCAAAATGTTACCCTAAAAATTTGGGAGAATTAGATTAATATTTTTTTAAATTAATTATTACAATTTTTTTAAATGAAATTAGAATTATAAATGTCAAGTGTCAAATTACTTAATGTCAAGAAGTGAAAATGTCACAATTATTAAGTGTTAAAATTATATAACGTTTCTATGTCATATAGTACAATGCCATTTTAACATTAATTAAAAACCTACCCACTTAACTATTTTTACAGTAAAATAAATAAATGACAAACGTCAATAACTATTAATCAAATTGTGAGTAATTCTGAGTTATTGAACCTACATCGTCTTTGTGTTTCCACTCTTTCACAATCACTTTTAAGTATTTCGTAATTGTATTAATTCAGAGTTCGGTCGAGAACTGCCACGAACAGATTTAGACGAAAAAAGAAAATCCGCGACGGAACTTGAACCCGCGTCCCCCTTTTTTTCGTGTGGAGATCCCCTCGGATACCCCTCGCCGGCCAGCGGAGATGGTTATGTCGGATTCGAACCGACTAAAATCGCCTACTGTCTCGGGTCTTCGGGTGTAAGGTGGCCCATAAGGATATTCCCTTGCAACCCCCGGCTGTCCCAGAGCTATCTCCAGTTTCAAGATGGCCTCCTCGGGTTTGGAAACCACTTTGGCCCGTCTTGCCACCGGGAAAAGGGGGAACGCACAACGCACCACCACCCCGGCCTGCTTCTGTTAGGGTGACAGGCGGCTCTACCCGTCACCCTCAGGCCAGCGCTCATGGAGGACGGAGGTAGTTCGACGACCTCCGACGCCTGACTCGCCTCCGCGCCTCACGGGGTCTGCGGATCGGGACTCCCTCGGACACCCTCCACCGCCTCTTTCTCGAGCATCATTTCTCCACGGCGGTCCACGCGCTCGCACTCCGCACCATCGCCGTGAGCACGACGTCGAGCGAGAGGACTACCACTCCGAGGGCTGCTACGAGGGCCAGCTTCAGCACCTGTCTCACCAGGTATTCTGCTAGCGTGTGCAGCCCAGCCTCGCTTGCATCTCAGTAATGGCACTCATTCGTTGGCACCTTGCCAATCTGACAAGTCGTTCCTTTCACTCCTGGTGGAGCTGGGACTGCACGGCCTCGATTTCCCGAGCCACAGGGTCCCGTTCTTGCTCCCGTGCCTAAGATGAATGGATCGGATAATTTCGAATATCAACGACGTGTCCAGGTATCCCCTATGATAACTACTTAGAAAAGAAAAGTGGATGCAGAAAGACCCCACCAAGGTCTTCTGGGCTCAAGCAAGGTCTTCTGGGCTCAAACCAACTTCACTGGTAGCCGGTACATCTGCTGATTAACGGAAGAGGCCATGCTGGCGTAGACCATGCTCACGAGGTTGGGAGATCAGACGGCTGTCGCTTCCTTCAAATAATGAGGAAAAGTAGGAGAGTAGACCCCGGACTCCAAAGATCAAGCTTTATGGCGGAACCACTGTTGCTATTTACTATTCCTTATTCGCCTATGCTGTATTCGCGGAAATATTCGTTTATAGGAGCCGATATGAAAGGATAACAAATATACGCCGTGGTGTGCCTAACATACCAAATATATATGTTGTTTATATGTCATATAAATGTCAGTAAGTGAAGGTAGTTTTGGAATGGTCGTCTTAAATTATTCGAATAATCAAAGAGTTCTGCCATACCCGTAGACTGAGAATGTATACAAGGTGTCACAAAATTAGGTCTCTGAATTTGGTGAGATGACTTCGTATCGACAAAATATGTATTTGAAACAAATAAAAAAGTATCGGGTAAAAAAAAAAAGCCAAGTCATCTCACCAAATTCAGAGACCTAATTTTGTGACACCTTATATAGACATGACACTAAAATGACAATTATTATCAGAGAGCCCAATTAACATCCCTGAGACCTCGACCGCGTAATAACTTTCGAATGAAATGAGGTTTTATTACCTATATTATGGGAAAATGTTATAACCTGGCAATAAAAAAACTATCGCTATTCCTCTCTCGAATACGCTAATAGTCAGTCTATAGCTTTAGCTTATATTCTCAGTCTACGGATATAGCCAAGAAGTTTATAACCAATGGAGAGGGCAATGCATTATAAATCTTGAATCAAAAAGTATGACCTTGAATGACGTCAACGGAGGAAGAGATGTAAAACAGTAAAAGGGTGACCACGGTTTATTGCAAGGGGATATTTATTGTAGTTTACGTCTTTCATCATGATCATTATAAATAAATAGTACTTATCTACATTTCGATTACATTGAATAAAAACAATAATGGGGTTCAAATTATGAATGAAAAATGTTGTATTACCGATATTATGGGTGAAATTCATAGTCTGGCAGTACAAACAATAAAAATATCGCTTGGCATTGCAAACTCCAGTGTCATAAATAAGTTGCTTGGTATACGATCATTAGCAAGCAAACACATTCGAGCTTATGCGTCATGCGAGCGAATAAAGTAAATATGTATAGACGAATAATCCACCATCCACCCTTCGTCGTATGCGGGCAAATAGCGAAGTTTGGTTCCGCCATTAGATGCGACCAGGCCAAAGACTGCGGCTGATGATGACGATGATAGTTCAAAAACATCAGCATCTCACAACGCTAATAATAACTCAATGTGTTCCCCTACTAGCATGATGGGTTTATTTACTCGGGGCGGTACAAAGTCGTTATAAAGTCATTTATATAATTCACATTCCAAGGTACCACAAGTATGCCAATTAATATGAAGCTTATAATATACCCTATATGTTACAGTATTATGAGTTTGTGAGAGCTCGGTATACACCAAGCTATGGTGTACAGGACCCTACCGACATCCTAGAGGCCCAAGCCAACCTCACCTGCAAGTCGGTGCTCCTGCTAAGCAAGGACCGGGGCTCTGGCTTAGGCTTTCCTTTGAGGGTTGGGAGGTTAGTCGCTTCCGGAAAAGTCGACATACCAATCAAAAACAATAAGCGGACATCGAGTTCTCAAGTGCAAACTTTGGAGGCAACTGGGAAACATGTCGATGATGAGAATTCACATGTCAAACTCAACCCGCCCCCCTTGTATATTTTTTTTTCTTTTTTTTTTTTCGGATACCCCCCCGCTAGCCAGCGGAGGTGGTTATGTCGTGTCTCGACTATTTAAAAAAAAATGTGTCTGCTGAGTTGTGTACATTTGATTCTTCGATTGAATGTCACGACCTATCTTCCCAAATACTTATTAGTATTTAGATATCATATTTGATTTTATCCGTCTCTTTCATTAAATATTCTTTTTCTTCTTTAATTAAACATCCGTTTCGGTTATCACGTAAATTGGGATTTTGAATAAGACCGAAGCAATGATACCTATTTATAAGAAAGATGACTTACTTTCAGTTATTGTTGTGTAAGCATTGTGTTGGTTATGATTGTGATAATTTTAATGACATGACGTCAATTACAACTACGAATGCGATAGATTTATAAGGAGTGTATGATACAAACATAGATAAGTAGCTCTATTTGTAGTGATAAAATTACGACAATTGTCTGAATTTATCCTCAACAGTCACGGTGCCTTAGTGTTTATCGGCGGGGCCAAGTCATATTTTTATAATTATTTTTATTCTAATTTGAAGGGCCAGGCTTGTAAATAGCCACCCTGTCCTGTGGAGAGCTCCTTAGGACTAATCATCTTATATTAAAAAGAGATAAATACGGCACTAGTGTTTAAAAACGATCACCAAAAACGTGGCTAATTCGCCCTCTTCTACGCAAGCACGAGCGCATCAGGAGTTTCAGGAAACAGGACATGATGATGATGATGCCTCCGACCGATTTCGGCTCGGCGCTGATGCGCTCGAAGATGGCTAACATAGCCGATCTTCACGGTGAACTCTCGTGCACACTGAGGGCACGTGAGAACACCACCAACATAATAGTACTGAATGACAGCGTGTGGGCGGACTTTTAGCTCATCGCGTTTAGCCTCTCGCTGTCTAGGTTTAGGTCTGCCTTTCGCTGTTCCTCGAAATCGCTTATTCGTCTTTGCACCACCCTGCGCCATTCTGGACGTTGTGCTGCCAAACCTTCCCATTGAGACGGCTCAATGTTGCATCTTTTCATATGACGCTTCTGAACATCTTTAAACCTGAGGAGCTGGCCGCCATGTTTCCTCTTGCCCTCCTCTAGTTCAGAGTAGAAGATGCGTTTCGCCACTCTCTACTCCGCCATACGTGACACGTGACCGCACCACCGAAGCTGCCGACGCATTAAGTAGGCCTCAATGCCACTGACATTGCCCCTTCGCAAAACTTCGGTGTTACGCACTCGGTCGGACCATCGGATCTTCATGATGGAACGTAGGCACTTGAGGTGGAAACGATCCAGAGTGCGTATATGGTGCCGATACACACACCATGTCTCGGAGGAATATAAGAGGTTTTGCAGCACAATTGCCATGTAAACAGATATTTTAGTGGCCAGCTTAAGGTTATGTGAACAGAAAACCTTGGAACGCAGCTTCCCAAATGCCGCAGCTGCGGCACAGATCTTGCTGCTAATCTCATCATCAAGGTCACACTTCGATGTTATAGTGCTCCCCAGATAGCGAAACTTATCAACCTGCTTCAGCATGTCCTGACCTAGCTTTATAGACAGTGTCTCGTGACCATGTGTGTCCAGGGACATCACCTCCATCTTCTTGACACAGATTTTTAGGCCGAACTTGCAACAAGCTTGGTGAAAACTGGACATTAGCTGTTGCAGGCCATCAGGGGATTCTGCCACAAAGCATAAGTCGTCAGCATACATGATTTCTGTAATCATTGTATGGGAGACTTTAGTGCGCGCCTTAAGTTTGGCCAAATTGAAAAGACTGCCATCTGTGCGGAAGCGGATGCGGACTCCCTCAGAAAGAGTTTGCAAAACATCCCTGACTACCACTGCAAAGTACATGGCGAACAGTGTGGGCGCTAGAACACACCCTTGTTTCACCCCACATGTAACGGGGAAGAAATTTGATTGTTTGCCATCGACACCGACGCAGCATTGCATGTCGTCATGCAGGAGTCTAAGAAGTCTCACAAACTTTTGCGTGCATCCTAGCTTCCCTAGCACCATCCAGAGAGCTTCACGAGGCACACTGTCGAATGCCTTCTCCAGGTCAACAAAGCAGAGATTTAGCGGACGACCCTGTTCTCTGCTTTTTTCTTGCAGTTGACGCACAGAAAAGATTGCTTCACAGGTGCCTCGTTCAGGTCGGAAGCCAAACTGGGTTTCTGGCAGTATCTTTTCAGACAGAGCCTTTAAGCGGTTTAAAAGGACTCTGGCAAAGGCCTTTTCAGGGGCTGACAAAAGCGAAATACCGTGGTAAGAGTTGCAGTCGGAACGGTCACCCTTGTTCTTGTAGAGGGTACAAATGCGAGACACTTTAAAGTCATCCGGGACTCGCTCTTCCTCCCACATACGAGCAAAAAGTTTCCAAACCAACATGTACAACTCCTCGCCTCCGTATTTTAACAGCTCTCCCGGTATAAGGTCAATACCAAACGTTCTGTTCTGTTGCTGCCTGATGGCAGAGACAACCTCATCACATGACAGGGGCTCATCCAGCTCAATGGAAAGAGGGAGTTAAGGTTTTAGACTCACACTTTGTAAATCAGATGATCGATCTACGTTGAGCAAGGTGTCAAAGTGTTGGGCCCAACGATTTAGTACATCCTCCTTGTTTGTCAATAGGTGCATACCGTCTAACGACTTCAACGGCACCTTCGCTGGGTAGGTTGTACCAGTCAGCCTGCGTGCCTTGGAGTAAAAATCCCCGATCTGGTTAGTATCAGCGAGCCACTGCATGTGGAGAGCTTTGTCTTGCCACCATTTGTCTTTTACTTGACGAGACAGCTTCCGCAATTCAAGGTCACTCGCTTTGACTACCGCAACGCTTCCACCTTGCCTACTATGCTGTCGCAAGAGGTCTCGATGTTTGTTGAATGCTGTCCTAAGAACCCCGTCATTCTCATCAAACCAGTCCTCACTACGACGGCTTTTTATACCTAAAGTAGCTGAGGCTGCTTCCATAAGATGAGAAGAAAAACTTCCCCAGACCGCACCAACATCACCTGTCTCATTAACTGGCACCAGCTTTTCAGACACAGCTTCAGCATATTTCTCCCTCACCTCGAGATTCTTAAGCCTATCCACGTTCAAAGACCCTGCGTCTTTGGAAGTGTGAATCTACGAGGTCGACGGAGGCGGAGCCGTAGCTTTGTGACAACAAGTTGGAGATCAGTCCAACAGTGAGCACCACGCATGACGCGAGTGACTTGGACTTGACCAGTGTCTCTCTGCCTGACAATAGCATAGTTGATCAAATGCCAGTGTTTGGATCGAAGGTGCATCCACGTTGTCTTGTGCTTAGCGGCAAGTCTAAACATAGTGTTCGATATTGCAAGCTCATATTGAGCTCAGAGACTGAGTAGCAACTGACCATTGCTGTTCATGTTGCCGACTCCGTGTCTACCCAGGACTCCAGGCCATGCCTCATAGTCCCGTCCAACTCTGGCATTGAAATCGCCTAGCAAGATAACCTGCTCTCTGGCGTTTATGCTGTCAAGGCATCGAGATAGTTCCTCGTAGAATTTATCCTTGATGTCATCAGCCTTGTCTAGCGTAGGGGCATAGACACTGATGACATTAAGGTAATTGTCTTTGTCCAGGTGAAGGCGCAGTGTGGTAACGCGGTCTGAAGTATGCACAGGGTGCTCCTCAAGTCGCTTAGCTATGTGATTCTTGATGGCAAACCCTACGCCTGAACGTCGCGGTTCGGAGGCTGCGGTACCAGCTCTCCTTCATCGGCAAGATGAGTTTCGCTAAGAGCAGCCACATCCACGTTATAGCGATGAAGTTCCCGAGCTACTATGGCAGTTTTGCGTTCAGGGCAGGCGTTGCCATCGCGATCAGTAAGCGTTCTCACGTTCCACGCGCCGAATGTCATGATAGGTGTTTTCATGTTATGCTTTTTGTTCTTTCGATCACGTTTTAGTATGATGCAGTGCAAGCCGCGGTTACTATCACCTTCCGTGTAGGAACGAGCATTTTTTTAGGGCACCTTTTCTAGCCCCCTCCCCGGCTGAGCGAGGAGAGTAGTGCCTCCCTAAATAGGGCTGCTCTGTCATCCCGGGTGCTGCCGAATCCACACTGTCGTTCCTAATTTGCAGAGCGAAAGCGACCACGGCGTGTACTCACACCCCCAGGACCGCCCATGTGCAGGAATCAGACAAAGACTAGCTTGCATCAAACTAGACCTCTCTACCTACCTACCCACTGCAAATTTAATTATTTTATGTATGTAATGCAAATTTAATTATTTAACTACTAAACTGATTGTCGATGAAAATGTTTTGCTCAGAAAAACTCGAGTGAGTTTATGTAGCATCATAAGTTCTTTTGTACTGAAATTTGTAACTTATATTTAACTAAATAAAATGAAAATAAAACCTCATCCTATGGCCATAGGACTTAAACGTATTCGGAGTCCAAGATACGGAAGCGGTCAAGTGCGCAGGATATTTGGATGTCCGCAAGCGTTCGCGCAAACGCAGGCGCACACACTCGTCTTCCCCCTCCTGAACCCAGTGGAACGGGAGACCGCTACGACTGGAGGAGAGGTCGAATGATGTGTCTGGCCGACGGTAACTGTATGCCCTCTACCGCCGCCCTAGGCCATCCACCTTGCCTTGCTGAATCGCCGAGTCCGCCAAGCCCTTTTGCATATCTACGGTGGGTTGCCTTCCTCGCCGAATCAGACTTTATGCGATATGCGGGAGGGATCCGCAATAAACTTGCCACCGAGGTGACAAGCCCCCTCAACTAGGTTTAGCCCGCGACCCGACGCAGTTTACCGGGGTGTGGCCGCTGCGCGCATCACAACTGCTTGGAGCCACTGGTGAGAGTTTATGCGCTAACAACGAAATTAACACATCTCTACCACTTCTATAATAGAAGTCGGCTGGCAGAAATAGGAGCTATTACCCCACTACACACTACACTGGGGGGGAAACAGGACATAGATAAATTAGTAAGACCTTCTTAACCATGAAGAGTTCCGTAGCAGTAAGTAACATAATAATGCATTTTTTTTAATTTTAAATTTGAATTGATTGAATGAAAGGTAAATTGTATTTTACGATTTATGACGTATTAAAAAAAACTACTTACTAGATCTTGTTCAAACCAATTTTCAGTGAAAGTTTACATGGTAATGTATTTACATTATATATTTTTTTTAGTTTTATCATTCTCTTATTTTAGAAGTTACAGGGGGGGGGGGGACACATTTTACCACTTTGGAAGTATCTCTCGCGCAAACTATTCAGTTTAGAGAAAAAATATATTAGAAACCTCAATATCATTTTTGAAGACCTATCCATAGATACCTCACACGTATAAAAAAAATATTTTGAGTTTCAGTTCTAAGTATGGGGAGCCCCCAAAATGTATTGTATTTTTATATTTTAGTGTGAAAATCTTAATGCGGTTCACAGAATACATCGCTCCCTTAATAAAGTAAAGGCCTATCTCAAAAATACAAACTTTAGGGAAAACGTGTTTTAAGAGTCAGTGAACCTGATGGTTCTACTCTAGTATCCATAAAATCATAATTTAAAATGCTATGGCTTCCATTTTTTTTTTGCGTAGACTACATTAAATGTACTACAGTATTCATAATTAAAATTTAAGAAAGAAAATAAATTTAAGTACTAAAAAATCCTTTATTTAAAACTCTTCCGACTTAGACCTGTTTTACATTATTTTTATTTTAGATTTAAAGGCAATGTTTGAAATGTGCCTTTCTAAAGCTAAAAATAATCAACATTATCAAGACTATCACTAAATAATGCTTTATCACACAATATAACCTATTACATATAGGTAAAAGTGCCTTATTGGAAAACGAAAATACCACAAAAAATCTTTTTCATCAAAAATTATAATAATTCAAAAGTTACCAAATGGCACATATTATTAAATATTGTGGAACATTCTAAAAAAAAACAAAAATCTAACATAACATTACTCCACAAAGTAACAAAATTGCACATAATATTAGGTAAATTAGGAACTTCTAAAAAAATCACAAATTAAACTTTATATTACTCCAAAACGAAACTATAAATAACACCAAAAAGTTACAAAATTGCATATAATAATAAATCAAGTAGGAACTGCAAAAATTACAGACACCTTTTTTTTCCTATTATTAATTTGACCACAAAAATTTTCATTATAAACTTCTTAAAACAAAACCTTTTTAATCTTTTAACAACTATTATTTTATCTTATGCTATGAGTATCACCAACTTTACTAAAATTAATAGTTTTAGTCTTTTCTTTATTTCAGTCATTACCTTATAATAATAATCAACTTTGGTTATAAACTTATAACTGATGAAAAACAGTAATTTGATGATATTTGTTATATAAATACCTACCATTTTAATAACAAATAGCTTTAAATAATCTCTGACGTAGGTACTCTAATAAACGTATTTCAAATAAAAACTAAATAAAACTATTTCTCTTGAGTACTAAACAAAAAAAACTTATAAAAACATAGTATCAAAGTAGTTCGCGTAGTAAGGGTCAATTAGTTTCTTTGAAACTAATTCCTGGAGATCCTTCTTTTTGTTTGAGCTTAATTCAATTGGTGCTCTATAGGCTTGCTGCATGGATATTTCTGTTAAATCTAACATCTTTTTCCTCTTATTCCGGACGTTGATTTCTTTGAAATCTTCATCATTATACGACGTTTTATAATAGAAAACAAAAGGGTTTTCTTTGGTAAATTTCATCACTTTAATATTATTCCATACTACGGTATTTTTTTGTTCATCTGTATTAAAATTATAACCCCAATTTCCCTGCAATTCTTTCACGTCGTAAAAGAAGTCATAAGTAAGAGTATGAATTATAAAAGGCTTTCCAGTCTTCCTGGCTCTTTGAATCGCTGCTATGTATTGAATTGGTGTGTAAATTGGACCAGTTTTAAGATCTTTTGTAATTTGTTTTTGAATTAAGCTGTGCACATTATCAGCTTCGTTTTGAGTATGACCCTTTATGAGATACTTGTGCGTTATGGTTTTCAAATTTTTTATATTAGTGACAGCAAACATAAATAAAGCAGCAATATATTTGTTTTTATTTTGCCCGCAACAGTTATCAGATATAAATGTAATATTTATTTCTTGATTAGAATTTTCCGAAACTCTCTTTAAATAATCTAATATACAACTACCGATTTCTACGGCACCTCTTTTACCTTGCGTCTCGTCCCAGAAATAACAATGTACATCTCCGTAGCTTTTGCAATCATCAACAGATTGGTTATCCTCTTTTAAATTCAGTAATTCCGTAATTGTGAAATTATAGCTATTTAATTTCGATTTGTAGTAGAATGCAGATGATTCCCCATTCGGACTTTGCATAATTGCCTGAACATCGAAACAAACACATAGGTTATGATCGTCAACATTCTTCCTATCTTTCTTCTTCTCTTCTCTGCTTAGGTTTTTTTCCTCTAAATGAGTATCATATTTTTCTTTAAGATCACGTTTTTGATCACCTGTTGAGTTAAAATACTGTAAACAAAGATCACACTGATCTTTTTTTGGTTGAAAGAACCCTATATTGAATTGGGTCGTAAACACTTCATAAAAGGTGTGGAACCGGCCAGCATCTAGAGATTTGCTTCTTTGCAGCTGTTCAAAATCTCTAAATAGATCGGCAATACTTTTTGAACCACTAATATACTCTCTTGACGTCGATGCTCTTAGATAATGGGACTCGATCCGAGGTATGGAATTAATAAAGTTACGAAACTTGTAAGTAGATGTCATCTACTTACAAGTTTCGTAAAAAAGTGGCTGTGACATACGGACGGACGAATCTATAAGGGTTCCGTTTTTTGCCATTTGGCAACGGAACCCTAAAAATCAAAGATCATGAAAATCGGTCCAGGTGTTGGCCAGCCAGCGGAGGTGGTTATGTTGACTCTGATTCTGAAGCAGTAGGTAAGTAGTTTCTTTGGGATCTTCAATCGTAATCTAACCAGTAACTTAATGATAAAAGAGTAAAACTACAGGCATTTAAATGAGGTAGAACACTTTAGTTCTTTCAACACTTTTAAACTATTTAGAGTATGAGATTTACATCATCTATAAAAATTTAACAAGTTGAATTCCTGAGACGAGCTCAGCCGAATACAAGGGATTTTCGATTTTGCGATTATTTATTTTTTTGCGATTTTTTGCGATTTTTTCTTTATCTTGCAATGGTTCACCCCAGCACGAATCTATTACCGAAAACAGCAACTCGATAGCTCATCTCCTTCATACCCAAAACCGTGACAGAAAATTGGCAACGACGACGACGTCGACGACAACTCGATAGCAATAGGGCTTTTCTAAAGAAAATCCCTAAAAAATCCGTTCCCGCAGGGGGAACGCACAGGTAGATTTCGTGAAGCAATTAATATTATTTTATATAGAGAACTACGAACTCCCACGCCGAGCGCATTTTTAACATGTTTAATTTTTTTTTCTCGAAAACGGTAACTTTTAGCGAAAAACCCTTCAGACATTTATTTTAGACTTAAAAATGGCCTATCGATTAAAAATGTTTCCGACTACAAGAATTTTCACCGGTTAGAAGTTATGATTTTTTTCCCGAAAAAAATTTGGTTTTTCCCCCCTCCACTTTTAGTTAAAGTTTTAATCTTATATGTTTATAAATAAAAGTTGTTGGTATTCATGTATACTATGGGATAAAATTAGAACGGTTCGAATATCTTTCATGGAACGTGAAATTTTGAGGAAAAACTAATTTCACAAAAAGTGAGGCCCTACCGTCCCCTTAGGCCGGATTCGGTTTGATTGCGTTCAGGGGTCAGCAAGTGCATAGCCGGGCAGGGGGATTGTGGTCGCAGCACTAGTGGGACCGGTGGATGTCACGCGGTGCTGCGACGACAATCGTCTTCTGATGAGGCCGTCAAGCTGAGTGCCACCATTGTTAACATGGTACGTGTATGTAATGGTGACCCTCTTTCCTGAGACTTTATCTTCAGCTTACCATCAGGCGAGGTGAAGTCAAATTGACGTGTCTTAAATATAAAAAAAAAACGTGCTACGGGGGACCAAACATTACTTAAGATTTGATAAACTACAGATACTCGCTAAAGAAAATCGATTCCTACCTAGGATGCTCCGCGAAGCTATTGAAATTTTAAAAATCATCCTAATTTTAATAGAGAAGATGATTGGAATGTACCACCAGCTTGGAACCCAGTCATTCACTTAATTAATTCTAAGAAAAATCAAAATACAACAAGACTTCATGACACTGTGAGCTCATTCTGCGTAAATAGTAATACCAGCAATTCAGCATAGTCCGGGTAATTTGAGATACTTAACTTACCTACACTTCAAACGACAAGACAACAACCATCTTTAGTCTCCCCGTGACCATGGCTGCTGAAAAGCAACCGAAACGTCGGGATTAATGTAAAATACAAAATAACATCAAATAAATCGCGATAGAATCCGTTAAAAATAGTTTTATTTCAACGGTTAGTAGTAGAAATTCTCGAAGAGATGTTTTTGCCGATATCGTGTGTTGAGTGTCCCGTCAAAATTAAATAAGGTGGGGTTTTTTAATTTTTATTATACTTATCAAAATACGAACCTAAAACCTTAGTTTGTTAGATATGATTGTGAACAAGTTTTACATATTGTGTATGATTCTGAAATAAAAACATACATACGTCATGTAAGAAATGAAAGGGAGGGATGGGCAAGACAAAAAAGAAAACAAAATGTGATTTAAGTATATAATTTGTTTGAAAAAGAGGTTTCTAATCCTGCATCGTGAAATGCAGCGCTGCATGGTATTCAAAGTTATAAGTTCTATAAAAAATGTGGTAGCAGAGCTGCTTCGAAATCATTGCTCCAACCACGCTCTACTGCCAGAACAACTCACCAGAAATACTCATACGTCCGCCCTCCTGCAACGAGAATCTGAGGTGGGCGGACGTATGAGTATTGTGGAGGACATATTTGCGAAGGCTTTGATATTGAAGGATGGTAAGGTCACTCAGGGTCAACAAACTAGGTTTGAGGAAGACTATAATCAGGCCTTTGAACTAGCTCAGGATATCTACCAGGCCGCCATTCAGATTAGGCGTAACCGGACTGGAGAGGAATAAGGTAAGGGGTCCGGCTCGGGTATTCCTTTGGTGGGTCGCCTTCCTACCTTTGACCTACCAGTGTTTGACGGTAGACTTGAGAGGTGGCTTGGATTCATCGGTCTATTTAAGAGTTTGTTTGACTCCCGAACTGAATTGTCCAGAAGATGGCTTATCGGGTCGGTTCCTTGCAGGGTGAAGCCTTAAGCTTGGTGCAGCACTTGCAGTTGGACGAGGGTGCCTACTCCTCGGCAAAGGACCTGCTCAAAAATCGCTATAACGATGTTAGGCGTTTGGCTGATGCACATGTCACGCAGATCCTTAACCTACCCCTATTTACTAAGGTCTCTGCACTTCGTAGTGACATTCTCAACCCAGTTTTGGTCGCGTTGAACTCGTTGAAGCGCCTGGGGTTACCGGTAGACCAGTGGTCTTTCCTTTTGTTGCACATAGTTTTAGCCAAACTCCCGGCGCACATACGTCTCCGCTTTGAACGGGCTTATGGAGGTGATAGCTCCTCCTATCTCCCTACGTATAATGATCAGCAGCGGTTTTTGGAAGACGAATGTCGCCGCATTGATACTGCAGAGGGAGCTTCGTCACGAGATGTGGGCTCTCGTAGTCGCCCTGATTGCGTCACTATCAGACCACAGACCCAACCAGCTGCGAGGCAACCGAGGCCTCGATTTGTAGCAGTACAGGAAGGGTGTTCCCGTTGTACCTTTTGTAAGCAGTCGGACCGCTATATGAATCGTTGTCCTAAATTCAGTGCAAAGCCTGTTATAGCTCGTCGTCAAATCGCCAAGGATCGGCGATTTTGCTTCTATTGTTTGGGTGACCACTTTTCTAGGGATTGTCCTAGGCCCAGACCCTGCGGACATTGGGGTGGCAGTCATCACTCTATTTTGTGTGCTCACCAGAACTGATCGGGCTCGGAGCGGGGTGGTGACATTGGACGATCGTCCCCTCGGGATCATGTGCCACCCGCAGGTAGGTCTTCGCCTCGCAATCGATATGCTCATGTTTGTTCGGGCGGGGGCGGACGTAAGTCTCCCCCTGATTTGGATTCCCGCACGAGCGGAGGCGGAGGCCGGTCTCCCCCTCTTTTGGAGCCACGCACGGGCGGGGGCAGAGACAGGTCTCCCCCTCCTTTGGAGCCTTATACGGGCGGGGGCGGACATCGGTCCCCCCCCCTATGTGGAACACGCCCATCGTTCGCATCCCCGATTCTCTCCGCCGCTCTTAGAGAGACCTCGTTTGGAGCGTCACCCACCACGTTTGTCTCGAGGAGAACCCGTCAATAAGACCCCTCTTCACTTGAATCAAGGGGTAAGAGGTAGCCAACGCTTTGACAGCTATCAACCGCCGGCTCAATCGGCTTATGATTATTCCCGTTCTCCTTATGCACAATAGGTATTTTCGGCTCGCACCACTGACAACCCGGAAACAGTTTTATTGCCTACTGCTTCTGTTAGGGTATGGGGCCCGAAGGGTAATTCTATTGTTGTTCGTGCCCTTTTGGATTCGGGTGCCCAGGGGTGTTTTGTTTCAGCTTGGTTGGCGAGCCAATTGGGTATTCGGGTTGGTCTATCTCCGTTCCCGATTTTTGGTGTTGGTGATGTGCCTGTTGATGGCCATCATGTTGGTCGCACATCGATTGAATTGTCTCCTTTGCCGCTTGACTCACGCCGTATTCAGACTTCACCTATGGTTTTAAAAACTATTTTGGGGGATCATCCTAGAGTAACTCTCCCCGCTTATGTTGTAAGTTTGACTAATGGTTTTGAATTAGCAGACTCTTCTTTTCATACGCGTTGACTTTTTGATAGGTAGTAATGTTTTAGGTTAAATTTGTGTGGGTTCTTGGCGAGAGTTACAGCTTGGTTTTAGTTCCGACTTTTTTTGGTTCCGCCTTTTTGGGTCCTGTCCTTCCTTTTTTGAACGACTGTTCGGAAGGGGAAGCGCAATATGTTGGTTCTGCGTTTCCGTATCTCGTTCGAATCCGGTAGACGAGGAATGCGAGCGATTCTATCGGTGTAATACGGAACGATTGGACTCTGGTCGATTCATGGAGGTCGATTCATAAATTTTGGGGGCTCCCCATACTTAGAACTGAAACTCAATTTTTTTTTTCATCCAACACATACGTGTAGGGTATCTATGGATAGGTCTTCAAAAATGATATTGAGGTTCGTAATATCATTTTTCTCTAAACTGAATAGTTTGCGCGAGAGACACTTTAAAAGTGGTAAAATGTTTGTCCCTGTAACTTCTAAAATAACAGAATGATAAAAGTAAAAAATATATATAATGTACATTACCATGTAAACTTCCACCGAAAATTGGTTTGCACGAGATCTAGTAAGTAGTTCTTTTTTTATTCGTAATAAATCGTAAACCGCAATTTACCTTTCATTCAATCACCTCAAATATAAAATTTAAAAAGAAGCATTATTGTTACTTGCTGCTACGGAACCCTTCATGGGCGAGTCCGACTCGCACTTGGCCGCGTTTTTATTTATGAAATGACATCTTGGTAAGTAATGTTTGTTTACGTTACATTATAATGCGAAAATTAGTAGTTTAACTATAAATAATTATAAATTACGTAGATCAGTGTGAGTTATCTTACGTGTACGTACGTTATTAAATTTATTGAGTGTTTAGATGAACGGCGATTTACTTGTAACGATTACATTACTGAATATACAGAATTAATTGATATAAAGAATTAATTGTGGTTAGCGCCATCTGTAGCACACGGTCGCAACTACGGTGGTTGCAATCGATGTGGCGGTCTGTAGAAAATCCCCGTCAGAGGGCGTATGTTATGCGGTCGAATTCATTGTTTTCTTTAGGTCATTTTTATAGAATATTCCAGTTAGAATATCCTCACCTGTATTGTTCTCAAAATGTCTAGAATTATTTGTTGTATATAAGAGTGATCGCAGTGACACGATTTTATTTGTAATTTAAGAGGTCATTAGTCCTCTACTCTGCAAATAATTGTCTGAAGTACGTATTGTGAAACTAAGATTAAATTCAGTTTGGAGATTATAGTTTGTGTGTGTTCCCAGATTTGATCTGGTAAGTTGTTCTTTTAATTGCTGTTAATCTATTCGCATAATGGAGATGTGTTATTGATAAAAGTTGTGTATATTCATAACAGGGTCGTTAGTTCTGGGAGAAAACCCCGTTTACAATTTAAAAAGGACATATACTCTGAGGTGTCAATCGTGCTGTCTTGGAGGCTTAGACCTTGGGCAAGCGGATCAATAGGGAGGCTCCGGAATCTGGTTTGCCGGTCGCCAACCACTGACGGTCACAAGATTACCTGAACTGAACAAGGTCATGTATCCGTTCCTATAATAATTACCTGGTTACTTTATTACGGCGGACCGGTGTGAGGCTGGTGTATCATACATCTAAGTGTGCCACTACTGGCTGGCATCAGGTAGAAATACACACCCTCAACCTAACTGAAAAATCTAAATCCTGAAATCTAACTGTGCCAATAACTAGGTGATGCTGCCTTGTTGAGAAGATTTGTTATGTGTGTTGAAAATTGTTATCTGTATATGTCAATATCATTTTAGAGCTTCTAAACTCACTTCTTCTATTTCTATCTATGTGTCTAATTCATGTGTAATACTTCTGTATAACCATCTGTGTCTTTGTGTTTTCTCTGCATCTAAATATATGTGTGTACAACTGTGTATTGCGTTTCATTGGAGATCAGCTGACCTATGCACCACCTAGAAACTCTGATAAAGGCGCCCTGGGATTAAGAAACTCTGTTGGTCACCTGGACTGGGTGGTGAATAGCACTCGTGAGAAAAAGTGTTATATACTACTATCTATATTACAATAGACTATCATCATTACAATATTTACAATGTATTTTATATATATATTAATTATATATATTTTATAAAAAGCAAATCCAAAACAAACGACAGGTTTATTACACGTAGCTCTCGACCAGTTTCAAGCGAAGCGATTATGACCTTAAGCTAAAAACAGGCGCAATTTCGTATTTAAGGCCTTACATCTAAGATATTTGGACTTAGGAGAAGATCTAGAAGATCAAATTCTTGCTATGAAAAGTCGTAATTACATTTTACGCAATTACGGCCTTTCATGTAAATATGTCATAATTTATTAGTATTTTTTTGCTTAAACAAAAGGGAAAATTTTAAATTAAATGAATACCTGTGTATAAATTTAAATAAATTATGATTCGTATTATAGCCTATATTTTTTTACATTTTATAAAACAAGAACCACTAAACAAAATCGATCAATAAATCGCGGGCCTTCATTTTGGATAATACTTCAATTATCTCGGAATCAACATTGAAGAAGTTACGGCCTTCCTTCTTATGACGGCAGTACAGACGTGGTAGGGCTCGTACACCGCGGTGAAATATCAAAACATAAATACTTAACGATTAAAACTAAACAAAACGTTTTTTTCGGGGGCCCCACCAAGATCATAAAGGCCTAAACCAACCTTATTTGCTAAGCGGTACCTATACTTGCTGATCGATAGACGCGGTTCTGGTGCAGGTTTTCCTCTTGTGATTTTTAGGTCAGACGGCAGTTACTCCCATAAAAGCCAAGATAATCCTAATTGAAAGGAGGTAAACACCTTGACTGTGACTGGGGAAATGATGATGAATTTAATATGTGTAGGTATATGGGACTCCACCAAGATCTTCGGAGCCCAAGCCAAGCTCAGTCACTCCCATAAAACCAAAATAAACCTATAAAAGGCGAAGCCGGAAATCTGACCCTGGGTTTCTGAGTGCGAGCTTCGGATGGAACTAGGATTGGCGCTCGGATGAAGAAGTAGCAGACATTACAAATTCATAAGTTTGTATTTCTTGTAAATTTACAAAAAAGAGATTTCATTGATAAATGTTTTATTGGAGTATGCCACTATTACTTAACACACACTGAAGACAAAATAATGAATCAAATGGAACAAAAGATGCAAGATGCAATGTAACACATAGCATAGTTGACTCATATTTTTATAACTAAAATATGTGTATGGAAGATAAGGGCCCCTCCATCCTTTAAAAGCCCAATGGGTAGTAGTATAATAGTAGTAGTAGTAGTAATGGTAGTAAATATTGCAAAAAAAAACCTCTAAAATATTCCTATTCGGTAGTTCTTACGAATTTCAACACATGGCTAACCCAAATGTATATGTAAATGTATATGTAAATGTATATGTAAATGTATATGTAAATGTATATGTAAATGTATATAAATGGATTTGTGTTTCATTCAACGGTTTGCAGCCGCGGTGAATTACTTTCTACTAAATTGATTTATTTTTCACTGGCAGCAATTATTTTTGACTATTTGACACTGGCTGTTAAGTAAAAATTTAAAAAAAATTAACCTTGACTTTAAGGACTTGTATCCATGGCCATTAAATAAATTTTAAAAAAAACTGACACTGACTGCTGTCATTGACTTATGTGTCATTTCCAGCTAAAACCTGCTCTGCTACTGTTTTGTGTATAATTCCCGTTTATTATTGTGCTTTCCTGTTGTATGTTTATTAATAAACTTATTAATCATGTTTCAGTATCTTCTAGCCTTTTTGTTAGTTAACTCATGTTATCAAAGCTGGGGGATTCCTGCACCAAAGCATCAGTTGTTATCATTTCCTTTAGCTGGTCTAGCAAGGCAATGCGAAAATCCGTTTTTGTCTAACGCAATCGACAAAAAATCTAAAGAGTGTGCTGAATTTGGGCTGCGTAGTATTAAAAAGCAAATACGGTGTTTCATATTTTACGATATAAACCAGCAGTTATGTGCTGCAGTAGGTGCGTCTCAGCTAGCGTTAACCAAGGATTTTACAGATAAAATAAGTGCAGAACAAAATATCGATACAGTGTGCACATTAGCAAAGAATTGGATTTTCACGAATTTAAGTGGATATGAAAGTTTCAAAAATGAAACGGAAATTGCTCTCAAGTCTCCAGCCATTTGTGGTGAGATATGCGGTGTTGATGAGAATATGATTTCAGTTAATGAATATTGCAAATACTACAAGTGGGGGATAGAATTATTGAAAATGTCAGCTATAAAAAATAATATGCAAAAACTCACGATTGATGCATCAGTTGCACCAGAGCTAAATCCTAATGTAAAGTCTGATAAAACTTCTGTAAATAATAATCCAGAGGCTATCAATATAGGCAATACTGAAAATGCTGAGTTGCAAATCAAGCAAACTGAGTCTGCACTTCCAAAACCAACACCCGAGAAGACTGAAGACTCAAATGATGTTGCAATAAAGAAATCCACAGCCCAAACTACATCAACTAAGCCGACAGCTAGTCAAGAAAGTGGACTAACTGGTGTCAAGGATGCTGAACCCGAAGTGAATGCCTTGGACCACCCTATTCTACCCAATGTGAATACAAAAGAACAAGTAAATAAGGCTACAGTGACTAAAGACTCTAAACTAACTGGTGGAGAAAGTGATCCTGGAATCATACCTGAAGTGAATAAAGATAATATGAGTCTTGGTAAGGACACCGATTTTGATAAAACAGAAAGCAAAGATGATGCTGATTATCCAGGTAATTGAGTTGTAATTAATTATATATTAATCATCATGATTTTTAATGATGATGTTTCCAAGGATCTTTCATGTGTTGGCCATTTCCCCTGGGAACGAAATTAATAATGGCTCCATTCTGATTTGAGAAAATGAAGTTAAGCCTCTCTCGAAGCCTACTGAAGCTTAGTTAGCACTTTGACACCCGGGGTTTCCTTATTGTTTTTTGTTGGCTTTTCTGGGAGCAACTGCAGTCTGACTTCCCAACCCTGAGAGTGGTATCATAGTACTCACAGTGTCTATACAAAATTGTTCCTTGTGGTGATAAATATTATTAAAATGGTGTAATAGATATAATTATAAACTTTGTAGGCAATGATGAAGATGAGCCTGAAGAACCAGAACCGAACATAAATTTGCCAAAAATTCAAGAACCTGTTATAGAGAACAAGCCTATAATATCGCACAACAGTGACATCTCTCAAAAAGGTAATTATTTTAGTTTCAAACAATGTAGTTGCAACTGTTTGAAAAATATGTTTTTTTACTTGAATTATTATTAGTCACTATTAGGTAAACACTTAAATAACACCAACATTTAGGGAAGTATCCAATGTGTGATTTTATTAATGGTTTGAATAACTAGCTGTGACCGTGACTTCATCTATGTGGTTGTTTTTTGCACATAACGGCTTATACAGTACAGTAAAAATCCCATCTAAATCAGCCCAGCCACTTCAGTAATTTCCCGGAACAAAGATATTAAAAATGTAATAATTGTTTTTTGTTAAACATATCGTAGGAATATACACTCATATGCATTTATAAAATATTGTAACATACAGATTGCAAACATTAGAGACTACAAATTTTAAGTACCTACCTACTTACCTACTGAATTATGATATCAATCAATAGAATCTATACAAGCAATTCTTGTGTTATTATGTATAAATCTTGGAGACAGCTCTAAGGGTTTGCATTTTAATTTTATCTATATAGGTGAAACTCCAATAAACGCGATTTTACATTTAAAAATAATTATAGTGACTTGCAATATTGGTGATAATGATTGATGGTGATTGATTTTAGCATACTACTCAAAACTACGAAATGGCGTTAGGAACAAAAATATTTGTACGGAAATTGTAATTACACATTGTCAATGCTTTTGGGAACCAATTAGAATCTTGTACCTATAGGATTACTTAACTTGTCCCAATAGCATAGAATACAACCTTGTCAGTTGTGTGATGTTATTTAAGTAAGTATGAGCCATTGTCTCGACATAGAGAAACCTTGTTCAGAAGGTTCACAATGACTACTGATGCACCAACAACGATATACTGTCTGTTAGGGAAACGCTCCCGAAAACATATACAGGCGATATTACTGAAGTAAATAATAAATAAGCGATGTATTTTTGCGATCTTTTTAATTACTTAAAAAAGTACGGACATCATCGGTATTACCTTAACACATTCCAAGTTACCGACCACCTTAGCTCTAAAACTTTACTTAAAATATATAGAAAAATTATAAATATTAAATTTATCTTCTAAAGATTATAAAAATTAATCTATATATACCTTTCCGATAGCTCTGAGCTTTGGTTATATATTTTGTAATCACAGTCGTTGCTCTCTAGCAGCGATCGATATCTTCGTACAATATCTACGTATAATTTATAGGCACAATGATACCTTTTAATTTTTAAAAGTCGGCGTCGGTAAGGTCGCCACTGTTTGTTCAAGTGTGAAAACAATTTATAAATTTGCTGAAATAGTTTTTGTTTATTCATCTTATATGATATTGTTATCATGACATATTTGTGATAATATGCAAATAACAGTACGTGCTAAAAAAAAACAACGTGGTTGTGAGCTACTTACTAATAATCATCAAAAAATCATATTAAAAAAAGGATAAAAAAATAGAATCGCACATTTTCGAACTGCGTTTTAATGTTATTTATAGAGCTTACTCTATCGAATTTAATCACAAGGAACTTAAATATTATAAAATTATTATTAAAATAACAATGCTTTTTCCGCTCTAGCTCCGTAAATAACACGTAAATGAAATGAAAAAAATTATGTCCTTTTTTAATCCTTTATTACATGAATTTTTGACGACTATTAGTAGCTCAATCTCCCGTGTGAATTAGGCGCAAATCAACATATTGTATAGAATTCGCCGAAAGTAAGAGAAGTATACTAGTATATAGTAATGTCTTGATACACAGGCTGGTCAAGGCTATAAAATCCGGCGGGCTTGTATGAAAGGTATGATGACATTAAAGGAAGGAAGGTATGACAAAAGCAAATGAGAGGCTCTTGTTAACATTCCCGGTAAGCTAAATTCCGGAGCGGGTTCACGTCCGAAACCGGGACCTCTCGATCCTAAGGCCGATTTCTTAATCACTAAGCTATCGAAGCTTTTTATTTTAAAATTGTTATTGTATCACCATCGCATACACTACATACACCAAATACTAATGACCAATTTTACATATTATGCTAAGATAAAAGCCCTGGCTAAAGCTAGAAATATAATAATTTGCTATATATTATGTGTGGGTTATATAAATAATATTTTATTTACAGAATTCTATCCGAACACAATGCCAGATGGTTTCCCTGATGATGGCGACCACTTCTTCCCATTCTTCCTGACTGCAGTCATTTTAGTTGTACTACTGTATGTGTTATATCACAACAAGAGCAAAGTCAGCAAAGTGGTATGTAAATATTATTATTTGTACATAATAAGGCAAGGGTTTTCGAGGACTTAATGTATTTTTGGCATAGCAAAGTTGCTACTTTACACCGCAGCGAGGTACTGGCGGTCAGAGTCAATTCGCAGCGCGCCAACGTATAGGAAAATGAAACGAAGTTTTATTCACATAAATGTTGCTTAAATGGTTGCTATCATCTCGAAGGTAATGGATCGTGTAATTAACGCACAGCTCCTGAGATACCTTGAAAGAAACTATCTATTGAGCGACCGACAGTACGGTTTCCGCCACAGTCAACTGGTGACCTTGTGTACCTCACACACCGCTGGGTGCAATCCATCGAAAATCAAGGTGAGGCACTAGCGGTCAGCCTCGATATAGCGAAGGCGCCTTCAAATGGGTCTGGCACAGAGGTCTTCTTGCGGTCTTATGGAGTGCCCGAGGGATTTTTGCTTTTTGCTGCATATCAATTACATGCTGTCTGATGACTCAATTCATTGCTATGCAGACGACAGTACCGGGGACGCATGTTACACGGGTCGTGTTAACATCCTTCGGTCCGCAGTGGAGGAAAGTCGCGAACATCTTGTGTTTGAAATCGATAATACTCTCACAAGAGTGTCCGATTAGGGAAGACTAAACCTAGCCCAATTCAACCCTACTTAAACACAAGTATGTGCATTCACCGTTAAGAAAACCCTATTAATTGTAGTGCCACAATTACTGGATACACCACTCACCATCTCTAAAAGTATTGGGATCCTCGGTGTCGACAACTCTAGCGATGTCCAGTACCGCACTCATTTGGAAGACAAGGTCAAGTTGGCATCCAAAAAACTCAGAGTGCTGCTCAACTTCTTAGCGAACAATTTCGAAGCTGCTCAACAGGGCGAAGTAGTACTTTACTGCGGGGCAAAGACTTCTATATAAATCGCAATTCCGATCTCACATGGAGTAGGTACTGCTGTTACCTTTTTACCGGGGCACCTGCAAGAAGGGTATTAGAAAGTTTCTACAGGGTTGGCAGCGCGAGTGTGACGCCCCTGGTGTTGCATACGTACATAGGCCACGGTGACCGCTTCCCATGTGTTCCGCCACCTAAGTGGAATAAAAAAAAAACAAAAGTTTTATCATTGAAGAAAACATATACAGGTCGTCCCTTAGGTAAAAAGTATCTTAAGTAACGTAGATAGACATTTTTACTCAAAGAAGACTTCATTTTATTTTAAAAAACAATTTAAACTGCAATCAAAGATTTTCGAAAACTTGATTTCCATTGTCCACTGAAACGATACGTTAAAAAACATACGATTTCGCTGTGTGTCTGCAGCAAACTGACACACGTCTTGCCTCTAACACGTTCTGCCATGGACAGGTTGACTCGTTGAACGCTTCATTTAGGTAGAACACGTCAATATTTTGAATTCTCATTGTATATTTCAGAATTTATGTAGATTTTGATGACCGCGTGTCATTCTCGTTTAGTTTTTATTTTAATAACAAAACTCAAATGGTATTAAACCGTTTTGAGAAAAACCGGGTTAGACTAATCTTTACGAGCATATTCTATCAAGAAATAAATTATTTTTGTGTAATACTTGATTCAATAGCCTAGAATAACATATATGATTTTCAGAATCTATGGAAGTCTCATTATCGAAGCACACGTGTCCAAAAACACCGTTTCTCGGAGTCTCCGGGCTTAATAGCCGCATATCCATCTAAATGATTTATATGTTTTTATAGATAAATTTGACAGAGATATTGACTAGGTTGCCTATGAAAATATGACGTCTATATGCTGTGTAAAATAGGTCGTTTAAAAATGTCGTTTGGCATAGGTACCTATTTATTACATAAATACCTATTTTATTTAAACAACATTTTCGCACAGAGATAATGGTTTGCATTTCATATTCATCATCATACTTTGGAGCTCGAGGTCTGCTTATTGTTTATGATTAGTATGTCGGCTTTTCCAGGAGCGACTGCCGTCTGACCTCCCAACCCTGAGAGGAAAGCCTGCACCAGAGCCTTGTCCGTTGTTTAGCAGGTTTTCATAGGCAGATTTCCTATTTACTGTCGCAAGGAAAACATCCCTAAATATTCATATTATAATAAATTTACAGTAGCAATGTTGTAGACGATTTACTGCTTGTATTTTTTTAAATACTTCAATGTATTTTATTGTTCTTTTGCAGTTCTTTGGCTTGATACTTGAAGGTCGTCAGGCAGGTCGCCGACGCAACAGTCGGGGTCACGCCTATCGTCGCCTCGATACATTAGAACAGGCGATGAGTGCTAACACTGCCGCTCCACCCAGCAAAATAATATACTGAACGCTGCTTAAAATTTAGAATAACAAATATCAAAATGTCCTAATGTGAGGTTTTTATGGACATTGAAGGTCAGTTTCTAATCACTCATCATAAAATTTCACATTCATATTTTTTAAACTATTACTTCGGCAAACATGCATTTGTGTGCCACTGATAGTAAACGTTTACATAGTGATACATTTGATGTATTGTAGGGCAAGTCAATAGGACATCATGCCTCACCTTATAGTAAGCTGAAGGTCTCGTAAAGGCCACTATTATAGATGCCAATAATAATGACAATGAACAATGGTGGTTCTCAGTTCGACGGTTTCGATATCGAAATAAAAGCATTTCGATATCGAAACCGTCGAACTGAGGACCACGTCCCGCTTAAAGTACCAGAGATAGTAGAAAGACAAAAAACACGTGTTGGTAAATAATTCCAAGTCTTTATGGTGCTGCTTAGTTCTCGATGGGATTATTTACTCCGTGTGTATGCGTATGGGAGTGACACCTCAGCCTTGCGCGTGTTGTTTCCGTATAGTAAGAGAAGGTGGAATTAATTTGTATGTTAAAAATATTGGCATATAAACACTCAAAACATCAGAAGTATCACTTACCTGTTGCTGACCTCAACATGACTCACACTCAAAAGCTAGAACATATAGGTACTCTATGAATATGGTTCTGTATGTCTATTGGGGAGTAGAACGGAAATACTAATCCAGTTAGATAGCTCTGAATAGAGCAATACCGTTGAGCTCTTTTTCTTAACAATTGATTGTACATTACTACTACAAATTGAGGCCGAGGGCAAGAGCGACCTAAGCAGCTTTTTAACAAAAAACTCAAGCCATCGGAATTTATACATAATATATAGCTTATTACCATCGGGGATAATGTACCTTTCAAATGGTAAATGATTTTTCCCAGTAAGTGCAGTGGTTCTGAAGTTTACCCCCGCCATATAAAAACAAATCACATAATTCGACCTCTCTTTTTATAATATTAGTAGGTAAATAGATGTATCAGAAAATAGTTAGATGTTAACATCGATCTTTTATATCATCATGAGATGGTAGTATAAACATCGGTATTACGCCATTTTTGGATGAATCATCTAACTTTTTTTTTTTTAAATGTTGGTTAGTTGGTTCTTATGGTCACGGTCTCAATTTTTCAACTTACTTTGTATACACTTATGTTGTTACCCTACCTCGCTCTAACAAAGTAAGTTATATTGTATATTTACTTATGTGTGTACAAGTGTTCAAACATTCTCCGATTTTCCATAACACTGCACTGGTGTAGTTTAATTTTATTTATAGTAATCATAGCATTTCTATTCTTTATATACTTTCTAGTCTTCATAAATGTATGCCTTGTTGGTAATAAAAATTATTATTAAGTGTATAAATAGTTAATGCAGTGTGCACCTCTTTCATATTGGTTTTCTTTCTTCTTATTGGTAATAATGTAACTTTATATTGTCATTATCTTCAAACTCTCCATAATACCATGCGATACCTACGTTGTGTTGATAACATTGTATAAAATTTTGATCATGGTTTAACTCAGATACGCAGGGACTATTTTCGTGAATAAATACAGCCAGTTTGATTTTTACTAGTCTGATTCCCATTGCCCAAATATCAATATTTGCTTTACAAATAATAGTTCAGTCAAATTAGCCCAAAACATAGGAGGGTAAAAAAGGGTATCCTTGCATAAATTCTAACGAAGCCGAAATTTTACAGGAACGTAAGGGAATTTCAATATAATGGTATCCCCAACGTTCATGTCAATTTTCAACTTATTCGAAATTAATGCAACTTTGACTATATACAAATCTCTAGACTAAGTAATGGCCGCAACGTCACGGTTAAAGAAGTTGCTACCATATTCAGTTCACAGCTACTTCAGTCCCACTTTCGTCAATACGCAGAAATAATAAATCCCGTCATGTTTGAATTAATTGTAAAAAAATTAACTGAAATATGTCGCATTACATTCCTTCAAGTAAATATTATATATACAATATTATTCATATAATTTTTTTTTACCTCATAACTTCTAATTTTAGAATTGTTTCATTTCCGTTCGTATCGTGAAGGATTTACGTTCTGTGTATATCTTCTGTCAAAACCATTTGTTAAAATGCACTTAGATTATTTCGACTGTAGCTTACCCACACATAACGCGTAATTTGCGCAGAATTTCATAGGAATGGTTAGTCTAGATACTTGTACTATAGTCAAATTAATGCAGGGGTGAAGTCTATTTTCACTAGACTATAAAATATATTTGACATTTTCGGACATTTACCAGAATACCCTAACTGAAATATCATACCGTGTTTGGGAAATTGGACATAAATAACATACATTAATGTCAAAATGATAATATCCTCATTTTTTGAAGTTGATTAATAAAAGCATGCGACTGTATTTCTATCGGATTCATCTAAGTGAATCTAAGATTCAACACTGATAATGATACAACACTTTTTACCATCATATTGTAATAAGCTGCCACTAACAAGTAAGCTGTTACTGCCGTTAGTTTATGTAATTAATAAAAATAATGTATGAAACAAATACGTAGGTCCTTTATGCCTTCTTTATTTATGTTGCCATAAATTAATTAAGGTATTTTTTTGATACATGCACACCCAGATCAAAACTGAAAATCTGACTTTTTTAGCTTTTGTTCTATCGGGATACTTTGTTACTAAACGCAACTTTTTGTGTCATTATTTCAACTAAAATTATAACATTTAAGTTATAAATAGTTATTAAACGCAATATTCAAGGTAATGATAATTTAATATTAGTTTTCTGTTACTGTATTCTTATCACATCTGTTTATATTCATTAGAAAATATGATATACACTAAGTGTATACTTTATTATAGCTACCTAATACGTATAAGCGGCTTCAGTTAGTAACAAGTACAACACTAGTTTTAATACTAAGAAATGAATATCACAATAAATCAGTACAACAAGACAAGCAGTGATGATTTATTGAGGACAGTAATTAAGTTACTTAGGGAATGTATAATATGTTGTAAAGGATTTACATACCTACTTTGATTATGTGGCTGCCGCTGGCGTGAAGACACGCGGGCTGTTCCTCATATCAAAATTTAACCGTTCATAATTCGAAAACTGTTGCTGGTGTTTGGTAACTAGAAGATATAAAGAGGGTAACTGTTATTAAAGGATGTTTCGATTCGATTTATATGTTGTCAGTAATCCTTTTTTACTTAATTTTTACTTAGTTCCTATTATATTGAATGTAATTATTAGTATCGTTTATAGAAAAATAGACTTGGCTGTCCAGATCTCAATACAAAGAGTATCTAAATTGTAATTAGACTGATTTACATTGTAATTACACTATTGACTCAATGCTTATTAATATGCACTTTCCTTTCGCAATTTCATAATCAAATTAAAAATTAAAAAACCCTGACATAGCTAAGAACACTCCCAACTTTTCACTTTAAACAAAACAAATACAATCAAAATCAGTTCATCCGTTCGGCAGCTACGATGCCACAGACAGACACACACAAACACGTCAAACTTCTAACACCCCGTCGTTTTTGCGTCGGGCCTAATTATTAAACTGTATCATATCAAGGCTACAAGTTACACAATTATTAGATTTCATATAGTTAAAACAGTTCTCCGCTTCTTGAAATTGTGTCTGATAATCCTAATCGCGGAAACATTTTAATTGATTATAATCAATTAAAATGTTTCCACTTGCTTACCTTAAAATCAATAGCACTGATGAAATAATACTGATTGTCTTATTTGATTTAAAATCGTGAATTGTCTTAAATACATCAATCTATATTACACATATAGATTCCCTTATTATATATTTTCAACTTATGCGTCCCGTCCCTTGCCGAGTTATTTCCAAGTGATTGATATGTTACAATACATTAGTTCTATGTAACATATCAATCAATAACAGGCCGTATGTCGTACGTCTATTTTACAATTTTAGAGAAGCTATCTATGTGCTTATATGTTCGAGATTCTTGGAGAAACATTCGTGCAGTTGCATTTTTTAAATAAACATAATGTATGTATTTTTAATTTACAAGCAAAAACTAAATATATGGGACAAGGCTATGTTGATATCTGTTTCTGAAACCTTTGAGAAACTTTTACGAACATTTGTAGTACCTAGACATAAATAAGTTAGGATTGATAACTTGACCTACATTAATTCTTGCACGTTAAAATAGGTCGCATATTTTTCCTTTAACAAAAAAAGTAGAGGTTAAAAATTACTATGGTAATAAAGTGTAAATTTGAAGGAAACTATGAAAGAATCTTATAGAAAAGCCATTTCCAAACTAATATTAGAACGTAGTGTACAAAAGCGTTCTCGTGGTTGTGGCGACAATATTATCACATAATTGTATAAATTATGTAAATATCTATTGGTGGCTGCTAGGCTGCCTTTCGTCTAATCTGTATGATTCCATCGGCTTGATCAAGCCCAACAATGGAATTTCGATTGTTAGATCAAGTATAACTGTCCAATTTACGTCCACACACGGTTAGTTCTACTTGATCCAACCGCGTCATGCCCATTGAACGACAGGCCGCATGATGTATGGCCAATGAATGGCCACCTTAATTCTTTCATAATTGTTGAAGAAGTAGAATACTTGATCACACTGCGATTTCCATTTTGGTTCCGGTTGTGAATAGTAGTAGCAATATAGAAATTAAGTATTAATTATGTAATGAGTATTATGACAGTTTAAATTTTCTTTTCTTTACTATTCTGAAACAATATGCATTGGTATTCATTTCATTTAATGATATTCTTATAAATTGTGTCCTATAAGGGCTAGCTTAAGATTAGATTTAATTTACTCTACTTGGTATTTATAATAAAGTTTAAGAAAAATGACATATTTTTATTGCTCTTACCCTTTTCGGTGCATTAATGCCTACTGATAAAATATTTACAGTTCAAGATATTCTTGTATAAAATGAGTTTATACGAGTGCAGCCATAGAACTACGCCAAATTCACACCAACAAGGGTGTTGTCAATCGGCAAGCACTATCGGTGCCATCTAACGCTGCGGTCTAAACTATTATCTTCAGTATCCTACAGTTCAATATATAATAGCAGCAGAGCACTGCGACAAATTAAATACCTACTATAGTACCTACGTAATGATGATAAAATTCAAAATGCTTTAATTCTAGCACTTTTAGTGTTAGTGCACCCCGCGCCGCTGCCACTGTCGGTGTGAATCGGGCCTGACAGTTTTGAAGTTATACTTCTTTTCCCCCCGGACCCATAGACCAACTTCATAGCACAACTACTTGTGCTATCGGGACACGCTTTGATGAATTTGTCCCCGTGACACGTCTGAGTAGTTGGCTAATGGGTACATACAGTTTATACACTTTTTAGTACCTATAACACAATGACACCTTCCTATCCAATGATTTATTTATAATATTATAGTTCCTGTCTAGAAGCGCTCGTAGCCAGATGCGGCCACTGTTCGGTAAACGATCAGTAGGTTAAGCAACCTTGGGGCGGCCTTCCATTTGATGGGTGACCGTTTAGTGGTATTTCAACTAAGCGCTTCCGTCCTTTTGTATACAATTGGGGATGTGTGTGGTATTACCTTTGTTGCCGGAAAATGTGATGTTACAGGGTTGGGAATATATAAAAGAGGAACACAAGATCGCTAAACTTAAAATGCTTTCTTTCATAAAATATATAGTCATTTTTGAAAAAGCCAAACTTTACCCACATTGTAAGTGTATTTGGGCAACGACACCACACGAATAATGTTGCTGAATCGTGGCACTCGCAACTCAACAAGAATTAGAATAACAACACTGTGACAATTTTGAGGCTGTAGAATGTATTAAAAAACATGGACACGTTAACTCACATAAAAATTAAAAACAACATAGTTTCCAGAAGAGAAAATAGATATACCTATAATAAGAGATGAATTAATAAGGCATATCCAGATGCAGTTCATAAGTGGAGAAATTACAATATGCCATAGAAAAATTAAGATAAAGATAGTTTTAACAGATACCTAACTTACTCTCATTTTTAATTAAAACGTGTTATAAATGAGTTTTTCATTTATTGTAGTAATAGTTGTGTTACAGGGATAAAATAAAACAAGTTTCTTATCATAATTTTTCATCGCACAACTGGTTGAGCCACAGGTCCATCGTTGTAGAAATATGAAATGATCGCACAACTAGTTGTGCTATCAAGTTGGTCTATGGGTCCGAGGGGCTTCTTTTGGCGCGTTAGGGAAAAATGATGAGAGGAACTTAACGATACGCGCGCACACCTTTACGTAGAAAAACCGACAGCCTAAAACCCACTTCCAGGTGACCTAGAAACTTAATATTTGGCATCACGGTAGACTATGAGGCATATAGAAAGGAAAAAATCTGAAAATAATTGATAACTAAGTTAATTATATTCAGTCATTAAAAATGATACGTACATACATAACAAACAATGACAAAAACTGACGTCGATGACATTCTGTCATTGTTTATTTTATAAAAAGTACTAACGTGTTCACATTGGCGAAATTGATTCTGGGCCTGTAGACAAAGTCAAATTCTACTAGTGGAATCGCTTCGAAGCGAACCTTCAAATGTTCAATATGTATTTATGGGAGTTCATTATTTGTTACACGTGACATGTCGACAAATGTTGTCTCTCCCATACATTCCGGTCTTTTGAAGGTTCGCTTCGTTGCGATTCCACTAATAGAATGTGACTTTGTCTACAGGCCCTGAAAGCACAGAGCCATTCATTAAAAAAAAACGTGTTCACAAAGGAGTATCACGTGTGTCATACTCGTATTTAATCCAAACATAAATGTTGCTTTCAAGAAGTATAACCAGTATTGTAGGTATTTCTAGTATATATATAATAATCTATGAGTATAACTTCTAACTTGCGTACATAAGTACACATACACACTTTTTTTAACTTAACTTTTTATTTCATCTCGCTACCATTTCTTATACAGGCAGTGTCTACATCGTCATATGAAAATAAATTTGTGGTGCTAATCTACAGTTTTAACGCCATCTATCACACACATAGTAAACTTCTTACATTTCAAGAAGAACAAGTTGTGAAAGTGCAGACCACTGTTCTCTAAATACAGCGTACTTGTATCAGAGGTTAGGGGTTCAGACGCTTAAAATGTTCCTTAGAAGTTTATTAGATGCCGCTATTTATGAATCTGTAGCTGTCTGATGATTGTGAATAATATACGTACAGCACCCGGTGCTCCGGGTAAGTCGGGAGGAAGAGTGAGAGTCCGGTTAAGATCAGCTGCTTCGGTTTTGTAGAGCGTCCTCTCTATTGTACATCAGCCTTACAGTTTCATTATATAGGTATCAAATGCCGAGTAGGTACTGTACAGATTTGTTACCTTTACTCACATAAGGGTCAAAATCTGCCGCCTAGGAGCTGCCCTAATATTTATATTTAGACTAGCCCCGTTGCCCGCAGATCCTTCCGCGTAAAATTCTGATCTCTTTCACCTTGGGGTGTAAAAAATAGGCTACGACCTATTCTCAGACCTACCAAATATATACACAAACTTTTTGAGATCCTTAAAGTCAGCATAATAGGTTGTGATACATTAAAAGAAGCGTACGGCTGAGGTCTTTCACGCTCACAAGTTTTAGTGACAATTTTCTTTGAAAATTATTTTGAATTTTCGCCGTTTTTTGTTTTTTGACAGACTGTAGACAGTCATCTGCTTTTATTGTGTGTTTTTGGACAGGTTTTTCAGTGTTTCACAGGTGGATAGTGTGCGCAGTGACGCTCCACGTCGTTTGACTACTCGCACCGACATATAGGATCAATTTTCGCCGGTTGTTTTTCAAATTTTCCAAAAAGTTTTCACCGGATTTCAATAATTACAGTATTTTGCATATTTTTCCAAATTTACGCAAGTAACCGGTGGTTGTAATACCTCTGGGGGCTCGTTCCACCCGGGCCTACACGCCTGTACGACTTTCCACCAATATCCCCTTGGTATACATACATTTCCACGCGGCTTACCCCTTTGGTTTTGAAACTTCAATTTCTAAAGAAAATTCTATAGGTTTCTATTGAGATACATACACCAGTGGATGCGCCAAGGGCCCCCGCGTCGATCGCCACCACTCGGGTTATCCTGGGACTTATAGTTTTTCTGATAATTAGCAAAAATTTACATTTCTATTAATATCTCTAAATTTCATCATAAAAGGTCCAGCCGATCTCTACATCGCCTTCTGCGCCTCGACGCCCCGCGTCTTTTGACACCACCCGCGTCCCGCTGCGACCTATACTTTCGGCACAAATTTGCAATTTTCAAAAAATTTAAAATTGTCGTGCCTGAAGGCCTAGACTTTTGCCAGGGGTGGCCAACAGGGGTGTATGTTGGGTAACCTCCTCGCGTGTCATTCCGATTCCGATCCCACTGCAGTCCGGGGGGAACGGAATCGGAGCGGCCGGTACACCCTGGGCGGCGGTCAATGGTTTCCCCCTTTATGGGGTTGGCATTGATCGTCGGCCAATACCCGACGTGGCGGGAACACATCGCTCTCCGTACTCCTCTGCTTTCAGAGGAGACAGGATGAGGGATGGTGTTCGTGGCGGAGGCCACCATAGGGTCCTGGGGGACCCAGGGGCGGGTTGGCCCACTGCTAACGCAGGGGCCGACGGGCACTTGTGCCGCCGCCGGTGAGAGAGGACTAGCCATCCTCTCGCGTTCCGTAATCGGTAGGTGATCAGCAACGACCTGACTGGTGGCTCCAGAAGGGTACGCCGTGAACTTGCTGACCGGAGGGCTTGCCTTTATTGGTCGGCCCACGACAAGGAAAGTCTATAACACCCGACAGCGAAGTCGTAAAAACCTATGGATACCAGCCGACCTCCATAGTATTTAGGCTTGTCCAGGTGCAGGGGGCTCCGCCTGGATCGACCGTCCTTCCCCCATACTCGTGGGATATGATATGAGCAATTTAAATCAAACCAAAACTAATACCGAGGATAAATCAGACGACCAAGGCACGCATAACGGCAATGATAATGACGGAGTGGAGGTAGTGAGGGAGGAAGAGGTGAGATTCCTGCGGTCTCGCACTCGGGCGACCAAGGCCGTCTTCGCCAGACCTGCTACACCACTACCTATGGGAGAGGTAACGGACGTGGAGATTGCGTCCACGGCTGGGACTGACAGCGAGTCAGCTCCCAGCCGAATACGTAAGAGGCCTCGCTCTCGTGGACCCGCTCTAGACCGGAGCAGAAGCTCCTCCGGACAGAGGGCGGTCTCCTCGAGTGAGGATGATCGGCCGGCAAAAGTGCTGGCCACTTCGGCGGGCAGGGTGCCGGTGCACGTCCCTCCACTACCCAGTGGCAGGGACCAAGGCGTCCCCGCGGCTAGGGAGCTCCTTGCAGCGCTTGCTCGGATTACAGAAACCATAAAAGGTGCAAAAAATGTATCCGGCAAGAAGAAGACAGTGGCGGAGAATGTTGCCGTCGCCAAGACAGCGCTTGAGGAGCTCCTCTCTCGGAGCGTATCCGAGGAGGAAGCGAAGCTCAGGGACCGGGTCGCAACCCTGGAAACTGAGCTCGCTAACTCGCTGGAGCAGCAACGGGTGCTCCGCGGGGAGGTCGAAAAGCTGACCCAGCTAGTTACGGGGTCAGCGGGGGCCCGGACTGCGCCAGGTCCCCGGGAGGCACCGCCGGCCAGGGTGGCCTCTGGTACCGGGGAGATAGTGGTGCCAAAATCAGCGCCAGGGCCAAAGGCGGCAAAATCGACGCCAACGTCGGCGCCTAGATCGGTGCCTACGCCGGCGCCCAATCTGGCACCCAGGCCGGCACCAGAGCCTGCGCCGAGCATAACGCAGCTGCTGGCGGCAATCGAGAGGCGCCTTGGCGTACTGGAAGACCGGGCGTACCGTCCTCCACTGGTGCGGCCCGCCTCCTACGCGACTGCCGCCAGCGGAAATCCCGGTCCCAAGACAGGGACCGGTGTCCCGGCGAACCCAACGCCCGATAAGGGGAAAGGGAAGGGGAAGAAGAGCGGCACCCCCGCTGTATCCGCTGCTCCCGCTACACCCGAGCATTCCTCCAGAGGGGAGGGATGGGAGGTAGCGGGGGCCGCGAAAAAGGCGAAAAAGGCCAAAAAAGCCGCCAAAAAGGCGGCCAAGAAGGCGGCCAAAGCCGCTGCGGCGAAGGCGCCGAAGAGGCTCCGCGCCCCACGCTCCACTGCCGTCGTCCTGACGGTGACGACGGAGGGGGTGGAGAAGGGCGTGGGGTACGCCCAGGTACTGAGGCAGGCGAAGGCCTCTGTGGACCTCAAGGCCCTTGAGATTGAGGGTGGGCTCCGGTGCAAGACAACTCGCACCGGAGCTCGCCTTCTCGAGGTCTCCGGCGCCACCAGCGGCCCCAAAGCAGATGCCCTAGCGGCCAAGCTGAGGGAGTCGCTGGACGCGGAAGCCGTCCGCGTCACCAGACCCAATAAATGCGCAGGGTTGCGCATTTCGGGTCTGGATGATGCGGCCACGACGGAGGAACTTATCTCCGCCGTCGTGGAGGCAGGCGGCTGCCCCCGGGATCAGGTGAGAGCTGGAGAAATCCGCTTCAGCTCCACCGGTCACGGCACGGCAGTCGTCAACTGCCCCGTCGCAGCGGCGCAGAAGATTGCGGACGAACGGAGCCTCTTCGTTGGGGGCTTCCTTAAGGCGCGGGTGCAACTCCTGCAGCCCCGCGAGGCCAGGTGCTTTAGGTGCCTGGCCGTGGGGCACGTGGGAGTGCAGTGCACAGCGGGAGACACCGTGGGGGACCGGTGCTTCCGCTGTAGTCAGCCCGGGCACAAGGCCATGCGATGCTCCGCCGCGCTGCTACAAATGCGTAGCGGAGGGCAAAGCGGCGGAGCACCGGGCGGACAGCCGATCCTGCGCCGCCTCGAGGCCAAAGCCCCGTTCGTCCGCAACGGGTAGTGGGGGTGCCGCTCAGGAGCGGCCACATTCCCGGCGGGATGCGGAGATGGACGTCCATTAATGGACACACCAATCCGCATCCTGCAGGCGAACATAAACCACTGCACCGGTGCTCAGGATCTTCTGTACCAGAGCATCGTGGAGTAGTCTATCAATGTGGTCGTGGTCGCTGAGCCGTACTGGGTCCACCCCGGAAGCCCGGTGGACCTGGACGGCGTAGCGACCGTCTTCGGGGGGTCCGCCGTGGACACCTCGCGCCTTGCATTCATTGCAAGGTGCAGAGGCTGTGTCGCGGCGGACTATGAGGGCTTGGCTGTCGTGGCCGTCTACTTCTCGCCAAGCCTTGACCAGTACGAGCTTGAGCTAAGGCTCGCTGAACTGGACATTGTTCTCGCTGCGTGCCGTCCTCGTCCTGTCTTGGTCCTGGGAGACTTCAACTCCTGGTCTCAGGCCTGGGGCTCCCGGGAAACCAATGACAAGGGGCGAGTACTGGAGGACTGGGCCAACACCCGTGGTCTAGAGGTCCTCAACCGGGGGAATGTCGCCACCTGGGAGCGGCGGGGGCTCAGTTCGGTCGTGGATGTCGCGTTCGCGACCCCTGCTCTCGCCCGCCGCGTCCAGGGTTGGCGCGTGGTGGAGGAGGAGGAGACGGATTCCGACCATAAGTACATTCGGTTCAACGTCTCCCCTCCAACTAACCTGCCGCCGACAATCGCGAATCCCCCGGATCCACGTTGGGCGCTCAGACGCCTGGATCGGGAGGCTCTCCTGGAGGCATCCATAGTGCAGGCCTGGATTCCGTCACCGGCCAGGCCTGCCGATGTCGACGCAGAGGCGGAATGGTTCAGGAGAGCCATGTCGCATATCTGCGACGCGGCGATGCCTAGGGTTAAGCCCGGCCCGGCCAAGAAACAGGTGTACTGGTGGTCAGCGGAGATCGCACAGCTGCGAGCAGCGTGCGTGACCGCTCGCCGCCAGTACACCAGGTTTCGCCGGAGGCGTCGCCGACCAAATGATGCGGCAGCCCGAGAGGCGGAGCTGTATGAGGCGTACAAGGGGGCCAAGAGGACCCTCCAGGAAGCCATAAAGCAGGCCAAACGGCGGGCCCGCGAAGAGCTGCTGGAGTCTCTGGAGCAGAATCCATGGGGGTGTCCTTACCTTGCGGTCAGGGGCAAAATCCGCCCAAGGGCGCCCCTACTGACCCAGAGCCTCCAGCCGGAGCGGCTGGAGGGGATACTGGGCTCCTTGTTCCCAGCGAGAGCGGAGGAGCATGTCCCTCCGCGTATGGCTCCGCCTCAGGCACCTGACGCCCATAATAGCGAGAGCGATGTGCCCGAAGTCAGGGAGAGTGAACTGGGGGTAGCAGTGCTCCGGCTTAAAGCCCGGAAATGCACTGCCCCCGGACCCGACGGCATTCCAGGCCGAGCATGGGTCCTGGCCCTGGAGGAACTAGGGCCTCGACTGGTGGCGCTCTTTAGCGCATGCCTCGAAAGGGGCCAGTTTCCAAAGGCTTGGAAGACGGGGAAACTGGTCCTTATCCGGAAGGCGGGGCGGCCGGCGGACCAGCCATCCGGTTACCGGCCGATCGTGTTGCTCGACGAGGTGTGCAAGCTCTTTGAGCGGATTATTGCAGAGCGCCTCGTCGAGCATCTCACGAACGTGGGGCCAGATCTGGCGGACAACCAGTTCGGTTTCCGCCGGGGGCGCTCCACCGTGGAAGCGATCATGCGCGTTAGGCGCCTGGCGGAGGAAGTAGTCTCGCGGGGTGGGGTGGTGGTGGCGGTGTCTCTCGACATCGCCAACGCCTTCAACACCCTACCCTGGAGCTGCGTTAGGGAGGCGCTCGCGTATCACGGAGTGCCTCCTTACCTCCGCCGCATTGTCGAGGCATACCTATCCGAGAGGGCCATAGTTTACCCGAGCTGGCTAGGGCCAGGGCGGCGAGAAGTGTCGTGCGGTGTTCCGCAGGGGTCGGTCCTAGGGCCACTCCTGTGGAACATCGGATACGACTGGGTGCTTCGCGGTACGTTGCTCGAGGGTGTCAGCATAGTGTGCTATGCTGACGACACCCTCGTTATGGCGCGGGGAGCAACTTACCGAAGCGCGGCACTGAAGGCCACGGCAGGGGTTGCTCAAGTCGTGGGTCGAATACGGCGGCTGGGACTCGAGGTGGCTCTCCACAAATCCGAGGCTATGTGTTTTCACGGGCCTCGGAGGGGGCCACCTGCGGGAACCAGCATAACCGTAGGGGGCGTAAGCATCGGCATCGAGCCCACGATGAAGTACCTTGGGCTCGTACTCGATAGCCGATGGGACTTCGGACCTCATCTCCGAAGTCTGGTCCCGAAACTGAGGGGGGCTGCGGCCGCGCTATCGCGGCTGATGCCCAACATTAAGGGACCCAACGCCCCCACTAGGAGACTGTACCTGGGGATCGTGCGAAGTATGGCCCTATACGGGGCCCCCGTATGGGCGGAGACTCTGGCGGCCCGCAACGTGGCTGTTCTTAACAGCCCGTTAAAGGCGATGGCCGTCAGAGTCATCAGGGGGTATCGCACGATCTCCGTCGAGGCGAGGACGCCGCAGACTCATCTACGCCCAGGACTACCGACCTCCATGATCGGGGCCTGAGGACGGCAGTTGGCCGACTCGCCGTCCTTACAGAAGCAGGCCGTGGCGGAGGCGTGTCGAGTGTGCCCTACACACGCCTGCCAACTCACCGAAGCGGGATAAAACCCGACCCCACCAGGCGAGGCCGCGAAGGCGGCCAAAGTCCGCCGGCAACCCTGGGGTTATCCTTTCGAGAGCTTACCCGGGGTGCCCGGCAACGGACACTTTGGGAGGACACCGTGCGGTTTTAGTCGAGACACGACATAAGCACCCCCGCTGGCCAGCGGGGGGGTATCCGAAGGGATTTCCGCACGTAAAAAAAAAAAAAAAAAAAAAAGGGGTGGCCAACAGGGGTGTATGTTGGGTAACCTCCTCGAGTGTCGTTCCGATTCCGATCCCGCTGGAGTCCGGGGGGAACGGAATCGGAGCGGCCGGTACACCCTGGGCGGCGGTCAATGGCTTCCCCTTCATGGGGCTGGCATTGATCGTCGGCCAATACCCAACGTGGCGGGAACACATCGCTCTCCGTACTCCTCTGCTTTCAGAGGAGACTGGATGATCGATGCTGTTAGTGGTGGAGGCCACCGTAGGATCCTGGGGGATCCAGGGGCGGGTTGGCCCACTGCTCACGCAGGGGCCGACGGGCACTTTTGCCGCCGCCGGTGAGAGAGGACTAGCCATCCTCTCGCGTTCCGTAATCGGCAGGCGATCAGCAACGACCTGACTGGTGGCTCCAAAAGGGTACGCTGTGAACTTGCCGACCGGAGGGCTTGCCTTTATTGGCCGGCCCACGACAAGGGAAAGTCTATAACACCCGACAGCGAAGTCGTCAAAACCTATGGATACCAGCCGACCTCCATAGTATATAGGCTTATCCAGGTGCAGGGGGCTCCGCCTGGATGGACCATCTTTCCCCCATACTCGTGGGATATACTATGAATAATATCACAAATAAAAAACAACAACCGGACGATACAAATAAAAACGACTTTGGCGCGGACAACGGCATCCGAGATGATGAAACGGAGGTAGCGGGGGGTGAAGAGGAGGTGAGGCGGGGGCCTCACTCGCGGTCTATCAAGGCCGTCTTCACCAGACCCGCTACTCCGTTACCAACAGGTGGGGAAACGGACGCAGACATTGCGTCTGCGGCGTCGACGGCGGGTACTGACAACGAGTCAGTATCCAGCCGTATGGAGACCGAGGAGGGTCTCCGACGTAAGCGGCCTCGCTCGGGTGGACCGTCCCTTGACCGGAGCAGAAGCTCCGGACAACGGACGGTCTCCTCGAGTGAGGATGATCGGCCGGCCAAAATATTGGCCACCGCGGCGACCAGAACGCTGAAGCAGCCGGTGCACGTCCCTCCACTACCCAGTGGCAGGGACCAAGGCGTCCCCGCGGCGAGGGAACTCCTCGCAGCGCTTGCCCGCATTACGGACACCATTAAGGGGTCCAAAAATGTGGCGGGCAAAAAGAAGACGGTGGCAGAAAATGTCGCCGTTGCCAGGACGGCGCTGGAGGAGCTCCTCGGTAGGAGCGTCTCCGAGGAGGAGGCGAAGCTCAGGGCCCGGGTCACAAGCCTGGAAACTGAGCTGGCCAACTCCTTGGAGCAACAGCGGGTCCTCCGGGAGGAGGTCAGGCAACTGACCCAGATGGTCAGGGGATCCCCGGAGGCCCAGAAGGCCCCAAGAGCCCAGGAGGTGGCGGACCACCCGAGGGCTCTTGCGCCGCCAGGGGGGGCGTCAACGTCGGCGCCAAATTCTGTGCAAAAGCCGGCGCCAAAGTCGGCACCTAAGCCGGCGCCGAATTCAGCGCCTAGGCCGGCGCCCAATCCGCCGCCAGAGACTGCGCCTAGTGTGGTGCAGCTCTTGGCGGCTATCGAGAGGCGGCTCGGTGTTCTGGAGGACCGGGCTTACCGTCCCCCACTGGCACGGCCTGCGTCTTTCGCAGCTGCTGCCGGTGGTAAGCCCGGCCCCGCCACCCCAGTGGCCCCAACGCCACAAGGGAAGGGGAAAAAGCGCGGCACCCCCACCCCCGCCATACCCGCCACTCCCGCTGCACCCGAGCGTTCCTCCAGAGGGGAGGAATGGGTGGTAGCGGGAGCCGCCAAAAAGGCGAAGAAAGCCGCCAAAAGGCGGCTAAGAAGGCGGCCAAAGCCGCTGCGGCGAAGGCGCCGAAGAGGCTCCGCGCCCCACGCTCCACTGCGGAGGGTGTGGAGAAGGGCGTGGGGTACGCCCAGGTCCTGAGGCAGGTTAAAGCCTCAGTGGACCTCAAGGTCCTCGATATAGAGGGGGGGCTCCGGTGCAAAACAACTCGCACCGGAGCTCGCCTCCTCGAGGTCTCCGGCGCCACCAGCGGCCCCAAAGCCGACGCCCTAGCGGCCAAGCTGAGGGAGTCGCTGGATACCGAAGCCGTCCGCGTCACCAGACCCAACAAATGCGCAGGTTTGCGCATTTCGGGTCTGGATGACGCGGCCACGACGGAGGAAGTCATCTCCGCCGTCGTGGAGGCGGGCGGCTGCCCCCGTGGTCAGGTGAGAGCTGGAGAAATCCGCTTCAGCTCCACCGGTCACGGCACAGCAGTCGTCAACTGCCCCGTCGCAGCGGCGCAAAAAATTGCGGACGAACGGAGCCTCCTCGTTGGGGGCTTCCTAAAGGCGCGGGTGCAACTACTGCAGCCCCGCGAGACCAGGTGCTTCAGGTGCCTGGCTGTGGGGCATGTGGGAGTGCAGTGCACAGCGGGAGACACCGTGGGGGATCGGTGCTTCCGCTGCAGTCAGCCCGGGCACAAGGCCAGTGCTTGTGATGCTCCGCCGCGCTGCTACAAATGCGTAGCGGAGGGCAAAGCGGCGGAGCACCGGGCGGACAGCAGAACCTGCGCCGCCTCGAGGCCAAAGCCCCGTTCGTCCGCAACGGGTAGCAGGGGTGCCGCTCAAGAGCGGCCACATTCGAGGCGGGATGCGGAGATGGACGTCCATTAATGGACACACCAATCCGCATCCTGCAGGCGAACATAAACCACTGCACCGGTGCTCAGGATCTTCTGTACCAGAGCATCGTGGAGTGGTCTATCAATGTGGTCGTGGTCGCTGAGCCGTACTGGGTCCACCCCGGAAGCCCGGTGGACCTGGACGGCGTAGCGACCGTCTTCGGGGGTTCCGCCGTGGACACCTCGCGCCTTGCACTCATTGCAAGGTGCAGAGGCTGCGTCGCGGCGGACTATGAGGGCTTGGCTGTCGTGGCCGTCTACTTCTCGCCAAGCCTTGACCAGTACGAGCTTGAGCTAAGGCTCGCTGAACTGGACATTGTTCTCGCTGCGTGCCGTCCTCGTCCTGTCTTGGTCCTGGGAGACTTCAACTCCTGGTCTCAGGCCTGGGGCTCCCGGGAAACCAATGACAAGGGGCGAGTACTGGAGGACTGGGCCAACACCCGTGGTCTAGAGGTCCTCAACCGGGGGAGTGTCGCCACCTGGGAGCGGCGGGGGCTCAGTTCGGTCGTGGATGTCGCATTCGCGACCCCTGCTCTCGCCCGCCGCGTCCAGGGTTGGCGTGTGGTGGAGGAGGAGGAGACGGATTCCGACCATAAGTATATTCGGTTCAACGTCTCCCCTCCAACTAACCTGCCGCCGACAATTGCGAATCCCCCGGATCCACGTTGGGCGCTCAGACGCCTGGATCGGGAGGCTCTCCTGGAGGCATCAATAGTGCAGGCCTGGATTCCGTCACTGGCCAGGCCTGCCGATGTCGACGCAGAGGTGGAATGGTTCAGGAGAGCCATGTCGCATATGTGTGATGCGGCGATGCCTAGGGTTAAGCCCGGCCCGGCAAAGAAACAGGTGTACTGGTGGTCAGCGGAGATCGCACAGCTGCGAGCAGCGTGCGTGACCGCTCGCCGCCAGTACACCAGGTTTCGCCGGAGGCGTCGCCGCCCAGACGATGCGGCAGCCCGAGAGGCGGAGCTGTATGAGGCGTACAAAGGGGCCAAGAAGACCCTCCAAAAAGCCATAAAGCAGTCCAAACGGCGGGCCCGCGAAGAGCTGCTGGAGTCTCTGGAGCAGAACCCATGGGGGCGTCCTTACCTTGCGGTCAGGGGCAAAATCCGCCCAAGGGCGCCCCTACTGACCCAGAGCCTCCAGCCGGAGCGGCTGGAGGGGATACTGGGCTCCTTGTTCCCAGCGAGAGCGGAGGAGCACGTCCCTCCGCGTATGGCTCCGCCTCAGGCGCCTGACGCTGATAATAGCGAGAGCGATGTGCCCGAAGTCAGGGAGAGTGAACTGGGGGTAGCAGTGCTCCGGCTTAAAGCCCGGAAATGCACTGCCCCCGGACCCGACGGCATTCCAGGCCGAGCATGGGTCCTGGCCCTGGAGGAACTAGAGCCTCGACTGGTGGCGCTCTTTAGCGCATGCCTCGAAAGGGGCCAGTTTCCAAAGGCTTGGAAGACGGAGAAACTGGTCCTTATCCGGAAGGCGGGGCGGCCGGCGGACCAGCCATCCGGATACCGGCCGATCGTGTTGCTCGACGAGGTGTGCAAGTTCTTTGAGCGGATTATTGCAGAGCGCCTCGTCGAGCATCTCACGAACGTGGGGCCAGATCTGGCGGACAACCAGTTTGGTTTCCGCCGGGGGCGCTCCACCGTGGAAGCGATCATGTGCGTTAGGCGCCTGGCGGAGGAAGTAGTCTCGCGGGGTGGGGTGGTGGTGGCGGTGTCTCTCGACATCGCCAACGCCTTCAACACCCTACCCTGGAGCTGCGTTAGGGAGGCGCTCGCGTATCACAGAGTGCCTCCTTACCTCCGCCGCATTGTCGAGGCATACCTATCCGAGAGGGCCATAGTTTTCCCGAGCTGGCTAGGGCCAGGGCGGCGAGAAGTGTCGTGCGGTGTTCCACAGGGGTCGGTCCTAGGGCCACTCCTGTGGAACATCGGATACGACTGGGTGCTGCGCGGTTCGTTGCTCGAGGGTGTCAGCATAACGTGTTATGCTGACGACACCCTCGTTATGGCGCGGGGAGCAACGCACCGTAGCGCGGCACTAAAGGCCACGGCAGGGGTTGCTCAAGTCGTGGGTCGAATACGGCGGCTGGGACTCGAGGTGGCTCTCCACAAATCCGAGGCTATGTGTTTCCACGGGCCTCGGAGGGGGCCACCTGCGGGAACCAGCATAACCGTAGGGGGCGTAAGCATCGGCATCGAGCCCACGATGAAGTACCTTGGGCTCGTACTCGATAGCCGATGGGACTTCGGACCTCATCTCCGAAGTCTGGTTCCGAAACTGAGGGGGGCTGCGGCCGCGCTATCGCGGCTGATGCCCAACGTTAAGGGACCCAACGCCCCCACTAGGAGACTGTACCTGGGGATCGTGCGAAGCATGGCCCTGTACGGGGCCCCAGTATGGGCGGAGACTCTGGCGGCCCGCAACGTGGCTGTATTAAACAGCCCGTAAAAAGCGATGGCCGTCAGAGTCATCAGGGGGTATCGCACGATCTCCGTCGAGGCGGCATGTCTCCTAGCCGGGACCCCTCCATGGGACCTGGAAGCGAGAGCCCTTGCGCTGCTGTACCAGTGGCGCAAGGAGGCGCTGGAGCGGGGCAATAGGCCGGAGCCCCGAGAAATCAGGGCTCAGCGGTCCCTGCTCCGCCAGGAACTCATGGAGACATGGAGGGTGCGACTTAAGCACCGAAGGTGGGGGGAATCCACCATTGCGGCGGTGAGACCGATCATGAAGGAGTGGTTGGAGGGGGACCATGGGGACCTCTCCTACCGGATGTGCCAGATGGTTACCGGACACGGGTGCTTCGGTAAGTATCTGTGGCGCATCCACCGGGAGACAACGCCGCAGTGCCAGCACTGCGAGGATCCTGGCGAAGACACGGCGCTCCACACGTTGGTGGAGTGCCCTGCGTGGGCGAGTCAACGCCGGGATCTCGTTGCGGTCCTGGGCGTGGACGTTCTCTCGTTGGAGACCATGGTGAGGGCCGTGGTCTCCGACGGGAGCAAGTGGCACGCCGCCGCCTCTTTCTGCGAGCAGGTAATGCGCGCGAAAGAGACGGCGGAGAGGGAGCGGGAGAGAACCCTGCCCCCCGAGTTTCGCAGTCTGCGGCGAGGACGCCGCAGACTCATCTACGCCCGGGACTACCGACCTCCATGATCGGGGCCTGAGGACGGCAGTTGGCCGACTCGCCGTCCTTACAGAAGCAGGCCGTGGCGGAGGCGTGTCGTGTGTGCCCTACACACGCCTGCCAACTCACCGAAGCGGGATAAAACCCGACCCCACCAGGCGAGGCCGCGGTGGCGGCCAAAGTCCGCCGGCAACCCTGGGGTTATCCTTTCGAGGGCTTACCCGGGGTGCCCGGCAACGGACACTTGGGGAGGACACCGTGCGGTTTTAGTCGAGACACGACATAACCACCCCCGCTGGCCGGCGGGGGGGTATCCGAAGGGATATCCGCACGTTAAAAAAAAAAAGCCGCGGTAGCCTAGTGGTATGGGTAATGGACTGCTGAGACGAGGTCTCGGGTTCGATCCCAGGTTTTACCATGGCACACACCAATGACTTTTCGATGCTTTTCGAAGTTATGTGTGTATTTATCGCAAGTTTATAAGTGCCCTGCTACAGGTTGTGAATGCATTAAGAAGTATGAAAGCTGGAAAAGCAGCGGGATATGATAAGGTGACAGTCGAGATGCTGAAGGCTGGACATGGCCTCGTAGCAAGTCAGTTGTGCCGCCTTTTCAACATGTGTTGGGTTAGCGGTCGAGTACCAAATGATTGGTGTAAGGCCGTTATAGTTCCACTCTACAAAGGAAAAGGCTCGCATCAGGACTGCAAAAACTACAGGGGCATTAGCCTACTCAGCATCGTCGGCAAGCTGTATGCGAAAGTGTTGATTGAGAGAGTTATGAAAGAAACCGATGAGAAAATATGGGATGCACAAGCGGGTTTTAGAAAGGGAATGGGATGTACGGATCAGGTCTTTTCCTTGCGAAGCATAGCCGAGAAATTTTTGGCCAAGAGTCAAAAGGTCTATTGCGCATTCGTGGATTTGGAAAAGGCCTATGACAAAGTGATGAGGAATGAACTTTGGTCGGTACTGTCTATGTATGGGGTGAGCAGCAACCTTATTCGAGCTCTGAAGTCTCTCTATGAGGACTCCAGTGCTTGCGTGAGGATACATGGGTCATACACTGAATGGTTTAGCATCCAAAAGGGTGTAAGACAGGGATGTGTAGCGTCACCATGGCTGTTTAACTTATTCATGGACAGTTGTTTGCAAGATTTGAAAGATAAAGAATGTGGTTTAAGAATGAATGAGTTACTCGTCAAATGTTTCCTTTATGCTGATGATCAGGTTTTACTTGCGTCATCGGCAGATGAGTTGCAGGAGATGGTAACAACTATGCATGGAGCTTTTGAGAGGAGAGGAATGAAAGTGAATGTTAGTAAGACAAAAGTTATGGTTTTTGAAAGAGATGAATGCGTGACAGAGTGTAGGATTTGTATAGATAGAGAAAGAGTGGAACAAGTGAATGAGTTCATATATTTGGGAACATTGTTTACGAGAGATGGAAAGCATGAAGAAGATGTTGAAAGGAGAGTGACAGCTGGAAATAGAGTGAATGGGGCACTACACAACTTTATGAGCAGCCGGAAAGTGTCCGAAAAGGCACGACTGGCTGTACATGGAGGAGTATTAGTGCCGACTCTTATGTATGGTAGTGAAAGTTGGGTGTGGCAGAAAAAGCATCAAAGTAGAGTGAATGCAGTAGAAATGCGTGCGTTGCGAAGTATGTGTGGATTGACTTTGAGAGATAGAGTGAGAAATAGCGTGATAAGAGAGCGATGTGGATTGACAGAAGATGTAGTGACGAGAATTGAGAAAGGTATGTTAAGATGGTTCGGTCATGTTGAGAGAATGAATGAAAGAAGACTAACGAAACAGGTGTATGAGGCGAGTGTGGATGGTACCGTCGGAAGGGGAAGACCTAGGCGCACATACCTGGACCAAATCGGGGAAGTTTTAGAAAAGGGGCAGGTCAGGAGTACCCTAAACCGACGAGCATGCATGAAGAATGTTATGAGAGTGAATGAGGCGAGAGAAGTGTGTCAGGATCGTGGCAAATGGAGATCCGTGATCTCTGCCTACCCCTGTGGGAAACAGGCGTGATTTTATGTATGTATGTATGTATGTTATAAGTGCCCGGTTAATGGCAATAGGCTCGCCACCTATTACATTGGGACCTAAACATAAACTGGCGAAATGTGGGTGCTAGCACCTCTGCCTACCCCTTCAGGGACATAGGCGTGAGTTTATGTTATGTTTATGTTATGTAAAAAAAAAAAAAAAAGGGGTGGCCAACATTTGGCGAAAAACAATAGCAATTTAATTTATTTTCGTGATCCACTTTTACACTTCTAGGTTGCTGCTCATTGTTTATCTGTGTTGTGTGCTGAGAAACCGTATTGTTTATATTAACAGTGTGTGTTTCGGATAGTCATTTATGTCCCTAAAGTCCTATTGACTTTATTTTTTGGGACCTAGTTTTAGTCTTATACGGACAACATTCTAGTCTCTTTACTTTTTTACACTCAGCTTTAAGCTACCACGAGTCTGCTATTGCAGTTTACCTCTCGATTGAACCTGTCCCTCCCGTCCTTTGTACAAAACGATGGCGAACTTTTTTATGTCACGGACACTGCGTTTCTCACCTGAAGATTCTGACGAGCTGCCGGTACTACCGGTTGTCTTTACGCCTCAGCGTCCCCCCCCCAGTGGCAGAGGCCGTCCCTGAAGGGACCGCCGCACCAGTGGGGAGTAGGGCACGTGAGGCGAAGTTATGCAACAACCGTGCTAAAATGTCACTAAATAGTGCGAGAAATCTCCGGACGGACATCAGGCTTACGGTGACCAAGGAGGTTGAGCGTCTGTATCAGCTCGTAAAGGAGGCCGAAGCTGAAATACAAAGGATGCGAACCAGTAGCGAGTCCAAGGCAGGGACTGGTGACAAAGAGCCAAGACGTAGTGCTCAAGAGGTAGAAGAGAGAGAGGAAGACGGGTCACAGAACCGCGTTCTGGACAAGATAGAGGAGAGTGTTAGGCTCATAAGTGAGAATGCCAAAAGGATAGATGAGCTCAGATTGGCATTACGGAATCAGGCAGATACCGCAGAGAAGGCCGAAAAGCCCGCGGAGAGGATGACATACGCACGGGCGGCGGCTGCCGACAACACCAGGGAAGCAGTGCTCTTGCCGCAAACGCTGCACTCCGTGTGTGTCTCTTCCACGGACGAGGAGGAATCTGCGGAACTACTCCTACAGCGTATCAGGGAGACTATCGACGCCAAAGAAGGATGGGTGAAGGTAGAAAGGGTAAGAAAGTCTAAAGATAGGAAAATTATAATGGGGTGCAAGACTTTAGAAGACAGGAAGAAAGTCAAAGAAAGACTCGAAGGAGTCAGGGGGCGCTTCGTAGTCGAGGAGATTAAAAACAGGGATCCCCTTCTGATTCTGAGGGACGTTTTGAAGGTACATGATGACCATGAAATTCTTCGCGCCCTTCGGAATCAGAATGGCGACCTGTTTGAGGGCCTCGGGGACGGAGACAGGCGCATGATCATCAAATTCAAAAAGAAATTGCGCAACCCACACTGCCATCATGTGGTGATAAGTACGTCACCTGGTGTCTGGAGGAGGACGACGGAAGCAAAGCGACTCTATATCGACCTTCAAAGAGTCTCGGTAGCGGACCAGACGCCACTCGTCCAGTGCACCAGGTGCCTAGGGTTCGGCCACACAAAGAAATTTTGTGTAGACCCGACCACACGAGACCTTTGCGCGAAATGTGGCCTGCCTCACGGCCGAGACAAGCCCGATAAATGCGGGAGAAAGGACATGGAGCCCCAATGCATAAACTGCACCAGAGACAATGTGGAAACCAAGAACCATCACGCCTTCGATAAGACATGCCCAGTCCTACAAAAGTGGGAAGCGATGGCCAGAGCAACCATAGCGTACTACTAGGGATGCTCTGGGTACCGCAAACATATATTAAAACTAAAATTGCTATTGGTTATATTTTATATAAATATAATACGAGGCATCAAACATTTAATAATATAAAAATATCATAGTTATAAAACAAAGTAATAATAATTTATACCTGCCTACCCATCAAAAACCCGTCGATATATCTACAAATAAAATCCTCTCTCCCCTCTCTCTTAAAAACGCAGAAACGCCTCGCTACTTAATGTAATTATTACCTTATCTATTATATACCATTATTATATGTACAAAAATTATAATCTATACTATATCTGCTCACTATATATCCCTAAAATTACAATATCTGTTTAAAATGTAATACCTAAAACATCTTATTATGCTCACTCACTTATAAAACTATTACTTCCCCACAATTATGATAGTAGTAACTTATTTCTTTTCTATCTGTACAACGTATATTATATACATTCCGGAAGACAAAACCACTTGCTATAATTTTCTGAGAAAATTAGAACAAGATGATGGAATCTACCCCTGTTTAATCTATGGTATTATTATACTATATACTTTACCTACCACTAGCTATAAATCTTATATAATATCGTTATTTATTCTACATATCTATTGCTACTTGAGAAGTACATAATTATGTTCCCTACCACTATACCCTATCACCACATATTTATTTATGTATCATCATTATGTGTTGTTGTTATGTATGTATCAGCTATACGTACATAATTATGTACTGAAGTTTTAACAATAAGCGTAGACGGCTGGGCGACCGTCGCGTCGAGTGACGTCAATAAGCTCGTCGGCCGCCGGGCCGCCAATGCTTAAACGGCCTAATGCTGAAAAATGATTGGAACAACTTTGATACACATCGTAACATCACGTACACAACACGCACAACATTCAACTTAGCACCACACATACAAAACATCAACCACACCGTTCTTTACTTCGAGCATTCTGTAGCTTGTTAAGCGAATAAACTGCAGAATAAACCGTCGCACACATAAAACAGCACATACACAAGTATTTCCCCATCTTGATAAATTAATAAGTAAAATAAAAAGACGTATTCTAAAATTTTCTTCAAAACTATCTTCAAAATTATTTGTAAATAATTAATTAACAGTTAAAAAGGGCCTCGCCAGCTAAAGGTGAGGGTAAACCGGGGGGGGGGGGGTCACGCTAGAATTAAAACTGTAGACGGGGCTCCCACTTCAAAAAAAAAAAAAATATACACAAAAAATTGCTCAAGCCGTTTCGGAGGAGTTCGATAACAAACACTATGACACGAGATTTTTATATAAGGTGTCACAAAATTAGGTCTCTGAATTTGGTGAGATGACTTGGTATCGACAAAATATGTACATATTTGAAACAAAAAAAAAGTTATCGGGTAAAATAAAAAATAATACATTAAAAAAATATATAAAAACGAAAAAAAACACCACCAGCGGCCAGCGTCACGTGACGCGACGAGCACACGTGACGCTGGTCGCGATTTAGGTATTTCCCACACATCCACTTGGAGAATACTGCGAGGAGGACTGCACGCCTACCAAGTGCGTCACGGGCTTGTCGCGTCACGTGACGCTGGTCGCTGGTGGTGTTTTTTTATCATTTTTATATATTTTTTTAATATTTATTTTATTTTATTTTTTTTACTTTACCGGATATTTTTTTTTGTTTCAAATACATATTTTGTCGATACCAAGTCATGTCACCAAATTCAGGGACCTAATTTTGTGACACCTTATATATTAGATAGTATCTAATTATACTGAAGTAAAACATTACCTGGTACTTATAATCTGTTTGTCTTCGATAAATGTAGGTACGATAGAAATAAAGATAGTTGTAATATTTTCACATACACATCTTCAGTAAGAATAAATACTAGTTAGATGTTTCAGTTTCGAAGTGTTTAATTCTCACCGGCTCTCCTGTTGAACATGTAATCCAAAGTATCTATTTTTACCTAAAAGTTAAAGATTAGTAGACTAGATACCTTTTTTTTTTTTTTTTTTTTTTTATCGTGCGGAAATCCCTTCGGATACCCCCCCGCCGGCCAGCGGGGGCGGTTATGTCGGGCTTGCACCGACTAAAACCGCACGCCGTCTCGGGTCTTCAGACGCCGGGGTGTAAGGTTACCCATAGAGCATATCCCTCGCACCCCGACTGACCCTGGGCCATCTCACCACTAACAGCATCGCTCATCCTGTCTCCTCTGAAAGCAGAGGAGTACGGAGAGCGATGTGTTCCCGCCACGTTGGGTATTGGCCGACGATCAATGCCAACCCTATGAAGGGGTGAAGGGGAAGCCATTGACCGCCGCCCAGGGTGTACCGGCCGCTCCGATTCCGTTCCCCCCGGACTGCAGCGGGATCGGAATCGGAGCGACACTCGAGGAGGTTACCCAACACACACCCCAGTAGACTAGATACCTAGTAATTAAGATAGTATTATATTAAGTCTTTAAAATCGTATCTTATCGTATCGTAATAAAAATTGATTATGTCCGTGACGGGACCGCGGCACGGAGGCGCGCGTTGCGCGTCGTCCGTCTCTATGTAGAGTCGACGTGTGGGTAGCTATAATACCTTCACACAGAATCTATTTATTTAATTCATAAAAACAATTGTAATCATACAATTACCATAAATTCAGCTTAAAATAGTCCTTTATTTTGATGTCTAAACGCAGCTACACATGAAACGAAGACAAAATGGCTGTGGAGGCTTTTGTACCTACTGCATTTATAGCTACGTGATACCTGCTATTCAGTTTCCTTCTGAAAATGTCTTTAACACCTACAAGCTCGAGAGCAGTGGCAGCAAAATATGATCTATTTATAGGTTCTATATACTTTTATAGTAAATCTACATAGTTACCCGTGTAAGAATTTTTATGAGATTTAATAAGTAGGTAAAAATAATAAACTCATCGGTCAATTTTTCAATAGATAAACTAGGGGCGCAATGCATTCTGCTGTTGCAATGTTGAGCTGAGAGTGCACTACATGATTACCTACAAAACCTGCCCAACAACTACCCCCCGATTACCATCGTGGTCTCAACATTGATCATTTTGGAGAAATCAGATATTGAAATTTTTGAAGAGTGATTATTGGTCCTGGTGTGTTCGATTTTTAATTTAATTTTTCTAAACCTTCGGGTATCAAGTTGTATTTACATGCCAAGTTTAGTCATAGTCCAGATATAATTCGTAAAATTCATACAAATTCATTCAAGATTTGTTTTTCCTATTTTCTTACAGCACGTCTTATGTTTTAAAATTAATTCCTTACAAAACAAATTTCCAATTCATTTATCAATAATATGTTATTTAACCTTGTGACACCTACAATGAAAAAGGTTCGCCTGATTGTGCCGCCAGTGCCTATGTCCTATGTAAACCACCAATGAGTTATGTCTCCCAATGCGGTTTATCCTTCGGGTTTCCAATAAAATTTCTCGATAGAGGTTTTGTCAATATTGCTTTTGACAAGAGAATATACGCTGCTCGTATAGCTGAAGTGGAGCAGTGTAACTCCTTGTAGTAGAAGAGCTGGTAGAAATTATTTTCTAGTAGGTAGGTATTTAAGGCAAGCTGAAAACTTGTTCTATAATCACCATAGCATATTTCCTAGTTGCTTCCAAAGTTTGCACTTTAAGAGCCCGAGGTCCTCTTATTGTTCTTGATTAGTATGTCGGTTTTTTTCGGGAGTAACTGCCACCTGACCTACCAAACTTGAGAGGAAAACCTGCGCAATAGCCTCGTCCGTTATTAAGCAGATGCACCGACTTGTAGGTGAGATTGGCTTGGGCCTACAGGAGGTTGAAAGGGCCCTGAACACTCAAATCATCCTATACCTCTCCTAAGGCGGGGCAGTAGTAGGGTTAGCCCCTTCATAATTTTTTTTTGCATAAAGTATCCTTGTGGCAATCTGAAATTGTTATACCTTTAACCATTTAAAAATAGAAAAATAAATACGCCAGATTTTCAAATATTTTTTTAATAACTAAAAATAAATGCCACTTAGATAACATCAATAGATGGAGTAATTCAAGAGGAATATAAAATATTCAGATTGCAACTAGGATATTCTCAGGTTGATATAGCCCCACTACTCTAAAGCCAGGTCTGCAGTTCTATTTTTGGGTATTATAGGAGAGTGTAGAACAAAATTTTAGAATGCCTCAAATACCCATTCAAAAATGTCCATAGCTCTCGGACTATTATAAATATACGATATGTTTTTGTTTCCACGTTCGATGATCAATTTCAAACCAACCGTAAAAAGTAAACCCCTTTAATATTATTCTAATTCATATTTAAAAAGATGCTTATCTTATTTCTTAAGTGTACAGTTAGAAAATTATACTGTAGAGATAATTATAAGAATCTACGTAATTTTAAATTATTCCTCATTTGATATTTCCCTGATTTCCGACAATAACTTCCTTACAACTATCCTGGGAAATTAAATTTTTGTTCGTGTTCCCAGTTAGGAAACTCCCACTGAAGGAAACATTTTTTAACTTGGGACAAATTTTATCCCTAAGTAGCCCGTAAGTAGCCCAGCCAGTGACAGGCGACAATAAAAATGAAAAATGATGTATATAATACATATATAATATAATTTTCATTATGCCTCACAAAAATATAAACCTTTTTAAAATCGTCAAGGTTAAATACAAAATATAGGAGCTTGAGGTTTGTATTAAATCAAGCGAAGCATTCAATAAATAAAATATTGTAATGCATTTGATATGTAAGTAGTACCCAGTCCTTAGTCCTTAGATAGGTAAATATTGGGCATACCTATAGTTGATATTCATATCGTTACGACTAAATTTAATGGTTATATTAGATATATTTTAATGTTGATATTGAGCATCTATTAAAACCATACGGTAAATGGGATTCTAAAGATGACGATGATTGCTGGCTTCTCTTGTAAAAAATGCTTTGATCGAATCAAACAGTAACTATAGTCCGTCAAATCTAAGAAGTACCGTTTGACAGTTCTGACAATTGAATGATAGGGATGGGATGAAAAAATCGATTACTATAATATCCGAACTTTGAGAGATCGATTACTATAATATCCGAATTTTAAGAAATCAATTGTTATAATTAAATAAAAGAAATGTTTAGGATATTTTTTTATTCACTACTAGTACTAGTATCGTCGTCTTCGTCATCATCGTCATTTAAATTAATGACCAGTTGATTGTCCATTACATTATCAAAGTGTACGTCTCTTTCGAAGTCGTCCATTATTATTTTCTTTGTTTTTTGTACTACTTTACTCCAATCTTCCTGTGTAACTTGGGCACATGCTTCCTTTAATAAACCTTCCATTTTCTTGACACTGAAGGGTGGTTTTGTGTTGTGTCTTGCTGCATAACCTGTAAAACAATAATGTAACTATTTGATAGCAGACGAAAACCATTGTTTAAATTATAAATGTTAGAAGTACTCGTGTTATTATTATAATATTATAAAATATTACCTTTAACTTGGGCCCAAATCAGTTCAATGGCATTATATTGGCAATGGTACGGAGGAAGTCGTATGACTTTGTGCCCGTGCTCTTCGGCCAATTGGTCAATTACATATGTCGGTTTTGGTGGTTTATGCAATTTCACTAACTGTAATAATTCAGCTTTTAATAGTGACATGTCGGCATCCACTCCTTTTCTTTGCAGCCATGCCACCAAATCTGCTTTCTTATTGGCTGACGTAGGTGCTTTATCAATTTGCACAGAGTGGTATGGGGCATTATCCATTATAATTGTGCTGTTAGGAGGGATATTCTGTAATAAATTTAAGAACCACTCTCGGAACCTTACTGCGTCCATTTCTTCATGATACTCTTTAGTGCTTTTGGATTGGAAAGCTAATAAAGAGTTTTCCACGAAGCCTGTAGACGCTGACCCAGCATGGCATATTATGAGGCGTCCACCTTTTCCTATCGGCACCTTCGAGCACGAAGCTTCAGAATCATCAGTCCATGTTTTCGGCACAGAATGGTTGGAATTTAGCCAAGTTTCGTCCAAAAATATTACATTATCCCAGTTTATAATTTGTTTAACTTCGCGCAGGAATGTTAGTCGCTGCATAATTATGTCATGTCGCTCCATAACAATTTTTCGTTTGTCAACTTTTTTGTATCTGAAGCCAATTCCTGTTATTACCGTTCTCAACGACTCTATGCTTCCCTTATACAGCCCGGCATCTTTTAAAGTTGCACATAACTTTGCCAATGTTGGAAATTCGCCTCTTGTAAAATACCCGTATATATGGTTTCTAATAGCATGACTATCGAATTCATCGATGCCTGTCACAGGTTTATTTCTTTTTCGTTTTTTCGGTGTGTGAAGTACGTTACTGTCACTCCCCGAAGGCCCATATTTTTCACTTAATATTTTGCCAACGGTGCGGCTACCAATACCGAGAGCTTCACCGACGCGATCCCGAACTTGTGTAACTGGCAGTAGAAGTCCACCATTTTGAGATTCACGCTCAAAATACTCGTGTAATTTCACCACCAATTCACGAGCCTGGCTGTTCAAAGTACGTCCTCTTTTCGACATTATTAATAAACACTTGCTTAGTTCGGAGTCCAGTATAAATATTGCCAAGGTAAACGGATAAAGAATGATCAGTCCAGAAAAGTAATAGCCAAGTCACAAATTGTAAAACACAAACGAGAAAGCAAGTACGCGCACAGTCAGCTTCCAAGATGGCGAGAGACTGCTGACGCCGAACCGACCGAGCGGACCGCGTGCGCTTGTAGTTGGCAGTGTTGCCAGAAAAAAAAAATTGTAGAGACTTGGACACCTGCGATTTTGCCTATTGACCTAAAAATAATTAAATTAATTTATTTTAGGGTATCTGTGTATTCAGTGCATTATGCGGTCGCGCAGTAACGTCGTTAATTTATAACATCAGGCAACAACATTTTTGTGAATGGGTTCTACATACCTTATTTTTATTAATTTTAGACGTAGAAATAAGACTTAGAAGAAAAAATTGTAATTGTAAAATCAATGGATGTGCTTGTTAAAAATTTGTTTATTTCTCTGTAATATGCAAACCCATACTATCATACACAAAAATAAATGTAAAAAACACTATCCCTGACTCCATTTACTATTTCGACAGCGTTAGCGCGAGAAACCCCGACTTATTTGGGCGCGAAAATCAAAAATCGACAAATCGCTTTCGACAACTTTTTAAAGAAGCAAATATATTTGATTTATAAATACGTATTTTTGGTGAATGGGTTTTATCTCATATTTTACGATTACATAACTATTTAGTTATGTAATCGTAATATGTGAGATAAATCCCATTCACATGAAAAAATATTTGTTTGGTTGTCAAGTGTAATTTGTAAATAATACATTCGATTTTTCGTATATGTAAACGATTTTTTTGCATACAAGTGTATCCGAAGAGTCGCAACACTACGTGCAGTGACCTAACTACGTAACTTTGTAATGAGGTCAAGAATATAACTATTAGAAATTATTTACTGTGTAAATATGTGTTATTTTGCTTTGTTTGAAAGTTTTCAATTACATATTAATACAAATTAATATATATTAAGAATTGTACAGTACAGATACAATAATGAAATCTTTCTAAATTCATGGTTTTATGAAAAAGGTTATCGAAACTGAATAATGTACGTATGAACAAAGTTGTTTCGGTTTGAAAAATATGAAACGTCAAACGGTACCTCTTAGATTTGATGGACTGTAGGTAGGTAATTGACGGCCTCTGTGGCGTAGCGGTCGTGCATTCGACTGCTACGACAGGGGGCGCGGGTTCGATTCCCGCTCTGTGCAAATATTTGTATTCATGAATATATCTATTTGTATTGTTCTGGGTGTTTCTATGTATAATATGTATGTATTTACAAAAAAAGGTACATAAGTATGTATCGGCATTCTGGAACCCATAACACAAGCTAGCTAAACTATGCTTACTTTGGGTCTAGAAACGCTGTGTACAATGTCGTAGAATATTTATTTATTTTCTTACTAAGAGTTATGGGATTAATTTATTTAATCCTAGCTGGGCCTTGGTGAAATAATATCACGTTATCCGGGAACTTTCCTAATTTTTTCTTTCATACAAACCTTGTAACCTAATAATAACGAACACAAAAAAAGTATTCAATTTCGTGCAGTCGTTTCAAATTATGCGCGTCTATACATTTCGGCGATTCATTTTTATTTATATAGATTAACTTCATCCGTTTTTATTTTATTTTTGTATAATAAATAGGCTCACGTTTAATTAGTATCTCCCGTGGTAGTAAGATACCTTTTGCGTACCCAAAAGTACTTGAGCAATCTGGCGGCGGTGGGAACCCTTCTGTCTGTATAATTATGATAAAGGCTATGGTTGGCGATAAAATAATTAATCGAAAGTGAAATTATATCTAAGATCTGAAAAAGTTTTAAATATTATATATCTTTTTTTTTTTTTTTTTTATCGTGCGGATATCCCTTCGGATACCCCCCCGCCGGCCAGCGGGGGCGGTTATGTCGGGCTTGCACCGACTAAAACCGCACGCCGTCTCGGGTCTTCAGACGCCGGGGTGTAAGGTTACCCATAGAGCATATCCCTCGCACCCCGGCTGACCCTGGGCCATCTCACCACTAACAGCATCGCTCATCCTGTCTCCTCTGAAAGCAGAGGAGTACGGAGAGCGATGTGTTCCCGCCACGTTGGGTATTGGCCGACGATCAATGCCAACCCTATGAAGGGGTGAAGGGGAAGCCATTGACCGCCGCCCAGGGTGTACCGGCCGCTCCGATTCCGTTCCCCCCGGACTGCAGCGGGATCGGAATCGGAGCGACACTCGAGGAGGTTACCCAACACACACCCCAAATATTATATATCTAACGATAAAAGTACTTACCTGGCACTCAATAAACATACAGGGCTATCGCAGAGGGCCTGAGAAGGGTTAGTTTAGATGACACTTTCCTGGTGACATGACAGCGTAGCTTGATTTATTACCTTAAGTAAATACCTTAGAATTTCGTTTGTTACATCTCAAAGGAATTAGGCAGCGTATTCGATTGAAACCCTCAGTTGGCTTGATTTCTTTCGTCATTATCAAAATACTCGATATTGATAACGGCAACAGGTAGATAATGGTACGGAACCCTGAGTACTGTAGTGCTTCGACCTCATTCGATCACTACAGTTCATTGACCTGGCCATCATGTGTCAGAGTTTAAAAATAAATACTTGTTTGATTCAAATATAGCGTAGGGAAGAAAAAACAATTGCTTGGCGGTGCATTCGGCTGTGCGACGGACGGCGGGCGACTTTGGCGCGCCGCCCTGGTCCGCCGGCCGAAGAGAAGATATAAGTGTATTGAATTTAGGCTCAGTCCTTGAGCGGAGACCGCGATTCCCTACAGTTCGCTTAAATATAAATATATTCGCGTAAAAACCTCCCTAAACTCGATATAGGAAGCTTTGTTGAAATAAATAAATACTCATATTACTATTTAACCCGTGTGTTTCTCTTTTATCAACACGAGGTATTGTGGCGTCCAACCCCCGGAAGCTACAACTGGTGGAGGCGCTGGTTTCCACAGGAGCTGGTGGTTGCTACAGCTGGTGGAGCGCTAGTTTCCGCAGGAGTCGGAAACGCCAACATTCTGCAGTTGGCAGTGGATGGATCGATCCCGTACCGTATGAAGAAAGACGTCGTGCGACATTGGAGCGACGCATTTATCAGTATCGTTGTGTTTATTTGCTTTTATGTGCTGTTATGTGCCCAGCTAGAAGATGGCTAAGATAAAGAGATGCAATGGCTATGATGGTGGCTTGTTCCAGAGTGTTTCAAGAGATTTCTGTGTTATTTTCACCATTGACAGTTGTCTGCGGGTCAATAGGGCCAATAAGGACTATAAGTCTTAGTAGAATTATAATCCACGTAGTAAATAATGTGTTGTGTGAAACATTGATTTAATGTTATGTTTTCTCTGTTCATTCTATGTGCTGCGCTGCGGAAGATAAATAGATTTTTTTTGTTATGTTCATGATGTTCTAGCGTAAGAGTTAGGCAATTATTTTTCGTCTAATGTTGGGAGTAGTGATCTAAGCTTTGTAAGAGAGTCAAATCGTTTTGGACATGAGCGCCGACGATGATTGAAAGCTAGTTTTCGATCAGACTCTTCTTTATGAAGTAGAGTTCTCTTTCTCTTTAATGTTGATTTAAAAATAATTTAGTAATTCGTAGGTGATATAAAGATTTATAATTACATATGCATAATGTGTAAGGATAGATCACTTTATGTCATCTTTTGATTTTAGTTAGGTAGGTCTTAAAAGTACTCTGTTACTTTAAGTCCCTTCAGGGCAAACCATAAAATGTGTCGTCAAGAGGCATTAAAATATTTTTTTTTAGATAGTCGCGCTGTGGCTTGTTGCTTTTTAACGAGTTTTTTGCCAGGCCAAGAATGAAGCAATCTTTTTATTCGGATTTTTTCAGTATTTATTACAGTTTAATGGTTATAAAGTGTAAAGATTGCGTCGTTTTTCTCATTGTAAGAGACAGGCGATATAATGTTATTTTTTTTGTCTGCTCTCGTGTAGTATACCTAGGGCTTCAGTGTAGCTGTCACATGTCTGGCCATGGGCGCACCTCGATGTAGTGCTTCGACCTCATTCGATCACTACAGTTCATTGACCTGGCCATCATGTGTCAGAGTTTAAAAATAAATACTTGTTTGATTCAAATATAGCGTAGGGAAGAAAAAACAATTGCTTGGCGGTGCATTCGGCTGTGCGGCGGACAGCGGGCGACTTTGGCGCGCCGCCCTGGTCCGCCGGCCGAAGAGAAGATATAAGTGTATTGAATTTAGGCTCAGTCCTTGAGCGGAGACCGCGATTCCCTACAGTTCGCTTAAATATAAATATATTCGCGTAAAAACCTCCCTAAACTCGATACAGGAACCTTTGTTGAAATAAATAAATATTCATATTACTATTTAACCCGTGTGTTTCTCTTTTAACAACACGAGGTATTGTGGCGTCCAACCCCCGGACGCTACAGTACGCAAGTCCGATTCGCACTTGGCCGGGTTTTACTTTTAGTTAGATTTCGATGAAATCGATCTACGTATTGGTTTCTTGACTACTGTCGAATTTAAAAAAAAATTCTTCATAGGAGGTCTAGTTATGACCCCCTGAGTCCGAAATGACCACTGGTCAAAAAGTTTATATATATATATATATATATATATATATATATGTATGTATGGTTCCACTTCCTAAAATTTGCGGCACTCTCATGGTCGCATTTTTGCCCCGATCGCTTTCAAACTGCGGTCAAAAATTGCTTGGGTGTAAACTTAGTTTAAGTTCGTGAACGGGTGGAATCCGACCTAAGGGGACGGTAGGGCCTCACTTTTTGTTAAATCAGTTTTTCCTCAAAATTTCACGTTCCATGAAAGATATTCCAACCGTTCTAATTTTATCCCATAGTATACATGAATACCAACAACTTTTAATTATAAACCTATAAGATTAAAACTTTAACTAAAAGTGGAAGGGGGAAAAACCAAAATTCTTCGGGAATAAAATCATAACTTCTAACCGGTGAACATTCTTGTTGTCGGAAACATTTTTAATCGATAGGCCATTTTTAAGTCAAAATAAATGTCTGAAAAGTTTTTCGATAAACGTTACCTACCGTTTTCGAGAAAAAAAATTAAACATGTTAAAAATGCGCTCGGCGTGGGTCATTGAAGAAGCATAGGTCATAGAGGGGCAAAAAAATATTTCTTACCGATAGGTTATTTTTTGCTCTAAAATAAATGTCCGCCGTATACCGTATTACTTCACGAAATATTGTTTAAAGTCCGTAGTTCTCTATATAAAATAATATTAATTGCTTCACGAAATCTACCTGTGCGTTCCCCCTGCGGGAACAGATTTTTTTACTCGATATTAATAATGGCAACAATCATGTTATATGTCATGAACCGTGATATCTAGACAGTTGAATTTTTCACAGATGATGTATTTCTGTTGCTGCTATAAAAATAAATACTGAAGGAAAAAAATAAGGGGGGCTTCCATACAAGAAACGTGATGTTTTTGCTCGTTTTTGCTCGATATTGATAACGGCAACAGGTATAGACGCTTGAAACATTCACAAAATATTTAGTTATGAATTCACTTTAAAAATAAATAATTAAATTAAAATAATGAAAAAATTAAAAGAGTGTGTGCTTATGACCGCACGGCAGAAGTGAAAACTTCATTGTTTCTAAACCACTAACCACACACACTAACCTCACAATGTAAACCAAATAATTGTCAAAAGTAACTTTTATTATGTACCAATAATAACTATTAAATTAATAAAGACAATTATTACTTATGAATTGAATATACTAAACACAACAGCGAAGAGCAGCTAACTGTATCTTTCTCGCTCGGGTACACTCGGCGGTCCCGAGTTCACCGGATCGAGCCTTTCACCTCAGAGCGTGACGGATCAGCCTAACAAAAATCCGTGTGCAGTGCGCCAAAATAAGTTTTCACTTCAAAAATATGTAAAGGTAATGTAACAAAATATGTATATTCAAATCCCATGCAACAAACGTGTTTCTGCCTTTTCATAAATAATGTTCCGGAACCCTTCAAGCCCGAGTCTGACTCCCACTTGGTCGGTTTTTATATTACCATATTTCCGAAGATATCCTATGGTATTATGCGATGTAAAGAGCAATTATTATATTATATATGAGATCCTTAAGGCAACTAAATTATTTAATTTGATAAAATATTCTAGTGTATTCGTCTATTTTTTTTTGTGTATTCGTCTAAATATCTTTCCAATTGCTACATAAAATGATATATTTTCTTAGAAATTAATATGGCTATAGCAAGCCATTCTTAAGAAATAGATGCCATCGTGACCTTTTTTGTAGGTAGACCTATAAAAGAGGAACAATCCATCCATACATTGTGTTGTTACATCTCCAAGGGATTAGGCAGCGTATTCGAGTAAACATCTCAGTTGGCTTCATTTCTTACCATTCAAACAATTATCGTCGTATTTCATCGAATTAATACAAAACAGTATCAAACTATTGATATTAATCTTCCTCTTGGCTCACTCTAATTATTGATGGAAACAGCAAAGTCCGTTGGGTAATTTAGAAGATTTCAGTGCACAAAAGACGGCAAGTGATTTTGTTTTATACTAGGTATATAAAAATTCTCTCCCAATGGGCGCTGTAGCACACAATCCTCCATTTTCGGCATCCATGTAGTTATATTGCAGAATTATATGATACAGGATTTATATAATAAATCTGAAAAGACCTTAAACACAATGTGGTATCACATGGGTTTTTTTGTCAACCTTTTTCAATATTTGCGTTTGGTCTATGACAATGATAATATAGTATGTTGTAGATGAGCTCTTCACAAATATGAAACCGTTTGAAAAATTTTACAAATTTTACAAAAATAATTTTCTTTACTTTTGCCTATTAATTCGCAAGGTATCGCATAACGCGATACCTTACGAATTGATTTTATGAATCTGATCTTACAGGAAACTTTAAGGTCAACAAAAGCTACAATATGGCCAAGTTTAAACTCTTCATATTAATTAAAACGGTCGCTTTAAGCTTTCAAATTTTGCGCCTAAACACAGTTTTTTTGCCGGAGATCTACTTAGCCGATTGAAGTTCACTGGAGATTTGGTTTCCAAAAATACACATTTATCATATGAAGCACTTTTTATACAACCTATAGTTTTCTTTTTAAATGTTAAATACCGACAAAATGTACTAAAAACGGTTTTTCACGAATAAAATAAAAACTTGAAGTCGTACAAAATATACGACTTCCTATAAAAAATGTGTACTTTTCAAAAACTTTTTAAAAACAAATCGTATGAGCACCAGTAGACCTCAATCGGTTTAGTATATCCTCAGTAAATTGCGAAAAACCGTGTTTATAGCGCGAAATTTTGAAAGTCTACAACTTACGCTTTAATTAATATGTTGAGCTGAAACTTGATTACGTTGTAGCTTTAGTAGACCTTAAAGTTGTCGCGTAACTCGTGCAAAACCAAATAAATATTTTTGCAATATTACAAATAAAAAAATTCTAAATACTCAACGATGATTTTTCAAACGATTCATATTTCTGAAGAGCTTATCTACAACATAGTATATATTTCATGATCAATAATAACTATTTCAGACCAAACCACCAAAAAGGGTTCCTACCCGGAATTTCAGGATGTCTGGAACACAATTCTTTACTGGCGGAAAGTTTAAAAGATGCCAGATCAAATGAAAAGCAAATAACAGTTTGTTGGATAGACTTATAAAACGCTTTTGGCTCAGTACAACACGAGCTTATGTTGTTTGCACTAAAATGGTATCACTTTCTGTCCATCATTTGGGAAATAATATCCTCTTACTATGGTAAATTAAAGTTTGTGATTAATACCAAAGATGGATACACGCAACGTTTAAATATAATGTGGGTTTGTTCCAAGGTTGCTGTTTATCACCTATAGTTTTCAATATAGTAATAAATATTTTAATAGACAACATTACCACACACGACAAGAAGTGGGGCTATCGGTTTAAGCTAAACGGTAAATATACGGAGTCTATATCCTCGCATTCCCGGACGATTTGGCAATACTGACTCGTAACCCAAAGCAGTGCCAGGACCTACTGCGTAGAGTAGACGATTTCTGTACATGGACAGATGGAATGTGAGCAAAACCTAGCAAATGCTACTGTCTATGTCTGGGTAGGCGGGGTACCAGGTATATTTCATATGACCCAGGGCTTAGTATAGGCGGGGAAAACGTTTCAACTATATCTGAAACCGTGCCTTCCTCAGAAGAAAGATTGACAACAGAGGTTGCACTCCAGCTTTGGACGAATTAATTGATAGTTTCATTATCGATTTAAAAAAGGTAGACCAACAACCAATAAGTAATGTTAAAAAAGCTTGGATCTATGACAATTATTTAACCTCGCGTCTTAACTGGCCGTTTCTTATATATGATATAAACCAGAGCCTCCTCAAAAAACTAGATGCGACTGTCACGAAGACACTGAAGTCGTGCTAAAGCTAGCTCAGTCGGCCGACCCGTCGCCACTATATAGATCCGCGAATAATTTTGGAATGACGCTTAAGAAGCCGTCAGAACTCTATAAACACCTAAGAGTAACTAAAATGCACGTCTTATCGAAATCTAAAGACGAAATAGTAAAAGTCCTTCCAAAAGATAAAAATGCATCGGAGCTCGAATCAGGCCTCCAGTTCCATAAAAAAATCATGATAAGCTCGCAGACTGGTAGAGTAGGTCTAGGTAATATTCAGAGACAAACAGATAAAGAAATAACAAAATCTTTTCTTCAAGCAGACGAAAACAACACCTATAAGGACCTTATAATAAGGTGCACGCAATGAACCTAGAAATGCAAAAGGAATGGGTCAACCTAGGTGAATTTTGTATTCCCATAGCCTTAAAATGGCGTACCATAATATACGACTGGTCACCGGCCTTACTTAAATCTGACCTAAATGCATTCCAGTTGACCCTCCCCGACCACCGCAATCTGGTCAGATGGGGAAAAGCCACAGATAAAACATGTAACTCATGTGGTGAAGCAACTGGTACGGCTAGGCACCTACTAGTGCGTTGTAAGACGCTATTAGACCGGGGTCATTACTCGCGCCGTCATGATAAGGTATTAGAAATCATACTTGAGGCTGTAAGTTTGGCGGTAGCTAGAGCGAAAAAGGATTAACCACAAACCAAAGAAATGACATTGCGTTTGTAAAGGAAGGCTGCTCAAAGAAATCATCTCAAAAGTCATATTCAATTTTGATAGCTGCCGTTGACTGGACAATACTCGTAGACACCTATGAGAAGCACTATAGGATACCGGAGGATGTCTGTGCCTCATCATCCAGACCCGACATATTCCTTTTTTCACGATCGCATAAGCGTGCAGTGCTTGTAGAACACACAGTACCGTGGGAAACTAATATACCTAAAGACCACGCTATAAAGCAAACAAATACTTTGATTTGACTAACGAGTTAACCAAAAACGGCTACGTGGTTAAACTCTACGCCGTAGAAGTAGGAGCAAGGGGAATTCCAGCTAAATCCCTGTACAACTTACTTAAAGACCTCGAATTGCCAAGAGCTTCAGTAAGCTCTTTACTAAATCGTATATCAAAAGCTGCATTGTTGGGATCTTACCAAATTTGGATAGGTAGGGGGGGGGAACACTACTGACGGTGGAGGTGAGCATTGATGCATCACAAGGTGGCCACCCTAAACCTACATCTGGGTCGCAAGTCCCAGTCGCCGTCATGGTGTTCCTCTCTGTACCACGCTATGGACACGGTGAATCCATGGAGTGCTGAGAATCGGATCTCGTTATCATAGACCAATCCCAAATATTGAAAATTTTGAAAAAAAAAAATAGGCTGAAAGGGACCATCACACCTGGCGGCCAGATGTGTTTTGTTGTGATTTCGGGTCCCAGGAATAGAAATCTGGTCATAGTTGCCGGTCGTCGGATTTTGCAAACTCAAAGACCTGTAGCGCCTGCTCTATATAAGGTGTCACAAAATTAGGTCTCTGAATTTGGTGAGATGACTTGGTATCGACAAAATATGTATTTGAAACAAAAAAAAATATCGGGTAAAATAAAAAAAATATAAAACTAAAAATTGAAAAAAAAAACTATACTATGTAGTGATATTTTGAATTTGAGTTCAAAAAGACACTGATGAGATGACTGAGATGTTTTCCGATAAGTATCCCGTTTCCATTTGATGTTCACCCAATCATAAAAAAATCCATAAACCAGGAGGTACCTACTACGCGATATATAACGTGATGTCAAATCACAAAACACAGTATCTGATTCTGACTGACGTGGCAAAAGTTTGAATGTCGTGAATAATCTGAATAGATACGATATTCAGAAAAAGTGTTATAATCTAGAAATTATGCAATAGTACCATTTTTTTTTGCGGAAAACCCCTCGGATACCCCCCCCCCTCGCCGGCCGGCGGGGGCGGTTACGTCGGGCTTGAACCGAATAAAACCACGGCGTCGTCTCGGGTCTACAGACGTCGGGGTGTAAGGTTGCCCATGGCATAATACTTTTAGGTAGGTAATAAAAATGACTATACTGCCAACTATAGCACAACAAGTTTACGTACGATTTGAGCTAAGAGTTAATTAATAGTGAGGCTTTGTGTTCGATTCTCGTTTCAGGCTTAGTGGGTACCAATTGCGTTTTTATTAGAATATTCTCAGTAAATTTACAGATTCTAGCAAAATTATTAATAAATACTAATATACTTACGCTTGTGAAATCTAACATTTAGTTTACGAAATACGAGTAGGTATGTGTGTAACACCTAAAACTTACCTATGAACTCATAAGCGAACATTGGAATTGAAAGACTATTTGTATTGTCTTACTTATAGGCAGGTATATTTCTCGCAAGGCAGGGGTGCAACTGCGCTCAATTGTACCGTGTACAGGCGTGAGTATTAATTAAAAGTAGTACTTAGTAGTAATGTTATAGATTGATACTATGTATCTACACATTAGGAGAATTTACAAAGCATAGAATGTAAGCTGCAAATAGTAATGACGTCAGTTCAAAGCGCTAGACTGTACACACAACCCGCCGACATGTGAATCACCGGTTCATTTGGTTAATATGCGGCTTCACAATATTGCAAGCCGTAAAAGCTTGCCGGCAACTCGGCGATATCAGATTAGCCCATTTATCTCAGCAGTTAGTGACCGAAGAGCATCGCGTTTTGTGTTTTTAGAATATGTTTTCTCAATCCATACACGCTAGTTACTACATGTTTAATGACCTTCATGTGAGTGACTGCCATCTAACTCCCAAATGTCATGGCCAATCCCCAATCTACCTTACTAAAAGGAAGTCAGTTGAATTTTAGAAAACACATAAAATCTATTTTGTTATATAAGTAGGTAAGGGTACCTGTTGAACTTAGGACACTTTTTTATATTTGTATTTTTTAAGACCTGTCAAATAGGCATAGATACAAAGATCAGTTATTCAACTACATAATTCATGAATAAAATCTGTGGATTTTATTCATTAACTGGGCACAAAAGCCGCTAGAAAAAAAAAGGAAATTTGTCAAGGGTATAACAGATCAGATGGTCCTTGGACCGTGCCAGTTTAGTTGGATATACTAGGGTTGAATGAAGATAGATACCAGTAGGAAGATAGGTAAGTAGGCTGTAAAAAGCTTAGTTTTTAATTATACTAATGTCTACGCAAACATTTTCAATTCAGTTAGCCCAATGTGATATACCTTGAACAATGTTCAATGTGCGTAGATAATTGGGGGAGCCATAGTAAAACAAACTAATCGTTTGTTTAAACCGCTTTTATAAACAACTTAAAGTTGAGGTAAATTTGAACATCAATGGTATCTGTTACTTTCATATACTGAGATTTAATTGAGAATAAAAGATTTGTTATAAATGTAAATCACGTTAAATATATAACCAATAACAGTCCAAAAACGTACTTTTGGAGCAAGATATAATTTATATATTATTGGAATCCATACTTGACATTATTACTAATTAATTGACATCTAAGAATCTAATCAAGAACTATCTAAAATTGACATTCATAAATTATCATATATCTGCCCTATTTTGCAGAATAACATACTAATTTTACTGGTGGTAGAAATTTTATGACACAAATTTGTATTAAATTTAATATATGCGTGTTATTTTGTATGCTGTATAGCTGTATTATACTATTAACCTGTGTTCACGAAATAAATAAATGAAATGAAGAAATCATAAATTCTGTTTCTTATCTGAAATCACGCGACGACGGTGAATTTTATCTACCTTCATGTTAGAGTCGACAAACGATGCTTCGACTGCCATATGTAATATTATTTTGAAGCAAGGGAGTTTTATTTTTTTAAATTAGGTTTATTATAGGTACAACACTGTCCAACGTAATACAGGTTCCCCTACTTATTTTCATCAAAGATTTCCATCGATAGGTATATTCCCGAAAGGGTAGACGGAGGTGTATCGACCTCCGTCCTCCATGAGCGCAGGCCTGGGGGTGGCAGGTGAGGCCGCCTGTCACCCCAGCAGAAGCAGGCCGGGACGGTGGGGCGACTAGCGCCCCTTCCCCAAACCGGGGCAAGACGGGGACACCGTGGTTCCCAAACCCGAGGGGGCCAACTCGAAACCGGAGATGGCCCAGGGTCAGTCGGGGTGCGAGGGATATGCTCTATGGGCAACCTTACACCCCGGCGTCTGCAGACCCGAGACGGCGTGCGGTTTTAGTCGGTTCGAGCCCGACATAACCGCCCCCGCTGGCCGGCGGGGGGGTATCCGAGGGGATTTCCGCACGAAAAAAAAAAAAAAAAGGTACACATCTACATTTCTTTAATTAAGTTTTCGGTCCCACGTAATAGGGGGCGATCCTATCCATCAACCGCATAGTTAGCGTGTTATGTAACCATTGTAGGTATAACTCGGCGCTACGGAGTGCTGAAGCATATACTATCTTATAATTTTTACCTAAAATCTCATGTAATACTTAGAAGGATATCACCATTTCTTTTCTGTACCATTGTATAGAAAACGTCCAGGCGTATCGGTGTACCAGGCGTCAAAACGTAACAGACATACAGACAGAGTTACTTTCGCATTTACCCACATCAGTTTGAATAGATATTATACCTTTTTCAGTGGATAAAAACTACAAATGTCATGCCATGTGTAAGACTCACTCTTTTTTCCATTAAAGGTTGATAGAAGTTCGGGACTAAAAGTACGCAAGTTTAGAGTATCCACAACATAACGTACCTAACGTTAAGAACTTCTTCAATAAGGTTGGACTATATTCATTTTAGTGCGTCCCTCACTGGCCCTTCCACTTACATTACATACCTACATTACATTTAAGGATGTTTAACATTTATAGATACATTACTGTAAGTTACCTATAATTTCGTTTCAAATGAAAATAGAGGCATTTCTAACGTTCGCAATGACAATAATCTCATTTTATGTTATTTGTTCGAATAAAAGGAACAAGCATTTCTACTTATCTATCTTACTGCTACATGCAATACATTTTTGTGCAACGTAGGTATATTGTTTGTTTGTTTATCGTTTATTGGTATCACAGGTAGGTTTACAAATAGGTCTTAACATTAAAATACAGATCTCTGTGATAAACCGCATTCAACGGTGTGCAATATGGTCAAAAAGATAAAATAAATAAAATAAAATATACCCAGGCATTAATATTTAACAATTTTGTATGTCATTATCATGCAAATAGTCTGACACACTGTAGTAGGCTTTACATAGTAAAATATACTGCACCTTTTTCTTAAATGATACAATATTTTCTTCATTGCGTATACATTTGGGCAATTTGTTATACAATTTTGGTCCCATACAGAAAATACTCTGGTGCATTAATGCCGTATTAGAATGTACTACGCATAACACATCTCTGTGACGTATTCCAGTTCGCTTACCAAATAGTTGTAGATTCATTTTAACAAACACTACTGTTTCGAAAATATATAGTGCAGGAACTGTAAGCAATTTTAAGGCCTGAAAATGTGGTTTACAACTATTTGTAGATTTTATATGACACATTGCTCTTGCTTCTTTTGGGCTTTAAATGCTAAATCTTTATCCGTAGAATTGCCCCAAAAAATAATACCATATCTTATGGTTGATGACACATGTCCATCATACGCTGTAGTTACAGTGTTACGGTCAGCGATACTAGTGAGTTTGCGTAAAGCATAACAAAACTGGTGAAGCCTAAGACATATCTGTTCTATATGTTGTTTCCATGACAGTTTACTATCTAAGAGCAATCCTAGGAATTTGGTACAGTCAGTTTGACCTATTGTCAGTCCATTATAATTAATATTTAAATTAACGGGATTACATTTTCTTTGATTGAATTGAATTAATTTAGTCTTGTCAATATTGATTTTTAAATTATTATATGTCATCCATTCAATAATACATTTAATTGTCATGTTAATGTTATCTTCAAAATCGTCATTATTATTATTTCCTGTAAATAATATTGTACTGTCATCAGCAAACAATGTCATTTGATACTTACATATTTGTGGTAAATCATTAATATAAACCAGAAATAGAAGCGGACCGAGCACACTTCCCTGGGGTATACCATAACGAGAGAATGCCGGTTCTGATAAGTACGTGTGCTCTGATTTTATAACAGGACAAAGTCTGTTAACCTGTGTTAGTTGTTGTCTACCTGTTAGGTATGATTCCATCAAGTTATAAACATTACCTCTTACCCCATATGCATATAGCTTGTTCAATAATATTTTGTGGTCAACAATGTCAAATGCTTTCGAAATGTCCATAAATGTCGCGATTACCGGAATTCTCTTATCCATACATGTCACTACTTTATTTAAAAAATCATAAATTGCCATATTAATTGTCTTACCCTTTCTGAACCCCATTTGCTGTTTTGAGAATAAGTTGCAAGATTCAAAGAAATGATACAGGCAGTCTGATAGTACACGTTCAAAAATTTTTTTAAATACTGGTTACAGTGCAATCGGTCTGTAACAACTGATATTTTCACGATCACCTTTCTTGAACAGGGGTTTGATTATGGATATCTTTAACTTTTCCGGAAATATACCTTGTTCAATACATTTATTTATTAAGTTGGAAATAACCGGAGCAATTATGTACGAAGTCTCCTTCACTATATTTGTCATAATGCCATCAATCCCAACGCTACGCTTATTTTTAAGTGATTGTATAATTTTGATAATATCAGCTACACTGACTGGTTTTAAAAACAAAGAATTAATAGTACTGTCTATAGGATACCTTGTCAAGGAATTGTTACTTATACTATTTTGACTGACAAAATAATTGTCAAAAGCCGACGCTATTTCTTCAGGGTGATCTATAGTGGTATTGTTTACTTTTATTTTGGTTATGTCATCCTTAGGATAATTTTCTTTTGCTCGGTTTATAATTCTCCAAGTGGCTCTTGTTTTGTTATCTGCCATTTTTATTGCATAATTATTTTGAGCTTTTTGTGTTAACCTTATAATTTTGGCTAGTCGGCTAGAATATGTTTTGAAAATGGTTTTGTTTTTAGAGTTGGGTGCCTTCCTATATTTCCAAAGGAGATCCCTTTTCCTTTTACAACATATTTTAATACCCTTGGAAATCCACGTTTGACGCTTCTTTGTACTTATTTTTAATTTTATGAATGGAAAGCAAAGGTTATAAAACAAGATGAAAGTATCATAGAAATCCTCAAATGCTTTATTGGCATTGATAGTGTCATAGACACTGCTGAAATGAATTTGTGAAAGACTTTCTTTAAACTTCTGAATGTTTTCATTTGAATAATCTTTTCTGTACTTGAACCAATGGTTAATAGTGCAGTATTTTTTTACTGGGCACTTTAGAATTTGAGCTGTGTGGTCAGATAGAGCAAATTCCTTAACCACACTTTTACAACCTCTAAAGTTATACAAAATATTATCTATACATCTCCCGCTGCTTAAACGAGTAGGTTCGTGAATTGACAATTTGAAATTATATTTAATTGTTATATTTAAAAATTCATTAGAATGATTATATTTTTTAAGGTGTTTATATTAAAATCACCTGTAATAATTACAGGCGATTTTACCCTTTTTGGCCCTTTTGTTTTCAATTTTCGATAAAATAGCATTTAATTGATTGAATTATTATGTCTATATCGGATGTATGCTTATGTGGAGGTCGATAAATATTAACAATACATACATTTAAAAGAGGAAGCTCAATAGCAGAACATTCGATGATTCTTGACACGGATAGATTTACTAGATCTGGAAGTGGTTTGAATGTATGATTATTTTTAACCAAAATACAGGAACCAGCCTGTCTCTTTGTTCTTGAGAAAGATGAACCAAGCCTATAACCATTCAATGATAAATGGTGTACATCACTTTGGAGCATATTATGCTCGGTAATGCACAATACATCTATGTGCTGTCCCTTCTCGCATAGGTTATCTAGATGTACCGCCAATAAGTCCTGCTTACTCACTAAACCGTCTATATTTTGGTGTAGTATATGTATATATTTGCTAACGAAATAAATCATTACTGACTACAGTCTTATCAAGAGTTGAGTTGAGAGTCTCAGTTTGTTCATTGCTAATAATAGTCGTTGATTCGTCACAGGTCTGGGTACTCTTATTTACAGATTTAACAACTATGTTGACATTAGTCCGACAATAGTTTTGCCAACTAGTTCTATAGTTTACGTGCAAAATTTATTTTAATAGACTACGACTAATATTAAGCGCAAATTGAGATTTGTGTACTCTATTATAACCATAATTCATATTAAGAAATATAACATTATTATACTTACTACATATAAATCTCAGTTCATAGTTTAGTTTGAACTCATTTAAATAAGGATTATAAGGTATTTCACTTACAATTACATTAGTGTATTAAATTATTAAATTATTATTATTCTCCTTTATTTAACTTTAAATACTTATCAATTATATTTTTAAATACATTCTGTATATAAAAAAACACAAATATATTTAAAAATATATAAAATAGTAGCCCACCGGCATTGGGAACAGGGACCAAGCTACCGGTGGTTAGGGCTCCAGACAGAGGAATCTCCTCACAATACGTGCCGTGTCGAGGAGCACTGCCTTCTGCATCAAGCCCTTAACCCAACTGCCTAACGCGAGCCTCTGGAGATGTTGTTCGAGGCTCTTGGCAATCAGTCCGTGAACCGATACAACTATCGGAACAATAATCGCCGAATCCACACTCCACATGTCGACAACCTCGTGAGCCAAATCCAAATATTTTATTTGTTTTTCTTTTTCGGCTTTCACAAGATTCTCGTCATGTGGAATGGTGATATCGATAATTATTGCGCGGCGCTCTGATCGATCTATCAACACAATATCAGGTTTATTAGCTACAATAGTCCTGTCAGTGATGATAGATCGATCCCAGTACAACGTGATATGCCCATTTTCGAGAACTGCGTCGGGCACATACCTATAGTACGGTACCTCTGATTCCACAAGGTTGTACTTTAGAGCAAGCTGTTGATGAACAATCCTGGCTACTTGGTTATGTCTATGCAAATATTCGCCGTTGGCAAGACGAGAACAACCAGAAATTTATGTCTAAGGGATTCTCCGGGACGGTGGCACGCCCGACATATGTCAACCGTACCATCCTTAAGAATATACTTCCGATAGTTATTCGTCATCACAACTTCGTCCATAATTGCAAAAACAAAACCTTCGGTTTCCCCAAATAGGTCACCGAAGCGTAGCCAAGACACAGATGCTGGTAAGTCTATATCAGACCCATGAAGAGCCCGATAGAAACGTCCATGCAACTCCTTGCTCTTCCATACATCCATGCGGTCATTAATACTTAATACCACAGGTTTGCGCCAGTTCTCTTTAGCCAAAGCTAGCGGGGTGAATCCTTTATCCACCCTTACTACATCACGATGCATATCAGCTTCATTGTGTAGGAAGTATTCCCTGAGGTTGCACACCTCACGGTTATGGAGGGATTTGGCATTTAAAAAGCCACGTCCCCCGCATTTCCGTGGTATGTACAACCTCATCACAGATGAACGCGGATGATGCATTTGGTATGCAGTAAGAAGCGTACGGACTCTCCTATCCAGGGTGTCTAATTCCGTCTGAGTCCACCTGAGTATGCCGAAGGAATACATTAAAACCGGCATGACCCAACCGTTATAGGCGCGCACCTTATTACCGCCTGACAAAAGACTTTTAAGAACTTTTTTCAAGCGGCCAAAGAAACGTTCCCGTAACGATTGCTTCATGCTAGCTTCTGTAATGCCTAACGCCTGCGACATACCCAGGTATTTATAGGTATCGATTGCAGACAGAGACCTCAGTTTTGTCGAATCTGAGAACATCAGATTCCACAATCTCACCTCTTTTCACATACATGACCGCACATTTGTCCACACCAAATTCCATCCTGATAGAGTTACTAAAGGATTCGGTCATCTTTAATAACGCTATCAGTTGGGACTTGTTGGGGGCAAATAATTTAAGATCATCCATGTAAAGGAGGTGGGATATAACCTGACCATCTCTCCGCAATCGACAGCCTAACCCTGAACTCTCCAGCATATAACTAAGAGGGTTCAGTGCCAGGCAAAACCATAATGGACTAAGACTATCACCCTGGAATATGCCCCGCTCTATCCTTATCAGTCCGCCATTCTCGCAGATCTGTTGACACCCTGGATAGCAAAGGACCGTACTCCATTGCCCCATACATGCCTTCAGGAATGTACATAGAGTTGTATCAATTTTATACAACTCAAGCACCCTCATGAGCCATGTATGCGGCACGGAGTCATAGGCCTTTTTATAGTCTATCCAACATGTCGCCAGGTCCTTACGATTGCGGCGTACCTGTTGACTAATGGCCATATCAATTATAAGGAGCTCTTTAGTGCCACGAGCCCCACTCCTACATCCATTCTGAGAGATAGACATTATAGAATTGTCGATTAAATGTGAAGATATTTTTTCTCTCTGGATGGATGTAAGAAGCTTATAGACCGTAGGAAGACATGTAATAGGTCTATAATTTTTAGGGTCCGTAGCACTACCGGACTTGTAAAGAAGGTGGGTTACACCAGTGGTCACGAAATTGGGAATCACTCCTGATTCAAGACATGATTGGAATTGGGATGCCAAACGACCGTGTGAGCTTTTCAGCCATTTTAACCAAAAATTATGCAGTGTCTACGCTCCTCTAGGACGACTGAGGGGAAGGGCCCAGCGCGGGGAGAACTTTTCAATATGGACGGACTTCGACCGCAGCGGCAAACACAAGCGTTGCAATAAAATTTAATAACTTACCTTTATTAAGATAATCGTACAAACCTTATGTAAACTCCAGTAAAATAAACCTTCATCGAACAGTGAAATACCTTTTATTGAAGAGCACCGAATTAACGAACATTTTTGGTGACCCCGACGTGATTTGGATTACTCAACTGGAAGGCGAAGAAATCTCGGAATAAGTGCATCATTGGATCCCGAGGGAAGTACGCCCGTTCCTTATTAATCCATAATTCCCTTCGTACACATAATTGTGCTCAATTTGTATTAATATAGTTCGATAATTCGAGTGTAATTAGCCGTAGTCACAAGTTACCTACAATTTTCGACATACGTACCTACGTACTTAAAAAGTCACTAATATTTTCGTAAATCTGTGTATATAAGCTATAATTAGCAGTCTAATATCTTTATTGTTATTTAAATGTTAAAAAAAATTCATTTAGCAGCGTAAAATTCAATAAATTATCTGCAAATTTTAATATTATAGATTGTGTGTTAACACAGTGCCTAACTCTCGTATTTAACTTGGTTAAATTTGCCTTGTGGAATAGTTCCCAGTCTAAAATATTATAGTAGACACATAGTTTAAACATATTGGCTGACTATTTCAGGGGTTCGTCGGGGAATAAGCCGGCGATTATTAGTAAGTCGAACATTGACACCGCGAAGTGGTTTCCAGCTGCCGTGCCGCGATAGCACAGTGTTGCATCGTGTCGCTGCGCCTGCGACAGCTGCCCGGTACCTACTTGCTGCGTTATCAGCGCGCATTGTTTACGAGGTTGGATTCACTTTATTTAATTATTTTCTAGTTATTTTCGCCCACAATATGACTGATTTAAAGGAACTTCTGAGGTTGAGAGGAAATATTAGGGGCCGTATAACGTTATTTGAGAAGTATTTATCGCCTCTTATGCAAATTGAAAGTGTCACTGAGCGTAATAAATTGATAAACAATGAATTAAGTTTGCGATTAACAAAACTACAAGAATTAACGTATAGTTTCGATGAAACTCAATGTAAAATCGAACAATTAGACCCGGATATCTCAAAACAGATGGCAGAACGGGAGCAAACGGAAAATCAGTTCTTTCAGCTGATTGGGACCGCTCAGGAGTACTTGGACATTTACAACAGTAGTAAAATTAAGCGAGAGGACCAAGTTTCGTGTCATGGCAGTTCCACATCAGTTGCACATCATATTAAACTGCCGCCGTTGAAACTACCTCCTTTCGATGGCGATACAAATAAGTGGCTGCAGTTTCGAGATATGTACTTGTCTCTTATACACAACAATGAAAGTATAGATAACATTAGTAAATTCCACTATTTAAAATCTTATTTAGAGGGTTCCGCTTTATCAGTCATTGGTTCCGTCAATGTTTCAGCAGATAATTATGAAATCGCTTGGTCGTTGCTCTGCGATAGGTATAATAATAAGCGTCTTTTAATTAACGAACACATTAAATGTCTATTTTCGATTGAGGCGCTTACAAAGGAGTCTGACCGGGGCTTACGCAACTTAGTTGATACAATTTCTAAAAATTGGAGTGCTTTGAAAATATTAGGCGAACCAACAGATAGTTGGAGCACACTTATTATTTATATTGGCTCATCAAAGTTGGACTCCACGACCGCGAGGAATTGGGAGGAGTTTCGTAGTAAATTAGAGACACAAAGTTTGGACGATTTCTTTACTTTTCTTAGGCAAAGGGCAACTGTATTAGAAACAGTCTACGTCGCAAAAACAGTAAACAATAATAATAAAAATGAAGGTCGTCACAACTTTGCTAGGTCGAAATCATTCATTTCATCTTCGCTTGATTCACCACACCGTGGTAGTTGTTTGGCGTGCAAACAGGATCATAAATTGTATGACTGCAATAAATTTAAATCCATGTCGATTGAAGAACGCAATGCTAAGGTTTATCAATGGCGAATCTGTAGTAATTGTCTTCGTAATGATCACCAATCCTACCAATGTAAACTGGCTGGTTGCCGCATCTGTAAAAGACGGCATAACACGCTATTACACAAACCCGGTTCATTCCAAAATAACAATAGCTCACGTCAAACTCAACAACCTCAAACACAACAAGGTACTCAAAACAACGTGGATACATCTACGTCTACATCTACATCATTACCTACAACTACTCACTTACCTTCAGATAGTGAAGTCTCGTCGAATGCTGCTGACGCTATTAAACCGTGCCCTCCACCGGTAGTTACAATGTCTGCTGGTGCCTCAAACTTAGCTCTTCTTTCAACGGCCTTGGTTGAGGTGTCAAACAATGGCAAAATAATAAAGTTACGAGCGCTTTTAGACAGCGGTTCTCAATCATCTTTCATTACGGAGGCAGCACAAGCTAAGTTGGCATGTATTAAATATAGGAATCAGTATAAATATGTGTCCGGTCTTAATAATGCAACAATAAGCATTGCCGAGCACTGCAATTTGCAAATTAAATCAACGTATAATGAGTTCACCACTTCTATCAAATGTTATGTCGTTCCAGTTATTACCGACAACCTTCCTCAGACAGAAGTGAGTCTTCATGAGCTAGGTATACCCGGCCACATCGAGTTAGCAGACCCAGCCTTCTTTCGTCCATCAGACATTGATTTATTATTAGGATCTGATGTCTTTTGGGATATTATGGGTTCGTCTCGAGTGCAGCTAGGTCCTAATAAGCCAATCCTTCAAGAAACACAACTTGGGTGGATCGTGGCAGGCCCCATTGGGGGGAAATACTGTAAACCGTCAACTAAAATACATTGCAACTTTAGTAAAGACATACAACAACAACTGGTCAAGTTCTGGGAAATCGAAGAGGTTCCCACTAGTAAACCTTACTCAAGTAGTGAAGATTATTGTGAGAAACTTTATCAGGATACAACATATCGTGACGAAACTGGTAGATACTGTGTTCAGGTCCCTCTTTCTGACTCACCAGATGTTCTAGGCGACTCCTATAATATAGCAAAAAATCGTTTACTTCAAATGGAAAGAAAAATGAAAAGTAGACCTGAATTTAAGCAGGAATATATTAAATTTATGCAAGAGTACGAGAACCTAGGACATATGAGTGAAGTAACTGAACCAGTTCGGGGATGTTTTTTACCCCACCACGCTGTTATTAAGGAAAGCAGCGAAACCACACGCTTACGGGTTGTCTTTGATGCGTCTGCCAAAACGACAACGGGTATTTCGTATAACGATATCCAACATGTAGGACCAGTTGTTCAGGATGACCTCTTCTCCATCCTGCTAAGATTTAGGCAGCATAAATACGTCATAACGGCGGACATTGAAAAGGCATACCGCCAAATTTTAGTGCAGCCTGAACAGCGTCATCTTCAGATGATTTTATGGCGTGAACATGAGGACCAGCCTATTAAAACATACTTACTTAATACAATTACGTATGGTACGTCCTCAGCGCCTTTCCTCTGTACTAGATGCTTAGTTCAGTTAACTGATGATTGCCAAGATAGTAAGATTGCCAATGTAATAAGGCACGATTTTTATGTTGATGACGTCATTACTGGGAGTAATTTCAAGGAGGACTTATGTTATATCATTAACGCTGTCACTGAAACTCTTCATTCGGCACACTTGCCACTACGTAAATTTCGTACTAATGTCAGTTCAGTCCTCCAGAATAATGTAAATTCATTTATTCCAAAGAATCTAGACTTCAGCTCACAGTCTAGTGCGTTGGGTCTTAAATGGGATCCAAGCACAGACACTTTTAACTTTCCTGTCGACATTAAATGCTCGTCTGTAGCGACTAAACGGTCGGTTTTATCAAATTCGGCTAGACTATTTGACCCACTTGGGTTATTAAGCCTATGTACGATCGTTCCTAAAATAATACTTCAAAAATTGTGGATGTCCAAACTAGATTGGGACGATCCTATTCCTACAGATCTAGAGAAAATATGGTTCAATTTTGTGTCAGGGCTTAAAGGTCTAGTTAGTTTCCAAATACCTAGATTCGTGTTAGACAACGATCCTAACGCTATCGTTGAAATGCATACATTTTGTGATGCGTCACAAGACGCATATGCTACATGTGTGTACCTGCGTTCCATTAATAGTTCAGGAAACGTAGTTGTTAACCTGTTATGTAGCTCCGGTGCGAGCTCAAACCATCCCCCGACTCGAGTTATGTGGTTCATTATTGGCAGCCCGTTTGAGCTCAAAAGTAATTAAGGCGCTACGACTTACTATTACGAATATTTATTATTGGACAGACTCCTCCGTCGTACTCGGATGGATTAATTCCCCATCACAACATCTCAAGACCTTTGTGTCAAATCGAGTCGCGGAAATTCAGGAATTAACCTCTACTGGAACCTGGAGCCACGTACCGGGAGTTCAAAATCCAGCGGATTTAGCTTCACGTGGCGTAAATCCAAGTCAAATACACGATGCTGAGTTATGGTGGCATGGACCGTCCTTCTTGAGAGACAGTTCATCAATCTGGCCAGATATCATTAGGCCTACCGTCGATCTACCTGAAATAAAACCTTACACTAACAATTCTAAGACTAAAACTAAGTCTACAACATGCACTAAACCTATAACATGCACTACAACTATAACAAGCACTTCGACTCCAAGCACAACCTGTGACCAGTTGATAAACTTTGAGAAATTCTCAAAATTTACAATTTTATTACGAAGTCTAGCTTATGCATTGCGATTTATCTACAATCTAAAACACTCAGATACTAAAATTACAGGACATTTAACTGCAGAAGAACTTCAATTATCCTTACATCATTTGATCAAACAACATCAGGAGGAGTGTTTCGATAGCGAACTTAGTCTATTAAATAATAAAAAATGCTTACCTTCGAAATCACGACTTCTTGCGCTCAGGCCATTCGTTGATGAAAGGGGCATCCTAAGAGTGGGTGGCCGCATTCAAAATTCACCTGAAATTTTTAGTAAAAAACACCCTATTATATTAGAATCAAAAAATAACTTTACTAAATTGTTATTCTTCTGCGAACATCAAAAATTATGCCACGGTGGTGCTCAACTTCTGCTGGTTAACGTTAGACAAACGTATTGGCCCATTGCAGGAAGGAGATTAGCTAGGTCTACAGTTAACAACTGTAGAACATGTAGAATATTAAGAGCAAAAACAATCGTACCCATAATGGGAAACTTACCATCAGCTCGAATCACTCCTAGTTTCGCCTTTGAGGTTGCAGGGGTTGATTTTGCCGGACCATTCCCAACACGTGACCGCAAGGGACGTGGTTGTAAGATTATTAAAAGCTATTTATGTATATTTGTTTGCTTTGCAACTAAAGCAGTTCATTTAGAAGTCGCATCAGACTTAAGTTCTGAGGCTTTTATTATGTGTTTAAATCGTTTTATCTCTCGCAGAGGTAAACCAAGTGAAATTCATTGCGATAACGGCCGAAATTTTGTGGGTGCAAATAACGAATTTAAGAAATTTCTTCAATCTTGCAGTGAATCGATCTCGTCATATGCTGCTAGTGAATTCATCACATTTAAATTTTCGCCAGCTTATTCTCCACATTTTAACGGGCTGACTGAAGCTGGAGTTAAGGCCGCTAAAAATCATTTCACTCGTATGATAGGGAATACTAACCTTACTTTTGAAGAATTAGCGACTTTATTCGCACAAATTGAGGCAATTTTGAATTCCCGACCTCTGACTCCCCTATCATCCGATCCCACAGACCTCTATCCTTTGTGTCCAGGGCACTTTCTGATCGGCAAGCCACTCACATCCTTACCGTCTCCGGCACTGATTGATTTAAATCCACACCATCTAAGTCGATATGAGAGAATCGAGCAGATTCGTCAGCAGTTCTGGGAGAGATGGCGCACAGAATATTTAAACGAGCTGCAACAGCGCTCAAAATGGCGAACTAGTCATGGACAATTAGCTGAGGGCGATATGGTGGTGCTCAAAGAAGCCAATCTACCACCACTCAAATGGCGCTTGGGACGCATCCAACGGCTGTACCAAGGACCAGATGGCGTTGCACGCGTGGCGGACGTCAACACTTCAAAGGGTGTCATCCGGCGTGCAATCACAAACATTTGCCCACTATCTGACGGGCAAACTTACAGAGACGGGCAAACTTTGTAACTTCGAGAGAGACTACTCAAATCCCGGAGTCTTCGAGGGGGGGAAGATGTCTACGCTCCTCTAGGACGACTGAGGGGAAGGGCCCAGCGCGGGGAGAACTTTTCAATATGGACGGACTTCGACCGCAGCGGCAAACACAAGCGTTGCAATAAAATTTAATAACTTACCTTTATTAAGATAATCGTACAAACCTTATGTAAACTCCAGTAAAATAAACCTTCATAGAACAGTGGAATACCTTTTATTGAAGAGCACCGAATTAACGAACATGCAGTCCGTCTGGTCCCGCTGACTTCCAGTTAGGCAACAAACGGACTGCATCGGTTACATCCTCTTGAAGAATGGTAACCGGATCCATGATCTTAATAGGCTCACACGATCGCTCAACATCCCGCATCCAATCACCTTCTGTATGACTGACGGGCATCGACCAGATATTACGCCAAAATGTATTAGTAATATCATCATCTGGTCGACGCACGTCAGTCTCAGTCGAAACAGGGCGCTCCCAATCTCTGTAGACCCACCTTTGGTCCCTTTGGAACGTGCGATTCTGAGAATATCGCTCCACTCTTTTTTTATACCGCCGAATCCGGTTTGCCCACGCATAAACTTTTTGTTTCAGGTACCTAGTCGATACGCTCTGTGACTCGTGCCAAAAATTCTCGAGGCCTAATGTCAGACCCCGAGAACGCTCGACTCACAAAGCGCATCACTCTTGGGCGCGTATTTCCCGACCTGAAACAAATGAGCTTTCCAATGAGTGCCCTAGTCTCGGTAATACGTTGCTCAATTCTACATTGCCAAGCCGGCACAGCAGATTTCGGTCGAGTAGCAATGTCGCACTTTTGAAAGTGAACATTAGCTACTCGACATACTGCGACGGCCGCGCAATATAAAATTGAACGTGTATCACCGAGATCTTCGCTATTATCAAAATAATCTGATAATAACGAATCCAGGGCACACACTAGCGCTACATTCTTTATTATTATTATTATTATTATTAAAAATTAAATTATTAGTGTTATTTACACATTTTAACCATAAACTTATACTAGATAGAAACTCAAATGGATTATTGTCATTCATACCACACAGGATTATTATATAGTCATTTTTCGTCATGGTTGAAATAAAGTCCTTGTTCGTGTTATCAATAATATGAGATGTCTTTGCATCTTTTTTCCATACACAGGTAACTTGATATTTGGATCCTAGTAGAGATTGCAGCGATTTGCACACACTTCGTCCCTGTTGATCCGCTAATATGAGAACTTTACTGGCTCGAATTAAGCTTCTTGTAGTATTTGACTTGAGTTCGTGTTTAGCGCTATTCGTTGTAGTTTGTGGTGTTGAAGAAGTACGTTTTTTAAAGCTCAAGCGCGTGCGCACAGCATCGATATTTATAGAACTTTCATTACAATGTTGCTGTGGCGTGTCCGTAATTCTAGATAATGGACTAGAGTTGCTACTCGTCGCGAGAGAAGATATATTTTTCATGTTTTTATGTTTACTTATAGACTTTGGGGTATAATTGTTTAAGTTAGGATCGTAGACGCCAATCTTCTTATACAGTTCTATTATTTTGTTCGCTTTATCAAAATTTGTTTTCAGCTGTACGTTTTCGTATGATAAATTATCTATCTCGCGATGTGCGCATTCCTGGTCAGTAGTTAACTTACTCATTTTTATGTTCATTTCATCTATAATCTCGTTATCCTGTATCGATGTGTTCGGAAGGCTCATTGTAGTGTTATCGAACAAGGATGTGTTTGATGTATTTAAGGAAGTCGTAGTTTGGTGATTTCTAAGTGTAACGTATTCGTCCATGATGAGTAGTGCCCTCTGTTTTTGTTACTTTAGTATAAGATTCAAAATAATTTATCACTGAATAACTCGCCCATACAATGAAACAATCACACTTCTTTCCAAAAAGCTATTCGTAGAACCGGGGATCGATCCTCAGTGCATTGAATTCTAAAGCGCGTGGTATACCAAACTCGCTACGGAGACTCGTAATAGATTCGTTGAAATAGTCGATCGGTTTCATATCCTTTTTAAATATTGTTGCTCAATGACTCATGCTGAAAATTTTATTAAGATTCGAGTGATATAGTATTGTTGTACCCTGATTTTGAAATGATCACTTATTTTGCAGTTTTTGGGGATTTTGGTTTGTTTACATGAACAAATATGAGCGTTTTAGGGTTTAATTTTGTTCTTGACGTCCTTAAGTTTTATTTTTGCACATATTATTTGTACACATACACTTTTTTGCTTTTTATTTCACTTGTTAGAAATATGTACTATTAACTGAATTAACGTAATCCCCCTTCACTTTGATGATTGGATAACAATATCACTGACGTTTTAGACACAACACATTATTTATTTGATAAAATTAAGCTGTTACTATATCTAAAACTATTTTTTTAAATAAATTTTACGGAGCTTAATTTTGACTTGACAGCTAGCGCCATCAACCTTCTGACAAGTCATGAACCGATGCTGGACTACAAAAATAATAAAACTCGTGGCTGACAATCTGGATATTCGCGAATCCGTACAACTGAGGTTTAGATAATCGAGTTTAAAAGTGTGCTTTGGTAGTTATTATATTATAAATATATTAGTCAGTGCTGATTTGTCACCGTAGGCCTATGACTATGTAGCTACTTTTATTGTCTATACTAGAATAATCATTTATTAAAGCGAATCGTCAAAGTAGACATATAGATCCGTTTGCACAATAAAATTCAAATAATTTCCATCAACAAGGCACAGTGTTTGTTCTTTACCACTGTGATCAAGCTATTTTATAGGTTGGCGAAAACTTCTTAATTTTTAGTTAGGTTTTTGTCTATTTAGGACAAAAAACAAAAAAGTTTTGCATAAGGACAATAATTTTATGCATAGATATATATCTATACATCTATACAGAAGTCGAGTGAAGTCAATCGATCAATTAGCCTATCGCCGTCCACTAAGAGACAGGCATCTCCCAATATGCGCCATAGCACAGGTCACTTAATATTTGGAAGCCATCCATAGCAATTGATCCTCCACCTTCCGCAGAAGAAAAATATTCTCAATCAATTTATATACGGACTCTAACTAACAACTTAGTTAATTAAATTATTCGTACACTTACATACGACGATTACTATATATACGATATACTGTTACGTGCGCGGGGTACAAATTAAATGCCGTTTACACAACAAAGAGGTTTATTCGCTCACCACAAACTAGACAACTAAATAATTAGCAGACACAGTACTCTTCAACAGTTCAAGTCGCTCAGCAGTTCACAGTAGTCCACAGTCGTTGCTTAAGTCTCAGGTATAACTCTCTTGGGGTGTGTGTTGGGTAACCTCCTCGAGTGTCGTTCCGATTCCGATCCCGCTGCAGTCCGGGGGGAACGAAATCGGAGCGGCCGGTACACCCTGGGCGGCGATCAATGGCTTCCCCTTCATGGGGTTGGCATTGATCGTCGGCTAATACCCAACGTGGCGGGAACACATCGCTCTCCGTACTCCTCTGATTTCAGAGGAGACAGGATGAGCGATGGTGTTTGTGGCTGAGGCCACCATAGGGTCCTGGGGGATCCAGGGGCGGGTTAGCCCACTGCTAACGCAGGGGCCGACGGGCACTTGTGCCGCCGCCGGTGAGAGAGGACTAGCCATCCTCTCGCGTTCCGTAATCGGCAGGTGATCAGCAACGACCTGACTGGTGGCTCCAGAAGGGTACGCTGTGAACTTGCTGACCGGAGGGCTTGCCTTTATTGGCCGGCCCACGACAAGGAAAAGTCTATAACACCCGACAGCGAAGTCGTAAAAACCTATGGATACTAGCTGACCTCCATAGTACATAGACTTATCCAGGTGCAGGGGGCTCCGCCTAGATGGACCACCTTTCCCCCATACTCGTGGGATATGATTTGAATATAAATCCAAACACTATCAGAAAACCGGACGGAAAAATAAATAACAAGAAAATGGCTACGAATATGGACAATGAGAATGACGGAGTCTGCGCAGAGATCGCGCAGCAGTCATGCGTGGAGGTGACGCTAAATACCTCGGCGGTGTCGGAGAGTTTCGACACCGCCAACGAGCGAAGCAGGGCGAGCAGCCCGGCGGGTCTGGGCGTGCCGCGGACCCGCAAGCGCAGGAGGCGCGCAAAGGTTCGGGCGGGGGAGGACGTTTCGGACGAGGATTTTACCCTCACCGGGACGACCTCCTCCTCCAGTAGCGACCAGGCGAATCCGGCGTCCAAGGTGGCTGCTGGCCGCCGAGGGGCGCGTGGTGGCGTGAGGGCTGGGCAATCCACCCGAGCCCCCTCTGCTCTTGGAAGTGCCGTGAGAAACTCACCGCCGAGGCCTTCCACCTCAGCGGTGTCGGTGTCAGAGCCATGCGGGAGGACGCGGTCACTCATGGAGAGACTCCAGAAGGTGACCGCGTCCTTCCAGGGGTCGCCAAACCCTGAGCAGGAGGCGATGTTGCGCATTGTGCTCGACATCGCCTCCGAGAATGAGGGCCTGGCGGCGCAGCTAGCCGAGTCCCGTCGGGAGACGGCTCGACTAGCTGCAGCCGTCGAGGAGCTCAAGAGGGGGATGGCGAGCTCGGCTCAAACGGCGCAGCGGGCGCAACCGGTGGAGCCGACGCGCGTGACTCGCTCGTCCGCGAGTCGGTCAGCGCAGCCTGCACAGTCGGTGCGGCCGGCGCAGCCGAGGGCACCGTCGGCGGAGTCCTGGCTCTCCTATGTGGAGGCGCTGGAAGAGCGGATGATGTGCCGGATGGAGGCCCTAATGGACTCCATCCGCCGTCCGCCTCTGGCGCCACCAGCGGCCGGCTACGCGGCTGTAGCCCATAGGGGCCCCACCCGCCCGGCAGTGGGTGCGGGTGCGACCCTGCCGGTCCCGGCTCCTCAGCCCCCTCCCGCTCAGGGTAAGGGGAAGGGCAAAGGCAAGGGGAAGGGCAAGGGGAAGACGTCCCCAGCCCTGGCCCCAGCCCAAGCCCCAGCCGTGGTTCAGGCTACCTCCACCCCATTGGAAGGGGGCTGGGAGGTGGCTGGAGCCAACAAGAAGAGGCGGAAGGCCGCCAAGAAGGCCGCCAAAAAGGCCAGGAGGGCCGCGGCCGCCGCGAAAGCAGCGCCGGGGAAGCTCCGTGCCCCCCGCACTACGGCCGTCGTCGTCACCCTGACGGCGGAGGCAGCGGGGAGAGGCATGGGGTATGCCGAGGTGTTGGCCAAGGTGAAGGCCAACGTCGACCTCAAGGTCCTCGAGATCCCGGGCGTCCGGTGCAAGAGCACACGGACAGGAGCCCGACTTCTCGAGGTCCCTGGCGCCGCCAGTGGCCCCAAGGCCGACGCCCTAGCGGCTCGGCTGAGGGAGTCGCTGGACGCAGCCGACGTCCGGGTGTCCAGGCCCATTAAATGCGCAGAAGTGCGCATTACGGGCCTGGACGACTCCGTCACGGCAGAAGAGCTCAGGCTCGCCGTGGCGGAGGCCGGGGACTGCTCCCCGGACACAATTAAGGCCGGAGCTATACGCTTCGGCCGCGGTGGACAGGGGGCAGCAGTTGTCGGCTGCCCTATCGCGGCGGCCCAAAAGGTCGCAGACGGGCGGAGCCTCCTGGTGGGAGGCTTCCTGAGGGCGCAGGCACGGCTCCTGCAGGCCCGACCGGCCAGGTGCTTCAGGTGCCTGTCGGTGGGCCATGTGGGGATGCACTGCACGGCGGAGGTAACGGCGCGTGACCGTTGCTTCCGCTGTGGCCAGCCCGGTCATAAGGCCGGCACGTGTAGCGCCCCGTTGCACTGTTTCAGATGTGCAGCGGGGGGCAAGCCGGCTGACCATAGGGTTGGCAGCAAGGCCTGCGCCGGAGGGGAGCCGAAGCCGGGAGGCTGGCCTTCCGCCCCTAGTTCGCAGCGGGATGCGGAGATGGGGGTCCCAAAATGGATCCTCAACTCCGCATCCTGCAGGCGAACGTGGGCCACGGTGCCTATGCTCAGGGTCTTCTGCTCCAGAGCATGGCACAGTGGGCCATAAATGTCGCCGCTGTCGCCGACCCATACACCCACCGGTTCCTCGGGCCTGCCTGGGAAACCGCGCTGGATGGGTCGGCGGCACTGGTGCACACCCCTGCCGCCGGCAGCCCCCCTCTTGCCGTCGTTGCAAGGGGACCCGGCTGTGTGGCGGCGGCGGTTGGCGATATAGCGGTCGTGGCCGCTTATATCACGCCGAACCGAGACCAAGCTGCATATGAGCAATGGCTCCGTCAGCTGGCCGTCGTCGTCAATGCCTGCCAGCCCCGTCCGGTCCTTGTGCTCGGGGACTTCAACGCCTGGTCGTATGCCTGGGGTTCCTGACACGAAAGGGGCGCGACGGGGCATAGAGGCAGAGCACTGGTGGACTGGGCCGCACGACTCGGCCTAGTCCTCCTAAATCGGGGAGCCGTGGACACGTTCGTGACTTCGAGGGGTAGCTCCATCGTGGACCTATCGTTCGCGAGCCCCTCGTTGGCGCGACGTGTTCAGGGCTGGCGCGTCGTTTTGGGGGGGACACAAGTTCGGATCACCGATACATTCGGTTTGACGTGTCCCCCCCTGCGAGCGACGCGCCGGCTGTACCGGCTCCACCCGAGCCACGTTGTGCGCTTAAGCGACTTGATCGGGAGCTCCTCCTGGAAGCCACCATCGTACAGGCCTGGGCCCCTGCGCAGATTTCCGCACGATAAAAAAAAAAGGTATAACTCTCTTGGATCACTTCGGTAAGATGTGTTCGCTTTCACTTTCGAAAATAAACTAACTCGTGTCAAGAGAGTCATCACTGCGTCCCCTAAGGGGCGCGTGGAAGCAGTGGCTGGGGTTTGTACCCATCTTTGCGGCGTCCTTCGCAGTGCCTGGAGAGGCACCGGTCCTGGGGGCGGGGGTTTTTCCCCTTTGGCTTGTGACGCCGGTAGGCCGCTAGACTTCACGCCGCCCGGCGGTCAGCCCGAGCCGGGTGAGATCACTGGTTACCCAGTGAAGGCCCAGCTCCGGGCGACCAGCGACGGGGCGGCGGCTTTCCTGCGATCTCCGGCGTCCGTTTTTATTCTTCTCCTCATGGGCGGGCGTCCGGCAGGCGCTCCGCCAGGCTCTCCAGCGTGACGTTGATACATTTAAGTATCGACGCCGCGAGGTCGTCGTCTTCGAAGTCGGCCAGCGTCAGCTCCGCAATGAGCGCCTGCGCTGCCGCCAGTATGGCGGAGGGGCTGGTCGCTGGGGCGTCCGCTGCCGTGGCCGTCTGCGTGCGCTTCGCCTTCCTCGGCGTGGGGTCGGTCTGGCACGCCTGGCTCGCCGTTTCCACCAGCTGTAAGGCGGGCTGCGGCGGGGCGGGTGGCACGTCTTGCGACGTGGGTGCTGCTGGTGCGGCGGCCTCCTCCTCCGTCGCAGGCGTCTTCCGGGACCTTTTGCCCCGTCTTCTTCGGCGTCTTCCAGCGGAAGAGGTTGCGGGGTTTGCCCCTCGGGTGGAGGGCGCGTTCGCCTCCGCCATGAGCGAGGCGCCTTGCCTCTCCCCGAGAGGCTGTGAGTTCACCGGTGCGGGCCGATGCGGTCCGCCGGTGACGGCGGCTGTGCCCGCCTTTTTGTTACGGGCCTCGCGTCGGAAGACGGGGCACCGGAAGTGGTTGGCGGGGTGTTCGCCCTTGCAATTGGCGCAAGTGGCGGGTTGCTCCCGCGGCCGAGGGCAGTCCCGCGCAGCGTGTTCACCGCCACACCGCACGCAGGCCTGCGCGCGGTGGCAGTGATGGCTGCTGTGGCGGAACTGCTGGCAGCGGTGGCATTGCGCGGGCTTGCGCTTCCCGCGCCAGGCTTCGAAGCGCACCTCGGGCATGCCGAGGAGCTCCTTCACCTCGTAGATGTCGGGCACGACTCCACGGGTCTTCTTCAGGACTGCCAGGAAGATGCAGCCGGGTCGTCCGCCGCGACCCCGAATAGCACGAATGTATTCGGGGTCGAAACCCAGCTCGCGAAGCTCGTCTGCGATCTCTTCCGGCGTGGCGTTCACTGGCAGCCCTCGAATGGCCACCTTTACCCCTCTGTCCGAGGGGAGAGAGTAGGAGTGCCAGGCGATCCCCTCCTGGCTCTCCAGAGCGATGAAGTACGCCTGCAGTAGGCGGTACTCGTCGGCGTCGAGTGGGAGAAAACGCAGCCCCTTCCCGTAGGGGCGCACGTTTGGCGGTCTTCCCAGTTGGGCCTTCAACTCCCGCAGATGTCGGGCGAAGTTAGGCAGCTCCTCCACGATGATCGGGGGGTACCTCTTGCCTCGTCTATCTGCGGGCGCTGCGGTTGCAGCTTCGGCGGCGGCGGGGGCGACGTCTCCTTGAGACGCGGCGGCGCTCGAGTTACGCGCCTTGTGGCGCTTGGCGTCTTCTTTTTCGGCGGAGTCGGGGCTGCGCGGGCGACGCGCAGGTCCGGGGGCCGATGGGACGGTTTCCATCGGCGTCAGCTCCGGCTTGGAGCGACGCCTGACGGAAAGACGCAGGTCCGGGGTGTCCGGGGCTGCGGCTTCGGGAGTTCTGGGTGAGTCCTGGAAGGACTCAATGGAGGCGAATGAGCTCTCCATGTCGTCGAAAGAGGGCGCGTAAGCCCACGCGCGCGAGGCTGGGGACTCGCGGGCATCTTGGCGCGGGGAAGCCGCGGCCTGCTACCTCGCTACCGGCGTCCGGATCGCCTTCGACGTCGACGCCGTCACGGACGGCGGAGTCGAGGCGGGCGAAGCGCGCGGCGGCGGTTGCGGAGCGGAGCTCGGGCTCGCACGCGGCGCGAGCGCCTGCGCTGGCGCAGCGCGAGATGCGCTCAACCCGCCCGGCGGCGCGCGGGGGGGAGCGGACGTCCTCGATGCGCCTGCGGTCGGCGCACTGGCGAGCGCGCGCGGCGGAGTCGGCGTCTCCTTGGGGCCGGATACCGGTCCCTTGGAGGCGGTGTAGCCCTTAGAAGGGCTTTTTGGTGGGGGTCGGGGGTCCCGGGGGGGACTCCGTACCCGAGGAGGCAGTTTTGAAGAAGGCGTCTTCTTCATGGCTGGCTGAAGAAAGCAGGAGCACAGCCGCGACCCGACAACGAAGCGTTAGGCTGGGCGTGGGCGCGCGCGACACGTCCGGTGACTACGGCTGCGTCGAATACAGACGCAACCGTATGCACCGGCAGTAAGCGCGCGAGTGCGGGTCCGAGCGGCGAAGTCCGAGGTAGTAGGCTTGCAGGCGTTCTTCCTCGGAGGCTCCGTGCGACGATCCACTAACTCGTGTCGATAGCCGGGCGCCCTTTTATAGCTCTTAATAAAGAGGGTAGAATATTCCGGAATCATCTAGAGATAAGGCACTAGAGCGTTCGAGAATAGTAGGTATTTACTGGGGCGTTCGAGAAAACAAGTACCTACACAGTCGTGCCGACGATAGAGGTGAATGCCTTGTTATCGCGATTTGTAGGTAAAGTAGGTATAGGTAGAAAAAGGGCTTGTGATTTTGTATTGACTTTTCTGGATTTTTCTAAACGGATCGATAGAGTACTTCGACATTAACAATGCGTTTGTTAAATTTCTAGAAGATTCGATAACTACTTATTTCCAAGATATCGACGATCGTTGTAACAATACTATACGATTCGATTGAAAATTGCTGTTTCGATAACATCTTGAGTGTGATAATTTTTTTATGTAAGTGGATTAAAAACTAGGTCAAAACTTTTGTATAACGCTTGCTTGTAAAACTTGCTACGTATTGCTAAGTAGGTATTCCAATTCATAGTAGTGGCTTGTGACTGAAAAACTAACCCATTGAAAGAGCGGCGGCAGGCAGCACTCGTAATTTGTTACTAGATGTAGTTGTTAGAAGGTTCGTGCAGTCTCGCGGCGCTTCTTTTCCTTTATATGACTATGGACTTTAAGACACTTACATAAGATTCGTGGCCGCTGCCGGCCACTGGTACAGTACGGTCTACCACATCACATCACAAAACATAAATAGAAACATGCATTTAAAAGAAACTGGGTTGAAAGGTAAATAATACCTAAGCTCATAATAGCGTTTTTTCGTATCTTACAATATATGAGCGTAGCTACTTATTATCGAAGCGTAAGAGCAATCGAGTGCTCTACGGTGCCGGAACAGAACGGACCCGCGTCCTAGACGTGTCTTTGTAACGCCCTGCGCACTCCACCGTGGCGTGATCAAAGAGGTTAATGGGCTAGAAGTCAGCTAATCTATAACATAAGTGAGCTAGCTAATCTGTAACATTTAAGGTAATAAGTAATATCTCTATTGTACACCAAGTATAAAAAAGGTTCAAAATAAAAATTTTGAGTGATTTGTACTATTCGTGACATTTATCACACTTTATTACCTATAAGAAAAATAAACACTTCTGCTACTATGCTTATTTGAGTAAGTACTCGTTTTATTTACATAATCCTTTAGAAATGTATTGGTGTGAATTGTCTATCTACCCATCCCCTTTTGGCAAATTGCTCTCAATTTCTATTAAGGGCCCTTGGATTAGGCGGTGATTGTCGAAGGAGGGTTGACGCTTATAACCGCCGACCCAGATAATAACTGTAAATGTACTCTTAAAGATTTCTGAATTTTACTTGGTTTTTCTTTCTGCATTATTATTTTTTCATTTGCGTAGTGCTTTTGGAGACGGCCCCACGGTATTTAGAGACAGCGGCAACTGCTTTGCATTAGGTGTTTCATAGACTTGTATACCAATTTAGTAGCATAAAAAATTGACACTCTGAACGTAAATGATACGCTTTACTACGAATTCAGAGTCTTATATTATACGACTTCTTAGGTTCAAATCTGTCTAAGAATAAAGCTGGACGCACTAATCTCTGGAAGTAGGTACCTATATGTGCGATTTGAAAAACTGTTTTTGCATTTGATAGTCCACTTCTACTGAGAAATAAAAATAAAGTTCGAGCAAATTACGGTTGAATACGACTGCAGTTGACAAAACTGTGGGGCACAACTAGTGATTGATAAAATTCAAACACTTTTCTCATCAAGTTTACAATGTAAATTTTATGCAAAGTATTTATTACACAGCCTATTAAAATAAGATAAGTAAGAAGTATCAAACCATCATCCTCGAGGTATCTAAGTTCATGTTACAAATAAGCACTGTTCATTTTATTATTGAAAGGCGTAGGCCTCCCATTCCATATTTATAAAATAATTTACACAAAAAGGGCTCTTGAAAGTTCAAAAACATTTGCCTTAAAGAATGTTCTTTTTAAGTTTTTTATTAAATTTTCGTGACGGTTTAATTTATTCCAGTAGGTAATACGCGTACATCACGTATTTTTTAACACGGCCTCGTAGATTTACTCCTTTAATTAAAAACTTTTAGCTCCTACTAAAAAATAAACTAACATAACATATCTAAATTAAAACAAAAGGAATAAAATACATAGGTACTAAAACGATAATGAACGTCAAATCTTCATTTTGTACTATTAAGGGCCCTTGCGTACTTATATCAATGGCGCAAGAAGGCGCTGGAGCGGGGCCATAGGCAGGTGCTCCGAGAAATCATTTCTCAGCAATCCCAACTCCGCCATGAACTCATGGAGACATGGAGGGTGCGATTTGAGCAACCAAGGTGCGGAGAATCCACCATCGCGGTGGTAAGGCCGGTCATGGAGGAGTGGTTGAAGAGGCACCACGGTGACCTCTCCTACCGGATGTCCCAGATAACTACCGTACACGGGTGCTTCGATAAGTATCTGTGACGCATCCGCCGGGAGACAACGTCACAGTGCCAGCACTGCGAGGATCCTGGCAAAGACACGGCGCTCCATACGTTGATGGAGTGCCCAGCGTGGGCGAGTCAACGCCAGGATCACGTTGCGCTCCTGGGCGCGGAATGGTGAGAGCCGTGGTCTCCGACGGGAGCAAGTGGCACGCCGCCGCCTCTTTCTGCGAGCGGGTAATGCGCGCGAAAGAGGCGGCGGAGAGGGAGCGGGAGAGTAGAGCCGCAGTATGCGGCGAGGACGCCGCAGACTCGTCTACGCCCGGAACTACCGACCTCCATGATAGGGGCCTGAGGACGGCAGTTGGCCGACTCGCCATCCTTACAGAAGCAGGCCAAGACGTAGGCGTGTCGTGTGTGTTCCTACACACGCCTGCCAACTAACCGTCATGGGATAAAACCCGACCCCACCAGACGAGGCCGTGGTGGCGGCCATAGTCCGCCGGTAACCCTGGGGTTATCCTTTCGAGGGCTTACCAGGGGTGCCCGGTAATGGAAACCTGGGGAGGACGCCGCTGGAACAGATGGGATGAAGCCCGTGGGGGTTTCCACACTTTAAAAAAAATAAAAAGGCTACTGATATCGATGGGTACTACATACCTGTTATGGTAATCATTTAATCATATTCATAATTAGAACAAAAAAATATAGCGTCATCCGAGTTTCTTTTCCATAATGTGAAAGTCCTGTAAAGAATGTTTACTTCAACGGATCATTTACTTAATAATGAGGCTTGAAATTGCGTTCTTATGGTGGCTATTTATAATTTTAAATAATTTGCGAAAGGAAGTGAAGTGTGACAAATGTTAATGTGAATGTAAGTAATTCATAGGATATTACTTCTACAAGATTTAATAATTTTTACTTATCTAAATGTATATTTCGATTAACTTGCTATTTGTTTTACATATCTAAATATAGTTGTACACCTGTTTAAAAGGTACCTGCTAAATACTGCTGGCACCTACTTATCAATTTGTGTGCTGACATTACACAAAGAGAAGAGAGCATCTCCTATAGAGATATTGTGTAATATATAAACTTGATGTCGAGTCTCACTCAGACAATAAGATTACTTCTAATAGATTTTGTTCGGGGAGCTCGCCATTGACGCTATCAGCACGCGACTGTCCGAATTGGGCAATCGGTCACTGATAGAGCCAAAAACGAGATCGCTGATCATACCCAATCTGATTCAGTCTACATCAAGTTAACACAAGAATGAACTTCATTGAGTACAACGTGAAAACTTGGTTCGCAGTTTGGTTAAATAGATTTTCAATAGTGGAATCCAGCGTAACTGATTTTCATGGAGTTGGTTGTTATGTATCAACCTATTTTTTAATCCGAGTAGCTTGTTTAGTATGAAATCTATTTTTAACCAACTTCAAACAGAATGATCTATGTAGATCGATGTTACCACCGTTTATGAAACGATTTTAAAAATCTTTAAAAAAAAGGGTTGGTTTAACTTCAAGTTAGTCCCATATAATTTTATTAGTATTTTGACCTGGACTCCGGAGATACAGCATAGAAAATGTGAAATAATTGAGGTATACTTAAATGTATGATCGAACATGACGTCAATTAATTTCAAATATCATATGTTTGATTTGGAATTCATATCTTGAAAGGACGTATATATTGTTGCTGATTCTGCTGTTACAAATCTCTATAAACTAGACTACCTTTTTAATAAAGTCTAGCCGACGCGACGCGACGGCACATAGAACAGAATTTCGAAATTCAAATGAAATAGTTTGATTGAATGAGATGAGCAACGGAATTAACGCCATTGTGTGAATTCAATAGCAAATTACAGATTTGTTTTAAGATGCTCCCTCACCGCGAGCATTCGTCTGTATTCTGTTACGTCACGTTACAGGTTTGACCATTAGATAGGTACATCAGTGAGGAAGTGGCAAGTGGAGTGGAGACTGGAGTTGAGAGGAGTGGATTGGAATGGAGTGGACAGTGGAGTGTAGAGTGGCGTGGAGAGTGGAGTGGAAAAATCACTAGAGAGTGGAGTGAAGAGTGGAGTGCAGAGGAGTGGAGAGGAGGGTGGAGTGGAAATTCTAGTGGAGAGGAAAGTTGAGTGGAGTTACCAAAACAGCTCATCTCGACACGGATAGATTAGATTATAAGTGTGATCTCTTCGTGTTAGGCTACTTGTGACAAAGCACGTAGCACAACCACCTCATTCACTAAGCTGGAAAGTTAACCTCACCTGCAAGCTGGTACTCCAACTGATTGACGGACGAGGCTATGACGCAGGTTATCCTCTCCGGGTTGGGAGGTCAGACGGCAGTCACACCCATAAAAGCCGTATAAGCCAAATAAATAGGAGAGAAACAAATAAAGAGTAAGCAATCCCGGGACTCCGCCCCCTCGGGTTTGGGAACCACGGTGTCCCCGTCTTGCCCCGGTTTGGGGGAGGGGCGCTAGTCGCCCCTACGTCCCGGCCTGCTTCTGCTGGGATGACAGGCGGCCTCACCTGCCACCCCCAGGCCTGCGCTCATGGAGGACGGAGGTCGTTGAGCGACCTCCGGTGCCTGAGTCGCCTGCGACGCGCAGCGAGCATGTTGCGGGCTCGGCGGGCCGGGAGAGTTCTGAACCTCTCCCGGGCGCGCTCCGCCATCTCCTTCGCGAGCATTACATGCTCGCAGAAGGAGGTGGCGGCGGCCCACGCGCTCGCGCTCCGCACCATTGCCGCAATCATGCTGCCGAGCGAGAGGACTCCCACCCCGATGGCCGCCACGAGGTCACGCCTCGGCGCCTCCCACGCCGGGCAGTCCGCCAGCGTGTGCAGCCCTGAGTCCTCGCTCGCGTCACAGTGATGACACTCAGGCGTTGGCTCCTTCCTGATCCGATGCAGGTGGTCCCCGAAGCACCCCTTCCCGGAGATCACCTGCGTCAGTCGGTACAAGAGGCTTCCGTGTCGCTTCTCTAGCCAATCCTCCATGATGGGCCTTACCGCCGCTATTGCGGCGTGCCCTGCGCTTGGTCGCTCAAGTCGTTCCTTCCACTCCATGGCCTGGCGGAACTGGGACTGCACGGCCTCGATTTCTCGATGCTCGGGGATCCGTCCCTGCTCCCGCGCCTCCTTTCGCCACTGGTACAGTTTCGAAAGGGCTCCCATGGCGGAGTTCCGGCAAGGAGACTCGCCGCCTCGAAGGAGATCGTGCGGTACCCGCGGATGACCCTGTTGTAGGTAAAACCTTCTTTGTAATCATCGAACATTTTAAAAGTAATAGTATGAGTTTGAATTTGGTTGTTCTACTTCTAATATGTCACTCTATTAAAAAATCTTTCATGAGTCGTAACAATATAATTTTATTTAATAGTTTACTATAGGTTATGGGCATTTTCACGTAGAAACTGATGTTACCTTGTTTTTTGATATTATTTAGACGACAATAATTCGTAGTATTGTTTATTGGTGAAAATATCGATTTTCGGATTTGTGACATGTCTCATGGAGATAAAGCCATGAACACACCTGCTGGAGGTATGACTATTGGTAGTATTCGTCCACTTAATAGTAGAAGTGACTATCCACAATGGAAGTTCAAAACCAAGATGTTTCTTATGCATGAGGAACTATGGTACTCCATTGTCGGTTACCCGTCTACCGATACCACTTCAGAGGAAATACGAAAATTTAAAGATATGAAAGCCATGACCAAGATATGTCTCACTCTTGATGGCGGAGCTATTACTCATGTTCGTAGCTGCACTACAGCACGTGAGGTTTGGGAATCCTTATCCCGAGTTTACGATGACGAAGGTATTGGCAGGAAACTAAGCCTAGAGCGTAAGTTATATAGATACCATCTTTCGGATTTTCCATCTATTGAGGAATATATAAATGCTGTGCTCAGTACTGCTCAAGATCTTGCTGACATCGGTAAACAAATCGATGATACGTCTGTTGCTGCTATCTTACTAGGTGGATTAACACAGGATTTTGATCCGTTAGTGATGGCTATAGAGAATTCGAATGTAGAAATATCTACTGATCTCGTCAAGTCCAAACTGTTGAATGAGAGTGAAAAACGTGCGTCTAAAGAGTCGGCGATGACGTCGACGGCTTCTACAAGCAAAAATAGTGGTTTCGCTTCGGTGAAGAAGATCATTTGTTATGACTGTAACCAGCCCGGGCACAAGCGCCCTTAATGTCCTCTAAGGAAGAATAAAAAGTCGAAGAAAGGGGAGTCTAAGCCAAAAAATGCTTCAACTCTTTTGTCTGCTTTAGAATGTAGCGCATCTTTGAATAAAGAGGATTTTTACATTGATTCTGGAGCTTCTACCCATCTCACATGTCATAAAGACTGGTTATCGAATTATCGCAATACATATGATTACAAGGAGATTATATTAGAAGACAATGATAGAAAGTTATGCTCAGGTGTTGGTGACATTTTATTACAGGACAATAATAGGTCTACTATAAAATCTATTAAGGATGTATTGTATGTACCTAGCCTTAGCACCAATTTGATATCTATCAAGAAAGTTGTTGATAAGGGAATTACTGTTGTTTTTAATAAGAAGGGCTGTTCTTTGTATAAGCACAATCAAGTCAAAATTTCAGGGCATGAGTTAGGCCACGCGACTTTTTGTAATGGTTTATACAGGTTAGATAACTGTGAGGTGAAACAGCAGAATGAAAATGTTCTTGTTTCCTCCGCGCCTTCTCCGGACTTATGGCATCGCAGATTGGGTCATCTATGTCGAATTGGACTAGAAGAACTGCGTAAAGGTAAGGCTATTGGTGTTAATTATACTAGTATTAACAACGATCCCTGTATACCTTGTGTTGAAGGGAAACAGTTCCGAAAACCCTTCAAACCAATTAAATATGAGAATAGTTCAATCAAATTAGAATTGATTCACTCTGATCTTTGTGGTCCTTTTAGTACTACTTCTTTAGAAGGTAACAAGTATTTACTTATTTTTGTGGATGATTTAACAAGAGCTGTATTTTGTTATTTCGTAAAATCTAAAATAGAAGTACGGTTTAAGTTTGTAGAATTTCAGACTGAATTAGAAAGGCAAACTGGTCTGAAAATTAAACGTTTGAGAACAGATAATGGGACTGAGTATGTAAACTCTGTGTTTACATCTTATCTGAAGAGTCAAGGTATAGTTCATGAGACTACAGTGCCTCATTGCCCTTCCTCAAATGGAGTCGCGGAACGAACTCTTAGGTCCATAGTAGAGAAAGCTAGGTGTATGCTTCAGGAGTCAGGTCTTCCTAAGACATTTTGGGAAGAGGCAATCCGCACTGCCGTTTATCTTAAAAATAGATGTCCTCATAGGTTCTTAAATAATTCTACACCGTATGAAAAATGGTTTAATACTAAACCTGATTTAAAACATTTACGTGTTTTTGGTTGTCGTGCTTATGTACATGTTCCGAATTGTGAACGCAGAAAGCTCGATCCAAAAGCTAAACCTTATATCTTTGTAGGCTATGGTCCTGACAATCATTCGTATAGGTTTAGAGATCCTACTAATATTAGAAAAGTTGTTAAGGGTCGAGATGTAGTATTTTTAGAAGACTGTTTCTCTAATACTGCAGTTAATGATGAATTGAATAGTCAGAACATGTTTAAAATGTTGTGAACATGTTAAATTATCAGACGTTAAAAACGTCTGATAATTTACAGGTGTCAGATCAGTCAGTTCCGATCACGGAGGGGAGAATGGTTATTGATAGCCGTGATGACGAACCTGACTCCGACGAACACTCTAGTGAGCATGAGTATGAAGATGCAGTAATAGGTGATGTGGAGCAACCATCTGCTGTTCCCAATCGTATTGAACCTTCAACTAGTGCTGAGTCTGAGAGGTATTCGTTGAGAAAACGGAAACAAGTAAATTATTGTAATTTTGTAGACGTTGAAAACGATTTTTCTGATGAACCTTTATCGTATTCAGATGCTATGAAGGATGAGTATAAATCGCTTATGAGTAATGGCACTTGGACTCTTGTAGATAATAATGGTCAAAAAGTTATACCGTGTAAGTGGATATTTAAGATTAAACGAGATTCTGAAGGTAGAATAGGTAGGTATAAAGCTCGTTTAGTGGCGAAAGGTTTTCGTCAATGCTACGGTGTTGATTACGAGGAAACTTTTTCCCCCGTTGTCCGTAATTCATCTTTGAGATCACTTTTTGCTTTAGCCGCTGATATGAACTTAAAAATGCACCATCTTGATATAGATACTGCTTTTCTTCACGGGGAATTAGATGAAAGTGTCTTTATGACACAACCCGAGGGTTTCGCAGTCAAGGGGTCGGAATCCAAAGTATGCAAGCTGAATAAGTCGCTATATGGTTTAAAACAAGCTGCGAGAGCTTGGAATAAGAAGCTACATCGCGTACTTATTGATTTAGGTTATAAAAACTTAAAATCTGAATCTTGTGTATATATTTTTCGAAATGATAATATTTTAAGTATTCTTGCGGTATACGTCGATGATTGAATTATTTTTCATAATAATATTATGAAGGCAGAACGTTTACGTAAAGGCTTATCTAAATATTTTGGGAGTTAACAACTTAGGCAGTTTATGTTATTGTCTAGGTTTACATATTGAATCAGATGAAGAGAAAGGTGAAATTAGAGTCAATCAAAAGCGTTATATTTTGGAGACTCTTAGGCGTTTTGATATGGAAGATTGCAAAAGTGTAGCAACACCCATTGAACCTGGTGTTAATTTACATACACTTGATGAGGAGACTATTAATAATGTTCCTTATCAAAATATCAATACTAGGCCTGATATTTCTTTTGCTGTGAGTTATTTGAGTCAATTTAATAATTCGCACTCGTATACTCACTGGAAAGCTGCTAAGCGTATTTTACAATATTTGAAAGGTACTATTGACTATGGACTTACGTTTAAAAAGGCTTCTGGTGATAGTCTTCTTTCTGGTTTTGTCGATGCTGATTGGGCAAATGGCAAAGCCAGAAAGTTGTATACGGGATACGTGTTTAAGTTGTCGAATGAACCCGTCTCATGGGAGAGCAGGAAACAGTCAACTGTTGCGTTATCCACTACTGAGGCCGAGTATATGGCTCTATCTGCCGCCGCTAAGGAAGCTGTCTATTTGCAGCGTTTTGTAGGTGAAATTTGTGGGATCTTGGGTTGTATTACTTTATATAATGATAATCAAAGCACCCTTAAGTTAGTTAATAATTCTGTATATCATAATAGGACTAAACATATTGATGTCTGTTATCATTTTATACGCGAGCTAATAGACAACAATATAATTAATGTTTCTTACTTGAGTTCGGAAAACATGTGTGCAGATGTCGCATAAAACATTTGCGTTGTGTAAAAGGTCTAGGTCTTGCTTGACATTTAGGTATTATGATTGTGCCTATACATTCAGCAGTTTTTTATTTGTATCTTTTATACTTGTATGGTTTCAATGATATTTTTGATACTCAAGTGTAAATTATTTTAAACTAGTTTCTTAATTGTATGTTGTAGTCTTTAGTTTCCTTAAATGTTCGTGATTAAGGGACCGTGTTGTAGGTAAAACCTTCTTTGTAATCATCGAACATTTTAAAAGTAATAGTATGAATTTGAATTTGGTTGTTCTACTTCTAATATGTCACTCTATTAAAAAATCTTTCATGAGTCGTAACAATATAATTTTATTTAATAGTTTACTATAGACCCTGATGGCCATCACTCGCTGCGGAGCGCGCAGCATCCGCACACTTCCGGCCTTCAGAGCCTCCGCCCATATTGGGCACCCATACAAGGCCATGGACCGCACGATCCCCGCGTAGAGTCTCCAGCAGGAGTCCTCGGGCCCCTTCTTGTTGGGCAGCAGCCGCGCCAGAGCGAGAGCTGTGCCCTTCAGTTTGGGGGCCAGACTTCGGATGTGCTCTCTGAAGTCCCATCGGCCGTCGAGCACGAGCCCCAAATATTTCATTCGGGGCTTGATGCCGATGCGATTACCTCCCACGATGAGACTGAATCCCTCAGGTGGTTTGCTCCGAGGCCCATGAAAGAACAGGGCCTCGGTTTTATGCAGAGCCACGTCGAGACCCAGCCGCCGCGCGCTGGATCCGCTCCACGACTTGGGCAACCGCGGTCGTGGCCTTCAGGGTCGCTTCGCGGTACGTCGCTCCGCATGCCGTCACGAGCGTGTCGTCCGCGTAGCACGTGACGGCGGCACCGTCTGCGAGCTCACCGCGAAGCACCCAGTCGTATCCGATGTTCCACAGGAGTGGCCCCAGGACCGATCCCTGCGGAACACTGCACGACATCTCACGCCGGCCGAGTGCGGTCACGGTTGGGTAGAAGACGGATATCTCCGTCAAATACGCCCCGACTATGCGGCGGAGGTAGAGAGGCACTTCGTGATACACGAGCGCCTCCCTAATGCAACTCCAGGGCAAGGTGTTGAACGCGTTGGCGATGTCCAGGGACACCGCCAACATCACCTCACCCCGGGCTACTGCAACCTCCGCCAGAGCCCTCACGCGCATGATGGTATCCACGGTGAAGCGAATCTGGCGGAAGCCATATAGGCCATCCGCCAGGTCCGGCCCCACTCTTGAGAGGTGCTCGACGAGGTGCTTCGCAATTACTCTTTCAAAGAGCTTGCACACCTCGTCGAGCAACACTGTGGGCCGGTAGGCGGACGGCGAGTCCGCCGGGCGCCCCTCCTTTCGGATGAGGACCAGTTTCCCCGTCTTCCACAATTTCGGAAACTGGCCCCGCTCCAAACATGAGCTGAGAAGCCCTCTCAGTCGGGGCTCGAGAGCGTATTCGACTAGAGCTAGGACCCACGCTCGGCCTGGAATGCCATCGGGTCCTGGGGCGGTGCGTTTGGCTCTCAGCCTTCTCACCGCCAGCTCTAGTTCTACCCAAGTGACCTCGGGCACGTCGTCATCATCCACGTCGGGCACCATTGGCAACCGAGGCGGAGTCATCTGCGGTGGAACATGTTCCACCGCCCGCGCTGGGAACAGGGAGCTAACAACTCCTCCGAGCAGCTCCGGCTGGAGCCCTGGGTCAACGACGGGGCCTTGGGGCGCAGTTTTCCTCTTACCATTAGGTAGGGCCGCCCCAAGGGTCCCGCTCCAGCGTCTCCAGCAGTTCGCAGCGGGCCGCCTTTTTGGCCCGCCTTATCTCTGCTCAGAGGGCACCTCTGGCCTCCCTGTATCCCTCGTACAACTCCGCCTCTCGGGTTTCCGCATCTGCGGGGCGGCGACGCCTCCTACGGAATCGGGCCCACCGGCGGTGCGTGATCACGCAGGCCTGTCTGAGCTGTGCGATCTTCGACGACCACCAGTAGACCTGACCCCTCGGATTATAGGGCGGAGTCCTAGGCATCGCCGCGTCGCAAACGCGGGTCATGGCCTCCCGGAACCACTCCGCCTCATCGTCTACGTTGACAGGCCTGTCCGGCGCAGGGGCCCAGGCCTGTACGATGGCGGCTTCCAGGAGGAGCTCCCGATCTAGTCACTTAAGTGCCCAACGTGGCTCGGGTGGAGCCGGTGCAGCCGGCGCGTCGCTTCCAGGCGGGGACACGTCAAACCGAATGTATCGGTGATCCGAACTTGTGTCCTCCCCCAAAACGACGTGCCAGCCCTAAACACGTCGCGCCAACGAGGGGCTCGCGAACGATAGGTCCACGATGGAGCTAGCCCTCGAGGTCACGAACGTGTCCATGGCTCCCCGATTTAGGAGGACTAGGCCGAGTCGTTCGGCCCAGTCCACCAGTGCCCTGCCTCTATGCCCCGTCGTGCCCCTATCGTGTCGGGAACCCCAGGCCAACGACCAGGCGTTGAAGTCCCCGAGCACAAGGGCTGGACGGGGCTGGCAGGCATTGACGACGACGGCCAGCTGACGGAGCCATTGCTCAAATACAGCTATGTCTCGGCTCGGCGTGAAGTAAGCAGCCACGACCACTATATCGCCAACCGCCGCCGCCACGCAGCTGGGTCCCCTTGCAACGACGGCAAGAGGGGGGGCTGCCGGCAGCAGGGTTGTGCACCAGTGCCGCCGACCTATCCAGCGCGGTTTCCCAGGCAGGCCCGAGGAACCGGTGGGTGTATGGGTCGGCGACAGCTTCGACATTTATGGCCCACTGTGCCATGCTCTGGAGCAGAAGGTCCTGAGCATGGGCACCGTGGCCAACGTTCACCTGCAGGATGCGGAGTTGAGGATCCCTTATGGGACCCCCATCTCCGCATCCCGCTGCGAACTAGGGGTGGAAGGCCGGCCTCCCGGCTTCGGCTTTCCTCCGGCGCAGGCCTTGCTGCCAACCCTATGTTCAGCCGGCTTGCTCCCCGCTGCACATCTGAAACAGTGCAACGGGGCGCTACACGTGCCGGCCTTATGACCGGGCTGGCCACAGCGGAAGCAACGGTCACCCGCCGTTACTTCCGCCGTGCAGTGCACCCCCACATGGCCCACCGACAGGCACCTGAAGCACCTGGCCGGTCGGGGCTGCAGGAGCCTTGCCTGCGCCCTCAGGAAGCCTCCTACCAGGAGGCTCCGCCTGTCTGCAACCTTTTGGGCCGCCGCGATAGGGCAGCCCACAACTGCTGCCCCCTGTGCACCACGGCCGAAGCGTATCGCTCCGGCCTTAACTGTGCCCGGGGAGCAGTCCCCGGCCTCCGCAACGACGAGCCTGAGCTCTTCTGCCGTGACGAAGTCGTCCAGGCCCGTGATGCGCACTTCTGCGCATTTAATGGGCCTGGACACCCGGACGTCGGCTGCATCCAGCGACTCCCTAAGCCGAGCCGCTAGGGCGTCGGCTTTGCGGCGCCGGGAACCTCGAGAAGCCGGGCTCCCGTCCGTGTGCTCTTGCACCGGACGCCCGGGATCTCGAGGGCGTGGAGGTCCACGTTGGCCTTTACTCTGGCCAACACCTCGGCATACCCCATGCCTCTCGACGCTGCCTCCGCCGTCAAAGTGACAACGACGGCCGTTGTTCGAGGGGCACGGAGCTTCCCCGGCGCTGCCTTCGCGGTGGCCGCGGCCTTTCTGGCCTTCTTGGCTGCCTTCCTAGCGGCCTTCCGCCTTTTCTTGCTGGCCCCAGCCACCTCCCAGCCCCCTTCCAATGGGTTGGAGGTAGTTGGAGCCGCGGCTGGGGCTGGGGCCACGGCTGGGGACGTCTTCCCCTTGCCCTTCCCTTTGCCCTTCCTCTTACCCTGAGCGGAAGGGGCCTGAGGAGCTGGCCCCAGCAGGGTTGCACCCGCACCCGCAGCCGGGCGGTTCACTACCTCCACTCCGTCACTCTCAGTACCATTATGCGTGCCTTGGTCGTTCGTTTTGTTATCGATCTTTTCTCTTGAATTGATATTTAAATTGCTCATATCATATCCCACGAGTATGGGGGAAAGGTGGTCAATCCAGGCGGAGCCCCCTGCACCTGGATAAGCCTATATACTATGGAGGTCGGCTGGTATCCATAGGTTAGTTTACCTGGGCTGTTCCGCACTTAGCCTCTTGATTGGGCCATTGTGCGTAGCATCTTACCTCTCACTCCAACCAACTCAGATCTTCCCAAAAAGCCAGCAGCCTTTTCAGGTTTCCACATGCTTCCCGGAGAGACGCTGGTGACTGGAGGAATTTCGCCCGTTGTTCGGCCACGCTCATGCACTCTGTAAGCACATGATGTGGCGTTTCTTCTGCCCCCATGCAGCCTCTGCACAGGGGGCTGTCCGTCACACCTATTGTAAATAGATGCTTGTTTAGAGGACAGTGACCGGTCAAGATGCCTATGACCTTGCGGATCTGGTCCCTTTTTAATCTAATGAAGTTTCGGCTAAACGTTTTTGATGCTACCGGAACTGCATTCTTTGTTTGCCTGCATCCTTCAATGTTTGTCCATTCTTTTTGATGGGTTTCTTCCGTATTTTTCCGCAGCCAAGTTTTGACCTGTGCTTGAGGTATAGGTAGTATTGGTTCCGGTCCATATACTGTTGCCCCTGATCCTCTCTTGGCCAATTCATCGGCTGCGTCGTTGCCGAGGGAGTTGCTGTGTCCCTTGATCCATTGCAGCGTGACCTTGTTTGTGTTTGCAATGGATTGGAGTGTATTGTGACATTCCAATATGAGGACAGAGGTTATGGTGTTGCTTTTCAGAGCTTGGAGTACGGATGCACTGTCTGATATGATCTTTATATCTAGATCTTTGACGTCTCTGGCGGCAATCGTCTCCGCTGCTCTCGTTATGCCAATACATTCAGCTTGGAATATTGTACTTAGCTTGTCCAGGGTGGTTGTTATTTTGATATTTAGGTCATTCGAGAAGACACCTGCTCCGGTACCATATGTGGTTTTAGAGCCGTCTGTGTATATCCTAACTTCTTTGACGCCAGAGCTGTCTCTTTTTTCTTCAGTAAGTTGAATATGATAATTCCTTTCGAAGACGTGGTGACATGGTATTCTGTCTACGGGCGCCTCAAGAAGTGGTATCTTCTTTAGGATTCTCTGTAGAATTTTTGAATGCGTTGTTCCAGTATTCTCTTTCCAGAGCCCATTACTTTTCAGTCTTAAGGCTGCTGCCTTGGCCTCCTCCTGTATGATTAGATGCAGCGGTCTCAGGTTTAGGAGGTGCTCTAGTGCGGCTGATGGAGTGGTTCTCATGCATCCAGTGGCTGCTGTACTCGCTAGGCGTTGTAGACTCTGGAGCTTTTCTTTCACAGTGATCAGTTCTGTTCTGGGCCACCATACAACTGATCCATAGGTTAGAGAAGGCCTGATAATTGCCGTATACAGCCAAAGTGTTATCTTTGTGTTAAGACCCCAGTTCTTACCAACGAGTCTTCTGCATTGCCAAAAAGTTATGCAGGCCTTTTTCATTTTAGCATTTATGTGGCTAGTCCAATTCAACTTATTGTCAAGTATGATGCCCAGATATTTAACTTGAGTTGTTAGGGCTAGTTTGGTATTAAATAGTTTTGGTAGTTGTAGTTCTGGTAACTTTCTTTTGTTGGTGAAAAGGATAAGTTCTGTTTTTTTCGGGTTTACTGATAATCGGTGTTCTTCGCACCATTCTTCCACAATCTGAAGGGCTGAGCGCATGACTTTGCATAGCACGTTCTCAGCCGTTCCGCTTATTAGTATTGCAAGATCATCCGCATACCCGATGGTGGTGTATCTTCTCTCATTTAGTCTCTTTAGAAGACTGTCTACTACTATGTTCCATAAGAGTGGTGATAGGACGCCTCCCTGGGGGCATCCTCTGACTACCTTTGCTCTTGTGATGGTGTTACTCATCACTATCTGGACTGCTCTTTTGCTTATCAGCTGAGTGATCCAGTCCCTTATGGCTGGTTCTACCTTACGCTTCCGTAAGGCTTCGTTAATGCTGCTGTGTACCGTTTTGTCGAAAGCCCCTTCTATATCTATGAAAGTAGCTACTGTTGAGGCTTTGTTTGTGATAGCCGATTCTATCTTGTGCACTACCGTGTGTAGTGCAGACTCTGTTGATCTACCTTTCCTGTATGCGTGTTGCTGAGGATGTAGTGGGTTGTCTTTTAGTGTTCCATCCCTTAGGTATCGATCTACTAGTCTCTCCAACGTTTTAAGGAGGAATGATGTGAGACTAATGGGCCTGAATGATTTGGGATGTGTGTAGTCCTCCTTACCTGGTTTTGGTAGGAAGACTACTTTTGCCTCTCTCCATAATCTGGGTATGTATTTGAAGGCAATGCAGGCCCTGTAGATTGGAAGTAGATATTTTGCTATTCTTGTCAGTTGCCATTGTAGTAGTGCTGGGAATATTCCATCCAGCCCTGCAGACTTAAAGGGTTTGAAGGTTTTTATGGCCCACTCTATTTTGTCTGCAGTTACTACCTTGTTTGCGATTTCCCATTCTTGGGTTGTTGGTACACTATAGTGTTCTGGTGGCCAGTCAATGGAATCGATGGATGGTGTGACTTGACAGCCAGGGAAGTGTGTTTCCAGCAGTACTGCGCTGGTTTCATTTTCCGTATTAGTGTAAGTGCCGTCTTCTCTCTTAAGTGAGCCCATGAGGTTGAGTTCACCTTTGGCCAGGACTTTCCTTACTCTTGCGGCTTGGTTTGTCAAGTTTATGCTACTACAGAAACTCTGCCAGGCCTCAGTTCTACGATACCTGATGCGTTTCTTGTAGTATTTTTGTGCATTATTGTATTTGTCCCAGTCCTCAGGGGTTCTGGTGTTTTTTGCTCGGTTGTAGAGCTTTCTCAGGCCTCCACGTAGTCGCTCGAGTTCTGGCCCCCACCAGGAGCTCTTTTCTGGACCTTTGGGTGTTACAACAGGACACGCTGGCTCGTAGCTTTCCAGCAGAGCTGCAGTGATAGAATGTACGTTGTGTTCTATATTATCTGTACTAAGTGTTGTGTCGGGTAGTTGTGAATCACTTAGTGCCTTGATTAGTGAATTTGTGTACCGTGCTATATCTGTTTTGCGGGGGTTACGATATGGAACAGGGTCTGCTAGTTTACATTGAATTTGAAAGCAGATTCGGCGATGGTCCGCAAAGGATGGTTCCTTTGACACATGCCAACCCTTAATGAGGTTTGCTGCCGAGTGTGTGTATCCATAGGTTTTTACGACTTTGCTGTCGGGTGTTATAGACTTTTCCTTGTCGTGGGCCGGCCAATAAAGGCAAGCCCTCCGGTCAGCAAGTTCACAGCGTACCCTTCTGGAGCCACCAGTCAGGTCGTTGCTGATCACCTGCCGATTACGGAACGCGAGAGGATGGCTAGTAGTCTCTCACCGGCGGCGGCACAAGTGTTCGTCGGCCCCTGCGTTAGCAGTGGGCCAACCCGCCTCTGGATCCCCCAGGACCCTATGGTGGCCTCAGCAACTAACACCATCGCTCATCCTGTCTCCTCTAAAAGCAGAGGAGTACGGAGAGCGATGTGTTCCCGCCACGTTGGGTATTAGCCGACGATCAATGCCAACCCCATGAAGGGGAAGCCATTGACCGCCGCCCAGGGTGTACCGGCCGCTCCGATTCCGTTCCCCCCGGACTGCAGCGGGATCGGAATCGGAACGACACTCGAGGTGGTTACCCAATACACACCCCACAAACAGAGTACCTTTATAATAATATATTTATTCTTTTATATTTACTGAGAATAAAGACGCTTATTTTGCAAATGTAAATATACTGCTAACCACGAGTAAAATGAAGAAAACCAGGGCTATTTTTATTGCATCGTAAACCCAAGGACATATTTAATTAAGTAGATGATTGCTCCGAGCACTGTACGGTTTGCGTCTTATATTGTCATGTTAGACCTAAAATAAGGTAAAGCCTTAATACTGTAACAAACTTCATTTTCAACCAGCGAAAATAGTATTATAACTAGCAGCACATACAAATACTTACGGGAAGAAAGGGAAACAGCACTAGTAGTGTCGCTGCTGCTGACCGTAAAGCATCTATACGTTTTGACGAGATAAACAATGAGCTTTTCGGAAGAAGATGAAGAAAAATTAATTAACATTGTTGCTGGATATCCAGTAATTGTCAACAAATTCCATCTCAGCTATCGGCATAATCTAGTTAAAGATAAATTTAGATCGGAAAAGAGAACATCTAGGCCAGGACTTGAACCTGCGACCAGTCCCTTACAGGGGGAATGCTCTGACCAACTAAGCTACCTAGACACGTCCCAGATATTCGAAATTCTCCGATATATTATATACGTCTCAAGGCGATGCTGTAGCCATCTACCATAATTCTTGCGAACTACGGAAACAATTAATGACTTTTCAATCATTTTTGAACATTGTTTTTTGATTACTCCGCCATATTAATTCAATGAAATTTTTAACCAATAAGTAGATATGCTTACTTTCCTATGGATTTAGATCAATCTCTTATTACGATCTAAATCTATAGGAAAAGTAAGCATACCTACTAATTGCTTAAAAAAATCATTGAATTAGTTAAAGATAATTGTGATATAATGTTTGAATTAATTTTTGGAATAAAATTAAATATTATTTGATTAAACTAATATTAGCATTTAACACGTCCAACATTCTGTCTTGTGTAAAGGTACGAGATCTACTGAGTTATTTTGCCACAAGAGAGGCAACTGCAGTAGTAATGCCGCTGTGTTCGGAATGCAAAATGTCGCTATCACAGGCGGCAATGCGGTTGCATTCTGCGGTCGATCTCGGAATGGCACTTTAGTGTATCTTCGGCGTCGTAGTCTCGTAATATGAAGGCATTATTTCCTAAAATCATCATCATGATATTGCCGGAAGTTTACGCGAATGTCACACATTGAAATAAAATATGTTTAACGTCAACATAGTTGGGGTACTTTGAGATAACTTACACTTCAAACTACAAGACAACAACCATCTTTAGTCTCCCCGTGACCATGGCTGCTGAAAAGCAACCGAAACGTCGGGATCAATGTAAAATATAAAATAACATCAAATAAATCGCGATAGAATCCGTTAAAAATAGTTTTATTTCAATCATCATCATCTTAGCATTGTTCCCGGTTGCATCCGAGGCTTTCACTTTGAAGCCCGGTGTCCACTTACTCCTCTTAATTTTGCTGACCTCCCAATCTTGAGAGGAGTAGGTACCCTTATTTCCAGTAGGTGTACCTGCTTGCAAGTGAGGTTGACTTGACCTGAAGGTCTTGATTGGTTCACATATCCCTTTCCTAAAAGATTGTTTTCCAATCTTATTGTATGTTATAATTTTCTGATGAGTTAATATAGAGTTAGTACTCGTATAACTTTATACAAAAAAAAAAAACGTTATATAAATACTAGCTGTCGACCGCGCGGACCTTAGTTTATCGATTTTTGGTCATTTCTCCGGTTTTACTCAATCAATTACAATCCAACATCAGGCAGATTTTAAGTCTGACCAAGACCTTTCGGACAGATAAAAGCGCATCAAAATCCCTTTAGTAGTTTTTGCTTCCATCGCGAACGAATAGATTGACAAACAGACATACGGATAAACAGAGAAACAGACAAGAATTCCAAAAAATTATTGTATTCTATTAATTTAACATAACCTAAGTATTTTTTTAATATCTCCAAAGTACAGACTCAACTAATTTACAATAGTGCCTATAGATAATTGAATGATAAAATTGAAATCAAAACATATATCTATAAGTACACAAATACCGTTGTATGAATAGGTTAGTTTCAGCATTACATTATTGATATTACATTAGATATAAGATACCTTAATGGTTAGGCAGTATGTACAGAAAATCATAAAATAGCATGAGAGGCACTTCATTCTGTGCACCCTCAGGACGAGGAATAATCTCCCTGCTGTGGTTTTCCTATGCGACTACAATATGGGGTTCTTCAAGAAGGGCATTAGAAGGTTTTTACAGAGTCGGCAGCGCAAGTGTGACGCCTCTGGTGCTGCACACGTCCAGAGGCCGCGGTAACTGCTTCCCATAAGGTCGGCCGTGTGCTTGTCTGCCACCTAAGTGGTATAAAAAAAAATGATGATACCCCGGGGCCTTCTTAACCATATTAGGTGCCCCTAGGCTATTCCGCTTGCGCCGACACCCCCCCCCCCATCGGTGGGTGCGCACGGTGTTTCGTCGTATGAACCTGTCTTCTTCTTCTTCGTCGTGTCTGTTAAGGACCGTGGTTCATGACAGACTATGACCTGATAAGGTTCCAAATAGACTGCCACTACTTCGCGGTCGCCTTCAGTGGACTGTATTTGACGGATGTTGAGTCGAAGAATGAAACACTTGGATGGGTGGACTTGCTTGACGTCAGTGAGGCATTGGATGTACTTGGCCCAGCACTACTCTTGATCTACTACTTCCTGTTGAGCTTCCTTGTTCCTTGAGAGACTCTTGTTGTCTACTTGTTGCCCAATGTTCACTATTTTCCTAACAAATGGTCCCTGCTTTTATAGTCTTTTGTAGTGCTGGCCCGCGATCCAAATTACCTCACCTCCGCATTTCCATTTATTTACAGAACTCATTTTATACATATTAATCACATAGCATATATGTACATTGGTAGCAATAAGAGTTGCACGACGATAGGCACTTACATCTGTACCGTGCGACGTCGGGCTACTGAATGACGGGCGGATTGACCCCTCAGACTTATATATGGGCCCTGCCTCCCGCGAGCTACTATATAATAAAATGGCACCAGCCGGGGGAGCGCATATTCGCTTCTTACGGCGTGGGAGGCAGTCGCGGGGTGTAATTAAACTTACATACTAGTATACAAAGTCGTATTTCCTATTTATACGAAGTTATGTTAGATTCTGAGTAATGCATTTACGTAATTATATTTGCAATTATGCTTTTCGGGGAATGTACTTTCTTTATTAAATTTGGCTCTAACATACTTAATTACTCAGAAAACTAACTCCTAACAGTAGTAAGCTATTTATCTTAGCTTAATATCAAAGTAATTACATTATTACGTTTTAATTTACGTAAATCTAACATTTTCATAATTTATTCATTATATTCACGCTTACTAATCTACGTGTCACTGGCACATGTGTCTATAGTCTATTTGTGTCGTGCACAGTCTCCCGCCGTCGCTGACCCTGGTTCGTCTGCAAGCTCCGTTGGTAGCACGACGATCTTCTTCGTAGGCCTCCTCAGCACGTGTCCGCTGCTGGTGGTGACGTCCACGACTCGTACCTCGCCGTCGGCTCCTGGGAACACCCGGCTGACGCGTCCTCGCGGCCAGGACCTCTGTTAATAAGGTTAACAGGATCTCGTCGCTGGGATGCTTTTCCATCATGGTTACACGAAGCACTTCTTTCACTGCTTTCACCATTCGCTTCCATGCCCCCCCATGAAGGGTGCGGAAGGGGGTATGTACTTCCACACGATGTGTTGACTTGTCGTTTCCTTTTCGAGCGCGTCGAGTGCGGCCTCTGCTAGCTCCTTTTCCGCTGCCTTGAAGCATGTAGCGTTGTCACTCTTTTTCTTCGTCGTATCTTCTATCTCGGCGGGGCGGTGTGCAACGAAAGACTTATACACACGCGGCTCCGACCTTATCCATGCGAGTGTGGTTCGCGAGTCGCTCCAATAGGTCTTCTCTGTTAACTCGTAGTCGTGTTCTTCCAGGGTGGTTTGAGCCAGGCGCGCTGCCAGTAGTTCAGCTTGATGCTCGAGTCTCGGCATGGAGATGGGCTTCAACGGGGTCGCTCTGCTCTTCGTGGCTGCTAGATTGTAGCGGCCGTTGAGCTGCGTGAACCACCTGCACCATCGCTCCCGTAGCTCTGCTGGGAGTGGGTCGTCCCATTCCATCTTATAGCGCCATGTGTTCTGAAAAATACGTTTACTGGAAATTAATATCGGTGAGATAAAGCCGACCGGATCGAATGAGGCTTCTTGCTTCGTTGGAGGTCGCGTGTTTGTTTCCACTTCGCGCTGGATCTTCAAGTTGCTCGCGTCAAAGCCGAGATGATCTTCGTTGACGTGCCATGTTAGACCCAATGTTTTTTCTGTCTCTTGGCCGTCGGGTTCCACTGTAGCACTGCTGTCTTGTGGCAGTGATAATTCTTCCATCTCGGTGTCGCCGTCGTGTATCAGTTGAGGCGGCTTGTGCGGCTCGGCGGGGTTGATGACCGGAAAGTGAGATAGGTACCACGTCCTTCCCGTCTGCGGTGGAATAGGGGCTGGTTCTCCATAGCCTGACTTGAGGTTTTCCATTCGTTTTTCTTCATCCCTATCGAGTCTTCGTTCGAGCGTAAGCAGACTTTTCTCAGCTTCCTTATAGCTTTCTTCTTTCCACGGCAGTCCGGTCTCATATCTTCCATCTGGTAACCGCCGGCCTTTTACTTCCAGAATCTGCAATTCACGCAGTTCGGGATCTTCTCGGGGGCGTCGGGGTTCGATGCCCAGTGATTCCAACTTGAAGTCCTTCTTCACTGTGTCCTCAATGGAGTCCTTTACGCGCTGTTGCAGCGTACCGCAGAATGACACTGTTGCAGTCACTGAACTGCTGCATCCGTGGAGCACCCATCCCAGCTGAGTGAGCGACGCCACAGGCTGGTTACGGCTTCCGGTGCGCAGCTGACGGGTTACGATGAGATGCCAGTTGTCTTGTCCTAGTAACACTTTAGGTGAAGCCTTTTTATACGTTATCTTATCGCGTATGTCTTCCAGATGTTTACAGCCGTTGAGGTGCTCTTCATGCACGGTGTTGGGTGAGAGGCGGAGTCGGTCCATGGTGTGGGCGGTTAAGTCGTACTCTTCATCGGCGTACTTCCCTTTGATGAGTAGACTGACTGTCTTGCTCTCGTGCTTCATGTCGCTTTTGATACCTTGGATCCACGTCTCCTTGGTTGGTCCATCTGCCCCGATGACGTCGGCTATGGTCTCATCTATTAGCGTGATCGTGCTTCCCTCGTCCAGTAAGGCGTAGGTATTGACGCTACCGCTTGGTCCTCTTAGTGTCACTGGTGCCATCTTGAGGTAGGCCTTGCGCTGACTGCGGGGAACTGCTGCTGTGGCTACTTCTGCCGTTGAGGTCGTGATGTCTTCTTTCTTTTCTTCGCGGTCTCCCGGCGGCATATCGCGATGCAGTAGTCGGTGATGCATTATCTGGCACCCGTTCTTCCCACAGGCCGGTGCTCTGCATGTGACGCGTCGGTGGTTACCTCGAAGACAGCGAAAACAGACTCTATTCTTCTTGGCTGTTTCCCATCTCGCGGTGTTGTCTAGGGCGATGAACTGCTTGCAGTCAGGTAGCTTATGATCCCTGCTACACTGTGGACATCTCTCTTCTGATGTCTTCTTGTTGATGGTGAGCGTCTGTTCAACTCTTCTGCTTCTTTGAGGACGATAACTGGCTCTTCTGTTGTCTTCTGTGTGGTTCACCTCTGGGAGCGCGTAGGAGCTGCACTTGTCTGCTTCTTCTGACAGGTACACAGATATCTTCTTCAGTTCTGGTATGTCTTCTTTCTTCTTTGCAGCGAAGTCGTACCACTTGTTTCGGAGTATAGGTGTGAGTTTCTCGATGATACTTCTGCACATCTCTGGACTGTGTAGGTAGTGCGGCTTCCTCAAGGCTTCTATGGTTCCCACGATGTTTGCTATCTTCCCAGCGAAGATACAGATGTCCTTGGCGTTATCGGTCACTTTGTTAAGAGTCTTGAGCTTCTCCATCTCGACGTGGATGAGTGCTTCTGGTCTACCAAATCTTCTCTCGAGGGCCCTTATGATCACCTCGGGGTCAGGTTGACTCAGCATCAGACACTCGACTGCTTCTCGTGCGAGTCCACGTAAACTTTTCTTTATTCTTGCAATATTTTCGTTCTTCGTGAAGTATATACCCGATTCTTCATACGTAGTCTTGAAGGCGAGCCATTGTGTACTGCTGCCGCTGAAGATCGGTAGTTCCCGTATATACTTGGGCGGCTCCCTGTTGCTTCTCATAGCCTGGGATAGGGCCGCGGTGAGCGTAGCTACATCGATCACGGAGTTCTTCACTGGGGCACTTCCTTCTGATTTTTCCTGGGTTTGACTCTTCTCCACTAGTTGACCCCTATCTAGGCAGGTCTGAGTGTTTTCCTCGATGTCTTGCCCCTTTTCCTTCAGGTTGGGTGCCGCAGCGTCATCGTTCTGTAGCCACGTGTTAATACGTACCGATGCCAGATCTTCCTCAGACCCGTCGTCGCTGCTCTCGTCCTGCAGTAGCCGCTGTAGACGGATCTGTTCTATCTCTGCTTCGGCTTGTATTTGCTTGAGCTACAGTTCTGCCAAGCGTTGTTTAACCTCCAGTTCCTTCTTCTTTCTTGAACTGGTGGAGCGGCGTGACCTCGTGTCCAAAGGCCGCATGGTGCGCTGTGAGCTAGGCTCTCCATATACAACAGCGCGGGTGTGGGGCGATCCTTCTTCCGTCGTCCCTGACTCTTCAGTAGTCACAGTTGTGCTGGACGTGGTCTGCTCGGTGCTGGCTGTGGCTTCCGACGCACCACTGTCCGCATAACTTCTGGCCTCTTCCGTGGCCGCAGGGTGTAGTACTGATCTTGATGCTGATGCCGGTTCCTCTTCCTGACGACGCTTCCCTCCATCCCTGGTGAGAACCATTCTTCTTTCTTCAAGTTTATACTTACCTGGAATTCCGACGGATCGTGGACTTTATTCCTATCCTTCGACCCGGTTCCAATGGACCATAGACGTTCGTGACAGACTATGACCTGATAAGGTTCCGAATAGACTGTCACTTCTCCCTTAGTTGAAGAACGATGAAACGTCTACGGCTGGCAGTTTGACTTGAAGTTGACCTGGATCTTCGAAGGACCGTGTACTTTATCCGGCTCGAAGGACCAATGTTAAGGACCGTGGTTCATGACAGACTATGACCTGATAAGGTTCCAAATAGACTGCCACTACTTCGCGGTCGCCTTCAGTGGACTGTATTTGACGGATGTTGAGTCAAAGAATGAAACACTTGGATGGGTGGACTTGCTTGACGTCAGTGAGGCATTGGATGTACTTGGCCCAGCACTACTCTTGATCTACTACTTCCTGTTGAGCTTCCTTGTTCCTTGAGAGACTCTTGTTGTCTACTTGTTGCCCAATGTTCACTATTTTCCTAACAAATGGTCCCTGCTTTTATAGTCTTTTGTAGTGCTGGCCCGCGATCCAAATTACCTCACCTCCGCATTTCCATTTATTTACAGAACTCATGTTATACATATTAATCACATAGCATATATATGTACATTGGTAGCAATAAGAGTTGCACGACGATAGGTACTTACATCTGTACCGTGCGACGTCGGGCTACTGAATGACGGGCGGATTGACCCCTCAGACTTATATATGGGCCCTGCCTCCCGCGAGCTACTATATAATAAAATGGCACCAGCCGGGGGAGCGCATATTCGCTTCTTACGGCGTGGGAGGCAGTCGCGGGGTGTAATTAAACTTACATACTAGTATACAAAGTCGTATTTCCTATTTATACGAAGTTATGTTAGATTCTGAGTAATGCATTTACGTAATTATATTTGCAATTATGCTTTTCGGGGAATGTACTTTCTTTATTAAATTTGGCTCTAACATACTTAATTACTCAGAAAACTAACTCCTAACAGTAGTAAGCTATTTATCTTAGCTTAATATCAAAGTAATTACATTATTACGTTTTAATTTACGTAAATCTAACATTTTCATAATTTATTCATTATATTCACGCTTACTAATCTACGTGTCACTGGCACATGTGTCTATAGTCTATTTGTGTCGTGCACAGTGTCGATGGCGAATAAATAAATGAACATGTGGAATTAAATATGTTCTGTCCAAAAATGTGACTGGGAAATCTGGTGTGCCGTAGAAAGTATGTTCCATGTGTTTGTAACTTTGAGTCATAACAGCGCTACCTCTTGCTTGCCTCTTATACGTTGGGCGCTTCAGGTGGAGCCATCGATGGCGAAGTGTGTTCCTATACTTTCGCAGGGAACATCGTACCTACATCTCCTTCCGATGAAACTCCGGGATAGTGCGGACGCCCTCTAAGGTCCTACACCCGAATGCCCCGCACATCCTTGTTCTTCTATTCTTTTTCTTCCTTGCATCCCTGGGTAAAGACGCCCCTGATGATAACTCTTACTTCAATGGATTTATTAAAGAAAAAATAACTTATTTAAAGTAATTAAGCTACTATTTGAGAAGATATACATAACCTAGAACCATAGAATTAGACAGATATCACATATCCAAAGCCCATTCTCTACTCTAACACCGTTTAACCGATCACATTCAAATCTAATGCTTAAAGGCGTAATATTTCTTCCTGTTATTTTTGTATGCTTTTTATTCTGAAATATCCGTTTAGAGCACACTGTATATGTTACACATACCTACTTGCGTAAGAGGATCGAAAAAGCACTAGGCATTTTTGTTACGAATAGATAAAAATTTGTTTAACTTACGTAAATAGGGTTTAGTATCCTCTAATGGTGCATAAAAGGTACAGCATGTCCTTATCTACCCTGAAAATATATTTGATACCCTGATATAATATTATATGCCTTTTAGATCCAAAATTATAGTAGTAATCTTACAAATAAGCTCAATACCTATAATTAGATTAGCAACTAGTCCTATTATAATAGTTCAATTAATCATATTATTTATTAATAAGTTTGAGCATACTACGTAAATCAAAGGCCGAAATTATTTTAATTACCGTGTAGCAAAATTTATCTAACCTCTTAACTTGATAATTGATGTGTGTTCTAGGAGCTATACCGATGTTGAAAATGTGATTTTTAGCATTTTTGTCTGTCCGTTTGTCTGCTTTTTTTAATCGATGCCCGAACATAACTTGAAATCCGCTGAACAGATTTGGCTGAAATTTTGTATGAACATTCTTCTAGGGTATGGTCATAAACTGCGCTATATATCATCACGCTATTATAGGTATGATAGGAGTAGTAGAGTAAAATCGGTCTAAATTATTACTGATGACAATTAATTATTACAAGGTAGATCTTTAACAGAAGTTGTAACTTCAACAGAACTCAGATATGGTCAAACTCCGCACTATAACTCATCACGCTATATCTTAAAGGTGATGACCAGTAAAATGTAAACGCTCGAAACTCCATAGAGTTACCCACGTATTTAAGATAGTTGATTAGAGACGCATAAAAATTTAATAATGAATATCATCACGCTATGATGATACGCTATACATATTAAGGAACCGGGCAGAATTGATTTCGATGTTACATATTTCTCTATCTATTTCGAACGAATTGGCAATGTAAAACGAGTGCTCCAAATCATATCATCCGGCCTGTTAAATAAAATAACTTAATACTTACGTGTTAGTATCGAGACTGCCGAAATAAGCATACCTTGATCCATTCCGAGCTTAACGAGTACGAAGTCGCGGGCAACAGCTAGTACTCGAATAAACAAAGAAGTGCATTCATTTTCTCACCAATCTTACAGTACCTACACGTTAGCGGTACACGGTAGCACGTTACATCTGCATCTCTATGAAGTTAAAACTATTTTTAACGGATTCAATACATGGTCACGGGGAGTCTCCCCGTAAACACAAATAAATATTCGATATATATTTCAACAATCGATTCAACAATTCAACAATATTCGACAATTCGGTTGCTTTTCAATAGCCTTGGTCACGGGGAGACGAGGGAGTCTCCCCGTGACCAAGGCTATTGAAAAGCAACCGAAACGTCGAGATCAATGTAAAATATAAAATAACATCAAATAAATCGCGATAGAATCCGTTAAAAATAGTTTTATTTCAATGTGTGACATTCGCGTAAACTTCCGACAATATCTATGATGTTTGCTTGAAGATCGGTAGGTATGTGTGATTCTTAATTAAATTGCCAATACAGCATTACAGCATTATGCAGTTCTACAGTGAAGGGTGGCGATAGCGACAGCATACTTGACTAATTTGCCATGAACTTCGCATAATATTTGAATGAACCTTGGAGTTATATGTATTTATATAGAGAGATACTAAAGCGGGATTTCCGATCTACGTCTCAAAAACTGGAGTGTTGTAATCCCAGTTTCACCAGATGCTGTAATTTAATAAATGAAAATTATATGTATTTAATTAGTAAAGATATTCAACTTTGCCTTAACTCAAAATGTTTTGTAAAGTGTGTCGAGTTCAAGGAAAACGAAATAACTTAACATTTAACCAGTTATCACTCCAGAACATACGGATTGCCTAAGTCGATATTTTACCTACTTTGCTAAAATACTTGAAAGTTTAATAAACATTAGGTTACTTAATTATCTAGGCCGGAGCTTTACGCTTCGGCCGCGGTGGACAGGGGACATCAGTTGTCAGCTGCCCTATCGCGGTGGCCCAAAAGGTCGCTGACAGGCGGAGCCTCCTAGTAGGAGGCTTCCTGAGGGCGCAGGCACGGCTCCTGCAGGCCCTACCGGCCAGGTGCTTCAGGTGCCTGTCGGTGGGCCATGTGGGGGTACACTGCACGGCGTAAGTAACGGCGAGTGACCGTTGCTTCCGCTGTGGCCAGCCCGGTCATAAGGCCGGCACGTGTAGCGCCCCGCTGCACTGCTTCAGGTGTGCAGCAAGGCCCGCGCCAGAGGGGAGCCGAAGCCGGGAGGCCGGCCTTCCGCATCCAGTTCGCAGCGGGATGCGGAGATGGGGGTTCCATAATGGATCCTCAACTCCGCATCCTGCAGGTGAACGTTGGCCACGGTGCTGATGCTCAGGCCCTTCTGCGCCAAGAGCATGGCACAGTGGGCCATAAATGTCGCCGCTGTCGCCGACCCATACACCCACCGGTTCCTCGGGCCTACCTGGGAAACCGCGCTGGATGGGTCGGCGGCACTGGTGCACAACCCTGCCGCCGGCAGCCCCCCTCTTGCCGTCGTTGCAAGGGGACCCGGCTGCGTGGCGGCGGCGGTTGGCAATATAGCGGTCGTGGCCGCTTATATCACGCCGAACCGAGACCAAGCTGCATATGAGCAATGGCTCCGTCAGCTGGCCGTCGTCGTCAATGCCTGCCAGCCCCGTCCGGTCCTTGTGCTCGGGGACTTCAACGCCTGGTCGTATGCCTGGGGTACCCGACACGAAAGGGGCGCGACGGGGCATAGAGGCAGGGCACTGGTGGACTGGGCCGCACGACTCGGCCTAGTCCTCCTAAATCGGGGAGCCGTGGACACGTTCATGACCTCGAGGGGTAGCTCCATCGTGGAATAAATAAATAAATAAGTTCGGATCACCGATACATTCGGTTTGACGTGTCCCCCCCTGCGAGCGACGCGCCGGCTGCACCGGCTCCACCCGAGCCACGTTGGGCGCTTAAGCGACTTGATCGGGAGCTACAGGCCTGGGCCCCTGCGCCGGACAGGCCTGTCAGCATAGACGATGAGGCGGAGTGGTTCCGGGAGGCCATGACCCGTGTCTGTGACGTGGCGATGCCTAGGGCTCCGCCCTATAATCCGAGGGGTCAGGTCTACTGGTGGTCGTCGGAGATCGCGCAGCTCTCAGACGGGTCTGCGTGATCACGCACCGCCGGTGGGCCCGATTCTGTAGGAGGCGTCGCCACCCCGCAGATGCGGAGGCCCGAGAGGCGGAGGCCCGAGAGGCGGAGTTGTACGAGGGATACAGGGAGGCCAGAAGAGCCCTCCGAGCGGAGATAAGGCGGGCCAAACCGGCCGCCTTCCGCAAGCTGCTGGAGACGCTGGAGCGGGACCCTTGGGGGCGGCCCTACCGGATGGTGAGGGGCAAGCTGCACCCCAAGGCCCCGCCGTTAACCCGGTGTCTCCAGCCTGATCTGCTCGGAGGAGTTGTTGGCTCCCTGTTCCCAGCGCGGGCGGTGGAACATGTTCCACCACAGATGACTCCACCTCATTTGCCCATGGCACCCGACGTGGAAGACGACGACGTGCCCGAGGTCACTTGGGTAGAACTAGACCTGGCGGTGAGAAGGCTAAGAGCCAAACACACCGCCCCGGGACCCGACGGCATTCCAGGCCGAGCGTGGGTCCTAGCTCTAGTCGACGACGCTCTCGAGCCCCGACTGAGAAGGCTTCTCAGCGCATGTTTGGAGCGGGGCCAGTTTCCGAAATTGTGGAAGACGGGGAAACTGGTCCTCATCCGAAAGGAGGGGCACCCGGCGGACTCGCCGTCCGTCTACCGGCCCATAGTGTTGCTCGACGAGGTGTGCAAGCTCTTTGAAAGAGTAATTGCGAAGCGCCTCGTCGAGCACCTCTCAAGAGTGGGGCAGGACCTGGCGGATGGCCAATATGGCTTCCGCCAGAGGCTTTCCACCGTGGATGCCATCATGCGCGTGAAGGCTCTGGCGGAGGATGCAGTAGCCCGGGGTGAGGTGATGTTGGCGGTGTCCCTGGACATCGCCAACGCGTTCAACACCTTGCCCTGGAGTTGCATTAGGGAGGCGCTCGTGTATCACGAAGTGCCTCTCTACCTCCGCCGCATAGTCGGGGCGTATTTGACGGAGAGAGCCGTCTTCTACCCAACCGTGACCGGTCTCGGTCGGCGTGAAATGTCGTGCGGTGTTCCACAGGGATCGGTCCTGGGGCCGCTCCTGTGGAACATCGGATACGACTGGGTGCTTCGCGGTGAGCTCGTAGGCGGTGCCGCCGTCACGTGCTACGCGGACGACACGCTCGTGACGGCGTGCGGGGCGACGTACCGCGAAGCGACCCTAAAGGCCACGACCGCGGTTGCCCAAGTCGTTGAGCGGATCCGGCGGCTGGGTTTCGAGGTGGCTCTGCATAAAACCGAGGCCTTGTTCTTTCATGGGCCTCGGAGCAAGCCACCCGAGGGATCCAGTCTCATCGTGGGAGGAAATCGCATCGGCATCAAGCCCCAAATGAAATATTTGGGGCTCGTGCTCGACGGCCGATGGGACTTCGGAGAGCACATCCGAAGTCTGGCCCCCAAATTGAAGAGCACAGCTCTCGCTCTGGCTCGGCTATTGCCCAACATGAGGGGGCCCGATGACTCCTGCAGGAGACTCTACGCGGGGATCGTGCGGTCCATGGCCCTGTATGGGTGCCCAATATGGGCGGAGGCCCTGATGACCAGAACTGTGCGGATGCTGCGCGCTCCGCTGCGAGTTATGGCCATCAGGGTCATCCGCGGGTACCGCACGATCTCCTTCGAGGCGGCGAGTCTCCTTGCCGGAACTCCGCCATGGGACCTGGAGGCGAGAGCCCTTTCGCAACTGTACCAGTGGCGAATGGAGGCGAAGGAGCAGGGATGGAACCCCGAGCCTCGAGAAAACGAGGCCGTGTAGTCCCAGCTCCGCCAGGCCATCGTGGTGGAGTGGAAGGAACGACTTGGGCGACCAAGCGCTGGGCACGCCGCAATAGCGGCGGTAAGGCTGATCATGGAGGATTGGCTAGAGAGGCGACACGGAAGCCTCTCGTACCGACTGACGCAAATGATCTCCGGGAAGGGGTGCTTCGGGGACCACCTGCATCGGATCAGGAAGGAGCCAACGCCACGAGTGTTATCACTGCGATGCGAGCGAGGACTCAGGGCTGCACACGCTGGCGGACTGCCCGGCGTGGGAGGCGCCGAGGCGTGACCTCGTGGCAGCCATCGGGGTGGGAGTCCTCTCGCTCGGCAGCATGATTGCGGCAATGGTGCGGAGCGCGAGCGCGTGAGCCGCCGCCACCTCCTTCTGCGAGCATGTAATGCTCGCGAAGGAGATGGCGGAGCGCGCCCGGGAGAGATTTAGAACTCTCCCGGCCCGCCGAGCCCGTAACTTGCTCGCCGCGCGTCGCAGCGACTCAGGCGCCGGAGGTCGCTTAACGACCTCCGTCCTCCATGAGCGCAGGCCTGGGGGTGACAGGTGAGGCTGCCTGTCACCCCAGCAGAAGCAGGCCGGGACGGTGGGGCGACTAGCGCCCCTCCCCCAAACCGGGGCAAGACGGGGACACCGTGATTCCCAAACCCGAGGGGGCCATCTCGAAACCGGAGATGGCAGAGGGTCAGTCGGGGTGCGAGGGATATGCTCTATGGGCAACCTTACACCCCGGCGTCTGTAGACCCGAGACGGCGTGCGGTTTTAGTCGGTTCAAGCCCGACATAACCGCCCCCGCTGGCACGCGGGGGGGTATCCGAAGGGATTTCCGCACGAAAAAAAAAAAAAAGGTTATGTAATTATCTACCAACCTAAAAAAAAATGTATTCTCCTCGCAGTTTTGCATCTTTTACTCCAACTTTTATTGTGCTCGATGTTTCTTCAAAGACCTTCGGATACCCCCCGCCGACCAGCGGGGGCGGTTATGTCGGGCTTGAACCGACTAAAACCGCACGCCATTCCGGGTATTAAGACGCCGGGGTGTAAGGTTGCCAATAAAGAATATCCCTCGCACCCCGTCTTGCTTCGGTTTGGGGGAGGGGCGCTAGTCACCCCGCCGTCCCTGCCTGCTTCTGCTGGGGTGACAGGCGGCCTCACCTGCCACCCCCAGGCCCGCGGCTCATGGAGGACGGAGGTCGTTAAGCGACCTCCGGTGCCTGAGTAACCTGCGACGCGCGGCGAGCATGTTGCGGGCTCGGTACTGAGAAAAGTACCTATGGCAAAATAGCTTAATTGCTAGCGTATAATCTAAGAGTACTTAGCTTAAGTACGAATAAAGAATCTTCGTGTGCTTAGGTATGCCTAATTCCACTAAACCATACTGGACCCACAGATGAGTTTAAAGTTAGAGTACATTTATATACCTAGTGATGCCTTAAACAGACATTGTCACTGCCCAAGTATGAAGAAGCAAACGACAACCTTCTTAAACGGTACACTAATGCTAAGAAACACTTCCGTGCCCAACGCAATCAAATAAATATCTACATACTAGTGTAGAACAAAAGCTCTAATAGTGAACAAATATAAAAAAATACAAAAGAGACGTAGGAACCATTCCACTAATCTGGTTAAATACTAGTAGTGGCTCTGGGTGTATATGGTAGCACCACCAAGACCTTCGAGGCTCAAGCCAAAGTCGCCTGCTAGCCGGTATACCTTCTGATTAACGGATGGGTTTGGACATCAGGCGCCAGTCGCTCTCGCAAAAGTCAAGATAAGCCAAATCAAGAGAAAGAGTAGGAGATCTTGGATCCCTTGCTCTAAAGCTCTGGATGCAACCGGGACTAACACTGTAGTGATAAAGTAACTGAAACTTAAATCGGAATTATTTCAGGTCAACACAAAATTGGTTTATAGAATTAACTATTCTGCGATCTGATCCCTTTTTACGGCATGCGAGTCAAATCCTCAATAGCTCCACAGTAATATAAAAGGGAAAAGAACACCAAAACAATGGCTCAAATCGCGATAGAATCCGTCAAAAATAGTTTTGTTTCAATGTGTGACGTGACATTCACGTCACTTCCGACATGACAATTACGAGTAGATAGCAAATGTGACTGTCTGAAATGTTGTATCAGTCGTATGTAATATTAGTTATTTGTATGTAATATTAAGTTTACTTTGTAAATACAAAAGTATACTGACAAGGGATTTTCCGTACTATCCATTTGTTATATTCGCTGAAGATTTAAGGCTTTATTTGAAACCACACATTGTTGTTCTACGAATTTTGGTATACGAGTTGGTATTAATTGTTATGACTGTCACGTCATAGTTTGTTATAAGTGATGGTTACTACAATATAATAGCTGACCCTCTTTTGGGTTAGGCCTTAGTACACTGGCTGGCTTAGTGCGAATTGGCATAAATCTTATTTTTTATTTTTATAGGTACACATTTCTACTCGGGGTGCAAGGGATATGCTCTATGGGCAACCTTACACCCCGGCGTCTGTAGACCAGAGACGGCGTGCGGTTTTAGTCGGTTCAAGCCCGACATAACCACCCCCGCTGACCGGCGGGGGGGTATCCGTAGGGATTTCCGCACGAAAAAAAAAAGTACACATTTCTACTGCCCCGCTTCCACTTGTCGATATGGAAGTCTATGCTAAATCATATCTACTGTCACAAAACCACTCCCGTTTCAGCTGTATATTCGCCGGAAGGAGCGAGTCTCCCCAAAGAAAAGAAAATGCCATTTCTATTGCTCACGGAGTAGAAGAAGACCCCGGCACCCAATCTTACATGAAATGCTGGAGAACCCTGCTGATCAGTGTTGTGTTTTTGGTGACAAGTGGGCTCGCTAGAACTCTTTGGCTAACGCGTGAGCGAAACTCTTACGACTACAATCTTACAGCAACGGTATTATCATCTACTTTCTTGTTGGCCGACATAATATCTCTATACTACTACCTGATGCCCGCAGCTCCACCCGCGCGGAGGTCGATTATCGTTTTTTGGTTATATCTCCGGTTCCACCTAACTAAATTGCAAACAAAACATACGGTAGATTTTAAGTCTAACCAAGACCTTTCCAAAACATCAAGATCGAAGTTTGAACGGAAACAACAGACCCAATGCTAACATCTCAACCAACATCTCCACCAAAAGAGGACGAAGGAAGTGGAGACGGGGCAGAAGCCCCTGAGTACAACAAGACGCGCCGACAGGCGAAGAGGCACCAACATCAGCACCTTTGTCGCCATAAACACCGGCCGTCCTAAACGAGTCCCACGCCCCCGAGCTGGTGGAAGCAGAGTGCTAGACTGGCCCGTTTCCTGAGATGGAGCGTGGTGGGCGGAACAACAGATATGATTACCGGTAGAGTACAAACAAAAGTGAAGTACTCAGAGTTAAAGTTTGAGTTTGCAGTTGTAAATCGCAGCGTATTGTTATTTATACAGCATTTATCATAATCACTACTATGACATACTCATTAATCGTATTATTCTCTGAAACCACTGATACGAGTCGCCACTATGAGAAGAACAGGAAAGGGTAATATAGTACGTAATATGTATGCTGTCTGACTGATTTAGTCGCGATTTATTTGATGATTTTTATTTTTTCGAATTTTGCGATTTCCTCAAAAAGCTTGTACTTTTTCCCAGAGAGACGGTTTAGGCGTCGGGAGACGCGCGTTATCCGCGCGCTCACAGTGGTGTTATTAAATATATGAACCTTCATACAGAAAATTTAAGAAAATTGTGAAAAACTATATTTTGAAGTCACCAAAACTTTAACCGTGGCTACTGTCGCGACTATACGTCCCAGCTCAACGGGATTGGTGGCGTTCAGCGCGAAGCGCCCGTATGTTCCCAAAAAAGTGAGAAGAACGATAGCGCCCATGGAAATTTTTTGAAGTTATTACAAAAATTTAAAAATTTAGTAATCCGTGTGGAAGTGTGAGAAAATTCCCCACAAGTATAACAGGCTACGAGCACTCTACACATCTCCTTGGATACCCTCCCACCAGTCAGCGTGGGCGGTTATGTCGGGCTTGAACCGACTAAAACCGCACGCCGTCTCGGGTCTACACACGCCGGGGTATAAGGTTGCCCATAGAGCATATTCCTCGCACCCCGACTGACCCTGGGCCATCCCCGGTTTCGAGATGGCCCCCTCGGGTTTGGAAACCACGGTGTCCCCGTCTTGCCTGTTTTGGGGGAGGGGCGCTAGTCGCCCCACCGTCCCGGCCTGCTTCCGCTGGGGTTACAGACGGCCTCACCTGCTACCCCCAGGCCTGCGCTCATGGACGACGGAAGTCGTTAAGCGACACTCTAGGTACCTATATAAAAACTCGAGGGGCAGGATTCTCTCCCGCTCCCTCTCCGCCGTTTCTTTCGCGCGCATTACCTGCTCGCAGAAAGAGGCGGCGGCCTGCCACTTGCACCCGTCGGATACCACGGCCCTCACCATGATCACCAACGAGAGAACGTCACGCCCAGGACCGCAACGAGATCCCGGCGTTGACTCGCCCACGCAGAGCACTCCACCAACGTGTGGAGCGCCGTGTCTTCGCCAGGATCCTCGCAGCGGCGTTGTCTCCCGTTGGATGCGCCATAGATACTTACCGAAACACCCGTGTCCGGTAAATATCTGGCTAAACCGGGAGGAGAAGTCCCCATGGTCCCACTCCAACAACTCCATCATCGGTCTCACCGCCGCAATTTTGGTTTCCCCCCACCTTGGATGCTCAAGTAGCACCCTCCATGTCTCCATGAGTTCCTGGCGGAGCAGGGACCGCTGAGCCCTGATTTCTCGGGGCTCCGGCCTATGGCCCCGCTCCAGCGCCTCCTTGCGCCACTGGTACAGCAACGCAAGGGCTCTCGCTTTCAGGTCCCATGGAGGGGTCCCGGCTAGGAGACATGCCGCCTCGACGGAGATCGTGCGATACCCCCTGATGACTCTGACGGCCATCGCTTTTAACGGGCTGTTTAGAACTGCCACGTTGCGGGCCGCCAGAGTCTCCGCCCATACGGGGGGCCCGTACAGGGCCATGCTTCGCACGATCTCCAGGTACAGTCTCCTAATGGGAGCGTTGGGTCCCTTAACGTTGGGCATCAGCCGCGGCCGCAGGCCCCCCTCAGTTTCGGGACCAGACTTCGGGGATGTGGTCCGAAGTCCCATCGGCTATCGCGTACGTGCCCAAGGTATATCATCGCAGGCTCGATGCCGATGCTTACGCCCCCTACGGTTATGCTGGTTCCCCAGGTGGCCCCCTCCGAGGCCCGTGAAAACACATAGCCTCGGATTTATAGAGAGCCACCTCGAGTCCCAGCCGCCGCATTCGACCCATGACTTGAGCAACCCCTGCCGTGGGCTTTAGTGCCACGCTTCGGTGCGTTGCTCCCAGCGCCATCACGAAGGTGTCGTCAGCATAACATGTTATGCGTCAGCATAACATAGGGTGTCAGCCCTCGAGCAACGACCCGCGCAGAACCCAATAGTATCCGATGTTACACAGGAATGGCCCTAGGACCGACCCCTGTGGAACACCACACGATACTTCTCGCAGCCCTGGCCCTAGCCAGCTCGGGTAAACTATGGCCCTCTCGGATTAGGTATGCCCCGACAATGCGGCGTAGGTAAGGAGGCACGCCGTGATATGCGTGCGCCTCCCTAACGCAGCTCCAGGGTAGGGTGTTGAAGGCGTTGGCGATGTCGAGAGACACCGCCACCACCACCCCAGCCCACGAGATTACTTCCTCCACCAGGCGCCTAACGCGCATGATCGCTCCCACGGTGGAGCGCCCCCGGCGGAAACCGAACTGGATGTCTGCCAGATCTGGCCCCATATGTGCCTCGTGTAAGGCTCGGCCGTACGAATAAAATGATCAGCACTTGGTATCTGCAACTGATTTCAAGATTTTCTATCAGTCGATTTATTTGAAAACTGTCGCCGTAACGTAAACTTTGTGTCACCTAGGTTCTTTTAGAATGCGAAATTTCAATGTAAAAGCAATTTAAAAAAAATTGTTTGTGAGTCTGTCTCTTTGGATTAGGTAATCTCTGGAACGGCTGGGTAATATAAAAACCGAAACATAGGCTACTTTTATTTTAGAAAAACAATTAGAGTACCGCACAAGAGAATTAATTTGGAGTATGTTTCATAAAATTTAATTAACCAGCAAAATTTCATCGCTACCTTATAAAAAGTTAAGGTTGAAAATATATACAAGCTGGCCTTGAACTTTGCGTTTCCATTTACGTTTTGATTTAATCATTCACAAGAAATCATTATCCGAAAAGGTTTGATATTTAGACACGTCTTTTACTTGTTGAGTCAAAGTTGTTAGGAATAAGTACTTAAACGATATTGCACGAGTTACTTTTTGAACCTTTGAATCATATAATGTACCTACGCTGACTGAGGGGAAGCAACAGGAAGTGCCCATGGCATAGTTTAACAAGTCAATTACAACTAATTTAATTTCTAAAATTAAATATATGTAGAAATACATCAGTATACCTTTTTTTTCGTGCGAAAATCGTATACCCCCCCTAGTATAACTAGATCTATACCTAGATAAGTATACCTAGTAATTTTAGTGTTAATTATTATGGTTAACAATGTATTAGAATTTATTGTTAGAATTATGCGGTCTTTTACTCTTTTAAATATAATACAAAAAATATTTACTTTTATATTGTATGTAGTATGAAGATAAAAGTAGATTGCAATGGTCTAGAGGACAAACGTATTGTAAATTTACTGCGTTATTCATAAAATGTTGTCAATCAACGTCTTAAGCATCACTTAACTATTTACCTAATTAAGCTTTAAGCAATGTTTAATTTTTTTTGATTCATAATCGCTACTTGAAGGTTACTTAGTTAAACAAACTTTTTTACTACTGGTAGTTTTTTGGTAGAAATAGTTGAAATCTGACAGTACGCGCGACGCTTTAGCCAAAAGTCAAATTTAAAAAGAAATCTGCCAACCGTAACGTCAAACATTGTTTGACACTGACGTTTTGATTTCGGTCCGTTCATCTCGTGGTGTTTTCAGTTCGGTGCAAAGTCATTACTTGAATGTGAACAGGTATACCGCCGCCTCTTGTATCTACCGTGATACCGTGAAGAAGACACTTTCACAATATTTATAATTTTGTTCATATTTTCCTTACTAACCTGTACTTTTTTCTGGACTCCACTTCATCATATTCCACCATTGGGTCTAACCTAGGCTGATAAACTTTTGTACGTGGTCGCCGAAATTCGCTGATATCTGCGATGTCTTGCTGTTCAGTTCCGGGCCAGGAGATATAGTGCGCAGTGGAAGTTGGCCCTCCTGGCTACAATGGGGAATGAGCAGTCTGCGGTTCACAGAGCAAATTATTGTTAATGAAATAGGTTTCACTTACCATTTACTTAGGGCGCCCGAAACAAAACGCTTTTACCTGTCTGTGTCTGTATCCAAGTGTATCTGAAGTGTAGGTGTATGATGTTTTGTGGAGACAGATAAACACAGCGCGGCGAACAATGGAGCCCTTTACATCAAATATGTAATTCGGTTGAACAACTCCCAACTGATTACGTTAATAATTCCAAAATATAACCAAACCAACGCGAGTCAAATATGATTTTCGCGGATTATACTTTATTCGAACAAAACTTATTTTAACCAAACGAGACCTTTTTCTCAAGACAATTCTTTCAGCAAGTTGACAACCAAGTGACAGATAGATCTGTCAACGCAAATTTAGTTTTTTTTTTTACTTCGTTTAGGAACGTAACATCTACCCCCCCCCGGACGAGCCTTCCCGTCCGCTAATCAATTGGCAATCTTGATAAGGTTGCGACCGCTCTCCTTATCACTGATCCGTCAACCAAAACCTCAGCAAATCGAGGAACCCCATCGGTGCCAGCCACTAGATTGAGAATGCGCCCCGGCACCAATACAGCCAAGTGACCCCTCTGCGGGCTAATTTGTTGCCTATGTCAACCTGGTTCTCCACAAGGAAGGCGTAAACTTCCTTCAAATAGTTACTTGTACCTCTGTAATTGGTACCGCTATCAGATCTAATTAAAGAAGGCAACCCACGGTGAGACACGAATCTATCCAAAGTTGCCACAAAGGCCTCCGTCGAGGGCGAGGTTACTAGCTCCAAGTGTACTGCCTTCGTTGACAGGCAGACAAACACCCACAAATAAGCCTTAAGGATTTTACTGTTACGAAGAGTAGACGTCTTCACCAAAAAGGGACCGGCAAAGTCCGTTCCGACGCCTGCAAAAGGCCTTGCCTCATTGACACGATCAGCCGGCAAGTCTCCCATCATGGGCTGCATAGTGGGGGCCTTAGTCCGGTAGCATGGCATGCAACGAAAGACAATGCTGCGGATAGTACGACGGGCCGACAAAATCCAAAAGTCTCGCTGCAAAATGGCCAACAGCGCATTACAACCGGCATGCGAGTTCTTAATGTGACGATCAGTCACCAACAACTTGACCAAATGGCCTTCCTTGGGCAACAAGAGGGGGTGACGAGCTCCGTAGGGGAGGCTAGAGTGCCTCAAACGTCCTCCAACACGCAAGAAACCCGCATCATCCAAAAAGGGGCTCAGCTTACTGATAGCTCCCGACAACTTGGCCATACCGGACTTCAAGATTTCAATCTCCTTCTCAAAGTGTGCAGCCTGCACAGAGCGGACCCAAAGGAGGAGAGACTCCTGGAGCTCTTGAGGAGAAAGGACCGGCGACAGGCGTTTGTCCCCACGGTTCCTACAATTGTGACGAAAGCGCCTGATCCAAGATGTGACATTCAACAGTTTATCGAGGGAGCTGTACCGATTCAACAAAAGGTCGGGATCTAACGGCGGGTCCTTCGTCTCAACAGCGAGCACCCTTAGCCCGGGCAAAGGATCCGTCATCAAGACTGGCATTCGAGGCCAAGCATCCTCGGACCGAGTCAGCCAGTCTGGCCCCCACCAGAGGGGGTGATCAATCAAGTGAGGGGCCGTGCACCCGCGTGAGGCCACGTCGCCGGGGTTCAGGTCCCCAGGGTCATGCCTCCAAGTTAAAGGCGTTGCAGAATTTTGTATCTGTGACACTCGGTTCGCCACAAAGACCTCCAAAGTGTGAACGGACGTCTTCAACCAACACAAAAGAATTTGACTGTCCGTCCAGGCGTAAGAGGATCGAATGTCCACAGTTTCACCCAAGGTATTAACAACGTGATTCAATAGACGCACAAGAAGAGCTGCCCCTGACAACTCCAATTTGGGAATGGTCAATGCTGTTCGAAGAAGGGCCACCTTGCTCTTGGCCATGACCAGCGACAGCTTCCCCTGGCCTGTCGCGCTGACGGTGCGCAGATAAACAACGGCTGCGTAACCGTGCGACGACGCGTCACAAAATCCGTGGAGGGTAGCAGTGTAACTCCCAGGGGGGAGGATGACGCGGGGCAACACGACCTCATTGACCGCAGGGAGTGTAGAAACAAAGTGGATCCAATCCTTCAACAGGGTTTCCCGAAGCGGCTCGTCCCAACCAAGTCCCGCGGTCCAGAGACGCTGGAGAAAGCATTTCGCCCTAAACAGTACCGGACAAATCCAACCATTAGGATCAAAAGTCCTTGCGACAGTAGACAACACAAGTCGTTTAGTCCAAGTGTGGGGCGACTTTATGTCGACATCGTATGTAAAGATGTCTTGGACCGGTCTGTACTGAACACCGAGTACGGCCATCATGGCGGGGTTGTCAACGTCTTCAAACAAATGCGGGTCCTGTCTATGATCCTCCGGCAAACCTTCCAATAGAGCTGGAGAGTTGGACACCCATTTACGCAATTCGTATCCAGCGGCAGCCAGGATCCCAATCAACTCGTCACGCAATAAAATGGCTTCCCCAACCGTGGGAGCCCCAGTACAGACGTCATCGACGTACAGGTCCGTTTTCAAGATGGCGGACGCCCGAGGGAACTTCAAACGCTCTCGGTCCGCGAGCTCCCAAAGCGAACGAATGGCAACAAAGGGGCTAGAACGAAGGCCGTATGTATTCGTATTGAGCTCGTACACAATCATGGGGTCCTGGGGGTTCTCGCGCCACAGGATTAACTGATAACGTCTGTCATCCTGGTGAATGACCGTTTGTCGGAACTTCATCTTGATGTCGGCCACAAAGACTACCTGATGACGACGGAAAGACGTGATGACGTCACAAAGGTCCATTAACAATTTGGGGCCTGAATATAAGCAATCATTCAATGAGACACCCGAAGAAGTTCGCGCAGACCCATCAAACACCGTGCGCAGCTTGCCAGTGGACGGCTTGAGGACCGCATGATGGGGCAGGAAGTAATGTTCAACTGAGCGCCAATCCAACCTTGACACCGACATGTGTCCCAAATCCGCGTACTCCTGCATGAAATCCAAGTACTTCTGCCTCAACACAGGGTCCCTGCCCATGCGGCGCTCCATTGCCAACTATCTCTTCTCGGCCGTAGGTCTAGATTCACCGAGAGGTGGTCGCACTGCGACAAAGGGCAACCTGGTGACAATCCAACCGGAATGGAGTCGACCCGTGTTGTTCTGATAGAACAATTCGCAATCCTGGTGTTCCGGGTTCAAACGGGCCACCTGAGGGGGCTCCTCAACCTCCCAAAACCTCTGAACGGCGTCAGAGAGAGCGGAGCCGGACACCAATGCACAATCAAGCTCAGGTAGAGGGGGTTCCTTAAATACCGGTCCCATCAATGCAAAGCCAAAGATGGTCGAGACAGCCACCAACCCGGTTGGCTGCAAGACCCTTCTACCACCCAAAAATATTCTCCCTAGTACATCGGCACCCAACAACAAATGCGCTGTACTAGGAGAATCAAACCGGGGGTCAGCCAACTCCATACCCAACGTCAACCGAACAATATCTGAAGACACCTGTATCCGGGGATGTCTTCCCAGAATGTTCTTCATAACAAAGGCCGAGGTACCAATTTTAGGGCCCAACGAATACAAAGGAGTGAGCCCAAACCGAGCCTGTCCCTCAACAGTGGTGACAGCTGCGTTGCCCACTCCTCTAATCGTGTCTGAATAGCAACGTACATTAAGGCCTACCTGTCCCACTAACCAAGACGACAAAATGCAGCCCTGGGAACCCGTGTCCAAATTGCACGGACCACAACAGAGGCCCCCGCTGGTCCCCAGACCCTGACCGATGCCGTAGGCAACAAAACCGTGTCAATCTGGGGGGTTGCAGTAGTGGGGCAGGCGCCGACTTCCTAATGTCTGGGCGGTGACCGATCGCCGCACCCAGACTGTAGTCTCTCGCGATGAGAATAGGGTTCAAACCCCTCGTCCGCGCGATGTCCCGAGCCGCGTGCCATCGCTGGAGGGGCGTATCCCACCGGATGCTTGAATGGCGGGGGGCGCGACTCCAATCGGGGACGCTCCGCCGACGGAGGGGAGGGCAGTCGGTGCTGGTCCGGCCACTGCCAGCCAGCGGCCGTTGCGTATTCGCTCATGCGGCTCTCGTTCTCGTGACACGGGGGATGGCGAGCGGCGTTCAAACATGCGGATCTCGCCTCGGTTCTGCACTGGCGAGCGGACCCCGTGACCGTCTCCATCGTACCCCCCCGTACGCGAACCCCCCACAGAGGCTGGACTGCCAACGCGGTTCGCGTTCGCGCATAAAATGTCCAAATGTGATCCCCCACAAACTCTGCAAGGACGGGGGTTGGGGCATTCCCGTTGGAAATGTGCCCCCAAACAAGAGTAGCACAGTCGGCGTGCACTGGCAATGCGGCGGCGGGCACTCACGTGCACTCCCAAAAAGGCCGCGCAAGTTGTTATGCCATGCCCCGTCGCCTTACAATACGAAAAGTCAGGACGAATCTGGGTGCCGGCAAAACGGGGGGCGGGGCGACTCTCAACAGGCCCACGAACCCTAGGCAGTCCCTGGCCTCTGGGCCGAGGAGACGGTGGGCGAGACCCCATGGCAATACTGGAGTTGTCTAAAAACCTGCATTCATCCTCCAAGAACTTGACAAGGTCCTCAAAAAGGGGGAGATGGGTGGCACTATCCCCACCATATTTCTGCTCAAAACGGGACTTCAAGTCCACGGGCAGCCGTTGCAGCACTATATGTACCAAGATGTACGACCACTGGTCGACTGGCAACTCCAGTCGACTCAAAGCTTTGGTCGCTGCCAACAACGGGTTCAAAAGGTCAGTACGCAAGGCTGACACTCTGGTGATGAAAGGTAACCCCAAAATATGGCTAATGTGAGCGTCAGCCAAACAACGTTTGTTGTGGTACCGCCGGGAGAGCAGCTCCAGAGCAGTAGGGTAAGCCGCATCCGTTACCGGTAAGTGCTGCACCAAGGCTCGGGCCTCTCCCTTGAGGACGGACATCAAGTAGGCCAAATTTTGGGCGGGTCCAAGGTCCGAGCGCGAGTCCACCAGACTCACAAATAAATTTTGAAAGCCCAGCCAGTGGTCCATCCGACCATCGAAATGAGGCAGCTCAAGCGTGGGCAGCTTGCTCAAAAGTCCGGGGCAAGCGACAGAGGTCTCCGGCTTGGCCTGGACAGGCTCCCGGCTCTTCAATATTTCCCTAGCACGTAGGGAAATCGTGTCTGCCAACGCCAGGATCTGGTCGTAGTCACCAACAACCTTATCCCGCGCTGCCTGGCTCAGCTGATCCAACTCAAGGTCCTCAGCCAGGTGGCTAAAGCGGGTGAACAGGGCATCTACAGCCCCAAGCCTGTTCTCCATACCGCCGAACCTCGTTAGAGTGATCTCTGCCAGCTCTGGTCGGGTAGTAGTGGCCGCAGCCGAGGTAAACCACCTCAATTGTGTGGTTATACCGGCTATGGCCTCCTTCGCTGCACTTAAAGGAGACATTACAATGACCAAACTTCAACAAATCAGGTAAAGAGATTAACCAAACAAAGAAATTATTTAAACAATGTTGGTTCAAATAAATGGGCCAAAAAAAACTTCAGTTTAAGTTTATTTTATGCAACAATGATGCCAACACCAATACAAATATAATTCAATATAGCTTACAAATAAACATTCATTTATAGAATGTTATGTGGGTACACGCATGACAGGCAACAATCAACTGATTAAATCAAATGCCTTAAAGAGATTGCCAATTAATTAGTCATAATAGTTCATCAGCAATGACTCCAAATAAGCACACCAAACTGATATTAATTGTTTAAACAACTAATAAACTATTGAAATATTGTCAATTTACCTACTTTATACCAAATAGCAAGTAAAGTAATAGGTTTTATTGTTTTATTTAAACCACGCTCTGCTACCAAATGTTCAGTTCCGGGCCAGGAGATATAGTGCGCAGTGGAAGTTGGCCCTCCTGGCTACAATGGGGAATGAGCAGTCTGCGGTTCACAGAGCAAATTATTGTTAATGAAATAGGTTTCACTTACCATTTACTTAGAAGGCGCCCGAAACAAAACGCTTTTACCTGTCTGTGTCTGTATCCAAGTGTATCTGAAGTGTAGGTGTATGATGTTTTGTGGAGTCAGATAAACACAGCGCGGCGAACAATGGAGCCCTTTACATCAAATATGTAATTCGGTCGAACAACTCCCAACTGATTACGTTAATAATTCCAAAATATAACTAAACCAACGCGAGTCAAATATGATTTTTGCGGATTATACTTTATTCGAACAAAACTTATTTTAACCAAACGAGACCTTTTTCTCAAGACAATTCTTTCAGCAAGTTGACAACCAAGTGACAGATAGATCTGTCAACGCAAATTTAGTTTTTTTTTTTTTACTTCGTTTAGGAACGTAACACTTGCTCTAAATTGTTTAAATCGTCACCGAAATCAAAATTATCCAAGTCCATTTTAATAACGAAGGGCTTTTTCGAGTTTTTGACTGAACAAAGTAGCACTACTGTCTGTCACAGTCTGTCGCAGACGAAAAAGAAGTGTCAGTCTGGGTGGCGAGCTGTAACAGAACTCGCACACATCAAACATCAGCTGTTCAAAGCACGCCATTTTGTTGTTTAAAAAGTTAAGAGTGGTCATGAGGTTGTTTAATGTGACAGCTAGTTAAGCACCAGTTTAAACAGTTGTTTAAATCTAAACAACGTTTATGAATGCAAAATTTTGTTGGGCTTACCCGGGGGCCCGGCAACGGACACTTGGGGAGGACACCGTGCGGTTTTAGTCGAGACACGACATAACCACCCCCGCTGGCCAGCGGGGGGGTAACCGAAGGGATTTCCGCACGTAAAAAAAAAATCATTATTTACAAGCTTGCTTTAAATTAAGCAACGTTTATGAATAACGCCATTAGAGTTTTAACTTTTAAATGCCAAATGTACTAAATGAGCACGCTCTACCGTTTGCTCTTATTAAAATATCAATATTCCATTTCTTTCAAGCTAAACTGTGAGAGTATATTTGTACCAAGTGGCATCAAGTATAGCAGAGCCCATAAATATTAATAACACTCAATTACCATTCTAATAAATTAATTTACTATAAAAAATTAAACTGGCACTCTCCACTACAGGCATTACATTAGAGGCGAATGCTCGCAGTGAGGATACCTTAGATCAAATCTTTAATTTGCTACTGAATTCACAAAATGGCTATAATTCTATCGCTTATCTCACTAACCTGTCTAATAATAATAATGTCTAAAACTACTTCACATCAATTTCGTTCTATGTGCCGTCGGATTAAATCTAGACTTAATTAGAAAGGTAGCTAGAACAGGTGCTACAGGTTTATGAGTATGTAAATTCGGAGGACCGGCAACTGTGACCGAATTCATATTCCTGAGACCCTAAATAACTACAAAACACATCTTGCCGCTAGATGTGATGATCCCTTTCCGCCTTTTTTGTTTTTCAACTTTTTCAATAGTGATTTCGCACGAAAACCACGGGATTGCGCAATTTACCGGAGATCTACTAAACCGATTGAAGTACACTGGAGCTCATTCGACTGGTTTTTCAAAAATACACAATTTAATACTAGGTCTGCAAGACAAATCGCTGCTTGCAATGTTGAGCTGAGTGAGACATCGTGATTCTTGTCCAATAGATTTGACCGCTATTGCGGAATAAGATTTTGAAAATTTTGAACAGTGATCATTCCTCCGTGGCAAGTCCGATTTTGAAAATTCTTTTTGAAAGTCTGGACATGCTTTCTGAGCGTGTAAAGTTTGGTCACAGTGTCTCGAGCGGTTATTTTGTAATTCCATCTGGATTTTTTCTAACGGTTTTATCATTCCTCTATGGTAGCATTAATTTTATTAAAATATATCCATAAACCTTCCTCTGATTGACCTCTTTAATCATGCCAAATTTGGTTCTGATTGGATTAGTAGTTTAGGAGGAGACCTATGACAAAGAAAATCCTGAAGTCTAGTATGAGGAGCTTTTGCTCGACTTCGTCTCACTCAGCTCAATGAGGCACTTTTTTGTACAACCTCTACTTTTCTTTTTGATCGTAAGAACTGTCATAAAATACCAACAACGGTTTTTATGATTGAAATGAAAACTTGAGGTGGTACAAAAATGTTTCTTAAAAAAATTGTATTATCTCAGGAATAGGAATGCGGTAACTGGTCCTCGGATTTTACAAACTCATAAACCTGTAGTGCCTACTCTAAACCTAGTTTAGAGAGTTTTGTAATATATTTGGCCCCAATATACCTTTCAAAATATGTATTCCAGAGTTCAAAACAAAAGGCATTTGACATTTGACGTCATGTTCGATCATACACTCGATAACTTCTCATTTTCTATTTGATCTTGAGGTGTATTCATTTATGTGGGACAAAATTGGAGTTACACCTAACCCAATGTAAATGGACGTACTTACATAAAAATAAAGAAATATATACAGATGATCATAGAACCTCATCCTTTTTGAAGTCGGTTATAAATAACCAAATATAATAAATGATTGTCAAGTATTTTACTTGTGTGTACTGCGATAAACCAAAAATCTAAGTACACTTATAATTTCTGGCATTCAATAATATTTAGTTCCGAAAAATAAGCTCAAAAATACAAGTAATATTGTTAAAATTGTCCAATCAGTTGGGGAAAGGCAAGAAAACGATAATAGTTATTTATGCAACTGTGGTATAATGAGGGGTATTAAAACATGAATGTGGGTTTATCACACGAAGCGAAGCTGAGTGTGATAATAGTATCACATGAGTGTTTTAATACCTAATTATACAGTTGCATACAAGACTTTATCTACACCCATGATAAACTAATAATACATCTTCAGAGAATGATGTACTGCCCTTTGATATTTTCCAATTCATGAAATCTTGGTACGCCTTTTCATACTGTTTTCTAGATTTTTCCGGTAGTAATTTGTTATAAATGTCCTTTGCTGCATTCGAAATGTCTGGAGGTGTGTTATCAAAACTTGAATCGCTCATTTTCGTAAGTAAACAAAACAATTTGCAAAAAAAATAGCGAAGAAAAATAGCGGGAATTCGAATTCGAACGAATAAGTTTTAATTTTTTTTTACGGCGCGCCGCCGCTGTGGTAGTGCAATGCAACGCGCGTGAATGACAGTTCTTTTTTTGAAACTCATACAGATTCCACGCATCGCGCGGTAAGAGTTTGGCTGTCTGATGAGTAACCCTTTGCGCGGAAGAGATTGAAAAAGCGGAAGGAGTGTTATTATGAAATTTCATACAACATTATAACACCCGTTCGGATGATATTATGGTTATTATGACATTGCATGTATTAATGTTGGCAATAAGCTAACTGTTTCAGAATCTTTTATAGAGGATTTAAAGCATGGGTGTAGATAAATGATTTAAGATCATTATAACAGAAAATATTAAACTGCAGAAAACCAATATAAATGATTTAATAACAATAGTACTAAATTAAAAGAGGTTGCTGAAGCTTTTTAATTGAATTTTCAAGTCCCTGTCTGGAGTTCAAGGCTAAAATATAATGATATTTGTTGGAGCTGTTGAAAAAAATAAGCCATTTGGGAGCTATAAACGAAAACGCTGCCTAAACCATTGGAGTTGGAGGGGATGGTGGAATTGTGTATCTCGGTCCTTCTCGAATTAAGCGTTCTTTGCCTAATTACCGTACCATTTTTTATTTTTCACTGATTTGACTAAAAAACCTTAAAATATGAAACACATCAACGATACAAATTCAACAATTAATGAGGCGTTTGTCTAGTAATAATGGTTTCGTAATTAATGAGATTTAAAAAAATTATAGGTATGTTAATTAGATAAGTTTTTATTTAATGCAACGGTAATTAGATAATATCAATAAGTTCATCTAAAACAGTAAAAATGATAATAACACTCATCATATTGTGGTACAGCATTAGAATAAATTGTTAAAGTTTTTATTTATCACATAACTTCATGGCTATAATTTATTAGTTATTAATAAAATCACTTTCAATGAAAAACGGTCAAAACTTACTCGGTATAAAATAAACTTAAACGAATTTAATCAAAAACATTGTCTTAATTGCTTAAATTTAAAGCAACTCACAGCTCTTTTAAGACTTGCTTATATTAGTATCACTGAGTACTTATATATTATTAAATAAATCAACTGTAACCTTTTAAAAAATATTTTTTATTAATTATACATAATACTAAATAATAAGAATAGGTGAAAATAACAAACAATCTATATTATATTAATATCAGAATCAGATTAATCGAAAAGTTAAGTCTTCTTTTTCTTAATACTATTATTTGGCATATTTGACATTTTTTCTAAAGATTTAGATCGGAAAAAGAGAACATCTAGAACGGGACTTGAAACCGCGACCAGTCCCTTACAGGGGGAATGCTCTGACTTGCTGAGCTACCTAGAAACGTCCCAGATAAATTTGAATCTTTAGAAAAAGTAAGCATACAAAATGCTTAAAAATTTAACTGAAATATTTGTCATTGTTTTGAAGGAAGGCATTCTAAGAGTAAAATCAACAGGCGAGACGGGATTCCAAAAATTATCTGATTAAGATAAATTTAAGCTACTCTAATTCGAAATTTAGAAGAAAATATATCGTTTTCTAATAACCGTATACTAATTACCATATATTTATAATTACCATTGTACGAAAAGTTACTAACTTACTGTAGGTATACGTGACGTCATACCAAGGGATATTTTTTCTGTGGTATCATTACCATTGTCTGTAAATACCTATGAACTATGTGCTGACCATTCATCGAGTAGGATGGTAAAACCCAAAAAGATCAATAAGGAAGTTAAAGAAAAGAGGATTTTACTCATTGAATCTAGAAAAGTCAGAAGAGACTGATCTTTCCCTGCCTTCCAGATTCATTTTATCTGCACCCTCCGAAAACGAACATAATTATTGTGATACATGGTCTATTAGTGCTAAAAAAATACAGATACTTGCTAATTATATTTTTTTTTTATATAATATACGGTGGCCCAAGTACAGTCTCTGTTTATAACAAAAACTAGAGTCTAACTTTGAAAAATAAATACCAAAATAAGTACAATGGTAATTAGTAAAGATTTTAACCAAGGCTACGGTAGTTATATACTCACATGCTTCATTGGCGGTACACTAACATTGGAGAAGTGCAACTGGTAATGGGCAGCGGCACATATTGAGGGAGGTACTGATGTTTCAAATATTATTATTTAGCGATATGCACCAAAGAACCGAAGAAGTCACGGCAATTATAATTTTCGCTCGAATATTCAGTTACTTAAAGATAATTACTTACAGACTATTGTGTCCATATTTTCTTATGCAATACACTTCGAAGTAAGTCTGTACGTTACAAAAATTACAGGATATTTTAACATTAAGTTGGTGTACGGACATGTCACGGTAATTAGAGAACATAGGTTCTTCAAACAGATATTTAATTATTTAGCCTTATCTACTTAAAACTGAAGCCAATGTTATTTTTTAAGCTAGATATGGATGCTAACTAACATATAAAAATATTGGCATGATTAACTCGATTAATATTAGGGCTTATACAAGATCGGACACGTAAAAATTTCTAATCGGAGAATGGCCGATCTGATTTAGGTTGTGGTTAGCGGGAACGGGATCAGAATTCCACGTGGGTGAAACCACGGGCACAAGCTAGTATATAAATATACAAGTATTGCTCGTTTAAAGGTTTAGATATATTATTAAGCCTAAGGGGAAAATTTGTAAGACTATGATCTGACCGCCGCGCCGCGCTGTCTAGTATGGATCGTCATTTCGGATGAAAGTCGACTGCATGTAGCATGTTGCACGTTAAGCCAACAAATATTTCTCAAGTTATTGGTTAACATTTAAGAAATAACTTCTGTTCGGAACTCATTTCATACCCATGTCATATGCCAGTCTCTGATTAGGAGGTCAATAGGAAAGCGTATGATTCAATTTTAACATTTCTTCCTTTGGATCCTTTGTCACAAAAAACCTTTTGTTCAGCTGTCTCTTTTCAATTTCGTCAGAAGTTTGAAAGTTTCATTTATGTGCACTAAATATTATTATGATAATATTAGATACCTAATAATAATGAATAAGCTGCATTGTTTTATTTAAAACTATGTATAAGTCATTTATTTATTTATTCATTTAGTTTGCAAATGTATGAGAGGGTTGGTACATGATTGTTGGAAGAGTATCACTACATTTGGCCTTGCGGCATGCAACAATAACAGACATGCATTATACCTACTATATATACTAAACAATTAAATTATCATTACATTCAATAGCACATAATCAGAATAATCAATCAATCAAGTATATAGTAAATGACTATCTAATGGTTAGGGCATGCCTACATTCGTTTGGGAATAACATAATATTGATTGAGTAAGTACTTATGTGATGTGAGTAGGTATTACGGTTAGCGGTGTCTGTTCGCTGAGAATTTTTAAGCTACCCAATAGATTTTAATGCGGTTTTAAAAATATTTTAGGGTAAATATGATTTTTTTACTACTATTTGGTTAAGGCCACTAAAATTTGTACAATAACACTCTTGACTTGATAACATATGGTATGTATGTATGGGAATCAAAATAAAGCATGGTCGATTCTAATAGTTATAATAATATCAACGTTCTCAACTTGTAGTAACTGCAGAACTCGAAATTACATCATTTAATGGAGTGTAAAAAAAAATATTTAAAACTGAAATTAAGATTGTGAGAGTGAATACAATTCGTCTGATAAACGGTTTTGAATAAAGGAAGGAAAATATCGATCCGTCTAAAAATGAAAACGGTAACTTACATTTGCCTTACCTACCCTACACGGGTTATTGTGGCTGTTTACACTTTCGACTTACGGTAAATACACTCAAGCTTTACTCGAAGGGTCATGGAAAATGAAACTCGGCGATACTTACATAGCAATTGGATTTCTTCAAATAGTTGGAGAGCAGGCTTAACGATAAACATGCATATACTTTGATCCGAATTCAAAGTTCTGAGCGGTCTTGTTCAACGTATATATTGCTATTAGCTACAGAGCAGTGAAGAAGGGTGGAAATTTTCAATAGGGAAGCCGCTGAAAATGAACCTTACGTCGATCTAGTTTGTCACGCACCTTTTTTTCCGTGCGGTAATCCCTACGGATATCCCGCCGGCCAGCGGGGGTGGTTATATCGGACTTGAACTTACTAAAACCACACGCTGTCTCGAGTCTTCAAACACCGGGGTGTAAGGTGGCCCATAAGGCATTTCCTTCGCACCTCGGCTGACCTAGGGCCATCTCCGGTTTCGGGATGGCCCCCTCGAGTTTGGGAACCACGGTATCCTGGTCTTGCCCCCGGAAAGACGGGGGGCGCGCAACGCGTTACCGCCCCAACCTGCTTCTGCTAGGTTGACAGGTGGCTCCACCTGTCACCCCCAGGCCTGCGCTCATGGAGGACGGAGGCCGTTGAGCGACCTCCGACGTCTGAGTCACCTCCGCACCTCGCGGGCTCTGCGGATCGGTAGCGAACTGACTTTCTCCAGGACCCGTCACCTCCCTATCGAGCATTACTTGCTCTCAGAAGGAGGCAGTGGTGGCCCACGCACTCGCGCTCCACATCATCGCTGTGAGCAAGACGCCGAGCTAGAGGACTCCCACTCCGAGAGCTGCCACGAGGGCCCGCCTCGGCACCTTTCACGCCGGGCACTCCGTCAGAAGGGCACGCCGCAATAGCGGCGGTAAGGCCCATCATGGAGGTGTGATAGTACACTAATCACGTAACAATATATAAATTAATAAACTCCAATAGGCGCATTTGAAATATCTTATTAATTTAATATTTTATAATTATTCTGATGTATACACATCTGGTGTAAATCGTTGCTATCGTTAACTGCCATAAATCAGATAAACAACAGGACGTTGCATCTTGATTTCTTGTGAAGGCCATTGTTTATCGATACTGGCACCGATTCTATACAAATGTACGACCCAAACACGTGCAAACTATTGGAGTCCAGTTTTGGTTAAGTGTCTGTAAATCACAAGCAGAAATACGAGGTATAGGTTAAAACGGCGTCGGATGGAGAAAGGTTGGGGGATGACAGGCAGTTAGTTTTGAGTTCGCGAGCTGGACGGACGAGATGGGCGCTCTGGGGTGACGACGGGCTAGAACCCCGACTAGGCTAGGCGAGTAAGTTGTGGTGTGTGAGACTTGGTGAGTCAATTCCTTATTTTCTGCTATTATCATAATTAATGTTTTATATATGTATTATGTATTGCTATCCACGGTTGAGTAATAGAATACCCAGAGTACTTGTGTATTAATTAACTGTAAAATCTAAGAGTTGTTTGAAGCGACACTGCGTTGATATTGGTTTACGGTACCTGTGTTAGAGATGTATGGTTGAGAGTCACATGTAACGAGCTAGACGGTAGGCCAGGCTCTTGTATAAACGGAGGCTCCTGGTTACTCTATGGAGTAGCCACGGGCCGTTGATGACATCTGCCCTGTAATCTTCAAGCGAAGCGGCGTTATTTGATGATTAGCGGAATACGAATATCGTATGAATGAGTGCAGAGCAAACTGACGTGCCGAGACTCTTATCTACTGTCGTATAAGTTATTACAACCGTCTTGTCATTTGGAGGGCTCGTGGTTCAATTCCCGATGTAGTCTGCAAAGAGCGGCTAAAGCACAGAGGTGGTGCGCCAGTTATGGCAGACGGAAGATTGAAGTTAAAGTACGAACACGAGTTGTTGAGGAACGTTATTTTGTAAACTGTACTTAGGCGTGCGATTGAATAAATGTGAGACAAGTAACCAAAATTAACGTATTTAACTGTTTGTTGTATATATTTTGACTGCTTTCTCTTCGCGTTCATTTTCATTATCCCTCGAAACAGCCAAGACCAGTGGAGGGATATCCAAGTCCGGAGACGAGTCCCACAGTGTAGCGCGGTGGAGGGGCGCTACGTCCCCCTATCTGGGTAGGGGGCTGGAACTCTGGCACGGTTGGCGCGTCGAATAGATAAAAATGAATTTTACTCAGCTTTGGCTAGAGGTGGTACCATCACAGAGGATTGGCTGGAGAGGCGACACGGAAGCCTCTCGTACCGACTGACGCAGGTGATCTCCGGGAAGGGGTGCTTCGGGGACCACCTGCATCGGATCAGGAAGGAGCCAACGCCTGAGTGTCATCACTGCGACGCGAGCGAAGACCTCGTGGACCTCGTGGCAGCCATCGGGGTGGGAGTCCTCTCGCTCGGCAGCATGATTGCGGCAATGGTGCGGAGCGCGAGCGCGTGGGCCGCCGCCACCTCCTTCTGCGAGCATGTAATGCTCGCGAAGGAGATGGCGGAGCGCGCCCGGGAGAGATTTAGAACTCTCCCGGACCGCCGAGCCCGCAACTTGCTCGCCGCGCGTCGCAGGCGACTCAGGCGCCGGAGGTCGCTTAACGACCTCCGTCCTCCATGAGCGCAGGCCTGGGGGTAGCGGGTGAGGCCACCTGTCACCCCAGCAGAAGCAGGCCGGGACGGTGGGGCGACTAGCGCCCCTCCCCCAAACCGGGGCAAGACGGGGACACCGTGGTTCCCAAACCCGTGGGGGCCATCCGAAACCGGAGATGGCCCAGGGTCAGTTGGGGTGCGAGGGATATGCTCTATGGGCAACCTTACACCCCGGCGTCTGTAGACCCGAGACGGTGTGCGGTTTTAGTCGGTTCAAGCTAGCTGGAGCTGGAGCGACCACCCCTCCCGCGGGCCTTGCAGGCCCGCCATACCCCGACCCCCTCGTGCGATGGGGTCAGCTGGCCCTGAAAAGGGCCGGTTGGTCAGACTCTTGGCCGTTGACGTTAACACCAGCTACTCCAGAGGAGCAATCAATGATGCGTCATCGCCCACGTTGTCCAGGGTGCACCAAACTTGGAGGTGATACAACCAGTCGCACCCCTTCCCATAAGTACCTATACAGTAGTGATTCAGAATATGGAAAAACGTTCTTATCTTTTCTATGTTGTGTTTGTCAGATCCCAAATGACCTGTAAGATCTTTAAATATTTTTTATACCACTTAGGTGGCAGACAAGCACACGACTTACCTGATGGGTAGCGGTTAACGTGGCCTATGGGCGTGCACAACACCAGGCGCGTCACACTCGTGCTACCGACCCTGTATAAACCTTCTAATGCTCTTCTTGATGAACCCCATATTGTAGTCGCGTGATTTTTCCTAATAATAGTGTATACAATTGAGATACTACTACCTACAAACTTAGATCAGATTATACAATAACAAAATAATTCGCTTATAAGTTAAATGATACCCTAAATATTATCTGTACATATAATAAAACTGTAATGAGGTGAAAACTGTACAATGAATATTTTTCCAAAAAAATAATTGATGTGTGTTCTAGGAGCGATACCGATGCCGAAAATTTGATTTTGTTTGCTTTTAATAATCGATGTCCGAGCATCACTTGAAAACAGCTGAATAGATTTGGCTGAAATTTTGCATGGGCATTGCCATAAACTACGCTATATATCATCACTCTATTATAGGTATGATAGGAGCAGTAGAGCAAAATCGGTCTAAACTATTATTCATGACAACTTTATTATTGCAAGGTAGATCTTTACGAAATTTTGTAGTTCAGCAGAACTCAGATATGGTCAAAATCCGGACTATAACTTATCACGCTATACCATAAAGGTAATGAGCAGTAAAATGTAGAATCTCGTAACTTCATAGAGTTACCCACGTATAAAAGATTTATTGATTAGAGACGCATAAAAATTTCATAGTGAATATCATCACGCTATTATATTAAGGAATCGGGAAGAATTGATTTCGATGTTGCATATTTGTCCATCTTGGATCTTGGAACGAAAAGTCAATGTAATACGAGTGTACTACATCACCTTATCCGGCTCGTTGTTAATAGTACATTATGGTACAAGTGAGCAATGTTGGTAATTACCGCCGAGGCACCATTGAGACCCGAGCCGCTAGGCGAGGGTCTTAAGATAGCCGAGGACGGTAATCATCATACTCACGCGTGCCATACGACGTTTTACAACACACTTGCGAATAAAATAATACTACAAATACTAAATAAACAATACTACAAATTAATTCGTTTTCCTATGTGCGCGCATCTAACAATGGCGGTCGGCCATATTTAAAAAAAAAGAGGTTTGAATTTAACTTTTTTTTACTGTTTTTTTTTCTGTACTTAGAGAAAAAAAAAGTTAAATTTGAGTGAAAATTATGTTTATTAAACAAGTATTACAAGTTGAAATTATTTATTTAAATACGAAAATGCATCAAATGAACATACAATAGGCATATTAATTTATTCGTACTATTAAACACGTTCTTTTTTGTATCGAAACTTTTTTAAGAACATAGAAACTTAACCTATAAAATTTAAAAAAGAATCTATAACTCACTTGTGAATAATAGCAATGAAAAAGTCACAGTTTGATAATAGGTGCATGTCATTACGTGCCTATTGGCGGTGAAATAATAGCACTTTTATGAGCAGGTGTGTTGTAAATAAAATAACTTAATACTTACGTATTAGTATCGAGACTGCAGAAATAAACATACCTTGATACATTCCAAACTTAACGCGTACGAAGTCGTGGGCAACAGCTAGTTAATATATATAATGGTTCAAACATCCCATGGAATTGCGCCCGACTGGTTGAGAATATAACGATATTTCTTGAAGAATAGACACTTGAGAATACATTACACACAATTTCTTATAAAATATACTGAATATAAAATATACTTAAAGTTTGATGCCATAAAATAAACTGCTTTTCAGTAAAAAATCCTTCATGTTTAAATATAACATGACATTAAAACAAAACACGAAAAGTGTAACCAATATTAACCAATAAGACTTGAAGGAGTAAATGAGATTGTGTTTGCGTGAGATTTTAAGGCTTTGTGATATACATAACGTAAATACTAGACATAAAAACAATCTTGTGGTTTGTAATAGTCGACTCCACAAGATTAGTAATTCCTTTCAGGGTAACTGTATACGCTTCTACAACAAGCTTCCTAGTGAAATGAAGAATCTACCTCTTCAAAAATTTAAAAGTGAAATTAAAAGTAAACTCTGCCAAAAAGGCTATTACAAAATTCAAGACTATTTAGATGACAAACAAGCTTGGATATGAACTGTTTGCTCTCTCTCTATGCTACTCAAACGAAATATTGTAATTAGGTTAAGTAAACATGTTTGTAAATAGACCAAAAAAAAAACAGCCCACTGAGTTTCCTGCCAGAGTCTTCTCAGGACGGGGCCGCGTTACGAACCGGTGGTCCATTTGCCAAACTTTCGTTTAATTATTTTTTTGACGTTTTGTAAGTCCCGTATTAATGGTCTATACAGAATAAATGGTTTTTGACTTTGATTTTGACTAATAAAAATATGCTTAGCCCTAAAATCTATCTATACAAGGCGTGTTCAAACATAATTTTCAAATCTTCTCAAATACCTAGGTATATCAATAATCAAGAACGCACGAATGTTTCTGGCATTCCTTATATAGATTTAGATTGGAAACAGAGAACATCTAGGACGAGACTTGAACCCGCGACCAGACCCTTACAGGGGGAATGCTCTGACCAACTGAGCTACCTAGACCTTTTAATAATCAAAGCAATTGAAAAATAGTATACATATATTTTTCCTATATATATGGATACACGCAACCTTTAAATTATAATGTGGGTTTGTTCCAAGGTTGCTGTTTATCACCTATAGCTTTCAATATAGTAATAAATATTTCAATAGACAACATTTCCACACACGACAAGAAGTGGGGCTATCGGTTTAAGCTAAACGGTAAATATACGGAGTCTATCCTCGCTTTCGCGGACGATTTGGCAATACTGACTCGTAACCCAAAGCAGTGCCAGGACCTACTGCGTAGAGTAGACGATTTCTGTACATGGACAGATGGAATGAGAGCAAAACCTAGCAAATGCTACTGTCTATGTCTGGGTAGGCGGGGTACCAGGTATACTTCATATGACCCAGGGCTTAGTATAGGTATAGGGGAAAGCGTTTCAACTATATCTGAAACCGTGCCTTTTAAATTCCTCGGAAGAAAGATTGACAACAGAGGTTGCACTCCAGCTTTGGACGAATTAATTGATAGTTTCATTATCGATTTAAAAAAGGTAGACCAACAACCAATAAGTAATGTTAAAAAAGCTTGGATCTATGACAATTATTTAACCTCGCGTCTTAACTGGCCGTTTCTTATATATGATATAAACCAGAGCCTCCTCAAAAAACTAGATGCGAGTGTCACGAAGACACTGAAGTCGTGGCTAGGGCTAGCTCAGTCGGCCGAACCGTCGGCACTATATAGATCCGCGAATAATTTTGGAATGACGCTTAAGAAGCCATCAGAACTCTATAAACACCTAAGAGTAACTAAAATGCACGTCTTATCGGAATCTAAAGACGAAATAGTAAAAGTCCTTCCAAAAGATAAAAATGCATCGGAGCTCGAATCACGCCTCCAGTTCCATAAAAGGTTCATGATAGGCTCGCAGACTGGTAGAGTAGGTCTAGGTAATATTCAGAGACAAACAGATAAAGAAATAACAAAATCTTTTCTTCAAGCAGACGAAAACAACACCTATAAGGTGCACGCAATGAACCTAGAAATGCAAAACGAATGGTTGACCCTAGGTGAATTTTGTATTCCCATAGCCTTAAAATGGCGTACCATAATATACGACTGGTCACCGGCCTTACTTAAATTTTACCTGAATGCATTCCAGTTGACCCTCCCCGACCAAAGCAATCTGGTCAGATGGGGAAAAGCCACAGATAAAACATGTAACTCATGTGGTGAAGCAACTGGTACGGCTAGGCACCTACTAGTGGGTTGTAAAACGCTATTAGACCGGGGTCATTACTCGCGCCGTCATGATAAGGTATTAGAAATCATATGTGAGGCTGTAAGTTTGGCGGTAGCTAGAGCGAAAAAAGGATTAACCACAAACCAAAGAAATGACATTGCGTTTGTAAAGGAAGGCTGCTCAAAGAAATCACTTCAAAAGCCTTATTCAATTTTGATAGCTGCCGTTGACTGGACAATACTCGTAGACACGTATGAGAAGCACTATAGGATACCGGAGGATGTCTGTGCCTCATCATCCAGACCCGACATATTTTTTTCACGATCGCATAAGCGTGCAGTGCTTGTAGAACTCACAGTACCGTGGGAAACTAATATACCTAAAGACCACGCTATAAAGACAAACAAATACTTTGATTTGACTAACGAGTTAACCAAAAACGGCTACGTGGTTAAACTCTATGCCGTAGAAGTAGGAGCAAGGGGAATTCCAGCTAAATCCCTGTACAACTTACTTAAAGACCTCGGATTGCCAAGAGCTTCAGTAAGCTCTTTATTAAAACGTATATCAAAAGCGGCATTGTTAGGATCTTACCAAATTTGGATAGGTAGGGGGGGGAACACTACTGACGGTGGAGGTGAGCGCTGATGCATCACAAGGTGGCCACCCTAAACCTACATCTGGGTCGCAAGTCCCAGTCGCCGTCATGGTGTTCCTCTCTGTACCACGCTATGGACCCGGCGACCGCACGGTGAATCCATGGAGTGCTGAGAATCGGATCTCTATATATATATATATATATATATATATATATATATATATATATATATATATATATATATATATAAAGATTACGAATTCTTAAATCATTTTATTCTAATTACGTTTGAAAATTGAAATTACTTTAAACTTTTATAATAGGTACAAGAACTATGGGGGTGTGTGTTGGTACAAGAACTATGGGGGTAACCTCCTCGAGTGTCGCTCCGATTCCGATCCCGCTACAGTCCGGGGGTAACGGAATCGGAGCGGCCGGTACACCCTGGGCGGCGGTCAATGGCTTCCCCTTCACCCCTTCATAGGGCTGGCATTGATCGTCGGCCAATACCCAACGTGGCGGGAACACATCGCTCTCCGTACTCCTCTGCTTTCAGAGGAGACAGGATGAGCGATGCTGTTAGTGGTGAGATGGCCCAGGGTCAGCCGGGGTGCGAGGGATAAGCTCTATGGGTAACCTTACACCCCGGCGTCTGAAGACCCGAGACGGCGTGCGGTTTTAGTCGGTGCAAGCCCGACATAACCGCCCCCGCTGGCCGGCGGGGGGGTATCCGAAGGGATTTCCGCACGATAAAAAAAAAAATAAAGGTACAATAACTATGGGGTGTGTGTTGGGTAACCTCCTCGAGTGTCGCTCCGATTCCGATCCCGCTACAGTCCGGGGGGAACGGAATCGGAGCGGCCGGTACACCCTGGGCGGCGGTCAATGGCTTCCCCTTCACCCCTTCATAGGGTTGGCATTGATCGTCGGCCAATACCCAACGTGGCGGGAACACATCGCTCTCCGTACTCCTCTGCTTTCAGAGGAGACAGGATGAGCGATGCTGTTAGTGGTGAGATGGCCCAGGGTCAGCCGGGGTGCGAGGGATATGCTCTATAGGTAACCTTACACCCCGGCGCGCGTCTGAAGACCCGAGACGGCGTGCGGTTTTAGTCGGTGCAAGCCCGACATAACCGCCCCCGCTGGCCAGCGGGGGGGTATCCGAAGGGATTTCCGCACGATAAAAAAAAAAAAAAAAAAAGGTACAAGAACTATAAGAACACTATGATTTTGTTTTGATCCGAATGTATTTCGTCTTTTAACATTACATTTTACCGGACTTCAAAAAGGAGGAGGTTCTAGGCTCCCCTGTATTTATTTTTAGGGATTTTCTTTAGAAAAGCCCTATTGCTATCGAGTTGTGGTCGACGTCGTCGTTGCCAATTTTCCGTCACGGTTTTGGGTATGAAGGAGATGAGCTATCGAGTTGCTGTTTTCGGTAATAGATTCGTGCTGGGGTGAACCAATCCCTTGTATTCGGCTGAGCTCGTCTCAGGAATTCAACTTGTTTTTATGTATGTCCATCGATATTTCCGTCGTTTACGAACCGATTTTAAAAAATCTTTTTGTATTGGGTTTGGTTTAACAGCAAGTTGGTCTCATATATTTTTTTATTAGTAATGGACCTAGAACTCCAGAGATGCAGCAGGAAACTCCTCAAAATCAAATACAAAATATAAAATTATCGAGTGTATGATCGAACATGACGTCAAATGTCTTATGTTTGGAATACATATTTCGAAAGGCCGCAATATTGGTACCGATTTTACTGTTACAAAACTCTCTTCACGAGACCAGCTTTTTAATAAAGTCTAGATTCAATTCGACGGCACATGGAAGAAAATTTCGAAATTTAAATGAAATAGTTTTAGATATAGTTTAGTTTATTGAGATGACTGACAGAATTAAGGCCATTTTGTGAATTTAATAAAAAATCAAAGATTTGTTTTAAGGTGCTCACCGCGAGTAGTGGAGAATGGAGAGTTGAGTGTAGTGGAGAAGAGTGTGGAGTGAAAAATGAAATGAAGAGGGGAGTGGAGAGTCGAGTTGAGAGTAGAACGGAGAGTTATGTGGTAAGTGTAGTAGAGTGGAGTGGAGAATGGTGAGGATAGTGGAGTAGAGAGTAGCGTGGAGAGTGGAGTGGCTAGTGGAGTGGAGAGTGGAGTGAAGAGTGGACTGGAGTGGAGTGGAGTGGAGTTGAGAGTGGAGTAGAGAGTAGCGTGGAGAGTGGAGTGGCTAGTGGAGTGGAGAGTGGAGTGGAGTGGAGAGTGGAATGGTGAGTGGAGTGGTAAGTGGAGTGAAGAGTGGAGTGGAGAGTGGAGAGCGGAGAGCGGAGAACGGAAAGCGGAGAGCGGAGAGTAGAGAGTGGAGTGGATGTAGATAGATGTAGTCTTTGGTGATTGTCCAGTAAATTGGTTGCATATATAATAAAAGTCAACTTCAGAAAGTCTGCAAGCATTCCAAACAAAAGGAGTAATTGTATACACACCGCGATAAATTTTTATAATATATAATGCTGTTTGTTTTAGTTTGATTTATTCCAAAGTTTATTTTATTCTTATCGGAACATTTAAATGAAAAACTTTTTATTGGAATGTCACTAACTTTATCGTTTTATTTCTTCAAGCTCTTTCATTTGATACCCGTATTAAGGAGATCGAAAAGATAATGTGGTTTGCCACCTTTCAGCGGCGGCCATAATTGAATTAGTTTATTGTTACGAACTTTATCGTTTTCTACACTTTAAACAATGGTTAATGTATAAACAATAGAATAATTCGAAGCCCATTTTGAAAGTAATACAATATTTAATATTGCCTATAAATTGCCTATATGCAAAATTTCAAAACAATCTAATGTCAAGAAGTGGTTCTGATTCAGTTTACAAGATTCGACCTAAACAAACTTACATACATTGCAAGTCTAACAAAAACTTGTAATAATAAAACATTATTTAGTTGAACTCTGATATCCAAGATAAAGTGAGATTTGTATTTAGGGTAAGCTATATATATATATAAAAGTGTCCAAGTGTCCATAATCATCCATGCGCCAATTCTGGTTCCATCCAAAGCTTATAAGTACTTGTATTTCGAATACCGAGGTCCGCTCTCATACTACACTTTTCCATATTTGATTGATCTTTTATTTAACGGGAGCGAGTATCGTCTGAGCCCCCAACTTTGAGCCCTCGGCAGAGCCTCGTCCGTCAGTCAGCCAGAGTAGGTGCTGGCTCGTAGGTGAGGTTCATTTGGACACCGTAGATCTTGGTAGAGCCCACATATGTCATTTCCAAAACTCAAGTAATTTTAAATGGCTTCCATTATTATAGTCAGATAAATTATATAATATACATATATCAGATTTCAAGATACACAAAAACAATTTTAATAGAAAAACCTTTGAGTAGTTCGTCTATAATAACTAAACAAACAGAAAAAGTGACAGCCGTTTCCAATCTTCTAAAGGTATAGACGCACGTGTATCTTTAAGCAAAGAAATATGAATAATTTCCCAGGCAAATACAAAAAACTTCACCATAATGCTTTTCCTTATATTTTGAATAAAGCTGGCAGAAAATTAGGTTAATTTGTTGAGCTTTGAAGCCGAGTATAAAGGTAGGGAAAGTAGTAATTTATTATAAGTACTAAACCATGTCAAGATATTTTCTACTTGGGGAATAAGTGGTCGTCTAAATGAAAAATTACCATAAGACCACTGAGCAACAGCTTTTAATTTTAATCTTCTTAAATAACCCGTTTCTCGACGGTTAAATAGTCCTAATTGAAATTCTATACCCACAATTGATGAGGTCTGCGGCCTTTTCAGGATGACAATGTAGAATATATATTTGTCTGTTTATACAAAGCTGGATGAAGCGTGCCTATACATACTTGGAGAACATTGTGGTGAGTTTGTTGAACTTCATGTAAATACGCTTTAGTGCTTTCTCATCCAATTTCATCAAAATAGCCGAGAGTTCTTTAACATTGCTCAACAAGTATTATTGCATTATTAGCATAATAGATTTATCAAATATCTGTTTGCTTATGAGTAAATAGAAATTTTGTAGATTACGTACATAATATAACAAAAATACAAATCAATTTGGTTTCTGAGGCCTCTAATTTCTAATTTACCTTGTTGATCCATTAGTACAGGTTAGCTAAGTTCGCTGTGTTTTTGATGTGGTGGAGCTCGTGCACTGGCGTAGCTATCGAAGGATTACGCGGTGCCATGCACCAGGGCTGCCAAGTGCAGGGGGGCACAAGCTCAGGCGCCTTCGATCCTTACTAGCAATCCTCATATTCAAATAGCCAAAAATTCTTCAATTTTCATATGGTAAATAGAATGGGTTGCAACATAACTGTAATTATGATAACTCATTTGAAAGAACTGGTGGGGAATCCCCTGTTGAATACAGGATATTATCCATCCTGTTGTTTGTACAATGGTGCGGCCTAGAAAGATTCGTCGTCACGGTTAGAAGGTTGATGATTTCAACAAGACAACAAAAAGTTGTTGATGGTGGTTTGAGATTTCATGTAATCTGTTGTGATTTATTATCAAAAGTGTCCAAAACCCTAACAAGTACATGTGCTGCAGTATACAAAAATCTTGAAAATATAGTGAACTTAAAGTGAAATTCATACTTTTCATTTTGTCCACTTGGACACTTCCGTTTGTTATTTGAACTTGTTTTCTACAGCAACACCATCTAACGTTGAATAAGCACAACAGCAGACACCTATCGAACTTTACAATAATACGCAGTCGACCAGGGGTCGATAGTAGGAGAGCCCCAGATGCTAAATGTGGATTTACTCGAGCGTCGTGGGGACCTATTGGATTGTAAAGATTAAGTGCTAAAAAGGTTGATGATTATGTCCTTTAAGTTTATAAAACTTAAAAAAATAGTCACTTTGACTATTTCGAACGCGTCAGAGATTAATTATTGTGTATCCACATGTTTCTGATAATGTCGTATATTAATCTGCGGGTTGCAATGCGGGTTGGTTTGTGGGGATAGCTTATGAAGGGGCCGAAAATGGTGATCAAAAAAACGACGGGTTGTACTTCGGGAGTGCCGGCAGAAGTGAAAACTTGAATATTAACGTTGTGCATTTTTGATATTTTGGAATAGTTAGGGAATAATTTTGCACGAATTGCTTTAATTATCAGTATAAAAGCACTATCATTTATGTGGTAACATACAATATTAATTTATTGCGCTATTGTACACAAACATGACAATTTATATTACATTAAAAATTTAACACTTCAGAACTATTACAATTATTTTACATTAAAAAGTTTATCTCTCAGAAAAACCACCTTCCATCCATAATTTCAACAACTTTTTCACCATCATTATTACCACAACCATTATAGCCAATATATTTATAAAGTACTCACTCATTTTCTTTCGCTAATTCTTCGTCACTTTTTTCAATAATAGATGCAATTTGTTTAGTTTCTATTCTATATCAATAAATGTATGGCACAAAATAGAATAAATATTACAAAAAGTTATATGATGACAAAAAGTGTTTCTTGGGCCTCGGTCGGAATCGATCTTAGTCTTGGCGAAGTCAACGACTACTCATTAGACGAACGCGCCACCAAGGTTGTTAAGTACAGTGTGAAATTAGCGCTTCTATATTTGTAGTGTAATTTTCGAATCAGGACACGTGACCTGCACGTGTCCTGACGCGATTTTAACGTTTTTTACCCATTACAAAAAAAGTGCATAACGCCGCTAAAGAAGTTTCACTTCAATAACTTATTTGTGCAAGTTAGATATTCAGAAGGGACGTTAAGTGAACTCTGGACTCCGAAGTGAGCTCCTGTTCAAAAGACGGATGGTTTGGATGCACCCAAAACTCATTACTTTATGTCATGCGCACAGTTACATTCTTGAAATGCACACCTTTTTAACACGCACCTTGCCTTAATCTAACGTGCTCGATTAAATCCAAGATCAATTATTTTTCAAGTAGTGGTGGTTCAAGCAATGGCTCAACAGTTGGTACACCGGCGGTGATAAGAGCACGTTGGAATATATCGTTAAGGCTGGCATGCCGTGGTATTTTTCCAGCGCTCCTACAACACGGCAAGCCATGGTATCCGAATCTCTAGACAGCTTCTCCACAGTGACTTCGATGCGAAGAAACACACGGGGAACCTGAACGAAGGTAGGTATGTTTCAATACGGAAGGTAGTATCATCTAAGGTTACAATCATTATACAATTTATTAAATGTCGCTGCGAGAAAAAGTTCTTTGGGAAATCTGTGTTCGGGCAAGCAATTTTCTAAGCATTCACTGCATCAGTCTTACACAGTACTTCAGAGTTAGCCAGTCCAGCTGCGATGATTTTCCTGGTTAGTTCTTCCATATTGTGGACCTAGGACACAGACTCTGGTAAGCTAACATCTGAAATTTTGCGAACACCAAGCCCACCCAAGCGAATCAATAGAGACGCTTGTAGTGAAGCTCGATCATTCAAGGCCACATTTAAGATTTTGGTGAGAGTGCTTTGTATAATTTTGTCCATTTCCTCTGAAAGTGTTAAATGTTTTAAAAATTTGGGAGGGTGAATTTTGTAACAGAAAGACAACACCGAAGAATAGTAAGAGCCGAATGAATATTCATTTCGAGTAGGCGAGCTGAAATGTCACCAAAATGTTAGTTATTTTCTTTTACTACTTGATTATACCTTTGCTTTGCCTTATCATAGCTAAGTAAAATATATACCAGTTGACGACATAATCAAATGATTTGTATTGCATTAATTTGCATTTTTCTAAGTAGAACTCTTGTTTATTACCATCTAGACTAAAGTAGATGGTGTGCATGGCTAGATAATCTTCTTATAGTGCACCTTAGGCAACGACAGTTGCAACGCGTGTCTTTCTCTATATAGCTTAATCCTTTACAGATGGGAACGGGTGCTCTCTAAATGGCAGGCATAACAAAATGCGAAAAAATACCCTGCAGGGGTGGACGGATTTGTTTTAGCGTATAGAGTCAATACGTAAATCCGACTAGCACTTGACCGGCTTTTTCATTTTCAGCGCTCATATTACTCCTTCTCGATATATTAAAGTCAAAGGAAAAGTACCCTTTGACAATGTCAATAGGAACTATTATAAAATTTTAAATGAGTTGTATCTGTACATTGGAGACATTAAATAAAATACTTGGGTTATGTTAAATAGAACACAAAAATATATACATTTTTTGGAATTCCTATCTGTTTGTTCGCGTTGGACGCAAAAACTACTGGACGGATTTTGAAGCAGTTTTTTATATTATAAAGGTCTTAATTAGACTTAAAATCTGCCGCACCTTTCATTGCAATTGAATTAGTGAAACCGGAGATATGACCCAAAAACGACAATCGACCAGGCATCCGCTAGTTAGTATATAAAAGTCTCATACTATAAAGGACGTTGAACAAACATTGAAGTGGAAATTGCTGTACGATATAGTGGTAGTATAGTGGTATTGTGACAGTCGGAAAGAACTAAAAGTTAAACTTCGTAATAGAAATCAATAACATTAAATAACTTAAATTCAATGAATTTAAAGTCAGTCTGTGTAATAGTAATCAATATACCTACATGTAAGAAACGAGCAGAAAATTTCATAACTGCCTCTTATTTGGGAAATTATTAATTGGAATGGGAAAATGGGAATCGAAATTATTATATTTGGTGTACTCGTTCTGATAAATTATTAGTTTTTTTATACTAGATTACTAGCCACTAAACTTATAAACCACCAAGCAAACAAGCAGTATGTTTTTTTGTGTTTATTATGTGAATATGTTTATGACATCATCATTCCATTTGATGACGTTGTCAATCCAAAATATAATCTAATCTACACGTCATCATTTTATAGCATTTGCATACATATAAGGAAATTAAGTAAATTGGCACTTTATGCCCACACCAACTATGACATGGCGAATGTGAGACGGAACGAATTTTCCACAACCCTTATTTTGTTCAATTATCCGCTATTTAAAGATCTGATAAAGAAACGTGGTATCAAAATTTGTTATCACAAATAGCAATTTACAACGCATCATATGAAATAATAAAATTCTTTCTAATTTTATCGTATCATTTACTTACCATTTTTGTAAAACAATATGATATACTTAAATTAAAATTATAAGAAAGTTAGGCTTACATTTTGCAGGAAGGGAAGGGAAGAGGGATTCCCCAACGACACGTTAGAGTAATCCCTCCTACAGATATCGCGAGCCAGCAACTGTACTTGGGAAGTAGGAGGAAGCTACGCATATAACATATAAAATATAATAATATAAGTTGTACAGTAAGTGTACCCTTTTTTTTTTTTGATTTTTTCGTGCGGAAATCACTTCGGATACCCCCCTGCGTGCCAACGGGGGCGGTTATGTCGGGCTTGAACCGACTAAAACCGCACGCCGTCTCGGGTCTACAGACGCCGGGGTGTAAGGTTGCAAATAGAGCATATCCCTCGCACCCCGACTGACCCTGGGCCATCTCCGGTTTCGAGATGGCCCCCTCGGGACAGTAAGTGTACCTACTTTCAATCTAGGATTCCATTCCAGCTATCTTTTCCAGGTTGTCAGTCCATTCAATTATCATATGTTTCTGAAACATCACTGGTATAAAACATATGGTTCCAAATGAAATTTATTTATATAATTTTGATTTGAATTTAATTGTTTTTAATTTGGTTTTAATTTAAAGTTATTATTATTTATTTGCCATATTTGTGTTTTTATTGTAGTGTTAGTTATTCTATTTTTAATATAATTTTTTTAATATGATTTTAATCTAATATATAAAATTCTCGTGTCGCGGTGTTTGTAGTTAAACTCCTCCGAAACGGCTTGACCGATTCTCATGAAATTTTGTGTGCATATTGGGTAGGTCTGAGAATTGGACAACATCTATTTTTTCATCTAATTTTTTTTTTAATTTTTTGATATTTTTTTTACGATACAGCATTAGGAAAATACATACAACCCTGAATTTTCAACCCTCTACGATCAACCCCTATTTTTCCATCGCGATTTTTTATTTTTAATAATTTCCTTCAATTATGTTTTTTTTTCTCAATTCAATTTTTTCTTCCGCCTTCGCCGGTCGATAACTGATCAACTATCAATCGATCAGTTATCCCCGCTAGATGTCTACCGTTGTCACCTCTCATCCAGCAAACATCACGGAGTAGGGATGAGAAGGAAGCCGGTCTCCTATCTTACTCACTATACAGTTTTCGGCCATTTTCTTTTGCTTTTATTTGTGTATCGATCGTAGCAATGACTGTTATAAATATTATTTTAATTTTTCTGTGCATCTCTCATGTTAATTTTTTAATTTCCAGTGCAATCATTATTTATTCACAATTTATTAATAACTGATAAAGACAGTTTTAACTTTTAGTTAATGCCAAAACAACGTTTGCCGGGTCAGCCAGTGATTTTATAAAATGCTTATGGGCTAATTAGCTGAAATAAATAGATTAATTCCTTCTTCTTCTTCTTCTTCTTCGTTTCAACGGCCACGAGATTTTAAGTAGATACAATAGATTACATAAATACAAATTTATACGTAATAGATAAATATAATATTTTGTGTTATTAAATTTTACCAGTCCAAAATGCGACTAATGAATAAAATAATAAAGGGCAGCATCTGAGACCTCCATTAGGTCCTCCCTAGTGCAATTGGACGGGCACAGAGGACAGGACAATAGATGGGCAATGTCCTGTGTTGGAGCACCGCAGTCACACTCCGACTCCGTGGAGTAGCCCCACTTGACCAAGTTCGACCTGCAGCGACCCACACCTGTCCGAAGACGATTCAGTGTAAGCCAGATAGCCCACTGCAATTTGTGACCCGCTGGCAGTTTCTCCGCTGGTTGGATGAAGTCAGGAGGGACGGGGCAATTTAAGCTCCAGAGCTGCTTCCATGCTTCTTGGGTGGACTGTAATGCTATTTGTGGCCTTAATGAAGCTTTTACGGCTTTTTAGGCGGACTCGGGCTGCAGAGTGGTCGAATAAAGGATGCCTAGGATCGGTTTCCTGCGAGAGTTTCTCCGTTTCACAGGCTACTTGTCGACGCACATGCGATGGGGCGATGCCCGCGAGTGGATATAGCAGGTTGAGAGGGGTGGGTTTGAGGCAGCCCCTAATAATTTGGCAGGTCTTATTAAGCGCAGTGTCGACTTCTTTTGCATGTGCAGAGCGATGCCACACTGGACATGCATACTCGCCCGCAGAGTACGACAAGGCGAGACCTGTTGTTTTAAGAACATGCGGGGCTGCACCCCAGGAAGATGTTGTAAGTCGCCTTAGAAGATTATTCCTGGTACCAATTTTGTGTTTCACATTATGGCAGTGCGGTTTGTAAGTCAGGGATCTATCTAGACTAATCCCCAGATAGCAGGGATGTGGGCAGTGTTCGATGTCAACGCCTCGCCACGATATCCTAAGCGCACGGTTAGCTTCTCGGTTCCGCAGATGGATAACACACGACTGCGTCTTTGATGGATTTGGCTGTAGGCCATTTTTGACGTAATATTGCTCGAGACTCTCCAAAGCGACGTCAGCATTTGTTCAGCGTCTTCGAAGTGAGGCGATTGAGCAGCGAGCGCAAGGTCATCGGCATAAAGGAAGTGTCTCGTGTTCTGCAGTAATGGTTGGTCACTTGTGGATATGTTAAAAAGAGTTGGGGCAAGAACACTTCCTTGGGGGAGACATTGTGGCGGAAGGATTCAAAATCAGATTGTGTTACTCAATCACGCTCTAACGACTAAACGGATCTTGTTAAAATTGGTATTATATGTATTGTATATAATATATATATATGTTTTGGTAGGGTATACAGATAGATTATAGTCTGGAATAACAAATACGCTACTCTTTATCCCTTGAAATAGGTCCCCATGGAAAGCGAGAACGGCAACAGAATTCCAAGCAGGCGAAGCAGTCGGCAACAGCTAGTACACAATAAAATTACAAATACCAATATTATTTCAAACATAATATACAATTACTTTAGTGTACCTCATTCGATATGGTGCATCTTGCAGGGCCAGCAGTACATATAAGATCAGATAAAGTAGATGATGTTAACAAGAAACCTGAGCGATGAGGTCACGTAGGGGATTTTATTATGCCATTTGCAGTTTATTGTAGCTACCTCAATTTTATCGAGTACGCAGTGCAATAAAAGAAAAAATTAGTATATCACTATAAAAAAATATAGTGTATATAAATATATAAAGTAAATATAGTATAAAACAAAGTTGCTTTTCCCGTCTGTCAGTCTCTATGTATACTTAGATCTTTAAAACTACGCAACGGATTTTGATGCGGTTTTTGTAATAGATAGAGTGATTCAATAGGAATGAACACGTTATAATACATGCATAATATTACGCGAACGAAGCCACTGGCATTCGCTAGTTTACATATGATAGGCACGTTTTATGGTGTTTCATGGCACTACCGACAAGCATTGCTGTCTTTAGGGAGTAAAAATATAATATTCCAGGTTTAATTGCTTTGAAGAATACTTTCGTTTATGTAAGTTAAAAATAATCCCCAAATTCTTGTAAGATTTTTTATCACCTTGTAGCTACTTATATGACCTTTTTAGACTACAGGCACCTCTCTAATACAGTCTACATAATATTGTATTTAGTGGAAAGACGCTTTGCCTCATACAGGATGTTGAGTTCAGTCGAGTCCCGACCGCGGTTCCGATTGTACGCGCCCTGCGACTGCGTACGTTAAGCCATTAGAGTAACATTATTGTGTGTAATCAAACATAATCGAAACAATTAATTGAACACGAATTGTGTTATGCTTATCTTTTATTTATAAAATATATTTGTGTTACTTGAAGAGGTGTGCAAAATTTTAAACAAAGTTTAACGAAAGTTTGTGATACGTTCAATATAATTTTTTAATATTTTGTGTTTTCTTTAAATGAGTAGTAAAACTAGTTCATTGCAAAATAGGTTTTTTTTTCTTCATTGCGTATTTACAATTAAGAAAAAACAATTATAATTTATATGAGGAAAATCGGAAAAGAAATTGGAATACTCATTATTTGGTTCATTTGCAAAGGGTGTACTCTTATTGTCTTGTAGGTTTTTGATTGTCTACATAAATGGTCTATACAAATAATAAAATCTTAACGAGCTGAAAACTGTACAATAAATATTTTTTCAAAAATAATAATTGATGTGTGTGTTCTAGGAGCGATACCGATGCCGAAAATAGGACTTTTGTTTTTTTTTTCTACTGGTAGGTTTTGTCTGTTTGTCTCCTTTTTATTATCTATTTTCGGGCATCACTTGAAAGCCGCTTAACAGATTTGAATAAAAAATGTTACTAGAACATTCTTCTAGGGTAGGTCATAAACTGCGCTATATATCATCACGCTATTATAAATATGATAGGAGCAGTAGAGCAAACTTGGTCTAAACTATTATTGATGACAACTTTATTATTACAATTACATTTAGTATAAAATTGTGTAATTCAGCAGAACTCAGACATGGTCAAAACCCGGACTATATCTCCTTACGCTATACCTGAAAGGTGATGAGCAGTAAAATTCAAAGTTTCCAAACTCCACAGAGTTACCCACGTATAAAATTTTGTTGATTAGAAACGCATATACATTTCATAACCATTATCATCACGCTATTCTGTTAAGGAATCGGGCAGAATTGATTTCGATGTTATATATAATTTCGAAAGAATTGTCACACCACTTCATCTGGCCCATCGATAAAGTGATAGATCAAACACTCTGTCCTAATTTCGTAGTTCTAGCTTCGATAGTTTAGCTCTACGTTGATAAGTCAGTCACCAGAAAAAGGCTTTATTCGTCATAATAAATAACTGCAAATATATATATATATATATATAACATAATTTAATACGTGTAGGGATCGAGACTTCAGAAGTAAACATACCTTAATCTAATCTGAACTTAACGCGAAACGTCCACGTTTTCTATAAATGGAACCTGGCTAGATCGATTTATCGCCCCCCAGTCCCCTCGTATATTAAATATCATGAAAATCGTTAAAGCCGTTTCCGAGATTCAGTTTATAGTTATATATATATATATAAAAGAATTGCTCGTTTCATGTTTGTCACAATATTTTTGATGCGAAAATTATGTGGATGGAAAATTAACCTACGTTATCAATTTAAAAAAAAATCGTAATCTATTTTGTTTACTTTACGGAATGCAATTTACATAACAGTCACTAATACGGGTACAGGAATTCAAAAATCTCAATTTGACTACCTGAAATAGGTATTTTGTGAACCATGTAGGTATTGGTAGGAAAAAATAAACTACGTTAAAATTTTAACCTTACCTTATGCTTATGATTGATTGATATGTCAGTTAAAATGCATAATTTCATTTTTTTTTTTCGTGCGGAAATCCCCTCGGATACCCCTCCGCCGGCCAGCGGGGGCGGTTATGTCGGGCTTGAACCGACCAAAACCGCACGCCGTCTCGGGTCCGCAGACGCCGGGGTGCAAGGTTGCCCATAGAGCATATCCCTCGCACCCCGACTGACCCTGGGCCATCTCCGGTTTCGCCCCACCGTCCCGGCCTGCTTCTGCTGGGGTGACAGGCGGCCTCACCTGCCAACCCCAGGCCTGCGCTCATGGAGGACGGAATAGCGCAGTTTATGACAATGCCCTAGAAGAATGTTCATGCAAAATTTCAGCAAAATCTGTTCAGCGGTTTTCAAGTGATGCTCGGACATCGATAATTAAAAGCAGACAAACAGACAAACCGGCAAACAGACAAAAATTTTAACAATCACATTTTCGGCATCGTTATCGCTCCTAGAGCACACTCAATTATCGGGGTGCGAGGGATATGCTCTATGGGCAACCTTACACCCCGGCGTTCTAAGACCCGAGACGGCGTGCGGTTTTAGTCGGTTCAAGCCCGAAATAACCTCCCGCGCTGGCCGGCGGGGGAGGGGGTATCCGAAGGGATATCCGCACGAAAAAAAAAAGAGCTCACTCAATTATTTTTTTGGAAAAATATTCAATGAACATTTTTCACCTCGTTATGATTTTATTATATGTATATTTAGATAAATAGATATCGATATTTTGTCAACTTTGAGAACCTAATTAAATAAAAAAATTACTTAATGTGGTTGTTAGAGTTGTTCCTTACTAGTAGATAATACGTGGTCAGGCAGGACTGCTGCTATTTAAGCTGATTAAGAGCAGAATTACCCAGTGAAAATAAATGTAACTAATTCAACCTAAACTGCGCCATCACGATTTAATCAATGGATTTTATTAAGTAAAACGTGAGAACCTAGCTTAATTGAAGATGAATGCAATTAGATTCACTGGTGAAATCCGATTTAAATCAAAGAATATTTACCGCGTGATAGCCCTTCAATTGTCTACGTCACATCAAAATGTGACGTAGGACAAAGGGTGTCCTAACGAGGACATTTATTTTCACTTAAGTGCTTCGGTATTACTAAAACTTAGTTATTTAGTATTGTACCAATAAGGTTCAAAGCATATGAAGTGATGGAAAGTACACAACATAGAAAAACATGAAAATATAAAGTACTTGCCACGCCCCAAGGTTTCACAAATGATACAAGAACTTTCTCAATGAAAATACACGTAGATATACCGACTTTTATTATGTTGGTATATTATTACAATGAGATTGACGGATACACTCTAACTCCCCTTAGCCGATTACTTTCAAAGTAATCTAATTTTCAAAGCAATTGCCTAAAAATCACCTAAGTGATTTTTGTGCGTTTAAGAAAAAAATAAACCTGAAATGAACCTAACAACAGGACGTCCCTATATAATAAGTAGGTAATATATAAAAATATTTGTATGCCCCATATCCACCAAGGTCTTTTGGGGCCTCAGCCAACCTCACCGGCAAGCTGATAACTACACCTGTTGATTGACAGAGGCTCTAACTTTCATCTCGGGTTCAGACAGTTGCCAGTCAGATGGCAGTCGTTCCCATAAAAGTCAAAACAATCCTATTAAAGGAGGAGCGCAGTCGGATCCCGAGGTACAAAGTATGAATTTTGAATGCAATAGGGATTTACGCTCCGATGAAGAAGTATATTATTTAAATGTATGTTTATTTCTTTATGCCATGAACGTGCTCTTACAATAATTCATTCAATTGCGAACAAATTTTGGTACCTTAGCGTCTATCCCAGTCGAGGATTTCACCTTAGGTCGAGGTTAGAAAATAAATGAGATTTTGTTTTCTTTTTTATTAGTTGTTTAAAATGTATATCCTCTTATGTGATTTAAGAGAATCTTTTTGTATTTGATTACACAGTTATTAGGGAAGAATGGTAGGCTATTTAGAATCATGCTTTGACCCTCAGGAGCCGTGTGATAAAGAAAAAGAGGTCAGAAAGTCGTGGGCGGATGGGATATTCGATGCGGTGGGAGGCCACCCTAAAAGAACCGAGTACGGCGGGTGAAATCGCGGGCAGACAGCGTAGTAAACAACATTATAGATTCAGTTGTTATCTTACTTACTTAGATACAAATTTATATACCTGTTTTAAACCATTTTTAATCAAATATCAGGGAGATGAGATGAAAATATAATTAAATCAAATCACAATGTTCCTGACATTTTGATATTACTTCGGGCCACCAACCAGGTGGACACCGAAGTCTTAAAATCACGCAAAAAAAATCAAAATCTTACACCCACTTTTTATCACTTATCTCGACGTTTCACATGATTCTAAGTCTAATTAAGCAAAAAAAAATTTTTGTGTCGGTCTGTCTGTTGGTCTGGATGTCTGGATGTCTGTTTACGCAATAACTCAAGAACCACTTATCCGATTTAAAAAATTCTTTCGCCAATCATCTTCTTTGGTTAATGGGAAGAATAGATTAGATTCTGGGGTTTGTACGTTCAAGGTTTCGGGTACCTCCATACAAATTGTCCCTAAAAAACTTTTACAAGTGAGTTTCTTTCGAGTTATCAGATTAACGCGTATTTGACTTTGACATTTGAGTGACAATGACAATACGTATATTGTATATTTACATAAAACAACCAGACTCTGAAAGAAACTGAAATATAAAATCATTTTTTTGTGTTTTTGACGTCGAAGACGCTGGATTTGATTTCATTTTCTTCATATTTATTGCTCAATATATAAAGACGCGTCGAATAATATGCATAAAGCCTAAGGTCTGTAATTTTGAGTAAAAATACTGCAACAAAAATATCTAAGTTTGTCAAGAAGTTTGACAATCACTGTGTGATTTCCGCCCCACTAGATTTCGAAGGGAACAGTTTTGTACTTTCAGGATATACATTTATCGCATTATAATACTAATATGGCTGTAATATCTAAAGCAGATCACCATACCTTCATGATCGGGTCCTGAGTCCTCAGTCGTCAGCCGACTCGCCGCCCTTACAGAAGCAGGCCAAGACGGAGGCGTGTCGAGTGTGTCCTACATACGCCTGCCAACTCACCGTCACGGGATAAAACCCTATCCCACCAGGCGAGGCCGTGGTGGCGGCCAAAGTCCGCCGGTAACCCTGGGGTTATCCGTTCGAGGGCTTACCCGGGGTGCCCGGCAATGGACACTTGGGGAGGACACCGTGTGGTTTTAGTCGGTCCGATTCCGACACGCCCAACCCATCGTTGGCACCGATGGGGTGAAGCCCGTGGGGGTTTCAACATGTAAAAAAAAGTAGATCACCATTTCTAACTTTGTTTTTGGACTTGGGTTTGCGTGGACTTTATACTCTCAGTAGGTACTATCTAAGCATAAAAGATAGATATATAGATAGATAGATGGATAGATAATTCTTTATTGTACACCAAAATCACTACGGATACAAATTTGGAACATTTGCAGTTAAATGCACAATGGGCGGCCTTATCACTAAAAGTGATCTCTTCCAGGCAACCTTAGGATGGAAAGGAGAGAGAGAGAGATGGAAAGGAGGATGAAAAGTACATATTCATTCACCATCGTCGTTTTAGCGTTAGTTTAGGTCGCATTCGAAACTCTCACCTCGGAGTCCAGGGTCTGCTATCCGGCTTTTGCTACTCCACTTCGCACGGTCTTGGGTATGTCGTGAGACAATTGTCACTCATGTCATCTTCTAAGACACAAAGCCAGCACTTCTTGGATCTATCCCTCCTACCAAGGCCTGATGGAGGTGGCATGACTAGATATTTGTGAGTACTGTACGGTTCATCGAATTACCGATACTATCCGTGAGCCTATCATCCATTAAAAAAAAACTATTTCCAGCTTCGGTACCATGATTTCAATGCATTGTGTTTTTTATATTAAACAACTGCGATCAGATACTGAAAAATAGCTGGTGTCGGTAAAAGTGCTTTCGGCGAATATTTCAAAATACTTTAGTGTCTCTACAAAACTAAGAATTTAATCAATCAGTAAGTCAAATTGCGGTCCATTGCTGCATTCTTCCCAATTTTCACTACGGCACCCAGTCCTGTACCTTCTGCATTGTACTTTACGTTTACTGGTTCGCTATCCACTGTGAGACTCCTTTCGCCTTCGGCTGATATGGGCTATCCATTAGCAACTTCAGCTCACTTATTCTACTACGGAAGTAAACACAAAGATTATTTCAGCTCAAGGAACACCCTACAACGTGTATAAAGTTTTGTTACAGACCTACTTTAACTAAACGTACCCGGAGTTTCCTTTGCTAGAACTAGAGAATTATCACGTGCGCTACTCTCCTACGGCCAACTTTGTTGCATCTGAGTTTCCAATATCGTAACTACTACCTACTCTATTGGTGTACATATTGTAGCAAAATAATTTACACTGAAATCCTTTTTGTCTACTCTTAAATCTGGCTACAGGATATAATGTCAGTAATTTATTGAAAATGTGAGTCGACATCACGTATGCCTTCGTTGTACCATTTGTATTTTTTCTAGATGTTTACTAAATACTACTTCACACTGTATTGATATTATATACTATTAAGATGTATTATATATAGAAAACAATTTTGTTTTGTATTCTGCAATCGAATAAAATTTAATTAATTTCATACGGAACAGTTACGGTAAGCAACTATTTGGTACCTACTTAAAAATAACGTAAGTAATGAAATAACTATATATATGTATTTATTAACAATCTTTTCACCCGCGGCTCTGCTCGCATGGATGTCGGTTATCGCCACCAAGTCTTTTTTTTAATGACGGACTTATATAAACTTTCAAGGCCTATTGCACCCACACAGAGATGAGTTTTTCAAAAAATCCAATAATGCTGTAAGTATCGTCCTGTCCGGTTAAAAAGTGGTAGGTCCTCGATTGAAAAACATTCACTTTTATATCAAAATATTTTTTGTTAAGATTTAAAATGCAATTTCCTTTTACCTACCCTAAACAACAATATTACAGAGTGGCAAATAAATAACATAATTAAAATTTAAGGAAATAGATATGTGGGCGAACAGACAATGGGGTCTTCATTATTACCGACAGAAGTTAACAACCTTTAGGTAGCGTTTCCACTAGAGATGTGCGAGGATGCGTAGCGAGGGACGTGTTTGTTTACCCTCGGCATGCCTGGTAGGTCTCACAGACCCGACCAGATATTCGACTTACTTTTACACAGAGTTACTTTTTATGTGAATATTCATTAGGGTGTTCTTAAATTAGTATTTTTTTTTGTTTAAAATAAGTAATCGTTTTCTTAGTTTTAGTTTCCATATGGTGAGACACCGTTTTAATCTCTTCTTAAACAAATCTATGCTACCGGATATCATGATTCATACAAATTCAAGGAAACTTAAAACTAGAGAAAATTTTAATAGCTCTAATAAATCTTTCGAGATTGTAATCCGATAGGCAAAATTTACAATATTTGGAATGGATGGAATGGAACGCATCCCTGCTTCTTGATGACAGCGAATGATTGTGAATCATTTGAGTTTTGATAATGCCAGCTCCCATGAAGAAATTTTCATCATTTATAAAAAGTTCTTAGTATAAAGTTTTTGGAAAGATTTAGGCATCCCATTAAGTGTACCACACTTCCAATCAAGAAAGAAATAACAATAATCATCTTATAAGACTTCGGGAGTAAAGCGCGATTCACATGAACATCCTCGAAGGTCCACCAGCAAAAAAAGTCGACTCCTGGTGTCAAGCGAATCTTTCGTGTGCCCAGTTAAAAAAAGATAGGATAACACAGTACATCTGTGAGATATACAATTTCCACACATGTATGGATCATGCAATTTTTTAACGTCCAACTTACTATCAAACTACAACTTCCGAAAATGCTAAAAGACTGATTATTTCATTTTTAATTATAAGTACATGAAAGTGCCTTATAATTGTAAAATTATTATTATAGTTTTTTTTTGTTGGGAAATATTGTCATCTGAAAAATATGGTACTTTTTTTCTGTCAAAAACGCTGCTTAATTTTTTATTATAAAAATATCTGTAAAAAATGGTTGATTCTGAATATATTTTTATTTAATTATGTAATTTATACCCTTAGCTTATTGTATAACTAACTGTTACCCGCGGCTCCGCCCGCGTAGAATTTCGATCCCGTTCTCGCTTCCCAAGGGAACCTATTCCAGGGATAAAAGTACTACTCCAGACTATAATTTGTACCAAATTTCAGCCAGATCCGTACAGTCATTCTGGCGTGATTGTGCAAGAAACATCCATCCATCCAAGCTTTCACATTTATGATATTAGTGGAATGATTTGTAAAATAATAACATCATTGAATGGTAAAAGTAAAAGTGAGACTATTAGAGTAAAGTAGAAGCTACTTCGTAACATAATGGTATTCGTCACATTAATATTATTAATGATAACAAAACCGTAAAAGTATATACCTGGTTTTATACCGAACCGAAAACGTGCACGAGCTGTATAGTACCTATTGTAACAAGCTGATGAAAATTCGCTACAAGTGAATATTAACGCCGATGGGTGAAAAGTTGTTAAACAGGGCCATTTATATCCTAACAGAAGAACATTCATTACATCAGAACAATTGCACTCCCTTATAACGCTTTGTAATTCATTTACGAAACATGTTAAAGGAATAGAAAATATTCAATGTCATAACCGGTAGGACGCACTGATGGAAGAAACTAATTCACATTGTGTAATCTGATCGGCTCGCGATGTTGATGTATAAGCATTACACTTCTCCAACAGTAAAGTTTATCCTTCAATACAGTTTGTGCGCAAATAATGTATTTGTTAAAGTTTCATAGGATCAAGGAATATAACTTTTTCTTTTACCTATATAACTATTAAACAACTGGTTTTGTGCCTATTATTTAGTTTTTTCACAAACTTTCTCAATGTTATAAGGAGACGTTTGGGAGTTCAATAAAATCGTCAAAAAGTTGGCTTTTTAATGGATTAGAACAGGTTTATTCACTTTGTATAGGGTAACTAATCGTTGATCTTTCTTATTTTGCCTAAAATTGTTACTTAAAGAATTAAAAGCCTTATTTATTTAAATCGTTGGTTAGTTCACATTATTAAAATCTGTAAAATATACTTATGCTATTGAATGATATTTTGTTCCAACCAGTACAAATTACAGTCTTTCCAGTAAGAGGCTAAGATCTCATTACCAGCTTTTGGGTTTTTTGTCATTTCTACTAAATTAGTATGAAGTAAAAATAAGTTTTACATTATTGTTTTGGTATTCGTGTGAATCAAATAATTATAGTACTTATGTTCATTGAAAAATATACCTTTTTGTTACAATGTCCCTTTTCTTTATTGTTTCTGCAATTGAAGTCTGTAAATAGAGGCTATACTTAACGAAAATGTACTGATACAGAGCGCATGGATGATTCATTTATGTTTTTAGAGCCCAATTGCGTAAATATACCTAAATTTTATAGGCATAAAATAAAAAAAAGATGTATCATGTAGAAAGTGAATTAAGTTAACTTCTTTTTATTTACGTTTTACCTTAATTTACTTTAATCATAATTATTTCAATTATTAAATATTTTATGTATTTTTATTATTTTTTTTCGTGCGGAAATCCCTTCGGATACCCCCCCGCCGCCGGTCAGCGGGGGCGGTACCGAGTAGTTGATTGGGACATGTATAGAATACACCTGAGAATAGATTCCGATTATGACGTTTGTAATGCAAACTTTATGCGCAGTTAGATTGTCAAATTAAGTAATATCAGATTAAATGCAAAATATGAGTTATCACATTTACAATGTAGTGTTAGTTATACAACAAACACTATATTGTAAATTCAAGATTAAATTCTATAGAAATGTTAAAGCATTTAAAGCTTATATTGCTTTTACAAATTTGCCATTTCTCTTCCCTTTACCCGATTAGTCCCAAAAATATTGTGGTTGGCTGCGTAAAAATACAAATTATCTGTACATTATTCAAATAAAAAAAAAGCAATTATGACCTGGCGTTGTTCTGCCTTTTATGTAATGAGGCACTGGAACTGACGGCACTCCTTGGGTTATTTTGCCCTTGGTTTCTGTTGATTTTTTCAAATATGTTTATCATTTCATAAGTTTCTGTTATATAAATACAGTAATCGGTTATGGATAAATTAGGTATTCTTAATCATCATCATCATCATCATCTTTTAATTTTTTCAAATATGTTTATCATTTCATAAGTTTCTTTTATATAAATACAGTAATCGGTTTTGTTTAAATTAGGTATTCTTAATCATCATCATCATCATCATAACCCATTAGGGAAGTTTTGTATACCATAGGAAATACCAGTCAGTTTTTATGTGCACTATTGACTTACTAATAACCAATTGCTTATTGGACATTAATGACCACATCAAGTGCTATTGGGGTAGAATAACAAGAAAACTTACCAGTCTCCGATGAATATAAAAGATAACCTTTGACAGAGCGATAATTTAGAGAAGTTTTGTTATCATATTGTAATAAAGAGTGAATGTGTGCACGTTTATGAGTAGATTAGTTCAAAATACACACACATCAAAACACCCTTATATGCCCTCACACATACACACACAGAAACCCATACAAACTGGCACCTAAATCTAATTATTATTATTACATACTTGGGCATCTAGCCTATTTTTGCATTATTGTAAAAACAGTATTAACCCAGTCAGTAGAGTAGGGTCACAATATATTCGAATTTTTAAAAAGTAAAAAATAATTTTAATGAATTTGAAATTAGAAAATGGAGATAACAAAACATTATGTTGTTAAAAAACGAAGGGTGTTGATTGATTGATGTAAGCCTGATCAATCTGACCGACAGGATTTATCTGACTTCGAATAAGAATTTTTTCTGGATAACCTTTAGAGGAGTCATTTGCGTAAAACCGCGGTGTTCGCAAATGATCTCAAATAGGTCACATCTTTTTTAATAAGTTTATCAGAGCACATAATTTCTTACTGCGACAAAGTGCGAATAGACATATAGACAGTGATTAATTTATAATGGTTGTTAAATTTAGAGTATATTTTCCAAAATATCTGATGTTTAGCATTATTAAGAGAAAAACAATCATACAATTATAAAAGTTAAATATTTTGTTTTAGATTTTATAGTCTTTTACGGTACAAAAATAGACCAACTACTTAATATGATTTTATTTTTACTTTTTTTTTCCCAAAATAATATAACTTGAAGTGTTATCTTATTTAATGGATAATTACTTAAATTGCCATATATCAATAGAAACTAGGTACTCTTAAAAAATCGGATTATCTTGACCCAACTATACAGTGGTTGTAGTAATTTTCTACCAAACTAACGCCGTGATAAAAAATATGAATCTCAATAGTGTATGGTTTCATTTGATGTGATTAATAATGATTTTCTCTTAATTTTTTTCTTCAAATTGCTACTAGTCGGTGTGATTTGTGGATACATCACTATGGAAATTAATGAGCTTTAAAATATTATATAAGTTAATGACTCGCTTCTTCAAGTTGTAAGTAATTTAATTTATTTACTAGAAATTAATATAAACTTCAATTTACCTCTGAACTAGTTTGACTCCATTTGAAAATTCACTGAATGTAACGATGTTTTATGAATTTTGTTGAACTTTGGACAAAACTTTCAACGTGATGTGTGAGTGAAATTTGTTGCCATGGACTCCGAAATAGACATCCAATTATTCATCAACTGCACCCAGCAGATACTGGGCCGGCACACGTCTTGGGACCAGCTCAATGTTACTCAAATATTGGACCTGCTCCCAAAGAGAATCCTCGAGGATATTAATCTCAAGTAAGTCAATTCTTTTATTATTAACTTCCGGGTACCACAGATCTAAGGGGTGCCGTGCGTGTACGTTGGTAGCATATTTATAGAAGCGAAAATAGTCATTGATGCTTTTGTTGTCTAGAGTACACCACAAAGAAGTTTCCTAGCCCTTCACCGCTTTTTTTTTTTAAACGTGAGGCAACCCCTTCGGGCTTCACCCCACCGGAGCCAACGGAGATGCGGTGAATCCGTAGTGTTGTTGGGGATCTAATCCCCCCACCCCTTAAGAGCGCCGCGCGCTGTAACATGACGCGCCACCACCCTGTGCCTGCTTCTGCCAGGGTGACGGCTAGCCCTGACCGTTGCCTCCAGGCCCGCGCTCATGAAGGACGGATATCGTTCTGCGATCTCCGCCGCCCGGTGCGCCTTTTGCCGCCTCATTTGCGCGCATCACTGCCTCGCACTCGACTTATCCGCGCCGACGGCTGCTTGCTTGCGCCGTATCCTTGAGGATACGGCGCCGTTCCATGCCCTCTGAGCACTCTGCCAGTGTGTGAAACGGCGTGTCCACAGAGCAGACCTGCCAATGGTGGCATTCGGGCGTCAGCTCCCGGCCTATACGATGCAGCAGATCACCGAAACAGTCCTGTTCAGTGAGCACCTGGCGGAGGAGCACGAAGTCAAGAGGGGCAGGCCTCAGACCTCGCTCCAGCACCTCCTGCGCTAGTTCCGTGCTGCAAGGGCCCTTGCATCCAAGTCTCATGGAGGCGTCCCGGCTAGGAGGCTTGCGCCTCAAAGGAGACCGTGCGGTATACCCTTATGATCCTGACGGCCATCACCCGCAAGGGGGATCGCAGGATTGCAACGTTCCTAGCTATCAGGTTCGCTGCCCATACTGGGGCCCCGTAAAGTTGGCCCTTTAGAGCACACAGTTGCCGTGTAGGAGGCGTCGGACCTCGTTCCGTCGCGCGGGTTCCGTCGGCATAACACGTTACGGCAACACCCTCGTAAAAGAGCACCACGAAGCACCCAGTCGTAACCGTAGCATCGTACCCTGTCCGCACGACATACCGCCGTCGCAGCTCTACTCTACTTTGGTATTTACCAAAGTAGAGTAGAGCTCCGACGGCGTTATATCATTATTATTTATTATCTAATACTACCCCGACAATAGCACCCCTAAGGTCGTAAATAACAAAAAACGAGTAACACGTCTTATTTATCCTAAATTTGAATATCAGCGGTGCCAGCGATGAGGTGGGCATGTCGGAAAGGATGACTTCACCAAATAAATTCACTTTAAAGAGAATGTCATTTACAAAAGACTTTTAAGCATTTTTGCAAGACAACAGCTGGAGTATTGGGTAAAGCTGGATATAGGTAGGTACTAAGATTTCAGTCGACCTCGTGACTCGTCAAATAGAAGAATAGGGTATTTGACTACTGCTAAAAATAGTTCTGTATTATGTATTACAACATAAAAATGCAGAAGGCATCAATATTTTTTTTTGAGAACTGTTTTATTTACGATAATGGATCCCGTGATATGTGACGTCACACCAAAGTAAACAGTAAGCGACTTAAAGCACGTTTATATAATTATTAAAATTAGTTGCAAAAATAATAGTTTATTTTGATATATATATAAGATAAAAGTGAAACATTATTAGTAATTAATAATTGAACCAGTCGATTAACACTAGGAAATGCAGACAGCCTGTATTGAAAAACTGTTTATTCATGTGTGACGTCACAGAGCGTTTATAAGCACGTGATCAAATCTCAAAAAAAGTAAGACTAAAATCTTGTTTTTTTAACAAAAAAAGAAACTTATTTTATATTGAAAATTAATAAAATATGTTTTTTACGGTACATTTTATTAGGAGGACAATAATTCGTACAATATTTTAAATATAGTCAAAATGCCTATTGGTCCGTAAAAGAATTGTTACAATTATACCGCGTTCTTTATGAGTATAAGCCTTTGATGTCTTGCTGATGTGTATTTTTTTATCTATGTACTTCACAAATGTCAAAGTATAAATTGACATTTTGTTGCCATTTGCAAAAGTTATAGCATCTTCAGATAGGGTGATAACTTTTGCCGCAACTTGTAGAAACATTTTCATTCCATTAATAGCTTACTTTGAGGTAAAATATAATTATTATCTTTATTGTTATTAACGTAAAATTCAAAGAAAAAGCCCTAGAAACAGCTAGTTTTTTATAATTGACTGGCCAAGTCATGTGCTACAGCTAAATAGTTTACTAGCTACAGCAGAAATAATCTTTTTAGAAAGTAACAGAACTCTATTTTTATGTATTTACCTTTTAATTGTTCGGTATAAAGAACCCATTGTAACTGAATATAACAAATAGATAGCAGTAACATCCTTTTATAGATACATCAAATAAGAACGTCATGTCATTCACCGTCAGAAGTAAGCATACATGAATACAGGAAGCTAATGGCCACCTTCACGACTGAATGATACTTTTTTTATACATTTATTATATCACGCTTTATTACAGCGATAAAAGTGATGTTGGTCGACCACCCAAAGTACGAGTATGTATACCAGACGCAAACAACTAATATGATATTTTTTATAAAAGAAAACGATGGTTTTGGTAAAGACTTATTAGTCTTTACCAAAACCATCGTTTTCTTGGTTGGTTTTGGTATAGTAAACGATGGTTTTGGTAAAGACTAATAAGTCTTTACCAAAACCATCGTTTTCTTTATAGGCGTGAACGACTGTAAATATTTTGAAGAAAAAGGGATTGAAGGGACTTTTTAAATTAGGTGAAGTATGCTAAAGAAATGTAAGTTTATCACCTAAATGAGGGTATAATAAATTCTCACATTCTTGCTCTGACGATTTAATCATCTATATTTAGGTGTTTCATTAACTTATCATTTTCATAAGTTGAAAACTGATTACTGAGAGACTAATAAAACCTACCCCACTGTTTATAACCAGTTCATAAAATACAGGGTGTATAACATGTATAATATGTATTTATACATAAAATATGATTAATGAAACATAATTATACAAGATAATTTATATGGATATAAAGTTTATAAAGGAAGTAGTAATAATAATAAATATTTATTTATTAAAGTGACTCAGACTCATTGTGTTGTAGGTACAATTAAGATCAGGCCGCCTGTCACCCCAGCAGATGCAGGCCGGGACGGTGGGGCGACTAGCGCCCCTCCCCCAAACCGGGGCACGACGGGGTTACCGTAGTTCCCAAACCAGAGGGAGCCATTTCGAAACCGAATATGGCCCAGGGTCAGTCGGGGTGCGAGGGATATGCTCTATGGGCAACCTTATACCCCGGCGTCTTTAGACCCGAGACGGCGTGCGGTTTTAGTCGGTTCAAGGTCGACATAACCTCCCCCGCTGGTACAATTAGGATGTATAATATGTGTAATGTATTTTTGGAACGTAGTTCCTTATTGCGCGTTACGAAAGGGGGCTAGACGGAAAAAGTTAAGACTGTAACGACACTTTTTGCTTTTGTAACTTCTGCGCACCGATCCGCGCATTGTTGTCACGGTACTATGGAAACGTATGGTGTCATTGTCAATATTTTCTCTTATGTAAAAATAAACTATGATTTGATTTAATATTTTTAATGTGTTTCCTTGAGGCTTTAAAGTAGTGACCCCGACGTGATGGATATCATTTGTGAATTCTCTAATGAATAGGAGTTGAAGAGTATTAGTAGAAGTAGTGACGAGGAGCTTCAGTTCCTGAAGAACTTTTCAAAAGCGGGTCAGTCAGCAGCTTATGATCAGTAAAAATTATCAGTTAAATTAAGTCCCGCGCATCTATGACGTGTACGAAAGAATAGACAGACAGAGTGTGTATGTAAGGAACTTCGTTCCATCCGGGTGTCTCTTGACACCTCTCAAGTTTATTAATTCATTCATATGTTTACTCCGTGTTCGAAACTCATTGGCCATGATCATTAACTTCCTACCACTATTATAGGAAGCTTACTTCTTCTTGTCCTACTTTATGTGCCTATTCAGTCCTGAAGGTGGCCGCTAGTTTCTTGTACTCTAGTATACTTACTTCTGCAGGCGAATGACATGACATCCTCTTAAATACCATCATTTCCCTTTCGACATTCGGAAAGAATAGGGATAGGATTATTTGGAATGAGAGTTCTAGCACCATCACAGCACTGACGGGAAGTAACACTAATGAATTGTATGGACTAAAAACCACAAGTAAACGAACGGTGCATTATTGGTTTGAGCGTGTCTGATTTAGAAATTATGATTTCAACTTTTAGACGGAAAGTTTATCGAAATAGCGTAACTAACAATGACGATGAAGATTGAGTGAAATTGAGCTAAAGTGGATAACAAATAGTTAACAAGTGCGTAGTGGCATTGATGTATAAAAGATGGACTAAAAATATTTCCAATACCTAGAAAACTTCATTGCTCCGTTAAAAAAGAACAAAATAGGCCCTCCGTTTGGAAATTAAATTGAATTACTGTTTTTGCATTAAAGCTATAAATAATAAATCAAATCAGATGACAAAATCTAATAGTGTCTTTGTTAAATTACAAATTTCTCTAATAATACTGTTGATACAAAAAAGTTGCAATTAATTCAATGAGACAATTATCCATTATTGATAATGGCCCGTCCAGACGCATCATTCATATTAATTTGCCGCAATATTCTCAAGCATCTACTTTCGTCGTTGATCCCTGAAGAGGGCAAACTCTTGTAACTGTCGACCACCTATTATGAATAATATTCATTGTTTCGGTTATATTTTTTAAACAGCCGGACAGCTAGAAATATTTAAGTATACTTTATTCCTTTTGTTTGTTTTTTAAATTATTTCACGGTGCTTCGTTTTAGGGAGGGCTATTCAGATTAGGTGTACCTATGTCTAGCTATGAAACACATAAGTACAAGGAATGGGTGCTCATCGGTAGTGTCATGGCCAGGATTCGAACAATGGACTTCTCGATGGTAATCATTCTGTACCATTATCTATCTATACAATAGGAACCCCCCTTTTTTTTACGTGCGGAAATCCCTTCGGATACCCCCCCGCCGGGCAGCGGGGGTGGTTGTGTTGTGTATCGACTAAAACCGCACGGTGTCCTCCCCAAGTGTCCGTTGCCGGGCACCCCGGGTAAGCCCTCGAAAGGATAACCCCAGGGTTACCGGCGGACTTTGGCCGCCACCGCGGCCTCGCCTGGTGGGGTCGGGTTTTATCCCGCTTCGGTGAGTTGGCAGGCGTGTGTAGGGCACACACGACACGCCTCCGCCACGGCCTGCTTCTGTAAGGACGGCGAGTCGGCCAACTGCCGTCCTCAGGCCCCGATCGGTCGGTAGTCCCGGGTGTAGGAACCCCCCTTAATTAATTTCATTTTAATAGAATTGTTAATTTTTGAAGTTAATATACAACTAAATAGTCTGTGAATATTACAAGCGTTGTTATTGCTGTTATTAATATCGAGCAAAAAAACGGCAAAAAATCGTTTCTTGTATGCGTGTGATTTGCCTTATTAGGCCACCCTACCCCCCGGCATTAGAGAACCGAGGCCGCATGCAGTTTTAGTCGGTTCGACTCCGACATAACCACCGCCGCTGGCCGTTGTTTAGTGGGTATTACAGCATAAAAAAATACGCGAGCCCCCTTTAATTACTTATTTTATTCTGTTTTTATTTGTTGCTATCGCGGCAACGGAAATACATCATCTGTGAATTGTCTAGCTATCACGGTTCATGAGATACCGCCTGGTGACAGACGGACGGACGGACAGCGGAGCCTTATAATTGGGTCCGGTTTTACCCTTTGGGCACAAAACCCTAAAAATGACCTACGACGGCGATTGCTCCCTATTACGTGTGACCGAAGATATGACTAAATTTATGTGCTTATCGGAATTAATAAATATCAGCTATTTATTCATTTCTCTACACGAAAGGAATAAGGCATCCTGATATTTGTTGAATTTTCAAATAAACCATGCGACTTCTTAGTTGAAATCGCAACCGTAACTGAATGTGACAAGCCAGTTAATTAATATCCTTGAAAGGTTAATCAATCAAAATTGGTAATATTGTGAATTAATTAATGATCAAATTAAACCATACTATTTTCATAGCGGGAAATATCTTTTCTAAGTTAATTTAAGTACTAAGACTAATATTTTCCAGATACAAGGGCCTGTAGACAAAGTCACATTCTACTAGTGGAATCGCAACGAAGCGAACCTTCAAAAGACCGAAATGTATGGGAGAGACAACATTTGTCGACATGTCACGTGTAACAAATAATAATGTCACTCCCATACATATTGAACATTTGAAGGTTCGCTTCGAAGCGATTCCACTAGTAGAATGATTGTGACTTTGTCTACAGGCCAAGTATTTTGTTCGTTTTACTTATTAATCTGACATTTTTTTTTAAATAAATGTTATATATAAGTATAATCTTAATATTTTGTAATGGTTTATTCATATCTATTACATTATAAATTGTGTCATAATGATCATTTGGCATAATTATCCTAAACATTAAATATACACTTGGTGGAATTTCCACGGTTAATAGTAGGTAATGATGTAAGCTTTGGCTACGCAGATTTTTCATACATTTTATATGGTAACCCTTTTTGTGCCTAACGGGGTTATAAAATGAGCAGTTTATGTAAGAATTAACATACCCGTAATATAGTAAGTTTATATTAATGTTAATCCCAGTGATATTTTAAAAGATAAGTAAAATACAGAAACTAACATCTAAAAAAAGGAAGTATTGTAATCGTTTTTAACAATACATCAGATATTAAAGGGACCTCACCAAGATCTTTGGGGCCCAACACAACCTTACCTGCTAGCATGGTGCATCTGCTGATAGACGGACGCGGCTCTAACGAAGGTGTCCTACCTAGGTTGGGATGTCAGACGGTAGTCACTCTCACAATGTATCATCTGGCAAGCCGTTAAATTTCCCAGCTGTGCTATTATAAAATATGAATATTTAAGTGAAACTTAATTCATTAAGATTGTTGCAACTAACGAAATATTGAATACTCCTCAGCATCAGGTGCATTGACCTTAATATTGACGTATAAAAAATATACAATTGCTAGAAAACACAATCATCATAGCCCGTACCGTACCGTGATTGCTCCCAAAACTTCCATTGTAATGGTCTGCTTCTTACTCTTTCTCGTCTAGTTTACACTTTGCTGAAAAACTAAACAAAATTAAATGCTTTGTTATTTCTAAAGCATTTAATATTGTGGTCTAAATAAATAAAACTAACGCTCAAATTGAAATAAAACTATTTTAACGGATTCTACCGCAATTTATTAGATTTTATTTTATTATTTACACTGATACCGATGTTTCGGTTGCTTTTTAGCAGCCATGATCTCGGGGAGACTGAAAATGGTGGTTGTCCTATAGTTTGAAGAGTAAGTTATCTCAAAGTACCCGAACTACGTTGAATTGCTGGTGTTACTATTTACGTAGAATGAGCTCAAAGTATTGCAATCTATCCGTATTAAAATAAATGTCAGCTATAGTTCCGTATAACCGTTCGAACTTCGTAACTAATTCTATACATACGTAGATTTGAGCAAGTATTATAAAAAACACATACAGGTTTATTTAAATGTATTGAATACTTACATCGTTTGTTTTTAGTTAAACGAATGATGAATAAATACTGAGGCCTATTTTTAGAAATGAAGTTTCCGTGATATGTCATTCATTCAAAGACCATTCATTATCTACTGTCATATTTTTTATTACATTTAATTACTTCTATCCGAATTGTTTACAAACTTTGCCTTAAAATATTTTACGTAATCTAGTTGAGAATTATTTCATGGAATTGTGATTCATTTGATCCCTCATTACGTCTAATTGGAATAATCGATGATTATAAATATTGAGTCTAAGAAAAAAAATGTAAGTATTTATAAACACATATTAACTGTAAAATTTTAAATACGTTATTACTTAGCCACTATGGTAAACAAACATACCATGGGTTATGTTAGCGATTACCTTAGCTTTTTTTCCATTCGGAAATCTCCCTGCCGGCCAGCGGGGGTGATTATATCGGATTCGAACCGACTAAAACCGCACGATGTTCGGGTCTTTAAATGCTGGGCTGTAAGGTAGCCCATAAGGCATTTCCCTCGCACCCCGGCTGATCCAGGGCCATCTCCGGTTTCGAAATGGCCCCCTCGGGTTTGGGAACCACGGAGTCCCCGTCCCGCCCACGGAAAGAGGGTGCTGCCGCCCCGGCCTGCTTGGACGGAGGACGGAGGTCGTTCAGCGACCTCCGACGCCCGAGTCGCCTACGTGCCTCGCGGGGTCTGCTGATTGAGAGAGACCTGAGTCTCTCAGGCTTTTTTCTCGGGGTCAGGAGGTTAGACGGCCGATCAAAACAATAAGCGAACCTCGACAATGACATCGACTCGCAACTGAGAAATCGTTACGAGGATTATGATGATTTTTTTGCTTTTTTACGTGCGGAAATCCCTTCGGATACCCCCGCGCCGGCCAGCGGGGGCGGTTATGTCGTGCATGAACCGACTAAAATCGCACGGTGTCCTGCCCAAGGGTCCATTGCCGGGCACCCCGGGTAAGCCCTCGAAAGGATAACCCCAGGGTTAGCAGCCTAATAACCATACATAGTACATTCGTGCTTTATTAGCGTACGTAAACATAATGGAAGTATCCACGTGAGGGATATAGCAGTGAAGTTAAGTTCCGCTATACCACAGGCAGCTCAAGATGATAGTTGATAGTGAAAGATGTAAAGGGACAGTGGCCCATGTCTGGTCTAATTTACCCACTCTTACTAACTCCATTGTACATTGCAATGCGCAATGAAGAAATGCAACAGTGATGAAGACATAGCTGGGATAGCCTCTGAAAATGGAATGATAATAGAGGGAAAAATAATACAATACAAACACGAATAAAAAGAGAGAGTAACAGGCGGCCAGGTAGCCAGATTTTATATTAGCATAACTCATTTTATTATTCATAAATAACTTTGCGTCTCTAGCTGGTTATGGTATAAAGGTAACTTAATGAATTTTAAATACTGTAATTTTATATAATTGTTTTTTTTTTGTGTTATAAATAAGTGTTTTTGTTGAGTATATTGTTATGTTTTAGTTTCCAGCCAATATCGTTTTCATGTTTTGAATCAAATTATTAATTAAATACACTTTAATTATAACCACCATACAACGTAAACTTTTTCCTTATCATCATACTTCATCATCTCGTTGCTTCGCTCTGAATAGAATAGCCTATTACCAGGATTTCTAATCATGCATATACGCCTTTCTCGTCCATTCAACAAGCCCAACATTCAAAGTTCTGGTTAGTGATTTCAATAGTCGATTTTATTACTGAAATATTTTTATAGTCCAGTCAAATGCGCCTGAAATATGGGGAGGACACTGTGTGGTTTTAGTCGGTTCGATTCCGACACACCCATCTCATCGTTGGCACCGATGTGACGGAGTGAAACCGGTGGGGGTTCCACACGTAAACAAAGGGTGAAATCTATTTTGACGACTATTATTGTACAATGCGGTTTTACCGTTGGTCTACTCATCCGGCATAACAGGATCCTATTATCGCATAGCAATAATATTTACTGTTATAAATATTCAAAACTGACCGCCATATAACATTTCTAATTTTCAAATGTTCATTTAACAAGAAATTAAAAACTAGTAGCTTTTTCTCATGTGTTGGTATATGTTATAAGGCGAGGGTCCCTGAGAAAGGGTGTGTTAGATTAAGATTTTTCGAAAATGAGAAGTGTCTGTATTCTGAAAATCATATAATTATGTTGTTCTAGGTAAACTAGTATTTTCGGTTATCCGATACACGATGACTTTTACTTTCCTCAATAGAATTTACTCTCAAAGATTGGTCTAACCCAAAACGCATTCCAGTTTTATTTGATTTGAGTTCAGGTTAGAAAAATAATAGTAATACCAAAATGAAGGTCATTGATAGGAGAATGAAAATCGGTTATCAAAATTTACATAAATTCTGAAATAAATCCTGAAATTTCAAAATATCTACGTCTTCTACCTATATGACGCGTTCGGAGAATCAATCAGTCCCGAGCGAAATGTGTAAGAGGCAGGACGTGTGTCGGTTTGCGGCAGATGCAAGACGAAATACTATGATTTTAAATGTAGATAGATAGATAGATACTCTTCATTGTACACCAACCAAAGTATACAAATATCTAAGATGCTTAAAAAAATTAACTTGTACAATGGGCGGTCTTACCGCAATTTGCGATCACTTCCAGACAACCTTTAGATGGACTGTTGTCCATCTATTGTTAGAATTGGGTAGTTATAGTGGTGCACCTAATATAAATATATAGGTATATAATATATTGCGAGTATATATGATAAAAATAATATATACTTTAATACATAAAAAAGAAACAAAATTGTTTTTAAAGCGTTAAGTAAAGTAGTGCTCTTTGACGAGTTTCTGGAAAGTTGGTGATGACTATGCTCGTCTGATAGATTCAGGCAGAGCATTCCACAGGCGTGCTGCTTGTAGTGGTATTGTGAAGGATTTGTTGAAGTTGTGGCATGCTGCTGAATTTCCAGAGTTAAATTTTCCGAAGATCTCAAGTATCTCGTTTGAGTGTCGTGCATAAATTTGAAGCGATTTTTAAGATAGAGAGAAGCAGCAGGGTGAAACAAGATATTGAAGAGAAGAGAGAGTATATGAGTATTCCGGCGAAGGTGAATTGGCAACCACTTGAGTTTAATACGAAATTCGGAAATGTGATTATATTTGCGCTAACCAAAAATGAATCTTATACACAATATATACATAATACATACATATATATATATATAATCATATATATATATGTAGGTACTTAGCGTAAATGTCACATCGTAGAGAATGTGCCAGATGTAGAAATCCATTGATAAAAAGTTGAGACTCGAACTTTTGCGAATACAATGCTAGTATTAGTACACTGTTTTCTTTAAAGTATAAGTTGTGTAAATAAGTAAGTTGTGACTCATTGCACAAATATTAAAACTTAGTAATGTATCGGCATTATAATAAAATGTTTGATGACATTAGTCGATTCAATACAAGAATTTGTAATGATTGATATTGGTACTAAGAGACGTATATTGAATGGTAGTACGAAATATTAGGAACAGTACCTACCAGCGACATTATTTAAATCGAAATGAACCTTCAACAGTACCAAATACAACTACTACCTTTTTTTTTTTTTTTTTTTTTATCGTGCGGAAATCCCTTCGGATACCCCCCCGCGTGCCAGCGGGGGCGGTTATGTCGGGCTTGAACCGACTAAAACCGCACGCCGTCTCGGGTCTACAGACGCCGGGGTGTAAGGTTGCCCATAGAGCATATCCCTCGCACCCCGACTGACCCTGGGCCATCTCCGGTTTCGAGATGGCCCCCTCGGGTTTGGGAACCACGGTGTCCCCGTCTTGCCCCGGTTTGGGGGAGGGGCGCTAGTCGCCCCACCGTCCCGGCCTGCTTCTGCTGGGGTGACAGGTGGCCTCACCCGCCACCCCCAGGCCTGCGCTCATGGAGGACGGAGGTCGTTAAGCGACCTCCGGCGCCTGAGTTGCCTGCGACGCGCGGCGAGCAAGTTGCGGGCTCGGCGGACCGGGAGAGTTCTAAGTCTCTCCCGGGCGCGCTCCGCCACCTCTTTCGCGAGCATTACATGCTCGCAGAAGGAGGCGGCGGCGGCCCACGCGCTCGCGCTCCGCACCATTGCCGCAATCATGCTGCCGAGCGAGAGGACTCCCACCCCGATGGCTGCCACGAGGTCACGCCTCGGCGCCTCCCACGCCGGGCAGTCCGCCAGCGTGTGCAGCCCTGAGTCCTTGCTCGCGTCGCAGTGATGACACTCAGGCGTTGGCTCCTTCCTGATCCGATGCAGGTGGTCCCCGAAGCACCCCTTCCCTGAGATCACCTGCGTCAGTCGGTAGGAGAGGCTTCCGTGTCGCCTCTCCAGCCAATCCTCCATGATGGGCCTTACCGCCGCTATTGCGGCGTGCCCTAAATACTACTACTACCTTTTTTTTTTTTTATCGTGCGGAAATCCCTTCGGATACCCCCCCGCCGGCCAGCGGGGGCGGTTATGTCGGGCTTGCACCGACTAAAACCGCACGCCGTCTCGGGTATTAAGACGCCGGGGTGTAAGGTTACCCATAGAGCATATCCCTCGCACCCCGGCTGACCCTGGGCCATCTCACCACTAACAGCATCGCTCATCCTGTCTCCTCTGAAAGCAGAGGAGTACGGAGAGCGATGTGTTCCCGCCACGTTGGGTATTGGCCGACGATCAATGCCAACCCTATGAAGGGGTGAAGGGGAAGCCATTGACCGCCGCCCATGGTGTACCGGCCGCTCCGATTCCGTTCCCCCCGGACTGCAGCGGGATCGGAATCGGAGCCACACTCGAGGAGGTTACCCAACACACACCCCAATACTACTACTACCTGCCTCTAAATATCTATATAATATTTTCATTGCTGATGAAGCTTTTGCTTTGGGGCCTAACCTCAGGAATCCGAGCTCCAATCCCGGTTGCATCCAAAGCTTACAGTTTGGAGCCCAGGGTACCAGGGTAATGCTGTCTTCTACTTCTCCTTTCCATAACCTGGTTCATTGTGACATTTACGGGAGCGACTGCCATCTCACATTTTGCTTGGGATCATGCTCTACGGATCTTAATGGTGTCCATGGGTATATGGAACCCATGGGTGCATGGGACCCCATAAGTGTATGGGAGCCATAGGTATATGGGCCCCATGGGTAACGAATATGTATGAGGCCCCATAGAAGTATGGGGTGCATGTGTCTATGTCACCCCATGGATGTATGGGCCCCATGAGTGATGTATGTGTAAAGGGCCCCATAGGTGAAAGGGGCTCACTGGCATATGGGCCCCATAAGTTACATATATGTATAGGCCCCATACGTGTGTGAGGTGGGTATGGGTATATGAGGCCCCATCAAAATCTTGCAGCTTGGCGCTCGGGGTCCACTCTTCTATTGCTCTTTTTCATAGTTTGGTTCATATAAGCTTTTATGGGAGCAACTTTCTGATAGCTGTATTTCAATATTATAATTATTATAAGCTTTTACCTTTATCTAAAGTGCAACTAGAAGATCTTCTATGTAAATAACAGTGTGGATACTACAACACCACCTTATGTTAAACTTCGTTGTTTTTCTGTATATTGACGAAAAACACTGGACGCGGACCGCAAGCGCCTCGCTGTGGCGTAAAGTGGCAACCTTTACAATGCCAAAAATACCTAAAGTCTTCGCATACCCTGGCCTTAACATTACGGCCTCAATTCTCATGCTTATACCCACACCTTTTGAAATTTATTCCAACAAATGTAATTAATAATACCCTGGCTGATGGTAGGTACATCATTCACGCAGACTAGTGCTCATAAAATATGCATGATAATCATGGCCAGTGAATTCATCTTATTATTCCATTACGAGATTAAAATCATTTAATTTTAGCTTGATTTCGGATAGGTAACAATGAATTTTTCGCCGTAATCTACTAGAATAAAAATAAAAAGCGGCCAAGTGTGAGTCGGACTCGCCCATGAAGGGTTTCGTAGCAGCAAGTAACATATAATGTTTTTTTTTTAAATTCTTATATTTGAGTGGATTTAATGAAAGGTAAATTGCAGTTTACGATTTATGGCGTAAAAAAAACTACTTACTAGATCTCCTTCAAACCAATTTTCGGTTATCTTATTTTAGAAGTTATAGGAGGGGGGGGAGGCACATTTTACCACAATGTGAATGTGTGTCTCTCGCGCAAACTATTCGGTTATAAAAAAATTATATCAAAAACCTCAATGTAATTTTTTAAGACCTATCCATAGATACGTATGAGTTTGATGAAAAATTTATTGTTTTTTTTTCTATTTTTGTGTGAAAATCTTAATGCACATCTACTTACCTAGTTTCAACAGCATAGTTCTTATAGTTTCGGAAAAAAGTGGCTTTGACATACGGACGGACAGACAGACAGACCTGACGAATCTATAAGGATTCCGTTTCTTGCCATTTCGCAACGGAACCCTAAAAAAGGTATTGTTACATAAAATGCTACCTAGTATTACACAGTATGCAACTAATTGTATTAAACTCATGTTGACACCCAACTTTTACCTACCCTAGTATAGTTTAATCAACAATATTATTTGAGGATTTATAGAACTGATGAACACCTTAATGTTTCAGTAAAATAGTCAATACCTTTTATTTTTCGTGCGGAAATCCCTTCGGATTCCCCCCCGCCGTGCCGGTTAGCGGGGGCGGTTATGTCGGGCTGAAACTGACTAAAACCGCACGCCGTCTCGGGTCTTAAGACGCCATGTTCTAAGGTTGCCCATAGAGCATTTCCCTCGCACCACAACTGACCCTTGGCCATCCCGGTTTCGAGATGGCCCCCTCGGGTTTGGGAACCACGGTGTCCTCGTCTTGCCCCGGTTTGGAGGAGGGGCGCTAGTCGCCCCGCCGTCCCGGTCTGCTTCTGCTGGGATGACAGGCGGCCTCACCTGCCACCCCCAGGCCTGCGCTCATGGAGGACGGAGGTCGTTTAGCAAAATAGTCAATACCTATATAGTATCTTGAAGCATTTAAATAAGGATTTAAAAACATAAGTAGTCTTTAGAGAATCACACTTGCTAGATTATTTGTCTTTTAAATATTTCTAGCTGATGCCCGCGGCTCCACCCGCGCGTGGGTCTGATATCGTTTTTTGACCATATCTCCGGTCTTCTTGACCAATTACAAACATACGCCAGATTTTAGGTCTGACCAAGGCCTATTGTAATAAAAAATCTGCATCAAAATCCGTTTAGTATTTTTAACTTCCATCGCAAACAAATAGACAAGAATTAAAAAAAAAAATGCTTTCGGAATCGTTCATTTAACATAACCCAAAGTTTTTTTTTAAATATCTCTAATTTACAGACAGCTAATTTACAATTTTATAATAGTATAGATGTAATAATAGGTAGAATAAATCTTATAAGTACTAACAAAATGTGCTCCTGGGATGAAAGGGCAAATACTTTACTCACTTTTATGAGTCAAATGACATTTTAATTAATTACCTTAATTTATTATTACCTTCAGGTGTATTACTGTCTTGAAATGAGTACCTTCAACCTTGACTCATGCCTACCAGCTATTAATGACCTCTAATTAGCTGTTTAAAGAAAACAATTACATAGATATTTTCTACATTAACGGCTAAAAAAATGTAATAAGAATATCTTATTGTGATGTAATTCTGACGGGTGCCGTCTATTTGGTAGAAACTTGATACTCCGAAACCTATTTGGGATAACTCACTTCGCAGAAACTTCTTTAATCGATCATTTATTAGGCATTAAAAATATTTGACATAAATATTTTTAGGCATAATGTGCTTATGACCGAAGTTAGAATGTCATACATTTAAGATAGTAGAATTTTATTTGGCATAATTACCTTTGGCATAGTTAAAATTTTGTATAACTTCATTTAGCATAACGTTCATTTAGAGTACAGATTATTTGGCATAATTTGACTAGGCACACTATAAAGAGCATAGAGTTTTAATTAGAATAATATAGATTGGGTTACTTTCTTCTTTAAAAATGGGTAGGTTAGGTTAGGTTAGAACTGTGACCTCTTATGCACGAGCCGAGCGAGCGAAGCGAGCGTGCCGCGGCAGCGGCCGGCGAGTGTCAGAAACGAGCATGGGCTCTCATAGGCAAGGATATAAAAACCAAATAATTATCATTAAATCAACTTTTATTTATTACTAAAAAAAACAATTAAATTAATCAGAAAACAAAATTAAACTAATCTTATATTAGCTCCTATTACTTTCAGATACCCAACTTCTGTGTAATCAGACTGATTATTTATAATATTTTGAATACGATTTGTTTTATTCAATGTTTTCTTTTTTTTGGCTGGTGGTGGCGCGCCGAAACTTAATTTATCTATTTCTATAATTGAATATTTTATTTCTTTGATCAGTTGATTTGATATATTATAAAATCATCGTAACACTTTGGTATATCATTAGGCGATAAGTAAGAAAGAGCAAATAAACATTTCATCTCCATAGCAAAATTAGCATCGTTACCGTATAGTTTTTGAAAGCCACTTTTCTGTATCTTTCGGTATATGATTTGCCCTAAATGGAAATTACATCCTTTGATTATTACATTATCGAAATAAGTTTTAAAACTGATTTGGGGCGCTTGTTCGAAGTCCATTATTATATATCGCGGTGATAAATCTATATTAGCGGATGCACAACATTCTAATAACATTTCAATCAACTTATCATAGCTAGCTTTATCCTTATTAGTCAAATTTTCCATATTTAATATACTTTAACTTGTTTTGATCAACACAATAACACAATATCGATATGACAACTAAGGGTACCCGACAACTAATAATGATTCATGTGATTACTACCTCCAACTAATAGCAATAGTAAAAATGATACTTTTAAATAGTTATGGATAAGAAATATATACCAAAAGATGAATCTGGTTTTGAACTTTCTGCGATGTGATGGTTATACATTGTGATTATTATGGATACAAAAATTATGCGTCCAGATGATTCTGACTTACAAAATTATGGGTTTAATGTATGCAAAATGAGTTTATGCCAAACGATATTCTGCGAAAAGAGGTTTATGCTATTAGTTGTTATGCAATATAAAATTATTACTTAAAAAGTTCTACTATATGAGGTGTACCCAATTCTGACAATAACGTGGCGTACGTAATGGACTGTTGAGACGTGGTCCCGAGTTAGATCCTCCGTTGCCCCGGGCACACACCTCTGACTTTTCGTAGTTATGTGTGCATTAATAAATGTTCGCTCGCTTAATAATGTGCCGGGTAGATGGCAATAGGCTTGCCCCCTATTACATTGGGACCTTAACATAACTGGCGAATCGTGGTTGTGTAATACACCTCTGCCTACCCCTTCGAGGATACAGGCGTGAAGTTATGTTATATTATGAATTCTGACAATCCATTCTAGACTAATGTGGTAGAATGGCCAAATTTCTTTCTTGCAGAAGGAAGGTTTGTGAGAAGCGGTGTAATAGTTTAAAAACAGGACACCGTTTAATTTATGAAGCGTCAACAGTAGCATTATTCGTAAATATATTTTCACACCTCTTGCTCAAAAAGACTGTCATTGTGGCGTACCAGAGCGAAGAAAAAATAGCAATTCTTCCCCTAGGGGATTTTTTTTTTTTAATTTTTGTGTGTCAAATGGCAATGAGCCTACAAAAACGAAAAAGTCTTTAGTCATAAGTAGAATAATCATGAATAAAGACTCGACTTATTACTGTTTCATAAAAAAAGAACTTCATTTTAATTTTGAAAATGGAACTAAAATCGGCGATCTCTGGTAGAATGCATGCAATGTGTTGCGGCTACAGAAGAAACAAATTAAAAGACATTGGCGCGAAATCTTTATAATTTTTCTCTAATTGTAAATTGAATTGGTAGTTGGATTGTTTTATTTTCTCGCAATCGTAGTGAAAAGTATAGTATAACACACGGCGCTAAAACCCATTAAAACTCGGTTTCTATTTACTCCCTCGCTAAAGCTCAGGAGTAAAACTACCTCGTATATAATGGGTCATTTTAGCTCCTTGTATTATAATCTACTATTTATTCATATTATGGCCAAGGGTATGAGAAGACTCTGCGATAAAATCTGAATCTGTTTCATTGGTCCTTGCATATATTAACTAGAGAAGCCTTTCAGCAATTCTTTTAGGAAGTCTTGGCTCTCAACTCGTGTCAAAAACTCTTTGAGAGTTTAATGTAGAGTGTCTGTATTCTCATAAAACTTCATCATAACTTTTCATCATCATATTTCTATCTATTTGAACATTATTTCACCTTGGTTAATATTATTTTACGTACTGCTTATTTACTTTTTAACTTATTACTTAATTTATTATTTAAATGATTATTTGACACCGATAACAGCACCAAATACATACATAGGATTTGTGACGCACCAAAAAAGTGTATGTATATATTTTGTCTTGTACCTACCTACTGAATTATGACTATAAATGCTAATGCTAACTTTATAGTTCCCGTTCCTGTTTCCCAAGGGACGTGATGTTGATCTTGTAACCTTGGAATCTGTTCCAAGTAAGAGTGACAATCATTTAAATTTAATTCTAGGACAATAGGGGAAATCTCTGGCAAATTAAATTTAAAGACAAAGGGAAAGCCTACGTTCATGAATATTGTTCATCAAAATATTGAAGGTTTTTCTGGCAAAGAGTTGGAACTGGAATTATTCTTAAATGAAAGAAATATTCATGTACTTTGTTTAACTGAACACTGGTTAAAGAAACATGAACTATTAGTAAGTATTGATAATTATAAAGTTATTAGTTCGTTTACTAGAGATTTTGCTATAAGAGGTGGGTCACACATTTTAATTAATGACAAATTAAAATCAAAAGATAGGAAAGACATAGTAGCACTCTCAAGTGAGCGAAATATTGAACTATCATGTGCAGTGCTTGAGCAATTAATTATTATTAGCGTCTATAGACCATCTTCTTGAGATTACCACCAGTTTGAGTCTATTAAGGAAGAAACCTTAAAAAAGGTATGTAAATGCAAAAAGAAGGTAGTTGTATGTGGCGATTTTAACATTAATATTTTAGAAAACTCCCAGAACGCGTTAAGGTTCCTCAATCTCTTTAAATCTTTTAACTTACAAAATCTTTTTAGTGAACCAACTCGCATCACATCCACATCAGCTACCTGCTTGGATAATATTTTTTCTGACAGTGATGTAAATGAAAAATTTATAATAAATTTCATTAAATCAGATCATACAGGTCAGCTAGCTAGATTTGAGCACCAACATGTTCCATTACCAAAAAATATTGTATGTAGACCAATCACGATATATCGATTAGAAAATTTTAAAGAAAACATTAAAGATACAGTACCTCTGCTGGAGCTCAATAATAATAATGATGATCCGAATGATCTCTACAGAAATTTGTTCGGAGTAATCAAATGTGCATTTAATAATATTTTCACTAAAAAGACAATAAACGTGAATCAATTTAAAACTAAATTTTGTGATTGGGCTACACCTGGTATCTATAAAAGTAGAAAGAAATTATATGAATTATACCAGACAAAGGCATCTACTAAAGTGGAACTTTTTATTAGCTGCAGTAAAATGACGTTTTGTGGGTTACCGCTTTTTGAATAAAAATAAATAGGAATGTAGCTAAGTGAGTAAGTGAATCATTCAATAAATGAATGATCAGTTTGGTTTTGTTTTAGAGATTTAATATTAAGTTGTAATGTTTTTTTTATTCTATTCTTCTTCTTCTTCTTCATCGTGTCGATGGCAATTTTTTTTCCTTTGTAGGACTGTTTATTGCCATCGTGGTGAGAGGATTAGTCACCTAGACTCTGCGATATCGAGTGCTAGGTGTCCAGGGTGCGCCGGACTTTGGGAATCGGATTCACTTTATTGACGTCGCTCGGGGAGGCTCCTCTCATGCACCCTTGCATATTCTACATATTCTATTATTATTACTATAGTAAAGGATTAATCTTTTTCAGTGGAAGTATAGGGACGTACATCCAAAATGAAACAAAAATATGTCATAACAATGTTATTTAATCAATCATTTTCGGAATCACTATCGCTGTCGCTTTCGGTCACACTAATGACAAATCATTCTGTCACTTCATCTATAATATGATCGAGGTGGCACATTTTGTCTTCCTCTTTTATAGTGTGAGACACACAGTCACTCCACTTAGCCGGTGTCACTTTGTTGATTGTTTCTTGGAATAAAGGTTTCACTTCTTGCATTTTATACGTTTTATTATTGTTTGCGACGTGCCCCTTTACCTGAGCCCAAATCAACTCGATGGGGTTCAATTCACAGTGATAAGGGGGCAATCTTAAAAGTCTGATACCTTTTTGTGCAGCCATCTCATCCACGGTATATTTCTCAGTATGATTTTGTTGTTTCACAATATCTATTCGAGTGGCCTTCACAATATTTGGTTCAAATGTAATATTTTTAGTGGTCAGCTACTCTTGAATTCGTGCTTTCGTCCACGACATCTTCGGGATTGTTTCAATCTTCCTAGAGTGATAGGGCGCGTTGTCCATTACGACTACTGCATTCGGCTTGAGTTTGGGTAGAATGCCGGCGAATCACTCCTCGAAACACTCTGCGTTCATTTCATCATGGTAATCTTCTATACCTTTCTTTGCTTCAAACATAAGAAGTCCGTCGTCCAGGAAGCCTTCTTCTCCGCCTATGTGACTGATTATGAGTCGTTTGCCCTTTCCTGTGGGATTTTTTAACCCCGTAGTTAGGCCGTCTAAAAATGCCTGCAGAGAAGATTTTATACTTCCATCACTCCAGGTTTTTTTTGTAGTATGACCTGAAAAGAACAAAAAAGAATCATAACTTTCGACAGCTAAATAAAAGGGAAACAAACATAGGAAACTAAGAGTTGACACTTACCAGCGTTGACCCAGGTCTCGTCTTGATAATATATGTATCTTCCCGCCCAACGATATTGTTTAGTTAAACGCAGGTAGCGCTGGCACCATGATATGATATCTTGTCCATCAATAAGTACGCTCTTGCGTGATCGAGTAGCGAATTTGAAATTAAGATGCTTCATAATTTTACTCAATGTCTTTTTCGAGAAGTTGAGCAATTCTGAGTCATCATTTACAACTTGCAGCACCTAAAAATTATTAAAGTTATTACCTAATTGGTTAAAAGTCCACATGGGGTGGGAGAAAAAATATTATACCTAACGCATAATAAAAAGATTAGTGATGACAGGTAAACTAACCTTTGCGATGGTAGGTACTTCATTTCTATGAAAGAACTGATGTACAATTCGTCTAATAGCGGTAAATGTGAAATCATCAAGTTTTTCTGGAAATGTAAGTTTTGGGGCAGGTTTTTCGGGAGGTTTTGGTGATTCGCAGTCGTTCTCCTTGTGCTCCTTTAAAACGAAATAAACAGTGCGGACGGATATTCCCAAGACTTCGACCACCTTGTTGACGCTTTCACTTGTTTTTGAAACTTCAATGTTTGATTCTGTAGATTTCACTTCAAACACATATTTGTAAACGTTTCTGATCCAAAGTTTCTCGGTTGCACTTAGAGCTACACGTGGCCTTTTTTTCTTAGGAGATAAAAATGTATCTCCATCTTGTGATTTGCTCAACTAAGCATCCATGTCTTCGAGGTAACAACCAAAAAAAATTAACAAAAATAAGTAGGTAACGGAAAACAAAGACAACGTAACAAAAATTTAACAATAATGATAACTAAAACAACTCGCAGTGGGCAAAGCAAAGTTATTCGTGCACTCAAAACAGAAGTTAGAAGCCGAATGAGCGAATGACAAATGAAATAAAATGGCGGACAAGCGTCATCGTAGCACCTTAACTAAAAACCAGTACCAACTTGAGATTTTATACAGCTTTTTATTAATATGAATAATAAATAGAATTAAGTATTATCACTATGAGTTAGTTATGGAACGATAAGATTTTCTGTGAACCTAATCACATCCCTATTGAAATTAGGCGGTCAACATTATTTTACGGAATGACATTTTGAAACGTCATTTTACTGCAGCTAAAAAAAAGTCTTACTTTAGTGAGCCACAAGTAATTGAACATATTAAAAAGTACTCTAAACTATTCAAAAAAGTCTGTTGAATAGCCAAATCAAATTATATACGAGCTAAAATTGAAAAATCAGATAATAAAATTAAGGCAACATGGAATGTTATTAACAAAGAAACTTGTAAAACAAGGTCACGTGATCGATCCTTCGAGTTAAAAATAGATGATCAACACATTGATACTGATTCTGCGGTGGCCCATGCATTTGAATCTTTTTTCACAAATATTCCAATTACCACTACAAGTAAATTAGATTCGTCAAAAAACGTAGCCGATTCAATTCTTAAGTCTTGTGTTCATAAATGTAGTGTTAACTTTGATTTTCAGTACATTGACACTGACACCATTCTTAAATTTTTGAAGGAATTAAACATAAAAAAAACTAAGGATCTCTGGGGCATTTCAACCAATATAATAAAATCAATAATGCCTGTTATTGCGCCTTACCTTGCATTCATATTCAATAAATGTATAGACGAAAAACAGTTTCCGAATCTTATGAAGTACAGTAAAATCATTCCGTTATTCAAAGCAGGGGATAAAAGTGATCCATCCATTTTTCGACCCATCTCTATACTACCAGCTCTCAGTAAAATTTTTGAAAAAATTATATTTAATCAACTGCTTTCGCATCTCACTGCCAATAGATTACTTCATAACAAACAGTTTGGTTTCACTAAAGGCAGAAATACGACGGATGCAGGAGTCGCACTTGTCAAACATATATTTGATGCATGGGAGAAGAGGCAAGATGCCATTGGCGTCTTTTGTGATTTATCAAAAGCTTTTGATTGTGTTGATCATGAGACTTTGTTATTAAAATTAGGTCACTATGGTGTTTCGAGCAGCTCACTTAGCTTACATAGGTCCTACCTCACTGGCAGAATACAAAAAGTCAACATTAATGGCACCAATTCTTCTGGTGCCCCATTAGTCATGAGAGTACCCCAGGGCTCGATATTAGGACCCCTTTTATTCCTGATATATGTAAATGACCTTCCTTACTTCATTGAAAATCTTTGTGAGATAGTATTATTTACTGATGACACATCATTAATTATTAAAACTGACAGACAAAAAGTAGTACTTGACGATGTGAATAATACCCTTTCTAAAATATTGCATTGGTTCACAAGTAACAACTTGCTGCTCAATGCGAAGAAAACAAAATGTGTAAAATTTACCATGCCCAATGTAAGACAGATAGATACACATATTACAATGAATAATGAATCTGTTGAAGTAGTCAATACCACAGTTTTTCTTGGACTAACGTTAGATAATAAACTGCAATGGGGTTCTCATATCACAGCCTTAGCTGGTAGACTTAGCTCAGCTGCCTATGCGGTTAGAAAGATCAGGTCACTGACTGACGAGGAAACGGCACGATTAGTTTATTTTAGTTACTTTCATAGCGTTATGTCATATGGTCTGCTGCTTTGGGGCTCAGCTGCCGATATTGAGTCTATATTCATATTACAGAAACGAGCTATACGAGCAATCTATAGCCTCGGACCCCGTGACTCGCTGAGGGAACTATTTAAAGAAATTAATATTTTAACTGTTGCTTCCCAATATGTATACGACAACATCTTATATGTACGGAAGAACCTAGATCTGTTCAAAAAAAAATCGGACGAACATAATTTTAATACCAGAAATAAAAATAAGCTTGCAGCGCCAAAACTCAGACTTCATAAAGTTGGTAATTCGTTTGTAGGCAAATGTATAAAAATATTTAATAAAATCCCTCAGGATTTGGTTGACCTGCCACTAAATAAATTTAAAATAGAAGTGAAAAAAGGTTTAATGAAAAAAGGTTATTATAAAGTAGATGAATATCTTAATGATAAAAATGCATGGTCAACCTAATTAACTCTTAGCTCTTGCTCTCGCACATATTTATTATAAATAAAACAAAACTAAATATTAAAAAATAAATAAAAAAGAAAGCATAACTATGATCTACCTGAGTTTCTTGCTGGTCTCTTCTCAGTAGATCCAACTACCGAACCAGCGAAAGAATCATTTTCAAATGATTTATTTACATCTTTTTGATAATTTTGACAAATGCAATTGTAAAACTTTGACATTCATATGTGCTCTTTATGTGCCTAAACTGAATAAACGAAATTGATTCTTTGATTCTATTATAATATATGTCTGTATAAGTTACGTCGTATAATGCTAGCGTATCCTAATTTTAATGAATTTGAGGAATCTAAATGTACATTACTACTCTTTGAGTGCATTGTATTTTAATTTTACACATTTTGAGTTCAGTTTTACAAAAAAAATAATTATACAATTACTTCATTTTTCAATTTTCTTTTGGAAGAAGGCTGCAGCAATTTAATGTAGATACTCATTACGTGATTCAAGCAGAGATATTGATGTATTATGGGAGTCACACTAATAAATTTAAACATATTCATCATTTAATAGTGTGAACCAACTAACCTATATTATACCTATATATACCACGAGTACTAAAGTGAAAAAATGACCTACTATTTTGTCCATTGCAAATAAAAATGTATAAACACATCTGGAGCTATCCTGAATGGTAGCTTCTCACCCTAATATAAGTTTGAACTAAGGTCGGGTACATATTGAAAGCATATAACACAGGATAAATCCTTTGTTATATATGTATTAAGGTTACACGAGAACTTATGTTTCACAAGTTAGACTGACGAGGTACGAAGTTAACTTATATCAATCGGATTGGCCTTTACATGCTTTTAACTTGATCAAACATATGGGATCAGATGTTCGATTTCGTTGAACGCGTTGTATTTCATGGGTATCTTGTTGCTATTTTTCGTAGTTCCTTCTTTTGTTACGAAAAATACTTTTAGTAATGCCATATTTTAGAGAGTTTTTTTTTACTATTTGTGGTTTTTAGGTGACGTATATTATGGTTGGTACCGAGGACAGTTTTTAGTAGTATCTAATTATTTAGCGAACAAGCCAATATAGAAAAGAATGTAATTATTCACTAATATTTTAACATACGAGTACCTCCAAGCACTGGCCTCTGTGGCGGAGCGGTAGTGCATTCGACTGCTACGACAGAGGGGGCGGGTTCGATTCCCGCTCAGTACAAATATTTGTATGCATGAATATGTCTATTTGCATTGGTCTGGGTGTTTCTATGTATAATATGTATATATTTACAAAAAAAAAAGTATATAAGTATGTTTATCCGCATTCTGGAACCCATAATACAAGCTAGTTAAACTATGCTTACTTTGGGTCTAAAAAGCGCTGTGTAGAATGTCGTAGAATATTTATTTATTTAGTTATTTATCTGGGCGGTACTTAGGTATACATCGATGTAATAAATTCGGAGCACACATCGCACCAATTTGTGATATGTTTGGTATGTAATACAAAATCTAACGTTCAGTGTTGGTCTTTTCTTGGCAATTCCTAATATATAGTATACAGAGCTTTATGCGAAAGCTTGATTAGTTGACGGCTCCACTATTAGGATTTATAAAGCAATTCACCTACGATATCCTATAGGTAGGTACAACATGTAAAATAGTGAAAGTATCTGCAAGTAAAAAATGTTCAATGTGATGATAATTTACTAGCAAGTAAAATATGTAGGGGAAACTGTTGAACTTTTTTTACTTTCGTAATAAGAAAATGGTGCGAATGAGACCTGTCAAATAGGTATAGATAAAAAAAACAGTTATTCAACTACATAATTCATGATTAAAATCTGTGGACTTATTCATTAACTGGGCACAAAAGCCACTAGAAAAAAAAGGGAAAACTGTCCAGGTTACAACTGACCTTGTGGCCCTTGGACCGTACCAGTTTTGTTGGACATACTGGGGTTAAACACCAATAGACTGTAGAAAGTTTAGTTTTTTATTATACGAATGTCAATGAAAACGTTTTTTTTTTTTTCAATTATCAATTATCCCAAAGTGATGTTCCTTGGCCAATGTTCAATGTGCGTAGATAATTGGAGGAGCCAAAATACAACAAAGGAACCATTTCTTTAAACCGTTTTTATAAACAACTTAAAGTTGAGGTAAGTTTAGGACATCAATACTATATTTTACTTACAAATACTGAGATTAAATTGAGAATAAAACATTCGTTATAAATGTATAGGATGTTAAATAAATAAGCAATAAGTACAGTCAAAAAACGTACTTTTTGAGCAAGAAACCATAAATTACCTTAATTATCTAAACCCACGAGGTGAAGGTGAATTTCAATTAAATTCACGTTAGAGATGATAAAAGATGCCTCTATTGACATAGATAATATTTTTAAAAGCAGAGATTTTTTATTAGGTTTGTTGTAGGTACAACACCGTCCAACGTAACACAGGTTCCCCTACTAACTCTTTCCATAAGACATTCATTGTATTATTAAGTAGATGCAGAGGTATAAGTAGATGTTCAAAATGTTCAATTACATTATTAGGTATCACCATCATCCCAACATTATTTCCGGTTGTCTTAGCTATTACGGGAGCGATTACTGTCTGACCTCCTTACCCCAAGAGGAAACGACGAGGCACTAGTGTGTAATGCCTCGTCCGTTAATCAGCTGATGTACCGGCTAACAGGTGAGGTAGGCTTCGCCCCATACACCCAATTAGGTGATTAGATAAAGGATAGGTATATGAATTATGAACGTAAGACACATTTTATTTACTTCAAACATTTTGAAACCGTACCTATACGTAGAACATGTCTATTTTCACAGGTGTAAGAACTTAATTTGATCAGTTTTTATCTTTTAACCATCCTGTGCACGACACAAATAGACTATGGACACATGTGCCAGTGACATGTAAATAAGTAAGCGTGAATGTAATGAATGAATTATGAAAATGTTAGGTTTACGTAAATTAAAAACGTAATTATGTAATTATTCTAATATTAAGCTAAGATAAATAGCTTACTACTGTTATGAGTTAGTTTTCTGAGTAATTAAGTATGTTAGAGCCAAATTTAATAAAGAAAGTCCACTCCCTGAAAAACATAAGTAGCAAATATAATTACGACAGTGCATTACTCAGAATCTAACATAACTTCGTATAAATAGGAAATACGACTTTGTATACTAGTATGTAAGCTTAATTACACCCCGCGACTGCCTACCACGACGTAAGAAGCGAATATGCGCTCCCCCGGCTGGTGCCATTTTATTATATAGTAGCTCGCGGGAGGCAGGGGCCATATATAAGTCTGAGGGGTCATTCCGCCCGTCATTCAGTAGCCCGACCTCGCGCGGTACAGGCGTAAATACCTATTATCGTGCAACTCTTATTGCTACTAATATACATATATGGTATATGATTAATATGTATAACATAAGTTTTGTAAATAAATGGAAATGCGGAGGTGAGGTACTTTGGATCGCAGGCCAGCACTATCAAAGACTATAAAAGCAGGGACCATTTGTTAGGAAATTACTCTCTCTCAGTACGCGGTGCAGAACAAGGAATCTCAACAGGAAGTAGTACATCAAGGGTAGTGCTGGGCCAAGACCATCCAATGCCTCCCTGACGTCATTCAAGCCACCCATCCAAAGTGTTTCATTCTTCGACTCAACATCTCAACATACAGTCCACTGAAGCAGACCACGAAGTGGCACTCTATTCGGAACCGTACTAGGGGTAGGCTGTCATGAACAACGGTCCTTAACACATCCTTTTTTTTTTCTTTCTCATTCTTTTAAAAACGTTCAAGATTGTACCTCCTGTATAGGATGAGCTACTAACCGAAGGTGAATTTCTCATGTAACTAATTTCTTAGGAAATTATATAAGGGACAAGGACAGAACGTGAGCTTATTTATCACAAAGTATATACAAAATAATATTACAGTGTATATACGTTATTTGACGTTTACAAAATGTGGTGGCAGATTTACAAAACAGTATCTAAATTGAAGGGTGCTAAGCTAACTCAATCCCTGTCAGGTAGTGTAATCTGACCCCTGTTTGTAGCTTTAGAATAGAAGCATATTATGTTCAGTGAGTGAGTTTATTACAATCGCTAAACATTATTTTGCTGACAACATTTGCGTAAAAGGACGGTGAAGTATATTTTTTATAATTATTTCAACCCTTATAAACAGATGACACTTAAAAATTAGGTAGTTAAAACTAAAAACCTTCAGTTTCATGTAATTTAATTCTTTCTTTCCATATTCATAGATAACGAGTTGAATCTTTCCTTACCCGGAAATGTTTAAAATTCAATTAAAGAGTGTCAACGTATTTTAGGAAACTTTGTTTAATTATACCACTGTAATCTTGAAACCGTAACATTGTTTATATCGGTATTCTGAACTCGAAACATTTACGTTATTAAGACTGCGTTCAGATGACACGGCCCCTCTAAGCATATACCTAACTCGCTTTAACATTTTTCCTAAATTTACACATGTTCTCCGATCAACTCAACTTTTTAAATATTTGGCTCTTTTAGGTAAAATGGATAGCGCGATTCAAAACACACTATGCAAAATTCTAAATGTGGATATGAACGACCGTGTCTGGCTTCAGGCATCCATGCCTGTGCGTCTAGGCGGGCTCGGCGTTCGCAAAATTACCGACGTAAGTCTACCAGCATTTCTATCTTCGGTGCATAGCACGGATGAATTAGTTAGAAGAATCCTAACCCCTAGCCTAACTAATTCGGAAGTGCCAGGCAAGGCCGAAGCTTTAAATGCTTGGAAAATGTTTTGCCCAAACGCTGATTTGCCAGGTAACCTATCTTCCCAGAGGCAATGGGACGTGCCGCTCTGCAACATGGTAAGAAAACATCTCATTTCTACTTCTACCAATGTTGCGGAGCGTGCTCGCCTTTTGGCTGTGGGGGAATGGGAATCCGGTGTCTGGCTTCAAGCCCTACCATCGCCCAACATTGGTACCATGTTGGACGATAACACCTTCCGTATCGCTGCTTGCCTTCGTTTGGGTGCCCCTTGCGTTTCTCCGCATCGTTGTCGCTGTGGAGAAGAAGTGGGTAGCCTTGGACACCATGGCCTCTCATGCAGCAGGAGCGCAGGACGGCTTTCGCGGCACGCGTACATCAATGACATTATCCGTCGGGCTCTTGTCACCGCCGGCGGCCGGATGGGATGTCGTTGGTGCCTTGGAAGATGGGAAGGCATTTGGTGTGGGATGCGACATGTGCTGACACCCTTGCGCCTTCACATCTTCCAGGGACTGCGGACTGCGCCTGCGCTGCCGCTGCTTCGGCAGAGACCCTTAAACGGCGCAAATATAGTAATTTAACAGGTAATTACATATTTGAGCCGTTTGGGGTTGAAACGCTGGGATCTTGGGGTCCAAGTGCCCGTCTTTTATTTAAAGAAATTTCAAAACGGCTTATAGACGCTACCCGTGACCAGAGGGCTGGTTCATTCCTCGCACAAAGGATTGGCATTGCCATTCAACGTGGCAATGCCGCCAGCCTTCTGGCCACCCTCCCAGTTGACGTCGATGGGGAAGAATTTTTTGACGCCTAAACCTGCAGCTTTGTATATAGGTATACAGATATTGTTTTTATACTAATTAATCGCAATTAATTTATGTAAATAAAATATATTATTTCGTATATAATTTGAGTTTTGTGTATCTCAATAAATTGCATTTATCGAAGTCCTATCGCACATGCCATTTGCCCGCCCCGCGCCCGCCTCTCGCCCGCCCTACACCCAGCTCATGCAAACCTCGCGCTCACCCCGTACAATAGTATGCAATTAGATTTTTTTTGCAGTATGTTACGTGTTCTTACTAACCATAAAAAAGGACTAGCCATGGATTTATAAGCATATATTTAACATTTCAACTTTGAAAGTAGTAGCCAATATATATAATATGAGTGAAGGGACTTTGACTGATTTATTAGATCTAGATAGATATACAGGATATGCTATTTTTTTAGAAAGCACTGCTACGGTAAGTGAAATACCTCTTCATACGCACGTAGAGGTTACTTCTCATAGGCACAATATAATACAGCAAATCTGCTTTAGAGAGCTCAATCATAAATTGCAGATCAACAATATTTCTCCTTTGGCAAAATACCGCATAAAATACTAAAACATTCCATGTTTTAGAAGTTAAAATAAATAATAATGTTAAATGGGTTTGTTACAGGATCACTCTTAGCAACTGCATGGGTCTAGGAGAAAGGCCGTTCAGCCCACCATGGTGGGGACAGCTGGCGTGGTTCATGATCTTTGCCATCATGCTGCTCCTTGCTGTTGTGGGAAATACCCTTGTTATATGGATCGTCTTAGGTAAGTACAATGACCCTAAATTAAAATAAAATAAAAAATACATTTATGGGATTAATATTTTTATGTTGCCATCTAGTCGTAATCCGTTACTACACATATATTAATTAAACTTTATTGTCTGTTTCTTTAATTTAGAGAAAGAGCTTGCGTGAAAAGCCGTCAAAATGTACCAAAATCAGTTTTTTACAAATTTAATGAAAACTAGCGGTTGTACAAAAAAGTGCTTCATGTGAAAAATATGTATTTTTGGAAAACAAATAGAATGAGCTCCAGTGAATTTCAATTGGTTAAGTAATCTCTCTGGTAAATTGCTAAAATCCATATTTTTCGCACAAAATTTTGAAAGTCTATAAATGTCTGAGAGTTGAAACTTGGACTTGTTGTAATTTGTGGCCCTTAAAGATGCCTGTAAATTTTAATAAAAACGATTCATACATTTTCGCGTAACGAAGGCAATAGTAAAGTAAATGTCCAAAAAATGTCCAAATAACCTACGATGATTTTTAAACGGTTTCAAATTTGTGAATAGATTATCTACAACCTAAATCCAAAGATACAACCGTTCATGCAGCATATTTAGACAAAAAATGTAGGCGAAACAAACCTATAGAACATTTCCCGTCATGCTAGAACCATGAAATTTGGCAAGAAGCAATTTAGCACAAGTAAGCGGAAATGTCTGTAAAACGAAAATTGGTTACAAAAATCCACAGACATTAAATGCTTTTTTATACCACTCAGGTGGCAGACAAGCCACACTCCAATGCCCTTCTTGAAGAACCCTATATTGTAGTCGCTTGGGAAAGCCACAGCAGGGAGATCATTCGACAGTCTGAGGGTGCGCAGAATAAAGTGCCTTTCATACCTCACTGTACGCACCGTTTCCGGTCGCAACGTGCGAGCATGAATTCCCTGTCTGTGGCTAGGGTTGCGATGATAGAATGTGGCCATCGGCATCATATCAAACAATATTTCTATTATCTTACATAATCATATACAAAAAACCCACATAATATTTTTTTATTGTAAACCCGTTTCAAACAATACATTTTAATTTATTGCGGTCTGTTGCTCGACATAGGCCTGCGCCATAGCACCCAATCCTCCGCCTTCGTCTACCCCAGCTACCTTTTTCAGTTCTCCAGTTCATCTGGCTGGGGGCGTTCAACAATTCGTTCATAAATTCGCTGTCTCCCCTCTAGGTCTCGTTTGCAGCCCATCGAAATTCCAGTATGCTTATTCGGCGAGCTATAATGGTAATTCCAGTTTTCCAATAGCAATGTTAAGCATGTTCCTCAATCCAGTTTTGTTTGAAACCTTCAGTGCGCGAGTCCGACTGGCATTTGACCAGTTTTTTCCGGGTTTCTTATGGAAGAACAGCATATCTTAACTGTCCTTCTCCTGTTTCCAAGTGCTGTTTAAACATATTAATATTACAGAAAGCCGTTAGAAATAAAGAATAATGTAATGTATTTTATGATGTTCAATATAATTATGTATTTTGGTCGAAAAACCTCATTACTACTTTTGTATATACAACATATAAAGGTTTGTTTATCAAATTGAGTGTTATGATGATTGATGGCTTAACGAGCCAAAAATTTGAAAGTAACCTTTGTGACCAATTAAAACATTAATCAATTGAGTTTCATATTCTACTTACACTTTTCCGGAGTCTATGGTCAAATGGTCGATGGCCAATAGATTAGGCCATTGTAATTTCCGATTTCCAGAAAGTTCTTTACGCAAACGGAGAGGTCTATATAACACGGCTCGCGAGTAGAAATTTTCCAAGGTATTGGATTATATTGATTAAATTAATAATACAAATTTCTAATTCATTTGAGGACGTTGGCCATGTCGTTCAAAAAGTAAATAAATAATTTACGAGATTGATATTCTTTCTCTGCCTTCTAGTTCATTTTAACCTACCATCACAGATATAAATTCCAAATGACAGTTTTATAATTTGATATTGTCGGAAGTTTACGCGAATGTCACACATTAAAATGAAACTATTTCTACGTAGGTCTATAACTTCTTTGAAGCTGAATGTTTATATTTACCTATTTAGTGCTTTCCTACAGCTTTATTCGCGTTCATTTTTTTAACTTTTTAAACTTTAAGAGTTCAAGGATTGGGCTTACTGTGATAGAAACATACATTTACAGACAGTAGACTATATAGAGAATTGTATTGATGAGAACTGAACGTAGATGAGTTTTGACTGTCATAAGGGGTCTGATGATGAAGACGAAGGGCATTCAAGGGAACTCCTCAACATTTTACAACGTTTAAACTCACGGGTGCGGGTAGTCCCTGATAGAGAGAAATAATCGGTTCCTCGAATGACATTGGATCCTTACATTGTGTTTCGGGCTCCAACTTCAACAGAAAATCTAACGCGTATTTTTGTCTTTTGGATTCAATCTATAATTCAGTTATTTATCTATTTTCAGTGCCTGTTTTTTCCAGTTTTTTTTTTTTTTTTTCGGTCATCATATTGACATCAAAACATACAAAATTACTCTAACTGAAATAATAATAAGTTACGTTTAAAGTTAGTAATCTTTAATTATGAACCTAATAACTTTAAATTATATCTTACAAAGCCGTGGTTGCCAGAAATTTCTCAACATTTCATTTTCTAACACAATTACGTCATACTAGGTATTGACCTGTTATATAGAAGTTTTATAAACGTTGGCTTTGTCATAATTAAATACACTTATTGAAAGCCAGATTTCAATTACAAGTTATCAAAGTAAGATGTTTGTTCCATAATATTTCTTGCGAACAACAAGAACAGTCACTATTTTGTTATTCAGATTTATTTTTGTTACTTGAAGAAATTAAGTGTACCCTAATGGTTCACGTGTTGACTTTTATACAAGCTTTTATTTAATATTTTATGTATGTTGTGCGATTCAAATCTTGCAACTGTAATTTGAGGCAGTTATCCTCAAACGACGTAGATGAAACCATGGAGCTAGTCTGATGATGGAGTCGGCAGGGGGCCCTAGCAACTCCTAAACCTATAGTATAACTAGTCGAGTTTGAGCTCATTCGTTTTGCCTTGACAAACTCTCTGGTATCACATGGTATTCAAGGTCTGGGGATGAAGTTGGAAGGTGGCTAATCTAAACAATATAAACCTGTCAAGTTTGGACTCACTTGTTTTGTCTTCACAAACTCTCTGGTGATTTAACAGTAGATGGATACATTTTTGAGCATTATTGCTAACAACAACAAAGTTGCTATTGAAATATATAAATATTTGTTAAAAATTAAGATGTCAAAATTGACCAGAAATCACTTAGCCGCCTTTTAGCTTGAGGACGGCAGCATTGTATTCAGGGTCTGATGATGGAGTAGAAAGATGGCCATAGGAACTCCTAAGCTATGTAGCACTTGCTACTATACGCACCTTATTTTGGCAGTTCCACACTGCATATTGGAGTTTTCACATTCCATTTATACATTGTTTGCATTCCTTGCAATCGATTTACTTACATAATAAAGGATAATTACACAATTACTATAATTGTAGATTTAATCTAGATCCTATTCAAAACTATTTACATTTTCATTGTTGGTAGGTCACTCTGACGTTTCTGACAGTCATTTGCCACAGATTATTAATCGATGGCTTGGTACAAACATTTTGATGCATATTTACTTTTAGATATAAATACATTGCTAATAGTAAATGAATAGCTAGTAATAAATATATAGTTTTTAATTGTATAGTTATTTTTTTTTTATTTTTTTTTTTTTATACCACTCAGGTGGCAGACAAGCTCACGGCCCACCTGATGGGAAGCGGTCACCGTGGCCTATGGACGCGTGCAACACCAGGGGCGCTGCCGACCCTAAAAAAAAGAAATTGCAAAGCAGGAATAGCCTTTAGTCTTCCGGGAAGACCAAAGGCTACTCCCGCCTCTCCCTTCTTTTTTAGTTTTTGTGCTGTCAGAAGGAAGACTCTTCCCTCTGACAGCACAAAAACTCTCAGTGAGCTCTGGCTACCCTACTCACCGCCGGGAACACAACACGAGGTTATTATGGCCGCGGTATTCTGTAGGGCGGAGGTACTTCCCCAGTCGGACTGCTCAGTTGGACGGGAATACCGTCATGTCCTACCTCTCTTAAAAATTATTATTATATATATATATATATATTATTGTAATAACCGCGTTCGGATTAAATAATTCACTTGGTCCTAATTAAGCGATGGTCTGTAATCGATGATTCGAGTAGCGTTTGGCGATGGTTAAACGTCATGTTCCACGCAGTAGGCGAATTTCGATTTGCAATATTTGAACAAGAGATTAATTCCGGCGGAGCGTAATATTTGGCCAATAAACTTATTCTCAATTCTGGTTGCGTGAAAGAAATGAAAATGTGAAATAGTCACCTTTAAATACGCGTTTGTATTTGTTTGACAAGAGGAAAGTTCATAGAACCTTCTAGAATGTTTGCGTGTCGTGAAATGAAAAAATCAGTAGCGACAATTCCATATTGAGGCGGAAATACGTGCTTGTGCCATACTGTTGGACCGCGATTTGACATTAAGTCTGAGAGGGGAACGATGATGTAGGAAAATCATTTCTGGTCGTTTTCTAAATTGGAAGTGCCGCCAGGTGCTTACAAATATTATAAAAAGACCCGCGATAAAAGGTATTTATGATTTTATCAATATAATAAATATCGTGAATCGCGAGTTGTGCAAATATCGTGTTCTAATGTCATCGTGTTTGTCTTGTCTACACAGCGGGTTTTTTCCTACCGGTTCAGTGCCTGGGTCTCTTCCACCCTGACGCCTGACACGATCAGCAGAGAGGTGCCGATAGCACCCCCCGCGCCCAATAAGACCCTGGATTCGAATAATGGATTGCTGGTAAACGATGTCAAACATCGGCCTCAATAATTATCTTTTTTTTTAACGTCGCCACCTACGAATGGCACACGCAAATTGCCGACCTCCTTCTGAGTCAAGCAACTTTTACATTCGACCTTAAACGTCGCAGTCTTGATGCACATAGCGGCATCAGGTGAAATTTCGCTGGGCTGGTGGTAATTTACTGATCCCAAGATTGCTATCTAATCGTAGGGCCAGCCTAGCGCGGTTCGTCTCCGTGCAACAAGTACTTCTAACGGCAACATTTTTTGATATTGGTGTAGTGCCGTTGCACAAACATAATATTGTAATTTTTTGTATCAAACAGTCGGTTGATATTCGGATTTACTCCCACAGTCGAGGGCGACTGTTGGTAGCACATCCAGAGTGGATGACTTGCTCATACCTTTTACTATTTATAACACATAACTATAAATAACTCATAGTTAAAGGAACAATATGTTTATTGTGTTCTGCATGCATTATTGTCTTATGTAACCAATAAATATTGATGCAAGTATAAAACAGTGCTTTCTTTTCTGAATCCAATGCAACAATAACCAAATAACCAGACAAATACGGCCCTTACTCTAAAAGGTCCAATGTATCTGCTGGCTCCGCTTTCCAGGTAATCCCTATTATTTCTCATCACAATTTTATTGTTAGCGTAACGCACATGATCTTCATCGCCGTTACGCTACAGCTATAAAGATAAACCTATCAAGTGGCTTATTTGTTTTGTCATGGTGAACACTCAGGTGCTAGGTGATTTGGGACTAAAAAAGATAGACTCGTTGTTTTGAGTTCCGTTGGCTGGTCTTGGCTAGAACTCTGGCACTAAATGACATTACTAAAACTAATAAGTTAAAAATAAAATAATTATTGAAATTACTTTTTTAAAACAAGCTTTTATTAAAAAAATCCGTTGTACTAAAATTTAAATAATAATTTTATACAAGAGGCCGCGGTGGCGGCCAAAGTCCGCCGGCAACCCTGGGGTTATCCTTTCGAGGGCTTACCCGGGGTGCCCGGCAACGGACACTTGGGGAGGACACCGTGCGGTTTTAGTCGGGACACGACATAACCACCCCCGCTGGCCGGCGGGGGGGTATCCGAAGGGATTTCCGCACGTAAAAAAAAAAAAAAAAAAAAAAAAGGGTTGTGCCACAGTACAAATAATATTATTAGTTCTGTGGGTTATGCTGATTTGAAAAGCTTGCATCGCGTAGGTTTTTTCTCTGTGTTCCAATTACACTACATGGTTTTCATTCTTGCTCTTCATTTTTTTATTTTCCTTTAGATTTAGTTCGGAAAAAGGAAACATCCAGGACGGGGCTGTAATCTATACTATTGTAAAACTGTAAATTGACTGCGTCTGCACATTGGAGATATTTAAAAAAAAAACTTGAACGATGCTGAACACAATCTTTTATTGAATTCTTGACTGTTTGTCTGTTTATCTGTTTGACTGTTTGTTCGCGATGGACGTAAAACTACTGAACGGAGTTCAATGAGGTTTTTTTTCTATTAGAAAGGTCTTGGTTAGACTTAAAATCTACAGTATGTTTGATTGCAATTGGTTACGTAGAGCCGGAGATTTGACCAAATAACGATAACCGACCTCTGTGCGGGGATTATTCATATTAGGGCGGATAATCATAATTTTCTGCACCGATAGTTAATCTATGCGTAGTCATACTTAAGTATTTTATTATGTTCATCATTCAATCATTTATTCCTAAAGCAGCCAACCGTAATTGTAATTAGCCAAGTTTTTAATAAAACTATAATCACCATCACCATTATTGTTTCCCCCACTAGATATTATTTCTTGTGATTAAGCCACGGATGAATTTTTTTAATGGCCACACTCTTTTCGTATTTTTTAGGGTTCCGTTGCGAAATGGCAAAAAATGGAACCCTTATAGATTCATCATATCTGTCTATCTGTCCGTCCGTATGTCACAGCTACTTTTTTCCGAAACTATTAGAACTATGCGGTAGAAACTTGGTAAATAGATGTATTCTGCGAACCGTATTAAGATTTTGACACAAAAATAGGAAAAAAATATTAAATTTTAGGGGCTCCCCATACTTAGAACTGAATCTCAAAAATTTTTTTTTCGTCAAACCCATACGTGTAGGGTATCTATGGATAGGTCTTCAAAAATGATTTTAAGGTTTCTAATATAATTTTACTCTTAACTGAATAGTTTGCGCGAGAGACACTTCCAAAGTGGTAAAATGTGCCCCCCCCCCCACTGTAACTTCTAAACCAAGAGAATGATAAAAATAAAAAAATATATGATGTATTACTATGTGAACTTCCACTGAAAATTGGTTTGAATGTGATCTAGTAAGTAGTTTTTTTTAATACGTCATAAATCGTAAACCGCAATTTACCTTTCATTCAATCAACTCAAATATAAAATTTAAAAAAAGCATTATTATGTTACTTGCTGCTACGGAACCCTTCATGGGCGAGTCCGACTCGCACTTGGCTGCTTTTTTTATATGCATACCTAGTTGAGGAGTGTCTATTAAGAACCTAATATCATATCTATCTCAAATAAATTCTTAATGCCGTGAGGAAAATAAAAGTTATGCAAAGTTTAAAGATTTCCCTACATTATCTTTGTCTTTTATTGTTTGCTCAACTTTAATAAGGTATAATATAACAGCTGAAGTATAATGAGTAGTAGAATTAGAATAGAGTAGAAGTAGAACAATTACAACAGTTCGAAGTTTAACTATGGAAGACCTACTAATACTATTGACTGTTTCAGCATACTAATTCATGTTGATTTATTTAATTTGCTCCATTTATATACAAGCCCTGTTACAAAGGGTAAAACTCTCAGTGGCCTCAGTAGTTTCTAATTAATATGACTTTTTGCTTTTGGCTGTAAAATATATTTCAAACATTTTATAAACAAATAAGTTACTCTAGGTTTTTATTATGTCGTTTTATTGAAATTTCTCTTTAATTAACAAACTGAAAGATGTTACTTATAACAAAAATACAAATTAAGGCTAATTATAAATATATGTAAAGAAAACTAAACCTAAAAGATAGAAAAATATTTACATACATGCGTCATAGAATTCCTCCGCATCATCACCGACTGGTAATGTTCCCAGAAGACTGGCAGCATTGCCACGTTGAATGGCAATGCTAATTCTTTGTGCAAGATAAATTCCAGCCTTCTAGTCACGTGTAGCGTCAATCAGCCGCTTTGCCATATTTTTGTAGACAAAACGGTCACTTGGACCCCGTGACCCCAACGTCTCAACCACAAACGGCTCAAAAACATAATCCCCTATTAGGTTGGACTATTTACGCTGTTTGAAGCTTTCCGCAGATGCAGCAGCAGTGCCGGCACAACCCGCTGTGCTTGGAAGTTGTGAAGGCGCAAGGGTGTCGACGCACGTTGCGTCCCATACCAAAGGCCTACCCATCTTCCAAGGCAATAACGACATACCATCCGGTCTCTTGCCATCGTCGCGTACCAGTCCATTAGGTTCACGAACGGCTGGCACGCCAGCGGTGACAAGAGCACGGCGGATTATATCATTGATGCTAGCGTGTCGCGAAATACGGCCTGCGCTTCTGCTGCATGAAAGGCCATGGTGCCCAAGGCTGTTGACAGCTTCACCACAGTGACAATTATGCGGCGGAACACACGGCGCTCCCATACGGAGGCAAGTGGCAAGGCCGAAAGTAGTATCGTCCAACATGGTCTATGTTGGGCGATGGAAGTGCCTGGATCCAGAGTCCTGACTCCCATTCCCCCACAGCCAACAAGCACGCACGCTCTGAAACATTGGAAGATGTATTTATTAAATTATCTTTCACCAACTTGTAGAGCGGTGCATTCCATTGTCTCTGGGAGAAAAGGTTAGCAGGCAATTCAGTTTTGGGACAAGCCACTTTTCAAGCATTTATGGCATCGGTCTTGCACGACACTTCAGAGTCAACCTGTGTGTTTAATAGAATTTTCCTGGTTAACTCCTCAGTGCCATGGACCGACAACAGAAATGCTGGTAGGCTAACATCGGAAATTTTGCGAACACCGAGACCGCCCATGCGAACCGGTAAAGATGCTTGGAGCCAGGCTCGATCGTTCAAGGCCACATTTAAAAGTTTCCTAAGGGTGTTATGGATAATGTTGTCAATTTTTGCCGAAAGTGTCAGATGTTGCCAAAACTGGGATGATCGAAGTGCATGAGTAAATTTAGAGACAAAAAGATAAAACTGAAGTATGGTGAAAGCCGAATGAACACTTATTTTTTCTAACTGATCTGTTATTTTTTCAAAATTTGGAATTTTTTCCTCTATGAATGAATGATATCCATCTTCCAAGACCGGGGACCCAAGGAGGCGTAGTGAAGCTTTTTCAACTATTTTAATGTTGGGAGTCAAATAATTAAATTTTCTACAGTCCAGAGTCTGTCTGTTTTGTCACTGATAAAAATTTCACATTTGTCAGAGTTAAGTTCTAAGCCAATTGATGTAAATTTATTTTTAATAAGTTCTAGGTCTTGTAGAACTGCTTGTACGCTACCCCCTAGGGTCCCGTCGTCTAGATACCATATGTTGAATTTTGAATTTATCTGTTGAATTATAAGATGTATCGCTGGACTAAAAATGACTGTTCCCAATGGGTGACCTTGCTGACATCCAACTGCCGATTCTATATGATGATCCTTGTAAACTAATTTTGTCGGGTATCTATAACATTGCCAAAGAAATTTATACATGTGAGGGGTTTCTAATTTTGCTTGGGTCAGCAAGGTATCCCTATTTACTGAATTGAAGGCATTCCTCAAGTCAACTTTCAAAATGACCTTACCTTCACTGCTGCTAAGGTACCTGGAGAGTGCATGTATGGCAGCCTCACAGCCCCCTTTTAAACTGAAACCAAGCTGCAGGGGCTGAAATTTTGCTGCAATCTCGGTATTATAATACTTGCAGTAAATGTTAACGTACTCCCTACGGCAATGGGACGAATGCCGCCATTCCTCTTGCGCAGGGCACATAATATGGCACCATACAAGATATTGATGATACCTTCATCCACATTGCCGGAGAGCATCAAATTTACCAGAGCCGTCAGCTCCCTCAGAAGGGCATCACCAGCCTCCCCAGCACTCGGACACATCAAATCTTTAAGATGCTGGGGAGTCAGGCCATCGAGACCCCCAGCAGATCCACTCGGAAAGGAGCAAACGGCAGTGAAAACGTCCTTGGCAGTAATACTGAGATACTCAGTGTCAGTATTTGGTGGTTCTGGGAAAGAGAGGTCAATTGATGGCGCTGGATGCTTACTCTGCAGACCTGCGAGCGTGTCTGAAGAGTAAGGTAGGAAAGGAAAGAAACAGAGAAGGAAGACAGAAGAAGAAAAGGAAGCTCGCCGTATATCACCTTCCCTTATTTTATTTTCAATGAATTTGCATTTTCTTTATTCAATTAAATTTAGAAAAAGCAATTAGTATGCTAACTTTTTCTATAGATTTCGCTCAGCGAGAGTGAACATTCAGGACGGGACTTGCACTCACGACCAGTTCCTTACAGGGGGAAACTATGACCAACCCTAGACACGTCCTAGATATTCGAAATTTGCCAATATTTTATACATCTTAGGGCGATACTGTACAACTTACTATAAATAAGTCGTATAGTATCGTGTTTTAATTATTTTTTGACGGGCTGTTAAAGTTCCTAATTTTGCGGTGTCAGGTTGTTTCATGGTAGGTTGACCGAATGAACTGACGTGTACCGTCTTCGGGCCCGATTACGGGAAATTTCAGTTCACAATTGCGGGTATACGTTGCTGATTAAACCTTTTAATTACTCCTTTCTTCGTTCTTTTAACTAAATGTGTCTCTACTTACAAAATGAGTGGTCAGTTATTTCTACTACAGTTAACCATTTAGCCAATATATTTACTACTGTATTATGCACCTTGTCTGGTGTGGGCGGATGGGGTATCGCATAACTATGCATAATTAATAACGCATGTCAAGTGTAATCATTCACCAACAGATTGGCAAAACGATTTACATAGAACATAATAACACACTGAAAGTTAACAATTAATATTATAATACAATATTGAAAATCTATTTACAAAGCATAATTTCAAATAAAGCTTTTGTTTACTTTTTAACACACGAAGCTCTTTGACTATGAGATTTAAAACAATGAAAATAAGAGAGGAGAACTTATAAGTATAAGTTGTATAGTTTGTACATTTTGTTCCCTCAAAATACTACTGACTGGCTGATTGCAGATTACAATGAGCATTTATGTATGCTTGCATCATCGTGTGATCATTGCACTAAATTAAACTAGCAGGATTATCTTTGTGTGCGGTAATTATGGAGACTAACTTATTAGACCTCAATTATTATTTTGAATGGAGAGGAGTTTATGATAGGAGTAATGACATGATGGAGGGATAGAGTAAACCATATTTGAAGTTCATCATTGCTTTTAATGGTAAAGTACAGAGTCCCATATTTAAATTAACAAAATGGTAAGATAATATCTACCAAATAAATAACACTAAAAAATACAAGGAATCTCTCGTCAGTCCATCCAAATGGTCATCGATGACTGCTCGTCGGATACATTACTAATAAATACTGGAGTCCATCAGGGGTCGGTACTCTCTGCTTAGCCATCCATCAACAATCATCTATCTATCTATCGATCCTGCTGCCCATCAACGATCTGTTCGAACCCGGTACCTCGCACCTCTGTGATAGCTCAGCTGAGAAGCATCTTGAAGCGCTTGTGTTGATTGAGTGACGAGCCAAGAGGCTCATCAATGATGCAATGATGTAGCTCGACCAGCAATGACGGTCAAGGGTAGGCTTCAGAGCCAGGAATATCGACGCAGATGCCTATCAGTATTTTATCGGATGCACTTCGGGGAGTGTGTACTGGGATTACAAAGAAGGTTCCTTCAAACCCTTTCTATCCCCGAACGACCAGACATACGGCGATGCGCAATCGATATATGGTGAATATTCCGCTCATACACACGAACTGCTTTAGCAATACTTTCATTATGTGTACTGCTATGGAATGGGATGCCCTACCTGAGTCTGTGTTTCCGGAATGCTATAACCTAGGAGTCTTCAACTTATTAGTGAATAGGTCTCTTCTAGCAAGCGTGCTCCTACGTCAACGACATCATCACTTACCAACTGGTGAGACAGTAAACGCGAGCCTATCAAATATAATTAAAACCTATCATATTTTGTGAAACGTTTTCAAACAAAGGTTCACGGATATATTTGAAAGGGTCTCTATTAAAATCAGCACTGTAAGACTAAGCTACAGGGATCTGATGTGCAGTTAGATGTCAGAAATTGTTCATGATATGAAAATATTTACGTAAAGACTTTTATTAACACTAACTCATCTACTTCCAAATGAATAAAATGTCAATACCTTTTTGACTAATCAAATTTAAAGATTTATATTATGACTGATACATACGCAATGTTAAATCTGTTGCAACTTCTACGCTGTTTAAAAATAATAAACAGCGTTTATTATTTTTTACTAAACTTTAAAATCAACCATATCATCTATGAACTAAAGGACTAAACTAACTAAATCAAATTATATTAGCAATAACTGCGAAGAATTTATATCAGATTATCTATAAAAATATATTCATTGCAAGTGTGAAAGGGATGCGATGAACACAGCGCATGCAAAAGAATTGTTTCGAAAAGTTTATTGTTATAGGACAACTTCTTAAGGAATAGCAGAACGTTATGGTTTATTTAATTTCCGATAGAGTCTTGACAATAAGAAAATTACCTTGCCAACTACCCAATAATATTACATGACACGATAGTGTAGTGTTCTGATCTAAATTTATGGGAAAAGTAAGCATACTGATTGCTTAAAAATTTCATTGAATTAATGCGGCGGAGTAATCAAAAAACAATGTTTTATAATGATTGTAAAGTCATTCAATATTTCCGTAGTTTGCAAGAATTACGGTTGACGGCTCCAGCGTCGGCCCGAGACGTATATAATATATCGGAGAATTTCGAATATCTGGGACGTGTCTAGGTAGCGCAGTTGGTCAGAGCATTCCCCCTGTAAGGGACTCGTTGCGGGTTCAAGTCCCGTCCTAGATGTTATCTTTTTCCAATCTAAATCTATAGGAAAAGTTAGCATACAAATTGCTTAAAATTTCATTGAATTAATGTGGTGGAGTAATCAAAAAACATTATTTAAAAATGATTGTAAAGTCATTCACTGTTTCCGTAGTTCGCAAGAACTACGGTAGATGGCTCCAGCGTCGCCCCCAGACGTATATAATATAACGGATAGTTTCGATTATCTGTGACGTGTCTAGGTACCTCAGTTGGTTAGAGGTATGTAAATTTATAAAAAACTTTAACTACTTATTCGGTATGTATACCGAATTCATAGCGGTTAAAAGGTTATTATCATTAAAACAAAATTTATTGTTATTAGTGTGCTATTCCCTTAACGTTTACTTTATGTAATAATTAACGTTACGTGAACAGGGTTGGGTAATAGGTAGGCATTACTCTTAGTATTATCATTTTATAGTGAATATAAATAGATTTCTCTGAGTAATTACTAACGATCATATGAAAATCAATTATAAAATTTGTTATGTACCTTTTTAATTTTTTTTCCGTTCCGAAATCCCTTCGGATACCCCCCCACCGGCCAGCGGGGGTGGTTATGTCGGGCTTGAACCGACTAAAACCGCACGCCGTCTCGGGTCTTAAGACGCCGGGGTGTAAGGTTGCCCATAGAGCATATCCCTCGCACCCCGACTGACCCTGGGCCATCTCCGGTTTCGAGATTTTGGTTTGGGCACCACGTTGTCCCCGTCTTGCACCAGTTTGGGGGAGGGGTGCTAGTCGCCCCACCGTCCCGGCCTGCTTCTGCTGGGGTGACAGGCGGCCTCACCTGCCACCCCCAGGCCTGCGCTCATGGAGGACGGAGGTCGCTAAGCGACCTCCGGCGCCTGAGTCGCCTGCGACGCGCGGCGAGCATGTTGCGGGCTCGGCGGGCCGGGAGAGTTCTAAATCTCTCCCGGGCACGTTCAGAAGGAGGTGGCGGCGGCCCACGCGCTCGCGCTCCGCACCATTGCCGCAATCATGCTGCCGAGCGAGAGGACTCACACCCCGATGGCTGCCACGAGATCACGCCTCGGCGCCTCCCACGCCGGGCAGTCCGCCAGCGTGTGCAGCCCTGAGAATTTGTTATGTACCTATACAACAGAAGCTTATTGGTCTGCTATTACACACGGCGATCCTATAGTTATTTGTTCATTATCATGACCGTAATAGGAATCTGTCAGGCAGGAATTGAAGCGTGCTTACAATGTTCACCTAAAAGGATAAATATTGTTTCATATTCACTCATAGCAGGGTAATGTTGATGGTTCGGTACTACTTGAAATGCCCCGGAATGGTTTAATGGATATGGACTGATAGTAATTTACTAGTAGTGCGACGACTTTACTTTGGTGAAGCATCGGTTCCGAGAGCAGCACTGCGTACACGAGGTCTCAGGTACGATATCAGGTCTGATTTTTGTGAGAAATTTCTCGATTAACGGCAGTAGGTCCCCACCTACTATTACGTATAACCGAAAATATGGATGTATTAAGAGACTCTTTGCCTACATCCTCGAGCATGTACAGGCGCAAGAGATAAAATAGAAAAAGTAAATATCAGGTGTCATAATAGCAGATTAGTTAAACAATTCACATCTTCAATATCTGAACATAAATTGGTATTACACCTCAAGATATGGCCTTCTGGTTTATTACTATTTCAAATAAATAAAAATGAATTGCTGTTCGTTAGTCCAGCTAAAACTCGAGAACGGCTGGACCGATTTGGCTAATTTTGGTCTTGAATTATTTGTGGAGGTCCAGAGAAGGTTTAAAAGGTGAATAAATATGGAAGTTGTTATCGATTGAGGCAGTACGAAGTCTGCCGGGTCAGCTAGTTTCAAATAAATTAGATAATTAAGACCCCATTACAAAAATAAAATTATTTTCTTAATTGCTATTACTAGTGGGGAGCTTGTTACGTAGCCTCGACCACGGTTCCTTGAGCCAAAACACTAGAACTCTTAAAAGTACTCATAGGGCTAAAGACTCTTATCCGCTAGACTTAGAGTCGAGTTTGTGTTTTTATAGGACCCAAGTACTTGAATACTATTTGTACTGGGAAATAGTATACGGTATTATGTTATTTCGGAAGAACATAAACATAATCACTCAATCTCTCAATCAACTCAATCACTTTTTGAAGAAAACTTAATATATATTATGTATTGGAAATATGGCAGCAGTTTCCTAAACTGGCCACTTACATAATAAAATATTGAAAAAATTATTATAATACTAGCTGTTACCCGCGGCTTCGTCCGCGTTAAGTTTGGAAAAGATCAAGATATGTTAACTTGCAGAAGTTAACATATCTTGATCTTTTCCGTCTCGATCTCAAAATGTATTATTATTTTATTTATTATATGTTTTTATTATTATTTTTATATTATTGTGTGTGCACTCGTTTTACATTGGTTTATATGTAGCATCGCAATCAATTCTGCCCAATTCTTTAATATAATATCGTGATGATATTAATTATGAAATGTTTATGCGTCTCTAATCAATTATCTTTTATACGTGGGTTAATATGTGGAGTTTCGAGATTTTACATTTTACTGCTCATCACCTTTCAGGTATAACTTGCTGAGTTATAGTCCGCACTTTGGCTATGCCTGACTTCTGCTGACTATAAAATTTCGTTAAGATTATTATAGATTATTATATTATAGAAGAAAGAAGACTTTATTATTACAAGGTAGTTGTAATAATAAAGTGGTCTTCAAAAATAGTTTAGATCGCTCTACTGCTCTTATCATACCTACTAGCTGCATCATTCATCATTCATTCTGCTGTTGCAAAAATTGAGCGAAGCAATTTCACCGGGACTTTTTCTAACAGTGATAATTCGTCAATGGCTAGTCCGATTTTCATTTTTCTTTTTTTGTCTTGTGTATATGAATAAATTACTTAATTTAAGACCAATCGCGTGAATGAGATTTTTTGTTCATTGAGAAATCAGATTTTAATTATTTTTTCCGGTGATTATTCCTCCGTGGTACTTTTGATTTTTGATTTTCCTAGCCTATGTCCTTCCCATCAGTAACATCTTTGCTTGTGTGAAATTTCATTAGAATCGGTTCAGCCGTTTGGGAGGAGAAGATGGTTTAACGAAATACATGAGTCGTCTAAAAGAGAGCTTAACTCTTTCAGAGCTTCGCTCAATAATAGCATGATGATATATAGCGCAATTAATGACCATGCATTAGTGGAATGTTCATACAAAATTTCAGCCATACCTGTTCAGCGGTTTTCAAGTGATGCTCGAACATCGATAGTAAAAAGCAGACAGACAAACCGATAAACAGACAAAAATTTTAAAAATCACATTTTCGGCATCGGAGTCGCCGTAATATATATAAATTTGAAAATAGATCTCTTTGGGTGTAGAATACAATTTTTTTTAGTCTGACTGTCAATTGTTTAAACGTTTTGACGCCATTTTAAAAATATCTTGTCCAATTTAAAATGGAGTTAACTCTGGAAAATTTTCGTACTATGAATAAATTTTTAGAGAATATTTTTAGAAACAATAAATTCATTTTGGACCATTGGATTATTTCTTTCTTTTCTTTTAGTGCAGCCCACGTATAAGTATTAAATATTTATTTCGGGACAATCTACAAAGCGCTATCTAGACTCAAATTATGCATGCTTGTAAAATGGGTTCTGGAATATATAGGTACATAACAGCTGCCTACAAGTACGTACATACGTTATGTACTTGTAGAGTAACGGTTTATGTAAACATGTGAATCATTACTATATATTATGATGCCAATTCGCATAACATACCAGCTTAAACTAGTGTACGTAATAAAAGGTTTATAAATTATAAACATAACATAACAAAACTTCACCCCCGAAGGGGTAAGCAAAGGTGTATTACAGACCCACGATTCGCCAGTTATGTTAAGGTCCCAATGTAATAGGGGGCGATTGCCATCTACTCGGCACATGAGCGAGTGATAATTAACATATATTAATGCACACATAACTACGAAAAGTCAGAGGTGTGAGCCCGGGGCGACTCGGGATCGAACACGAGACCTCGTCTCAGCAGTCCGTTACGTAGGCCACTGGGCTATCGTCGCTTTTTATTATACGCTTTTTATTAGCTTCACCTGTATGTTTGTATGTTTGTTTGTAACCGACTCTTTTGGGCGCGATTGTGACCCACTAACATGTTATGTTATGTTTATGTTTATTTCGTTCGGCCAGATTTCGTTCAAACTTTGTAGATTTATCGAGGACCTATTTGATAAAATTATTCCATTTTTTAATTTGCAAAATAAGATTTTTGTTAATTTTTATAATTTTCATCTATCCATTATCTTTAATCGATTTATCTAATATTAATAAATTTTCGAACACCAAAGAAAATTTTAATTCAACAAAGCATATAATAGTTTAAAAAAACTCAAAAAAAAACCTTTTTACAAATAAACAAAACTAAAAATTAGGAAATAAATAATAGTTTATAAAAACTAAAAAACTCGCTTTTTATAGAAAACCGAATTAAAAAATAGATAATAATGTTTAATAAATTTAAATTAAGAATAGTATTAAAGATCTCAATGAATATAAATTAATAATACTTAGTGTAAATAAAAAAAATGTATTTGAACTGAACTGCAGAAACAAATTATGAGTCTCACTCATGAAAGAGAAAACAAGTCGAGTAAAACCAAAGCTACTCCGATAGATAGTTCCACCCAAAGCTCGGAATACTGCACAGATGAAGAAGATCTGGCTAAGGAAATCGAGTGGATACGGGTTAAAAGTAGAAAGAAAAGGAAATTGAGCTCGTCACCTACTCAAGCGGAAGAACACCAAAAGGCCGACTCATTACTTACCAAAAACGCCAGAACTAAGAAGGTTCCACCCCCTCCACCTATAATAGTAGATGGTATTGAAGACTATCAAACATTCTTTGATACCATCGCTGCTAGTCCCCAAGGAGACACATTTACCACTAAAATCATGAATGGCAAATGTGTCAAAATCAATGCCCACAATGAGAACAAGTCCTCCTACCTATCCTACAAGTCTCTCAGAAACATAATAACCAAAAATGGCCATCTGTGGCATTCTTATGAAAACAAGCAAGAAAGGCATATAAGAGTCATGGTCAAAAATTTGCATTACACATGTAAGCCGTAGAGAATTATCGAGGACCTTAAAAACAAGGCCTTAAAAATAATAGACGCAGCCAACAATATCAGCTGGAAGATGAGAGAGCCTCTCAATATGTTCATGTTAACTTTCAACAATGACGAGGATATTAGTAAAATTTACGGTATAAAGTCTATACTAGGATGTAAGGTTGAAGTGCAGCCTATCAAAACATCCAGACTTGTACCACAGTGTAAGAGATGTCAGGCGTATGGCCATACGCATAAATATTGTTGTAAGGAACCGCGATACGTGAAGTGTACAGGAAAACATCTCACTCAAGATTGCAAAAAACCTGAAGAAGAAAAGCCAAAATGTGTGCACTGTGGTGAACCACATCGCGCTAACTATAGAGGATGCATAGTTGCCAAAGAAATGCAAAATATTAAAAATAAAACATTAAATAAACGCACCTGCGTCAACTCAGCAGCGAGTTGCTCCAAAAAAACCAACGGCACGTGACAGAAGTGAAGGAATAACTTATGCACAAGCTACTGTTAAAACACATAACTCTAACAACAACGTAAACAATACAATGCAACCTATGCAACATATAAATTTATCAGACAAGTTGGATGAAATTATTAAAATAATGTCATCTTTTGATGGCCGACTACAAAGACTAGAAAATGGAGCCAAGACTGGCATTGGTAAAAAGTCAAACCAAAAATGAATAACGCACTTAAAATCATGGCATGGAATGCTAATGGGCTACTCAAGCACCAACAAGAACTTCAAGTAGTCCTCAACATAGAAAATATTGACATAATATGTTTGATATCAGAAACTCATTTTACCAGACAATGTCACATTAGCTTTAAAGGATTCATCAGGGGGTATCGCACGATCTCCGTCGAGGCGGCATGTCTCCTAGCCGGGACCCCTCCATGGGACCTGGAAGCGAGAGCCCTTGCGCTGCTGTACCAGTGGCGCAAGGAGGCCCTGGAGCGGGGCCATAGGCCGGAGCCCCGAGAAATCAGGGCTCAACGGTCCCAGCTCCACCGGGAACTCATGGAGACATGGAGGGTGCGACTTGAGCACCCAAGGTGGGGGGAATCCACCATTGCGGCGGTGAGACCGATCATGAAGGAGTGGTTGGAGAGGGACCATGGGGACCTCTCCTACCGGATGTGCCAGATGGTTACCGGACACGGGTGTTTCGGTAAGTATCTGTGGCGCATCCACCGGGAGACAACGCCGCAGTGCCAGCACTGCGAGGATCCTGGCAAAGACACGGCTCTCCACACGTTGGTGGAGTGCCCTGCGTGGGCGAGTCAACGCCGGGATCTCATTGCGGTCCTGGGCGTGGACGTTCTCTCGTTGGAGACCATGGCGAGGGCCATGGTCTCCGACGGGAGCGGAGAGGGAGCGGGAGAGAACCCTGCCCCCCGAGTTTCGCAGTCTGCGGCGAGGACGCCGCAGACTCATCTACGCCCGGGACTACCGACCTCCATGATCGGGGCCTGAGGACGGCAGTTGGCCGACTCGCCGTCCTTACAGAAGCAGGCCGTGACGGAGGCGTGTCGTGTGTGCCCTACACACGCCTGCCAATTCACCGAAGCGGGATAAAACCCGACCCCACCAGGCGAGGCCGCGGTGGCGGCCAAAGTCCGCCGGGCACCCTGGGGTTATCCTTTCGAGGGCTTACCTGGGGTGCCCGGCAACGGACACTTGGGGAGGACACCGTGCGGTTGTATTCGAGACACGACATAGCCACCCCCGCTGGCTGGCGGGGGGGGGGGGTATCCGAAGGGATTTCCGCACGTAAAAAAAAAAAGGTTTGAAGGATATAAAGTATATCATGCATTGCATCCTAGTAATAGTGCTCATGGTGGCAGTGCAGTAATAATAAAAGAAAATCTTTACCACTACGAAGAAATGAAGCACGAACATCCAAAAATACAATATCAGTACGAGTCAGGTGTAACCTTTACCTTCTTACGATAGCTGCATTGTATTCTCCTCCAAAAGTATTTAAGCTTTCTAAGCCAACACGGGCAAAGATTTATTGTGGGCGGTGATTTCAACGCTAAGCACAAGAACTGGGGATCTAGACTTATTAATACCAAAGGCCGGGAACTATACAAAGCCATTCAGGAGTTAAACTGTGAAGCTTTATCTACAGGGAAACCAACCTACTGGCCCACAGATCCTGATAGGATTCCAGACCTGATCGATTCCTTCATCTGTAAAAATATATCTAGGGGTGATTTTACTATTGAAGAGGGTAATGACATGAACTCTGACCATTCCACTACATTACTAACATTAAGTAGACGTATACTATATAATGAGAAACATCCGATATTAGTCAATAAGTATACAGACTGGGATAGTTTTAGACTAGATCTAGACAATAATATAGAATTAAGAGTTCAGCTGAAACCCACTAAACAATTAGACCTAGAAGTTAGTAAATCTATCGTAAGTATACAACAGGCAGCTTGGAAAAATACTCCTGAGAAACCAAAATTGATAAAAAGAACTGTGTACCCTGAATATATCATAAATCTTATTTTGCTAAAACGAAGGCAGCGAAGAAGATGGCACCTAACCAGAAGCCCTCAAGACAAACCTGAGCTTAACAACATGACTAAACGTCTCAAAAGAGAAATAATAAGCTATAATAACTCGTTAACAAATAACTACTATTTACGTCAGTTACTTTCGAGGGCTTACCCGGGGTGCCCGGCAACGGACACTTGGGGAGGACACCGTGCGGTTTTAGTCGAGACACGACTTAACCACCCCCGCTGGCCAGCGGGGGGGTATCCGAAGGGATTTCCGCACGTAAAAAAAAAAAAAAAAAAAAAAAAAAAGATAACTCATTATGGAAAGTGACAAAAAATATTACAAGACCCATTTCACAAATTCCTCCTATAAGAGAAGAAAATGAGAAATGGGCTATTAGTAACCTACAAAAAGCTGACAGGTTCGCTCAGTACTTAGAGTTGATATTTCAACCTAACATGGAATCATCGAACTCCGCTGAAATTATTGATTCAGGAATAAAGCCCGTCACACCAAAGGAAGTGTTAAATACGATTAGATCCCAAATGAACACAAAAAAATTACCTGGTTACGATCTTATAACAGGTGAAATCCTACAGAATTTAAATCGCAAAGCGATTGTAAAATTGACAACTCTTATAAATGCTGCATTTAGATTAAAGTATGTACCTGATCTGTGGAAAGTAGCTGAAATAATCATGATAGCAAAACCTGGCAAGCCACCACAAGAACTGACTTCATATAGACCAATCTCTTTACTGCCAATAATAGCAAAACTATTTGAGAAACTATTATTAAAAAGACTTAAACCTGTCATAGAAAATAATAATCTTATACCTGATCACCAGTTTGGCTTCAGAGAAAAACATTCAACTATTGATCAGGTCCACAGGATATCCAATATAATCGAAACAGCTATAGAAGAAAAGAAAGTGTGCTCTACCATTTTCCTTGATGTAGCACAAGCTTTCGATAAAGTCTGGCACGACGGCCTCATACACAAACTAAAGCTTAGGTTACCGAGATAGTTTGCGGACATTCTCAAATCATACATACTAAACAGAGTATTTCGCTTTCGACACGAAGACGCCTTCTCATAAATAAGGCCCATCAAAGCTGGGGTACCACAGGGAAGCGTATTAGGTCCAATCCTATACCTACTGTACATCAGTGATATCCCAGTTACGGAAAATAATCATATTGCCACTTTTGCCGATGACACGGCTATTATGGCGATAGGTAATAATCATGAAGAGGCTGTTGAAAAAGTCCAAATAGCAGTTAATCAAGTTCTTACCTGGACTAAAAAATGGAGAATTAAGCTAAATGAAAGCAAGTCAATTCACGTTGACTTCACAAATAAAAGAGCACAACATTTTTCTGTATTTATTAATGGCCAAAAAGTTCCATACGCTAATACAGCTAAATACCTTGGTATGACACTTGACGCTAAGCTGCGCTGGAAAGCACACGTCAAGAAAAAGAGATCGGAATTGAAAATACGCTACCAGAAAATATACTGACTGCTTGGAAGACACTCTCCCCTATCAGTACACAATAAAGTCCTACTATACAAACAGATATTGATGCCAGTATGGACTTATGGTATACAGCTCTGGGGCTGTACCAGTAAGAGCAATCGTCAGATCATTCAACGATTTCAAAACAAAGTGCTCAGGGATATAGTCAATGCGCCCTATTACATCCGGAACTGCGATCTACACCGGGACCTAAACATGGATGACGTAGATCGTGTTGTACATAAATATGCAGAAGCTTACGAAAACAGACTTCATCACCATGTGAATGTTGAGGCAATCCAGCTTCTTGACATCACTAATATAGTAAGAAGACTGAAACGGACGAAACCATTTGAGTTAGTGTAGTGTTTTAGAGACAAATAAATAAATGTAGTGATAAGTGCTGCGTATAAAGCACACATGAACAAAGTCTCTTCGCCTTGATAAAAACTAAGTAAGTGTTAATGGACGCATTCTTAGAATTATGTTCACGTAGTAATTTAGGTGAAATGTATTTACTTATTAGTCAACAAGGCTAGATTGTAATATAAATAAAGTATTGTTTACAGTACTTTATTAGGGAAAAAAAAAACGAAAAAAAAAAGCGTGGGGTGTTTTTTATCAAAATGATAATCACTCTACTCTCTGTCAATAAAATATTTATATCTATTGACTCTAGCAACCCACGCTTTTTTAAAAATAAGATACTTTTTTTTTTATTTCCTACTATTATTTTATATTTATTGAAATGTTTAACACTATTCTTAATTTTAATTTATTAAAGCTTATTTTCTATTTTTTAGTTCGGTTTTCCATACAAAGCGTGTTTTTTTAGTTTTGTTAACTATTATTTATTTTAAATAAATGAAATATTAATTTCTGGTAAAATAAGAGATACAACTACAAACATAACTGAAATGAAAATATATGCTTTCCGTTTAATCCGTTATCGCGTTAGAACAATCTTTCAGAATCTTTCGACATTATCTAAAAATGAAACCTAGCTAGATCGATTGATTGCCCCCGATTTTCATGAATATAGTATATAGTATACAGGTGTATACTATATACTATATTCATGAAAATCGGTCGAGCCATTTCCTCGAATTTAGTTACATATATATATATAAACATACAATATATATTTATAATTGTATGTGTGTGTATATATGTATATATAATTGTTTATTTAAAAGGATTAGATAGATGACATGCAGTAAAAGTTATTGTGTGTATCGAACAACTGAACATAAGATTTTTGCCAGAGGCATGTTCCCAATGAATGATTGATAATGATTCTGTAGGTAATAAATATGGAGGGGTGTGTGTTGGGTAACCTCCTCGAGTGTCGCTCCGATTCCGATCCCGCTGCAGTCCGGGGGGAACGGAATCGGAGCGGCCGGTACACCCTGGGCGGCGGTCAATGGCTTCCCCTTCACCCCTTCATAGGGTTGGCATTGATCGTCGGCCAATACCCAACGTGGCGGGAACACATCGCTCTCCGTACTCCTCTGCTTTCAGAGGGGACGGGATGAGCGATGCTGTTAGTGGTGAGATGGCCCAGGGTCAGCCGGGGTGCGAGGGATATGCTCTATGGGTAACCTTACACCCCGGCGTCTGAAGACCTGAGACGGCGTGCGGTTTTAGTCGGTGCAAGCCCGACATAACCGCCCCCGCAGGCCGGCGGGGCGGTATCCGAAGGGATTTCCGCACGAGGAAAAAAAAAAAAAAAAAAAAGGTAATAAATATGGAAATTGCGTAATGTCAATCACAATTTGTCAAATAAGCGTTTTCAATGTTATTGTGAAAAACAACCCAGTTACATTAATATAGTATGTATCTGTGACAAAGGCGCTTCTCATAATCGCTTTATGAAATCTTGGATGCACATTCTGAATAACTTGAAGTAGGCTTTAAGGCATTTGCTATTGTTAACTCCCGACACAAAAACGACAGGGTGTTATAAGTTTGATTTGTCTGTGTGTGTGTGTGTGTGTCTCTATGGCATTGTAGCTTCCGAACGGATGAACCGATTTTGATTGTTTTTTTTTGTTTTAAAGGTGAATTAGTCAGGAGTATTTTTTTCTATTTCTGTTTTTTTTTTGTTAAATACAATCCCTTCCGTTGTCATGATATATTTTTCGTGAGTCACCTAGCAATACCCGGTTAAATATATATTATATATGTATGTGTATATAATTAGTGGCGATAGCAATAATCGGACTACTGGTTCACTTGCGTATCTTTCGTTTGTCATAGTGAAACAACGGGGAATCCGCAGGTGAAGTCTGCAATCTCTTGACTATTTACATTTACTGTCCGTCTAACACAGATCACGGTTCAATCAACCAGTAATGCCTGCTGGAGGCCGAAAAAAAGAAGTATTTTCCGATCTCTTCACCGATCATGTCAGATGTGATTAAGTGTAAAAAAATTCTTGTTTAAGATTGTGAAATTCTTTAAATATCTAGCCTACCTAACAAGTTTCTTAGCAGTGCCGACGTATTCATTAGATTATACCAATTTTAGTGACGTAGTCGTTACTCCAAATTTTGTTAATATGTCTATTTTAGCTCACAAATAATAAACATTTTAATTTGTTACCCTTATTGGCAATTATTTTGAACCTCTTACCCATGAAATGCTTAAAAGTCATTTGTGATACATGACTTTGGTTACCATGTGGACTTTATTTAGCAATGAACATCATAAAGCTATCAGGATTGACCTTCCTGCCTTGTCCCTTTACGGGTGGACGTATTTTACATGATCCCATTAAGTAAAACGATGTCTTATATTTTATGTCCTACACGGTCGAAAAAGTTTCCCTTTTTATTTGAAAAGGGGTTTGTATTTTGCCTTTCAAATATAAATCACTAGCAATGTTAGGTCTATTTAACACCCGACGCAAAAACGAAGGAGTGTTATAAGTTTCACGTGCTTGTGTGTTTGTGTCTGTCTATGGCATCGCAGCTCCCGAAAGGATGAACCGATTTTGAATTTGTCTTTTTTTTATTTGAAAGGTGAATTAGTCGGGAGTGTTCTTAGCTATGTCAGGGGCTTATCACACACTTGGGGAGGACACCGTGCGGTTTTAGTCGAGACACGACATAACCACCCCCGCTGGCCAGCGGGGGGGTATCCGAAGGGATTTCCGCACGTAAAAAAAAAAAAAAAAAAAAAAAAAGGGGCTTATCACATTTTTAATTTTATTATATTTTATAATCTGTTGTTAAATTAAAAGCACACTAATATACTTTTACGAACGGTTTTATGCAGTATTTGTGTTTAGTCGATTTTATTACTAAATAATTTATTTTTGCTCCGTCATACCCTGTTTTGTACGACTGGTGGTAGGACGGGTAAAACTGTTATGTTCCATAATTCAGTGCACAATGTCAGGTACAATCAGGGTACAATGTGGAGCCCATGATAACTTAATAAATTATGTTTAAATAACCTAATTAAAGCGATTGTTTTTAACTGATTCTATCGCGAATTTTTTAATATTATATTATTTACACTGATCCCGACGTTCCGGTTACTTTTGAGCAGCCATTGTCACGGGGAGACTAACGATGGTGATTGTCTCATAGTATGAAGTTTAAGTTGTCTCGACGTACCCGAACTATGTAGTATTCTTTCTGTTTAAAATGACGATTGAAATTGATTTTAGGGAACTTTGAATGTAAATTTTCAAACAGGATTATTATTCTTAATTCAACAAAACTTTTGTTCTGTGTTTAATCGTTAGTATATATAGGTACGTTATGTTCTAATTTCATCCAGTTATGTAAATAACAAAATGAAAGCTCTTGGGGCTGGTCGAAATTGAGTACGAAACCAATGCGAAAATGTTATTACACAAAATGTGCTGAAGTCTTTGGTAAAATAGTAAACGTTTTATCTGAAATGAAAAAAATGTGATAATGCAAATATTATAAATCCAGGCCCACTTATAAAAATACCCCAATTGTAATGTATCTTTTTGTCTCAAGATAAAGAACTGGAATGCTTGAAGCATGTGTTATATTTCTTTCTATAATACCGGAGCTTTAAGCGGATATAAAAAGATATATTGAGACTGTCAAACTGAAGAGCAACATTATAGATAATCATATAGTCCATTGAAAAGTTACATTTGGGGTTGCGTTTTTTAGAGGACGCAATTTTTTTTTTTTGATTTGTAGGGAGGTCAGTGTAAAGCTAAAAGCAAGTTTGTGGGGTCGCCACCCTTTTTTTTTTGTTTTTTTTTTTTGTTCAGGCAGGAAAAAATTTACCTTTTTTTTTTTTTTCGTGCGGAAATCCCAGCAGAAAGCATCGCTCATCCTGTCTCCTCTGAAAGCAGAGGAGTACGGAGAAGGAAAAAATATACCTCATCCGCATACCGCGCGGCGCGGGGACGCCGCGCGGTTATGTGGGGCTCTCACCACACTAAAACAACCTGCCGTGTGCCCTACACCGCGACTTAGTGAGTGAACCGTCGGAAATACTACGCAGTCATCGACGGAACACTCATGCGCCGCAAGGTGCGGTGCGGGCCCGTCTCTAGGCGATGTCCAGACACACCGGGACATCACCCCATCGCGGGGGGCTCTACTGCGGGTGGAGGGCAAGCCCCGGCACATCCACCCGCGGCCTCACTAGGGCGGCATGAGGCGCAGGAATCTGCGCGCACGCCGCCCAGCTCGCGGGCGGCGGATCGGATCCGCAAGGCCGTCTGCCTCTCTGATCCTCTCCGCCGCCTCCTTCTGCGAGATGACATCCTCGCAGAAGGACGCGACCGCGGTAAAACTCCTCTCGCTGCGTGCCATGGAGCGCAGGATGGCCGGCAGCGAGAGTTCGACTCCCACTGTTGCCACGAGATCACGGCGCTGCACCGCCCAGGCCGGACAAGCCTCGAGCGTGTGCTGCGCCGTGTCCTCGCGGCAGGGACAGTGATGACAGGCGGGACTCGATTCCCTCCTGGCGACCGAGTACAGATACTTTCCGAAGCAGCCGTGCTCGGAAAGCATCTGAGTCAGTCGGAAGTCGGTTCCGGCCAATGCGCAGGCCGCGCCTGTTGACACGGTGCGGTACCCGCGTATGGCCCTGACCGCCACGATACGTTGGGCCCTCAAAAGCGAGGGCCTATTGCGGGCAGTCAGGGCGTCCGCCCACACCGGTGCGCCGTACAGCGACATTGACCGGATCACCCCGGTATACAACCGTCGGCAGCCGATACTGGCTCCACCCAGGTTTGGCAAAAGCCTCCCCAGGGCGGACGCGGCGCCGACGAGTTTCGGGGCGAGCCTACGGAAGTGCTCGTCGAAGTGCCACCTGGAGTCAATATATAGGCCCAGATACTTAATCTGGGCCGCCACCGGTACGAGGACCGAACGGATCTCGATCGAGGCGCGGGGCGGCGGGCGGCGATAAGGCCCGTGGAAGAACACGGCCTCCGTCTTCTCAACCGCCACCCGCAGGCCCAACGCCTCAATACGTCCGACCACCTGGGAGACTCCCACGGTGGCCAGGTGCGCCGCCTCCTCGAAGCTTTCCCCCGGGGCCGTGACGAGAGTGTCATCCGCGTAGCAGATGACACCCAGCCCGGGAGGAAAGACTCCGCGGAGGACCCAATCATAGCCGAGAACGACCCCTGAGGAACACCGCACGACACGGGTCGCTGCAGCACACGTCCGTCGCAGTCCTCGTACAATACACGCCTCTCCTGCAGATAGTCTGCCACTAGCCGCCTCAGGTAGACGGGCACCCCGTGATAGCGGAGCACCTCCCTGATGCAGCTGAACGGCAGACTATTGAATGCGTTGGCGATGTCCAAAGACACCGCCAACATCACTCCGCCGCGGCTCACAACCTCCTCGGCAGCAGCCCTCAGATGCAGTATCGCATCGACCGTCGAACGCCCCACCCGGAAACCGAATTGAACGTCCGACAGGTCGGGCCCCACTGTAGTGAAATGCTCAACGATGCGGGCAGCGAGAATTTTCTCGAACAACCCGCCTCATCGAGCAGCACTATGGGCCTAAAGGCTGATGCCGAATTGGCGGGCCGTCCAGGCTTCTGCAGGAGTACCAGCTTCCCGCTTTTCCAGCAATCAGGGAACCGGCCGGACGCTAGGCAGGCGTCCAGCAGTTCCCTGAGGCGGTCCTCCATGTGTTCGAGGGCCATGGCCAACACTGAGGGTCGCCACCCTTGTCCAACGGTCGCTATCTTGAAAATAGGGGTTGAAATGGTTTTTACGATATATCTCTTAAACTATTTATCTGATAAAAAAAAATTGTTAACATTTTTGTTGCAAATTAAATTCTCTACAACTTTGGTCCTATAACTTTAGGTCGTAAAACTATAAATAAAAAATTTATCAGCTAAAATGTTCAGAAACGTTTTTTTATCTCTTTATACGGTGGTAATAAAGATGATAATTCTCTTGACAGCCTAAGATACAAACAATTTGCCAAGACAGTGACAAAAAGGACATTTAACTTATCTTCACTTCCTCCAATACAATACACAGGTCGCTTTCATACTTTCCGTGTCTACCATCAGGTCCATTCGTGGCTTGGTAATAATAAGAAAAAAAAAATGGCCCGCGAAGAGCTGCTGGAGTCTCTGGAGCAGAACCCATGGGGGCGCCCTTACCTTGCGGTCAGGGACAAAATCCGTCCAAGGGCGCCCCTACTGACCCAGAGCCTCCAGCCGGAGCGGCTGGAGGGGATACTGGGCTCCTTGTTCCCAGCGAGAGCGGAGGAGCATGTTCCTCCGCGTATGGCTCCGCCTCAGGCGCCTGACGCTGAAAATAGCGAGAGCGATGTGCCCGAAGTCAGGGAGAGTGAACTGGGGGTAGCAGTGCTCCGGCTTAAAGCCCGAAAATGCACTGCCCCTGGACCTGACGGCTTTCCAGGCCGAGCATGGGTCCTGGCCCTTGAGGAACTAGGGCCACGACTGGTGGCGCTCTTTAGTGCATGCCTCGAAAGGGGCCAGTTTCCAAAGGCGTGGACGACGGGGAAACTGGTCCTTATCCAGAAGACGGGGCAGCCGGCGGATCAGCCATCCGGTTACCGGCCGATCGTGTTGCTCGACGAGGTGTGCAAGCTCTTTGAGCGGATTATTGCAGAGCGCCTCGTCACGAACGTGGGGCCAGATCTGGCCGACAACCAGTTCGGTTTCCACCGGGGGCGCTCCACCGTGGAAGCGATCATGCGCGTTAGGCGCCTGGCGGAGGAAGTAGTCTCGCGGGGTGGGGTGGTGTATGTACCGAAGCGCGGCACTGTAGGCCACGGCAGGGGTTGCTCAAGTCGTGGGTCGAATACGGCGGCTGGGACTCGAAGTGGCTCTCCACAAATCCGAGGCTATGTGTTTTAACGGGCCTCGGGGGAGGCCATCTGCGGGAACCAGCATTACCGTAGGGGGCGTAAGCATCGGCATCGAGCACACAATGAAGTACCTTGGGCTCGTACTCGATAGCCGATGGGACTTCGGACCTCATCTCCGCAGTCTGGTCCCGAAACTGAGGGGGGCTGCGGCTGCGCTATCGCGGTTGATGCCCAACGTTAAAGGACCCAACGCCCCCACTAGGAGACTGTACCTGGGGATCGTGCGAAGCATGGCACTATACGGGGCCCCCGTATGGGCGGAGACTCTGGCGGCCCGCAACGTGGCTGTTCTAAACAGCCCGTTAAAGGCGATGGCCGTCAGAGTCATCAGAGGGTATCGCACGATCTGCCCGGGAGAGATTTAGAACTCTCCCGGCCCGCCGAGCCTGCAACTTGCTCGCCGCGCGTCGCAGGCGACTCAGGCGCCGGAGGTCGCTTAACGACCTCCGTCCTCCATGAGCGCAGGCCTGGGGGTGACAGGTGAGGCCGCCTGTCACCCCAGCAGAAGCAGGCCAGGACGGTGGGGCGACTAGCGCCCCTCTCCCAAACCGAGAGCCCTTGTGCTGCTGTACCAGTGGCGCAAGAAGGCGCTGGAGCGGAGCCATAGGCCGGAGCCCCGAGAAATCAGGGCTCAGCGGTCCCTGCTCCGCCAGGAACTCATGAAGGCATGGAGGGTGCGACTTGAGCACCCAAGGTGGGGGGAATCCACCATTGCGGCGGTGAGACCGATCATGAAGGAGTGGTTGGAGAGGGATCATGGGGACCTCTTCTACTGGATGTGCCAAATGGTTATCGGACACGGGTGATCCGTTAAGTATCTGTGGCGCATCCACCGGGAGACAACGCCGCAGTGCCAGCATTGCGAGGATCCTGGCGAAGACACGCGCTCCACACGTTAGTGGAGTGCCCTGCGTGGGCGAGTCAACGCCGGGATCGCGGTCCTGGGCGTGGACGTTCTCTCGTTGGATACCATGGTGAGGGCCGTGGTCTCCGACGGGAGCAAGTGGCACGTCGCCACCTCTTTCTGCGAGCAGGTAAAGCGCGCGAAAGAGACGGTGGAGAGGGAACGGGAGAGAACCCTGCCCCTCGAGTTTCGCAGTCTGCGGTGAGGACGCCGCAGACTCATCTACGCCCGGGACTACCGACCTCCATGATCGGGGCCTGAGGACGGCAGTTGGCCGACTCGCCGTCCTTACAGAAGCAGGCCGTGGCGGAGGCGTTTCGTGTGTGCCCTACACACGCCTGCCAACTCACCGAAGCGGGATAAAACCCGACCCCACCAGTCGAGGCCAGGCTGTGGCGGCCAAATTACGCCGGCAACCCTGGGGTTATCCTTTCGAGGGCTTACCCGGGGTGCCCGGGAACGGACACTTGGGGAGGACACCGTGCGGTTTTAGTCGAGACACGACATAAAGAAAAAAAAAAAGGCCTAAAAAATTTAACATTTCAATGGACTAATATACCAGCCATGCTTCTAAATTCCTTGCTGCTAATAAAACACTATAATGTTTTAGAAACTCACGGTAATTAATATTTAACAATTAGTTATACCAACTATACCTATATTATAAAATAAGATTTATATTAACTCACATATAATAATGTAATCACGCGCAACGCTCACAGAATATCCATTCTAAATAGCACTATGTTGTGGAACGTGAATCTATTTCCTATGCAGGTCACGCAATTAAAGTAAAATATCGCACCAATTGTTCGAAACAACCCATACAATTGAGTCATGTGTTGCATCACCAAAATCTGTAAATTTTCGCTAGTTAGGCTATACGATAAACTTTCATATTCACATAAAATGTTGAATTAACCTTGTCTTAAATTATTTAAGGTAAGGTAATTGGGCACGAGGAACAATCAACTAATGGCGATAGTGGAAAATAGTTGAGAAATATAAAGAACTAACTTTAAATTCGGTCAAACTCAGTGTCGAGTATTCGTGTTGTAACTTGTAACTAATTAACAGGTCCAAACGGCAGTTAAACCCAATGAATCAAGTTGAATTAATGTTGGACGCAGGCACTATCCCAGATACCATTATACAAATTTTAAATTGCATAGCGAGGTCACCGTTAATCTTAGTTAATGGCTATGAAGAGTATGAAAATAAATTAAAGTACGAATATATTTCTTAGAACTATGGATGTTTTGATAGCCTCATAAATTAATAGTAGCTGTTAGTAAACAGCGATAACGAAGTCATAAGTAAAAAATAACAACGAAATTTAAAGTAATCGTATTTAAAATATGATAATATGTTTTGATTTTGGTACATTTCCAATAAATAATAATTAATGTATTTTATTTTGAAGTGACGTATTTCAAATGCCTTTAACTGTATTATTTAATTATTTTACCATTCACCTTTAGTTAGGGTGGATTCCCATACACCCCCTCGGACTCTAAAGTGTAAGCTTTGGGTGCAATTGGGACTGGCGCACGGAATACGATAATTTGTAGGGTTCCGTTGCCAAATGGCAAAAACGGAACCCTTATAGATTCGTCATGTCTGTCTGTCTGTCCGTCCGTATGTCACAGCCACTTTCTTCCTAAACTATAAGATCTATGCTGTTACTACTACTGTGTACTTGGTAAGTAGATGTATTCTGTGAACCGCATTAAGATTTTCATACAAAAATAGAAAAAAAAACAATAAATTTTGGGGGTCCCCCATACTTAGAACTGAAACTCAAAAAATTTTTTTTCAACAAACCCATACATGTGTGGTATCTATGGATAGGTCTTCCAAAATGATATTGAAGTTTCTAAAATCATTTTTTTCTAAACTGAATAGTTTGCGCGAGAGACACTTACAAGGTGGTAAAATGAGTCCCCCCCCCCCCCCGATAACTTCTAAAATAAGAGAATGATAAAACTAAAAAAAATATATAAATATAAATATAAATAAATAAATATTCTACGACATTCTACACAGCGCTCTCTAGACCCAAGGTAAGCATAGTTTAACTAACTTGTGTTATGGATTCCAGAATGCGGATAAACATACTTATATACTTTTTTTTTCTTTTCGTAAATACATACATATTATACATACATACATATGATGTACATGCCATGTAAACTTCCAACGATAATTGGTTTGAACGAGATCTAGTAAGTAGTTTTTTTTTAATACGTCATAAATCGTAAACTGCAATTTACCTTTCATTCAATCAACTCAAATATAAAAATTTAAAAAAATAATATTATGTTACTTGCTGCTACGGAACTCTTAATGGGCGAGTCTGACTCGCACTTGGCCGCTTTTTGATGCAATTTTTTTTTGAGTCCTGACATTTGTGTGCCTACAACTTTAAAACTGTCATTTTCATTCATTTAAAACTGTCATTTTCTTTTAAACAGCACATCGACGCATGCGAACAGTCACCAACTGCTTCCTGGTAAACCTGGCAGTAGCAGACCTGCTGATGGCCACGTTGAATGGTGCCCCAAACTTCATATTCCTGGTCACAGCGGATTGGCCTTTTGGCGCTGTCACTTGCACAGCAAGTAACTTCACCGCCAACCTCACTGTATCCGCTGGAGTATTCACATTAGTCGCCATCACTGTTGACAGGTACGTAAATTTGGTGTTGTCATAATATGTAGTGTCGATGTAGTGCGTTATTTTTATCAGATTATCTGTAATTACAATATTTAGTGTTCTAACTATACTTATAATATTTGTTTTGATAAATAAATTTATTTAGCATGTAGGAAGGTCTATATTTTGTCTATATCAGGTCTGCATCGCGTATTGGTAGCTGGGCGAAGAAACCAGGATACGAAATAATAACAGTTCTTTGTAACCACGCGCAATCACGACTTATAATTATTTGATATATACTAATACAACGAATTCTAATTATGTTTTGAACGAAATATTACAGTCCACAATAACTATAACACCAATAACTCTCCAACCATTGACAGCTGACATCCCATGGCTGTAACTCTATTGCTAGGTGTTGTACTAATCGTAATCATCGTTGCGGTTTTAGTCGGACTCGAACCGACTAAAACCGCACGCCGTCTCGGGTCTCATGTGCCGGGCGTAAGGTGACCCAAATAGGTAATGCCTTTGCAACCCCGCTGACCCTGATTCATCTAAGACTTTGGGATGGACCCCTCGGGTGAGGAAACTACTACCCCCTACCCCATCTTGCCCCGGAGAGGAGGAAGTTGCGCATCGCGCCGCCGCCCTAGCCTGCATCATCCAGACCTGCGCTCATGGAGGAAGGAGATCGTTGAGCGACCTCCGACGTCTGAGTCGGCTGCGCTGCGCGGTTAGCTTATTGCGGGCTCGTCGGGCCGGGAGAGATCTAAATCTCTCCCTGGCCCGCTCCGCCGCTATATATATTCTGTATCTAATGTTTTGATCGACGTGATTCACCCAACAATCGTTGAGCTACCTATGGTAGTTATTACCATGATTAATCACCTTGATGGCCTGTCAATCGGCAGGTGGTCTCGCTGTGATATACAGCCCGCTTTAAAATTTTAGACTTCACTATTACAGTGTAAGCTTCATAAGCACCATAATCCATATTTTTTATTCGAAAGAGATAAAAAGAATTTTCCCAAAATATAAATAAAATATATGATTACCACATTCAAATTATTTATTAGATTAACGGGTACACTGAGAGAAGTGGCTAATTCGCGTCATGCAAAAATACACGTAAGATTATAAATTATATCGGTATCGGAATGAATTATAAGTTCTACAGTGAAAATTTCATTGATAACTGGCAATTTATCGGGACGCTAATCCCATCCTCAAATTATTTAGGTATAACTAAAAAACGTGCTGCTAGGATGCTCAAATTATCATACCTCGTTATGCAACTTTATAGGTAAACTTCTGACCCATGTTATATAGTGACGGTTTGTTAATCTATCATTTCATTCTGAGATATCACGCTGTAATTCTTGATTATTATTAATGAAGGGAGTGACCGATAAAATAAATGGTCTTGTACTCATGATATTACGTGACAAACGCATAAAATATCATGATATTAAGAATCAAATATTGACATGTCAATATCATTATATTGACATGACGCAACGTTAAATTAACATGAAATGCTGATATATTATGCTTCTAGCAGCATATTTTTAACGTCCGTAGAGTATGAATAATACGTAGCAACCTATATTATATACGTACATCCCATAAATATAATGTTACATCCTCAATGAATTACCAGTACCGTAGTCGGTGATTGGCCCTAAAATACCAGGTGCATGGTTGTCAAATTTGTCAAGTCAATGTCATGTCAATTCTTGTTTTCATTGCAGATCAGATACTTTGTTGATCGAGTGAAGTCGTTGTGCTTATCCTCTCCATTTTATTTGAAATTTTGTCGTACTTTTGTTACATAATATTCTAATATGTATCACGAGTGTTGTGTTTGTAAAAGATCGCGAAAGGACGCTATTTTACACCGTTTTCCCCGTACGTAGAAAACACTCAAAAAATTGTTGAAGTGTCTTAACCGTGATGATCTGAAATTGTTATCAGCTCAGCAGCTTTCGCAAGTGTTTGTTTGTCAAAAACACTTCGAAGAGAAGTTTATTACGCCGAAAGGACGGCTCACAAATCTGGCGCTCCCAACCCTGTTAACTGATCACGAAATTTTAAGTGGAATACCTCAGGCCAATACTGGTAAGATAAAGAAATAAGTATCAATCTATTTATTATTATCAATAAACATTAGAAGTATTCATTGCTTAGTTTCCTAAGATTAAATTTCATCACTTATCTTGTAGTATATTAAAATGTTTACTTCTTATTTTAGAAAATGTGGATCCTCATTTGGATCACCCATACACACGCAAAAGACACTTCGATCACACGTACGCACATCAGGAACCGCTAAAAGGTTTGTAAAAAAAAAAGTTACTCAGTAGTTAGTTTTAGTTTATGTATAATAATAAGTTGTTAGTCATAAAATGAGTAGACAAAATGTTTAATATTGCCTCTTATTTTATTTATAGCTGTACTTCCCCCCCTACTTCGCCCCCGTGGCACAAATACAGGCCCAAGACTAATGCCAATGCAAATTGATCTTTGCACTAAAAAGAAGAAGGGACGCAGATTCAGTGTAGAGGAAAAATTAATTGCATTGTCAATTATGAAGCAAAGTCCTAAGTGATTTTTGCACAAAATTTTTATACTGCCTTCAAGATCGACACTGAATAAAATGGTATCAAATCTCAGTATTCAAACAGGCATTTGTCCACAAATCTTCGATTTGATGAAGAAAGAGGTAAGTTTAGTTCATCATCATCGTAATCAACCTATGCTAGTCCACTGCTGGACATAGGTCTAGCCTAATGAGCGCCATAGCGCCCTGTCTTCAGCTTGCCGCATCCCGCATCTTAGTTAAGTTATCTTTGTATTAAACATATAATTATGAATTTATTTTTTTGGTTTATAATTTTGTGTAATAATAATTTTGTGTATTAATACCATACAAATTATACCCAGAAAACACCCTCCAAACTCTGAATCAAATACTTGCAGATTGTACAAACATTTGGTTCTGACCTGAGACTCAAACCAGAGACCTCTGCAGTCTGCAGATTCAGGAAGATATTTAAAAAAATTGCATTAAAAATTACAAATTGTTTTCCAGGTTGCAGAATGGGAGGAAAAGAAAAAATTATGTTCCATCATCTTTGATGAAATGTCACTAGATGCAGCCCTGATTTATGACAAAAAAAAAGATTGATGCGAATTTTTCCGTAAGTGACACGTTGCGGGTCGCTGCAAACGATGTTCTAGCGCCTTGCATTCGTCTCCGCTCCGGGAGCCCGCACCAGGCCCGCACGGGCGATCCACACGGGTCTCCCGCACAGCTGCGAAACCAGCCTTAGACTTGTACGATTGATTTATTTTTTATGTAGGTATCTACATTCGATATTTCACAAGTGTTTATTATTTGAATAAATTTTGTCTCATGTAACCTACCTATTTTTTATTTTACTATTTTTTTATATAATTTCAATTTAGTGTTTGTTGTAAAATGTTAATTATCTGTATTATACTTTATATTGCTTTTTTGTAAAATCTTCATTACTCTTTATAGTTTATCGTGAGTTGCAGCGCAGACCGAACGGATACGTGTGCCGGATTTTACGCTGATTAATAATTAACTTTATCGACGATTATATGCACGCTCATACGATTTTGAACAGTGTGTAATCGTCGATAAAGTTGATTATTAATTAGCGTAAAATCCGGCGCACGTATCCTGCCGGTCTGCGATGAACCTCACGATAAACTATAATGAGTAATGAAGATTTTACTAAAAAAGCTCTATAAAGTATAATACAGAACCCAAATAATACGAGTAGTATACTCTTAAATATATCATGAAGGACTATTAATATAACAGATGAATACCTTATATACATGAGTACAGTAATTAAGATTTTACAAAAAATCACTACAAAATATCATACAGAACCCAAATAATACGAGTAGTATACTCTTAAAAGTATCAGGAAAGCATTTTAATTTATCAGATGTACCTTAAATACATGATTACAGTCGTGTTGATTTATCAGGATTTCTTTTTGACATATTGGTACATACAGATACTTTATAGGGAAACTTCTATGTTATATCAGTCCTGTTTAGTAAATTTATCGGGATTACCTTTAATATTACTTTACATATTGTCATTACGCCGGAAAACCTATCAGTAATAGGAACATGACTACGTTCTAATATATCGGTCCGCCCCTATTTATGAACATTACTTCCTGATAATTCTTCAGTCCATACGCGTCACATTAGCATGCTGGTCTCTTGCCGTCGTCAGTCCACATCCATGATGTTATATCAGTTTCCTGTTAATATCTACGTTTGGACGCCTAGTCGGTTTTTATGAGGTAAACCTGTTAAATTGTTTAGAATTCCTATTAAAACGAGGGGTACATTTTTCTCAGTGTACGTAGAGGCTGGCAATCTATTCTTTTAATAATATAAATTTAATAGAAGTAATAAAAGTTGTACGACAATAAGTGGAAACCCTGATATAGGTTAGTAAGTACTTTATAGTAGAACGCAACTGATTTAATATTACATTGTGTTCGTTGTAGCGAAGATATTCGTTTAAAGAATAAGATAAAATATCTTGGATGTGCAATCTAACTTACATAAGAAGGTATAAATGAACCTTTTTGACCTATTGCGCTGCCGCTATCTCGTCCTTTTTACATTTTAGAGAGTCGACTACACATAAGCAGGCCTATCTCACACCACAAATTTAGGTATGAAAATCATATTCTATGCTACCTCAAGGCGGATAAGATCAGTCTAGTATCATCCATATGGTTAATTTCGTTGGTATGGTTAATCTAAAGTTACGCGTGATAAACCGCAAGTTAAAGTGACGATCTTACGGCCTGGCCACGGAGATTGGCGGTGCGAACGGCGAAGAGGCGGGCGAGGCGACCATTCACGCGGTATCGTTTCCAGGCCACGGGCAGTCGCGTTCGCCGCCGCGACCAGTAAGGAAGTCCGAGAGGGAAATGTCTTTATCAGTTATCTGGATATTGCTTAGAAAGTCACAGTTTTTTGGTTTAAGATATAATATTTGGAAGAGATGGTGGAGTACATGATTTGAATAGGAATCGAGGCATAGATGGAGAATTCCACAAGAAGTACGAGAAATACAGAATGTATCTAGTATCTTTTTTCGAATATACCAGAATGAGTGTCGAAACTTTCGATTATATTCTTATTAATATTCAACCAGAATTTAGAATTGATTATGAATTAGAGAAAAAATTCAATGCAGACAGTTTTTTTTTTTTTTAATTTCCTCCCCAATCTCTTTACTGAATGTTTATATTTATGCTATGGGTAGCCAGACTTCCAAATAGATGGGCTAGCTAAAATTTCAGCAATAAAAGTGTCGGTGTTCATTATTCGCGGCGAAATCAATTAAACTCGTTTGATCGCTGCCCTAGTCGCCGCGACTGCCGCTCGATGCCGCCGCCGTGGCTCGCGCCGTACTGATACATCATATATGTTTGTTTCACTCGCCGGCCGCGCCCGTGCCGTTCGCTCGGTACATTTCGCCGGTCGCGCCGCCGCGCCGGTCGCCGCTCCGCGTGGCTTGATCAGCGAATATTCGCACGGTGCGAACGGCGGGGCGTCTAACGACTAAAACAAACGCATAGAAATGTACTGGGGGGCTAGAAAAAGTGACATTATACTAGTGGAATCGCTCCGAAACGAACCTTCAAAAGTCGGAAATGTATGAGAGTGACATTATTTGTCGATATGTCACGTGTAAAAAATAATGTCACTCCCATACATCTCGGACTTTTGAAGGTTGGCTTGGAAGCGATTCCACTAGTAGAATGACACTTTGTCTAGCCCCCCAGTACATTTCTATGCGTTTGTTTTAGTCGTTAGACCGTTAGTAACTATTTATTAATCTGTGGTTAGACACCCCGCCGTTCGCACCGCGCGAATATTCGCTATGGCGAATGTGTGAACCGTTAAGCGGTTTCCGCACGACACAATTTTATGACCAATCTGGCTAGATTGACAATCAAATCGTGTCGTGTGGGTAGAAGATTTGATCTTCAATGAACGTGTCGATGGAAATTGGCAAATCTGATTGGGAAATCAAATTGTATCGTGTGGAAGCCCCATTGGAGCTACCTATGTATTTTGAAGCTATGCAAATCAAAATAAACATCTCTACAGTGGTGATACGGTGCATAATAAACTGCACGTAGGTACATATGGGAATCCCCGGCGCCGCCAGTGGCCCCAAAGCCGACGCCCTAGCGGCTCGGCTTAGGGAGTCATTGGATGCAGCCGACGTCCGGGTGTCCAGGCCCATTAAATGCGCAGAAGTGCGCATCACGGGCCTGGACGACTCCGTCACGGCTGAGGAGCTTAGGCTCGCCGTGGCGGAGGCCGGGGACTGCTCCCCGGACACAGTGAAGGCCGGAGCTATACGCTTCGGCCGCGGTGGACAGGGGGCAGCAGTTGTCGGCTGCCCTATCGCGGCGGCCCAAAAGGTCGCAGACGGGCGGAGCCTCCTGGTGGGAGGCTTCCTGAGGGCGCAGGCACGGCTCCTGCAGGCCCGACCGGCCAGGTGCTTCAGGTGCCTGTCGGTGGGCCATGTGGGGGTGCACTGCACGGCGGAGGTAACGGCGGGTGACCGCTGCTTCCGCTGTGGCCAGCCCGGTCATAAGGCCGGCTCGTGTAGCGCCCCGTTGCACTGTTTTAGATGTGCAGCGGGGGGCAAGCCGGCTGACCATAGGGTTGGCAGCAAGGCCTGCGCCGGAGGGGAGCCGAAGCCGGGAGGCCGGCCTTCCGCCTCCAGTTCACAGCGGGATGCGGAGATGGGGGTTCCATAATGGATCCTCAACTCCGCATCCTGCAGGTGAACGTTGGCCACGGTGCCCATGCTCAGGATCTTCTGCGCCAGAGCATGGCACAGTGGGCCATAAATGTCGCCGCTGTCGCCGACCCATACACCCACCGGTTCCTCGGGCCTACCTGGGAAACCGCGCTGGATGGGTCGGCGGCACTGGTGCACAACCCTGCCGCCGGCAGCCCCCCTCTTGCCGTCGTTGCAAGGGGACCCGGCTGCGTGGCGGCGGCGGTTGGGGATATAGCGGTCGTGGCCGCTTATATCACGCCGAACCGAGACCAAGCTGCATATGAGCAGTGGCTCCGTCAGCTGGCCGTCGTCGTCAATGCCTGCCAGCCCCGTCCGGTCCTTGTGCTCGGGGACTTCAACGCCTGGTCGTATGCCTGGGGTTCCCGACACGAAAGGGGCGCGACGGGGCATAGAGGCAGGGCACTGGTGGACTGGGCCGCACGACTCGGCCTAGTCCTCCTAAATCGGGGAGCCGTGGACACGTTCGTGACCTCGAGGGGTAGCTCCATCGTGGACCTATCGTTCGCGAGCCCCTCGTTGGCGCGACGTGTTCAGGGCTGGCGCGTCGTTTTGGGGGAGGACACAAGTTCGGATCACCGATACATTCGGTTTGACGTGTCCCCCCCTGCGAGCGACGCGCCGGCTGCACCGGCTCCACCCGAGCCACGTTGGGCGCTTAAGCGACTTGATCGGGAGCTCCTCCTGGAAGCCGCCATCGTACAGGCCTGGGCCCCTGCGCCGGACAGGCCTGTCTGCATAGACGATGAGGCGGAGTGATTCCGGGAGGCCATGACCCGTGTCTGTGACGCGGCGATGCCTAGGGCTCCGCCCTATAATCCGAGGGGTCAGGTCTACTGGTGGTCGTCGGAGATCGCGCAGCTCAGACGGGGCTGCGTGATCACGCACCGCCGGTGGGCCCGATTCCGTAGGAGGCGTCGCCGCCCCGCAGATGCGGAGGCCCGAGAGGCGGAGTTGTACGAGGGATACAGGGAGGCCAGACGAGCCCTCCGAGCGGAGATAAGGCGTTCCAAACGGGACGCCTTCCGCGAGCTGCTGGAGACGCTGGAGCGGGACCCTTGGGGGCGGCCCTACCGGATGGTGAGGGGCAAGCTGCGCTCCAAGGCCCCGCCGTTAACCCGGTGTCTCCAGCCGGATCTGCTCGGAGGAGTTGTTGGCTCCCTGTTCCCAGCGCGGGCGGTGGAACATGTTCCACCGCGGATGACTCCGCCTCGGTTGCGCATGGCGCCCGACGTGGAAGACGACGACGTGCCCGAGGTCACTTGGGTAGAACTAGAGCTGGCGGTGAGAAGGCTAAGAGCCAAACACACCGCCCCGGGACCCGACGGCATTCCAGGCCGAGCGTGGGTCCTAGCTCTAGTCGACGACGCTCTCGAGCCCCGACTGAGAGGGCTTCTCAGCGCATGTTTGGAGCGGGGCCAGTTTCCGAAATTGTGGAAGACGGGGAAACTGGTCCTCATCCGAAAGGAGGGGCGCCCGGCGGACTCGCCGTCCGCCTACCGGCCCATAGTGTTGCTCGACGAGGTGTGCAAGCTCTTTGAAAGAGTAATTGCGAAGCGCCTCGTCGAGCACCTCTCAAGAGTGGGGCCGGACCTGGCGGATGGCCAATATGGCTTCCGCCAGAGGCGCTCCACCGTGGATGCCATCATGCGCGTGAGGGCTCTGGCGGAGGATGCAGTAGCCCGGGGTGAGGTGATGTTGGCGGTGTCCCTGGACATCGCCAACGCGTTCAACACCTTGCCCTGGAGTTGCATTAGGGAGGCGCTCGTGTATCACGAAGTGCCTCTCTACCTCCGCCGCATAGTCGGGGCGTATTTGACGGAGAGAGCCGTCATCTACCCAACCGTGACCGGTCTCGGTCGGCGTGAAATGTCGTGCGGTGTTCCACAGGGATCAGTCCTGGGGCCGCTCCTGTGGAACATCGGATACGACTGGGTGCTTCGCGGTGAGCTCGTAGGCGGTGCCGCCGTCACGTGCTACGCGGACGACACGCTCGTGACGGCGTGCGGGGCGACGTACCGCGAAGCGACCCGAAAGGCCACGACCGCGGTTGCTCAAGTCGTTAGGCGGATCCGGCGGCTGGGTCTCGAGGTGGCCCTGCATAAAACCGAGGCCCTGTTCTTCCATGGGCCTCGGAGCAGGCCACCCGAGGGATCCAGTCTCATCGTGGGAGGAAATCGCATCGGCATCAAGCCCCAAATGAAATATTTGGGGCTCGTGCTCGACGGCCGATGGGACTTCGGAGAGCACATCCGAAGTCTGGCCCCCAAATTGAAGGGCACAGCTCTTGCTCTGGCTCGGCTGTTGCCCAACATGAGGGGGCCCGATGACTCCTGCAGGAGACTCTACGCGGGGATCGTGCGGTCCATGGCCCTGTATGGGTGCCCAATATGGGCGGAGGCCCTGAGGATCAGAACTGTGCGGATGCTGCGCGCTCCGCAGCGAGTTCTGGCCATCAGGGTCATCCGAGGGTACCGCACGGTCTCCTTCGAGGCGGCGAGTCTCCTTGCCGGAACTCCGCCATGGGACCTGGAAGCGAGAGCCCTTTCGCAACTGTACCAGTGGCGAAAGGAGGCGCGGGAGCAGGGATGGAACCCCGAGCCTCGAGAAATCGAGGCCGTGCAGTCCCAGCTCCGCCAGGCCATCGTGGTGGAGTGGAAGGAACGACTTGGGCAACCAAGCGCAGGGCACGCCGCAATAGCGGTGGTAAGGCCCATCATGGAGGATTGGCTGGAGAGGCGACACGGAAGCCTCTCCTACCGACTGACGCAGGTGATCTCAGGGAAGGGGTGCTTCGGGGACCACCTGCATCGGATCAGGAAGGAGCCAACGCCTGAGTGTCATCACTGCGACGCGAGCGAGGACTCAGGGCTGCACACGCTGGCGGACTGCCCGGCGTGGGAGGCGCCGAGGCGTGACCTCGTGGCAGCCATCGGGGTGGGAGTCCTCTCGCTCGGCAGCATGATTGCGGCAATGGTGCGGAGCGCGAGCGCGTGGGCCGCCGCCGCCTCCTTCTGCGAGCATGTAATGCTCGCGAAGGAGGTGGCGGAGCGCGCCCGGGAGAGACTTAGAACTCTCCCGGTCCGCCGAGCCCGCAACTTGCTCGCCGCGCGTCGCAGGCAACTCAGGCGCCGGAGGTCGCTTAACGACCTCCGTCCTCCATGAGCGCAGGCCTGGGGGTGGCGGGTGAGGCCACCTGTCACCCCAGCAGAAGCAGGCCGGGACGGTGGGGCGACTAGCGCCCCTCCCCCAAACCGGGGCAAGACGGGGACACCGTGGTTCCCAAACCCGAGGGGGCCATCTCGAAACCGGAGATGGCCCAGGGTCAGTCGGGGTGCGAGGGATATGCTCTATGGGCAACCTTACACCCCGGCGTCTGTAGACCCGAGACGGCGTGCGGTTTTAGTCGGTTCAAGCCCGACATAACCGCCCCCGCTGGCACGCGGGGGGGTATCCGAAGGGATTTCCGCACGAAAAAAAAAAAAAAAAAAAAAAAAAAAAAAGGTACATATGGGAAGGGGTGTGTGTTGGGTAACCTCCTCGAGTGTCGCTCCGATTCCGATCCCGCTGCAGTCCGGGGGGAACGGAATCGGAGCGGCCGGTACACCCTGGGCGGCGGTCAATGGCTTCCCCTTCACCCCTTCATAGGGTTGGCATTGATCGTCGGCCAATACCCAACGTGGCGGGAACACATCGCTCTCCGTACTCCTCTGCTTTCAGAGGAGACAGGATGAGCGATGCTGTTAGTGGTGAGATGGCCCAGGGTCAGCCGGGGTGCGAGGGATATGCTCTATGGGTAACCTTACACCCCGGCGTCTGAAGACCCGAGACGGCGTGCGGTTTTAGTCGGTGCAAGCCCGACATAACCGCCCCCGCTGGCCGGCGGGGGGGTATCCGAAGGGATTTCCGCACGATAAAAAAAAAAAAAAAAAAAAGGTACATATGGGAACACCAAAAAAATCCGAAATATTTCATTACGAATTTCAATATTCCGAATTTCATAATTCCAAATATTATAATTCCCAAGGAACAAAATGCCGACAATTCAAAAACACGATATTTCTTTACCCAAAAGTCATAAATACTAGTTTTTATTTTTCCAAATTTCATAAGTTACTAAGTAATTAAAGATCCGTAGTGATATTGGCCCGAAAAATATTCATCCAAAAATCAAAATTACGAAAATTCATTGTTAAAATTAAAAATTTGTATCATAAATAGGCAACGACTAAATTTCATGCCACAAATTTATTCAACATGTTTCACTAATAAAGTTTAATAGATAATAATGAGTTTGCATAAAATAGAGCACATTTTATTGTGACTCAAATAATTAGTTATTAGTCTTACTTTCAGATAACAGATACAAAGTAAATCAGTTTGGTTTTATCTATTCATCATTTTCTGTATGTCACTTAAATTTGTTGCAATTCAGTGTACCTCCAGAATAGTTTCATTTTGTTTACTTCATTACTTTTAATAAGGACTGTGGCGTGGCGGTTAGCAACTTTATTTACTTCAAATTACTCATGCAGTTTTACAAGGACATCAAACTTTGGAGGTAATCAGGACAATGCTAGGATAAAGAGAATTAAATAAAGTTGTAGTTTTTTTTTATTATGAATCTATTTCGAAGTGTCTGTATCAGTTTCGCTCCTCACAAATACGAGTATTATCTCACTCTATTATCCCACTTCCAAAAGAAATTTTACTTGCTAACATTCGCAATTCTAGTATAGTTCGCTGTTCACTGTCTATGTACTTGTATAGCAATATAACGGAGAACGTTGGAACTTAAAGGTGTGTTTACGAGAATTGATGATACACATCAAACAAATGATGACTGCGACATGGCGGCTGTCGAGTTTGTATAACTTGAGTTATCAAGTACAGTCTGGCCAGACAAGCTAAGCTGCTGGGTTTATTTCACTATATTTCTTCAGGCATTATTACGTTTCAGAATTTATTCCCGCAGATAGTATCGGCATCGGTAATCTTTACTTTTTTTATTTTCTTTGTTGACTCTAGATAATATAGTTAATTTCTTCTAGATAGAAGGTTGAAAAATTCCAGTTCCAGTTACATTATTTGTATAAAAATGATATTGATAAAAATACCTTTTTTTTTCGTGCGGAAATCCCTTCGGATACCCCCCCGCCGGCCAGCGGGGGTGGTTATGTCGGGCTTGAACCGACTAAAACCGCACGCCGTCTCGGGTCTACAGACGCCGGGGTGTAAGGTTGCCCATAGAGCATATCCCTCGCACCCCGACTGAAAAATACCTTTAACCTTTTTAATAGATGAGGGTTTTGACGAATAAGGGCCCACCGTAGTAGCGGCGGTAAGACCCATCATGGAGGTCTGGCTTGAGAGGCGACACGGGAGCCTCTCGTACTGGATGACGCAGGTGATCTCAGGGAAGGGGTGTTCCGGGGTACACCTGTGTCTGGTCAGGAAGCAGCCAACGTCTGAGTTTCAACACTGTGATGTAAGTGAGGATTCAGGGCTGCACACGCTGACGGAGTGTCCAGCGTGGAAGGTACCGAGGCGGGCCCCTCGTGGCGGCCCTCGGAGTGGGAGTCCTCTCACTCAGCATCTTGCTCACAGCGATAGAGCGGAGCGTGAGCGCGTGGGCTGCTACCGCCTCCTTCTGCGAACCAGTAATGCTCGAGAAGGAGTTGGCGGAGCGGGTCCGAGATAGACTCAGGTCTCTCCCGATTCGCTGAGCCCACGAGGCGCGGAGGCGACTCAGGCCACGGAGGTGACTCACGCCACGAGGGTCGCTGAACGACCTTCGTCCTCCATGAGCGCAGGCCTGGGGGTGACAGGAGGAGCCACCTATTACCCTAGCAGAAGCAGGCCGGGGCGGCGTCGCGTTGCGCGCCCCCCTCTTTCTGTGGACAAGACGGGGACACCGTGGTTCCCAAACCCGATGGGGCCATCTTGAAACCGGAGATGGCCTTGGGTCAGCCAGGGTGCGAGGGAAAAAGACCCGAGTCGGCGTGCGGTTTTAGTCGGTTTGATTCCGACATAACCACCTCCACTGGCCGGCAGCGAGGTATCCGGCACGGAAAAAAAAGAGTTTTGGCGAATAAGATTAGAAAATTGAAAATAAGATAAAGATATTTTATTGGCTAGTATAACTCACCCTTGCTATGTGTTCAGTCTAGTTGCTGATAGGTAATGACCTTGGAAAGACTTATCGAATGTCTTAATAAGCAGGATTCGAATTCCCAATGTATGTAATTAGTGCGAGGCTATCTAGTGCCCTTGAAGCTCTGAAGTCGCCATGACCTTATACTGTGCCATGACTTTGTTATGTTCGTTTACTGTTGTTTTAAATACCTACTAATATAAGTAAAAATACAGTTACAGCTAAGCAAGAGTATTATTAACTTGAAGTCCGGGTCCAGCGTTCGCACAATAATACATTTATAAAATAATCCTATGTACAATGTACAATTGTTAAGTGGCGGTGCAATTGGGTGCAGCGCCACTTAACAATTGTAAGTATAAACCATAAGAACATAACTTAACATAAACTCACGCCTATATCCCCGAAGGGGTAGGCAGAGGTGCTAGCACCCACGTTTCGCCAGTTTATTTTTTAGGTCCCAATGTAATAGGTGGCGAGCCTATTGCCATTAACCGGGCACTTATAAACCTGCGATAAATACACACATAACTTCGAAAAGTCATTGGTGTGTGCCATGGTAATACCTGGGATCGCCCGAGACCTCGCCAAATTTATTTTCCACCTCTATTCCCACTTTTTAAGAGTAAAATTTGGAAGAACGCGTGTCCATTATTTTAATCAGAAACCTGTAGTTATATGAAATACCATGTCTCTTACTTTAGAGTTTGACGTGACAACTGTGAAAGCTGAGTAGTCCACGCTTTTCTCTTGGAATTGGGCTGTTAGATGGCAGTCGCTCTCGTAAAAGTAAAAAAAATAAAAAGAATAAGCTGACCCCGGGCTCCAAAAAGTAAACTTTGAACGCAACTGGGAAATCGCCAGGAGGACTATGATGATGTGCTGCGTAAAATATTATAAAACCAAAATGAATAAAAATAAATCTGAAATTTAAAAAAATCCCTGGTGAGAGAAAAGAACACTTAAGTTGTAAGTTTTTTTAAATAAAAATCAGCACATTCTAATGATCTTTATTTGTGAATAATAAAAGCCTTACAGTAAATCACTCTCACCCACTCACTGTTAATATCTTTTGGTTCGCAGTAACGCATTATAACGTGTAATAAATTGCCAACAAATTTACTCGTAGCAGCCCTTATTCAGAGAATACACTTAATAATTTTCTTAAGGATACAATATGCTGACTTTACATTTTGCGTCACGAAGAAATTTGTACAATTTTTGCTGACATTGGTATTCTAGTCTCATATCATATTCGCGTAAGGGATTACCATTGTCAGAATTATTTATAATGCTTTTTGAAGTGAAAACTTCTTTTGGCGCACCGCACACAGATCCTTCACGCTCTGAGGTGAAAGGCTCGATCGGGTGGATTTAGGACGGCCGAGTGTACCTCTTTTTTTCTTTTTTTTTTCGTGCGGTAATCCCTTCGGATATCCCCGCGTGCCAGCGGGGGCGGTTATGTCGGGCTTGAACCGACTAAAACCGCACGCCGTCTCGTGTCAACAGACGCCGGGGTGTAAGGTTGCCCATAGAGCATATCCCTCGCACCCCGACTGACCCTGGGCCATCTCCGGTTTCGAGATGCCCCCCACGGGTTTGGGAACCACGGTGTCCCCGTCTTGCCCCGGTTTGGGGGAGGGGCGTTAGTCGCCCCACCGTCCCGGCCTGCTTCTGCTGGGGTGACAGGCGGCCTCACCCGCCACCCCCAGGCCTGCGCTCATGGAGGACGGAAGTCGTTAAGCGACCTCCGGCGCCTGAGTCGCCTGCGACGCGCGGCGAGCAAGTTGCGGGCTCGGCGGGCCGGAGAGTTCAAAATCTCTCCCAAGCGCGCTCCGCCATCTCCTTCGCGAGCATTACATGCTCGCAGAAGGAGATGCGCTCGCGCTCCGCACCATTGCCGCAATCATGCTGCCGAGCGAGAGGACTCCCACCCCGATGGCTGCCACGAGGTCACGCCTCGGCGCCTCCCACGCCGGGCAGTCCGCCAGCGTGTGCAGCCGTGAGTCCTCGCTAGCATCGCAGTGATGACACTCAGGCGTTGGCTCCTTCCTGATCCGATGCAGGTGGTCCCCGAAGCACCCCTTCCCGGAGATCACCTGCGTCAGTCGGTACGAGAGGCTTCCGTGTCGCCTCTCTAGCCAATCCTCCATGATGGGCTTTACCGCCGCTATTGCGGCGTGCCCTGCGCTTGGTCGCCCAAGTCGTTCCTTCCACTCCACCACGATGGCCTGGCAGAGTTGGGACTGCACGGCCTCGATTTCTCGAGGCTCGGGGTTCCATCCCTGCTCCCGCGCCTCCTTTCGCCACTGGTACAGTTGCGAAAGGGCTCTCGCCTCCAGGTCCCATGGCGGAGTTCCGGCAAGGAGACTCGCCGCCTCGAAGGAGATCGTGGGGTACCCGCGGATGACCCTGATGGCCATAACTCGCTGCGGAGCGCGCAGCATCCGCACAGTTCTGGTCCTCAGGGCCTCCGCCCATATTGGGCACCCATACAGGGCCATGGACCGCACGATCCCCGCGTAGAGTCTCCTGCAAAAGTCATCGGGCCCCCTCGTGTTGGGCAACAGCCGAGCCAGAGCGAGAGCTGTGCCCTTCAATTTGAGCGAGAAAGATATAGTCAGTTGCTCTTTGCTGTTTTTTTTGCTGTTGTTTCGCTGTGTTTAGTATATTCAATACATACGTAATAATTGTCTTTATTAATATAATAGTTATTATTGGTACGTAATAAAAATTATTTTGACAATTATTTGGTTTACATTGTAAGGTTAGTGTGTCAATTGATTGCGATTGTCAATGAAGTTTTCACTTCTGCCGTACGTTCTTAAGCACACACTCTAATTTTTTTTACGATTGTTAGAAAACGTTTAAAAAATTACAAAAATGAGTTTTAAAAATAAATAATAAAACAACAGTAAAATTTATGCAATTTTTCCTGTTTAGTTTTAATTGTTAAATAGTTATAGTTCCATATTTGTATCGCGTATGTCGGCTTGCTCGTTTATTATTTTTCTTGGCGCACCCGCTCATAATGATTAAGACGCGGAGTACGGGCTGTTGGGATCGTAGAGTAGTGGACTGTATGAGTATTGAGTAGTAAATAAACACTTTCACGGGCACTATTATAATTATTTATTTGTATCACAATTTAGGTAATCGTCGACAGGAGAAGAAGGATTTAGTGGCTAGTGTTTCCACAGCCATAATCTATATTTTATACTAAAAACTACTATACTTGTGTTGCCATAAACATACTGCCACTCCAGGCATTTGCAAGAAAGGCTAGATATAAATTTAGGTTTTTAACAAAAAACAAGTTCCCTTCGTCGGGCAAATTAAAACAAACACATTAATGCACTTAAAAGCTTGTAATTCAAATTAGGCAATTATATAGTAAGTACAATCTAGTGATTGTATCATTGTAGTCAATGCGGGCTTCTTTAATCATAATTGACGGGTGAATTAAACCATACATATTACACTTAAACAGTAAGTAATCTAAAGTAGGCAACTACATGGTAAGTCTAATGAATACAATGTATTTTCTTTAATCCTAGTAATCTTAACATAGCTGCATAGGTATGCACCTATGTTATACTGTTATACCTATCTAAAAACACAAGCATGTAGGTAGGTACATAGGTATGATGTATAGATTCAACATCAAGTTAATCTCAAGTAAATAAACACAAACTACTTGTGTACAAAACAAAAATAGGTATGACGTATAGGCTTAACATCAAGTAAATAAACACAAATTCTGCTTTCAGAGGAGACAGGATGAGCGATGCTGTTAGTGGTGAGATGGCCCAGGGTCAGCCGGGGTGCGAGGGATATGCTCTATGGGTAACCTTACACCCCGGCGTCTGAAGACCCGAGACGGCGTGCGGTTTTAGTCGGTGCAAGCCCGACATAACCGCCCCCGCTGGCCGGCGGGGGGGTATCCGAAGGGATTTCCGCACGTAAAAAAAAAAAAAAAAAAAAAAGGTACTTGCATATAAAACATAAAAATAGGTATTTAGGTATACTAATTTTCAATAGGTAATACACTTATGCTTTGTAATGACCTAGTGTACAATTTACCGTTAGGCGGTTTGAGCTGCAAGGCTCTAACCTTGCCATCCTTTCCAGGATATACATCTATAACGCGAGCCATGGGCCATGCTAATGGAGGGGCATTGGCCTCTCTAAGAAGTACAAGGGCACCTATTGTTACATTAGGCATAGATTGACACCACTTGTTCCTATTTTGTAAGGTATTTAAGTAATACTTATACCAAGCCTTCCAAAATCTTTGTTGCAACTGTACACTTTGTTGCCAAAACCCCAGCCTACTTGTATTAGTTTGGGAAACATCGTGCTCAGGGTACGCAGATAGGGCGGTACCAACAAGGAAGTGGCCCGGAGTCAGGTAACAGTAATCATTAATATCCTGAGAAAGTGGTAAAATAGGTCGTGAGTTGAGTACTGCCTCTATTTGACATAGCGTGGTATGTAACTGCTCGTATGTTAAAACAGCATCTAACACAATTCTTTTTAAATGATATTTCATGCTTTTCACCGCCGCTTCTGCAAGGCCTGCAAATACTGGCGCATAACTAGGCGTGAAATGAAACGCGATGCCTTCTTTTGCAGCATAAGCTTGCACAAACGCTCCTTGCCCCGCGGAAACAACCACCATTATCGCAATATACATCGCTGGGCAAACCTCGCCTACTTATGAACCTTTTGAAAGACGCTAGGAATGCGTCAGTGGACAGATCAGAGGTCAACTCTAAATGAATTGCCTTTGTGACAAAACATACATATATGCATACATAACCTTTACCAACAAGGGCCTTTCTTATGCGAGCATTTTTTACTTGGATTGGCCCAGCGAAGTCTTTTCCTACTTTCTGAAATGGTCTGCATGAGGTTACCCGAGGCAAGGATCCCATCAGCTGCTTTGCTGCACCAGCTTTTAGTCTAAAACAAACCAAACATTTATGAGTAATCTTTTTGACTTGTCGCATGCCATTAATTAGCCAGTATTTTTGATTAAGGTGAGCTAGGAGTGACTTAGGCCCAGCGTGTAACAACCTTACATGCTCACTCTGAATGATAAGTTCAGTTAGCCGCGATTGACGAGGTAAGATTATAGGATGCTTTTGCGCTATTGGTATGTCTGAGTTGTGTAAACGACCTCCTACCCTAAGTATGTGATCTGTATCTATGAATGGATGCAGTGATTGTAGTGGCCCCTTTATGGATTCACCTTTGCTTAGTATGTGTATCTCACTGCAATAATGTACTGATTGTTCATATCTAATTAAGTTATGCAATGCAATTCGCAACTCATTTGGACTGAGTGTTCCTTTAATTATTGTTTTTTCTTCATGATATTGTCGGAAGTTTACGCGAATGTTACACATTGAAATAAAACTATTTTTAACGGATTCTACGTCGAACGTCGGGTTCAATGTAAAATATAAAATAACATCAAATAAACCGCGATAGAATCCGTTAAAAATAGTTTTATTTCAATTGTTTTTTCTTTCAAGTTTTTACAAAACCTTAGAACATATGCAATCACTCTTGTCATCTTATCCATAGATGAATATTTATTCATAGCTTATTCAAGTATATTATTATGTGTACCTGTTATCAATGTAACTTTAGTTATAGGAGAGGAGTGTGCTTTCATTTCAGGCAAGTTTTTAGGTAATACTAACTCGTTTGAATCAAAATTGTACCTGGACTGCAGAAACTTCAGTCCTTCCCACCAGAGGGCGCAGGTTGGAAGCTCCGGAGGGCTTATACCCCTGCTAATTAAGTCGGCTGGATTCTCCGCTGATGGTATATACAGCCAGCGCCATCTATTGATTTTTTGCTGAATTACACCTACTCTGCTCGATACATAAGCTTGCAGTTTAGTGAGCTCAGTTTGAAATCATGCTAAAGTTATTTTTGAATCAGTGATTCAATATTCAATATCAGTATTTCAATATTTTTATGTAATGTGTCATAAACTCGCTCCACTAAAATAGATAAAAGCAATGCAGCATTGAGCTCCAATCTGGATATCGTTAATGCGTTACCGCGTGGGTTTACTCGCGACTTCGAACAGAGTAGGGTTAATCTAGCCTAACCTGTATTGTCGACCGCACGCAAGTATAGGCAGCACCCGTAGCCCGTTGTGCTGGAGGCGTCCGCGAAGCCGATTAGCTGGATTGCCGTTGCCTCATTAGTTGAGATGTACCTGTTTAGGCTGATAGGCTGCGTGGCAGCTAAGCTCCTAGCAAATTGAAGCCATTCGTTGACTAGTTCACTGGGAATACATTCATCCCAGCCGATATTATGCGACCATACCTTTTGAATAAAACTCTTGGCCTTAATTATAATCGGACTAGCAAATCCCATGGGATCATTAAATTTGGCTAAGTAACTAAGAACACCTCTTTTTGTTACTATATTTTCGTTAAATGGCTCTGGACTGTCTATCTTAAAACAGTCCTTTTGAACATTAATTGCAAGCCCCAAAGCTTTCATGTTATAGTTGCCCTTTTGAAGCTCCAGCTCACTGAACTGCTGTTCCTTCTCAGGAATGTCATAGAGAACAGAAGGTGTGTTGGAAGCCCACTTATGCAAATTAAAGCTCCCATAACCTAATATTTCACATAACTGCCGTTTAGCTTCAAGCAATTGGTGCATATTAGAAGTTGAATAAAGCACATCGTCCACATACGTACAATTCTTAATAATAAAGGATGCTAGCGGCAGCTCATGCTCGTGCCTGTTTGCAAGTTCGAGTAAACAGCGAGTAGCTAAATAGCTGGATGACTTTACACCATAAGTTACAGTATCAAGACGCATGCATTTTATAATGTGACTAGGGTCATCCCGCCATAGAATATTCTGGAGCGATGTGTGCTCCGGGTTTATTAATATATTGCGGAACATTTTCTTAATGTCTGCACTCAAAGTGAATTCTCCGAGTTTAAATAATAAAACAATGTCAAATAATTATTTTTGTACTGTAGGGCCATTCAATAAGATATCGTTCAATGAGATTTTGTTGCTAGTTCTCATTGAAGCATCGTACACCACTCTAGTACGAGTGCTTTTACTATGCTCGTTTATTACTGCATGGTGTGGCATAAAATAAATTGGATCTTTATTGAAATTGTAAGAACTAATATCTGTAAAGTGCCCATGCCCGAGTTCAACATACTCGTCTATGAATTTTTGATAATCAGTACGTAAGTTAATGTTAGCTTGCAGCCTTCTTTCCAAGCTAATAAATCTATGAAAGGCTAGATCAAACGAATTACCTAAAGTCTTATTTATTTTACAGGTCTCTAACTTCAAAGGTAAATCAACAATAAATTTGTTATTTTCAATCTTTACTGAATTTATAAATGAGTTTTCTGCCAATTGTTGTTCGAAGCTTTTTTCTACTAAAAACTCTGGTACACTCTCAACTTCCCATAGCTTTTTGACACTGTCACTTATATCTGATTCACATTTAGTACAAATTAAAGATACAACCTGATTTTTTGTGATGTTGGATGCTAATGCCCCAGCGATGACATGACCGAGTTTTGTGTTTATTATGCCTGGTACTGTTGGTTGCTGCTGGTCGTCTAGTCCACTGCATACATGTAGGCAGTGAGGCTCCTCAAGCGGCAACAAGATCTGTAAAAAGACATCAGCACCTACTAACATGTTTATTTCTGAGGGCTGGTTATATGTTGGATCAGCCAAGGTGACACCATCAGGAATTTGTATGCCTTCTAAATTAATGGGGGATTGAGGTAACATACAAGTGATTTTATCTATTACATGATAATTAATTACAGTGTTAAATTGGGAAGTTAGTGAGTGCACTTCTAATGCTATGCAATAGTTGAGTTTGTTTTGGCTTTGAGTCACGCCTAGGAGGTTTATATTATTTCGCTTTGGGGTGTACCCCAAGACCTCCACGGCCTTTGATGTAATTAATGATGCCTGAGAGCCAGTGTCGAGTACACATTTAATATGTACTTCTCGTCCATCCTTTGCATACACCTTTACTCGTGCTGTAGGAACTAAAACAGTGTTAGCAGGGTTCCCTGATATGAGGACCACTGCGTCTGAACCACTTGCTTCCTCGATGTGCAACAGTGTGTGGTGATTATTACACACACACATTATTACACTGTGCACATTTAAAATGGAATTTACATTTGCCGGCGTGTGAATTCAAGCATGTGCTACATAACTTGTTTTGTTTTGCAAAGGAGACTCTTTCTTGGCTAGGCTGTAATTTAAATTTCGGACAAGAGTATAATTTATGATCTGGACACTTACAGTATATGCACTCCTTGTTCGCCTTGGTTGCTGCTGCTAGGGCTACCTTACTTTTGAGAGCATCCTGCCACTTCCCGCTGTCTGCAGACTCAGCCCGGGTATTAGTGTTCTCCAGAGCCAGAGCAAGCTTCTCCATATACGACAAAAGATCTTCAACGGAGGGGTCCTCCTCCTGATCCCGCTCCAGCTGATATTACCGTGAGCTGTGTAGGTCCAGCTTGCGCACCATGATGCCCAAAAGAATAGGATCCCATGCTTCCACAGCTGCCCCGAGATTGTGAAGAGCACTTAAGGTCTGCCGTACCACTGAAACATAGTTCCTAATGTCCTTAGCACTGGGAAACTTGGCAAGGCTGTCCAAGTCCAAGATAGTGTTTACGTGTTCATTTATAATTTTATATTTGTTATAAAACCTCTTGTCTAACAATTGAATTGCATGGTCATAGCTTTCGCTAGTTAGTGAAAGATTCCTAATTAATTCATAAGGTGGGCCCTGGAGGAATGATCGTAGGTAATATAACTTTTGTACATTATCTAATGTTGGGTCATTATGGATTACAGATTTGAATATCTCCCTAAAGTTCACATATTCTGAATATTTACCTGTGAAATTGGGTATATTAATGTTTGGTAGTCTAGTTCTCGATACGACCCTGTTACCTGACTCCGGTTTACCACTCCCTTGGGTTGCACTTTTTGACTTTATGAATTCGTTTAATAGCGTCAGACAATGGAAGTACTTGTTTTCGGTATCTCCAACATTTTCGTTGTCTGACGAATCTAATGCTAAAATATCTATATTATAATTTTCGTACTCTTTAAAAGTAGTTAGCAATCTATCCCTCTTAGTTATAAGAGCCTCGACTGAGCTTACATTTAAATCGTTTGGCTCGGAGACAAAGGAAAATAGTCTCGTAATTGTACCTTTCGAATATCCTCTGCTCGCACGCAACCTTTTTAACACATCTTCCATTTTTGACGCTTAGATTAACAAACACTGTACTTATCGCTTGTAAAATACACAAGATTGCAATTATTTAAAATACAGCACAATGAAAATGTTCTATGCGGGTCTCGCAGAAGAAGTGGGCGGAAGCCGCCGAGTTTTGAGTCTTGGTGACGCTACCGCTGGGGGGCGCGTAGATCGCTGCACCTTCCCAGTAGTGCCAACTTGATCGCACCTTTTGTGCTAATGAGAGTACCACGTTCCTTTGCCTGCTTCGTCGCTATTGGCCGAATTGTTGGGCCGAAATGTGATGTCACTGATGTCTGTGCGCTGCTGGAGCTCCCGGAAGTAAAGCGCTGGCGTGAGCGCACTGAGCGCTGCTATCTCATTTGCACGCACGTGGCAGTGCCCAGTGATCTTGCTTGTTACGAATATCCGTATCGTATGGACCAATGTTGGGATCGTAGAGTAGTGGACTGTATGAGTATTGAGTAGTAAATAAAAATTTTCACGGGCACTATTATAATTATTTATTCGTATCACAATTTAGGTAATCGTCGACAGGAGAAGAAGGATTTAGTGGCTAGTGTTTCCACAGCCATAATCTATATTTTATACTAAAAACTACTATACTTGTGTTGCCATAAACACGGGCCTAACGACGTCTGCACTTCACAAGGTGGGCGTGACCTGCCGGTGCATCGCGCGTTGTGCGCTAATCAGTCGCTTTGAAAAGGTTATCAAGGTCGGCTCGTGGTAGATTACGTGCTCGCGCGTTTGTGGAGGGTTCGGACCCGCGCTTTTGGAAGAGCAAAACCGTGTTGATTTATTGTTTTGGATTTTAATTCGCTCGAGTTTCGCGCTGTGTTATACGAACTCGCGCAGTCCCTTTTTGTGAAGAACTTGATCTGGAACTTTAAACGGTTTCATTGTGGGCGTCTGAAGATTGGACCGCCGTTACCGATTTAAAGGAGAGTGAAATCTTTTATAATTTTTGTAATCTATTGTATAATACATTCTCAACATACATTAGACTAGGATTAGATAAGGTACATGGGCCATTTGTTCCTAATACGGGGCCGTCATTAAAAAGGTTAGCACCTACTGATATTTATTGCATTTTCTTGATATTTTGAGATGATTTACTTATTTGTTTGCTTGTGGAATCGTGGTATTTTGTTTGACATCGATCGATCTTTATCTCGAATGAAATACCACGCGGATTTCGGTTATAATAATTGTACACGTTGGGACGTAGCGGGTCGTCCATTTTTGATTTACCCTCTTTGTAAAATAAATACTATTTGATATTAAATACTTGATTAATCTTGCCTAATCACCACATCGGAATTTATACTTTGAATTTGCATTAATGTTTTGATTTGAGTGCCTATTTTAAAATAATTGTTTTTGGGACTTTGTGGGATTTAATTACGAAAATATTTCCGTCCAAATATTGTTATTTGAGATCTATATAACGGACCTAACATTTCCCCATATTGTGAATTTTTGGTCAAGAGCGAGTCACTTTGGGGGGCTCAAATTAATTAATAAAATAATATTTGTAAATTTGTGTTAATACCTTGGGGAGCTCCAAACAAAGTTTAGAAGCCTATCCTGAGCATTTTTATTTATTTTTGTAAGTGGGGTCTGGTAGACCCCAACCCAAAATTGGTCCAAATTTTGCATTCGTGTTTCTGATTGGTGTCCGGTCGGCTCCCGGAACTTATTTGAACTGATATTTATAACATAACATAACATAACATAAACTCACGCCTATATCCCCGAAGGGGTAGGCAGAGGTGCTAGCACCCACATTTCGCCAGTTTATGTTTAGGTCCCAATGTAATAGGTGGTGAGCCTATTGCCATTAACCGGGCACTTATAAACCTGCGATAAATACACACATAACTTCGAAAAGTCATTGGTGTGTGCCATGGTAATACCTGGGATCGAACCCGAGACCTCGTCTCAGCAGTCCTTTACCCATACCGCTAGGCTACCGCGGTTACCTGATATTTATATTTTTCCCTATTCATTCTTTAAGGGAATTTCGGATTTCGATAAGTTTTTCGGCTACGCTATGTTATGTTATGTTAGTTTGGCATCGGATTTTACTAGACACGGTTGATAAATTAGTAATTAAGTTTTACGCACGTTTCCACTACGCAATTTTTGATTTAAGTTAATATCGTTGACTTACGATGATATCGGTGCCTCGTAACGCGGTTTCCGAGCGCGAAAGTGACTAGTGGGGCTACGGTTTGAAAACCACCTACTCGTAGTCGCATTTTTCGCATTTGCTTCCTCCTTAGTGAGGGGGCTGGTAACAGAGCTGCTTCGGAATCATTGCTCCGGCTACGTTCGCGTACATTTCCTATATATAATAAAATATATAATATAATATAACATAATAAAATCTGCGTACCCCAATAGTTTCATTAAAGTAAAGTACCTATATTCTTTTTAGAGATAAATCGAGGGGAATGATTTATTCAGAGCCTACTTGTTTTCTTTCAATTTCCTACTATCCCCTGATTTACTTATAAACACGACTTGAGAGAATTTTATGTCAAACAAATACTCTCTTTCTTTGCATTTTATGTTCTAATAACTTTACTTTGCTTACGACTACTTACTGAGAGAGAAAAGTTTAGTTCAGCGAAGAGTATTTCGCTGCAGTAATCCTTCCTAAATTACATGATTAGATTTCATTCGTATTGTAAATAAAGAACAGGCTTAAAAAACTATAGAAGTTAAAATGAACCTTTGCCATCTCTGTGGAAATGTAATTGATTTTTTTTTACCAATAGACATTTTGCCTTAACAACAAGAAGAATAAACTCAGCCGTCAAGCTGAAAGGAGGCGCTGGAGCGGGGCCATAGGCTGGAGCCCCGAGAAATCAGGGCTCAGCGGTCCCTGCTCCGCCAGGAACTCATGGAGACATGGAGGGTGGAGAGGGAACGGGAGAGAACCCTGCCCCTCGAGTTTCGCAGTCTGCGGTGAGGACGCCGCAGACTCATCTACACCCGGGACTACCGGCCTCCATGATCGGGGCCTGAGGACGGCAGACGACGGGTCCTTACAGAAGCAGGCCGTGGCGGAGGCGTGTCGTGTGGGCCGTACACACGCCTGCCAACTCACCGAAGCGGGATAAAACCCGACCCCACCAGGCGAGGCCAGGCTGTGGCGGCCAAAGTTCGCCGGCAACCCTGGGGTTATCCTTTCGAGGGCTTACCCGGGGTGCCCGGCAACGGACACTTGGGGAGGACACCGTGCGGTTTTAGTCGATACACGACATAACCACCCCCGCTGGCCGGCGGATAACCGCACGTAAAAAAAAAGAAAAAGCCATCAAGCTGAGTGCGCCACCATTGTTAACATGGTACGTGTATGTATAGGTGAGCCTCTTACCTGAGACTACCTTCAGCTTACGATCAGGCGAGATGAAGTCAAATTGACGTGTCCTAAATATATAAAAAAAAATATTAATATTGCTCTAATAAATTTCATAATGTGTGAAATTACATACTAATACCTATATTCAAATAAGGTTTTTAGTATTACATCAATAAAAGACCTAGATTTGAGGTAGTAAACGTAAGGAAATAAATAGTGTTCAAATTGACTGCCACTATAATACACGTTCAATATCTTGTAATAATTTATTTTCTAAGAAATCGAACGTACGTCTTTTTGTAGCGGCTCCACCTAGTATTAAAGTTGCCAGAATTATCTAATCTTTCTGTGATATCCTGTATAACTTAAAATTAATCTATATCCAACTTCCTAGCAATATTTTTATTATACAATAACGGCGCAATAGCGGCGGTAAGGCCCATCATGGAGGATTGGCTAGAGAGGCGACACGGAAGCCTCTCGTACCGACTGACGCAGGTGATCTTCGGTAAGGGGAGCTTCGGGGACCACCTGCATAGGATCAGGAAGGAACCAACGCCTGAGTGTCATCACTGCGAAGCGAGCGAGGACCCAGGGGTGCACACGCTGGCGGACTGCCCGGCGGGGGAGGCAGCCATCGGGGTGGGAGTCCTCTCGCTCGGCAGCATGATTGCGGCAGTGGAGTAGAGCGCGAGCGCGTGGGTCACCTCCGCGATGGCGGAGCGCGCCCCGGAGAGGTTTAGAACTCTCCCGGCCCGCAGAGCCCGCAACATGCTCACCGCGCGTCACAGGTGACTCAGGCGCCGGAGGTCGCTTTACGACCTCCGTCCTCCATGAGCGCAGGCCTGGGGGTGGCAGGTGAGGCCGCCTGTCTCCCCAGCAGAAGCAGGCCGGGACGGTGGGGTGACTAGCGCCCCTCCCCCAAACCGGGGCAAGACGGGGACACCGTGGTTCCCAAACCCGAGGGGGCCATCTCGAAACCGGAGATGGCCCAGGGTCAGTCGGTGTGCGAGGGATATGCTCTATGGGCAACCTTACACCCCTACGTCTGAGGACCCGAGACGGCGTGCGGTTTTAGTCGGTTCAAGCCTGACATAACCGCCCCCGCTGGCCGGCGGGGGGGTATCCGAAGGGATTACCGCACGAAAAAAAAAGGGGACATTAAAAATTAAAAAGGAAATTTCAATTTTCTACCAGCACAAACATCTCCGGTAAGAATGTTTAGTACTGGTGAGAATGTGCGTGATGAGAACTGAAATATTTGTTGATGTATTATTCAACAATATTGCTGCGCATAGAGAGCTCATTAACCGAAATTGAACATTTGGTGGTTTGAAAATTTGATTTAAATTAATGCGAGCTTGCCTGGTACCGCGGATGGTTGTGTTTATTACGATAAATATTATTTACTAACTGTTGCCCGCGACTTCGTACGCGTTAAATTCGGAATTCATCAAGGTATGCTTATTTCTGCAGCACGTAAGTATTAAGTTATTTTATTGAACGAGCCGGATGAGGTGATGACGTGCACTCGTTTTATATTGATAATTCGTTCGAAATAGGTAGAGAAATATGTAATATCGAAATCAGTTCTGCCCGATTCCTTAATATAATAGCGTGACAATATGCATTATGAAATGTTTATGCATCCCTAATCATCTCTTTTCATCATATATCATATCTTTCGTACGTGGGTAACTCTGAAGAGTTTCGAAATTTTTCATTTTACTGCTTTATTACCTTTCAGGTTTTGATTTTGATCATGTCTGAAATATACTGAACTACAAAATTTTAGTAAAGATCTAGTCCTAGTAAGACCTTGTAACAATGAAGTTGTCATAAATAATAGTTTAGACCGATTTTGCTCTACTGCTCCTATCATACCTGTAATAGCGTGATGATATATAGCGCAGTTTATGACCATGCCCTAGAAGAAAGTTACAACGCTTTTACATTTCAGGTTCCGTGGTAAAAATTGGCGCTAATAGGTATACGGTTTTCAGATGCTGGGTTTGTTTGTTGGTCGAGCAAAGTACCTATCACTGAATTTTTCTATTAAGAAATTAGACAGACAAATAGAAAGGAATAAGCACACCCAATATCACCTACGTCGGACCAAACAAATAACTGGCGTAATGTGAATACAAGAAAAGGTATGGAAATTTCATCCCTAAGGAGGTAAAATGAAGGATGAACGACTGTATAGAAGTCCATCATTTTATGTACCTACTTCTTTCTAGAAAGAAATGTACACGAATATCGGTGTTTTTTTAATTTTTACTCCTGATAGGGTCGATTAGGGGAATCTGTAGGGAAAGTTCTTTACGTATTTTGTTCTTTAGTATTTACGTAAAGAGTATATATTAAAGTTAATACTCTATCTATTACATTGGGACCTAAACATAAACTGGCGAAATGTGGATGCTAGCACCTCTGCCTACCCCTTCGGGGATATAGGCGTGAGTTTATGTTATGTTATGTTATGTAATAAATACCTACTAGGAAATAAATTCAGCTGAGTGAGCAGGACTCTTACTTGAAAATAAGACATCTTACTATGGTCGCGCGCTTAGCTAAGGCCGCGAGCTCGTGAAACTGTTTTTCAATGATTATTCCTCAATGGTACATCGGAACCATCTCGCTTCAAAACACTCCTAAGTGTCCACACTATCACCGTGGTAAATTTGGTCAAGATCGCACGAGTGGTTACGGAGGAGTTCAGCCACCAACAAACGGCTATGTCGCGTATAAGAGCTTCGCTCTATTCGCTCTCTCAGCTCAATCAAAGTTAAATATTAAAGTTTCTTACGATTTACATTCACTCCATCTACCCCATCTTCACATCATCTATACTTATTACGCTGGCACGTTGTTCCGAGGCAGCTCGCGATCTTGGGTCCAAAAACAATTAGCATGATAATTATCACCAACATACTCATCGATGATACTATACTTACTAAGTAGGTATGTGACTGAATTTGATACCACACATTATTTGTTAGACTGGTTTCTAAGTTGACTTCTTTGTTGATTAAATGTTGATAGAAATCACTTGTACTGTCTATCACGTCTTCAGCTGACTTGTTTAGTTTCCCACTCGTAGTGGGTATTTAGGTGCTACCCCAAACACTGATGTCATAAATTGCCCTAGTAAGCCCCTTTTTTTTCTTGTTGTATTGATTTCTGTTAGGCATTCTTTTACTCGTTCAAATTTTGCTTCTTGTTCTCGTAAGTGCTGATAGAACTGTTCGCAATGTGTTTCGGTCGTCACGACGGCCGCATTGTCACACATTTGTTTAAATCTAGCAATTGTTGATTTTATTTCAGTGTGTTCATGGCTGAGGCGGTTCCGGTCGTATACAATTTCTATCCTAAACATGCCTCGGTCTATGTTTGCAATCCCTAGTTGCTCCACATAAAATCCGGGTGACAAACTTTTCACCGAGTAAGTTAATGTTGCGTGTAGACTAGTAAATAGTTGTATAAATACTAGTAAATATATAAACCATTTGGACGTTGTACACCTCTGATTTCTACTGCTATTTGTCCTGGCACTGACGTTTGCATGAACAGTGCTATTACTGCAGCGCTTCTCTACACCCGCCTCACCTGGTAGCGGATTAAGCGTATGTATTGATCGTTTCTGGGTGGCGCCTGATGGTTTTATTAGAGTGACTACTCTCACTAGCCCATCTTTGCCTGGGTGTATCTCCTTGACTCTCACAACTGGCCACTTGCTTGGACTAATATTGTCATCTTTTATAAGAACCAGGGTGCCGATTGACAGGTTTTCTTGATTAAATTTCCACTTATATCTTTGTTGTAATTGGTGTAAATATTCGTGCGTCCAGGTTTTCCAAAAATCCCTTTTCATTTTTTGAATATTCTTCCATCTATTTAAAATATCTGTATTTAAGTTAGATAGTGGATCAGGTATTCCTACTGCTTCTCTCCCAATTAGAAAATGACTCGGTGTTAACACTAGGTTATCATTTATATCCTCACTTAGAGCGCATAACGGTCTTGAATTCAGACATGCTTCAATTTGATGCAAGAATGTAGATAATTCTTCATAAGTTAATGTCTGATCCCCGATTACTCGGCGTAAGTGATGTTTCATTGATTTTACTCCAGCTTCCCAAATACCACCGAAATATGGCGATGCCGGCGGAATAAAGTGCCATTGTATCCCTATGGCTGTTGTTCTGTTTAGAAACTCCTTCGACTTGGTTATCTCTAATATTTCTTGCTGTAAAAATTTTGCTGCTCCGACAAAGTTCGTATCGTTGTCACTGTAAATGTGTGACACGGGACCTCTCCGTGCTGTAAATCTCCTTAATGCGGCTATGAAGCTATCAGTGGACAAATCTCCCACTAATTCTAAGTGTATAGCTGCAATGTATCCTTTATATGATTTATGACCTCGACCCCTCATTGCTCTCACTTGTATGGGCCCTGCATAGTCCACTCCTGTATGAGTAAACGGAAATGCTTCTGCTGCTCTGGCTTCCGGCAGGACTCCCATCTTCCGTCCATTCGTCGATGATCTATATCGTATGCATTTCACACATTTTCTTATGTAATTTTTCACTATACGTTTCCCTCCAGGAATCCAATATTGTTGTCTTATATACGATAATGTTAAACTGTTACCCCCGTGTAATGTCGTCAGGTGTGCATCATGTATTATGCTTAATGTTGCCTGGTGATTGTGGGGTAACAGAATAGGATGCTTTTGATTATACGGAAGACTTGAGTTTTGAAGCCTTCCTCCGACTCGTAATAATCCCTGCGCATCAATAAATGGGTCTAAACATGACAGTCTACTGCCCTTCTTTAGCGCTATCCCATTATTGATCGCTTTATACTGTTCCGAAAATTCCTCCTTTGGAATAAGTTGTAGAACTCGATATTTAGTTTCCTTAATTTCCACACAGCTTAATGGACCCTTATTTCTCTGCCGATGTATAATTCTATAGCAATATGATAACACTCGTATCATTCTGTTAAAGCTTGAGAATCTATGAAATATAGATACACATGGCGTTATGGTTACGTGATTACTGCGTTTCGTTTCTTCACAATTCTTTGGAATACTTTTTGTGATTGGTAGTGTAGACGTCTTCAGCCATTCTGGGTCCTCCCACCATAGTTTCAATTCTTGTAGTTTATTTGGAGCTGTTACCCCTTGTGATTACGTCTGCGGGGTTCTCCTACGTATTAACGTAATTCCACTTGGCTTGCGGTAGTAATCTTTGTATTTCCGATACTCTGTTGGCTACGAACTTTTTCCATCGACCTGCTTCCCCTGTGATCCACCCTAGTGTGATCATTGAATCTGTCCAGCAATATGTGTGTGTAATTGGGACTTTCAAGTCATTTTTAATCTTGCTCATCAATTTGGCAAGGAGGAGTGCTACACACAGCTCTAATTTAGGTAGCGTAGTTTTTTGTTTTCTTGGCGTTACCTTAGATTTTGCTTGTAACAGCGTAATATCATAACAACAGCTGTTATTGTTGCGCACTTGACCATATATAACTGCCCCGTAGGCTTTCTCGGAACTGTCACTGAATCCATGAAGTTCAATTTGTGACTCCGATGTATATCTACACCATCTAGGAATAGAGATACTTTCTAGCATTTTTAGCTGATCTTGTAGTTCTCCCCATCTTCTTTTGATAGTATCATCTACAGGTTCATCCCATCCGCTGCAATTAGTCCACAGTTCCTGGATGATCAGTTTCATATTAATAATGATTGGTGCTAACCAACCTAGTGGGTCAAATAATTTTGACACTTCCGATAGGATAAACCGCTTCGTTGGATTTTGGTTTCTATTTATTATAATTTCAAACGAAAACCTATCTTTTGCTGGTGACCATAATATCTCTAGTGATTTTCAGGTTTCATATAGAGGTATTTTTAACATGCTGTCATTCTGACGTACATTTGGTATATTTTCCAATACTTCAGCGCGATTGGATGACCATTTTCGTAGATTAAATCCACCAGTCTTGACCATTCGGATTAATTCGTTTTGTAATGACCTTGCTGACTCAATATCTTTTGCCCCTGACAACATATCATCGCCATAGCAATCTTACAGTACTATTTGACTCGCTCTCGGGTAAGCCTTTGATTCACTTAATGCCAATTGTTGTAAGGTCTTGATCGCTAAGTACGGTGCGGCTGCAGTCCCGTACGTAACGGTTGTTAACTCGTATTCGTCGATGGGATGTTTAGGTGACTCTCTCCAATAATATTCTTTGGTATGGGTAGTCCTGTTCATTAATTTTAATGAACCTATACATTTTTTTCAACGTCTGCCATAAACACTACTTCGTGTTTACACCATCGTAATAATATCGGGGCCAGGTCTTGTTGTAACCTTGGGCCTGTAAACATATTAGCATTTAAGCTAATGTGGGCGCTGACTTTGCTTGACGCATCGAATACCACCCGTAGTTTGGTAGTCAGTGAGTCTTCTTTTATCACCGGTTGGTGTGGAATGTAGTATTTGCCTTGGCAATACTCAGATTTTGGTACTTTTCTCATATGACCCATTTCTGTAAGTACTCCTTGAGAAATTCTTTATACTGGTTTTTCAGCACACTATTTCTCTCAAATTTTCGTTCTAATTGTAAAAGTCTAGCCTCTGCTATTTGGCGGGTATTCCCATACTCTATGTCGGGATTTTTGAAAGGAATCCTCACGGTGTAGGTTCCATCCTCGTTTCGTATTGTAGTTTGGTGATAGAACGTTTCACATAATATATCTTCCTTGGATAGATTATATTTTTCAGGAACCTCTTCTAATTCCCAAAATTTTGTTACTTGTTATATTTCACCCGTCGTTGTCGTCATACTAACAATCTTTAAACTGTTAGTGATTGGATACCAACATATTCCGGATAATATCCACCCAAACTCCGTGTTTTGAGCAATAATTCCGTTTGCATTCTTATCCAACCCTTGTAGTAGTATTCTACTATATTCCTGAGCGCCCAAAATTATATTTATTGGACCTCGTTGGTAATATGTAGGGTCTGCAATTAGTTTATTTACTAAGCAGCTTGGTTGTACCTGTGGTACATCTTTGTTTGGTAGTGAACCGGTAAGTTTCAGCAAGATTATAAGTTTTATGGGTAACTTAAATTCGCTCGGGAACCTTGGTTCAAGTTCAACGTTGATATAATAGTTCGATGTCTTCGGTGTCTCATCAGCAATACCAAGTATCTCGGTTTTAACTTTGCTGCGAGGGTAGGACAGTAATTGGGCTACTTCCTCGGTACAGAACGAGGCCTCTGAACCTTGATCACAGAGCACTCTTAGCAAGTATGGTGTGCCATCTATGGCGTGAGCTTGCACCAGAGCTGTTGCTAACAATGTCGTTTTCTGTGTCTCCGATTCTTCTGTGGTAGACATATTTGCCTTGGTTTTACTCGTACTTGGTTCTCTGCTGTATTCGTTGAACCTTTATAATTATCACTTTTGTAGTATTTGTATGTTTGTTTGTTTGGTTTGTCGCTTGTTTGCGACCTATGTAGCCATGTATGGTGGTTATGCTTTCAGCATTCTTGATAATTCGCCGTACTATAACACGGATATGATGATTCATGCTTTAAGCATTGTTTACATATTCTATGTTTAATCACCTCGCTATGACGTTGATGTGCTGACAACGCAATAAATTGTTTACATTCGTATATTGTGTGTTTATCATCCTTACATAACCAGCACGTGCTACTAACATTCTTTGCTTTTTGCTTACTTGCGGTTTGCCCTGCTTCCGGACGTGGTTTGTTATTATCTTCGCTGTTTTCAAGGCACTTAAACCGTTTTTCGAGGAAAAACATCATTGAGGAGAATGATTGGGGTTGGTTTGGCTCTTGTCTTGTTCTTCATACTTCTCATCTGTTTCCGAATCCCAAGTTCGGCTTAACATGCGTGTTAACAAAGGGCACCATGAGGATATATCAATCTTTTGGTTTTTCAATGCTTCCAAGTTCTCGTTCATCGTGTCATGTAAACTTTTCAAATTGCTTGCAGTTCCTACTTTTATTTTTTGTAGATTCATGATGTTGTCTATATGTTTGGTAATTATAATCCTTTCATTTTTGTAGCGATTTATTAACAGTGTCCAGGCAGTTGAATAGTTTGCTTCGCCGATGGTTAGATGTTTGATCAATTTATATGCCTCCCCTCTGATATGCGTTTTTAGATACTGCATTTTTTCTGTGGCTGTCAATGACTCATCTTCATGAATAACCTTCGAAAATAAGTCATAAAACGAACTCCATGACTCATATCTCCCGGAGAAGGTCGGAATGGTCATTTCTGGTAATTTTAACGATGAGCCGTGTCCACTCTTGCTCGTCTGTATCTTATCATATAATTGATCTAGGATGATATCATACTCCAATTTCAGTGTTTCGAAAGTTTGATCCTGGAAGTATTCATGCTCCAATGTACTTTCCTCTTCTATAATACTGAAGTGAGTTTCCTCTATTTTATCGCACTGTGTTTGTAACGTCGCTATAAGCATTTTAAAATGAGAAGTCGGTTTATTACTTGATATCGCCAATATGGCCTTGTTTAGGCTAAACTGCATCTGTTTGATGCGATATAACTGCAGGTTCATTTTTGCTGAGTTGTTCCGGATTGTTTCGGGTCGTATCTCCTCTAATCTCTGCAGCTGTTGAGTGGACTTAATCCTCTCTTCGCATTCTTTCAGATGTTGTATGGCACTAGTATAGTTTCTTTTGATGGCTCCAAAGTAGTCAGATTCCACATAAGAATGTTCCTTTAAGGCTTTCTGATCTTCTAATTTTGCATGGTTTTCCGAAGCTTTCGTGAAAGCTTCTGTTAATTGCGTTCTTCTATTCCTTATATATTCTTCTGTTTTCCTCGCTGTCGAGTATTTTTTAATATTCGTAAATTGTTGGTTTATTGTCTTGTAATATTCTTCTTGACTTTTGATAAGCGAGTTAATTTGCTGGATGTTGAGACGTGCCTCTCTAACTGTATCCACCTAGTATAACTACAAACTCGAAGGATAACTGTATCCACCTAGTATAGCTCGAAGGACCAAACTGAACAGGGAGATAACAGCACTTACCTCGACTATTCAGGAAAGCGTGATTAACCTAATATTCTATCCTAGTCGATCCTAACGAAGGAGTACTTGCGGTACTCCTAAGGCAAAAGTATCCTAACTAATCCTAATCCCGTCACCCTATACTACTGTAATCCTAACGTAATCCTAACTGCTACCCTACGGTGCAATACACGCTTGGTTCTCGGGGGCTCGCTGGCAGACCAAGTCGTGTTCGCAACCCTAACCTATAGTTCGTCACGGCGTGGTACTCGGTGGTGTTCGGTGACACAGACCTCCGCTCGTGTACGTCACTACGGTGCTTCGTTGATACCCTTACGCGTCCCTACTCCCCTAGCCCTACTACCTAAGCCCTACTATAAGTATTAAAAAATACATATATATTATAGTTACAGGATATCTGATGCCAGGCGACCTAAGACACCAGACGGACAGAGACAGGAATTGGGGTGCAGGTGGTAAGGTTTTCTCACTGCCGGTCAAGCAGGCTCACAAGACCGATCAGGTACTGACGGCTAAGGGTATCTTGGCCACAGTGAGAGGTTGGACAGGTAATGAGTCAAAGTCGGGCTCAACTTGATGACTGGTTTATTCTTACTTAACTATGATCTTAAATACTAATTTTATCATATATACACAACTATAACTACGTCTTAGTGTGCTATTGGTGTTCATGCAACTTCAGCAGTCCTTTTCCTCGTCCGTCATTTTATCTACGTGATGATAAGAGCATATTAGTATATTATTTGAATATCACGTAGAGTCCATTGATGTCAGAATATAGGAAGCTACTATAAGTCATGTTCATGCGTGAACAAATATACTTTATTTCTTCATATCTACTGTGTAGGTAGGTTTTGTTTATACAGGACGCCACACTTTCTTCTGACATTTTAAAATCCAAGGATGGCTGTCCATCATTTTGCAGTATCATAATTTTTCTTCAAAATATCTAACTAAAGATGTGTTGTTTTTACTTCTCCTATTTTTGTCCAAGTTCTTTCTTTTCGTTACATATATATTCATGTTTTATTTTACATTACAAATCATTGAACTTAATAAACATGCAGCACTCTATTGTAGGTACTGCATCTTTTCAAGTTTCGATTTGTATACATTTAAAGGCAGTTTTTAAAGAAAACATTGACTACACATATGAAAATACAACTATGAAAACATTCATAGAATAGCCTCCATTGTATTATTTATATTTTAAACCTATCTACGAGAAATAAATAGTATTTTATTCCGTTAATATTAAGTACCTATATCTATTTCCTAGCTCTTTTGTGTCATGCGTGAAAAATATATAGCAATATTTTCTACGAAAATCGAAAATAATACCCACATTTTGATTCTGTAGTATTACATACTATTTAACTGAAAATTAATAATTATAGAATATTTTGTTAGTAACATAATTTAAATCCTTTGAATCGCAGATATAGTTTATACTATTATATTATCCTAATAAGCATTACTGTCAAAGACTGTTGACGAAAATGTTCAAACTTCAACTTTTCCGTACACATACTTACTACATTCTTATGAAAACCAGAAAACTGTAATTATTTACTTAATCATCTTCTACAAAATATCAAATCACTGAAGACTATATACGAACATGAATATTAAACTAAGCTATGAAAATATTTCACAATACTTCAAAATCAATAGAATATTTTTACTCGAAACTGCCTGGAAAATGCCGGGCCTGGGCGTGTTAGATCCCAAGAATTCCAGGAATGGCAACAAATTTTGGTTCGATAGAAAAATAAGTAAAAATAGAATCCACACAGTTAAAATATCACCACCGGCACCGTGAGAAAACAGTGGTTGTTAGACAGAATACAATTATACTTCAGCCGGTTGCTTGAAAAGTGAAAAGTCCTGGTAGATAGAATAAGTACTGAGTAATTGACAAATCAAATAGAGCAAAAATGTAAAAGAGCAGGTCGGTCTAAACAAACTAACAAAATATACATCTATAAAATCAGCGACGTCTTGATAAAGGTGCCATTCCGAGACCGACCGCAAACTGCAATCGCAGGCAGCATCGCCGCCTGTGGTAGCGACACTGTATTTTTTTTTATCCCGCTTAGGTGGCCGAAAAGCATACGGTCCACCTGATGGGAAGCAGTTACTGCGGATTTTGGACGTGGGCAACACCAGAGGTGTCACACTCAGAGCACAGCTGCAGTCGCCTCTCTTGTGGCAAAATATCTCACTGGATTTCGTAACTTTTTTTTTTCGTGCGGACATCCCTTTACGCGGGATAGACTTTCGGACATGTTTAATGCAATAAAATTATATCAAACATTTTATACAAGAACACTATATCTTTAACTAGATTATTCAGATAGATGAGACTGGTGGTAGAAATTTGATGACACAAATTTGTCACAAAATTCGGCCGGGTGGGTACAACCGTGTACGATTGCGAAAAACCCTCCATAGTAATCCAATTTCGGTTTGATTGCGTTCAGGGGTCAGCAAGTGCATAGCCGGGCAGGGGGATTGTGGTCGCAGTACTAGTGGGACCTGTTGGTGTCACGTGGTGCTGCGATAATCCTCTTCTGATGAGGCCGTCAAGCTGCGTGCCACCATTGTTAACATGGTACGTGTATGTAATGGTGACCCTCTTTCCTGAGACTTTACCTTCAGCTTACCATCAGGCGAGGTGAAGTCAAATTGACGTGTCCTAAATATAAAAAAAAAGGGAAAAAAAAGATGGAATATGTTCTAACTTTTCTTCATCTTCTTCCGAATAGCTCATTTTTGATCTCGTCAACACATCTTGATGCGAGATGTTGGTTGATGCTTTGCGGTCAATGTCAGCGACACTACTGGTGCTGTGGTCTTGCGGTCGCAGTGCGTCGCAACAGCAGTTGTCACCGCTCTTGGAATGGGTTCAGTACAATTACATAGAAACCAGTAGTGTCGCTGTGGGCGACCACAGGGGCCAACGGCAATGTCGTCTGCAGTCGGTTTCGGAATGGCACCATTAATTGTTCAATTATCAATAATTTTTGTACGCCTGTCTGGGCAAATCATGTTGGCACTGTAACAAACGATAATTATATTGTAACAACATCCATGGAACCCGTGTTTATGCAATAAATGAATCTTGAATCTTGAACCTTGAAAAGGACTGTAAGGAACGTAGAACTATTAATAAGATGTACTACTCTGTCAAGAAAGTATCAGAAATTAGTCGATAAAACTTAAAATATGTATTACTCGTCCAAATTTTTTGTATCACCTTCGAAAGAGTCCCCAGTCGAAATAATTCTCATACGCCATTCAATCATCAACGAACTATTCAATCATCAAAACCACTTTTAAACGTATTTTTTGGTGTCGCCTTCAATAGGTACTCGCCGCGATTTTTTAAATGATATCTATTGACTGAAAAAAGGCATCCGCCTTAAAGTAGTAATTTAGATTTCGAAAAAGAAAAAGTCAGCCGGAGCTATATCAGTGAAATATGGTGGCTGTTGGATATGATTGGTAGAGCTTTTGACCAGAAATTCGTTCACAATGATAGCCTTGCGAGATGGTGCGTTATTGCGGTGCAAAATTCATACATTTTCTTCTCGCAATTCTGGCCTTTTCCGACAAATTAGCTCTCTTAAACGCCTTTCAATGCTCAGATAATATTTTTTATTTAATCTCTCACCTTCAGACAGAAATTCCGAGTGCACGACATCGCATCTGCATCTCGGTAATCGAATCTACTTCGGTTAAAGACGATGACGACTAACTCGAGTGAGGCAAATCTTCCACGACATCTCGTTCGTATTTAAATTTGCTGGTCCACACATAGGCAGTTTTGTTTAAATTAAATCGGTTCACCATAAGCCATATTTATTATTTTCAAGGCGTTGAAATAAAAAAAATCATTTGAAAGGAAAATTTAAGAGGGATGCAAAGTAGGACATTTTCGTCCATTGTGAAAATCGCAAAACATACTTGAGATGAACTTAATAAATGGCGCACATTGAACAAACTTAATGACTAGCGACGCTCAAACACCGCGTGGTCATAGTGGGCAGTTGTGCTCACTTAGCGAAATAAAGATCTTCTACGACCACTTCAAGCAGAGTTTCTAAATGATCAATTCCCGGTACTTTTTTGACAGTATATATAGTATAGAAGTGTTATCGTTTGAACTTTCTTCCAGAATCGATGTCGCCGCCTCGTTAATTAATGCGTACACGCAAGAGCTTGAAATCATAATTACCACTTTTACATTTGCCAACAAACAATAATGAACCTTTCTAATAAGAGATAGCCTTGAATAAACACATACCGTGAATTTTGTTGCAAACTGAGACGGGGAAAAGGAATACATGATTTTATAATCAGATAGACGCCTCGCGTTTCGAACTCGCATCACATTTCTATATCTCTTTTTATAAGTTTCGGGTAAATATAGAAGCAAATGAAGAGCTACTGTCTCTGCATGCCTCCTAATAAATGCATATATCTTATATATAAAAATGAATTGCTGTTCGTTAGTCTCGCTAAAACTCGGGAACGGCTGGACCGATTTGGCTAATTTTGGTCTTGAATTATTTGTGGAGGTCCAGAGAAGGTTTAAAAGGTTTGTCATCGATTGAGGCAGTACGAAGTCTGCCGGGTCAGCTAGTAGGTATATATAAATAAAGCAAAGTCGGGTTAGTGATACCGTTTATAACTCGAGAACGAGTGAGCCGATTATCATGATCTTAGATTTTTTTGAATTATTTCCGCCTATACTGTGAACAAAGTTTGCCGAGTCAGCTAGTTGTGTATAAATGTACCTAGGTGGATTTAAATGGTAGTTATTATTTTACTAGGCGATAGCCTAGTGGCGGACGTAACGGACTGCTGAGACGAGGTCTCGAGTTCGATCCCCAGTCACCCCGGGCACACACCTCAGACTTTTCGTAGTTATGTGTGCATTAGTAAATGTTAATTATCGCTCGCTTAATAATGTGCCCGGTAGATGGCAATGGGCTCGCCCCCTATTACATTGGGACCTTAACATAACTGGCGAATCGTGGGTATGTAATACACCTCTGCCTATCCCTTCGGGGATACAGGCGTGAAGTTATGTGTGTGTGTATGTGTGATATTTTGTAATATTCCCAATTGAAAACCCGTCTCTAGCAATTTCCAATCCTAAACAAAGCTTTTGTCCCACACTGTGTATTAGTGTTATTAAAATGATACATTAATCCAGTATTCCAACGATGTTCGTTATTATGTTTTGATTTGGGACAGTTGATTTTTTATTAGGTATATAGTTTTGACTTGTACCTTTTTTTTTCGTGCGGAAATCCCTTCGGATCCCCCCGCCGGCCAGCGGGGGTGGTTATGTCGGGCTTGAACCGACTAAAACCGCACGCCGTCTCGGGTCTACAGACGCCCGGGTGTAAGGGTACCCATAGAGCATATCCCTCGCACCCCGGCTGACCCTGGGCCATCTCCGGTTTCGAGATTGCCGGGGGGGCAATCTCGGGTTTGGGAACCACGGTGTCCCCGTCTTGCCCCGGTTTGGGGGAGGGGCGCTAGTCGCCCCACCGTTCCGGCCTGCTTCTGCTGGGGTGACAGGCGGCCTCACCTGCCACCCCCAGGCCTGCGCTCACGGAGGACGGAGGTCGTTAAGAGACCTCCGGCGCCTGAGTCGCCTGCGACGCGCGGCGAGCATGTTGCGGGCTCGGCGAGCTGGGAGAGTTCTAAACCTCTTCCGGCCGCGCTCCGCCATCTTTTCATTCATCGGCCCACGCGCTCACGCTCCGCACCATTGCCGCAATCATGCTGCCGAGCGAGAGGACTCCCACTCCGATGGCTGCCACTAGGTCACGATTCGGCGCCTCCCACGCCGGGCAGTCCGCCAGTGTGTGCAGCCCCGAGTCCTCGCTCGCGTCGCAGTGATGACACTCAGGCGTTGGCTCCTTCCTGATCCGATGCAGGTGGTCCCCGAAGCTCATCTTCCCGGAGATCACCTGCGTCAGTCGGTACGAGAGGCTTCCGTGTCGCCTCTCTAACCAATCCTCCATGACGGGCCTTACCACCGCTATTGCGGCGTGCCCTGCGCTTCGTTACCCAAGTCGTACCATCCACTCCACCACGATGGCCTGGCGGAGCTGGGACTGCAAGCCTCGATTTCTCGAGGCTCGGGGTTCCGTCCCTGCTCCCGCGCCTCCTTTCGCCACTGGTATAGTTGCGAAAGGACTCTCGCCTACTGGTCCCACGCCGGAGTTCCGGCAAGGAGACTCGCCGTCTCAAAGGAGATCGTGCGGTACCCGCGGATGACCCTGATGGCCATCACCCGCTGCGGAGTGCGCAGCATCCGCACACTTCTGGCCTTCAGGGCCTCCGCCCTTATTGGGCACCCATACACGGCCATGGACCACACGATCCCCGTGTAGAGTGTCATGCAGGAGTCATCAGGCCCCTTCATGTTGGGCAGCAGCTGCGCCAAAGTGAGAGCTGTGCCCTTCAACTTGGGGGCCAGACTTCGGATGTGCTCTCCGAAGTCTCTTCGGCCGTCGAGCACGAGCCCCAAATGAAAAGGATGTGCTCTCCGAAGTCCCATCGGCCGTCGAGCACGAGCCCCAAATATTTCATTTAGGGCTTGATGCCGATGCGATTACCTCCCACGATGAGAATGGATCCCTCACGTGGCTTGCTCCGAGGCCCATGAAAGAACAGGGCCTCGGTTTTATGCAGAGCCACCTCGAGACCCAGCCGCCGGATCCGCTCCACTACTTGGTCAACCGCGGTCGTGGCCTTCAGGATTGCATTGATCGCAGTACGTCACCCCGCACGCCGTCACGAGCGTGTCGTCCGCGTAGCACGTGACGGCGGCACCGTCTGCGAGCTCACCGCGAAGCACCCAATCGTATCCGATGTTCCACAGGAGCGGCCCCAGAACCAATCCCTGCGTAACACCGCACGACATCTCACGCCAACCGAGACCGCTCACGGTTGGGTAGAAGACGGAGTTTTGACTTGTACCTGTGATATTAGTCACAGGGTACAGAAATTATTGTTATCGAAAGGGTTTGTCTACAGATTTATCACACATATAGAAGAAGAACTAATAATACTTACTCCCAACGTAAATTAAATTCTTATGACATAACATAATAACACAAAAACAAAATACTATAACACAATACTACACAATACTATAATACAATAACACAATACTAACAAGAGAAGAAAAGTCAAAACGTATTAGAATAATAATAATAAAATATCAGAGATTTCAATTTGCTTAAGTACTGTTATTTATTAGTGTATCTATTATTATTTGTAAAACATGAATCCCATTAAGTTTGTTTCAATGAAATACTTTCTTTTGCATACTTTGAAGTCCTAATAACTGGCTTATCTGCTTTAACTTTACTTACGTCTACTTTCAGAGAGAAAAGTTGAGTTCAGGGAAAAGTAGCCAGGTTACGCATCAGTAATCTTTTCATTAACCGTATGGTTGTGTGTCAGGTGTAAATAAAGTTAAGTCCGATGAGGTGATGAGGGTGATCTTTAAAAGTTACACAAAGATATTTTATGCATCAAACCCAACCAAGATCTTCGATTCTTCTGCAAGCTTGCTTGCTCTTGGGGTTAGGGTTCAGACAGCTCCAGTCAAGCCCGTTAAAGCCCAAATTATGGGAAGGAGTAGTAGGAGTGCGGAACCCAGACTCCAAAACGTAAGCTTTGGAAGCAAACGGGATTGGCGCTCGGATGAAGAAAATTTAATGTGCTGTGCTAATTACTTACGACGGTGAACAAATATGAATAGTTATAATAAGGGACATTTGAGCATGTATTTAAATGTAATCCCACGAAAATAATAGACAAGAACTTCATACAGACGCAATGAATATAAGAAAAATTACGTACGCTTCAAACATTATACATTATTATGTCATATCGTACACATTTTGAGACTAGCCACTACATGCATCTATATAAGTGAAAATTCTAGGTATCAATTTACAAAGGACTTCAATATATTTAAAAGTAATTTTGAATGAACACTTTTTTTTTACGTATAAAGATACTGAAATAGTATCAACCGGTAATGCTTTTCTCTTATTTTTGCTGCGTTAATAGATAGAAAAATGTTTTTGCAGTCATTAATGATTCAATAGATGTTTGATATTGAACTTGCTACTCCTGAGCTTTGCATCGTACATTGATACTTATAAAATTAGCAACTACAACATAGTCTAAACAAAGAGTGAAAAAAGAAAAGAATATGGATCAAAATAGTATAGTACACTTAGTTATATTTTTATTTGTGAATACATAAATATTATACAGACGAATGCAAATATACTATTTGCACAAAGCGGGAATCAATCTTAATAGTCGAACTCTCCACCAGTTCCACCACTACGTCACATAGGTAGTAACAAGCTGGGGTGTGTGTTGGGTAACCTCCTCGAGTGTCACTCCGATTCCGATCCCGCTGCAGTCCGGGGGGAACGGAATCGGAGCGGCCGGTACACCCTGGGCGGCGGTCAATGGCTTCCCCTTCACCCCTTCATAGGGTTGGCATTGATCGTCGGCCAATACCCAACGTGGCGGGAACACATCGCTCTCCGTACTCCTCTGCTTTCAGAGGAGACAGGATGAGCGATGCTGTTAGTGGTGAGATGGCCCAGGGTCAGCCGGGGTGCGAGGGATATGCTCTATGGGTAACCTTACACCCCGGCGTCTGAAGACCCGAGACGGCGTGCGGTTTTAGTCGGTGCAAGCCCGACATAGCCGCCCCCGCTGGCCGGCGGGGGGGTATCCGAAGGGATTTCCGCACGATAAAAAAAAAAAAAAAAAAAAGGTAGTAACAAGCTTTTACTGCCTGTGGTCCACCTGTGTCGTTCACTTAGTTGGATCGCGGGCAATTATTTCTTGCCATGGTTCACCTGGAACATATTTCTCAGAGAAAAATTAAATAATTTGGAAAGTCTAACGGAATATAAATTGAAAAAAATCCCTATATTTTTGAGCCCTACCCCGTGAGACGACGGAATCTGCTCAGGAGTTCTCAGGTCTATATTTCTGTCAGCTATTTCCGTCTTAATTTACATAATAAAGCTGAGATAATAAAGGAATAAGCTCGCTTTAATTATTATAAAATATGCGCTTACACGTTTAAAGCATTTTTTGGGATTATAGCTATTTCCTAAAGAATATTAATATTAATTACTAGACCATTCATCATATAAAATTAAATGATACTTACTTGAAACGGAATGAAATTGTTTGAACAGATCATTATGTAATATTTATGATGTTCACAGATATATGTTTAATATATTATACATTTTGACACTGAATTAAAATTATTCGGTGTTATTTTATTGTTTTACTACCTGTTGCCCTCGACTTCGTACGCGTTAAGTTCGGAATAGATCAAGGTATGTTTATTTCTGAAGTCTCGGTACCAACACATAAGTATTAAGTTATTTTATTTAACAGGCCGAATGAGGTGATATGGTACACTCGTTTTATATTGACAATTCTTTCGAAATAGGTAGAGAAATATGTAATATCGAAATAGGTTCCGCCCGATTCCTTCATTATGAAATGTTTATGCGTCTCTAATCAACTATCTTTTATACGTGGTTAACTCTGTGGAGTTTCGAGATTTTATTTATTTATTTTATACTTTATTGTACGCCAATTCAATTGAATTACAACAGAAATTAAAAAGAAAAGAAAAGTACAATGGAAAATATTGGTTGGAGTGCTCGGTATTTTGTTGGCGAGCTATTGAATGATTATAATATAAACATACTTATATAAATACATAATTATAAACATACATAGGTACTTAAATATATACACACTTAAACAGATATAATAACATAATATACATATATACATACTTTTATATATGTATATAATATACATATAACATAATATACATACTTTTACATAGGATATTGGCCCCACGTGCCGAAAACAATACAAGAGGCGAGCTTGGTACATCAAACATTTGAATACACATGGTGTTGAAGCACGACAGCCGTCGGTAAGAACTTCATCAGTCACTACGGATAGAGTTGACCCTCACACATCCCATGGTGAACCATCGTGTCAAAGTAACCAGGAGTCCATAAATACCCGGACACGTCTTAGCATTCCGAGCCTTCAAAATTTGGTTAGGCAGGGAGGGGAACTTGGGTAGTGAAGGTGAGTGTTTAATGTACATCAACAAAAGGGGCCCCTTCTAAACCTACACTTGGGTCGCAAGTCCCAGGCACTGTCCCGAGTTCCCAACTCAGCAACGCGATGGACCCGGCACCCGCACGGAGAATCCATGGATTGCTAAGAATCTCGGTCTCATATGTTACACGTGATACACTGGACAAATAATGCTCCTTGACCATTCTTTTAAATTTCATTAACGTCTCAGCTCGTCTTATTTCAACCGGTAATTTATTCCACAGGCGAACTGCTGTAACAGTAAAAGAATTATCAAAAAAACCTGTGGAATGCATTGGCATTTTTAAAATTAGGTTCACTGATGATCGTAAACACTTCTCATGCGTATCAGAAAAACTGAAACTTTTACTGTTTATTACCTTTCAGGTATAACGTGATGAGTTATAGTTCGGATTTTGACCATGTCTGAGTTCTGCTGAACTACAAAACTTCATAAAGATCTACCTTTCTTTAATAAAGTTGTCATCAATTTTAGTTTACACGGATTTTCTCTACTGCTCCTATCATACCTATAATAGCGTGATGATATATAGCGCAGTTTATGACTATACCCTAGAAGACTGTTCATGCAAAATTTCAGCCAAATCTGTTTAGCGGTTTTCAATTAAGGCTCAGACATCGATTATAAAAAGCAGACAAACAGAAAAACCGATAAACAGCAAACATTCTAAAAATCACATTTTCGTCATCGGCATAGCTCCTAGAGTCTGGCTATCGGTTCTCTGCACTGGACTGTTTTTTAAAATCTATACATGGCAATATTTTTGAACTGTCATGAGTGTCATGTCACTGTCAAACGGATTGTCCCGTTTTTGTGTTTATAGTGTTTTTCAATCAATATTCTTTTGAAATTATTGAAAAATGCCGAAAGTTATCAAAGGCGTAGTTAGAAAGTTGATATTTACCATGATCGGCAAGTATCAAGACATAAAACTTGATAATGAACGAATCCAGAACGAAAAAATACATCGCTTAGACGAAATCCTTACAGCTGCTGGTAAGTATTCTTGATAATTGGCTTGATATTTATGTCCGGGTATCATGTGTGAATACTATTTACTATTTATTTTTCTTGTATGTGTTTTAGAAGGTGACCTGGCGAGAGTCAAGACGTTAGTGAAAGAGTTAAAATGTTTTGAGGAAAAGGAAGCGTTGAACTCTGAAACGAAATATTTGGATACAATTGCTACTATGACAGGTAGGTAAATTTATGGTTTTGTAAAATGTCTTAAAATCTTTGTACGATTATTTTCAATGTTTGCATACAAGTTTACCTTTGTTCATAGTATAGTGGAACAGTTAAATTATTGTTAGGCTTTTATATTTTTTACATTCAATTACATTTTTATATTTTTCCTTTGCAGAAATATCTGTTAGAATTATTAAAACAATCAAGAAGGAGGGTTCTATAAACCAAGGAGAATGGAATACACCCGGCAAGAAACGCCCTCGTCAGGGCACGGTGTCAAATCTGGATGATTTTGATTTAACGGCTATTAGGAATAAGATTAATGAATTTTACTGTGTAAAAAAACAGGTTCCTACTCTACGGAATTTACTTGTTGAACTCAGAGAGTCAATTGGCTTCACCGGCTGTCGTGAAACATTACGGCAGATATTGAAAAAAAATGGTTTCGAGTTTAAGAAAAACCAGAATGAAAGGTCTTTGCTCATAGAGAACTTTGAAATAGCTGCTTGGAGACACAGATATCTTCGAACAATTGCTGAGAAACGACAACAAGGGAAACCAATAATTTATCTTGATGAAACCTATGTTCACCAAAATTATAAGGTAAAAAAATCATGGCAAGGTCCTTCCACTAGTGGAGTGATAGACAAAATGTCGTCTGGCTAGAGACATATTATAGTACATGCTGGATCAGAAAAGGGTTTTGTGCCCAATGCACTGTAAGTATTTAGTACCAAATCAAAAACAGCTGACTATCATGATGACATGAACGCAGAAAATTTTATAAAGTGGTTAGGTGAGAAATTGATTCCAAATTTGACAGAGCCTAGTGTGATTGTGATGGACAATGCTAGTTACCATGTTACACAAATAAATAAACCACCAACAATGCAGAACTTAAAAAGTGACATACAGAAATGGCTTAGAGAAAACGACATTCCATTTGAAGAAATTTATACTAAAGATGAATTAATGTGCCTCGTTAAAGAGAATAAGCCTGAACCCTTGTATAATGCAGAAGAACTTCTAAAACAACATGGCCACGAAGTGCTTAAACTACCTCCATACCACTGTGATTTAAATGCTATTGAGCTCATATGGAGTTTAGCTAAACGAAAAGTGGCTAGCAAAAATATAGGAGTACCAGGGGCAGAAATGGAAAACTTAATTAAAGAGTAATTTCTTAGTGTAACGGCTGATGATTGGAAGAAATGCACAGATCATGTTATTCACGTCGAAATTGAATACAAATTAAGAGATGGAATCACAGAAACAGCACTGGAACGATTTATAATAAATGTACGTGATGATGATGACGATAGTGACAGTTCATTTTCAGGTGTTGAATTTATAGAATCAGACTTTGATTATGAATCATAATAAAATTATAAATATTAATGACTTGTAATTTTTTTTCTTGTATCCTGGACATGATCATTATTTGCATGATGAGCAAGCATGTATGTTAACTTTATGTGTAAGTTGGAAATTTATTTTTTAATAAAAGCATACTAGCAACAGAAATTACTAGTATAAAACTGCTTGTGTGGGTTCATACCGGTAGTGCAATGACTGGGGATCGAAACTGTAACCTCAACATTGTACGTCCAATGCCATAACCATTAGGCTACAGTCACCGTTAATTCATAAATACCGGAGTGCAAGTTTGGGCCGCAAACGGGACTAAACGCTATAATGATGATATCTAAGCTAATTTTAAAGTTTGTGCAGCTTATCCGACTCAGTTTGTTATATAATATGTACAGGTATGATAACACGTAATAAATAAAAATGTATAAAATAACTTTAATTGAATATAAAAAATAATAGTATCAAACGCATTTCTTCAGTCTATAGTCGGTGTTGTCACCCCTTGTTTTTTTGAATTTACCGCTCTTTTCTTGTGCAAAGAACCGATGGCCAGACTCTAGAACATACATCAATAATTTTTTTGGAAAAAATATACAATGTACAGTGTTCACCTCGTTACGATTTTATTATATGTATAGATTATACACCAAGATTTTATAGTTGTTTTGGAACGAAATATTTTGGGCACAGTTTCGATAACATTGAAGAATGGATATTTCGCTTGACAAATCGAATGAGAACTAGTGGTACTTTCTTTCAATTTCACGGAATACGCTTACTACGTGTTACACGATGATTTTCATTCACCATATCCCGCCCAGGCACAGCGGTGCGACACAAAGCAGGTGCTTAAATACCTAGCAACCGCTCTCCCGCCCGCCCCACTTGCATATATATATATCTTCTAATTTCGTTCATCGCGAGATCCACAAATGAGTCGTCAGTACGAATTTACCAACATTTAGTATTTGGCAATTGTGCTGTATGCTGTATGCCATTGCTAATTACTCGGTTCTCGCTCTATGTAAGTGTCTGCGCGGTTCGTGCCGGTATCATTAACGATCAATTATTAGGGCCCGTCTGTTGAGGTCACCTCACTGGTAGTTCGTATTTAGTAATGCTATGTAGGTACAGTAATATCAGAATTATTAGAGGATATGCTTCTATTTGTCGGTACCTACGAGGTCGTCCATCCGGCTTATTATGCATACGCAGTGCGTGAATATCTAAATAATTAATTTGGTGCACCCTAGACTTTTATTTGTGATAAAACGACTTGTTTATACTCGTGAATACGAAACTCGTGATGAGTTATGCAGTAGTGGTCGTACGTCCTCGAATTCGTGAAAAGTGATAGAGACAGACACACATTACATACATTAAAAGACAATTGCATAAAACCTTAAAAAGTGCCCGTTGTGTATCGACTTGTATGTGGAGGACCCGCTCGATTTCGAGCTATTACTTTGTTTTGAGAAGTGTAAACTAAAAAGGTAACTCTGCAAGTTGATTATTTTGTTAACAGCTATAATTATTTCAATACGTCTGATCGGTCCTATGTCTTTTGTCATAAAATATGAGCGTATAGTGAAGTACTGAAAGTGGTCAATGTGTCGCGGCCTGTTTCGCGCGCCAGGCGGCGCGTCTAATAAGTACCTATTCCCGCGCAGTTATGAACAAGGACGAACCTTCATCCACCGAAATATGTCGAAAAGTCGATAGCACCCAATTTCCGATTGACCTCACCAATATTAAATTTATACGACATTGTAACTTACTTTAGAGAAAACCTATATATACTATTGTATAATAATTAAATTTCCACTATTATTAATGAAATAGAGGTTACTATTTTCACTCTAATCTCATTACCACGGTCTAATTCATTAACAATTTAATGCGAATGTTTTGATTTAATATATTTCATAAACATTAGACATTCAATCATATTTCAATCATATTCGAAACAAGCTGATGTCCGCGGCTCCGCCCGCGCAGAGGTTGGTTTTCGTTTTTTGGTTATATCTCCGGTTCTACTTAACCAATTAGAATCAAATATACGATAGATTTTAAGTCAGACCAATACCTTTCTAATAGATGATCGCATTAAAATCTGTTCAGTAGTTTTTGCGTCCATCGCGAACAAATAGACAAACAGATAAACAGACAAACGGACAAACTTACAAGAATTCCAAGAAGAATATTTTTGCGTTCGGAACCGTTAATTTAACATAAACCAAGTTTTTTTAAATATCTGATTATAGTATAGATATATCTCAGAAGCAGATCACGTGGTTTAAAGGTGGTTACACTAACTACATCTTGCTGTGATAAAAAAAAAACTATTGATTAAATAAGATAATGTTATATAGCTAGCTTAAGTACAGTAATATAGTTAACGCTAGCATATTTTTGGTCGAAAACTCTTGTTTGGGTATTCAGTGAGAATATTTTTTTTTCATTTTAATTTTTCGTGAATTATTCACGATTGCCTGTAGGAGCTACCAGGTAAACTTTCAATGAATCTAATCAGTAACAATCCGTTAATAACACCTGAGATGACCTTAGATAAATTGGAGTTATCTCTTTACTTTGACAGTTGAAATCTTAGGGATATTGTGTTAAACTTGTGTAAGTTATTACGCGCTTGAGTAGACTTCCAATAGTTTTCCAAGCTCTCATCGTCCACGATTAGTACCTTCAGATATATTCTAAGCAGGTAGGCATAAATAAAATCTGTTCTATTCGACCATCCTTCACTTATTATGTATTAAAATCCACCCATGTCAAGTCTTACATTAGTTCCGTGCCCTCAATAAGCTTACAATATTGTCTCTTCAGATGAAGCCCTCTTTTAAATTGCTATTTACAATTTGTACCAAAACTAGTGTCCGTTCAGTAAAGGTAGGTATCAATAATAGGGTTCTGTTTATGTAACCCTTTATGAAAAATAGGTTTAATAAAACTACCCCACAAAAACTGAAATAAAATTTTGGTCGATGAGGAAACTTATACTTTGTCAAATAAAGGCTGATAATTTTGACAGCTCCAAATAGGGTACCCCATGGCGTATAATCGTTTATGAATCTATTCGATTATCGATCCCGTAGAATTTGGAATTGAGAGTTACAAAAACATGTATTTTTTATTATTTTACGTAATTAGGTAAATATAATTTCATACATATTTGTGTACTTAACAGTAAAAGCTCTCTCATGACTACGATTTCTCATCGTACGCATTTTCATTCGGTAATCAACCCGTTCAGTAGAATACACGCAAGTTCAAATCGTTTCGCGGAGTTTCGAATGTCTGGGACGGGTCTAGATAGACCAGCTGAGTGGTCAGAGCATTCCCCCTGTAAGGGACTGGTCGCGGGTTCAAGTCCCGTTCTAGATGTTCTCTTTTTCCGATCTAAATCGTTAGAAAAAAGTAAGCATACAAAATGCTTAAAAATTTAATTGAATCTTCCTTTTGTTGCATTTGTTGTAGGCAAATCCAATATTGTGATAGTAGCCAATGATTGCAAACTACCTTTAAATAATTTACAGTCTTTAAGTGACACGGTCAATTTTTTTAGAGTGGGATATTCACCACGTCTGTAGTATGCATATATGTGGTTGCGAATCGTGAAAGCATCAAAATCATCAATATTGGTGACTGTCGAGACTCTTCTTCTTTTCGTATTCAGAGTCGCCAATTTCTTTTCTGTGTCTTCATCTGTAACTTGAGTTGAAGATGACTCACCATACTTTTCTCGTGTTGTTAGCTCGTCCTAGGTCAAGAGCGCAACGGGAGGGCAGGGGAAATGGATGAAGTGGCCCACAAGCATCGTGGGTGGATCGTCCGCCCGGCTTCCGGTGTCCCCAATTGTAATAATAGGCCAAGAGCGTCCGCAACTCTGTTGCCAACTTGAGATAGAGGCAGCAGTGATCCGCCATTTTGACACTCTCGTTCAAAATAGTTCCGCTAACGAACCACAAATTCACGATATTTACTATTTAAAACAGTCTTTTTCGTTCTTTTCGACATGGTATAGTCAAAAATAACAAAAACTCAAAAACTTAACGAAAGATTTAACCAATACAGCAGATAACAGTAAGATACCAAAAGAAAAGCGTATACAAGGCGCTAACAGCGCAGCGTCAGAAATCGTACTAATAATGAAGAATGAATGAATAATGAATAGAAAAAATCGTTCCCGCAGGGGGAACGCACAGGTAGATTTCGTGAAGATATTAATATTATTTTATATAGAGAACTACGGACTTTAAACAGTTTAATTTTTTTTCTCGAAAACGGTAACTTTTAGCAAAAAACTTTTTAGACATTTATTTTAGACTTAAAACTGGCCTATCGATTAAAAATGTTTCCGACCCCAAGAATGTTCACCGGTTAGAAGTTATGATTTTTTTCCCGAAAAATTTTGGTTTTTCCCCCCTCCACTTTTAGTTAAAGTTTTAATCTTATAGGTTTATAATTAAAAGTTGGTGGTATTCATGTATACTATAAAATTAGAACGGTTCGAATATCCTTCATGGAATGTGAAATTTTGAGGAAAAACTGATTTCACAAAAAGTGAGGTCCTACCGTCCCCTTAGGTCGGATTCCACCCGTTCACGAACTTAAACTAAGTTTACACCCAAGCAATTTTTGACCGCAGTTTGAAAGCGATCGGGGCAAAAATGCGACCGTGAGAGTGCCGCAAATTTTGGGAAGTGGAACCATACATACATATATATATATGTATAAACTTTTTGACCAGTGGTCATTTCGGACTCAGGCGGTCATAACTAGACCTCCTATGAAGAATTTTTTTTTTAAATTCGACAGTAGTCAAGAAACCAATAGGTAGATCGATTTCATCCAAATCTACCTAATATGTGTACGTGTACGAGTGTACACATGTAAGAAGTGAAACTTATTTATCACCTTATTTTTCGAAAAATGATCTACTATATGCAACTTTACAGAAATTGGTTAAATAAAGTTTAACAAAAGGGCTTTTATTATCATAGATATGAATACAAATAATACAATTATTTAATTTTACCTAATTACTACTAAGATTATTACAGCATTTCATTAAAGTACTAAACAGTCGTATTAGTTAATAATAACTAGTTTTAAATGGAATTATATACATTGACCGATAGTTACAATCAAAAACTGAGGTTAACCTTAAATAACTTGAAAAAAAAATACCATAATCACACCCACGTGTTAGAAAAAGAGATATAATTACTTAATTTTTTTAGAAATTCACTGGAATTAGAATTAAAATAAACCCTTTGATTTTGCTGATCACTAGCAGTCGAATAAATCAACTTTTTTTTTAAAGATGGCGCGTAACGGAAAAATCTGACGGTAATTTTTTTTCCAACGCCGATAAAGAAGTTTCACTTCAAAAATGGCTGACAGAAACGCTGTAGTGCTGTCACAATCAGATGAGTTGTAATAGTTTTATTTTTGTACCAATAATCTTTATTATTATTTATGGTATAGTATTAATGCTTTGTATTATACTTAGCTAATTTTATTACAAAAAATTTTTTGTAGAGAATTACTTAATAATTTTAATAAATTAATATAAGTTCGATTTATTCGACTCATTTGTCTATAGCCAATTGTACTGTATCCTTGCAAGTCGCTTCACTACGAGAAGTGGACTGTACTAGTCTATGTACTACGATAATTTTAGAGGTATTAATATGTGTGTAAAAAATACGTTACTTGATAGACGTGAGCTGTCATAATTATCATCCTAAATTAGACAGAGTTTACATTTCAATCCAAGGGGGCTTCTTTGTGAACAAACCCACTCTAAAAGAAACACAACAGAGCACGGTGGTACAGCCAACGGGGGGTTCTTTATTGTCAGGAAAAGGTTTTTATAAAATAAAATTTTGGGAAAGTTAACGGGTAAGGTGAAATAACGGCACCCGGGCGAAGCCATTGTGCGCAGCTAGTGTGAAATAAATAAATTTGACATTCCGCTCCAGTTTTTACCACTTTTAATAAGGAAGAGAGAATTGTATTCGGTGGTAAAGCTGTAACAAATGCAACTGTTATGCGTGTAGTTTTCGATAGTTGGGTAAAGAATTATTGCTTTGTTTTCTGCCGTAAGCTTGCTTTCTGTAACGTGGGACCGAAAGAATTTCTCTTTGAAGAACTCCATACTATAATTTGTTAGACAATACAATAAGGTCTAGTCATTCCACAAAAAAAACTGATCAAGTGCTAGTCAGATTCGCGTACCAAGGGTTCCGTGTACGGAACCCTTGGTACGCGAATCCGACAGTAACCTTAAGTTTGCCCCTAAATCCAGTTTTGTAGAACTGGATTGAGGGGCGAACTTAACGTTACTGTAGAGCTTCTATCCGTAATATACAGATATTTTTTTATGATGTGGGTAACCACAATTTTACAGTTTTCGGGTTTAAAGAAATTGTGTTATAAGACTTTTACTTTCTGCAAAATGACATGATTCTAGCCCAACAGAAAGTACCCTATAGGATTCAGTACAGCAAAAAAGGTTTTAAAGATGGCAAATTTCACCAAATGCATTGGTGAAATTTGACACATTAATGGTTGTACCTTTTAATTGCATTAATCTAGAAGTTTGAGCAGGTGAGGCCACCTGTCAACCCAGCAGAAGCAGGCCGAGGTGGCGGGCGACAAGTACCTCCCTCCCCTTTTCCGGTGCAAGATGGTTATACCGTGGTTCCCATACCCGAGTGGGCCACCATCTTGAAACCGGAGATGGCCCTGGATCAGTCGGGGTGCGAGTGAAATGCCTTAGGGCCCACCTACAACTCAGAACCTTACAACCCGGGTCTGAAGACCCGAGATGGCGTGCGGATAAAAAAAAGATACGGAACCCTTAAAAACTGGGAATAATCTCCATGTGTCATCAAACTATAAGCCAGTATTCAATCTGAGAAATACATATAGTGAAACAAATTTGCCCCTAAGCCTTAGAAGTTTATTATCACTTTAGAGTTTGGAACCATCTGGCTCCAAACTCGGCTCAAGGCTCGTCTTGATGCTAGCCTCTTATTACTCTGGATCAGGACCTCCTGTCGTTAACTTACACACACAGCAGTAATTCATGTGCGGCCCAATTAACCATAGCTATTTCTTTAGTCTGTAGAGGAAATACAGTTGTTACGATGTAAACTCAATCCTACTAATATAAAAAATATATGTATATAAATGTGAAAGTTTATTGTTACTTACTCTTTCACGGCTTTAAAAATGGCTGAACGGATCTTTATGAAATGTGGCACATAAATAGATTATAGCCTGGAATAACACATAGGCTACTTTTTATCCCTGGAATAGGTTCCCATGGGAAGCTGGAACGGGATCAGAATTACACTCGGGTGAAATATATGTAATTCAAAATACTGTCTCTGAAACACATATTTTAGAAACGACGTGTATGAAAACATATATTATGTGTAATTTTTTGGGGCACGATAGGGAAAAAGTTGGTTACGGTTATGAGTTACGCGTTTAGTTTTTACGCATAGGATTAATATTTTAGTAGTTGGATCGTTGAATATATTTTTGGATGTTAGAATGTTGGCTATGTAAAAGCTGGGATAGTTTATGTTTACTCTCTATATATTAATGTTGTGATCCGTATACTTGTTGCCTCTTTAGTGATTTAAAATATATTTGTGTAGAAGGTTTATGACACCTACAGTAGTAGTATTGTTGGACTATGGTTTACTGTAAATACTTTTATAGTAGGGTAGCAGAATATAAAAGTCCTGCTCGCCTTATATATTGTTTCTAACGGATATTCTTTGTCATTGATTTCTTTTTAGAAGTATTTAAGTAAACACAAATAAGTGAAGTATTTCAAAGGCATTTGCTGTTCTCTTTTCTCTTCAAAGATGGTCTAGTGACTTTAGAAAAACCCAATAATCATCTTTTGGTCACGAACCAATTAATTTAGCAATGCCTTTTTGTTGCATTTGTGAGACGTTGGTGAAGTGATAACATATGATTGATTCCTGTGAGTACCAAATCCATAACACCAATTATCTTACGCTTCATAATGCCTATTGTATAGAACATTATTAGAATAAAATTCTACATAACGGTAGTTATAATAAAATAATTGTGTAATTAATTTTGATGAGTTGTGATATTTAGTGTTGTAAGTTAACTGAACTATTGAAATAAAATAATTTAAACGAATTCTATTGTGATATATACACGCCTCTCCCATTGGGTAGGCAGAGACAAAATCTTTCCACTTTCTACGATTCTGGTATACACCTTTTGCTTATTCTACTTTCATAATGATTTTAATACATGTACGTCGGTAGCGGATACTCTTGACCTGACTTCTCCTTAAAACATCTTTGATCTAATTAAAATACGCACGCTTTAGATAATCTGATCAGATTCACCCTCGCCTTATAAATCTGTTTCATCAATCTTCTTTCGTTTGTTCATCCTTTCTCCGTGTCCAAACGGTGTAAGCATCCACGATATGTTATCTTCTCTTATATAAAAAAATGAATTGCTGTTCGTTAGTCTCGCTAAAACTCGAGAACGGCTGGACCGATTTGGCTAATTTTGGTCTTGAATTATTTGTGGAGGTCCAGAGAAGGTTTAAAAGGGGCTATCGATTGAGGCAGTACGAAGTCTGCCGGGTCAGCTAGTCTGGGATAAATTTAGCATAATCTACCTCTTTAATTTTAGACTACACTTTATAAAGATATATTATAAGCATACATTTTTATGTTTCATATAAGCACTATTATGACACTAGTCTGTTCACATAGAGTCATTAATTTAAAATTGTAAATAGTTCACAAAATAAGAGTAATTAGTAGAAATATTCTTATATGCGCTAACTGGTACTAAGTAGTATTTAATGAAATTTTGAAGCAATTAATATGGTAGCTTTTCCTACAGATTTAGTTCGGAAAAAATGAATATACAGGACGGAAGTTGAATCCGTGACCAGTCCCTTACAGGGGGATTACTCTTTCACAATAGGTTCGTGGCTAAGAGGTAAACCGACTAGGTTAGCACATTGAAAGGTTACTTAATACTAGCCAGATCGGTCTTAAGATGCCATTCTGAACACATTGACATATATCCGTGCCTCGAAGAGCACGTTAAGCCATCGGCGTCGGTCCCGGTTGCCATACGAACGTTTGTGGCATACGTTACGGGTACTTAGTTGGGAAAAGGCTCAGAGGATGATGATCATATTAGCATCTTTTGTACTGATCGTTTTCCAATAACGGATCGCTTTCCAGATGGTAAAGTATAGTTCGGTGCTTCCTTTCTTTGTCGCACGATAAAGAGCTGGAATGCTCTGCCCGCGCACGTGTTTCCTTCCTCTTACAATCCCGGGTTCTTCAAGCGGGGCGTGAAAAAGCATCTTTTGAGGCCGTCAAGGTAGGGGTACCATTTTAGGATCGTCAGCATCTGGGATGATGGCCCATATCTTCTGGTCTTCACCGTAGCTTCTCACCATCCAGCGGGGTGCAGTCAATTGACGGAACAAATTAAAAAAAAAAAAAAAGTAAAAACTTTCAAAAAGGAGTGTGGGTTTCTAGACTATAAGTGGTAGTTCAGGCTCAAGTCAAACGGCCTTTGTGGCGTAGCGGTAGCGCATTCGACTGCTACAACAGGGGGCGTGGGTTCGATTCCCGCTCAGTGCAAATATTTTTATGCAAGAATATGTCTATTCGCATTGGTCTGGGTGTTTCGATGTAAAATATTACACAATTACAAAAAAAAAGTATATAAGTATGTTTATCCGCATCCTGGAACCCATAACACAAGCTAGTTAAACTATGCTTACTTTGGGTCTAGAAAGCGCTGTGTAGAATGTCGTAGAATATTTATTATTATTTAAAAAACAATATTATTTAAAAAACTATAAATCTTTCGCTAACAAGTACTTCATTCAATTTCAACAAGAAATGGAGTAAATTAACCTGTTGTACTGTGAATTCAAAATTAATGTAATATTTATATTACTACCACCAGGCTCTGACTATCACATCCACGTACATAACTGTAATAACATAAAAAATAAATAATAATATATATCATGTATTTTCGTTTATTTACTAATATATAACTAATATTTTGAATTGCTACGCTACCACGTGATAGTAGGACAATTTTAGATACCTTTTTTTTTTTTTTTTTTTTTATCGTGCGGAAATCCCTTCGGATACCCCTCCGCGTGCCAGCGGGGGCGGTTAAAAAAAATTGTACAGACGCAAGTTTAACCTTTTTTACCCATTACAAAAAAGTGACCAACGCCGCTAAAGAAGTTTTCACTTCAAAAAAACTTGCAGGTGAAGTTGGCTTGACCTTAGCAAGCTTAAAATACTATAAATGTTATCTCCTAATATTTTCGACCTTTATGACTAAGTATCTTTATAGTCCAGGATCCCTGATCCAATTTTAGAAGTGATTACTATCAGGCTAATTTTCCGCGAGCGAGAACTTCATTTTGATGAGACCCCCAAATTTTCGCTTACGAAAATTCCGAGTGTGGTAGCTAATAGGTTTAGCAGGGATGAAATATATCGATTTGACGATTCTTAAAATGTAAGATACTAACTGTGAGTCTTTTTTAATAAAAAGACAACAAATTAAATGGTAATTTTTAACTGTATTTGAACAAATGTTTGTCCCACGTGTATTGATAACGAGGTCAGCAAAAATAATTACTAACCAACAGATTTTTTTTTATGTGGCTTAGATAAAATGTATGTAATTTTAACAGCTACATTATCCTACAAATTGTGTGAGACTTTATCCCTGTCCTTCACTCAGAAATTGTTTCATATGTCATTACCCTGTTAGCTACCACAATCGAGAGTTTTTGTAAGAGTAAAAGTTGAGAAATGAAGCTACTCACGGAAAGTTAGCTTGATAGTAATCACTCGAAAAATTGGACCAGGTATCTTGGACTATCAGTGTCCTGTGGTCATAAAAAATCGCAAAAGTAAAATAATATTTCATACGCACCCGGAAACCAGTAGCATAAATTTATTAATTCCATGGTGAAAAATGTCACAAGTGTCATCAATACACGGCATTATTGAGTTAGTTAACAGTGTTTCCTGTTATGAGTTAAACATAATATAACTAGATACCTTTTTTTTTTTTTTTTCGTGCGGAAATCCCCTCGGATACCCCCCCGCCGGCCAGCGGGGGCGGTTATGTCGGGCTCGAACCGACTAAAACCGCACGCCGTCTTGGGTCTTCAGACGCCGGGGTGTAAGGTTGCCCATAGAGCATATCCCTCGCACCCCGACTGACCCTGGGCCATCTCCGGTTTCGAGATGGCCTATATAACTAGATACCTCATTCTAAAGGTTTTTATGAGATAAGCATAAAACTTCTTACCCGGGGTGCCCGGCAACGGACACTTGAGGAGGACACCGTGCGGTTTTAGTCGAGACACGACATAACTACCCCCGCTGGCCAGCGGGGGGGTATACGAAGGGATTTCCGCACGTAAAAAAAAAAAGGATAAAACTTCTCATTTGACTTTCATAGGTGAGTTATCTGTATGGGTAATCAGGTTAAGCCGTTTGGTATGATTGGTGTAGATTACGGAGGTCCATTCTGAAAGATATCAAGCTAGTATAGAAGTGCAATTATAATAGTAATCTGTATTTTTGTGTGCCTCTCAATTCAATCAGTTTTATTTAGAAAACATCACATCAAAAAAATAAGATTGCGTCCTCTAAATACGCAACCCCAAATGTAACTTTTCAATGGACTATCCATAGTAATCCAATTTCGGTTTGATTGCGTTCAGGGGGTCCGCAAGTGCATAGCCGGGCAGGGGGATAATGGTCGCAGCACGAGTGGGACCGGTGGGTGACACGCGGTGCTGCCACGACAATCCTCTTCTGATGAGGCCGTCAAGCTGAGTGCCACCATTGTTAAAATGGTACGTGTATGTAATGGTGACCCTCTTTCCTGAGACTTTACCTTCAGCTTACCATCAGGCGAGGTGAAGTCAAATTGTCATAAATATTAAAAAAAAAAATATCTGATAAAATATCGTGACGGAAGATTCATAGAAATCGCTCCTTTCAGCAATATTACTGTGAAAAGTGCCATCCAGCGAATTTAGTTTCAAAACGCTAAGTTAACACACTGCTGTTGCCACCTATTACAGAGTTTATGAAGTGACGTTGCTCGCTACTAGGCTAGATGACGCTGTTATTATTATTTACAGAGGTGTCGGAACGTTCGGTAACTATGATGCGAGTTCCATTATTTTTGTTCACCCAAAAATAACGCTCAACGCGCCTAAAGAGGTTTTTACTTCACAAAACAAAAACTGGATCCATCATTAGGAATCATCAGTCGAAATTACTCTCATTAATTCAAATCAATTGATTTTGTGTTAGTTTTGTGAAAGGATTATGGTATCACGTCTCGCCTTAGCAACAGTTGTTATATACCAAAAATGAGGTCAAAACAGTACCCGTTTTCATTCATGTGAACGAGATAACTTACTAAGTTTGTTAATTAAACCAATACCTTGCCAAGAATGTGCGTAGCAGCAATAAAGGCCACCAATGTTCTGTACTGGACATTGCCTCATATATCACAGGATAGAAGTTTGGGTTTAATTGTTATGCCAGTATGAATCGCTAACAAGAACTTCAGAGAGTTGATGGCTACTTTGTAGGGATTGTACAGTATTTAATAATACGAATATTTACTGACTCAATAAATGATTAGGTAGTAGGCATAGGTATTCTTATGGAGTACAATAAGTAGTATGTATTTATATAACCTCACTCTCACATTCTCTTTTTTTTTTTTTTTTTTTTACGTGCGGAAATCCCTTCGGATACCCCCCCGCTGGCCAGCGGGGGTGGTTATGTCGTGTCTTGACTAAAACCGCACGGTGTCCCCATGTGTCCGTTGCCGGGCACTACTATGCAAGTTCAACAGCGAAACAATAAAAGATATCGGTGTCAATAAATGATTAGGTAGTAGGCATAGGTATTCTTATGGAGGTTATATAAATACATACAAGTAGTATGTATTTATATAACCTCACTCTCACATTCTCCAGTTTAAATGACCTTTGAAAATGAAATAATCTACTAATAGTGTGATATAATTAGTACTACTATGCAAGTTCAGCAGCGACACAATAAAAGATTTCGGTGGTCAGTATAATGAACATAAGTCTAATTTTATAGTTTTTTTTTTACCTATGGTATAATTTATTCAGAACTTTCTAGTCCCGCTTCCCATGAGAACCTATTTCAGGAATACAAAAGCCTATCTGTTTGCATTCCTGTACCAAATTTCAGCCAGATCCGTACAGCCGTTGAGCCGTTGAGTAACAAACATTGAAACATATAAACATCCTCACAAACTTTCACATTTTTAATATAAGTAGAATAAACGATTTTAGACTTCGACTAAGAATTTATGTGAATATTGTTTATATGAACCAATCTCACATAAAAACACTATAGGAATAGGGGAAGGCCTCATAAGAAAAACATATTCAGCCGTTTCCATCAAAACACGTTTTTTATTTATGATATTTTCTCAATGTGAAAGTTTGTACTGCTAGTACATCATACGATACGGATATTAAAATCCCTTCAATCATCAACAACTTTGCTGTATTTTCAGACCATACAGGGAATAGGAGGTAAGAATAACAAAAAAGTACAATCACAGTTGGATTTATTTATTACATATTATTATTAGTTACCTTCTTAGTAAACATTTTAAACATAAAGTTTATTTAGTAACATAAAGTAATGGGCAAATCTTTTCTTCTGCTTATATAACTTATTTTCAGTGTTCTTTATTATAGGTACGAACCGTGGTTCCCAAACCTGAGGGGCCATCTCGAAACCGGAGAAGGCCCAGGGTCAGTCGGGGTGCGAGGGATATGGTCTATGGGCAAGCTTACACCCCAGCGTCTGTAGACCCGAGACGTGGCGTGCGGTTTTAGTCGGTTCAAGCCCGACATAACCACTCCCGCTGGCCGGCGGGGGGGCATCCCAAGGGATTTCCGCACGAAAGAAAAAAGTTACGAGTACTTGAAATCGGTAACATGAGTCACAACCTATTTAATAGTATTTTTAACACTTCCAAATAATATATGTTCCGCATAAAGCGATGCAGATTTCATATCAGTATAAAAAGTTACGCAATTAATGGAATGAATACATTTAACGTTTCCAGGCTGCATATAGATATTATCTCATTTGTAATATTTGTAGTCATACTTATTCAGAAAGTGCTTTCAGGAATTTCAATATAAGCAGAAGGGTAAGACGATTTTTATTTGAGTTGGGATACTATAAATTAAACAATAGTCGTACCTTTTTTTTTTTTTTTTTTCGTGCGGAAATCCCCTCGGATACCCCCCCGCCGGCCAGCGGGGGCGGTTATGTCGGGCTCGAACCGACTAAAACCGCACGCCGTCTTGGGTCTGCAGACGCCGGGGTGTAAGGTTGCCCATAGAGCATATCCCTCGCACCCCGACTGACCCTGGGCCATCTCCGGTTTCGAGATGGCCCCCTCGGGTTTGGGAACCACGGTGTCCCCGTCTTGCCCCGGTTTGGGGGAGGGGCGCTAGTCGCCCCACCGTCCCGGCCTGCTTCTGCTGGGGTGACAGGCGGCCTCACCTGCCACCCCTAGGCCTGCGCTCATGGAGGACGGAGGTCGTTAAGCGCCCTCCGGCGCCTGAGTCGCCTGCGACGCGAGGCGAGCGTGTTGCGGGCTCGGCGGGCCGGGAGGGTTCTGAACCTCTCCCGGGCGCGCTCCGCCATCTCCTTCGCGAGCATCACATGCTCGCAGAAGGAGGTGGCGGCGGCCCACGCGCTCGCGCTCCGCACCATTGCCGCAATCATGCGGCCGAGCGAGAGGACTCCCACACCGATGGCTGCCACGAGGTCACGCCTCGGCACCTCCCACGCCGGGCAGTCCGCCAGCGTGTGCAGCCCTGACAATAGTCGTACCTATTCCTCGTTGAAACTAAAGATAATAGTCTGAATCCCCGACTGACGTCATAGTGTAATATCAGGTTTTATAAGTATTACCAGATGGTACTGTAGCGTCCGGGGGTTGGACGCCACAATACCTCGTGTTGATAAAAGACAAACACAAGAAAAGATAGATATATCTCATTTATTTATTAATTCAACAAAGCTTCCTATATCGGGTTTAGGGGGGTTTTTACGCGTATATATTTATATTTAAACGAACTAGGGAATCGCGAACTCCGCTCAAGGACTGAGCCTAAATTTAATACACTTATTTCTTCTCTTCGGCCGGCGGACCCGGGCGGCGCGTCAAGTCGCCCGCTGTCAGCCGCACAGCCGAATGCAGCTCCAAGCAATTGTTTTTTCTTCCCTAAGCTATTCAAATCAATTATGTAATTATTTTTAAACTCTGACACATGATGGCCAGGTAAACGAACCGTGGTGTGTCGAACGAGGTCGCACACCACAACCAGCTACGTCCTTATGGCCATACATGTGACAGCCTACACCGGAGCCCTAGGCCTAATACATGTGGGACACAAAAAAAAATTTTAAGCGAATTGTCCCTTACAATGGGAATAACGAAGCAATCTTTGTAATACTTAATAATCGTTATTTAAATCTCAAATTATAGCAATTAAACTGTAATAACTACTGAAAAACACGAACAAAGAAAAATTGCTTCATTCTTGGCCGGGCAAAAAACCCACAATAAAAGAAGCCTGGCCACAATCGGCCTCTTCAAAGAAAAGTTTGGTGTCATTTGACGACACATTTTAAGGTTTGCCCTGAAAGGACTTAGTAACAGAGTACTTTTAAGACCTACTTAACTAAAAAACAAAAGATGACATAAAGTGATCTATCTTTACACATTATGCATGTGAAGCAGTCACTATGTCGCCTACACATTACTAAATTATTTTTAAATCAACATTAAAGAGAAAGAGAACCTTACTTCATAAAGAGGAGTCCGATCGAAAACCAACTTTCAATCATCGTCGGCACTCATGTCCAGAACGATTTGACTCTCTTACAAAGTTTAGATCCCCACTCCCAACATTGGACAAAAAAATAATTGCCTAACTCCTACACTAGAACATCACGAACATAACAAAACAAATCTATTTATCTTCAGCAGCGCAGCAATATGGAATAAACAGAGAACACATATTAATAATAAAATATTACACGTAACACGTTATTTACTACGTGAATTATAATTCTACTAAGACTTATAGTCCTTATTGGCCCTATTGACCCGCAGGCAACTGTCAATGCTCTTGAAACATTCTGGAACAAGCCACCATCATAGCCGTCTTCTCGTTGAGCACATAATAGCACATAAAAGCAAAATAAACACAACGATACTGATAAATGCGTCGCTCCAATGTCGCACGACGTCTTTCTTCAAACGGTACGGGATCGATCCATCCACTGCCAACTGCAGAATGTTGGCGTTTCCGACTTCTGCGGAAACTAGCGCTTCACCAGCTGTAGCAACCACCAGCTCCTGTGGAAACCAGCACCTCCACCAGTTGTATGGAAACCGGCGTTCCTCCACCGGTTGTAGCGTCCGGGGGTTGGACGCCACAATATCTCGTGTTGATAAAAGACAAACACAAGAAAAGATAGATATATCTCATTTATTTATGAATTCAACAAAGCTTCCTATATCGGGTTTAGGGGGGTTTTTACGCGTATATATTTATATTTAAACGAACTAGGGAATCGCGAACTCCGCTCAAGGACTGAGCCTAAATTTAATACACTTATTTCTTCTCTTCGGCCGGCGGACCCGGGCGGCGCGTCAAGTCGCCCGCTGTCAGCCGCACAGCCGAATGCAGCTCCAAGCAATTGTTTTTTCTTCCCTAAGCTATTCAAATCAATTATGTAATTATTTTTAAACTCTGACACATGATGGCCAGGTAAACGAACCGTGGTGTGTCGAACGAGGTCGCACACCACAGTACTTATGTTTGATCAAATTAATATATGATGATATAGTGTCCTCATTTTGTTACTACACAAGATGTTTTATCATATTAGATTGTTTCTATAATTTTAATTACGTTTATTTTTCATTAAATGAAGAGAATAATATGGAATACTTTTTATTAGGTCCGTAATTTTACTTCGAGAGTTATATGTTCGATGAATGGAAAGTCGACAGAACGTTTGATCGAATATTGCTATTTCGAATGAACCGTTTATCGCCAAACGCAACTTCGACTGAACGTTTTATCGAATATTTATCAATCGATGGACTGATGTCCGAAAATTAGTAAAATGGGTTAGGTTAGGTTAGAACTGTGGCCCCAACAGAGCGCAAGCCGAGCGAGCGGAGCGAGCGTGCCCCGGTAGCGGCCGGCGAAGCGCTGGAATCAGTAGTCCGGAAAGTTTATGGCAAGAAGTCATGTCTAAATCTCATTCGAAACAGCAATCCATCGATTAATAAATATTCGATAAAACGTTCAGTCGAAGTTGCGTTTGGCGATAAACGGTTCATTCGAAATAGCAATACTCGATCAAACGTTCTGTCGACTTTCCATTCATCGAACATATAACTCTCGAAGTTTAGTTACGGACCCCTTTTTAAGGTCCGTAATTTTACTTCGAGAGTTATATGTTCGATGAATGGAAAGTCGACAGAACGTTTGATCGAATATTGCTATTTCGAATGAACCGTTTATCGCTAAACGCAACTTCGACTGAACGTTTTATCGAATATTTATCAATCGATGGACTGATGTCCGAAAATTAGTAAAGTGGGTTAGGTTAGGTTAGAACTGTGACCCCAACAGAGCGCAAGCCGAGCGAGCGGAGCGAGCGTGCCGCGGTAGCGGCCAGCGAAGCGCTGGAATCAGTAGTCCGGAAAGTTTATGGCAAGAAGTCATGTCTAAATCTCATTCGAAACAGCAATCCATCGATTAATAAATATTCGATAAAACATTCACTCGAAGTTGCGTTTGGCGATAAACGGTTAATTCGAAATAGCAATATTCGATCAAACGTTCTGTCGTCTTTCCATTCATCGAACATATAACTCTCGAAGTTTAGTTACGGACCCATTTTTATTGTACATCAGTAATACAGAAAAATATGTTTAAGATTTAATGGTGTGGTCTTTTCGCAGACTACGATCTATTATAACCGGTTTAAAGGTAACTTGTGGTGTTTTTACAGATTTCAAAGACATTCTGTGTTGCTATATAATTGCTATTATAGTTAAATCATAATATGGTAAAATTAACCGAAAAGATTTTCTAAGAACAACCTTTTTCTGTAGATAGTAAACATAGGTTATTTTTATATTATGATTAGGTAATATATTATAAATGTATTTCTCTAAAACAAGCACTCGTTGGACTGAATTGGAAGGCGCAGTCCACTCAATGTCCAACCAAAATCAAATGCGAATTTCTATAAAAACCTATCCCCTCTGAAAGAAATCTAATGGAACGAAATGTTTCCTCGATAGGTTTTTTTTTAAATCTTTATTTATTTCGGGGTTTTGTTCCAATAAGGATATGTCAACCCCATCGTATCTTATTTCTAAGTTAAACACAAAAAAATCTTACGATTAATACAGTCTAGTGAATTAATTGTAATAGGTACCTATATCATTGCTGAGCTATTGTAATCACCTTAAGAGCCTCACGCTCAGTTTTATTCAGGTTACAATCCATCAGCAAATGTTGCACATCCTCAATTTTATCGCATACTGAACAGTTAGGCGAGTCAGCTTTTTTCATCAGATATGCAAATTTTGTTGATGGATAGTGACCAGATCTAATTCTTAGAACAAATTGTCATCAAACCATGCCACCTGAAGAGCCACCTTTGTCTATGGATTTATGATTAAAATGTACTACCTACTGACAGGATCATCATGACAGGTTTTGGCACTAACTCCCAATAGTCAGGCAATTAATTTATTGCGGGTCCGTTTACAGCTGTCAACTTGGCTATCCGGTCTGCCTGTTCGTTTCCCTTGAGGCCAATATACGCTGGAACCCATTGCAATCTTATACCTTTACCACTTTTATTTAATAAAATAATAGTTTTCATTAAGATTAAGATTTCATAGGCTATCGATGCACCTCTGGATCCAGAAGCGCATCGAGCCATATGCTGCATCACACTCTTACTGTCCGAAAAGATCACAATTTTGTTTAAATGTTGGTTAATACATAAGATAAGGCTTGGTATATTGCAATGAGCTCCAGCGACATTATGCATGCCTCACGGTTAAATTTAAATCTAGCCCAATAGTGTGCCCCAATTTGATCATAGAAACCAGCTCCTAAATCACATTCGCTTTTAGACCCATCCGTAAATATTTTGTGCCACTCGCTGTAGGTATTGTTTAACTGATACTACATTATTTAACAATAAATTAGGTTAGTTAGAATTTTTTGGGATTGCATACATTCAAGGTTTAATATAGAATAGCTTTTAGTTTCCTACCTATATACTATATACCTATACCTGTTACCCAAACGTCTAAAGAAAACATACCAAGAATGGAATGAATGGATGGAATGAATTAATATTATATTGACTCACATCACTGAAAGTTTTAATAAGCAGCGTTTTTTTTTTTAATCGTCCAGTATATATTATTAGAAAGGTCACTTAAATTTGAGATTAGGCTAATAGTTTGATTCCTATGCCTAGATGCCATCTTTAAGCTATATAATATGAACCAAGTATTTTCTTCTCAAAAATAATGGCATTAACTTTAACTCACTTTCCATAACATGGATCGGCGAACTTTTAATAAAACCTCCTACAATTCTTAAAGCTTGGTTTTGCAATCTATCAAGTTTTAATAGATATGTTTTCGCACAACAGTCATAGATGAATGATCCATAATCGACTTCTTATTAGACTTATATACAACCTACGCATATGTTTTGTGTGCACTCCCCAAGCATGTTAGAACTTTTAAAATATTGAAATATTCTGTTTTTTTTCAATAGCTACATTAATATGCTGACCCATCATAAGCTTCTGTCCAAACACATACCTAAGTATTTAGCACAGTCTGTTCGAACCAAATTTTGCCCACTTATTTTCAATATGGGGGACTAATTTTCTACGGCCCCTGCTATACACACAGTAATTAGATTTAGTAGGGGATAGTTCTAAACCAATTTCACTTAAAAATAACACTATCATTTTGCATGTATGTTTCACATTTCTTAATCTCTGTCCTTAATATAGAAAACGTAATCGTCGGCATATTGTGACCATATTACGGTGTGTTAATCCCATGTTGTATTAAATGAAAAAGTAAAGGGGATAGAGGGGTCTCCCTGTGCTAAGCCTTTATTAGTCCATCTTGTAATTGTACAGTTATTACTATTATCCACTTCAATATTTAATTGTCTTTCACTTAGAAACGACCAAATGTAAGTACATATTTTCGAACCTATATTAAGTTTATTGAGCTGAGTGAGACGAAGTCGAGCGAAAGCTCCTCATACCAGACTTCAGGATTTTCTTTGTCACAGGTCTCCTCCTAAACTACTAATCCAATCAGAACCAAATTTGGCATGATTAAAGAGGTCAATCAGAGGAAGGTTTATAGATATATTTTGAAAAAATTAATGCAGTAATATAGAACAGGTGGTAGGTATCTATTGACCTTCTTCTGTGCATACTCATCAGTCTGATTGGGATGGTATTTTTTCAACATTTAGCAAGTCTACTAGTTTTGCTGGAGATTTGCAGTTTGCAATGCAGAGGAATGATCACCGTTAAAAAAAATCCACCGCTCAAAAATTACCGCTCGAGATACTGTGACCAAACTTTACACGCTCAGAAAGCATGTCCAGAGTTGTGCTTTCAAAAGGAATTTTCAAAATCGGACTGGCCATGGAGGAATGATCACTGTTCAAAATTTTCAAAATCTGATTTCGCTCTTAATAATTCAAATCACGATGTCTCACTCAGCTCAACATTCCAAGCAGCGATTCGCCTTGCAGACCTAGTCTAGAATATTAGTGGCAGCCTCTATTGACACATTGTTATATGCGTCCTGGATATCCAAAAAGCATATCAGAGTAGGGCAATTTTCAGTGGAACCAATTTGTACATACGTAACCAACTGAGTTGCATTTAAAATTGCATCTAAACAAGAATGTGCCTTCCTAAAACCGACCATGTTCGGTGAAAAAATATTTTTTCTTTCCGCATACCATTCGCTTGTATAACATTCAATCGAATGTTTTGCATAAACAAGAAATTAGGGATAGAGGCCTAAATTTAAGCTCCGGGGAATTATTATTAAATTTAGGTATAGGGATTACTCCAACTTTTCTCCATTGATGACGGATTATACTGGTATTTAAAACGTTATTGTATATTTTAAGTAAAACTAATTTAGCTTCATTGGGAAGATTACAAATCATGGAGTATGAAATTCCATCCTCGCCTGGTGGCGAGTCCTTTTTCTTAAGACAATTTTGAAGTTCTTGAAAACTAAAATTCCGTCCAAGTCGGTATTACGTGGCACAAATTTAGGCATCATATTTTGTACGTTATTGGGAGTAAGGGAATCTAATAATTGTTTTTGTATATCAGAGGGTCGATAGAATTTTGTCATTCTGAACCCCTTAACCCATTTCATATGGCGCCACATCTCCGAAGGCGAAGTTTCTTGATCAATAGAATCGCAAAACGTTTGGCAATTTTAGACTTTGCTTTATTTATTCATTTCTGAGCTTTTTTTGTTTAAGTATATTTAAATTATCTGGGGTTGGGTAGCGACGAAACTTGGTTAGCGCCAATCGACGTTGAGCTACTATATTTGATAACACAGGGTTCCAGTAGGGTTTTAAGCCAAAATAATAATTTAGCCGTGGGTTTATTACAATATTTTATAAAAGGAATGAATTTGTCTTATTAAGAAAACTACTATTCATCTCTTGTGAGTCATTAATATTATCAGAATTAAAATTATTTACTAATGACTTTCGGTATTCAACCCAATAAGCTTTTTGATAATTTCTTTTTTTTGTTGTATTGAAACTATTTGTAATACTGGTCGAGATTTTAATTACCAAATGGTCACTGCCAAGGTTTTCTTTAAATACTTGCAGATCGAAGTATATAGCAATATCGGACGAGACAAAGGTAATGTCCGGTGAAGTCTGTTGAAGATTACCACTAACCAACTTCATTCGCGTGGCTAACCCATTGTTAAGATATATATAGTAATTATCTAAAGCGGCATCCAATATGTAAGTGCCCCTTGTATTGGTTTTGACAGACCAGTCAGTTTTGATTTTAATAAATCTCCAGCAAAAATAGTAGACTTGCTAAATGTTGAAAAAATACCCTCCCAATCAGACTGATGAGTATGCACAGAAGAAGGTCAATAGATACCTACCACCTGTTCTATATTACTGCAATTTACTAATCTAACGCAAATTATTCGAATTCCGGTATTATTACAAGTTATGGGCACTATATACGACTGTACAGATCTATGCACCATTACCCATTATATGAGTCACTTCTATTATTTTTAAACTATCGCGATTAATATAGAACTTACTTTTGCCGACGTAAATCGCGATAGGTCCCGAGACGTTATAAAAAGTATGAGTCACTTCTATCATACCATTTTCTTTTCGTGTGGAACCCCCCCCCCCCCCGAATCGACTGAATCGACTAAAACCGCACGAAGTCTCGGGTCTTCCGACGCCGGGTGTAAGGTTGCCCATAAAGAATATCCCTCGCACCTCGAACTTCACTCACAATAGCTATGTGTATATTTTCCTGATTAAATAACTCAGCAAATGAAATTAATTTAGGTCTTATACTTTGAGTGTTCCACTGCAAACTCTTTATATCAGCCATTTATAAAACTAAATAATGTATCTATATACTCTCTCATAGAAAACAAATTTACTAAAAATTCACTAAGCTCATCAAAATTATTTTAAAAAACGATACATCTTATCTTGAATTTTATCATTCGACATAAAAACACATTGCAATTTAAAAAACAATTTCTTAAATTCGAATTTATACCTTAATTACTGATACCCTTTCCTGTGTCTTCTCTTTGAGGTTTATTAACGCTTTCTTCTTCTGTATACACCGAAAACACTTGAATGACTTCACTTTTCTTTTTGGTTCGCGATTTATCTTGTACTACTGATTCGTTAGATGTCGTGAGTTCTAATTCCATTGAATCTACCTGCAGTGAGGTCGGTTCTGGACATACCACCATGCCACTCACTATAACACTATAAGTTGCATTATTTCCTACTAGCTTCGTGCTTGATGGCAGATCTATTTGTATTTCTAGATCCATGATTTTTTACTCTTTGTTGCTCGATAACAATTTGAAGTGCTTATCTTTCCGGTACTTGTTTTTCGCTCATAATTATCCTTATAGGTCTTTCTTATAAATAAAAAAGACATTTCTTATCTAATACCAGATGTGCTCCCTTGCAATTCAAACATCTTAAATCTTTTAATCTTTTTTCACATTTTAATCACAATTTTCGTGGTTACTACCGCATTTAGGGCATAATTTATTTTTACTGGGGCAAAACCTAAAAATCTGTCCGTATTGCCAACAACCTGAGCATTGGGTCATGGGAAAAGTATACGCTTTAACACTAAAACGGCAGTCACATTATTATTTCATCATTACATGAAGTGGTAATGTGTTGCTTTTAAAACAAATCCGAATAGATTCGCTGTCTACCTATCTACCCTCCGCGTTTAAGCGTTTTAACCGTTTAATAGAAATAATTTCTATTTCGCGTTGTATTATTTCCTGTTTCCTTATCACACAAATCAATATCAACCCCTTTTACAATGCCATATGAAAATGACATTTCACTAATTTTTTGCCATATCTATAAATTTTTGGCATTCTAACAATTTATTAGCATCTTCTTGACCTTGAAATTGTATCAATACCTTATTAAAACTTTTATATTTATTTCTAGTGATACCAGAAATGTTCTCAGGTTTGAGTAACTTTGCCAAGGCCATTTGTTTTGGCAGACTTTCCATAGATAAAACACTTACTTTGTACATTGTATTCTAGTCTGATTGTTTATCGTTTTTATATTTTCACCTACCCTCTCCTCATTCATAATCTCCGACAATTTACTTCGAATCAACCGCTTTGGTCTCTTTCTCTTCACAGTAATAAAGTCATCTTCTGCGCTGTAATCATCTTCTCTTTCCTTCCTTTTCTCTGTACTTCCTTGCCTAGATTCAATATTTTTTTTCGTCTAACGTCTTGTGAATTGATGACCGTCAATTTCTTGCCAGCACATATTTAGAAATTTCGAGTAACTGGAGTCTTCTCCTTCATTACTATTTTCTTCCATTGTAAACAAAAAACGCAATCACCAATAAAATACACTAATTAATAGGTAATTCGAAGTTACTCTGTACAAGCAAAAAACGCGCGCGTTCTGTACGCGTATCACCAGGTGCGTGCCTCGAGGGGTGTGTGTTGGGTAACCTCCTCGAGTGTCGCTCCGATTCCGATCCCGCTGCAGTCCGGGGGGAACGGAATCGGAGCGGCCGGTACACCCTGGGCGGCGGTCAATGGCTTCCCCTTCACCCCTTCATAGGGTTGGCATTGATCGTCGGCCAATACCCAACGTGGCGGGAACACATCGCTCTCCGTACTCCTCTGCTTTCAGAGGAGACAGGATGAGCGATGCTGTTAGTGGTGAGATGGCCCAGGGTCAGCCGGGGGGCGAGGGAAATGCCCTATGGGTAACCTTACACCCCGGCGTCTGAAGACCCGAGACGGCGTGCGGTTTTAGTCGGTGCAAGCCCGACATAACCGCCCCCGCTGGCCGGCGGGGGGGTATCCGAAGGGATTTCCGCACCATAAAAAAAAAAGGTGCGTGCCTCGATATGTCTTCACAAAAATATAAACATTAATGACGTATAAAGTTATTGTCCGCAGGTATGTTGCGATAGTGAAGCCACTGCAACATAGACTAAGTAGGCGAGTGGCGCGTGCGGCGCTGTTCACCGTTTGGTGCGCTGGCGCATTACTGGCATTACCAAGTCTACTCTACTCAGACACATATAAAAAGCAGTAAGTACTTTTGATTCAAGCATATTTTTGATCGTACATTCTATTTCGTATAATTTAGCAGGTGCTACACACTTGACAGACTCCTATTCTGTTACGGTTATGAAAAGTTTATAAGTTTTATTATTATTATATTTTATTATTTACATTAAACCCGACGTTTCGGTTGCTTTTCAGCAACCGTGGTCACGGGGAGACCAATAAATATGTTAGAACTAGCTGCTCCGCCCGTGTGGAATTTCGATCCAGTTCCCGCTTAACATGGGAACCTATTCCAGGGATAAAAAGTGGCCTATCCTATTCCAGACTAAAATCTATCCCTTTTCTGGCGTGATTGAGTATAAAACATCCATCCATCCATCCAAACTTCCACATTTTATGATATTAATGGGTTTAACAATAGAAAATGAAAAAAAACATGGTTTGAACTATGTTAAACTTGCAAATTGCGGATTTCCACTGCATCAAAATGTTTGAACCAATAGTTTTATATTGACAAAGAATTACATACTTGTGTTACAGTACCTTTTTTAAATTTTTTCCAGCGGAAATCCCTTCGGATACCCCCCCGCCGGCCAGCGGGGGCGGTTATGTCGGGCTTGAACCGACTAAAACCGCACGCCGTCTCGGGTCTTCAGACGCCGGGGTGTAAGGTTGCCCATAGAGCATATCCCTCGCCCCCCGACTGACCCTGGGCTATCTCCGGTTTCGAGATGGCCCCCTCGGGTTTGGGAACCACGGTGTCCCCGTCTTGCCCCGGTTTGGGGGAGGGGCGCTAGTCACCCCACCGTCCCGGCCTGCTTCTGCTGGAGTGACAGGCGGCGTTACCTGCCACTCCCAGGCCTGCGCTCATGGAGGACGGAGGTCGTTAAGCGACCTCCGGCGCCTGAGTAGCCTGCGACGCGCGGCGAGCAAGTTGCGGGCTCGGCGGGCCGGGAGAGTTCTAAATATCTCCCGGGCGCGCTCCGCCATCTCCTTCGCGAGCATTACATGCTCGCAGAAGGTGGTGGCGGCGGCCCACGCGCTCGCGCCCCGCACCATTGCCGCAATCATGCTGCCGAGCCAGAGGACTCCCACCCCGATGGCTGCCACGAGGTCACGCCTCGGCGTCTCCCACGCCGGGCAGTCCGCCAGCGTGTGTAGCCCTGAGTCCTCGCTCGCGTCGCAGTGATGACACTCAGGCGTTGACTCCTTTCTGATCCGATGCAGGTGGTCCCCGAAGCACCCCTCCCCGGAGATCACCTGCGTCAGTCGGTACGAGAGGCTCCCGTGTCGTCTCTCTAGCCAATCCTCCATGATGGGCCTTACAGCCGCTATTGCGGCGTGCCCTGCGCTTGGTCGCCCAAGTCGTTCCTTCCACTCCACCACGATGGCCTGGCGGAGCTGGGACTGCACGGCCTCGATTTCTCGAGGCTCGGGATTCTGTCCCTGCTCCCGCGCCTCTTTACGCCACTGGTGCAGTTGCGAAATGGCTCTCGCCTCCAGGTCCCATGGCGGAGTTCCGGCAAGGAGACTCGTTGCCTCGAAGGAGATCGTGCGGTACCCGCGGATGACCCTGATGGCCATCACTCGCTGCGGAGCGCGCAGCATCCGCAGACTTCTGGTCTTCAGGGCCTCCGTCTATATTGGGCACCCATACAGGGCCATGGACCGCACGATCCCCGCGTAGAGTCTCCTGCAAGAGTCATCGGGCCCCCTCATATTGGGCAACAGCCGAGCCAGAGCGAGAGCTATGCCCTTCAATTTGGGGGCCAGACTTCGGATGTGCTCTCCGAAGTCCCATCGGCCGTCGAGCACGAGCCCCAAATATTTCTTTTGGGGCTTGATGCCGATGCGATTTCCTCCCACAATGAGACTGGATCCCTCGGGTGGCTTGCTCCGAGGCCTATGAAAGAACGGCCTCAAAAGAGTTATGCAGAGCCACCTCGCGACCCAGCTGCCGGATCCGCTCAACGACTTGAGCAACCGCAGTCGTGGCCTTTAGGGTCGCTTCGCGGTACGTCACCCGGCACGCCGTCACGAGCGTGTCGTCCGCGTAGCACGTGACGGCGGCACCGCCTAAGAGCTCACCGCGAAGCACCCAATCGTATCCGATGTTCCACAGGAGCGGCCCCAGGACCGATCCCTGTGGAACACCGCACGACATTTCACGCCGACCGAGACCGGTCACGGTTGGGTAGATGACGGCTCTCTCCGTCAAATACGCCCTGACTATGCGGCGGAGGTAGAGAGGCACTTCATGATACACGAGCGCCTCCCTAATGCAACTCTAGGGCAAGGTGTTGAACGCGTTGGCGATGTCCAGGGACACCGCCAACATCACCTCACCCCAGGCTACTGCATCCTCCGCCAGAGCCCTCACGCGCATGATGGCATCCATGGTGGAGCGCCTCTGGCGGAAGCCATATTGGCCATCCGCCAGGTCCGGCCCCACTCTTGAGAGGTGCTCAACGAGGCACTTCGCAATTACTCTTTCAAAGAGCTTGCACACTTCGTCGAGCAATACTATGGGCCGGTAGGTGGATGGCGAGTCCGCCGAGCGCCCCTCCTTTCGGATGAGGACCAGTTTCCCCGTCTTCCATAATTTCAGAAACTGGCACCGCTCCAAACATGCGCTGAGAAGCCCTCTCAGACGGGGCTCGAGAGCGCCGTCGACTAGTGCTCGACGTCGTCGTCATCCACGTCGGGTGCCATGAGTGACCGAGGCGAAGTCATCTGCGGTGGAACATGTTCCACCGCCCGCGCTGGGAACAGGGAGCCAACAACTCCTCCGAGCAGCTCCGGCTGGAGACACCGGGTTAACGGCGGGGCCTTGGGGCGCAGCTTGCCCCTCACCATCCGGTAGGGCCGCCCCCAAGGGTCCCGCTCCAGCGTCTCCAGCAGCTCGCGGAAGGCGGCCTGTCTGGCCCGCCTTATCTCCTCTCGGAGGGCTCATCTGGCCTCCCTGTATCCCTCGCACAACTCCTCGTCTCGGGCCTCCGCATCTGCGGGGTGGCGACGCCTCCTACGGAATCGGGCCCACCGGCGGTGCGAGATCACGCAGGCCCGTCTATGTGTTACATGTGTACCTGAACATAACTCCGTAAGAACGATGACGTTACTATTAGAGCATCTGGTAACTCATAGCAAATTAAGAAGTCGTGCCCTAATTTATTTGGTAGACAGCGTTTAATAGACAAGATACTTAGGACTTCTAAAATACCATTGAGGAATAATCAACGAAAAACAGTTTGACGAGCGCGTGGCCTTAGCTAAGCGCGCGACCGTAGTAAGATGTCTTATTTTCAAGTAAGAGTCCTGCTCGCTCAGCTCAATTTATTTCAGTCGCATCCTGCACTGAATTCTTAGTATATATTTTACAGACTGGCTCTTAATTTCTGTAGGTCAATCCGTGTGGTCTGCTAACTATCTCAATATACCTCTAGAACACTAAAATACTTTCCGCAGTGTTTGTTCTGTACATAAGTATAATACTTACTAATTTACCCTGTTGTCCTAATAATCAAGATTTTTGATGATGACATATTAGATTTCAGATTGCAAAAGCACAAGGTAGGTCTCGGTATAGGTATTATTATCTAATCCGTCCCAAGGTTTCAAGAAGAAGATTAACCAATGTATATACAGTTACTTAAAATTTAATGAGAATGTACTTTTAATCAGAATCAGTATACATACGGCTTGACCCGTTTGACTCGGTGCAAAGACGGGGGCTGAGGATCATAGATAAGAATATGTACTAAAGTCTGAGGATCGTCGACGATCCCGTGCTTTCTGGCAGTGAGGAACCTCTCAGGGATAGAAGAGATTTTGCCTCTCTGTGCGTGTTCTACCACCTATGTAATGGTATGTGTTCAGAAGAGTCGTTCGATATGATGTCCACGGCCACATTCTGTCATCGCACCGCTCGCCACAGACAGGAAATTCACAGTAAGATATGAAAGAAAACTTCATTCCGCGCACGCTCAAACTGTGGAATAATCTCCCTGCTGTGGCTTTCCCAAGCGACTAATATATGGGGTTCGTGTCTAGAAGGGCATTAGAAGGTTTTTACAGGGTCAGCAGCGCGACGCCCCTGGTGTTGTACACGTCCATAGGCCACGGTAACCGCTTCCCATCAGGTGGGTCGTGTGCTTATCTGTCACCTAAGTGGTATATAAAAAAAACGACGGGTTGCACTCCGGGAGTGCCGGCAGAAATGAAAACTTGAATATTAACGTTGTGCAATTTTGATATTTTGGAATGGTTAGGGAATATTGCACGAATTGCTTTAATTATCAGTATAAAAGTACTATCATTTATGTGGTAACATACAATATTCATTTATTGCGCTATTGTACACAAACACGACAATTTATATTACATTAAAAACTTAACACCTCAGAACTATTACAATTATTTTACATTAAGAAGTTTATCTCTCAGAAAAATCAATTTCCATCCATAATTTCAACGACTTTTTCACCATCATTATTGCCAGAACCATCATCACCAATATATTTATAAAGTACTCACTCATTTTCTTTCACTATTTCTTCGTCACTTTTTTCATTAATAGATGCACTTTGTTTAATTTCCATTTTATATCAATAGATTTATGGCACAAAATAAAATAAATATTAAATACAAAAAGTTATATGATGACAAAAGTGTTTCTTGGGCCTCGGTCGGAATCGATCTCAGTTTTGACGAAGTCAACGACCACTCTTTAGACGAACGTGCCACCAAGGTTGTAAAGTACAGTTTGAAATTAGCGCTTCTATGTTTGTTGTCTTACGTTCAGGTTACGTGTTTACTGACTCGCGTTTAACCTCTTTTAGCCATTGCAAAAAAAGTGCACAACGCCGCTAAAGAAGTTTTCACTTCAAAAACATAATGAGTTGTAGATATATATTTGCAATAAAGTACTTCGTAAAGAAATTAGGTCTAGTAAGAAAGTTTTTTACATCTTATACAAGTAAATACCCTGTCTACCCACGTTGTCGTTGAACTCGTTATCGGAAGATTCAGTAGTAAAAAATTATTGTAACATCTGTCTTCGTCTGTTTTCGTTTACTTTCAATTTACTTTATTCAAGCAAGAAAATAATAAATATAAAAAGAAATAACCTTCACATGATATTAATGAAAGACGTCACACAGTAGACCGATATTCTTAGCAATCCATGGATTCTCCGTGCGGGTGCCGGGTCCATCGCGTTGCTGAGTTGGGAACTCGGGACAGTGCCTGGGACTTGCGACCCAAGTGTAGGTTTAGAAGGGGCCCCTTTTGTTGATGTACATCAACACTCACCTTCACTACCCAAGTTCCCCTCCCTGCCTAACCAAATTTGATACGAACCTACTAGTGCCGCTTTAGACATTCGTCCTAGTAATGAGCTTATTGTAGCTCTCGATAGGCCTAGATCTTTAAGTAGGTTATAGAGAGATTTTGCTGGTATACCTCTCGCTCCCACTTCCACTGCATACAAATTAACCACGTAACCGTTTTTGATTAATTCGTTTGTGAGATCATTTTTTTTTTTTTTTTTTTACGTGCGGAAATCCCTTCGGATACCCCCCCAGCCAGCGGGGGTGGTTATGTCGTGTCTCGACTAAAACCGCACGGTGTCCTCCCCAAGTGTCCGTTGCCGGGCACCCCGGGTAAGCCCTCGAAAGGATAACCCCAGGGTTGCCGGCGGACTTTGGCCGCCACTGCGGCCTCGCCTGGTGGGGTCGGGTTTTATCCCGCTTCGGTGAGTTGGCAGGCGTGTGTAGGGCACACACGACACGCCTCCGCCACGGCCTGCTTCTGTAAGGACGGCGAGTCGGCCAACTGCCGTCCTCAGGCCCCGATCATGGAGGTCGGTAGTCCCGGGCGTAGATGAGTCTGCGGCGTCCTCGCCGCAGACTGCGAAACTCGGGGGGCAGGGTTCTTTCCCGCTCCCTCTCCGCCGTCTCTTTCGCGCGCATTACCTGCTCGCAGAAAGAGGCGGCGGCGTGCCACTTGCTCCCGTCGGAGACCACGGCCCTCACCATGGTCTCCAACGAGAGAACGTCCACGCCCAGGACCGCAACGAGATCCCGGCGTTGACTCGCCCACGCAGGGCACTCCACCAACGTGTGGAGCGCCGTGTCTTCGCCAGGATCCTCGCAGTGCTGGCACTGCGGCGTTGTCTCCCGGTGGATGCGCCACAGATACTTACCGAAACACCCGTGTCCGGTAACCATCTGGCACATCCGGTAGGAGAGGTCCCCATGGTCCCTCTCCAACCACTCCTTCATGATCGGTCTCACCGCCGCAATGGTGGATTCCCCCCACCTTGGGTGCTCAAGTCGCACCCTCCATGTCTCCATGAGTTCCTGGCGGAGCAGGGACCGCTGAGCCCTGATTTCTCGGGGCTCCGGCCTATGGCCCCGCTCCAGCGCCTCCTTGCGCCACTGGTACAGCAGCGCAAGGGCTCTCGCTTCCAGGTCCCATGGAGGGGTCCCAGCTAGGAGACATGCCGCCTCGACGGAGATCGTGCGATACCCCCTGATGACTCTGACGGCCATCGCCTTTAACGGACTGTTAAGAACAGCCACGTTGCGGGCCGCCAGAGTCTCCGCCCATACGGGGGCCCCGTATAGGGCCATGCTTCGCACGATCCCCAGGTACAGTCTCCTAGTGGGGGCGTTGGGTCCCTTAACGTTGGGCATCAGTTTCGGGACCAGACTTCGGAGATGAGGTCCGAAGTCCCATCGGCTATCGAGTACGAGCCCAAGGTACTTCATCGTGGGCTCGATGCCGATGCTTACGCCCCCTACGGTTATGCCGGTTCCCGCAGGTGGCCCCCTACGAGGCCCGTGAAAACACATAGCCTCGGATTTATGGAGAGCCACCTCAAGTCCCAGCCGCCGTATTCGACCCACGACTTGAGCAGCCCCTGCCGTGGCCTTCAGTGCCGCGCTTCGGTACGTTGCTCCCCGCGCCATAACGAGGGTGTCGTCAGCATAGCACACTATGCTGACACCCTCGAGCAACGTACCGCGCAGCACCCAGTCGTATCCGATGTTCCACAGGAGTGGCCCTAGGACCGACCCCTGCGGAACACCGCACGACACTTCTCGCCGCCCTGGCCCTAGCCAGCTCGGGTAAACTATGGCCCTCTCGGATAGGTATGCCTCGACAATGCGGCGGAGGTAAGGAGGCACTCCGTGATACGCGAGCGCCTCCCTAACGCAGCTCCAGGGTAGGGTGTTGAAGGCGTTGGCGATGTCAAGAGACACCGCCACCACCACCCCACTCCGCGAGACTACTTCCTCCGCCAGGCGCCTAACGCGCATGATCGCTTCCACGGTGGAGCGCCCCCGGCGGAAACCGAACTGGTTGTCCGCCAGATCTGGCCCCACGTTCGTGAGATGCTCGACGAGGCGCTCTGCAATAATCCGCTCAAAGAGCTTGCACACCTCGTCGAGCAACACGATCGGCCGGTAACCGGATGGCTGGTCCGCCGGCCGCCCCGCCTTCCGGATAAGGACCAGTTTCCCCGTCTTCCAAGCCTTTGGAAACTGGCCCCTTTCGAGGCATGCGCTAAAGAGCGCCACCAGTCGAGGCCCTAGTTCCTCCAGGGCCAGGACCCATGCTCGGCCTGGAATGCCGTCGGGTCCGGGGGCAGTGCATTTCCGGGCTTTAAGCCGGAGCACTGCTACCCCCAGTTCATACTCCCTGACTTCGGGCACATCGCTCTCGCTATTATCAGCGTCAGGCGCCTGAGGCGGAGCCATACGCGGAGGGACATGCTCCTCCGCTCTCGCAGGGAACAAGGAGCCCAGTATCCCCTCCAGCCGCTCCGGCTGGAGGCTCTGGGTCAGTAGGGGCGCCCTTGGGCGGATTTTGCCCCTGACCGCAAGGTAAGGACGCCCCCATGGGTTCTGCTCCAGAGACTCCAGCAGCTCTTCGCGGGCCCGCCGTTTGGCCTGCTTTATGGCTTCCTGGAGGGTCCTCTTGGCCCCCTTGTACGCCTCATACAGCTCCGCCTCTCGGGCTGCCGCATCGTCTGGGCGGCGACGCCTCCGGCGAAACCTGGTGTACTGGCGGCGAGCGGTCACGCACGCTGCTCGCAGCTGTGCGAGCTCCGCTGACCACCAGTACACCTGTTTCTTTGCCGGGCCGGGCTTAACCCTAGGCATCGCCGCATCACAGATATGCGACATGGCTCTCCTGAACCATTCCGCCTCTGCGTCGACATCGGCAGGCCTGGCCAGTGACGGGATCCAGGCCTGCACTATTGATGCCTCCAGGAGAGCCTCCCGATCCAGGCGTCTGAGCGCCCAACGTGGATCCGGGGGATTCGCGATTGTCGGCGGCAGGTTAGTTGGAGGGGAGACGTTGAACCGAATATACTTATGGTCGGAATCCGTCTCCTCCTCCTCCACCACGCGCCAACCCTGGACGCGGCGGGAGAGAGCAGGGGTCGCGAATGCAACATCCACGACCGAACTGAGCCCCCGCCGCTCCCAGGTGGCGACACTCCCCCGGTTGAGGACCTCTAGACCACGGGTGTTGGCCCAGTCCTCCAGTACTCGCCCCTTGTCATTGGTTTCCCGGGAGCCCCAGGCCTGAGACCAGGAGTTGAAGTCTCCCAGGACCAAGACAGGACGATGACGGCACGCAGCGAGAACCATGTCCAGTTCAGCGAGCCTTAGCTCAAGCTCGTACTGGTCAAGGCTTGGCGAGAAGTAGACGGCCACGACAGCCAAGCCCTCATAGTCCGCCGCGACACAGCCTCTGCACCTTACAATGAGTGCAAGGCGCGAGGTGTCCGCGGCGGACCCCCCGAAGACGGTCGCTACGCCGTCCAGGTCCACCGGGCTTCCGGGGTGGACCCAGTACGGCTCAGCGACCACGACCACATTGATAGACCACTCCACGATGCTCTGGTACAGAAGATCCTGAGCACCGGTGCAGTGGTTTATGTTCGCCTGCAGGATGCGGATTGGTGTGTCCATTAATGGACGTCCATCTCCGCATCCCGCCGCGAATGTGGCCGCTCTTGAGCGGCACCCCCGCTACCCGTTGCGGACGAACGGGGCTTGGGCCTCGAGGCGGCGCAGGCTCTGCTGTCCGCCCGGTGCTCCGCCGCTTTGCCCTCCGCTACGCATTTGTAGCAGCGTGGCGGAGCAGCACAAGCACTGGCCTTGTGCCCGGGCTGACTGCAGCGGAAGCACCGATCCCCCACGGTGTCTCCCGCTGTGCACTGCACTCCCACATGCCCCACGGCCAGGCACCTGAAGCACCTGGTCTCGCGGGGCTGCAGGAGTTGCACCCGCGCCTTTAGGAAGCCCCCAACGAGGAGGCTCCGTTCGTCCGCAATTTTCTGCGCCGCTGCGACGGGGCAGTTGACGACTGCCGTGCCGTGACCGGTGGAGCTGAAGCGGATTTCTCCAGCTCTCACCTGATCACGGGGGCAGCCGCCCGCCTCCACGACGGCGGAGATGACTTCCTCCGTCGTGGCCGCGTCATCCAGACCCGAAATGCGCAAACCTGCGCATTTGTTGGGTCTGGTGACGCGGACGGCTTCGGAATCCAGCGACTCCCTCAGCTTGGCCGCTAGGGCGTCGGCTTTGGGGCCGCTGGTGGCGCCGGAGACCTCGAGGAGGCGAGCTCCGGTGCGAGTTGTTTTGCACCGGAGCCCCCCCTCAATCTCGAGGGCCTTGAGGTCCACTGATTGACACTTGATTCTTCCCCTTCCCTTGTGGCGTTGGGGCCACTGGGGCGGCGGGGCCGGGCTTACCACTGACAGCAGCCGCGAAAGACGCCGTCCGTGCCAGAGGGGGACGGTAAGCCCGGTCCTCCAAAACGCCGAGTCGCCTCTCGATGGCCGCCTAGAGCTGCACCACACTAGGCGCAGGCTCAGGCGGCGGATTGGGCGCCGGCCTAGGCGCTGTTTTCGGCGCCGGCTTAGGTGCCGACTTTGGCGCCGGCTTTGGCGCCGACGTAGGCGCCCCCCCTGACGGCGCAAGAGCCCTAGGGTGGTCCACCACCTCCTGGGCTCTTGGGGCCTTTTGGGCCTCCGGGGATCCCCTGATCATCTGGGTCAGTTGACTGACCTCCTCCCGGAGGACCCGCTTTTGCTCCAAGGAGTTGGCGAGCTCAGCTTCCAGGCTTGTGACCCGGGCCCTGAGCTTCGCCTCCTCCTCGGAGACGCTCCTACCAAGTACCTCCTCCAGCGCCGTCCTGGCGACGGCGACGTTTTCCGCCACCGTCTTCTTCTTGCCCGACACATTTTTGGACCCTTTTAAGGTGTCCGTTATGCGGGCAAGTGCTGCGAGGAGTTCCCTCGCCGCGGGTTTGTGAGATCATAGTATTTATTTTTCTTTATTGTGTGGTCCTTCGGTATATTAGTTTCCCACGGTACCGTAAGTTCCACAAGAACCACATGTTTTAACCTCTTAGAATATAGGAATATGTCAGGTCTAGATGACGAAACCCCAACATCCTCCGGAATTTTATAGTGCTTTTCATACGTGTCGATTAGGAGAGTCCAATCTGGGGCAGTATCTAAGATTGAAAAAGGTTTGTTCCTGGATGTTATGGATGAACCTTCAGACACAAAGTTGATATGACGTCTGATAGTAGTCAATCCTTTTTGGGCTCTAGCTACTGCCAGACTCATTGCTTCACGTATGATGATAAGCACCTTATCGTGGCGGCGTGAGTAATGGCCTCTATCGAGAAGCACCCTACATCCTACTAATATGTGTCTAGCCGTCCCTATTGCCTCACCACAAGTATAACATTGTTTTTCTATGGCCTTCCCCCACCTTACCAGATTACTCTGGTCTGGGAGGGTCATCTGAAAGGCGTTAAGATAGAATTTTAACAGGGCCGGCGACCAGTCATAGATCAAGGTGCGCCACTTTAAGGCCATCGGTATGCAGAACTCTCCCATTATCAACCATTCATTTTGGATTTCCAAATTCATCGCGTGCACTCGATATTTATCATTTTCGTCTTGTTTTAGAAAGGACTTAAGTATATCCTGGTCCCTTTCTGGCTCTCGTACTCCCAACCCTACTCTGTTCGACTGGGCCCCTATCATAAATCGTTTATGGAATAGGAGTCTAGTTTCAAGCTCGGACGCGTTATTATCTTTTGGGAGTGCCCTGATTGTGACATCTTGGGATTAACCTAAGATGTGGGCTTTGGTAACTCTAAGGTGTTTATAGAGCTCCGATGGTTTCTTAAGTTTCATCCCAAAATTATTTTGATCCCTAAATAGAGCAGAGGAATCAGCAGAGTGCGCTAGTCCAAGCCACGATTTTAGCGATTTTATGACAGTTGCATCTATTTTCGCCAGTAAGGTTTTACCGAATTCATACACCAGAAAAGGCCAAGTCAGACGTGATGTTAAGTAGTTGTCATATATCCAAGCTTTTTTGATATTGTTTAGTGGTAGCTGATCTATCTTATTTAGGTCATTTATAAACGTATCGACAACTTCATCTAAGGATGGTGTGCGTCCTTTATAGTCTATCTTTCTGCCATGAAATTTAAATGGCACCGATTCAGCGACTATGGAAACTGGTTTACCCCCAATGAAGAGTCCCGGGTCGTAGGAGGTAAATTTGGCGTCCCGTCTACCCAGACACAGACAGTGACACTTACTGGGCTTCGTCCTCAGTCCATTTGTCCACGAACAGAACTCATCGACTTCCTTTAATAGTTCCTGACATTGTTTTGGATTACGCGTCAGTATTGCGAGATCGTCCGCAAAAGCTAAGATGGACTCTGAGTATATGTTATTTACTTTAAACCGATAACCCCATTTCTTTTCGTGACGTATTAACTTGATAACTAAGATATTAATTACTATGTTAAATGCTATTGGTGACAAGCAGCATCCGTGAAACAGTCCCACATTATACCGTAATGGTCCTGTGTGTACTTCTTGGAAGCTTATAGCAAATTTTAGCTGCGAGTAATACGACTCGATTATATTGTTACTTTACTAAAATTGAAGTGTCGATACATTTTATCTACGTAAGTTAATGATGACGATCAATTGAAAATACAATAAATAATAATTATTCGTTCACCTCGCATGCGATTTATTAATTATCGAAATAAAGTATTTTAAACGGATTCTGTCGCGATTTATTTGGCGTTATTTTATTATTTACACTGAGCTTGACGTTTTGGTTACTGTTCAGCAGTCTTGGTCTCGGAGAAACTAAAGATGGTGGTAATGACATAGTTTGAAGTGTAAGTTATCTAATAATACCCGAACAATGTTGAACTGTTGGTGTTACTATATACGCAGAATGAGCTCACAGTGTCACAAGTCTCGTTGTATTTTGCTTTTTCTTGGGTTTAAAGTTTTCATTTATACGGTACTAAGCTTCCGCTACTGGATCCTGATCTACACCTATTTAGTCCCCTAACTTATGAATTTTGATACACGTGTTTTATTATGTTTTGGTTAAGGGCTTTTCATCCATCAATTACGACTTATTTCAAAAGGTCGAAATGTTACCATAATCCAATACAAAGAAATTTTTATACGTTGCTTTATAATAAGTTCAGTTTTAACAGAAATACATTGTAAACGAAAACCTCCTAGATATGTTCGATTCACTCCCGAACATATTTTCTGGTCCCGATCGAAAGAACGAAATCCAAAATTACTTCATGGTACCTAAATGGCACTTCTTTCGTTCGTATTTTGGGCGGGCCCGCAATTGCGGATCTTAGATTATTGAGTTGCGGATGTACGTTTCATGTTATTTCAATTTGTATATGACGAAAACAACACCTACAAGGTGCACGCAATGAACCTAGAAATGCAAAACGAATGGTTGACCCTAGGTGAATTTTGTATTCCCATAGCCTTAAAATGGCGTACCATAATATACGACTGGTCACCGGCCTTACTTAAATTTTACCTAAATGCATTCCAGTTGACTCTCCCCGACCAAAGCAATCTGGTCAGATGGGGAAAAGCCACAGATAAAACATGTAACTCATGTGGTGAAGCAACTGGTACGGCTAGGCACCTACTAGTGGGTTGTAAAACGCTATTAGACCGGGGTCATTATTCGCGCCGTCATGATAAGGTATTAGAAATCATACGTGAGGCTGTAAGTTTGGCGGTAGCTAGAGCGAAAAAAGGATTAACCACAAACCAAAGAAATGACATTGCGTTTGTAAAGGAAGGCTGCTCAAAGAAATCACCTCAAAAGCCATATTCAATTTTGATAGCTGCCGTTGACTGGACAATACTCGTAGACACGTATGAGAAGCACTATAGGATACCGGAGGATGTCTGTGCCTCATCATCCAGACCCGATATATTCCTTTTTTCACGATCGCATAAGCGTGCAGTGCTTGTAGAACTCACAGTACCGTGGGAAACTAATATACCTAAAGACCACGCTATAAAGACAAACAAATACTTTGATTTGACTAACGAGTTAACCAAAAACGGCTACGTGGTTAAACTCTATGCCGTAGAAGTAGGAGCCAGGGGAATTCCAGCTAAATCCCTGTACAACTTACTTAAAGACCTCGGATTGCCAAGAGCTTCAGTAAGCTCTTTATTAAAACGTATATCAAAAGCGGCATTGTTAGGATCTTACCAAATTTGGATAGGTAGGGGGGGGAACACTACTGACGGTGGAGGTGAGCGCTGATGCATCACAAGGTGGCCACCCTAAACCTACATCTGGGTCGCAAGTCCCAGTCGCCGTCATGGTGTTCCTCTCTGTACCACGCTATGGACCCGGCGACCGCACGGTGAATCCATGGAGTGCTGAGAATCGGATCTCCGGCAATTTAGGTTCCTGGAAAATTTTTGTTTACCTATTACTTATGTGTTCTGTTATTTTTTTTGGTGTAGTGTTGACTGATCAAAATAAATAGTAAGGTATATTTCCATAAAAAATATTTGTACCATTTTAGAATTAAAACACATTGTGTTTATGTGAACTTCTTCTTTGCCATTCTTTTGTTATAAAATATAGCATGTGCTACAACGAGGAGGTTTACATAAAATTACTGAAGCGACGTTTACGTAAGCTTTAAGCAAATTGCTCTCAGATAGCAGAGTATAAAGAACGAGGTACACGAGAAAATCATAACATAACATAACATAACTTCACCCCTTATCTCCGAAGGGTTAGGCAGAGGTGTATTACACACCCACGATTCGCCGGTTATGTTAAGGTCCCAATGTAATAGGGGGCGAGCCTATTGCCATCTACCGGGCACATTATTAAGCGAGCGATAATTAACATTTATTAATGCACACATAACTACGAAAAGTCAGAGGTGTGTGCCCGGGCGACTGGGGATCGAAATCGAGACCTCGTCTCAGCAGTCCGTTACGTACGCCACTAGGCCATCGCCGCTTAAAATCTACGGGTTGTGTAATACACAAATACGAAGTATAAGCTATCTATTGGTTATACCTCGATTTCCATTGTTGAGTATAATATGAGCGCCACGCGAGTTTACGGAATAAGCGCACGCATCGTCTAGCTATTTCGTTATCACGTAAAGTTTTACAAGTACCCACATTTCTTTTTATGAAAATGTTTATTGATAATGGATTACGGGACGCATAACGGTGATTTTGTCTAGTGCGGCATGAAAACATGAATAGAAGTGGGCAACAAGTTTTTTTGAGTACAATGGAGTAGGTAATGTTACACAGAATGAGATACACCGAATTACAGAGAAACTAGTTAGAAAAGATAGTGAGGAAATTATTCAACAGGAGGGGGGATTTATAACTTCCTAGATTTTTCCCGCGGCTTCACCCGCTTGGAATTCTGTTCCCGTTACCGCTTCCCATGGGAACCTATTCCAGGGATAAGCCTATGTGTTATTTCCAACTATATTCTATCCCTGTACCAAATTTCAGCCAGATTCGTTTAGCCGTTTTTGTTGCGTGAAAGAGTGACAAACATCCATACATCCTCACAAATTTTCGCGTTTATAATATTAATAGGATAGAAGGTAGAAAAAAAAATTACAAGACGAATATTTAGGCAATCTGATGATAGCAGAGTGAAGAGTGTGGGTAAAAGAAATCTACAACCGCCAATTAATATTGTTTGTACTACGGGTAAGGATGTATTTTTTTTTACGTGTGGAAATCCCCACTGGCTTCACCCCACCGATCTGGTGGGTATGTCAGAATCGAACTGACTAAAACCAACGGTGTCGTTCGAAGTTCCCAAGCGTCCATTGCCTGGCACCCCGGGTACGCCATCAAAAGGATAACCCTGGGGCCATCCCATCTCAGCGGACTTCGGCCGCCATCGCAGCCTCACCTTTGGGGTTGGATTTGATCCCGCGTTGGTGAGTTGGCAGGCGTGTGTAGGACATACACGACACGACTCTATCTTGGCCTATTTCTGTAAGGACGGCCAGTCAGCGGACTGCCGTCCTCAGGCCCCGATCATGGAGGTCGGTAGTCCTGGACCCAGACAAGTCTGCGGCGCCCTCGCCGCAGACTGCGGAACTCGGGGGGCAAGGTTCTCTCCCGCTCCCTCTCCGCCACCTCTTTCGCGCGCATTACCTGCTTGCAGAAAGAGGCGGCGGCGTGCCACTTGCTCCCGTCGGAGACCATGGCTCTCAACATGGTCTCCAGTGAGAAAACGTCAACGCCCAGAACCGCAACGAGATGTCGTCATTGACTCGCCCACGCTGGGCACTCAACCAATGTGTGTTGCACCATGTCTTCGCCGGGATCCTCGCAGGGCTGGCACTGCGGCGTTGTCTCCCGGTGGATGCGCCACAGATACTTACTGAAGCACCCTTGTCGTGTAAACATCTGTGACATCCGGTAGGAGAGGTCACCGCAGTGCCTTTTCAACCACTCCTCCATGACCGGCCTCACCGCCGCAATGTTGAGTTCTCCCCACCTCGGTTTATCAAGTCGCCCCTTCCATGTCTCTATTAGTTCCTGGTGGAGCTGGGATGGCTGGGCCTCGATTTTCGGGGTCCCGGCCTATGGCCCTGCTCCAGAGCTTCCTTACGCCATTGTTACAACGACGTAATTGCCCTCACTTCCAGGTCCCATGGAGGCGTACCGGCAAGGAAACTCGCTGCCTCAAAGGAGAACGTGTGGTATCCCCTTATAAACCTGACGGCTAGCAAATTGTTAAGACCAGAAAATATCCTAATTATTAGAAAAAATCAGTACACAAATGCATGCATACATAAAGAAAACGCAAAAAAAAGTTGGTTGAGTGTCAAAAGATTCATACACTGGGTTATAGATGTCAGTTTGTAGGTGAAGTTAATTTATCTTATTGAGTTGTTAAACAAATAGATCTAGAAATAAACTTGAAGAAATTCAACAGAGTTGCTGTTGTTGTTGCAAGAAAACAAGGGTTTGTTGGTAGATAAATCTTTTAAAGTTCTCTACCAACCTCTTTGGCGTAGTTAAGTTCTCCTTTGTACAAAATTTATTTTACTTGTAATACATTTATATATTTTCTCTTTTTTGTGTCTAATAAAGAATTAAGAATTAGTAACAGAGTCTAGAATGCGATTATGATATTATCTCCGTGAGAAGATAAAAACGGCTAAATATTTCAAGTATTGTCTTGAAATACTTAGCCGTTTACAACGAAAAAGTGCGTCTGTGTTTTAAAAGTTCTACTTTACTCCCATAGGTATCTATGCATGGTTGCAGGTTCAAGGTAGTAGACTATAATATGTTCCCGGTGACTTAATGCTCTGGATGCTTGTGTTTTGGACATCTGGTAAAGACATGTCCTTCAAAAATAATACGCTACCCGAAATGTGGGGAGAATCATAGTAATTACGAGATTACCGACTTCAATTGTATAAATTGTTAAGCTCCATACATGGCATCAGAAAAGTCCTGCCCCGATCTTTGTTAATGAAAAGAAAATAAGGCATATTACGTGCAATAAGAAGTACACGACCAAAAAAGCCCTTTCCACATATTTAAAGAGACAAAAAGCTCATAGCAGACAGCATTATACGGTTGAAAATATATATTAGTACAAGCAATAATATAAGAAGCGAAGAACATCGTACAAGGACGTGTTGCTGGCTAATTTAGAATTAGAGTTATCTATGGGCAAATCTGAATATTATCTCTCTTATTAATAAACATAGAGTAAGGTATGATTAACTTAACGCCCAGTATTAAGTTAAGAGTAGGCCATTTTGTTATTAATAAACGCGGCGTAAGGAACGAGTAAGCTAATCCGACTCTACTCTTGGCGTAAAAGTTAAACCTGGGGGCTACCTAGTATAACGACAGAGTAAGTGTGGAGTTGAACATATTGTTGTAATAGACAGCCATTTTATTTTTCACAACTGAGTCGAATCGATCTTCAATAAACGTGGTAATTATTATAGTTAATAAACATACTGTTAAGTATATATATTTTTATCAAGAGAAAAAATGGAAATGGACTATTACGCCGCAGATATAATGTTAATGGAAAAAATTAGCGAAATAGAAAATAACGCTCCAATAATGAGAAGTATAAAATTTTACAAAACCCGCTACAATCCACAGGAAGAACTAGACGAAGAGGCATTTAGGTACAAAGACCCGAGGGCACGCCGCAATAGCGGCGGTAAGGCCCATCATGGAGGATTGGCTGGAGAGGCGACACGGAAGCCTCTCGTACCGACTGACGCAGGTGATCTCCGGGAAGGGGTGCTTCGGGGACCACCTGCATCGGATCAGGAAGGAGCCAACGCCTGAGTGTCATCACTGCGACGCGAGCGAGGACTCAGGGCTGCACACGCTGACGGACTGCCCGGCGTGGGAGGCGCCGAGGCGTGACCTCGTGACAGCCATCGGGGTGGGAGTCCTCTCGCTCGGCAGCATGATTGCGGCAATGGTGCGAAGCGCGAGCGCGTGGGCCGCCGCCACCTCCTTCTGCGAGCATGTAATGCTCGCGAAGGAGATGGCGGAGCGCGCCCGGGATTTAGAACTCTCCCGGACCGCCGAGCCCGCAACTTGCTCGCCGCGCGTCGCAGGCGACTCAGGCGCCGGAGGTCGCTTAACGACCTCCATCCTCCATGAGCGCAGGCCTGGGGGTGGCGGGTGAGGCCACCTGTCACCCCAGCAGAAGCAGGCCGGGACGGTGGGGCGACTAGCGCCCCTCCCCCAAACCGGGGCAAGACGGGGACACCGTGGTTCCCAAACCCGAGGGGGCCATCTCGAAACCGGAGATGGCCCAGGGTCAGTCGGGGTGCGAGGGATATGCTCTATGGGCAACCTTACACCCCGGCGTCTGTAGACTAGAGACAGCGTGCGGTTTTAGTCGGTTCAAGCCCGACATAACCACCCCCGCTGGCACGCGGGGGGTTATCCGAAGGGATTTCCGCACGATAAAAAAAAAAAGGTACAAAGACCCGAGACGGCGTGCGGTTTTAGTCGGTGCAAGCCTGACATAACCGCCCCCGCTGGCCGGCGGGGGGGTATCCGAAGGGATTTCCGCATGAAAAAAAAAAGGTACAAATATAGGTTTTCCAGTTCTACTGCCATTTTTATCATAGATATGATTTAAAAAAAAAAAAAAACAAAAAAAAAACAATCGACATCAAACAAGTAAATTCAAAGAATTGAAAGACAGCTAGAATTGTCAACATAGATTATTGTCAAACTCAAAAAGAAGCCTAAATACTGTCAAATTGACGTTTGAATCGTTCATAGTTCGTTCTTTTTTACTTTTAAAATGTTAGAGTTGCCATTGCTATCACGTTAATCTATGCGTAAGGAATGCATTGTTAATTTATGCTTACGCCATGTTTATTAATAACGTTGTTAATCCGAAGCTACTCTACGGCTAGTCTGGAATTAACTACTCTTAGTTTAAACTTGGACTAAGATAGTAGTAAGTGTTTTTTATTAATAAGAGTGTATGTGTTTTGTAGGGGGTTTCAATAACAAATGCAACTCCTTATAAATAATTGTGAACTTGATATAGTACAGACTTACAAATATCTGAATGTTTGATTAGAAAAACCACTGTGGCGGGTAAACACATCAATGAAGTCGATGAAGCTCGTCAACTTACTTACTGCTTCTTCCCGGGGTGTTCATCAAGTTCATTTACGCAGATTATATATTGCACTTATTAGAAGTAGGTTAGACTATGGAAACTTTTTATACGATAATAGTGCGAACTCAAATATACACAAGTTGGTTAAAGTACAAAATCAAGCTTTGAGGGTTGCGAGGGATTTTATAAGAACTACTCTAATCCACATGATGGCATGCGAGCTTTGTGTACCTCCACTGGATTCCTCCGCTGGCTAGCTGTTAAATATTGTTTAAAGGCGCGTTCATTAACTGACTTACTATGATCCTTTAAAACCAGAAAATGGGGTATGTAGTTGTTTTAAAGTAAGTAACCCCATTTCAATCATGACTTTGGAACTCGTTGCAATTTCGGAAGCACTCTATTGGCAATGTATTGGCAACATAAAAACAGTAATCTGCGTAGACAGTAAAAGCGCATTTCGACATATAGCTCGATGTGCCTGGTTACAGAGGCACAGCGATAGGTTATGCAGTACTGTCACAAACACTAAACTTAAAGAATAGTGGGTTCGATCTGAAGTTGCAGTGGGTTCCCTCACATGTAGGTAGGTATAAAAGGTAAAGAGGAGGCTGCCGTTTAACAATATTTGGAATTATTGGGGGGAAACAGATAAGCATAGAAATTAATTATATGGAATTATTACATTAATATAAAAATAAATGCCCACGCTGTGAAATATGAATTTGTATAAAAGTCCTGTGAATAAATAATGAAAAGAGAAAAAAAAAGTAAATTATACGTATGTATTGTTTCAGATACGTAAATGGCGAAAGAGAAATATGTTTCATCAAATGGCCGGACGGCAGCAGCTACCCTTCGTCTAAACCAGATTACTAGTAAGTATTCATTCAGTAATCTTAACAACAGCTAGTTTGGTATAAATCGAGGGTAGTTTTAATTTAATAATTAATCAAACTTAGGTCTGTTTTCAGCATGAACTCTTGACACGTGTACACAGCAGGTAATGAGACTGTGGTCTCGGCATCTCCTCAACAAAATAATAGTTGTTATATAATATTATGCGCGATTAGCTTGTAGATCGTTTTAAATGTCGTATCAGCGTTGCAGTTTGCAATCCGCACTATTCTACATAATACTTACAGAAGTTTATGCGAAATTTAAGTAATGTAATCCGATGAAAGTCTCTCCCTTCTCTCAAAAATAAATCCTTCTTTATCGCGGACAAATGAATACCTGTCACTAACCCAGAAGACATCACTAATAACTTCAAGCAGGAAGGTTAACACAACCTCAGTGGCTAGCACATAACCGTGTTACGTGAGTTGACACTTCAACGTCTAACTCTCATTACTAGCTACTATTATAGCGATCTGCTATTGGCCTGGTACACCAGCAGCGTCTATGAAAATATTCGACAATGCCGCCTAAACGTACACCTCCAGCACCAAAGTCGGTTGCTTCTGAAACGGATTCTGAAGGTGTTGGTGGCAGTACTTCCGATTTACAATCTACGGATGAAAAAGCTAATACAAATTTAAGCTCGGGGCGCTTGAAGAGGAAGCGAGAAAGCGAATTAAGTGGTTTTATGCAACAAGTTCAGGAATTGTTCTCTAAATTTTCTTTAGATCAAAAAGCGAGATTATATAATCTGGAGTCGACTTTAACTGAAATAAAATTACAAAATGAAATTATAAATTCTTCAATGTGAACGCTATCTGATAAATACGATGAGTTATAAAAGGAATTGGAATCATTTCGGCGCCAACGTAAAGAACAAGTGTCCTACATAAAATTACTAGAAAACAAACTGGAAAACGTCGAAGGACAGTCTTGCGCGATCAAATTGGAAATCAGGAATATACCAAAAATGCAAAACGAAACTAAACATGTACTTTGTGAGGCTGTGAAAAAAATGGGCAACACTTTAAATCTGGACTTATGGCATACAACTCTGGGGTACAGCCAGTAATAGTAACATAGAGATATTGGAAAGATTTCAAACAAAAACACTCAGGGCTATCTTTAACATCCCCCAATACATCAGTAACAAGATCATATACCTCGATATAAAACTACCAACTGTGAAACAGGAGATAGCAAAATACAGTGACGCCTACCAGGAAAGACTATTAAAGCATAAGAATGAGCTTGCCGTCAGACTGAGTGGAGTCCAAGGTCTCCAATATCGAAGACTAAAGAGACATAGTGTACCAACTCTTCAGGATAGATTCGTCAGGATGGAATGAGACACTCAGCTGAGAAGTATCTCTCCAAGCTAAAAGCCATCACCAGATTAAAATATCAGCCAAAACAGTGGCTTATTGTTGTGTGCAACCGATCGCCGTGGAGCAGAGATAGACAAAAAAAAAACTTTAAATCTGTAACTCCAAAGTACTGACATCCAAGATGTTAATAGACCATTTTCAAAAAATGATGTAGTCAAGCCAATCGTCGTTGAATTTACCTCGGTCTTGACAAAGGATACTTTAATAAAGAATCTCAAGAAATTTACTTCACATGAAAAAACAGACAAATTAATCTCTAGTCTTTTTGGCGTGCCTGGCCTCCAAAAACCTATCTATATTTCGGAAAGTTTAACCGCAAAAGGAAGGCGACTATTTTTCCTGGCAAGGGACTGCGCTAATACACACGAGTATTCCTACTGCTGGACGTCCTATGGTAAAATGTTCCTTCGTAGAAAAGAAGGCATGCCACGCATTCGCATTCAGGAAGAGGCTGATCTTGCTAAGATGAAGATGAATACGGCCTGACTAGATGTTAAAAAAAATATTTCATTATTCGTCACATCAATATCTTTTATTTTGATTTGTACTTTAAGCCTCATGCATGTTAGTAAATATATTAAGCTATCATATATTATTCTAATTAAGATCATAAAGATTATTGTTAAGCATTCAGAAAAATCTACAGTACATTATTCACAAACTCTACAAATTACTCAAATCTATAAGTGACTAAGTCGCTATCTGATACTCGGGACAGAACATGAAATAATTTCTAGATATAGTAATATTAAACAATCTCCTAAACATGTATTATGCTATTGTTATGATGTTGTCTTAAGTTCAGCCAAAATCGAATCGAGTTTATTTTACATGATCATGAGCAATATACCATTTCCTTAAATGGATGAAGTACCCTTAGATATAAATCAGATGTCAGTCTCTGAGTCATTGGTTTGTGGTGTTGAAGACTGCCAAAACATAATAACCCAACCTACGAATTGCGTCACTGTCATTACACAGAATATATGTGGTCTCTGTATGTGTGGACCTGGTTGCTGTGTTGAGTAGGCTAAATTTGAGTGTGATATTATCATCCTGACCGAATGCCATTTATCTTCGTGTCCATTCTTACCGATTATGTATGGATATAGATCATATGCATCTAAGGATTCTCTCGTTTTGCAAAATGTCGGTGTGACCATCTACTCTAAAACTAATCTAAATGTTATAATCATAATCATAATATTGTTATTTTGTGGATCATAGGTTAGTTATCAAGGTCTTACAATATATGTTATGTGCGCTATGTCCTACCACATGTGTGGTGTACAAAATAACATGCATCAAATTTAAATATATTTCACAATCATGTTGCACAGTCGAAATATTCAATTAATAGTAAGTATAAATAAAATAAAAATCAATCAACTACAAACAAACAACTAAACGATTAGTTTTAAGTCTAGTATGTCAGAATATACATATCAATTTTCACATTTAAATAATTAATATAAGGAAATTCGAATAAAATAGTATTTGTCAATCAATATAATATATCAATCAATATTAAATGTCAACCAACATTATATAGATGTTAATTAATATTATTATCATTTATAAAATCCACAATCGAGTAATACGTCTTATTCACCAAAAATACTGATAGTTTTTTTTTTTAATATATTTATATTTGGCTCTAGTCTAATGGATTTTGGCAGTTTGTTATATATTTTTTGGTGCCATAGCAAAGATGCTGTTATGATGTAGTGCCATTCTGCTGGCAACTAGTTGCAGTTTATCTGCTCGACGTGCACTACTAACTGCTTCAAACTTTTCCATATTTCGTTTAACAAACATTGCTGTTTCATAGATGTATAGGCTTGGGATTGTAAGTATTGTAAGTTTCTTAAAAAACGGTACACAACTATCCGTTCTACGCAAATTGCACATTGCTCGTAAACATCGTTTTTGCGCTATGAAAACATTTTCTTTTCCAGTTGCATTACCCCAAAATATAATTCCATACCTTAAAATTGAGGAAATAATACCGTGATAGGCTGTAATCAAAGTGGCTTCATTAACTGTTTTCCTAAGCATGTACAAATTATAAGCGTATTGATGTAATTTACTGAACACACTCTGATTATTATAGAAGCACCCCACTGTCCGGCATCAAATTGCCTCATAATAAAAATTGGCAAGGAAACTGCTATAGTGGCAGTGTATAGATCAAAACCATAGACAACTTCCTGCAAACTCTAAACAATATTTTACAGGATCTGTCTACAATCAAGAATATCAAGAACATCATTGGCGACATCAATATAAATATCTGTTCTGATACATTTTTTAAGGCACAATCAGAATATTTAAATCTTTGCTCCTATCATGGTCTCTTACCATCGCATACTCTGCCTACAAGACATGTCAAGACATGTCTTGATCATGTAATATTAAAAACTAGAACAAGCTCTCACCTTAGTAATACAATCTATAATCACGGATGACCAGGCTGACTGCTGTGTCTTAAATATAAACCTTGCCACCTTAGTGGCATAAAAATAAAATTAAAAAAAGAACCTATGCGTCCTAAATCCTAAAAACTCACGCTCTGTAGAATGGGATTCCATCTCTAATTACCTTCTAAAAAAAAGACACTCTAGTTCCAATGCTAACATATATTTTTAACCTTTGCTTGCACGAGAGTATTTCACCCACAGTGTTAAAAAAAATAATCAACTCCCAGAAAAGCTGTTAGGCTTCAGAACAGGAAAATCAACTATTTTAGTGATGCGGTCCACGAACTTACTAATTATTTAGTAAAGAATATTCACGAGGGTAAGAGAACAATAGGCTTATTTTTGGAGCTTGCCAAGGCCTTTGACACGGTCTCTGTGCCACTGCTGATTAATAAACATGACAGGATGGGTATTCGTGGAAATCAGTTAAAATTAATTAAAGATTACCTCTTTAATCGCTACCAGTGCACCAAAATTGATAATGTTATTAGTGATGACTAACCTGTCACATATGGTGTCCCGCAGGGCAGTATACAGGGGCCAACTCTATTTCTGATATATTGAAATGATGTTTGTGGCCTTACCTTATCGACGGAAAAATTATTTCCTATGCCGATGATACAGTTCTCTTGTTTTCTGCCGAAAACTGGGAGGATGCTTATAAAATTGCCCAGGCGGGTTTTAATACCGTTTGCCACTGGTTACAGGATAATAAACTAAAGAAAAAACTGTCTACATACCTTTTTCAATGCGTAATAATATCTCACTAGCTCTGTCATGCTTTCTGCTTGCTCATGTCTGCTCACCATGAAATATGCCGATGAACTTCTCTCACTTCTACTAAGGTAATTAAGTATTTGGGCATTATGATTGATAATAATCTTTCTTTTCAAGACCATATAAACTTGATTACTACGCGTTTAAGACGGCTAATTTATGTATTTAAAAATTTAAGAGATTTAGCAGTTTCCAAATTCATTAAAGAGGTTTATTTGGCACTCGTGCAATCGATAGTGGGGTATTGCATTACGGTGTGAGCAGGGGCACCAAAATCAAATACTAAACCACTTGAGGTAGCTCAAAGAGCTATTCTCAAAGTAAGCACTTTTCGACCTTACTTTTTTCCTACCTGTCTACTATTTCAGCAGTGCGAAGTCCTTTCAGTTCGTCAATTGTTCATATTCTATCACTATAATGAAACAACACCCAAGCTTCACTTTTGATAAATGCGCCTTGAACACCAAGCGACGCGGAGACATAGTTTTTTCAAATAGGCCTACATTTAAACACCAATTTGCAAATAAGTATTTTCCCTTCCTAGGCCCATATCTATATAATAAAGTTAGTAAAATTATTGACATCTTCATCATCATCATCATCAACCTATTCTAGTCCACTGCTGGACATAGGTCTCCCCTAATAAATTATTGACATACAAAGTTTAAATTCTAGAGAATGTAAGATGAAACTATTTGAATTTATTATTAAACTCAATTATGAAGAAACCGAAAAATTACCAGATGTACCAAAATAAACTCACTCAACCTCCTACATACACAAACATACCACACACGAGGAGGCTGACACTACACTACACAATACCGTTATGTGTTATTAACTAAAAATGTACATACATACATACATACATAACTTCACGCCTGTATCCCCGAAGAGGTAGGCAGAGGTATATTACACCCACGTTTCACCAGTTATGTTTTAGGTCCCAATGTAACAGGGAGCGAGCCTATTGCCATCTACCGGGCACATTTCTAAGCGAGCGATAATCAACATTTTTAATACACACATAACTTCGAAAAGTCAGAGGTGTGTGTCCGGGGCGACTGGGGATCGAACTCGAGACCTCGTCTCGGCTGTCTGTTACGTACACCACTGGGCTATCGCCGCTTGACCTAAAAATGTTCTATGTAAGAATATCATTATTTACTTTTGTATGTAATAAAACCTATATGACTGATGATTAAATTAAAAAAATAGATAACTAAACTGTCTGATTTAGCTAATAATTGTAAGGATTCTTTTTTTTTGTATTTATATCTTAAATTCATGAATTTCTTGACATATTTTTAGCTTTACGCCCTATATTAGCTATATTTGCTTGTCTTATGATAAGGGCTGTTGTCTGAAGCACAGATATTAGGTTATCTAGTTCAGACAAAGTTGTTTTATTGAATGTGGTAAAAAGCTGTATATTATCTAAGTGTAAATTCTATCTTACAAAATAAGTTTTTGTTTGGAAATAAATTATTATTATTGTTATTAGTTCCTTTATTCAACTTTAAATACATATAAATTATAATATAATATAAATTTAAATACATTCCATATGAATAAAAAACAAATATATTTAAAAATATAAAAAATAGTGGCCCACCGGCATCGGATACGGGGACCAAGCTACCGGTGGTAAGGGCAGCAGAGAGAGAAATCTCCTTACAATACGTACCGCGTCGAGGTGCACTGCTTCTGCATCAAGCCCTTGAACCAACAGTCTAACGCGAGCCTCTTGAGATGTTGATCGAGGCTCTTGGCAATCAGTCCGTGAACCGATACAACTATCGGAACAATAATTGCCGAATCCACCTCCACATGTCGACAACCTCGTGAGCCAAATCCAAATATTTTATTTGTCCTCTTTTTCGGCTTTTACAAGATTTTCGTCATGTTCAATGGTGATATCGATAATTATTGCACGGCGCTCTGATTGATCTATCAACACTATATCAGGTTTATTAGCTACAATAGTCCTGTCCGTGATGATAGATAGATCCCAGTACAACGAGATATGCCCATTTTGAGAACTGCATCGGGCACATACCTATAGTACGGTACCTACCTCTGATTCCAAAAGGTTATGCTTTAGAGATAGCTGTTGATGAACAATCCTGGCTACTTGGTTATGTCTATGCAAGTACTCGCCGTTGGCAAGACGAGAACAACCAGAAATTATATGTCTAAGGGATTCTCCGGGACGGTCGCACGCTCGACATATGTCAACCGTACCATACGTTAGAATATACTTCCGATACTTATTCGTCATCACAACTCCGTCCATAATTGGAAAAACAAAACCTTCGGTTTCCCCAAATTGTTGATTGCTGAATCCACATCCCACATGTCGACAATCTCGTGAGCCAAGTCCAAATATTTTATTTGTTTGTCTTTTTCGGCTTTCACGAGATTTTCATCATGGGGGATGGTGATGTCAACAATTATTGCGAGACGCTCTGATCGATCAATCACCACTATATCAGGCTTATTGGCTACAATAGTCCTGTCAGTGATGATTGATCGATCCCAGTACAACGTGATACGACCATTATCAAGAACTGGGTCGGGCACATACCTGTAGTACGGTACCTCCGAATCTACAAGATCATACATCAGAGCAAATATGTTGATGAACGATTCTGGCCACTTGGTTGTGTCTATGCAAATATTCTCCGTTGGCAAGACGAGAACAACCAGAGATAATATGTCTTAGGGATTCTCCGGGACGGTGACACGCCCGACCTATGTTAATCGTAAGGATATACCTCCGATAATTATTCGTCATGACAACTTCCTCTGTAATTGCACAGACAAAACCTTTGGTTTCTCCAAAGAGATCACCGAAGCGTAGCCAGAACACTGATGCTTTTATATCTACATCGGGCCCATTTAAGGCCCGATAAAAACGTCCGTGCAGCTCTTTGCTCTTCCATATTTCCTTGCGATCAGCGATGCTAAGTATTACCGATTTGTGCCAGTTCTCTTTAGCCAGAGCGAGAGGGGTCAGTCCGTTGTCTATTACCACTTCGGTGCACACCCACGTCAACGTGTAGGAAATATTCCCTAAAGTTGCATATCTCACGGTTGTGGAGAGTCTTGGCGTTTAAAAAACCGTGACCCCCACACTTCCGTGGGATATACAGCCTCATTACTGACGAGCGTGGGTGGTGCATACGATTTGCAGTTAGCAACGTACGGACTTTCCTATCCAGGGCATTTAATTCGGTCTGAGTCCATCTTAGTATACCAAAGGAGTATACTAAGACTGGCATGACCCAACCATTGTAGGCTCGTACCTTGTTACCTCCCGATAAATGACTCTTCAGTACTTTTTCAGGCGTCCAAAGAAACGATCCTGCAATGTCTGTTTCATGGCAGCCTCAGTGATACCTAACGCTTGTGACATACCAAGATATTTATAGGTTTCAGTTGCCGAGAGAGATTTCAGTTGTGTAAAATCTGAAAGTTCAATTCTTTCAGATTCCACAACCCCACCCTTCTTAACATGCATGACTGCACATTTGTCTACACCAAACTCTATTCTCATAGAATTACTAAAGGTTTCAGTTACCTTAGTAATTCTACCAGGCGGGAGTCGGTGGTGGCAAAGAATTTCAAGTCATCCATGTAAAGAAGATGGGATATAACTTGACCTCCTCTCCGCAACTGATAGCCTAGCCCTGAATTCTCCAGTATTGTACTGAGAGGATTCAGTGCTAGGCAAAACCATAACGGACTCAGGCTATCACCCTGGAATATACCCCTCTCGATCTTTATCGGTACACCATCCCCAAGAATCAAAGAATCAAAGAATCAAAGAATCAATTTCGTTTATTCAGTTTAGGTACATAAAGAGCACATATGAATGTCAAAGTTTTACAATTGCGTTTGTATAAATTATCAAAAAGATGTAAAGAAATCATTTGAAAATGATTCTTTCGCTGGTTCGGTAGTTGGATCTACTGAGAAGAGACCAGCAAGAACCTCAAGTAGATCATCGTTATGCTTTCTTTTTTATTTATTTTTTAATATATAGTTTTGTTTTATTTATAATAAATATGTGCGAGAGCAAGAGTTAAAAGTTAATTAGGTTGACCATGCATTTTTATCATTAAGATATTCATCTACTTTATAATAACTTTTTTTCATTAAACCTTTTTTCACTTCTATTTTAAATTTATTAAGTGGCAGGTCAACCAAATCCTGAGGGATTTTATTAAATATTTTTATACATTTGCCTACAAACGAATTACCAACTTTATGAAGTCTGAGTTTTGGCGCTGCAAACTTATTTTTATTTCTGGTATTAAAATTATGTTCGTCCGATTTTTTTTGAACAGATCTAGGTTCTTCCGTACATATAAGATGTTGTCGTACACATATTGAGAAGCAACAGTTAAAATATTAATTTCTTTAAATAGTTCCCTCAGCGAGTCACGGGGTCCGAGGCTATAGATTGCTCGTATAGCTCGTTTCTGTAATATGAATATAGACTCAATATAGGCAGCTAAGCCCCACAGCAGCAGACCATATGACATAACGCTATGAAAGTAACTAAAATAAACTAATGGTGCCGTTTTCTCGTCAGTCAGTGACCTGATCTTTCTAACCGCATAGGCAGCTGAGCTAAGTCTACCTGCTAAGGCTGTGATATGAGAACCCCATTGCAGTTTATTATCTAACGGTAGTCCAAGAAAAACTGTGGTATTGACTACTTCAACAGATTCATTATTCATTGTAATATGTGTATCTATCTGTCTTAAATTGGGCATGGTAAATTTTACACATTTTGTTTTCTTCGCATTGAGCAGCAAGTTGTTACTTGTGAACCAATGCAATATTTTAGAAAGGGTATTATTCACATCGTCAAGTACTACTTTTTGTCTGTCAGTTTTAAAAAATAATGATGTGTCATCAGCAAATAATACTATCTCACAAAGATTTTCAATGAAGTAAGGAAGGTCATTTACATTATATCAGAAATAAAAGGGGTCCTAATATCGAGCCCTGGGGTACTCCCATGACATAATGGGGCACCAGAAGTATTATTGGTGCCATTAATGTTGACTTTTTGTATTCTGCCAGTGAGGTAAGACCTAAGTGAGCTAAGTGAGCTGCTTGAAACACCATAGTGACCTAATTTTAATAACAAAGTCTCATGATCAACACAATCGAAAGCTTTTGATAAATCACAAAAGACACCAATGGCATCTTTCCTTTTCTGAAGATACCCTGGAGAAAGAAGAACCGTCCTCCATTGCCCCATACATGCCTTTAAGTAGGTACATAGAGTTGTATCAATTTTATACAACTCCAGCACCCTCAACAGCCATGTATGTGGCACGGAGTCGTAGGCTTTCTTGTAGTCGATCCAGCAAGTTGTCAGATTCCTTCGGTTACGGCGGACCTGTTGGCTAATGGCCATGTCAAAAATAAGGAGCTCCTTCGTACCACGTGCCCCACTTCTACATCCATTCTGAGAGATAGACATTATAGAGTTACTCTCTATGTGAGATGACAATTTAGCTGTTAGAATGGATGTAAGAAGTTTATACATTGTTGGTAAACAGGTAATTGGTCTATAATTTTTAGGGGTCCGTGGTACTACCTGATTTGTAGGCCTGTGGGTTATGCCTGTAGTCATAAAAGCTGGGAGCGATCCTGATTCGAGTGATGACTGGAACTGCAATGCCAGACAGGCATGTGAGCTGTGGAGCCATTTTAGGCAGAAATTGTGCAGTCCGTCCGGTCCCGCTGATTTCCAGTTAGGCAACGAACGAACTGCACTGGGAACATCATTTTCAGTGATTAATATTGGCTCCGTTGCTTGTATTGACTAACATGACTGCCTAACATCCCGCATCCATTCACCCTCTGTATGACTAACAGGCACCGACCAAATACTGCGCCAGAATGAACTGGTGGCTTCAGCATTCGGCCGGCACATATTAGCCATATCTGAAATAGGCTGCTCCCAACTTCTATAAACCCACCTCTCATATCTTTGGAACGAACGATTCAGAGTATATCTATCCACTCTCTTCTTATAACGTCGTATGGTTAGGTTTGTGCACGCATAAACTTTCTGCTTCAGGAAGTCAATGCGCTCTGTCACTTGTAGCAAATATTCACGAAGACTAACATCAGTCCCCGAAAATGCACGAGTCACAAAGCGCATTACTCTCGGGCGTGTATTGCCCGACCTGAAGCAGCACAGCTTGCCATTGAGTGCCCTAGTCTCCGCGATACGACGCTCAATACTGCATTGCCAGCCAGCCACGGCAGATTTAGGTCGAGTAGCTGTCTCAGTTCCTGAGAATTTCACGCCAGCTACTCCACATACCGTGACCGCCGCACAATACACAATTGAGTGTGTATCAGTAAGGTCGACACTGGAGTCAAAATATCTAGCTATCTTTTTTCTATGCGTAGGCAAACCTGGTAGACGCGGTCTGTTGTTGTTACAAGTGGATCGAAACTCATGAATCGCAATCTCCAAAGCATTCCTTAAATTATCATTGTATTGAGTACTGTAGCGTCCGGGGGTTGGACGCCACAATACCTCGTGTAGATAATAAGATAAACACAGAGGAAGAAATTTATATGGGCATTTATTATATCAACAAAAGCTTCCTATAACGAGTTTAGGGAGGTTTTTACGCGTATATTATTATTTTAATGCGAACTAGGGAATCGCGAACTCCGCTCAAGGACTGAGCCTAATTTAATTACAATTATATCTTCTCTTCGGCCGGCGGACCCGGGCGGCGCGTCTAGTCGCCCGCTGTCAGCCGCACAGCCGAATGCAGCTCCACGCAGCAATTGTTTTTCTTCCCTAAGCTAAATTTGAATGACAAAGTATTTTTATTTAAACTCTGACACATGATGGCCAGGAAACGAACCGTAGTGTGTGGGACGAGGTCCGAACACTACAGCAGCTACGCCCTTACTGGTCATTCATGTGACAGTTACATCGAACCCTAGATAAACTAAATCTGGGACACAAAAAAAAAATTATGCGAATTGTCCCTTACAATGGGAATAACGAAGCAATCTTTGTAATAATTAGTAAACGATAGTAGAATTTCAAATTATAGCAATTAAACTGTAATAAATACTGAAAAACACGAACAAAGAAAAATTGCTTCATTCTTGGCCAGGCAAAAACCCAGGTTAAAAGAAACCTGACCACAATCAGCCTCATCAAAGAAAAGTTATTGGTATCACTTGCCGATACATTTTAAGGTTTGCCCTGAAAGGACTTAGTAACACAGTACTTTTAAGACCTACCTAACTAAAAAGAAAGATGACATAACTTGATCTGTCCTTACACATTATGCATGTGAAGCAGAGACTATGTCGCCTACACATTACTAAATTATTTTTAAAACAATATTAAAGAGAAAGAACTTACTCTATAAAGAAAAGTCTGATCGAAAACTAACTTTCAATCATCGTCGGCGCTTATGTCCATAACGATTTGACTCTCTTACAAAGTTTAGATCACAACTCTCAATATTGTACAAAAAATAATTGCCTAACTCCTACGCTAGAACATCACGAACATAAAAAACAAAACAAATCTATTTATCTTCCGCAGCGCAGCAATATGAAATAAACAGAGAACACATATTAATAATAAAATACTACTAGTTACTAGTTACGCTAGTACGTAATGCGGTTTTAGTCGGTTCAAGATAACACGTTATTCACTACGTGAATTATAATTCTACTAAGACTTATAGTCCTTATTGGCCCTATTGACCCGCAGGCAACTGTCAATGCTCTTGAAACATTCTGGAACAAGCCACCATCATAGCCATCTTCTCGTTGAGCACATAATATCACATAAAAGCACATAAAAGCAAAATAGACAACGATACTGATAAATGCGTCGCTCCAATTGTCGCACGACGTCTTTCTTCAAACGGTACGGGATCGATCCATTCACTGCCAACTGCAGAATGTTGGCGTTTCCGACTTCTGCGGAAACTAGCGCTTCACCAGCTGTAGCAACCACTAGCTCCTGTGGCAACCAGGACCTCTACCAGTTGTATGGAAACCGGCGTTCCTCCACACCAATTGTAGCTGTAGCAACCACCAGCTGTATGGACCACAGCGACTCCACCAGTTGTAGCGTCCGGGGGTTGGACGCCACAATACCTCGTGTAGATAATAAGATAAACACAGAGGAAGAAATTTATATGGGCATTTATTAGCCACAAAATATGCCCGCATGACATTTTCATTTATGGAGTTAGTCCATCGCATGTGGTGCACATCACCACCGGTAGCGGGGTCCATATTCGAAGCCGGTGGGCGTCGGGGTCCTAAGCCATTCGGTGGCCGGCCTCTCCTCGGCCGACGTTCAGGTGTTGGCGACGTCGGTGGGGAGAAGAACTCGTCGCTTGAACTAGAGCTCGACGCCTCTGCAATACCCGTTGTCGGAGATGCCGCTGCACGGGGATGGGAGGCAGAACTGGGCGACGAGTCCGGAGGTGTAATGCATGCTTCTCGTACCCTGGATCTGGTCAACATAATTTTATCTTGATTGTTTTGTAGTTTTCCATAGTACGGGTTTGACACTAGCTGTCAGAAACGTATATTCTTGATTTTTTGGTATTTTGTGTAATATTAGACCTAAACATTTTATTTTCTTGATTAACCCGTCGCGCGTTTTTTGTTCACCCATTAGCACAAATAAAGTTGCACCGTTGAATGTTTTTTGTGCCACGGTTTGCACAAATAAACTCACTCTATTTTGTCATTGGATTTAAACGTTTCGTTTACATCAAAACGTTGGGCGTTTAACTTTAGCCTAATGTTTACCTTATGGTAATCGTATTTTATAAGTTTTGAACGAAGATAGTGACAACGGAACGCAAAAAATATTAAAATAAAAATACATTGACCTTCTGAGCCGCCATTTTCTGTTGAGTTCATTGTTGTGAAAGTTTTGGTGTGTGAAGTGCACAATAAATATGGATTATTTGAGAAAGCGGTAAGTGTTTTTATGTGTTATTATACATATAATTATTGAGAATTAGTTGTAGTTTACGTATAAAGAGAAATTTAAACGGAAAGTGGTGAAAATATTACTGATAAAAGTTTATCAATTTGATTTGAACCTTTTTATGAAATAGCTTGTCGTGTTTTACATAACATTTTCAATTAAAATATCACGTTGGTAGATTTATAATATACATAAGTCGTTAAAGTATTAAATTGCAAAACATAATCAGTGATTAAATTTTCATATTATTACAAATTCACTTTATAATCATGTTCTAAATGTACAAAAGTGACTAAATTTTGACCGCCATGATGAAAACGAGTTTCTTTCAATAACATCTCACATAGTTCATCAAATATATATATAATAATCTAGTTTGAATTATTTTGAAATACGGATAAGTTGTTAGAATAACTATCGACAAATAAATATCAGTAATTCTTTTTTCGTATTATTGCATATTTCATCAAAAATCATAGTCAAAATATAAATAAGGTCGAATTTCATGTATTTATAGCTATCATAGGTACGGATGTTCGATAAAGTAGATACCACTCAAGTACACTCACTCACATAAATCATGTGAGAGTTCGTCAAGATGCTAGTTTCGTATACATGTATTGTATTTTATTCACCTTTATGAATAAAATAAAAATAATAGCCAAAAAGCACCACCTTGGTATTTTGCTAAAAACATTGGTATTTCAATACTACGGTGGCAAACTATTTTTTTGATTACGTCAGATTCGATTTTTTTTTTAAATATAAATAGGACAATTTGACTTCACCTCGCCTGATGGTAAGCTGAGGTAAAGGTAATTTGGGTTAGATAGAATAACACTAGATCATAATATACATTTGATGGTAAGCGGTCACCGTAACATCTATCTAGTTGCTAGTTCAACAAGATGCAAGTTTCGTATACATGTAATTTACGATTACGTATGATGGTAAACGGTCACCGTGCCTTTTTTTTATATATTTAGGATACGTCAATTTGACTTCACCTCGCCTGATGGTAAGCTGAGGTTAAAGTCTCAGGACGTATTTTTAGTTTCCTTGTCATTCAAATATAGTTAACGTAAAACAATATGCGATGTGACATCGCTTTTCATAACACAAATATTTATTATTGTAACTTTGCTATATTTTTTTTAGATCGAACAGACGCCGTAGTATGAGTGCAACCAGCTGGTCACGGTCGGCGATACCGACACAGGGACAGAGCCAATCGGCCCAACGTTGTGACCTTGAAGGAAACCCCTGGTGGCAGCATACGACGCGACGTTGTACTAGACACGTAAGTTATTTAGTTTATGTATCTCGAATGTGTCAGAATTAGGTAATTTGGGAAAAATCTGTTCCTTAGTATTTTTTCTCTTACGCCCAGAATGAACGCACGTTCCAGACGGGTGGTGGTCCACGTCAACGCACCGGGTTGGATACGTAAATTGCTTTAATTTTTACACGACTATCTTAGAAAGAATGTTTTCTTTTTAGGGTGCATATATTCTTTGTGAGTCACTTGCATAGACTTTCGTGTGTTTAGATATGTTCCGGATGGATTCAAGAAGCCCAGGGTTCGCTTTATTAATATTTGATTGGCTAAAGTTGGCTTTTAAGTGAGCAACTGCCATCTGACCTTCCAACCCCGACAGCAAAGCCAGTTCCAGTCGGCAGGTGTACCAGGTAGCAGGTGAGGTCGGCGTGGGCTCTGAAGATCTAAGTATACACCCTTAAATCTTAGAAAAAAGATATATTTGGTTGTATCTTTTTTTCAAGGCGGAAGATCGGGTACTATGGCGCTCTATGTGAGAATCCTATGTCCAGTAGTGGGCTACAAAAGGCTAATAATTGAGTAAGCTTTTAGAAGCCTTAGCTAACGGACGATATTTCTGTCCTAAACCAGAAGTAAGGTTTTCTATTTATATTTTTATTTATTTTTGTTTCTTTCTAGCCCTGGATTATTGGAGCTGCTGGAAGAAGTGGATGACGATGTGGAAATGGGGGAAATGATGGACGTTGCACCATGGCAAATCTTAAGTTTGGTCATGAAGTCAACAGGGCCTAGTAGTAGAAGTAGACCACAGTTTTGTGCCGGCTAACAAACCTGTGTTTTAGTAAAACGTTCAACCTCAACATCAGGCAAAACGTCACCGCTGTCACACATTCTTCTGAAGCGATCGCGAATTTATTCATGAAAGGAATTATAAAATAAAAATTTATGATATCCATGACTGTATTTCATTAGTGCTATCCTAAATATTTAATTTTCAGGTTTCTATAAAAGCGGCGATAGCCCAGTGGCGTACGTAACGGACTGCTGAGACGAGGTCTCGAGTTCGATCCCCAGTCGCCCCGGGCACACACGTCTGACTTTTCGTAGTTATGTGTGATTAATAAATGTTAATTATCGCTCGCTTAATAATGTGCCCGGTAGATGGCAATAGGCTCGCCCCCTATTACATTGGGACCTTAACATAACTGGCGAAACGTGGGTGTGTAATACACCTCTGCCTACCCCTTCGGGGATACAGGCGTGAAGTTATGTTATGTTATAAAACACTGAAAACCCATATTGGCGGTGACTGTTCAAATATTTCATTTCGAACTCAAGTTTCGAAGAGTCAGGTTTCAGCCAGTCTAGTAAGCGAGTATTCATACCATCCATATTTTACTGAGTGGTTCCTGGCGCAGCAATAAAAAGGCTAGCCTACTTTAGGGACACTAAGTTCTAGGGCCACTGGTCAGACTTGACATTTTTCCAATTTATTTTATTTTTCTGACAATTCGGACACCATCCGAATATCAAAGCTATTTTGTACTATGCCAACTGTACAAAATAGTTTTAATATTTTAAAGATATTCGAATTTTCATTTATTTATACATCAAACGATGAAATAAATTTGCTAACTTGGGTAAAGTATTGCTTTGAGTATTCGATACCGTGTGGAGTCCTTAGGAGGACACGCCTTGTCTTCGTTAGGTCACAAGGTTCACGCTCCATTCTAGTCCTTCATCCGATTAGCGTGGTTTGCAGCTTACAGAGTTCCGGTAGCAGTGGAAGTCCGGCATTCCCAATGAGGTTCGATTTCAGGTCAGCCGGTCATAAACAGGTTTGTAAATCATGAAATAAATAGTTATGCGGAGTGAAACCCGAGCTTACCAGTGTAAGCAACCGGGATTTGAGCTCGGCATTATGTATGTCTACCTTATTATGCTGTGGGCATGGATAACCAAACAGCTATTTGTTATTATGGCTGGCCGACGTTAGGGCCACTAATCTCTGGGTTGACTTGTCCGTATAGACACTTTATTATTAGTATTTTTATATTTGTACTATGCTAACAGCACAAAATAGCTTTAATTTTGACGGTGTCTGAATTGTCAGTGAAAAAATAATAAAATTATAAGGTGTCAAAACGGACAAGTGGACCTAAAGATTAGTGGCCCTAGCGTCGGCAAGAAATATTTTTTTTACTAGTTGACCCGGCAGACTTCGTACTGCCTCAATCGATAACAACTTCCATATTTATTCACCTTTTAAACCTTCTCTGGACCTCCACAAATAATTCAAGAGCAAAATTAGCCAAATCGGTCCAGCCCTCCTCGAGTTTTAGTGAGACTAACGAACAGCAATTCATTTTTAGGGTTCCGTTGCCAAATGGCAAAAAACGGAACCCTTATAGATTCGTCATGTCTGTCTATCTGTCCGTCCGTATGTCATAGCCACTTTTTTCCGAAACTAAAAGAACTATGCTGTTGAAACTTGGTAAGTAGATGTATTCTGTGAACCGCGTTAAGATTTTCACACAAAAATTAAAAAAAGCAATAAATTTTGGGCGCTCCCCATACTCAGAAATGAAACTCAATTTTTTTTTACATCAACTCAATTTTTTTACATACACGTGTGTTTCTGTGGATAGGTCTTCAAAAATTATATTGAGGTTTCTAATATAATTTTTCTCTAAACTGAATTGTTTGCGCGAGAGACACTTCCAAAGTGGTAAAATGTGTGTCTCCCCCTGTAACTTCTAAAATAAGACAATGATAAACCTAAAAAATATATATGATGTACATTACCATGTAAACTTCCACCGAAAATTGGTGTGAACGAGATCTAGTAAGTAGTTTTTTTTAATACGTCATAAATCGTAAACCGCAATTTACCTTTCATTCAATCAATTCAAATATGAAATTTAAAAAAAAGCATTGTTATATTACTTGCTGCTACGGAACCCTTCATGGGCGAGTCCGACTCACACTTGGCCACTTTTTATATATAAAGAAGATTAATTTAACCACAAAATATCTCCTTTGTTCGCCGATTTCATGTCAAACAACAGCTATATAAATATTATTGGGCAAGTTTCAAAATTACGATAATTTAAACATCTACATTATAGAAGTTGGATAGTACTTGAAAAATTAAAATTATTTTTGAGGTTCAGTACAAGACTGGGTACAAAAATTAGAATAATCAAAGTTCAAAATTAATTTTCAAAACAATTTTTTTGATTTGGTTCTAATTTGATGCAGTGTGGTTTAGTTTATATAGAATCAAGTATAAATAGGTAACATAATAGTAATTCATTTTTCTAAAGAAAAATCGATTCGTATAATATTGTAAAATAGTATTACATTTATTTATACATAAATAAAGTTTAATCTCAATAGCTTAACTTTGCGACTGTACCTAAACGCAGGTGCGAGTTGCAGGTGGCATTTTTGACGTCACGTTGCCGCGAAAAAGAATAACGGATATTTGCGCGCCGCCGGCTGACTGCAGTCTGAGTGCAATCCGCGCCATTTTTTTCGCGAGAGCGTTCTTATCGGAATCTTATTGGATTTTTTTGTGGATATCGTGTTATAGTGTAGTGTAACTTTAGTACAGTGAATACTTCAATATATGTGTAATTCTTTAGTGATATTAGTGTAAGTGATTATGGTGATTCAGCTGAGATAATTGTTGTGTAAACATGTTGAAGCAGAACGTAAAAATCAAAACTTTGGAATTATAAACTCATATCGTAAAAACATTCGGATTTACAGGTATTTACTTTATATATAATGATTCCTAGTTTAGTGACGATTATTTTGATATACGCATTATGATATATAATTATGTTCTTGATATCTAAAATATGCATTTTCGGTGACCTATGACCTCCAAATTGTAAATGACTTGCCCCCCCTCGACATTAGATGCATAAAGGCTATTTCGCGGTGCATCGCGTGAAGGGTTAAACAGGGATGGTATGAATTTGGATCCTTTATTGTATGGATGGGTATTTGTATATATGGGTTTTTGTATATTTGTATATGTTAAGGACCGTGGTTCATGACAGACTATGACCTGATAAGGTTCCAAATAGACTGCCACTACTTCGCGGTCGCCTTCAGTGGACTGTATTTGACGGATGTTGAGTCGAAGAATGAAACACTTGGATGGGTGGACTTGATTGACGTCAGTGAGGCATTGGATGTACTTGGCCCAGCACTACTCTTGATCTACTACTTCCTGTTGAGCTTCCTTGTTCCTTGAGAGACTCTTGTTGTCTACTTGTTGCCCAATGCCCAATATTTTCCTAACAAATGGTCCCTGCTTTTATAGTCTTTTGTAGTGCTGGCCCGCGATCCAAATTACCTCACCTCCGCATTTCCATTTATTTACAGAACTCATGTTATACATATTAATCACATAGCATATATGTACATTGGTAGCAATAAGAGTTGCACGACGATAGGTACTTACACCTGTACCGTGCGACGTCGGGCTACTGAATGATGTGCTTCTCCTCCGTTAAAATGAATGTCTACTTAAATCCTTATTCTACTCAACTTGTAATTATGAATTGTTATATTGAATCTCTATCTACACAATATATTACCTGACCTAATTATACTTTGGTAAATTGGATACCTACCTAATGATTTACTTGAACTAACTTTACTTGTTATAATGAAAATCTGTCTAGTCCTGATATTACCTAACTTATTAAATACTTGATTATAGTAATACCTCCCTGATCTTCTAATAGGTCTAGTTTATACTATAGGAATAGAATGTAATATCAACTTCATATAATTAGAGTTTAGAATTTATAATTTTATTCTACAAATAATTGTATTTACTAAGTTCCATGTTCCTCCTATAATGATGCATATTAAAATATCCAAACTTAACTTTGTTCCAGTTATTATACATCTATTGATTTCAACATGATATTTGTTTTTCGGTCTCATACATAAACTAATTGAATTCTGTACCTATGGATACCTATGGATTAGGTATAAATCCTAATCTTATTGGATCAATTACTTTATATGAGTTCTTAATTTATTATTAATAACTTTATACAACAGGATATATTTGTTTTGGTCTCAGGGCCCCATGTCACACGCCCAAAGACAGTACAGCTCACCAACTGATTCAGCTGTTCCTATGTCTATTATAGGTATTGGAGTAGTTTTACTTACTCCACCTGGCCAAGACATCTGGCACCCATAAATAGAGAAACACCAATTCGAATGGCGTGGAATTACAATATATCATTCCCTTTACTTAATTAAAAGCTTAAGATAAGTTATAAGAGTATTCTCTTTTGTATATCCAACTACTGTAGATATAAAAGTATCATAGAGATGTATATAATAAACTTGGAGAATTATAAATATCCTTTATATTTTTTTTTTTTTATGTTAGAATGCATATTTGCAGTAAATGTTTATAGATTTTTACAATAGATTTCGACCTGGAACTACTGTCCATTCCACCAGAACACATTTTAATGTTTAGGTAGGTAAAGTTGAGTTATAACTTATTAGTTACCCACGTCACCAAGTTACACAGCCGTTACCAGACTATAAGTGTAGGGGTCTAATGACCAAGTCTAAGAGATTTGAATCCATTCCATAGTTGGAAAATATCATCTATTGTGATAAGACTCTCATTCTCTAGACCATACTCGGCTAATTGAGCAAATACTAAGTCAATTGTTACAAATGAGAACTATCCTCACTTACAGTAGAATAGACATAAATTCTGTTATAAGGAAACTAAGCTTTATTTAAGCAGATGACATGAACGACTCGAATCTACAATCGTTTATTATTCACCAAGCTCATAAAGTTACCCTAGCTTCTAATCTGAGGTTATCTTTTGTTAATAATATTATCATATCTGAATGCTTATATGAACAGTCGAATATATGATTGAATACCAAAATGTAATACTATGGGATATTCTATTCGACTTTTAGATTTGTTTGTATTCAAATGACCAATTTGACACCTTTAATTACATTACAAATTTGTAGGATATTAAATTAGAATAATAAGATAACATTGCTTTTCTATAATGTAAATTAGGTAGACATTTCATCCTTTGTCAATGAATTTGAAACTGATTATACTTGGATCAGCTCTTAGCTCGTTTGTTTGAGTAATTTCTGTATTGAACTAAAGAGTTTCACAATCAAAATTCATGAATTATTACTTTATCGATAATTTGGACTGACCTTGAGGGAATTCATGGCTGTATCATACGAGCTCATAAGCCAAGTTCAGACACAAACCTACACACACTCATAACTTATTATATCACGGTATTTTATTGCTCATAACAACATACAACAACTTAGACGGTTATGAATTATGAATAATATGACACTGTCCAAAACGTTCCGTTTCGCTATTGCGTTTCAAGTCTGAGGGTTACTTAACATTACTAAAATTAGATTTCATAAAGACAATTATGTTTAATGCCAGTTTATTCCTAATCCCGGTTATTATGTGTACCTACACCTACCTATAAGACTAATCCCTGTGTTTGAACAAATTTTATGCGTTTAGACTAAATGCGTGATGTGTTATGTTCCTAGATAAAGTATAAAGATTACAGGAGGGTCAAGCCTGATTTAGACGTACCTAAGACCCGTGTATTGTCATAAGACCACGACCGTAGTCTGGGATGTAGCCTTACGACCTTCCCTACCATATGTACTGTGTGCATAAATAAATATATATTAATATAAGACTGAGCTGCTGACTCCAATAAATGTGACTAGGCCAATCTACTGGATATCAACACTCAGATGGCTATTTCGACCCTGAAACTCAGGTAAAGTCGAAAGCTGTCCCGCCATTTTGGATTATCAGCCATCTAGCTAGAAAGTGGACACAAGCTTAGTTATCACCGTAAGGTATCCACTTGTGGCTGCCACATCGACAGACTTACCTAATGGGATTTCCTAGCTATTCCTAAGGCCTCAGCCGCCTAGCCTAACTTCCTAACCCTACTATCCCCAATCGAACTCCTAAAACAACATTTCGCGTCAGAAATGGCCGTTGAGCAGACTCACTCGAACGAACTACGCTTTCATATCTGAGATATTCAGCGTCGCCAGGAAAGGTGTCTTGCTACCATTCCAACAAAATGCTGTTAACGCGACATTTCAACCAATGTTCGAGCTAAAATTCACTACAAGAATTATGATTCTACACAAATGTAACGCGATTTTATCAAACTATAATGAATTAACGCGATTTTCAATGTAAAAAACGTTTCAATCAATTCACAAAGCAAGGTTTCACTAATTTACCACAAATTCTTCAAAACTTCGCTTGGTAACCCGCCCACCGGTGACCTACGTTATCTCTCAAACAAGAATGCCCGAGGATCCGCCAAAAGGTTCCCAAAACCCATCTTTTCTCACTATTTTCGCGGTCTCCATCCGCGGGAGCCTCTTTCCACCAATCAGCGTCTCTTAAAATTCCTTTTTTTAGTTTCTACAAACCCCGCAATATTTCTAGACCAATCCGGTGTTTTTCCCCCAATGCCCCCAACTTAACAAATATCATTTTTTTAATTAATAATATTAATTCCCTGTGCGAAATATTTACTTTATACAATTTAAAATGCTTAACTAAATTAAAATTTCTTCCCTTTTAATTTAATTCCCTTCTTTGTAATTCATTCTATTTATTTACTATTATAAAATAGACTCCAGACCGGAAGTTATCTACATATTTTATAAAACAAGCTATCTTAGAATTCTTTTTTTTTTTTCTTCTTCTGAAAAGTATTTCTTTCATTTATTCTTTCAATTTAGTTAACAAAACCCCATTTATTAAATCTATTCCTTATTATTAGAATATATCTTCAATAATATTGTAGCAATTTAAAATTATTAATATTTAAAAGAACTTACAAATAATTATAATTGCTGAGAACAGCACCATCTCTTAGAAATCGATTTAAAGGACATGTAAACTTCTGTCTCGTTACATTTCCAACAACCTAATTTCATTTATTAGATTCTTTCTTTAAAACAGATTATTTCCTGAATTGTATTGCAACAATTCATCATTATTTAATTCTAAATATCATATTCCTCAACTTAATTCTTTACTAATACAGCGCCATCTCTTAGAAATTGATTTACTACTTATAAAGACCTGTGACATTCTGTCTCGTCACACCAAGCACTGATCCTTGGGGTACACCAAAATTAATCTTCAGCTTACAACTACTAATATCATGTATTGTAACAGTTTGTGACCGATACTTAAATATTCCTTGAAAAGATCCAGTGGTACCCTTCGTATGCCTATAGATTCCAGCTTACGAATCAGCAAGGGTATAAATACAGTATCAAATGCCCTGGCCAAATCAAGGAACATGCCAATAAATTTACCCACACCATGTAGATATCCAGCCACACTATTTGTTAAAGGACCATGCAAAAATCGTCCAAACCCACCAACAGATTTCAAAGTTATCTCATTTAATACACCTTGCCACCACTATGATTTTATACTATGACGATATCATTATAGGTCATGGGGTTATCGTACAAAAAAGTTTTATTATTTTTGAAATAATAAATTGTAAAAAGAATGTACAGGAACATTGTTAAACTATAAAAATACTATTGAAAGAGCCCAGCCGTAAGATCTACAAATAAATCGGATCTATCGCGCTGCCCCTTCCGCCTCGCTGTGCACTCGTCCTTTCGACTCCAACCTAAGCAGTGCGGGGCGCGCGCACTTCAGTCGTGCCTTCTACGTTTCGCTGTGTTTACGTTCTATTTTTCTGTGCGTTATTGTATTTATATATATATATTTGTATTTTTATAAATAATATATGTATTTATATATATAAATATATTATTTGCTTTGGGGACCTACCACATAAAACTTGCCAAATCACACTGTGCGGAACATGATCAGAATGGAATATATCATATAGAATTGTTCAGAGATAACCAATTAAATGATTTACCAAGATTTAACATTCCCGAAGATAATGTCTGGTTGATCAGAGGACGCATACAGTCTAGACACGTCAGGTCACGCGTTTACTATAATTATTTATTAATAAACCACAATGAAGCTGACAGACATGCTATTAAGCAGTGGTATTGCACCTGCTTAACAGGGGCGCGTACAATAATTGGAAGCTCTCAATTAATGGTATATGGGGATAGGTCATCATATCGAATTTAACTTACCAGTAGAAGAAACGTTATCTACTATAATGATAGACGAATAATTATATTATTTATCTATACAATATAATAAAACTGTAAAGGTAATAAGTATTGTAAATGGAAAATGAAAACTCTGATATTTGGAATTTTTTATTTATCTGTATGTCTAAAATGTTATTCATATCTAGAATGTTTAGTTGAACCCCATCGATTTTTGGACTAAAAATGATTATTTGTCTTTTTATGGGCCGTCATAATAATACTGAAACTATCACCATGTCTGTTGGTCAGTTGGGACAGCGTCCATACAATTTTTTGCATGGTCCTTTTCGATTGCATCTAAAGCAGATTTGTTTTTTTTTGAAACCATATTGATTGTTAGAAAGAAGACCATATTTCTCTAAGTAATTCATTAGCCTAACATTGATAATATTTTCCAGAATTTTAGCCATAATAAGCAGTAGTGAAATCGGGCGATAATTGGAAAGACTGTCTCTTTCCGCTGCTTTAAATACTGGTACAACAATGGATTCTTTCAGCACATCGGGGAATCTTCCAGTAGATAAAGTCAAGTTAATTATGTGGGTTAGGGATTTAAAAAGTATAGCAATAAATTGTATAAGAAATATGGAAGATATACCGTCCCAACCTGTAGATTTAGTATTTTTTAATGACTGTTTTAAATATTTCCGTTTCATCTGTTTCTAACAACATAAATGAGTTTAAAGGAGTATTTTTGCATAAATATCTCCGTACGAGCTCTTTATCAGTTGATTTCAGTCTCTGTAAAATGCTATTTGATAGCCTAGCACCCACACTAACAAAGTATTCATTAGCACTATCAATAGACTCTTGAGGTGTTGACTTCATTTTTAATAACTCATGTAGCACTTGAGAATTTTCTGGTTTATTCAAATTACATACGCGTTTAATAACGTTCCAAGTTCCTTTTATATCAATTTTATTTGCGTCAAGGTCTAGTTTATCGTGCTCGTTTTTGGGGTTCCGTTGCTAAAAGGCAAAAAACGGAACCCTTATAGATTCGTCATGTCTGTCTGTCTGTCCGTCCGTATGTCACAGCCCCTTTTTTCCGAAATATATTTATAAGAACTATGCTGGTGAAACTTGGTAAGTAGATGTATTCTGTGACCCGTATTAAGATTTTCACACAAAAATAGAATAAAAAACACAAGCTTTGGGGGCTCCCTATGCTTAGAACTAAAACTCAAAATGTATCTATGGATAGGTCTTACGTTTCTAATATCATTTTTCTCTAAACTGAATACTTTGCGCGAGAGACACTTCCAAAGTGGTAAAATGTGTGTGTGTCCCTGCAACTTCTAAAATAAGAGAATGATAAAACTAAAAAAAATTATATGATGTACATTACCATGTAAACTTCCACCAAAAATTGGTTTGAATGAGATCTAGTACGTAGTTTTTAATACGTCATAAATCGTAAAACGCAATTTTCGTTTCATTCAAAAACATAACATAACATAACATAAACTCACGCCTATATCCCCGAAGGGGTAGGCAGAGGTGCTAGCACCGACGTTTCGCCAGTTTATGTTTTAGGTCCCAATGTAATAGGTGGCGAGCATATTGCCATTAACCGGGCACTTATAAACCTGCGATAAATACACACAACTTCGAAAAGCATCGAAAAGTCATTGGTGTGTGCCATGGTAATACCTGGGATCGAACCCGAGACCTCGTCTCAGCAGTCCTTTACCCATACCACTACGCTACCGCGGTTTTTCATACAATTAACTCAAATATAGAATTTCAAAAAAAAACATTGTGATACTTGCCGAAATTCGCACGGGAATCAAAACCTACAGGGTACTTCCCGTGAACTTAGAATCTTGAAATTTGGTACGAAGTAACGTCTTATAGTACAGATAAAGGAAAAAATGCGAAAACCGTAAATTTTTGGTTACATCATACAATAAAAATATTTTTGAAAATTTTAAAGTTACTACTTCTTTTCTCATGAACGCGTAGAGGTATCAAATTGAAATTCATATCAAATACTCAGGTCTATAATACCTTTTTTTTTGTGCGGAAATCCCTTCAGGTATCCGAAGGGATTTCCGCGCTGGCCAGCGGGGGCGGTTATTTCGGGCTTGAACCGACTAAAACCGCACGCCGTCTCGGGTCTACAGACGCCGAGGTGTAAGGTTACCCATAGAGCATATCCCTCGCACTCCGACTGACCCTGGGCCATTCGCAGTGTCCACTCTGATAACAGCAGAGAAGTACCTGGAGCGACCACCCCCCCCGCGGGCCTTGCAGGCTCGCCCTACCTCGACCCCCTCGTGCAATGGGGTCAGCTGGCCCTGAAAAGGGCCGGTTGGTCAGTCTCTTGGCCGTTGACGTTGACGCCAGCTACTCCAGAGGAGCAATCAATGATGCGTCATCGCCCACGTTGCCCAGGGTGCACCAAACTTGGAGGTGATCCAACCAATCGCACCCCAGGTCTATAATACCTTTAAGCTGTAACGAAATGAAATTTTATGTCAACGCAATCAAAAGAAATAGCAATTTAAGCCGCATATTTTCAAACCCGCAACTGCTCGCGAGGGAATCAAAACCTAAAGGGTACTTCCAGTCGATCTAGAATCTTGAAATTTGGCATGAAGCAATGTTTAATAGCACATATAAAGGAAAAATTCCGAAAACCTTAAATTAAAGCCTTAAAAGGTTTGTACGGTCGGTGTGCGAGTCCGACTCGCACTTGGCCGGTATTTAATTTATGGAGAATTTTATTACAATGGTTTCTATAGCGCTTATATGTAATTTTTAATACTTCGTCTTCAGGTGATTTCATATGTCTTCTAAGCAAGGTGTCTTTAAATCTCATACAGCGCAACAAACCCTGTGTTAACCATACTTGTCATGTTGTCCTTCTGCTGGGTACTTTTACTGAGCTTGTGCTTTTCTTAATTATGTCAGATAGAGTATCAACGAAGAATTCAGTCGATACGTTTGGGTCTTCCATAACAATAAGTCTGTACCAATGAATTTGTTTTAATAGTTCATAGGCTATATCATGATTAAAACTTTATATGTACCTCTTATGTTCAATATTTTTAAAAGGTTGCGTCAAAGATACACTAAAATAGATACTTCTGTGGTCTGTAATAGAGGATTCACATACAAGAATTAAAGTTTTACAATAAATTAGACTTCACAAAACAATGATCGTAGCACTTATCTAAACGAGTGGGAAACAAATGACCCGGCAAAAGACCAGTAAATGAGTAGCCAGTAAATCCAAATAATGATCGGACTTTGGATCTTTGTTATTGTTACCAATATATATATTAAAATCTCCAGTGATATAAACGTTTGATACACTTTTGAGGCCCGTCTTTCCTATATTTCTTCTATTTCTTCCTATCTTTCCTATATTTCTCTACGGTTCCGAAGGCTGGACTCTGAAGGCAGGCGATAGAAGGAGGATCGACGCTTTTGAGATGTGGTGTTGGCGCAGAATGCTTCGCATCCCCTGGACGGCGCGACGCACCAACATCTCGATTTTAAAGGAGCTTAAGCTTGACACACAACAACGGCTTTCAACTGTCTGCCTCCACAAGATACTGCAGTATTTCGGCCATATTGCGCGCCGAGGCACAGACAACCTTGAAAACTCATAATAACTGGCAAAGTGGATGGCAAGCGACAGAGAGGACGAAGCCCGAGAAGATGGTCTGACCAGGTGTCCGAAGAACTTCAAATGCCGGTGTCTCAGGCACTCCATCAAGCACAAGATCGCAGCAAATGGAGAAGCCTGCTGCAGCGCTTCCGTCGGTGCCACGATCCTCATCAGTGAGGGACCGACTTGAGGAGGAGGAGGAGGAAAAGTTCATCCAAGGATCCGAGAAAATTTATTGCCGAGCTAAAAGAAGGTGATCTATACACACAAATAAATGCGTGACTGCTGCTGATTTTTACTACCAAACCAATCCGCTTCGATAATGTTAGGTTCAAAGACTAGCACATTTGCCAAAGTACTCTTTATGTATACAACCAGTCCACTATTCTGATTGATATGCCTACGGGTATGAGTAGTATTATATTGTACCATTTGTGGGATGAACTCAGAGTTTTACTGGTTGCAGAAATTTGATGACACAAATTTGTCACAAAATTCGGCCGGGTGGGTACCACCGTGCACGATTGCGAAAAAAACCTCCATAGTAATCCAATTTCGGTTTGATTGCGTTCAGGGGTCAGCAAGTGCATAGCCGGGCAGGGGGATTGTGGTCGCAGCACTAGTGGGACCGGTGGGTGTCACGCGGTGCTGCGACAACAATCCTCTTCTGATGAGGCCGTCAAGCTGAGTGCCATCATTGTTAACATGGTACGTGTATGTAATGGTGACCCTCTTTCCTGAGCCTTTACCTTCAGCTTACCATCAGGCGAGGTGAAGTCAAATTGACATATTATAAATATTAAAAAAAAAGTTTGGTAGCCAGCATTCGGTCAAGACGATGATGTCAAAGTCTATGGTACTTCTTGCCATAAATATACTCTAAAATGGTCAAAAAAATTATTTACGCTACGTATATTCTACACTATAATTTTAAGACTCAGTTTCAAGTTTGTATTGTGAAAAAAACTCTAGATTCTCGACCAAAAAACTGTCACCTTGACATACTTATGAATCTCGGTGACCACATTATTCAGATCAGTAATGTTAATAAATAAGCGCAGTGCAACAAAATTGGTCGAGAATGTGAGATGCTGAGGTTTATACAGGACGTAAAAGATATGCAATTTGTATCGTATCCAATTATAACAGACATGTGGTGTATACTGTGACCGGCCTCTGTGGCGTAGCGGTAGTGCATTCGACTGCTACGACAGGGGGCGCGGGTTCGATTCCCGCTCAGTGCAAATATCTATTTGCATTGGTCTGGGTGTTCATCTTATTGACGTATGAGAATATTACCTCGTGATGCCCAGCTATATTTATATACTCCACTTTTAGTAAGTTCACGAGATGCTGCCAATATTTTCTTTGACAAGGGTGCTAGAGAATCCGATATAAACACTCGTGAGTACGCACCACCAATCCCTAGGTTTTCGGTACTCAGTGGTCTCTATTTATTGCCAGAGTTATAACTTTTAACAGCTTTTAGTAGGATATCCTTCTCAGTGGCATTTTGGTACTCTATTACAATAGGGCCGTTGTTTTTTCCCCGTCTAAATATGTTTGTTGATACATCAATGGGCTACATCATAAATAACTTGTTTACGGTGTTGACAACTTCCCGTACATCTTTTTAGGGTTCCGTTGTCAAATGGCAAAAAACGGAACCCTTATAGATTCGTCATGTCTGTCTGTCTGTCCGTCCGTATGTCACAGCCACTTTTATCCGAAACTATAAGAACTAAGCTAACTCGGTAAGTAGATGTAGGTATTATGTGAACCGCATTAAGATTCTCACACAAAAATAGAAAAAAGACAATAAAGTTTGGGGGTTCCCCATACTTAGAACTGAAACTCAAATATTTTTTTTCATCAAACCCTTACGTGTGTGGTATCTATGCATAGGTCTTAAAAGCGGCCAAGTGCGGTTGAACTCGCCCATTAAGGGTTCCGTAGAAGCAAGTAACATAATAATGACTTCTTTTTTGATTTCTATATTTGAGTTGATTGAATGAAAGGTAAATTGCGGTTTACGATTTATGACGTATTACACCAAGTGCGAGTCCGACTCGCACTTGGCCGGTGTTATTTTTTCTTGTCGAGGAATGTTTCTTATTTCCACAATATTCTTAAGACATATCTTTTGTAAGTCATTTATTTGAGTTTCCAATTCATCTATGCGTTGATTTGCTTCATTTTGTTTGATTTCAAGGATATGTACTCTGCTTTGGATTTCATTATAATTTGCTGTGCTAATTTCGTAGGGTGTGCGTTCCATTTTATCTTATATTTTTACTTAGACTGTAAACTTCCTTGATCCGCACAGTGCTGCCGTAGTATGCAACAATTTAGTCCACAAAGTGATATCTGACCTTATTCTTATGGCCACAAAGTTTAGAATCGATCTATGATATGATTAAGAATAATTAGCACGTCTGACTTCAACTATTAACCGAACAAGAATGATATATATTATACACGAGGGAATTGGGCACACGAAGTATTTTCACGGAATCAAAAACGTGCCACACTAAATCAAATATTACATACTAGAGTTGTAAATTTTATCCACCCGTACTTCAAATATGTACTTTTTCTAGGGATGCTTGCAGCGTAGCTCTTAGAGCGACCTATATTTTAATATAATATACTTTATTGATACGGAGATCATTGAGATGATCATTATATCTACAGAGATTTTTTTAATTCACTTATTTAAATGGTAACTGCAGAGACCAAAAAGACAATTTATGGCATAGGTATGTTGCGTATAGGGGGCCATCTCGAAACCGGAGATGGCCCAGGGTCAGTCGGGGTGCGAGGGATATGCTCTATGGGCAACCTTACACCGCGGCGTTTTAAGATTCGAGACTGCGTGCGGTTTTAGTCGGTTCAAGCCCGACATAACCGCCCCGGTGGCCGGCGGGTGGCATCCGAAGGGATTTCCGCACGAAAAAAAAAACTATCAGACTTCCAATCAAGAGATTTGTGGGTTTAAACCTCACCTTATACACTACTGGCTTACATATAACTACTCCTAAGAGAAGCATTTAGCCTCACTGGATTACAAGAAGTGCTTGAGTAAGTTAACTGATTTGTAAGATTTTGGTTCGGTCTGAATCAACGATTACAATTAAATGCCGAATTGAAAAAGTTAAAAAGTTTTATTCTGTTTTGGATTGGTCCATTAGAAGGGCCAAGTTCAAATCTGAAACTTCATCCTCAGTTTTATTTCTCTTAGTTAATCAACTTCCGAAGTTATACATCTCGAACTCTCACTGTAGCAGTTTGATAGTTTGTATCTTGTTGTAACAGTAAACTGCTGAATGGATTTTGAGGTGGTTTTTTATCAGAAAGGTCTTGGTGAGACTTAAATTCTGCCGTAGCTTTGATTGCAATTGGTTAAGTAGAACGACCGCCGCGCGAGTGGAGACGAAGGCATCAGCTAGTAGTCTATAAAATAGGGTACCTACGTAAGAATCAATTAATATTTACAAATATTTCGTAAATTAACTAATTATGGTTATTGTTTGTCTTTTCACTAGTTACAACTTGGTGTTCCTGGCAGTTACATATGTGGTGCCAATGTCGGTGATGGTTTGGGCTTATGCAAGGATGAGTGCAGCCCTCCGAGGTCGAGCCATCGGTGAATGCACACATCACCAGATGCAAGTTGTCAGAGCTAAGAGAAAGGTGAGTATATTAAAACGATTATAACTACTATTTAATTTCATATTTTATTCCATTTTTTTTATAATGATTGGTTTTATAAGATCTATACATATTAAAAAGTCGTGTTAGTGAGACCGTTTATAACTTGAGAACGGGTGGAACGATTTTCATGCTCTTTGATTTTATCTTTTGGGTTCCGTAGCCAAATGGCAAAAAAAGGAACCCTTATAGATTCGTCATGTCTGTCTGTCTGTCCGTCTGTATTCCGTATGTCATAGCCACTTTATTCCGAAACTATAAGAACTAAGCTGTTGAATCTTGGGAAGTAGATGTATTCTGTGAACCTCATTAAGTTTTTCTCACAAAAATAAAAAATAAAAATTTTGGGTGTTCCCCCGTACCTTTTTTCTTTTTTTTCGTGCGGAAATCCCTTCGGATACCCCCCCGCCGGCCAGCGGGGGCGGTTATGTCGGGCTTGAACCGTCTAAAACCGCACGCCGTCTCGTGTCTACAGACGCCGGGGTGTAAGGTTGCCCATAGAGCATATCCCTCGCACCCCGACTGACCCTGGGCCATCTCCGGTTTCGAGATTTTTTTTTCGAGATGGCCCCCTCGGTTTTGGGAACCACGGTGTCCCCGTCTTGCCCCGGTTTGGGGGAGGGGTGCTAGTCGCCCCACCGTCCCGGCCTGCTTCTGCTGAGGTGACAGGCGGTCTCACCCGCCACCCCCAGGTCTGCGCTCATGGAGGACGGAGGTCGTTAAGCGACCTCCGGCGCCTGAGTCGCCTGCGAGGATTCCGTGTCGCCTCTCCTGCCAATCCTCCATGATGGGCCTTACCGCCGCTATTGCGACGTGCCCTGCGCTTGGTCGCCCAAGTCGTTCCTTCCACTCCACCGCGATGGCCTGGCGGAGCTGGGACTGCACGACCTCGTACAGTTGCGAAAGGGACTTAGAACTGAAACTCAAAAATATTGTTTTCATCAAACCCATATGTGTGGATAGGTCTTCAAAAATGATATTAAGGTATGTAAAAACAATTTTTTCTAAACTGAATAGTTTGCGCGCCTTCTAAAATGGAAAAATCCTCCCCCCCCCTGTAACTTCTAAAATAATAATGATAAAACTGAAAAATATATATGATGTACATCTAGTAGCTAGTTTTTTGTAATACGTCATAAATCGTTAAACATAATTTACCTTTCAATCAACTCCAATATAAAAATTAAAAAATTCATTTATTTCATAAACATAAACCTTATGCATAAACCGTGAACAACAACAGTTTAATTTCTAATAATAAATCTGTAATAGGGCACCTATTATATGTATTATAAGTTATAAGTAAATAATAATTATAATGCGTGCTATAATTACAAGAACTTTTATATTCTGTTACTTGCTGCTACGGAACCCTTCATGGGCGAGTCCGACTCGCACTTGGATTTTTAGAATAGTCCCCGCCTATACTGTGCCATGTTGTGTGTTTTTTTTATGGAAATGCCCACTTTGACCCCACCGCTGACTAGTGGGGGTATTGGAACCGTCGAAAACCGTACACTGACATGGATCTCAAATCGGGGTGCAAGTTGGCCTGACAAGGCAAATCCCTCGCAGCCCGGTTATGCGATGCCGGCTATGAGATGGTTTGCATATATATATAAATTCAGCTGTAAAGGTAACCAACTTAAATTAATTTCCTGGTTCAGCTAGTTGTGATTAAATGCTTAATTTTCAGTTAATTTAATGTGTATGGATAAGATCACCTGATTAGACTGTATTTCAAACCGGAGCACATCTCGGTCAGATCCTGTATAAGACTACTATTGTTACACCTGCAATGTATCGATTAAGCACCGCCTTGAAAGTCGAGCCGATTGAAATAACAAGCAAGAAACTGATTAAGCGAAAATAAAATGATAATAAAACTAAACACATGATAATAAATATCAATCCATTTGTTTATATTATCATTTCAGGGAAGCTAACCACATAACTACGTAGATTTTCATTATACCTACTCGTATATTCATAGTTTTTGCGTTGTTTTTCATCAAAACCTATAAGGTTTTCCCAGATATTGATAAGATTGGAATTTTCAAGAAACAAGGTTTTATGGCGGCAATTCAGAACATATTTAGGTTATCGTGTCAATTGCGGGTGTGATCAGTTTGGGAATGGAATACTATATCCCATACACTGATGTCACCGGTGCTCTCGGGGTGCGGCTCTGGTTTGGGCGCAAGTGTGCAGAAGCTATTCATCAAAAGCAGTTGGCGTACCGCGCTTGAGCAAGGGTTCGCGCCACGCACGATCTAAACGTGGGCCACTTTAAGGCAGCGTAAAACAGAGTGGATTCTGGATATGATTGATGCTTGACCAATTCATAGGGTTTGGATTGACGTAAAAGATATTCGGAATATTTATTTATGTATACTATCGTCTCATGTGCGTGTTGTACGTTCCCGCGGTGACAGATGGCATTCAGTGTGTGGCGGTCGAGCGAGAAGGACGCGCTAGCGTGCTGCGTGGCCCAGTGAGCCGGTATTCCACTTGTGGGATTTCAACTTGTGAGATAAGTAAACACTACATAGGGTAAACGTTGAGCAGTGATGTATCACTCCGCTACTGAATGTCGAAGTTTAAAATGTCGACGTACGTTAGTTCTAAAGTACAGGATCTCGATGTACGCCAGTTCGAAAGTTCACTGCAGCGAAGTATGCAAGGCCGACGTATCGACTCGGATAGGTTAGGTTAGAAGGCTAAGGCGGGAGCGCAGTGGAGCGGAGCTCCCTCCTTAGCCTTCGTGGTTATTTTTTTTTTAACAACCTAGAAAATTAATTGTTGTGTGTCTCGTGATATTGTTTTATCAAATTTTCATACGTCGGCCTTGCATACTTCGCTGCAGTGAACTTTCGAACTGGCGTACATCGAGATCCTGTACTTAAGAACTAACATACGTCGACATTTTAAACTTCGACATTCAGTAGCGGAGTCGTAATGTATACATATATTATCAGTAGGGTAGACACAAAAAACTTGGATGTATGACGAAGATCCTCGGGGCCAAGCCAAACTCACCTGCAAAGTACATCTGATTAACAAACAAGGCTCTAGCGTAGACGCACCTCTCGCGGTTAGAATTTCAGAGGGAAGTTGCTCCCATAAAATCCGCATAAGCGAAATATAAAGGAGGAGTAAGTTAACCCTGAGTTCCAAGGTGAAAACCTCGGATACGAATCGACAACTGGAATAAGATGACGATGATGAGACAGATTGTTAAGGCCATAGGATGTAAATAATAAATAACAAGTAACTTTAGCAGAGGACTGTAATAATTTAAATGATATAAATGCTAAAAACAATGCACCCGACCGACAACATAGCGCGCGCAAGTCGATGCGTGTTGCTGTGCCCCCCGTCCGTTGTGTTCTGTCTTGGCGGCCCGCGTCGCTGCCGCGCCGAGCCGGGGCGCCCGCGCTAGAGATGCCACCCTCACTGCTAGGGACGGGCGATGTGTGCATAGAGACAGATAAAAAACTTACCAAAACACAGACAGCTGTTAAAGGTTGTCAAAGGTTAACCGTTTGAAAATGTTGCAATCACGATGAACTTTGGCTATTTTGGCTATTTTTGAACTTTTCCTATTATATTTCATAATTTCTGAACAAAAGTCAACTAGTTTATTATTTTGTACAACTGGATTATACCCAGACTAACTTACACCTTCATCAGCATATTTTGAAAGTAGATAGCCTATTTTTTCTCGTTTAAAGTGATCGGTTGCCAACCAGCACAATGACCCTACCCCGTGTCAGTATCATCATTTTTTATTGTTTGAAAACAACAAACAGCTACAAAACAAAAACAACTATTAGATTGTTTACAAACCACTTAGCCAATTATAACAATCATATTGTTTCAGCGCTGTGTTAAATTTAGATCTGGTTGGCAATGCCCATTACGAACATGTACTTTTTTTTTGTGCGGAAATCCCTTCGGATACCCCCCGCGTGCCAGCGGAGGCGGTTATGTCGGGCTTGAACCGACTAAAACCGCACGCCGTCTCGGGTCTACAGACGCCGGGGTGTAATACCTTTTGCTTCGCTTCGAACGAAATAATATATTGAATGCAATGTTATTTAATTTTGGTAAGCAATCAAAACCACACATCTCACAAGAAAAGTTACTCATATCAATTCTGTATTTTACATAAATTAATCACAATAATAATTAATATAAATAAATGTCTATTGTCCACCATTGTTTAATATACCTGTTGCGATGACTTACCGTGGGCCATCATGGGCCATTGTGTACTGGAGCCTTAATATATGTTATGGCATTTAAAGTCATAAAATCTTACGTAGAGAAACTGCACCTTGTGTTACGTGTTGACAGTTTAAAATTGATTCGAAGGAACGACAATCGATTTGTATTTGCAATAAATTGTATTTCAATTCAGGTTATTGAACTGAAACTTTGCAAATTAATATTCTGAAACTATGAAATAGAATAATAATTCCATAAATAAATCCGATTAGATTTGCATAATTATGTTTGTTGATCTTACCCAGCAAAATTCAGTTGCCCATTATAAGAATAACACGATACAGTAAATTTGTAGAAGGCTATTTGGGACCCCACAAAGAGCTTCGGGGCAAAGCCAACCTCACCTGCAAGCCGTGGGAGGTAGATAGGGAGGGGGAGATGGAAGCAAGGAGAGAGAGATGAAAGAGGAGAGAGTGCCACTGCCTATTATTTTTTTACGGGACTAATCCCACCCTTATATCTTGTACCTCTAGTATACCAGGATCAACAGTAAGTGACCCACGAACACACCAAGTAATGACTCTAGGGAAGTCCCAAAGAAAGTTAAACTGTGTTGGTACCCGCATCGAAAATAATCAAAAGTAAATTGGAGGAATTAGAAATATCATAAATCCACTTCCCTCCTTAGCAAACGGGAGGTAATATACAGAAATAGGCAAACTATCTATAAAAGAGATAAGCACAACGGATACAAATATTATAGGTCCTAAGTGATACATGATTCCAATAATATGGTAGGGCAAAAACGCGTTAATGCACGGAAATTTACCCCTGTTGATACGAGATCCGCATAGTATACCGCTCCACTTATCATCTGTAAACTATTCAACATAACAGTACGTTAATTTTGTCTAATACTAGACTCCCAAAGTATATGATGGGCAGATTTGTTATATTAGGTGTTGACAAATGCCACTAAGAAATTGAGTGATACAGGGATCCATGTCATGTCATTACTAGTCCCTGGCGGTTAATTACTAAATAAATTACTTCTAAGTAAATTACCTGGTATTATACTGGTAGATGGCCCTCAATTGATAGATAGACTTTGAAGTATCTTTAGCATTATTTACCCATACAAGCGCTCCATAACACATACGGCCCAGATAAGTAGCCCAGATAAGTAGCCTTTTTTTTTTTTTACGTGCGGAAATTCCTTCGGATACCACCCCGCCGGCCAGCGGGGGTGGTTATGTCGTGTCTCGACTAAAACCGCACGGTGTCGTCCCCAAGTGTCCGTTGCCGGGCACCCCGTGTAAGCCCTCGAAAGGATAACCCCAGGGTTGCCGGCGGACTTTGGCCGCCACCGCGGCCTCGCCTAGTGGGGTCGGATTTTATCCCGCTTCGGTGAGTTGGCAGGCGTGTGTAGGGCACACACGACACGCCTCCGCCAGCCACGGCCTGCTTCTGTAAGGACGGCGAGTCGGCCAACTGCCGTCCTCAGGCCCCGATCATGGAGGTCGGTAGTCCCGGGCGTAGATGAGTCTGCGGCGTCCTCGCCGCAGACTGCGAAACTCGGGGGGCAGGGTTCTCTCCCGCTCCCTCTCCGCCGTCTCTTTCGCGCGCATTACCTGCTCGCAGAAAGAGGCGGCGGCGTGCCACTTGCTCAGATAAGTAGCCTTTAGTAAGTCTTTAGCGTATTGAAAGAAAGACCTCATGTCGCACTTGAAATTCTTGACAAGGCGTAAAAGCTTTTTTTTGTATTGTTCGCCCATTGTTTTGATATGCTCAATAAATGAAAAAAAATATTTTTAAAATTAATCCTAAATAAAAGATTGCGTTTTAATTTTTTGTATTTACTTTATTGAATTCAAATTTCAATACGAGGTGAAGCCTTAAGATTTCTCTTCAGAAGTAGTTGAAAGGTTTTATTAGGTGCAAAGTTAATCTGTTTCGTTCACCCAATCTGAAACTACAATAAGCGTAAGCATCTTTCTGTCAAATTCTCAAGTCCCGCTCTAGTTTTTGATTGCATAAGTAAAAGACCATTGTGCGTATCCGGAGTAATTAGCCACCAAGCGTTGACGAAGGTACCAGAAATATCTAAGAAAATAGCTATAACGTTAAGAAAAACTGATGAGGTAATTATTCTTCTAACAGATACAATCGCGTCTGTAGTCGACTTACCTACAGTAAAGCCAAATCGGTTATAGCTAATTTTAACTCCACCTGGCAGAAGCCGGGGAACTATAAGACGCTCTAGAAGTGTGCCCAGTGATGGCAACAACGTTATCTGCTGGCATGCCTTATGGTCATCGGGTGGCTTATCGCTGCTTTTTGAAATTATACTAATGTAACCACACCGCCAGATGCGAGGCAATATCCCTTCAGCAATACATTTTTAATCAGAATTGATTCTCCCGAAAGTTTACAGGCTTCTTTGATCATTTTGCTTGAAATTTTGTCATAATCTGAGGTCGTGTGAAGTGACATAGATTTGACGATATTGACAAATTCATCAGAGGTCAACTAATGTCAAACTACCAATTTCTGACATTAGTGAGCGAGTAAAGTCTAGAGTTTAATTGCAAGTGTGTTGTGAAAATCTTTAATTTCGCCAAACCTTTCCACTTATTTAAACAATATCAGTGTTATAATAGAAACTATCTGTCCGTTGTGCCCAATATTCCTACCTCATTAAAAGCTTTTAATATCAAGTTATTGAATATCCTTTATTTGTTGTTTAACCTTTGCTTACACTATTTTAATTAACCCAAAACGCCAATCAAAACGTCGTGTAACGTTAACGTAAACATTTTACAATATGATTATTATGTATATATTATGAAAAGGTACTTTCAGAAAATCCATTTCCTTTAAGGAAAAGATAAATAAAAAATAAAAATACTACACAAATTACAACAAGTAAACGTGCCTTATTGTTCTTTAATAGTGGTTAAGGCGTTGAATTTGCCATCGAGAGGTTTCGGGCGTCGAACTTCTCCTAATACAAGGAATTTGGCTAAGAAGGGATTAACATAACAAGGGTATATAATTAATTGTACTTAAATAATTGTCGCAGCGTATGTCCGCGAAATCTAAGAACTATTAAATTCAAAAATCTAGTTATTTTGATACGAATAAGGTTCAAAAATAAAATGAATAAATTTAACTGTCAAAGTAAAACAAGCTAGAGCATTTCAGAAGGCATAAATCTACCACGATTTCATTCATATATTCTATAATAATAGAAGCTCCGCTCCCTGTTCTAGGCAGCACGAATACAGTGAGTGACTTCTGTTTTGGATCACTATTCTAGTTTAACATAAATCATTCAATAGCTATGTACATACCCACATTGAAATTCCAGATAATACACAGAGCAAAAATATCTTAATAGATATTTTCTGATAAGAAATCATTTAAATTATGTAACATACATGAATTAAATTATGTTACGTACATGAAATATATGACACTTGACGGTATCAATCTACCAATGCTATGTTTAAAATCCCCAGAAAACATGGTCATTAGCCATGATATGATATTTATAACATAACATTTTGTTCATAACTTGAGCACATTAGATCAAATATATCGACGCCGCCTATAATCAAAATTTTAGCACTTTAATATTTCCGACTTAACAAAAGTTTAAACAGACAAGATAGACGGATCTGCACACTGTCATAACTTGTTATAACTTTTCAGATTCGGATTATCTCGGACCAACGTTACCAATAGTAAATATATCATTATGTCACATGCTAATTATAATGATAATATATATATATATATGTATATATATTTTTTTTTTTTTCTTCTTTTCTCATAGGTTCTGTTTAGTTTTAATCGTTACGTATTTATGTTTTGATATTTTCACCGCGTATTGAAGTATCGGTGTTTGTGTATTATTTTTTCTTGGCGTACGCAACGACGCCTGTACCGGACGAAGTGGGCGTGCTAGGCTGACAGTACATCGCGAGTTGAGCTCGACGTCGCTGTGTTAGGGTCCGAGCTTGTTGGCTCGTTGGTGGACCCTGTACTCGTGAGTGTCTTGAAGGCGTCGAGCACGTTAGCTCGTTGGTAGTTAGTCGGCTTTGCCACCGTTGAAGGTACATTGTTTTGATTTTGTTTGTTGAATGTTGATTAATTGGTGAAAATTAATTATCGAGATAATTATCTCTTTGTAAAATAAAGTGAATACGCCCATCGCGTTCGTTCGACTTGGAACCATTGCTGCGGTGGAACACAGATTCTATGGGAAGTAAATCTCACATTTTATTTTATTGCATAATTAGTTTATTGCATATTCAATTACACGTACATTCATGTCACATATAGTTAGATACACTAAATAGGCACACTTTAAAATCTTTGCTACTTTCCCGGCTGAATCCCGGTCCATTGAATGTCAGTGACCCATTTATTAATATATTTTGTGTATTGTTGATGATAATTAACGGATTGGTTTAATTATAGTTTGCCATTTGAAACTTAACACGCGGTTCAAGTCCGCCATTTCGATTGTTAATTTCTAATTACCAATTTGCCTTTTGGTGCAATTGAATCTGACTATTTTCACCTTAAAACTTGGAATTGTTTTTGTAATTAAAATATTTACTGGTCGATTTCGATCGGGTGTCAATTGCGGCTTAATTTGATTATTGAAATAAGTACGTGCTAAAAATCTGTTTAAATTTGATTTGTTGTTTATTCATGTGTTTCATTGGACCCGGTCTGCATAGATAATTATCTATGTTTACTTGCTATAAAATTGAAAGTAATTTATAATTTGATTTGTTTGTATGCGAGCGTTTAAAATAGCTAATTTTAGAGTTTAATATTTCTCGGGATTTCCGGGTAATTTTTGGTGCTCGATTCTGACCGATTTAACCGATTCACTGTAACGGGAATTCAACTTCCGGGATATTTTTGATATTACTTTTGTTTGATTTGTTCTAAGTTCGGGGCGGTTCCTCGAATGCCTTTTGACCGTTTTGAGTTAACCGGTTTTTATAAAATTGCGGTGTTTTTTGTTATTTGAACCGTTTTATATTCGTACCGACTTCCTGTGTTTGATTAATGACTTTGTACCGTTTGTTGACTGCACATTGGTATAGATCCGGATCAATAGACACTTGATTTTAGTTAGATAATAAGTTTTAGTTTTATTTGCGTTTCCACTGTCGCGCTTTAGATCACGCTTCGGAACGAAGTAGTGATTGCGTGAAACTGAGTGGTGGGGCTACGGCTTGAATACTACCTGCTCGTGGTCTCACTCCTCACCCTTGTCTCCGTGTTAAAGGAGACTGGTAGCAGAGCTGTTAATTGTGTTTCTTTATTACTGCGCTCGCTCGGTTCACGCACTGAACAGGTTCCTATTATTTGTAGTAGTAATCAAGATTTCAGTCGGTAACCTATAAACGAGTGGTTGTGTGTCAATATTAAGAAAATATTATTTACCCTACCTACAATAATGGTACTTGCTAAATGTGCAAAATGTAAGAAAAACATTACTAAAAAAGCACCAGGACTAGAGTGCAGCAGATGCGAGAAAGTGGTTCATACAGACTCAGCATGTGTAAAACTCTCCAACAATCAACTGAAAACTCTACGCAACTCACCCGGTATGTGAAGATTGCTTGCTAAATCTATCACGTAGGTCCTCGTATATGATTCCGGAAGAGGAGGGTGAAGATGACTCCGAGGTAGGCGTCCCGAACGACTTTGAAAATATTGATACTCGAAAACTAGTCCTCGATATCGGCCGAGAGGTTAAGAAGGCTTTTAAAGAAGAGTTGGGATCCCTCGAAGCAGCGTTGCAGTTTATTAATGATGAGCTTAGTGCAGTTGAGAAAACAATAAAAAACCAGGATATCAAAATCAAAGATTTGGAACATAAAAATCAAGACTTGCACAATAAAAATATAAATCTAGAGTTAAGGGTATCTACCCTTGAGCAACAAATACAAAAAATCGAACAAGGTGCACTCGCAGCTTCGGTGAAATATCGGGAATACCGGAAGTAGCTATCCAAAGTTTAAACCCATTAGTGGCAAAAATTGCGATGAAACTTGATATGGATAAACAGGACATACAGTCAGCCTGCGCATACAGGCGCCTGCCAGGAACTAAGGACAAACCCGGACCCATCGTTGTGGAGATGAAGAACAGGGAGACTCGGAGACTATGGATTGAGGCTGGAAGGGTGAAATGCCTTACCGCAGGTACTTTTCTAAAACTTTTCTACCTACATTTATATTTAACCTAAATTAATATTTCATTAACATAAATTATGGATACTCAGATAAACGAAATATTTAACTGTAATTCACCGAATGATTCTTTTGAATTCCTACCTTCCAACAGTCGTATACATTTTTCTTGTTTACATGTTAATATAAGATCACTAATTAAAAACTACACTAAGTTACTGCAGGTCATACACTGCTGCTCAGCCCCAATAGATATGATAGATAAAACCGAGGCCGGTATTTGGCAATATATTTCTCATTTGTATAACATACCAGGATATAATATGTTTTCACAACTACGTACTAGCAAAAAGGGAGTAGGAATAATTATTTATGTCAGAACTCATCTCAAATTTACTACATTATGTAATAGAAATATAACATTTGAAAGTTTAACAGGTGTGTTAAAACTGCCATTCGGACAGGACGTAGTCGTTTTTGCACTGTATCGGCTGCACTCAACTAATAAAAGCATTTTCATACGAGAACTAATTAAATGTATCTCTAAATATAATGATAAACAAAGTATTCTTGTGATCGTGGATATGAATATAGACTTAAAATGCACTACGTCCTACCTAGACTTATACCTAGAAACACTGAGCAAGTGCGGACTGTTTTGCGGAATCACTGGTTTTACTAGAATTGAACCAAAGTTAAACAAAATAACTAAATCGTGTATAGATCACATATTTGCGAGATTTCCTACTGTGCATTCGTACTCGGCATTGCTAGACGTTGTAATGGCCGATCATCGGACCATATTGTTCACCTACATTGACGACGCGCTGCTCTAGTATATACAGCATGTTCAAAGATCGGTTATTAATTACGACTTATTTTATGAAGAACTCAAAAAAGTAAAATGGACAGCAACAAATAGTATATCCTGTTCAAATGAGATCTTCAACTTTATTAAAAAAAATTTTAGTAAGGCAAGAGAAATTGCCACGTCTGACTCAAAATCGAGACAAAAATTGAAACGTTTCAGAACCCCTTGGATAGATGACAATATTGTACAACTTTGTAATAAACGGGACAATCTATTCAAAATCTGGAAAAGTAGTTCATACGACCCAGCTGTAAGGTTACAATATAATAAAATCAGAAACAAAGAAAATAAAATATTGGAGTACAAAAGAAATGCATTTTACATGAATTATATACAAGAAAACTTCAAAAATCTAAAGAAAATATATGAAATTCTTAACCAAATGCTGGGTCGAGTCAAATTGTCAATTGACAATGCAATATTGAAAGCTTTTGATGAGCAAGGGCTCACTACCAAACAAATAGCACAGAACTTCGCAAATGAGTTTGACAGATCGGTAAAAAACATTATTCCAAAATGTAATTATACTTTACTAGACCCCAAAAATTACTGTATACCGACTAATTTCAGTATATTATTCCAAAAAGCTACAAGTGAAAAAGTTCATAATAGCATAAAAACCCTGAATCCAAGAAAAGCTCCCGGTTTCGATAATATTAGAGCGTGTAATATTAAATACGTAGGTCAGAATATAGCACTAGCCATAGCCAATCTAATAAATAGAAGTATAAAAACCGGACTCTACCCGAACGAGCTAAAAGAAGGATGCGTAAGACCTATCTTTAAAAAGGGGAAACGAAAGGAATACTTGAACTATCGCCCAATTACATTGCTTTCCACTATAGATAAAGTAGTGGAAAAGTTAAATACATAACTTCTACCTAAAGCATGATATACAATCAATCAATTAACCTATTGCAGTCCACTGCTGGACATAGGCCTGTCCCATTTTATGCCATAGCACCCGATCCTCCGGCTTGCGTGTCCAGTCTATCCCAGCTACCTTTTTCAGGTCGTCCGTCCATCTTGCTGGGGGACGTCCCACCTTCCGTTTACCGATTCGTGATCTCCACTCTAGGACTCGTTTGCTCCATCGGCCATCGGTCCTTCGGCAGATGTGGCCTGCCCATTGCCACTTCAGCTTGCTTATTCTGCGAGCTATGTCGGTGACTTTGGTTCTTTGTCGGATGGCCTCATTTCGAATTTTATCCTTCAAAGAAACCCCGCATAACTCGCTCCATAGCCCGCTGCGCGACTTTTAAGTCGTGGAAAAGCCTCACTGTCAATGTCCACGTTTCGGCACCGTAAGTCATGACAGGTAGGACGCACTGGTCGAACACCTTTGTTTTAAGGCATTGCGGTAAAGGGGAGGAGAAAACCCGACGCAGTTTGCCAAATGCTGCCCAACCTAATTGGATCCTTTTGGTGACTTCTTTCTCGAAGTTGTTTCTACCGAGCTGGATAACCTGCCCAAGGTAGACATACTGTTGAACAACTTCGAGTGTCGACCCTTTGATGGCAATCGGCCTCGGCGTGACATGTTCGTTGAACATAACCTTGGTTTTGTCAAAGTTCACACCAAGACCGACACGTCGAGAGGCTCCATTTAGGCTGTGCAGCATCTCGCCCAGCTGCTCCAGTGACTCCGCAACTATGACGATGTCGTCGGCGAACCGAAGATGCGAAATGTACTCGCCATTTATGTTTATACCCCGCCCAGTCCAATCCAGAGTCTTGAAGACGTCCTCCAGCGCGTTGGTGAATAGTTTGGGGGATATAACATCCCCCTGTCTCCCTCCACGCTGTAGGCTTATGGGGTTCGTCTTCTGGTCTTGGAACTGGACGGACATAGTGGCGGTCTCATATAGGCATCTCAGCACTTCGATGTATCGCCAATCAACACGACATCGTTGCAGAGCATCCAGAACTGCCCAGGTCTCGATGGAGTCGAAGGCTTTTTCGTAGTCCACAAAAGCCATATACAGTGGCTGTTTGTACTCGTGAGTCTTTTGTATAATCTGCCGAACAGTATGGATGTGGTTCACGCTACTGTAGCCTTTTCGAAACCCGGCTTGCTCCGGTGGCTGGAACTCGTCGAGCTTGCTGACGACTCTCGAGAACAGCTTGTAGACATGACTCAGGAGTGAGATGGGTCTGTAATTCTTATACAAGGCCTTATCACCTTTTTTGAAGAACAGTACCACCGAACTCCCGCTTCATGCCCTAAGTGTTAAGCCTTGCTGGATGACGGAATTAAAAAGGCTCGCTAGCTCTTGGAGCACTGGGACCCCGTCTGCTTTTAGAAGCTCAGTAGTAATTCCGTCATCGCAAGGGCACCTGTTGTTCTTTGTTTGCTTGAGAGCCACCTCATGGGTATTTCCTCGGTGTAATGGCGCGTGAGTGGAGCTCTGTGGTCTTCATCGCTGTGTCCCGTCAGTTTAGTCATCCGTGATGCATACAGCTGTCCATAGAACTTCTCGACCTCTTCGAGAATCTCGAACTTTGAGGTGATGGTTCTGCCATCCTCAGTTTTAAGTTTCGTCAGATGGGGCCTTCCCAATTGCTGAGCGAACACTTTCGACCCCCTATTTCGCTCAATCGCATCATGTATGATGTTAGTGTTGAAGCGTCGGAGGTCGCGTCGTATCAGCTTTTTTATTTTTTGGTTTAAGGCTCTCCCATCTGACAAAAACAACTGAGTTGAGGGCTCATCACGCCTCCTCCTCATAAGTTCGAGAGTCTCAGGAGAGAGTTTGGACTCTAGCTGTTTGAGTTTTCCGGGAAACAACTTTCGGGACACTTCCTGCAGAGTTTTGACTACTGTGTCGGTTTTCTCATCAATACTGCTAGTGGTTTCTAGCATTGCAAAACGATTTTTAAGTTACAGTTGGAACTTTTCGGACCCTAGAGCTACTTGGAGCGGCGTAGGTCGGACAGTAGACCGTATCATTCGGAATCTTTCAGCTTTAATGTTGATATTTAGAGAGCCTCTGACAAGTCTGTGATCACTTCCGGTGTTGAACCTGTTAATCACGGAGACGTCTCTAAATATGTGCTTACTGTCCGTAATGAAAAAGTCTATCTCGTTCCTTACCACGGAATCCGTCCACTTCCTATGGGGCTTCTTCTTAAAGAAAGTATTCATTAAGAAGAGCCCCTGGGATTCGAGAAAGTTGACTAGCATTTGCCCCCTGTAATTTCTGCGCCCCACTCCATAGGGTCCTATTCGCGTTTCGCCGCGTTCTTGTACTCCCACTTTGGCAATGAAGTCCCCCATAACAACGCTGTAGTTGGCCTTGACGGTATGATTAATTGCCTTGACAATGTCTTCATACACGGCTTCGGCGGTTTCATCGGGGTGAGTCGAGGTTAGCGCATATACCTTTATCACCTTCAGGGAACGCCTGTTAGTGATTTTAAGGACAAGGTATGCTACCCAGTTCGATACACTTACGTTCAACAACGCTGCTAATGAGGTCCTTTTTGACCAGAAAACCGACACCTCCCTGGGAGATCTGAGCACCTTCTCTGAAGTAGAATAAGTCGCCTGACTCAAGAGTAATCGTGTCCTCCCCCAGTCTTCGGATCTCGGACAACCCCAGTATGAGCCAGTTTATGCGACCCAGTTCTATCTCCAGTTCGGCGAGATATTGATATACTATACAAGAATCAATTTGGTTTTCAAAAGGGGAAGGGAACAATAAATCTTCTGTCCGAATTCACTGACGAGGTTAATAATAATTTAAATGCAAGAAAAGTGGTACTAGTTTTGTTTATAGATTTTTCCCGGGCTTATGTGCCGTAAGAGTGGGGCCACCTTGCTTCGTGGTACCACTACTTGCATGGTTACTTCCTTACCATCGTTGGACTCCCATTTCCTATACAGGACATCTTCTACCAGAACTAAGCTGTCCCACTGGGCCCAATAGCTTTTGGTAGTTGAACTGTAAGCAGATACATCACTCCATCGGGGTTTGCTTCCAAGTTGTTTCCAGTGCAGTATAGGTTGTAGATCATCATCGTCTTCTTGCGCCTTCCTCATACTGCTTCCACTCCATTCGTCGTCAAGTCCATTCACCTTTATGACTTTAATCTCTTCTCGGGCTTCGTTCCTCTGACAATGCTTGCAATCTTCGACACACGGCCTTCGTGACAAAGCATCAGCATTGCCGTGCCCTTTTCCACTTCGGTGTTCTATCACAAAGGGAAATTCCTGTAGTTGCTCGATCCATCTTGCTTCTTGGCCTTCCGGGTTCTTGAATTGCAGCAACCACTGTAGCGCAGCATGATCTGTCCTTAGTGTAAACTCTCGTCCTATAAGATACTTGTTAAAATGCTGTAAAGACTTCACACAGCGAGAAGTTCACGACGAGTAACACAGTAATTCCTTTCCGGTTTAGATAGCGATTTACTGAAGTATGCTATTACAACATGGCGATCTCCCTGCACTTGTGACAACACTCCACCTATTCCGCTGTTACTGGCGTCCGTGTCCACAATGAATCTACCTTCCCTAGTAGGATAACCCAATATAGGGGCTTCGCACAATCGTTGTTTAAGCGTACTAAAAGCTTGCTCGCAATCCAGGTCCCAAACGAAGTCTCGTTTATCTTCCGTCAGTCGGTGTAGTGGTTTTGCAATATCCGAGAAATGCTTAATGAAGCGTCTGTAATACGCGCATAGTCCCAGAAACGCACGAACCTCCGTTTTGTTCTTTGGAACAGGTCATTCTTGAACAGCTTTAATCTTCTCGGGGTCGGTTTTAACTCCTTCCGTTGAGATCACATGTCCAAGATAGCTGACCTCCTTTTAAATAGAGCGCACTTCTTTGGACTCAGTTTAAGGTTAGCGTCACGAATCCGAGTAAAAACTTTTTCCAGGTTCTTCAGGTTTTCTTTGAACCTGCGTCCCATAACTATAACGTCGTCCAGGTAAACCAGACAGACGTCTCCAAGTAGACCCACCATTACTCTTTCCATGAGGCGTTCTAACGTGGCTGGTGCATTACATAAACCAAATGGCATGACATTAAAATGCCATAAACCGTTTCCAATTCCTGTACTAAAGGCTGTCTTCTCTTTATCGTCTGGACTGATCTCCACCTGCCAGTAGCCACTTTTTAAATCGATGGTTGAAAACCATTTCATACCACTAAGCATGTCCAGGGTATCGTCGATCCTAGGCAAAGGATAACTGTCTTTCTTCGTGACATTATTCAACATTCGGTAATCCACACAAAACCTTGTACTGCCTTCCTTCTTTTTCACTAGTACCACAGGTGATGACCATGGACTCGTTGAAGGTTCAATCACCTTGTTATCGGACATGTCTTTAATCATAACTGCTATCTCCTCTTCTCTTGCCCATGGTAAACGTTGAGGTCTTTGTTTTATAGGCCTGGAGTCACCTGTGTCAATCCGGTGTTTCACGAGCCCAGTCCTTCCACAGTCATTTCCGGTTGCAAAGATGTCTCTAAATCGTAGCAAGAGGTCTCTGGCTTGATGCAATTCTGATGCCGATAAGTTTTCCTTTGAATTCTCGAGAAGTTGCTGGATGTGATCTTCGGAGATTTGTGTACCGCCTTGTTTAGTCGTAGTGCTGTTCAACCGTCTCAGGTACTTTACTTCTTCACATTTTCCAACCACACTATTCTTCTTCAGGAGAACTATTTCGTCACTGAGGTTGAGGATTCTCACCCTAGCGATTCCGTTCGGCATCAGTAAGGTTCTCGCTGTTATTAAGTTTTCATGACTGCCGGTATCTTCCACAATAAGACATCTTCTTTGTTCAGTCTTCGCAGGAAACCTCACTCTGATAATGTTTCCGATTTAGGAGCTAACGTCGTATCCGTTAAACAGTAAAGAGTGCACGGGTGCGATCCTTGTAAACAAACTTCCTAATCAGGAGATCTCAGCACTCCTCTAGGTATATCCAAGACACATCGGTGATTCCTCAAGAAATCCAGTCCCAAAATGCAATCATCAGTAATATTAGCAATTAATACTGACTGGTGGTATATTTGGTCGCCAATTCTTACCTCTACATCTGTTTCACCGAGGACGGTCACTGGCTGGCCAGTAGCTGTTTGAAGCTGGCACCTCGGAGATCGTTTTTCCCACCTTATGGTGCGTTTCAGCAATTCCGGCCTTACAACTGTACGTGAAGCTCCAGTTTTTTTGGTCTGGCAACACAGGCTTGAACGGTCGTAAAGTGTTTAGCTCGTAAGATTTTTAAATAAAATAAAGTATTTTTCTTATAATTAGACTCCGTAAAGTTAAGTAATTAGTATATTTAGTACAGTAAGTGTTCTGTAAATATTGTGTGCTTCAAAAATTGCGGTACACACAAGGAGTGGAAAGTTCGTTAGCGGTTTTAGTTTAAAATTTCTCTAAGACTTCTGTTGTCAGGGGAGTATTTCTATGATTTATTTATTCTTTTACACTTTTCGTACAGTACAGTACTATGCAAACGCTCACACCGCTGTGAGTAACGTCATTCCACACAGCAGGCTCTGTTACAGTCTCAGTTGCCTTGACAAGTTGGAAGCCAACTCGATGACACCAACAATATAGCCTCAGACAGATTATAACACACTCACTTAACAGTTACTCACATAAATCTGTTATCTAATTTAATAGTTCTTGCACATCCTGTCTGTCATTTGCTTACCTACCTCGCTTAACCCTTGTTCCAATGTGTTTCTTTTTTGTGCCCTTTTATTCTCTAAAATAATAGCTATACTTACTTTCCTTGTAATATAGATTACTTCCTATAAATTTAACATTTATTTCCTTATAAATTATAACTTTTTGTTTTTTTTTAATTAACCCTCTTTTCATATAATAATTTTATCTCTTTTATCATTGCTTCTTTACTCCCTTAACTTAATCAATTCTGTACACAGTTGCTTATCACCACCCCTTTCATTTCAATGCCACTAATTCCTCACTGATCTACTACAAAAGAAGCACAACATAATGATGACCCGCAGTGCTGTAGCCCGTGACTTACAACAAAAGTTCAATCTGACAATGAAGGAACTGGAGATTTGCAAAAATCTCAACAAGCAGTTGTTAGAAGAACGGGAAGACAGTGAGAAGGAAGTATTAAATGTAATAGAAAAAAACACCCAACTCAAACACAAGTTGGCTGAGCTACATACACAGGTTAGGGAGCTCACACTACAACGGGATCACCTCCAGGCAACATTGTCAGGTCTAGAAGAATGCAGCAACACTCATGAGCGTGCTTTAAAACGCATCAGCATTCTGGAGTGCGAGATGAGTGATGTTCACAACTCTATCACTCACATGGAAAATCTCAAATTGGCAGATCAGACCTCTCGAACAGTCTCTATGATGAGTTGGTGGGTACCGAGCCTGATCTGATTTGTCTTGAGCCATCCATTACCACAGACCTGATAGATATCTCAACACCAGATATTCCGGTTAAATTATTAGATACAACCTGTGACGACCAACACATATTAAACTCATCAATAAGATTAGTTAATACTAGCAGGAATAAGTTAAAAAAATATATAAAACTAAATAAATTTATTTGCAAATCACAAAAACACATAAAAAAACTTAAAATAGGTGTCAACAAATATCGTAGGTTGAGTAAATCGAATTTACAACTAAGACAATTAATAGGAATAAGTAGAAAAGAATTAGATACCCAATCTGACCAATATGAAACTGATATTCATCAATTGCAGACTGAAATTAGGCATTTAAATGACTCATTAGACTCAATTACCTTATAATATAAAATTTCTCAAAAAGAAATTGGGGAATACATTGAGGCTTTGAATAGCCTGGTGGAGACTTGTCACAGCAATGAACAAAGGTTCTACTCGCTTGAAAAATTATACAGTCAAACATCAGACTGTGAAAAGTCATTGCCAAGTTCTTCATTGTCGATAACTCCCCAGCCTGAGTTAACTTCTCCAACAGTTGACTATGTGGGCAATATGTGTGACAATATCAACATAAAATCTAACAGGCCTTCCTGTGCTCACCCTGAAACAAAAATAACACAAGCTTCAAAGGTTGTCATATATTGTGATGAAATTGGTAGAAGTCTAGGTTATCACTTGGCCGAACATCTGGGTAAATCGGTCACAACTCATTCATTTCCTGGGGCGTCATACTCTCAAATCATCGATAAAGTATTGACTGGTATACATTGCCCACAATCAACATTAGTGTTACTTATAGGTAGAAGAGATAATGCAAATATTCAATCTGTCATAAAGTTTCATGAACAACTATCAAACTTGCAAGTAAAGCAAGTAATACTATGTGCATTCCCTTACAGTAAAGCTTTCACACATAAGGAGAATGAAATTAGATATAATTTGAATAGAAAATTGCATACCTTGACTACATATTGTAGGAATATACAATTATTTGACTGTAATATTGTATTACAAAACTATATCTTGACATTGGATAGTTATTTACTATCAAATTTTTTACGACGACAGATAGCTAAGTGTTTAGCTAACTTTTTATTATGCGAAGCTAAATTTATAGCTAATAAGCAAATAAATATTATAAATTCTGACTTAATGGATAGCGGTATCCAAAAAAAAAACTAAATTACCTGACAACAGATAAAAAATCTAGCGACATTTTTTACTGTATATCCGAAATTAACGGATATGGGCACGAGGCTTTTGAGGCTATTGAGCCGTCTTCTAGTAATATTGATAAAAAAAGCGGCCCGTTAATGGCCAAATCTAATTCAAATTGTAAAAATAAAGTATTTAACCTGGTGCACCAAAATGTCGAAGGTCTGACAAATGGTAAAGAATTGGAATTGGAGTTGCACATGACCTTGAATGATATTGATATTTTTTGTGTAACTGAACATTGGTTGACAGACCATCAGGTCATCTTCAACTTCAAAAATCACCAGGTGGCTAGCTCGTTCAGTAGAAAAAATTGCAAACGTGGAGGCACCTTAATTATTATTAATAAGAACATTAAATTTAAAGAGCGTAAAGACCTAGTAAGCCTCTCTATTGAGCGAGTTATTGAGATAGCTGGTATTGAGTTTGAGCACTTCATTGTATTAAGCGTGTACAGTCCCCCGGACGCGCCTTATGCAAGATTTGAAGAAACGATGGAAGAAGCGCTTTTTAAATGCCGTTGCTCTAAAAAGTCAATAATAGTTTGTGGAGACTTTAATGTTAATATATTAGATAACACTTTAGCGCCAGTAGAGAAAAATAAAATGTTGAATCTGTTCAAGTCCTTTAATCTTGGTAATGTATTTTTGGAACCTACTCGAATAACTGCCACAAGTGCAACATGTATTGATAATATTTTCACGGACATTAAACCTATTAACAAATGTATTGTGGATGCTGTACACTCGGATCATCGTGGCCAATTTATAAAATGCTACAGAAATTATTATGAAGTAAGAAGAAAAGAAATTAAATTTGTACCGATAAACCAATATCGTTTAGATGCTTTCAAGGAAAATATAGTGAATAAACTTCCTGATTTGCCCTTGTACACTAGTGTAGATAAGTCTTATGCAGACTTAATTAACCTGATCAATACTGAGTTTGGGAGAATTTTTACCCCAAAAACATTATCGATTGGCAGCCGTCCTGTTTTCAGTGACTGGGCAACACCAGGGATTTATAATAGCAGGAGGAGATTGTATGAATTATATTCTGAAAAACAATACAATTTCAACCCTGATTTTCAGAATTATGTCAAAACCTATTCTAAAATATTTAAGCGAGCCTGTTCCTTTGCTAAATCAAACTTTATAAAAAACAAAATATCAAATTCTGTTAATAAAATTAAGACTACCTGGAACATTATAAATTCCGAATGTGGTAAATCTCCAGCAGTTGTAAGAGATTACCATTTAAAAATAGATGGTCGCCATGTCACGGAGGATCTGGAAGTTGCGACAGAGTTTGAACACTTTTTTTCAAATATACCTGTAGCCACTACCCGAACTCTTCAGTCGTCTTCCACTTCCGCTGAGTCATTGCTTATGGAATCAATTACAAAATGTGAGGACGCTTTCAGATTCTCAGTTGTTGATAGCAAGGACATCACAAAAGCGTTTAAATCCATTGATATTAAAAAGACCGCGGACCTATGGGGATTATCAGTCAAAACTGTTTCAAGCATCATTGATGTCATTGCTCCCCATCTAGCAACTGTGTTTAATGACTGCGTCAGTAGCGGTATATTTCCTGATTTAATGAAACATAGTAAAGTCATACCTTTGTTCAAGGCAGGCAGCACCTCAGATCCCTCGAATTTCAGACCCATCTCTGTGTTGCCAACCTTGAGTAAAGTATTTGAGAAATTAATTCTAGACCAAATGCTAACCCATTTTAATAAATATAAATTATTTCATGATAAACAGTTTGGGTTTACTAAAGGACGATCAACGACGGATGCTGGTATAGAGTTATTGAAATGTATTTACGAGGCCTGGGAGGATAAGCAGGATGCATTAGGTGTTTTCTGCGATCTATCCAGAGCCTTCGATTGCGTCCACCATGATACATTGGTCAGGAAATTAGATTATTACGGAATAAGGAACAAGGCTCTCGACCTTTTGACTTCTTATATAAACAATAGAATTCAGAGGGTCGATGTGAACGGTACACGTTCGGTGGGATCTTTGGTTTCGATGGGCGTTCCACAGGGTTCGATACTTGGACCATTTTTATTTTTAATTTATATAAATGACCTCCCTTACTACGTAAGGGATAAAAATAGTATTGTTTTGTTTGCTGATGATACTTCCTTAATATTTAAAATTAAAAGACAATTAGATAATTATGACGAAGTGAACAACGCAATCTCACGAGTGGTTCATTGGTTTAACATAAATAATCTTTGCCTTAATGAAAAAAAAACCAAATGTATTAAATTCACCTTACCTAATGTTACACAGGTGGAAACCAATGTACAACTTAATGGACAGTTGTTGAGCCTTGTGGAATCAACCGTGTTCTTAGGTTTAAGTATCGATGCTAAATTACAGTGGGGATCACATATTGAAAAAATAGCTAGTAGGTTAAGTTCTGCTTCCTACGCTGTGAAAAAGATTAGGACTTTAACAGACATAGATACCGCTAGAATAGTTTATGTTAGAAGAAACATTTCCAATTTTTTAAGGCTTTGTGATATACATAACGTAAATACTAGACATAAAAACAATCTTGTGGTTTGTAATAGTCGACTCCACAAGATTAGTAATTCCTTTCAGGGTAACTGTATACGCTTCTACAACAAGCTTCCTAGTGAAATGAAGAATCTACCTCTTCATAAATTTAAAAGCCAAATTAAAAGTAAACTCTGCCAAAAAGGCTACTATAAAACTCAAGACTATTTAGACGACAAACAAGCTTGGATATGAACTGTTTGCTCTCTCTCTATGCTACTCAAATGGAATATTGTACTTAGGTTAAGTAAATATGTTTGTAAATAGACCAAAAAAAAAAACAGCCCGCTGAGTTTCTTACCGGAGTCTTCTCAGGACAGGGCCGCGTTTCGAACCGGTGGTCCATTTGCCAAACATTAGATTTTTTTTTTTTTATGACGTTTTGTAAGTGCCGTATTAATGGTCTATGCAGAATAAATGGTTTTTGACTTTGACTTTGACTTTGAGTATCCACTGTTAAACTGCAAGGTTGATTGTCTAAGATGGCCTCGATGATCAGACTATTTCCATTGACAACTTGAGTTATTGTGATGGTTGGGGCCTCATGTCGACCAGCCAGCGCCCGCCCCTTGGCCCTGGCGACATTTAGTTTAACGGAACATCTTGATCGACTTGGGTCCCGGAGTCCGTGACCCTCCTCCGTTTCCTCGAAGGACACTCTGACTGGATAAGGCCCCTTCCTCTACAGGAATAACACGTTGGGACATACCGTGGCTGCCTCTCCTCCTCAACTACCTCCTTGATCTCCCTGACCTTACTTATCCCGGCATTCTGCCGTACGGTTTCCACCTCAAGGGCATAAGCCAGTGCTTCTTTTAAGGTCTGGTGGTGACGCAACTGTACACTAGTTTTCACTTCTGCGTCCCGTATACCGTTTAGGAAGGCCTCCAGTAGAGTGGTCTCGTTCATCACGGGTGTCGATGAGTAGGCCCGACGAACGAGCCTTTCAACCTCTACAGCCCATTCCTGGAGGCTTTCACCAGCTTTTTGTTTCCTCTCGCGTAGCTGCGCTCGGTAGACATTCTCCAGGTGCTTGTCACCGTAGCGTGTGTCTAATGCTTCCATCAGGGACTCCAGTGTCCTTCCTTCAGGTGGCAGGTTTTCCAGTATTACTAAGGCATCTCCTCGTAATGGAAGTGTCAAGGCCATAAAAGACTCCTCGTTTCTCCAGGCTTTAGTTTTTACCAATATCTCAATTTGGTATTTGAAGGCCGTCCACGAGGAAGTTCCATCGAAGTGTGGTAGGTCGAACTTCGCTGATGAGGGTGGGGTCGCGGCAACAGGTCCGCAGGTTTTTAGCCTGACAATCTATTTTTCCAGTTCTTGCAAGCGGTCGTCAATGGTCACGGCAACAGGTCCGCAGGTTTTTAGCCTGACGATCTCTTTTTCAAGCTCTTGAAAGCGGTCGTCGATGGTTCCTGTCTTCAAAGCCACTTCCTTACTCAGCATTTGCAAGTCGTCTTCGAGGTTCTTCACTTTATCTCCCAGTGCATGGATGCCTGCATCGATTTTACCCATGACAGCTTCCTGGTTGGCCTGCATCATCTCTTGCATGGAGGCCTGCATCGTCTGTCGACTAGCCTCTTGATTGGCCTGCATTTCTTGCAAGGAGGCTTGCATCGTCTGTCGACTGGCATCTTGGTTGGCCTGCATTTCTTGCAAGGAGGCCTGCATCATCTGTTGCATAGAAGCCAGCAGCGTCATCATGTTGGTATCTGACGAGGTTCCATCTGGTGGTGCCGTAGTTCCCGCTGAGACAGCAGCATCGGCCTGACGCCCTTCATCTTCGAGGCTCCGTTGACGTGCAGCATCCATTTCCACTGGTCCACCACACGTCTGGTCCGTGGAGTACGCCCTTCGTCTTCACGTGGTAATAACGGCATGGCACTTCTGACACCAGTTGTTACGTGCGCGGGGTACAAATTAAATGCCGTTTACACAACAAAGAGGTTTATTCGCTCACCACAAACTAGACAACTAAATAACTAGCACACACAGTACTCTTCAACAGTTCAAGTCGCTCAGCAGTTCACAGTAGTCCACAATCGTTGCTTAAGTCGCAGGTATAACTTTCTTGGTTCACTTCGGTAAGATGTGTTCACTTTCGCTTTCGAAAATTAACTGACTCGTGTCGATAGCCGGGCGTCCTTTTATATCGGGGTAGAATATTCCGGAATCATCTAGAGCACTAGAGCGTTCGAGAATAGTAGGTATTTACTGGGACGTTCGAGAAAACAGGTACCTACATAGTCGTGCCGACGATAGAGGTGAATGCCCTTGTTATCGCGATTTGTAGGTAAAGTAGTTATAGGTAGACAAAGGGCTTGTGATTTTGTATTGACTTTTCTGGATTTTTCTACACGGATCGATAGAGTACTTCGACATTAACAATGCGTTTTAATTTCTAGAAGATTCGATCAGTAGTTTTCGAGATATCGACGACCGTTGTAACAATATGCATAACTGCATTGGGCAAGGTATGTGCTTCTGGTTTGCGGACGATACGTGTATTATAGTAGCTGATGAAGACCCGCAGAAGGCTCTTGATAAATTGCAGTCTGACTTTGATACACTACTGAAATGGTGTCATGACACAGGGCTAGTACTCAACTCAAAGAAAACTAAATTACTTATTATTAAATCACCATATCAGCGTCAAAACCTCGGCTCTAACCTGATTGCCCATGAACACAGTTGTTTACATAGTTCAGGTGCACCTGCGTGTACCTGCCCAACCATAGAAGTCGTAAAGACACAAACTTACCTCGGCATGGTGATAGATCCTAAATTTAATTGGGGTTGCCATATTGAATACGTGTGTAAGAAGTTAAGACAATTTTTGGCAAACATTATTTTACTAAAAAATAGAATTCCGTTCAAAATTGAGATAATTTTATACAATGCTCTGGCAGACTCGTACATTCAGTATGGTTTAACTAGTTATGGTCGAACCTATGATAGTTATATCAATAAAAAATATTGTATCACCTAAAATTAAACAAAAATATTGTAATGATGAAATTGGTCTGTTCACACACTGTAAAGTTTTACCCATTCATACAAAATTTACGTACACCATATTGAAGGAATACTTTTTAACGACCAATTAAAAATCAAAATTGAGCAACCTGTATATACTCGAGCGATGGCGCAAAACCGGTTGTGCACGGAACGCGCCAACAATGTGTATGGCGAAAAAACGGCTACCTACATTGTTCATCGGCTGATTAACAAATTACCTAGAGATTTAATTGATGCCATAACAGGGAATAATATTAAATACAAGCTAAAAACCTTTTTGTTTACAAATCACTGTAAGTTGTAACAAATAGCTTGTTCGTTATAAGATTCATGCATGCAATTATTATTGAACAAATTATTTTATGTACCCACCTGCCTGCTTATTATTAAATTATAAATTGTACTGACTGAATGTGTAGCACTATGCAAACCTTAGTGGTTTATGTGTTATGTAGAACTAATTTGTGTACTGTTTGTTTTTAAGTGAATTATGTGTAGTGGCAGCGGAGGATGCAAAAAAAACCAATTTTAAAATAAGAGATTTAATTTAAGTAAAAGTACAATATAATGGAATTACTTATTTCTAGTATTACTAGCTATGTCGGCGATCGACCAAAGAATGAGTCCCTTTCCTTGAATATCACGCCACGCCGGTCGGTGTCGTCTTCGACGCGTTGCGCAGAGTCAGCGATGTACGGGCCGCGCGTGTAACATCCAATACAATTGAGGGCAATGCATATACTAGCAATATTCTTAGGATATGTCTGCGTAACACCTCCCCCCTAAGAACAGCGATTATTGACGACAGATGTCGTGAATTGAGCTGGGAGGTTGTCTGGATCCATCCTTCTTCCTGCTGGAATAGCGTAGACTGCTTGTAGATTAATCGGGCTATTATTTGATTCCTTTTCCTTAGGCTTCATTTGTTTTAAACGATATTTTCGATATGCCAATCCGCTAATAAGTACAGATGCACTTAATAGTAGTATGTACATTGGTATAGTCGTATGATATAGACTGCTATCCGGACTGGTTAATGGGTTAACTGATTGTTGTAACGATATCTTCGTATTAGTGGCATGTAAATGAGGCATGAGTTAAGTTTAAACTGCGGTTGTAACATCGGGTTATTATCTTCAAGTTTTGGTACATCTATGAGTTTCAATGCTTGACCTTTTAATCGATCTTTACTGTTAGATATTCTAAATTCAGATATTTCTAGGTAACAGTTGGGTGGAATTATAACGAGGTAGCTGCCTTGGATTATTTTGTAAAGATCTTGTCCACAAGATAATCTTGTCTTAATTGGTTCTGGGAAGCTGATAGTGTAATGGCGATCATCAAGTTTCTCGTAGGCTGGTCCTTGTAGTGAGACGACAGTGGAGCTGCAGTTAGACGTCCTTTGCTGATGAGTGATGAGGGCTTGAATACAGTCTTCAGATTTTCGGCTATAGTCGTTGCGTATCTCTTCACATAGGTAGCCTTTTGTGGCCTTCGGGCATTCTGCCTCTATGTACTTAAAATCTTTCAAATGGATGGCAAGGAAATGGGAATGAGGAGTCAGAATCTCATGATGTTTATTAGGGACAATGGATATCTTATACAGATCATAAGTTAGAGGTATTACAACAGGAAACTTAAAAACTAATACTATCTCATTTTTTACGTAGTACGAGCCTACTTTAATAATATCGTAATATTCGCGTATATCTAAATCTAATATTCTATCTTTACCGTATATATGATTTAATCTCACAATAATAGTCCTAATAGAATCATAACTAATGGCATCATGATGTGTCGTCGAGGTCCTTATGAATGCTAGAACATTTTGTAATCTATTTATCTCTTGAGAAATGACATCTACGTTATCGCTAACGATAAAGATCATCTGGGCCAAATGAGCGTAACTGACCGTGTCATGATATTTTTCTAAATTTTGATTTATATGTTTAATTAATTTAATTAATTTATTTTGGTTGTCAACGATATTATCAATTACTCCCGAATGTTGGGACATCCAATCTTTAGTTAAGCTAAGATGATTGTTAAATTCCGTTACTAACTTATTATTACTATCCTGAAGGGTTTTCACAGCATCATTGAAATGGATTGCATCTGTATAATCGAGATTACCGGTTATACTTTTAATGACGGACCCGAGACCATCGATAAGACCCCTTTTTCTACGACTTGTCTCAAATGATTGAAGTTGCTTTAGCACAGTGTGAAGCTTATGGTCCAAATAATTAATGTGGGGCTTAAATAAAGATGTTTTATTATCCAGAGTAGGGCTAAACTCAATTAGTTCATTTTGAACAGCACTCAATCTATTTTCTAATTCATGAAGATTTATGTACTGTAGGAATGCGTGGTAATGGGATATAACGTAGCAAGGGCCTAACTTAAAGGGTAAAACACCGGGACCATCATCAAGATTTTCAAGTTTTATCTCCTGGGTTAGAGCTGATCTCAGGAGAATGTGAAGTATTAGGAGGGTCCTGCAACAATTTGGCACTGTTAGGTATTCTTTTTAGTCTAGATTTAGCGATAGGGTTTCTTTTCTTTTTTGTATATATGTGAACTGGGAGATTTGTTTTAACTATATCATGAGTGTAACGCGGTGCTAACTTTTGCCGGGAAGCAGAAGGATTTTTTACAAATATTTGTTGTTCAGGAGGATACTCAGATACAGGTTCACGGGATTTATTTCGATTATCAATTATAGTTTTACGGTGGTCCATACTTGATTCTTGTATTAAATTATAAGCCATACTCATTTTGCTTTTATGCTCTGAGATATATTGTTGTATTAGATGGGTGGACAAATCTATATCGAAGGGATCGCGTGGATCAAAGTGTCCGGTAATTAGATCGATAGGTTTGCATCTTGTAAAACTGTGTATGGTACTGTTATACGCCAGCAACGCATATGGCATTAAGTTTAAGACGGCTTCATTTTTCTGTTCTAATTTTAAAATACGGAGATGCTCTAAAATTGTGGAGTGAAATCTCTCTACAATGCCATTCTCATTCGGAGTGTGGGGAGCAATTCGATGATGTCGGATTTTATGTAATCTTATGAATTCTGCGATTAATTGATTCGTAAATTCGGGGCCATTATCCGAAACTAAGGTTAAAGGCACTCCATGATGTGTGCAATATTTAAGTAACGCCTGTACAATGCTTACTGCCGTTCCATCTCTTAAATAATAAGCTTGGGCATACTTTGAAAACGCATCGACAATTGTTAAGAATTTTTCTCCTTGTATAGTGAGCAGATCTAAATGAATTAAATCGAATGGTTTACTAGGTGGAGTAACAAGGCTGAGTTGTTGTTTAATTGGGTTACGGTCGTATTTTACCTGACCACATACTGTGCACTCGTTTATGAATTTAGTAATATGCTCACGCATTTTTGGCCAAAAATACCTGTGGGAAAGAGCTAAGTGACATTCGTTAATACCCCTATGGTTTGTTTTACCACAATGGTACTTACTAATAATATCTTGTTGTTTTAAATATTCTCTGACATTTTCTATCTCTATTTTAGTTAATAACAAATTCATTGCTGAGCTCTTGAAAGTACGTTGTATTATGGGAACAATATCATACATAGCAGATGGAGGAATAATAAGTAATCCTGTTTTAATTTTGGGACAAACATATTCTTTTATAGCACTAATAACATATTCTTCGAGGTTAGATTCGGATAACTGGATAGATGTACGCGTGTGGGTTTCAAAGGGTTTAGTTACAATAGTTTTACTCTTAAAATCGCCTACAACTGTTAAGACTATCTGTTTAGAGAATTTATTGAGAGGCTCGTCAGTAATGGGTACTTCCAAGATGGGGTTTTCATCAGCTGTATGTACTGTAAGGGTTCTAGAATCTTCCGCAGCTTCCGGAGCTGTGTCTGTTCTAGAATCGTTCAAGGTGGTTTCGTTTTCAGAAGGATTAACTAATAAAGAACTTATCTCATCGTTATTAATTTCAATGCGCGATAAAGCATCTGCATTGGTGTTGCTTCTACCTTGCTTATATATTACGGTATAATCGAATTCACTTAATTTTAAACGCCATCTTGTAAGACGTGAATTTGGTTCCTTTAAATTCATGACCCATTGTAAAGGCTTGTGATCGGTGATAATTTTAAATTTTCGTCCAAACAAGTAGGGTCTGAAGTATTTAGTAGCCCACACTATTACCAAGAGTTCTTTCTCTATCGTACTATAGTTAAGTTCGCTTGAATTTAGAGTTCTGGAGGCGTATGCAATAGGTTTATCGGAGCCAACTGTGCCTTGAGATAATACAGCACCAATCGCAACGTTAGAGGCATCGGTAGTTAACAAAAATTCTTTAGTAAAATCGGGGTATTGTAGGATGGGGTCATTTATAAGGAGAGTCTTGCAATGTTCGAAACAATTTATATAATTTTTGTCAAAAACTATCTTAGAACCTTTCTTTAAACATTGTGTAAGGGGCTTTGTGATTCGAGCGAAGTCGGGGATAAATTTCCTGTAGTAACCAAGTAAACCTAGGAATCTTTTAATTTCAGTAGCAGTTTTTGGGAGGGGATACTTATTTATGACATTAATCTTGTCAGGATTAGGCTTTACACCATCCTTAGTTATTACATGACCTAAGAAACTAGTTTCTAACTTTAAAAATTCAGATTTATCCATCTGGATCTTAAAATTAGATTCGCGTAATCTTTTCAGGACTTTTTCTAAATTAATCATATGTTCTTGTAACGACGTGCTGAATATGATGACGTCATTCAAATAAACTAAACAGATATCCTGAAGATCCCTTAGTATGTTGTCCATGACACGCTGAAAAGTAGCTGGAGAATTTTTCAGACCCATTGGCATTCTTAAAAATTCATAATGACCGTTTTCTACATTAAAAGCGGTTTTATGTATATCCGTGGGATCTAACTGAACCTGATAAAAGCCACTGGCTAAATCTAAAGTGCTAAAATACTGGCACTTGCCTAATTCATCTAAGATGTCCGAAATATTTGGGATTGGATACTTATCATCTATTGTTTTTTCATTAACCTTACGGAAATCTATCACAATACGCCATTTATTTTTACCCGAAGCATCCGTCTTTTTGGGTACCACCCAAATAGGCGAGCTCCATGCTGAATCTGAGGGTCGTATAATATTCTGTTCCAGCATCTTATTAATTTGGTCTCTAACCTCTTGTTTATGAATATACGGATATCTATAGCTCTTAACATGGACGGGAATTTCGTCAGTAGTTTTAATTTGGTGTTTAATTTTATTAGTAAAGCTTAACGGTTCACCTTCGAGGTAGAATACATCAGCGTAACGTTCGCATAAAGTTTTTAAATTAATTAATTCTTCCGGATTTAAATGATTGGTTCGAAGGCGTGACAATACCTCCTGAGTACGATAAGAAATATTTTCACTTACATTATGATTAAATTCGACATTAAATATTTCGGCTGATACTGGACGGTCCATGGAAAATATGACATCATTATGAGATTTGTTCGAGACATGTACCCAACCACGGTTATCTTTAACTCGCGTGAAACAATCGGATATTATACAATTACAAATAACTTGCTGCGAGATAAATGCATCACCATCTCGTGAATTAACCGGTAATCTAATTAGTCTAGACGAATTTGCGGGTATAACAGCCTCGTATAAATTAGTACTACGTGAATCATACATTTGTATTGGAATTTCGGCGTTACGTGTAATTAATTTTTTATTTCTAAAGTCTATGTTAGAATCCCATGAATCAAGTAAATCAAAGCCTATCAAGCCGTCAAAATAAGTATGAAAATTATAAATGAGCAAAGTCAAGTTGTCATTGTCATTGAATTCGGGAAAGCAAGGTAGTGTGATAGAGTAGTCATTTCTACTGACAGCATGTACATTAGTAACCTCAAATGGTTCGTAGTTTAAAGGAACGTTAGGAAAGTATTTTTGCACTGCTTGTGGAGTTATAAAAGACTGATTGGCACCCGTGTCTATCAGTAATTTCAAAGGTGGGTTGTGTATCTGAATGTATCCTAGTTGCCGTTGTATCTGAAAATTTACTTCTATTTTGGCTTTCCTTGGTTCGGTTCCTTGGGAAAATTTTCGTCTTTAGAAGAAATATTAGTATTAGCACTATCAGTATTTAACTCCTCAACGATTGGAGCTTCGGTGCCTGAATAATGTTCATAGTTAGGAAAGTCAATATAAGGTTCATATTGTTCGTAAAAGTTATAATCCTCATTATAGTCGGTATAGTTATAGTAAGGTTCATAATCATAGCTAAGTTCATTTAAATTAACCTCGCGGGGTTTAAAATAGTTATTTGATGGCTGATTACCAGGTTTACGCCAGTCATGCCCACTTAAAGGTAGTGGTTTGGGCACAAAATGGCTGACGCCACTCATTGGACGCGGAGAACTATTAAAATTTTGGTGTGGCTGCTGTTGCGGACGAGGAGGTAGCCTAAAAACGTTGCTTTGTGGGTTATAATTTGGTGGCGGCGCGCGGAACATCTGTTGCATACGTGAGGGGCTACGTGTCTGTTGAAGTTGAGGTACGTTAGGCCTCCAACCTTGGTTAGATGGCATATACATAGGCTGAAAACGCGGCAGGTTAGGCATACTAACTAACGGCTGTTTTGAGGTACCTGGCATATTAGCCATTGAATGATTCGGAGCAAAATTATTTAAAGGTAAGTTATATTTTGTATTAAACATTTGATGGGCATCTTTCTTATTAGGTAGGGTATCGCTACGCTGTTGCATGTAAAGTGTATTGAGTTCCTCTTGCACATACTCTAGAGCTTTCTCCATCGTTTCGGGACGCATACAACGTACTCTCGATCCTAAAGGGTCTTTTAAACCTCGCAAATAACATTGTAAGGTAAGTTTTCTATAGAGATCTCGTTTTGCCAGAATAGTAGTTTCTAAAGTCTCATGCAATGAAACATAAGTCATCACTGTGCTGAATAGGTTTTGGCAACGTTCATAAAACTCCTGTGGGGTTGAAGACCCTTGGGATTGCAGAGACAAATCATTATACAGGGCTGTCTCGTCTCGATGGTCAGCGAAATTATTTATGAGTGCACTGCGAATACCATTCCAGTTATCCGGGATGCCATTTGAATTTATTAATCTGGCTGCAGAGCCTGTAACTTTATTTAGTATGCCATTTATTAAAGCTAAATTATTTAACTCGTTACCCGGTTCTGTCCTAAAGTGAGTGAGTACTAATTGGTCACAAATATTAATGAACCGAGTTAGAACATGAGGATTGCCGTCAAATTCCGGCACTATCCTAAGTGACTTATAAATGATATCTACGTCAGTATGCGCCATGCTACTATCTAATTGCCTACGACTATCTATAAAATTATTTCTACTAGATAAGTTGGGTGACCTGTTGCGGTCCCGTAAATCCCTCGGATGAAAAATTTTGAAATCTAATAAATAATACACACGTATAGGAAATTACACGTCACTTGAAATTATATGAGAAAATATCACACACATAAAAAGACAAATGCAGTATTAAATAAAAGTATAAGATATTTAGGAATTAAGATAGATACCTAAAGGTATTCACTTAGGTTAGGAATTTGGATACTAAGGACTTGAAAGATTCACAGTACTTACAGCATCGCTGATTTTGATTGCCGAATCGATGTCTGGATTCTCCTCGCTGGCACCACGTGTAGGTTCTGGATTGTCGCGGGGATCGATATTATAGCCCTAGCTATCGCTAACGATCCTACCGACTGCGCCAATTATGTGTAGTGGCAGCGGAGGATGCAAAAAAAACCAATTTTAAAATAAGAGATTTAATTTAAGTAAAAGTACAATATAATGGAATTACTTATTTCTAGTATTACTAGCTATGTCGGCGATCGACCAAAGAATGAGTCCCTTTCCTTGAATATCACGCCACGCCGGTCGGTGTCGTCTTCGACGCGTTGCGCAGAGTCAGCGATGTACGGGCCGCGCGTGTAACATCCAATACAATTGAGGGCAATGCATATACTAGCAATATTCTTAGGATATGTCTGCGTAACAAGTGATCATAAAAGAAAAAAAAAGCAAATAATATTTCCTAAGAAATAAAACGATACAAATATAAAAATATCTAATTTTAATACCATTAAATTGAGGCTCGTCCCTCGCATCCTGAGAATGTTATAACTTACTCAGTTTTTCATCACTTTATGATCATTAACAAGATTTGGTTTTAGCCTATTCCTTTGTAACATGCAATACAGGCAATGGGATTTCGAATTGTTTTTATCTCGTTATCGAGAGTTATGCGTAAATTGAGTGGTAAAAGGGATGAATTCTTCCTATCAATTTTTCATTATTTTTGTCTTCGACTAGATATGATATATCTTATAAAATTACTGTATACGTAATCGTTTCGTGCTTATACTGAAGAAAAAAGTTAAATGATAATAAAATCTTTAATATTTGAGATTATTTTTAGGTGTGAAAAGCTTACGATATCTCGTGTAATTGAGCATTATTATTATTAACGATGATTAAACGATGCCGATCCTGTAACAATCAAATACCTTGCAGAAGAGTTGCATTTGCTTTTGATAGATCAAACAGAAATCGTTTTACTAGTTTTACTCAATGAAGGTTACTCGATAAAATTAATTGAGTAAACACACTTACTCAATTAATTTCATTAAGCCCTTATCGGTTGGTGAAATTTGTTTTAAAAGCACACAATATGCATTTCTTTTAACTCAAGCCATATAATATAATTTAGCCAATGTCCATCGGAGATAATGTACCTTTGAAATGGTGAAAGATTTTTTCAATAAGTGCAGTGGTTTCGAAGATTACCTTCAACATATAAACAAAATTCGGCCTCTCTCTTTATTATACGCTTTTATTTAGCTTTTTCTGTCCCGATGTTTTCCCGGATACCGATTGAGCAGAAATTTTGCATACATGTATAAATCGCGTGACAATGCAATATTATGTAGACATGGTACTAATCCGATGTTGAAGCTGGAAGGTGGCCATAGGAACTTCGCAATGAAATGATACAATCTTATCGAGTTTGGGCGCGTTTGAGTAGTTTTGACAAGTCGTTTGTCTTTCAATGCTAATCAGGGTCTGATGATGGAGCTAGAAGATAGTCATAGGCATTTTTCGTTTCATTACAGAGTAATGAAACGACGCAACTGCATAAAGTTTCGGCTCGTTGAATTTTAAATTCTTAGTTCTTTCTATTAACAAGAACATAATAAAAGCTTATTTTCGAAAAGTTCCTCTTGTAATATTATTATATATTTATCAGAGACTACATACTGCGTCTTCTTTTGTACCGAATCCCTATATATTATATAACACTTTTCTTTCAACTTTACACTATCCACAGAACAAAAAAATATATACAAAATACTACTAATGTGTCTTCAATAACGTATTCACACCCTTTCACGCATATCCTTTGATATAGTTTATTCACGTCTTTTAAAGTCACAATGCGGTAAAATGACGTCATGACCGCATACCTTCTATTTAAATCGTTCTATATTATGAGATACCTAACCTTAATCATAACAGCAAACATGATAAAAATTTTACTACTAATTTTCTGCTTGGGTGTGAATTATATATAAGAGAAGGGTAAGGGACAGGTGGCGAAGCGGCGCGCTCAAGCTTCAAAACATCTTCATACAAAATGTACCAAAGCGACATTTCGTAAATCATACAAAAAAGGCGTGGAGTAGGCATACCACTTGGTCGCCTGTTCCGTACCGCTAGCAGGCGAGACTGGAGCGACGTGCAAACGGCGCACAAGAGGCCTGGCGATTGGTATTCAGTATCAGCTATGCCCCGCCACTTCACCCGTGGTATACTTTGCCCCGGTGGCACCCATTTATCCCATACGTGTCCGTAATATTATTAGTGACCAATGGCAATATCAGTGCTGTCTACACCAGCAAAAGTTTTTGAGTCTGCTATCCAGCATAGTCTACAGAGGCGTTTAACCGCACAACTGTCGAATGCGCAACGGGTGCGAATGCGGATTTAGACCAGGACGTAGTACTGTCACTAACCTTCTTGACTTTATAGTCCATGCGGTACCAGCAGTCAATGCCGAAGTACAGGTGAATGCTGCATACTTCGATTTCAAAAAGGCATTTGACACTGCGAATAATTGTGTTTTATTAAGGAAACTCGAAAACATAGTATGTACACCACATCTATTGCAGATCTTCGTTAACTACATGATAGACCGGTTATAGTATATCGACTCTTAACGACTATAACGGGTATGAATTCCAGTCAGGTCTGGCATGAGCCTGGGAAGCAATAGGGCCTTTACAATTCATCATTATGGTAAACGACTTACCGGAAGTTGGGTTATATTTAATGTATGCGGATGACCTTAAATTGCTCCTGGAAACGAAGGACAAACCTGATTGCGAACGCATGCAAGAAGACATAAGTCGGGTGGTAAAGTGGAGTACTGGGAATAAACTTTTCTTAAATGCCTCAAAATGCTCGTTAATGACGTTGTCTCGCGCACCCACCTCTAAAGAGTACGAGTATAAGGTAGAAGAGGTACCCATGCAAAGAACATCACAGGTGCGCGATTTAGGGGTAGGTACATTTCAATCCAATATTGACGTTTCGAGAATACATACTTCAAATATGCAAGACGACGTACAAATCCTGGGTTTTGTGCTACTACGAAAGCGATTCACAAATGTTTTGCGTTATATGACGAGCTATTTCGTAGTAACCTAGAAAATAGCGCAGTCACATGGGCCCCGCATGAATCGAAGTACAGTATGATTTTGGAGCGTGTCCAAAATAAATTTACACGTTACCTGTACTTCAAGCTGTACAGGATATATCGGTTCTACCCGGCAATATGTACCCTACACTCTTTGTACTAGGTATGGTAGGGTACAACGAACTCAGGGTGCGATGGGACCGCTCGCTATATATATAGCGAAGCTACTACGTGGACTAGCATATAACCCGGTAATGCTGTATCACCTAAGCCTTAACGTGCCAGATCGGTAGGACCAATTTATTGACAACAGCACCTCTTACACGAATTATTCGAGTCATAAATGAGGTTCATCAGCTGATTGATATCTTCTCGTTCAATCTGAGTGAATTCGCATGAGTTCTCTTTTATGTAGTTGCCTACAAATGTTATAGGCATAACATTATAATGTTAAATGTATCATAGTAATCGTTCATAATAATCTGTAGTGTTAACTTTGAAATTAATAAATAAATAGTTCTACAATAATTTATGGAAATTTGCCCGTTTTGTTGACATTTATGATTACTGCTGCACTTTCCCAATACATGGGCTATCCAACACAAAAATATTTCTTAAATTCGAACCAGTAGTTCCTGAGATTAGCGCGTTCAACTATACAAACAAATAAACACACAAACAAATTCTTCTGCTTTATAATATTATGTAAGTAATGATAATAATGATCAATATTGACTCCTCTACAGTAGTGAGTTGCAACAAATACATAGATAACAATATATGAAACTAAGAAATAACAGCGTGTTTCTGAATTCGTTTATTTTCAATGACCCTTTTGTTCTACTGAAATATGAAGCACTAAGCTCTAGTGGTAGTTTGTAACATTTTCAGTCTCTAAGGATGACTGCTTCTCTGTCTTATTTTATTATGTTCTAGAAGCACACTATATAATATAAGATATTATTTTCTTTATAACAACATAATTTCGATGATAGAGTGAAGTTTTGGGCCGGTGACTCTGTCCTTTTGAGATTTCATAGACATACCTACTTCTAGTTAGAAATACATTTACACGTATATCGGCGTTTTTCAAAACGTTACCGTTATTACCCGTACGAAGACGGAACAGGCCGCCAATTTCTAATTTTTAACTGGTGGTAGAAATTTGATGACACAAATTTGTCACAAAATTCGGCCGGGTAGGTAACCCTCCATAGTAATCCAATTTCGGTTTGATTGCGTTCAGGGGTCAGCAAGTGCATAGCCGGGCAGGGGGATAATGGTCGCAGCACTAGTGGGACCGGTGGGTGTCATGCGGTGCTGCGACGACAATCCTCTTCTGATGAGGCCGTCAAGCTGAGTGCCACCATTGTTAACATGGTACGTGTATGTAATGGTGACCCTCTTTCCTGAGCCTTCAGCAGAAACCTTCAGCTTACCATCAGGCGAGGTGAAGTCAAATTGACTTGTCCTAAATATAAAAAAAAATGTAATTATTTTATGTAAACCTATTTAATTTGTTCTAAAACAACAACCAAAACGAAATAATTCCAGCGTTGTCGTGTCAGGGGCCTCGGTTCGTTCAGATAACAAGTCAGAGTTCCTTACCTGTTAGGGGTCCCACAACACGACGACATTAAAGTTTATTAAAGTTAACAAGTGAACATATGATTTGTTGCATTCTATATTTTATCCTTTTTTTAAATTTTTTATTCGAGCCTTAATTCAATTTATTAATATTATCATTTTGATACTCTGAATATTGGTTGGAGAATCTTACTTTTGTCTGCTAATTGAGCGGTTGGTAGATAACAATGACTGGCTATTTTTTATAGACTACCTATTTGATTACAGATCAGGTGTAAATGTCCACTTCACTGTTTACTGAGAAAAATACTTAACAATTTAAATCCACTAATGCACTAAACAACAAAAGACCGGCCAAGTGCGAGTCGGACTCGCCCATGAAGGGTTCCGTAGCAGCAAGTAAATTTTTTTATTAGTTTAATTTAGTTGATTGAATGAAAGCTAATACGCGGTTTACGATTTATGACGTATTAAAAAAAAACACTTACTACTACTAGATCTCGTTCAAACCAATTTTCGGTGGAAGTTTACATGGAATGTACATCATATATTTTTTAAATTTTATCATTCTCTTATTTTAGAAGTTACAACCCTAAAAACGAAATTTCCAATTCAATGTCTATTATTTCTTTCACATGCGTATACCATTTTTAAAGTCCTTGAGCGCATTTACATCCGTATCTCTGTTCCTAATCATGGTATGTAGAGGAATATATTTTTTTGCATATTTTCCTCTGGTATCATTTTGTATGCTAACTGAAAATATATTTATGTTCATTTATCTATACGGTGTATTCAATACATCCAGCTCATAAAACTCCTATTTTTTATAAGCACATTACAGGAATCCATCTCCAAATCCTCAAAAAGACATCAAAAGTAGTGAGATCAATATATTTAGTTTTGATTCACGAGGTTGCTTATGCCAAGACGTTATCTTTATTGTACCTAATTTTATTTTTCTTTTCACAGGTGGTGAGAATGTTCGTCCTAGTGGTGATGATGTTTGCTCTCTGCTGGTTGCCTTATCATGCCTATTTCGTATTGACATACCACTATCAATCTCTAGCATCAGCATCCTTCGCTCAGCACATTTACCTGTTCTTCTATTGGCTGGCAATGGCCAACTCTATGTTCAATCCATTAATCTATTATTGGATGAGTAATAAGTAAGTACATTTATTACTAATATTCTAGGTATTTTATTGTAAAATATAACCTTAAAATACTGTTGTATTCATCTGGCTAAACCGTAATGCTTTAACTGATTTATGATAATAGGACAATGTGCAATCGTAAAAATACTGTCATAGTCTATTTGCCCCAAATTCCATGTTAAATGATTATGGTACTTATCTCCCAACTTCCAGCCAATCTCAATTTTGGTTGCGTCAAAGGCTGTTTCTTTACTTGTCACAAGTTTGGCTTCATATGATGTACAGCGTACTTATGGCCTGGAGTGCTTGAATAGTAATTGGGGTCGTTTGAGTGGGTACAAAGGTTTGCCGTGAGGATTAAAGACGACCCTGAACTTAAAAGCAGTATTTAACCTCTTAAATTTAGAAGAGATTTTACTATAGGTTTGATCGATTTTATAACGGTTTATAAGTGGAAATATAGTGTCTCTAGCTAGCCTACAAATCAGAATCTATCACGTACTACAGGGTCTAATTAGAATATTCTTATATTATGTAATGACTTATTCTTCAATAAGTGTGTACAGATAGGTTACTTAGCACCCTTTTTCCCGTGGATTGGACGTTCGGATGTTTATTACACAATCATGCCCTAAGGGCTGAACGGATCTGGACCTGGATTTCGTACAGGGTTAGATTATTCTCTGGAATAACAACAACAATATGCTAGGAAGCGGGTACGGGAGCAAGATTCAAATTCACCTTTACTCTGCCATCTTCAAAGAGAAAAGCTTACTTACTTTACAGTAAGAAAATTACACATTTCATATAAATTAATTACAGCCTACTTTGAACATCAGATGGCGGATTGTACAACAAATGCAAAAGATCTATGCCGCTCTGGTATGATTGACTTGGAGACACACTTAATATAATACGCAGGCGGTGTGGCCACGATGAATGATGATCAAGATATTTCATTCTGCCTTCAAATTTTAATGTTTTGGCTTATAAAATTTCATGATCGTGAATTTAATAAATATTCTACGACATTATACACAGCGCTTTCTAGACCCAAAGTAAGCATATTTTAACTAACTTGTGTTATAGGATGCGGAAAACATACTTATATACTTCTTTTGTTGTAAATACATACATATTATACATAGAAACATCCAGACCAATGCAAATAGACATATTCATGCATACAAATATTTGCACTGAGCGAAAATCGACCCCGCACCCCCTGTCGTAGCAGTCGAATGCACTACCACTACGCTGAGGCCATCATTATAATATACCTACTGTTTCCAAATACACGCGTAGAACAGCAGTAGAACTATTTTAAAATAGGAGGGCCACGTACCATAATCCTATAGTAGGCAATTACGTGACCTTTCCAAGTACATGCTCAAACTCAACGATATGATGAAGCTAAAATCCGGAAACTGAGCTCGTTTATAATCATGTGACTTCACAACGATCTCCTCTTAATTTGTAAAGGGACTGTATAAGAGGGGTAATCATGTCTTAATGAAACGTCGTCAAGGCGGAAATATAGTTATAATATAAGCATTTAATTTTCATTGAAATCGTAAGACCGATACCAAATGGATTTTATTCTGGAGAAGAAGGTAAATATCCCCTTTTACTAATCCCACATATACTCCAGCTGCTTGGCAATTTGTTAAATATAGCGGCCGGGCGTTCATCTGCAATGTTAGATTGTGGGTTTAATTCGCGCTTAGTATAAATATTTATATTCATGAGTATGACTATTTGCATTGGTCTAGGTCTTCCTATGTATAAAATAGTGTACTTATAATCATCATACGAGCGCTTAGTCTGGGTACATTCAAAGCTTCCACTTTGAGGCCCGGAGTCGGCTCTACTATTATTCCTTATGACTTTTACGGTAGCTACTGCCGTCTCACTCCTTCATTCCAAAAGAAAATCCAGCGCTAGAGCCTCGTCCGTTATTCACCAGATTTACCGACTTGAAGGGGAGTGCCTTGCAGCAGTGTACATAATAAAATAATACCAAATAAATCGCGATAGACAGATAGGGGTAAATTAAAAATCTGAACGTAGGCATTCTATTAAGTCAAGCTTTTTAATGATTTAGTATAGCAGGTATTAAAAAACATAGTCGCAAGGTAGGATTATATTAGACAATGAAAGGTTTGGTTTTGTATGTTGAATGACTGTAATTTAAATCACTAAATAGGTCAAGTAACTTAAGCTTTAACTACTAACCGCTCCGTCTCACAGACGTCATCAGTTTTAATATTGAAATATCTTTATATTCACGCATCGAGTGGTGTTAACAGTCTCGCTAACTTCCTCGTTAGCTTTCTTCCAGCCGCTAGTCAACATGCTGAGTGCATAGGTGTCCTCACAGGGGTGATTGACGTCTCACCGTCGTAATTAAGGTGATTATTTACTAAAAATTAGTCCATCTGTAAGACGTCATCTCAGTACTTGCGTATGTAAGTTCACAGTGTTTCATTGAAGTAACATTTTTATATAGTTTAATCATTTTTAGAAAACTCATAGGGAGAAGAAAAAACATTATGAGAAGTGGAGTACTGTTGGTGAAAATCCAGTCTCCACGGCACCAAAGATAACCCTGTAACAGTTGCAACATCTGATATCTGTGATCTCCTCATCTGAAGGTGACACAACTGCAAAATCTGTCCAAGTTGCCTAAAAATGTGAACTTGCTATCAATGCAAAAATACAATTTTTCTTACTTGCTGTCATCAAGTGACTGCAAAGTACGTCAGTAAATGTACCAAATGCATGGGTGTCAGTTATTTTCTTTTAAACTTTAAATTTTGATTATCATAGTTTAAAGTTAATTTGGTGATTTTTATGTCAGTTTAACAAAAATGGAGAAGAAGTGAGATGAAGTGAGTTTCAAAAATTAAGCAAGACGTTATCGTATTGTTTTATTCTATCAATAAATGTTGATTTATTCTTAAAATTGAACAGGTATGTTATTAAATTTCTAAATTTAGTTACCTTAAATATTTGTCTATCCATAGTAAAAGCTACGGGACCATAATCATGTCCGATATATTTCAAAAAAAAAAAAAATTGTCCGTCTGTGAGACTTTGCCGCTACGTATAGGCCCGGTCGTCAGTCAAAGGTTAACTAAACATTTCTTCGCCGTCTCGGGTATCTAATGCCGGGGTGTAAGGTTGTCAAATAAGGCGAGATGGCCTCTCGGGAAACTGTGCCTATATGCAATATGAGACATTCACGAAATAAATTCAGTTGATAAGGTTACCAACATAACTTGATTCTAAGGCGGAACGAAGTATGCCGGGTTTTTCCTTTTAACGTGTCGAAACCCCCACGGCCTTCGATGCATCGGTGCCAGCGATGGGGTGGGCGTGTCGGAATCGGACCGACTAAAACCACACGTTGTCCTTTCCAAGTGTCCATTGCCGGGCACCCCGGGTAAGCCCTCGAAAGAATAACCCCAGGGTTACCGGCGGACTTTGGCCATCACCGCGGCCTCGCCTAGTGGGGTCGGGTTTTATCCCGCGTCGGTGAGTTGGCAGGCGTGGGTAGGACACACACGACACGCCTCCGCCACGGCCTGCTTCTGTAAGGACGGTGAGTCGGGCAACTGCCGTCCTCAGAACCCGATTATGGAGGTTGGTAATCCCGGGCGTAGACGAGTCTGCGGCGTCCTCGCCACAGACTGCGGAACTCACGGGGTAGGGTTCTCTCTCGCTCCCCCTCTGCCGTCTCTTTCATGCGTATTACCTGCTCGCAGAAAGAGGCGGCGGCGTGCCACTTGCTCCCGTCGGAGACCACGGCTCTCACCATGATCTCCAGTGAGAGTACGTCCACGCCCAGGTCCGCAACGAGATCCCGGCGTTGACTCGCCCACGCAGGACACTCCACCAACGTGTCCGGTAAATATCTGGCACATCCGGTAGGAGAGGTCACCGTGGTGCCTCTCCAAGCACACCTTCATGATCGGCCTCACCACCGCAATGGATTCCCCCCACCTTGGAAGCTCAAGTCGCACCCTCCATGTCGCCATGAGTTCCCGGCGGAGCTGGGACCGCTGAGCCCTGAATTCTCGGGGCTTGCCGAAGTTTGCCGGGTCAGCTAGTTTATGATAAAATCTAAAGTACATTCCTAAAACTTAGAGAGGTTACCAGACTCACATATCAATATAATCACAACACCTTTAGTATATCTAAAAATGTGGACAAATTTAAATATCAATCAATTAATATTGATTAAATGAACATTAATGCATACCCAATTATAAATTCATTTAACTAACTTTTATTAGGTTTTCATTATCTCTTTGAGATTAATGTCTGTCAAAAACCTAGGCATAGGCATCGAGGTAATAATATACGATAGACATAGAATTCAATATCAAATAAAATAGACGAAAGAATCACTGCTACGACCCCATTTAACACTCCATACTTGTTACATAATATCTTCGGTAACGTAGAAACATCAATGTGTGAATTTTTTCCTTTTCTTCTCAGGAATACTTCCGTCACCGGAATTTGTGAAGTTATTTGGAGGCATTGATGTATAAATAATGCCTGTCGTCGCTGACAATATCATAGAAGTGAAATTATGAAACAGCTTGAGTAGAAGAACTTATGGCTGCAGTTGGGTGGTTCTGCCTTTAGAATTCTTGTATTTTTAGGTCCTTTGTGCTAATAGTTACGACTAATAGGACGATTCTTCTAATTCAAATTAGTTTATTTATATGTGACATGATTTTGATTATTCTACTCGGTTTCTTTTACCTTTCAGTTACAGCTTTATCATAAACTTATCTAGAGAACAAAAAGCTAAGCTAGGAAAACCTTTTCACAGATTGGTGCAGATGCAACTTTTATTCGTATTACTGTTGGAATAGATGCGTTCCGCCATATATTTTCAATCTTAGATGTTGCTTTTTCTGCTACTTCTAGAAATGTGAGCTCTTTGACATTTCGTTCAATTCCTCCATCCATTCATAGTACTTCATTACACATTTAAAAATACAATTTGATTTTACTCCAAGATTTTTGCAAGCTTGTTAAGGAAAAAAGATCGAGTTAAAAACAATAGCACACTAACGACGACGTATTATTATTATTATTTCCAACGGGGACGCCGCCGGTGACCTGGCAGGTGATCAACCCTACCTTAGTAGGTCATTTCACCCATTTCCCCTGATCCTCCCTTTTGGGAAGGATGTGGTTATGCGGCAATCAAGGCGTTCCGTCGAACCTACCTGTATCCTTGCAAAATCTTACGATCTGGTCCACCTTTAGATCCTCCAGGTCTTCTGTGTCCAGTGTATTCAACCCCATTGTTTCCCATCTTATCACTGAGTACATGGGGCATTCGGCGAGCAGGTGAAAGCTGGTCTCGTCACCATCCATGCACTCCGGGCATTTTGGGTCGGTTTTCATGCCTATCATGTCAGGTGCCTGTTCAGTCGGCTGTGTCCTGTTAACACTTGTATGACGAGCCTCATGCTTACTCTAGAGAGTTTTATCAGCTGGCTCGTCCTTTTTTTGTCTATGCCTTTTATGAATATCTTCGACTGTCTCATGCCTGTCGATGATTTCCATCTCCGGTTGGTCTCTGCTTCAATGCTTCGGCTGATTACTCCCTTGGTTATTTTATGGGCAATTGGTAGCCTGAGCTCCGGGCCAACCAGGTTTTCATCAGCTCCATTCCTGGCCAGTTCATCTGCTAGTTCGTTGCCTGTGTTACTCTCGTGTCCGGGTACCCAGGCAATCGTCACGTCAGCTGTTCTGGATAGCCTTTCCAATGACTTTTTGCACTCTTTGACAACTGCTGATGTTGTCTCTACTTTGCCAAGTGCCTTCAGCGCTGCCTGGCTGTCGCTGTAGATGGTGACCTTTCCCGTGTTATTTAGGTGGCCTGCCATTTCCGCGCATTTCATGATAGCGAAGATTTCTGCTTGGAAGATACTTGCAAACTTTCCTAGGGGTATTAACCTATTTTTCTCTGTACCGTCTGCGCACTTGATGTGTACTCCGGAGCCAGAGAGCTTTGTTGTCTCCTTTCTGGAGCCATCTGTGTAGCAGATGGTGCCATTGGTGTTCATCTGCCAGTCGTCTCTCGATCCTATATGTATTCTATATTTCTTGTCAAAGGTCCTTTCTTTCCTTATCAGATCATTGTTTGAAAGGATCATTGATAGTCTTTCTTCGTAGTCTTTGGCATGGCCCTCATCTAGTGTATTGCCAGTCCATAGGCCAGTGCTTTTCAGTTTGAACCACTGTTCCATCGCTCTCTTTTTCGTTTCCAAGTCTAAGGGGTTTAGGCCTAGTATGATCTCGAGCGCGACCGTGGGTGTAGTCCTCCAGCTTGCTGTCCAGTGTGACTCCCAGATCAGATATTTGACTTCCTTCACTACTTCCAAGTCATGGTTATCTAGTCGTACCGGTTCAGCACTTCCGATTTTCCTTTTGTTGGTGAAAAGAACTAGTTTGGTTTTGTCAGGGTTGAGGTTAAGGCCTTTGCTCCTACACCATCCTAGTGCTTCTTTCAGACCTCTGTTCATGATGTTGCACATGACACTGAGGACTTTGCCTGTGATTAGGAGCACACCATCATCAGAGTATACCTGTGTGTATATGTGCATCCTGTTTATCTTGTTGACTAACTCGTCTATTAGCAAACACCACCAATAGTGGCGATAGACATCCACCTTGAGGGAAGCCTATCCTAGCTATCACCGTGCGCTTTGTTCCTGCTATCTCTGCTTGTATCAGTTGATGCTTCAGCATGTTTTTCACCCATTCTGATGTGTCTTTATCTATGCCTTCGTGGTTTAGGGTATCCTCTATTGAGGCCGGGGTTGCCTTGTCGAAGGCACCCTCGACATCGACGAAGCAGCCTAGTGCATATTCTTTGTTGCTTATGGATCTTTGCACTTTGTTTACCAAGTTATGGAGTGGATTGCAATTAATAAATGGTAAATAATTGTGACACAGAAGATGTGTTTTGATTAATACCGAATTTAAAAAACCGAATTTAGACAGCAAATAAGACGACCATTTGTATTCAAATTCTGTGAAATTACACTTAACGATAATAACCACTCAATTCCGTTATTTGTTTCCAGGATAACAGTAAATAAATCCCCACGCCTTAAGCAACACAGACTCAATTTAACCTTAGTGCGAGAATACTGAATAAACTGTCACTTGCAATTATATGCGGTAAAGTGTCCTTGCGCTCGGAGTACGCATTGATCACCCTTCGTGCGTCACTGGCACAATTTGAAAATTACTTTAAATAGTTCAGAAATGATTAGCTTAACCGTGTGAGTACGCCAAATCCTCTTACTTTACCCTCGAAAACAGAAATGCTAAGTACTATAATAACTAATAAATATAAACTCTGATCCCTACTAGATATTATATTAAATATTAAATAAAAAGATTTATGAATATACAACAGTTTTATGCTGAATATATTAATTTAATTTTTGCTATTTTTCTTTCATCATCTGGTCAGTATTTTGAAATCTTCTTTCGCTAAAGAAGTTACGATGAATTGTTTTTTCTATAAATATTTATATCTAATGAATCAGTAAACACCCACAACTACTTACCTACAATATATGCTACTCTTGTAAATTTGCATTGGTCTGGGTGTTTCTATGTATAGTATTTATTTATTTACAAAAAAAAAGTATCTAAGTATGTTTATCCGCATTCTAGAACCCTTATGATAAGCTCTGCTTAGTTTGGGTCTAGATGGTGCTGTGTAATATGTCCTAGAATATTTTTTATTCACAATGTTCATTGAATTTGATAACTGCTGTTGATTCTTATCCATTATGCTCGAGTTCCTGACTACATAAGCAATTATCGTTATTTGTTAAAACTTCCATTTATATTATATTTTTAACCACAATTATAACATCGTTCCATTGTTCATCAAGAAATTGCTACGCCTTTCATGCCTGGAGAATAGCAAAAGTTTACAACAATTAACAATATAAAATATAATTATATACAATTATTAACCAGCTCTCTTTACATTACATTCCCTAATAGATAAATAGGTATTATAATATGGCGAATATTATTACTGAACATAATACTTTTAGATGTTAATTATATATTTAATCAGGTACAAGAAACTCTGCGTAAACCCTTGTTGTTAATTAAAAGTGACGAGACTCGCATGACTCGTATGACTAATATGTATTGAAGGATTTTTGGGAATAGGATTCAAACTACAATAAGTTTAATTTGGGCATCAGTCAGTCCGAACAAGTCTAATCTTTAAAAGCGGAAGAGATATTTTTACCCTATAGGATCTAACACATTTTTTTTAGCGTGTGGAAGCCCCCACGGGCTTCACCCCATCGGTGCCGACGATGGGGTGGGCGTGTTGGAATCGGACCGACTAAAACCACACGGTGTTCTCCCCAAGTGTCCATTGCCGGGCACCCCGGGTAAGCCCTCAAAAGGTTACCGGCAGACTTTGGCCGCCACCGTGGCCTCGCCTGGTGGAGTCGGGTTTTATCCCGCGTCGGTGAGTTGGCCGGCGTGTGTAGGACACACACGTCACGCCTCCGCCACGGCGAGTCGGCCAACTGCCGTCCTCAGGCCCCGATCATGGAGGTCGGTAGTCCCGGTCGTAGACGAGTCTGCGGCGGCCTCGCCGCAGACTGCGGAACTCGGGGCAGGGTTCTCTCCCGCTCCCTCTCCGCCGTCTCTTTCACGCGCATTACCTGCTCGCAGAAAGAAGCGGCGGTGCGGCGTGCCACTTTGTGAGGAAATGCAGCGATGGCTGCAATAACTAGTATATTTCGTACTGTATATTAGTTTAGTCGTGGTAATAATCACACATGTTAGTATCTACAATACAAATATGGCGAACAACAAGCGAACGAACAGTATAAGAACAGAGATATTTGACAGAGATAAAACAGAGTGCCTCAAGCGGCAGAACAAGAAACTAACTATGGTTGCGTTCCATACTACCAGCCACCCCGGAACGCAAACTCATTTTTGCTATACAAAACAAATGTTTTTCACAATTAGTCCTCTTCGTGAGAATATCTGCTGCCATTTCAATACCTTTACAATAATAAAAATCTATTTTAAGTTCTGTAATATGATTTTTCAAGAAGTGATACCTTATATCAATATGTTTAGAACGTTGTAGATGACAATCACTTTTAGACAGTTTTATAGCACTTTGATTGTCACAAAAAATTGTGACCGGCCCGTCGAGACGTTGACCAAGCTCAAGGTGAAGTTGTGGCAGCCACAGAGTCTCTTGTGCTGCTGAAGACATGGCCATGTACTCAGCCTCAGCTGTTGACAAAGCCACAGTTTCCTGTTTGCGTGAGCACCAAGAAATAGCACCACCCTGCAACAAAAAAATATAACCGGTGCACGGTCTCCGATCGTGGTTGTCACTTGCCCAGTCTGCATCACAAAATCCCTCTAGATCGGTTCCACCATCTTTGGTGTATATCAATTTCAAGCCCTTAGTGCCCTGTAGGTATCTTAGCACCCTCTTCACTGCAGTCCAGTGTTCAGACTTAGGGTCCTTATTAAATCTGCTCAAAGTGTTGACTGCAAAAGATATGTCAGGTCTTGTACCCTGTGTCAAATACAGTAGTGAGCCAATAGCTTGCTGATAGGGACACTCTACTGTATCTACCTCTGTGTTTTGGCTGAATTTTAACCCTACTTCGATGGGTGTCTTAGCAGCTTTACAATCTGTCATACCAAATTTACTGAGAATTTCATTTATGTACTTTTCTTGATCAAGTGTAATTGTGTCACCTTTTCTTACTATATTTAAGCCCAAACACTGACTCACTCTTCCAAGAACTTTCATCTCAAAATGTTGCTTCAATCTTTTAACAGCCTCCTTTTCAGTTTCTTCACTTGTAAACAAAATAAGGTCATCGACCCAGACAGCTATATAAGTATTTTTCTTCAAATCATAATAAGTACATGGGTCCATCTTGGACTGTGTCATTCCTATTTTTTGCAGGACATTACTTAATTTAGCATTCCACAGTCTGCTGGCCTGCTTCAAGCCATGTAGAGATTTATGTAGGTAACATACTTCTGAACCTAGCTCATATAGCTCAGGCTGCATCATATAGATTTCAGTATCAATTTCGCCTTGAAGGAAAGCTGAAACTGTATCCAACTGATCAATATCAAGTCCTAACTTTGATGCAAGTGCAAACAAGTAACGGATAGTGGTATATCTGACAACAGGTGAAAATACTTCCATATAGTCAATGCCTTTTCTTTGAGCATAACCTTTTATGACCAGTCTGGCTTTAAAGCGACCAATGTTTCCACTGTGATCTGTTTTTGCTTTGAAGATCCACTTAGAGGGTAGCGCCTTTTTGTCAGAAGGGAGCTTCCTGATGCTCCAGGTCCTGTTTTTCACTAGGGCCTTATACTCTTCGTCCATGGCTAATTTCTACTGTGAGGCATGTTGTGATGACAGTGCCTCTTCAACTGACTGTGGATCAGATAAGCCTGTATAGAAACAAAACATGGTATTTTCACCGTTTTTATTCCTATGGGGACGTGGTCTGAGAGTGATGTTCCGTGTTTCATCATGCTGTTGCTGAATGTAGCTTGATGGAACATATGTTTCATCAAGGCCCCTAGAGTCTGTCTGACACTCGCTGGAGTCATCGGTTTTATCTATTAGAGAGCTATTAGAGGACTGGTTACCTAGTGGTTGGCATGCTGCACGCTCGGAAGAGGGTGATACTACCTCTTTACTGACACTTTCAACTCCAGGTTTCTCCACTTTCATCTCTTCAACCATTGGTAGAGACTGAGCATTGTGACTGCTGCTACATGGCACTGAAACATTTTGATCAGGTTTAGTATATAATAATTCAAAGACTTTGATATCTCGGCTTTTTATTATCTTGTATGTTTTCGGGTCCAATAGACGAAATCCTTTTGTGTTCTCACAGAATCACATTAATATCATTTTTCTTGAATTTTTGTTCCAATTCTGGCGCTTCTCCGTCGGTATATGAACTATGACTTCTGAACCAAATATTCTTAAATCAGACAAATTAGGTTTGTGTCCCATCCACATCTCATACGGAGTCTTTCCTTCTAAAGACTTAGTAGGAGAACGATTGACAATATATGCTGCATGGGCCACAGCTTCTGCCCACAATTTCTTATCCAGGTTGGCATAAAACAGCATGCACCTCGCTCGCTCTTGTAAGGTATGGTTTATTCTCTCCGCTAGGCCATTATGCTGAGGAGTGTAAGGTGTAGAAGTTTGATGAGTTATGCAACAGCCTGATAAAAAGGTTCCGAAACGTGTGTTGCAGTACTCTGTGCCATTGTCAGTTCTAAGAGTTTTTATTGTCTTTGAAAAATGATTTTCTATTTTCATCTTATAGCCCTTAAAGATTTCTAACACATTCAGTTTATTTGGCATAAAGTATACATGAACCATACGAGTGTAATCATCAACAAATGTAATATAATATTTAATACCTTTTTTTTTTTTTTTTTTTTTATCGTGCGGAAATCCCTTCGGATACCCCCCCCCGCCTGCCAGCGGGGGCGGTTATGTCGGGCTTGCACCGACTAAAACCGCACGCCGTCTCGGGTCTTTAGACGCCGGGGTGTAAGGTTACCCATAGAGCATATCCCTCGCACCCCGGCTGACCCTGGGCCATCTCACCACTAACAGCATCGCTCATCCTGTCTCCTCTGAAAGCAGAGGAGTACGGAGAGCGATGTGTTCCCGCCACGTTGGGTATTGGCCGACGATCAATGCCAACCCTATGAAGGGGTGAAGGGGAAGCCATTGACCGCCACCCAGGGTGTACCGGCCGCTCCGATTCCGTTCCCCCCGGACTGCAGTGGGATCGGAATCGGAGCGACACTCGAGGAGGTTACCCAACACACACCCCATATTTAATACCTGAACAAGACAAATTTTCCATCGGGCCAAACAAATCAGAATGTATCAGGTCCAGCGGTGCTGCTGCTCTGGAACCAACATTGTTAAATGGCTGTCTTGACTGTTTGCCTTCTAGACAGGGGACACAACTGATGAAATTTGATTCTATTTTAGTCATAGTTACCCCATTAACACATTCAGGTAGCTTGTTTACAGCCACAATATTCAGATGGCCCGTACGCACTTGTCATAAATAGGTAGCACATGTTGAATCACCAGTTTTATAATTATTAGAAGATAAATTAGCTCTCTCTGTGCATTTTGTAGTATTCAAAACATATAACTTATTGTTCAAACCTGCAGAGCAAATAAATTTTCCATATGAGTCATGAATATTACAGCCTGTGCTGTGAAAAACTACTTTGTAACCATTATTGACAATTGTACTTACTGAAAGTAGGTTGGCAGCTAATCCTGGTACATACAGTACATTCTTGAATTGTATTTTACCTCCTCGCGCAAGATTGACATCAATAGATCCTACACCATTAACAGACAGTGGCTCCTTGTTTGCCACTGTTATATTTCTAACTGACGGCTCGGTGATGTTGTACATCCAATCATTATTGCACGTCATGTGCATGGATGCACCTGAATCAACATACCATTCATTGCAAATCTGTCCTGATGCTGCTGAGAATGCTGCAATAAAACTAGAGCCTTTATTTTGACCGCCATCTCCAGATTTGTTGGCCTTCTTTGAGTTCTTACAAAACTTAGGAAAGTGACCGCGTTTGTTGCAGTTGTAACATCTTCACAGCTTCGCACGATCTTCAGGTACAGTCTCCTAGTGAGGGCGTTGGGTCCGTTAACGTTGGGCATCAGCCGCGATAGCGCGGCCGCAGCCCCCCTCAGTTTCAGGACCAGACTTCGGAGATGTGGTCCGAAGTTCCATCTACTATCGAGTACGAGCCCAAGGTACTTCATCGTGTGCTCGATGCCGATGCCCACGCCCCCTACATAGGATCTACCACTAACTAAGGTCTATCTCACTTTAGCATTAAGTCGATGTCAATGCGAATAATATCCCATTTCGAATTGAAGTCACGTTTCAAAGTTTATAAAAGAAGTACTTACTAAACAATAAAGTCAATACTTTTTTATCTACGCTCTAACTAAATGCAAAACTTTACCTAATTTACTTATTTTTTCAGCAAGTCCTTAAGAATTTAATATAGGTTTCACTAACTTTTGGGAGCCAGAAATCATAAATACCTATCTTTTAAATACACTTCGAATCATTAAAAATATATTCACAAAGGCGTCATCTACATCAATCTATGTTTCAAATTGAATGTTATTTAACCGAAAGCACTCAACAAATACATTACGGTAGATAATACTTGTTTCTTAGAAATTACTTAAGCAATATTGTCTTTGTCTAAGACTTGGTTGTTTGCCATAGTTGAGATGAACGGCAACTTAAGAAGGTAATAGTAAATAAGCATTACAGTGATACGCCATTAAACAATCTAGTTTGCGGGATACAAACAAAATGTCAATTGTACTTGAATTTGTATTGTTAGCATAGGCACTGATCAATGATTGTTTGTTTTGTAACAATTATTGTTGTTACAAACATCATCATAGTTTAATACTAGAAATAATAATTATGTACAAGTTGTGCAGAGCTTTGAATTGAATCTAATTCCTTCTGTAACACAACATTGAAATAAAAATGGTTTTATTTCAATGTTGTACAAGGTATGTTAATATTTATTAGTAGGTTGGAAAATGAGCAATATATTCCGGTTACTCGCTTGCTAATATGATATATTTGATATTTTTAGCTAAGATTGAGTCGATATATCAATCAAGGGTATTAAGGAACTTTAAATAAAATGTAAAGTTAGCAAAAAACATCAAAGTCGACCTGCGTCTGGTTATGGATTAGAGCATTTTAGTATAGTGTTCGACTAGAATTAATTGATAAAATTTTAAATTTACCCTATTGATAAAAGAAGTCGAAGAAGACAAAAGAATTCATGGTTTGATATCTTAAATTGCAATCTCATTTCGAAACCGCACCTAAAACGGCTCGGCTGGAATATACGCTCTTTAAACAGATACCTTTAAGATGTTCTAAAAACAGAAGAAAATATTGGGCCCTCTTCTGAGTTGACTTCATGAATTTCAAGAGAACAATGCCTTAACAATGCCTGACTCTTATCAGAAATGCTGTAGTTGAGTTGCAGATAACTTATGATAATATATTTTTTTGTTGGACATAACAATGGTAGAGAGTATTGATTTTAATACGACTCCTATATTTCAAGTTCTGGAAACTAAATCATAAAAGTAAACTCATAGTGTACTGCGCTAAGCTTAAATTATAGACAACTGATCAATGCTTTTACCAGAATACTAGATGACAAGTATCATCGTCCACATCGTCACTTACCATCAGATAAGATAGTGGTCAAACGAGGCTCTATTAATTAAAAAATAAAACAGTGTCACTCCGGGACTGCCGACAGATGTGAAAACTTGAAGAATTACGTGTATATTTTCTAAATCAACAGGAAATATGTTAATACGCCTTTGTTTACCTTATCAGGGATATACATACAATCGTCAGTAATTATTATCTGAAAAAAATCGTAACGTAAGATTCATTGAAATCCCGCCTTTCAGAAATATTACTGAACCTTCGAAAAGTGCCACAGAACAGCTTTAGTTTTAAACGCTGCTGTTGCCACCTATTCAGAATTTATAAAGTGACGTTGCTCGCTACTACGTGATAAAACGTTGACGGGTAAGATGGTGCTGTTATCAAATATTTACAGAGATCTCGGAGCATTCGGTGACAATGACGCGAGTTTCACAATTTTTGTTTATCCCAAAAGTGCTCAACGCACCTAAAGAAGTATTCACTACAAAAAAACTTAACAATAGTAAGTCAGACCGGGGGTAGCGCAAATTGAAAAAAAAAACCGTTCCCGCAGGGGGAACGCACAGGTAGATTTCGTGAAGCAATTAATATTATTTTATTAACATGTTTAATTTTTTTTTCTCGAAAACGGTAACTTTTAGCGAAAAACTTTTCAGATATTTATTTCAGACTTAAAAATGGCCTATCGATTAAAAATGTTTCCGACGGCAAGAATGTTCACCGGTTAGAAGTTATGATTTTTTTTTCGAAAAATTTTGGATTTTCCCCCCTCCACTTTTAGTTAAAGTTTTAATCTTATAGGTTTATAATTAAAAGTTGTTGGTATTCATGTATACTATGGGATAAAATTAGAACGGTTCGAATATCTTTCATGAAACGTGGAGGAAAAACTGATTTCACAAAAAGTGAGGTCCTACCGTCCCCCTAGGCCGGATTCCACCCGTTCACGAACTTAAACTAAATTGACACCCAAGCAATTTTTGACCGCAGTTTGAAGGTGATCGGGGCAAAAATGCGACCGTGAGAGTGCCGCAAATTTTGGGAAGTGGAACCATACATACATATTGTTACGTGCGCGGGGTACAAATTAAATGCCGTTTACACAACAAAGAGGTTTATTCGCTCACCACAAACTAGACAACTAAATAACTAGCACACACAGTACTCTTCAACAGTTCAAGTCGCTCAGCAGTCAGCAGTAGTCCACAGTCGTTGCTTAAGTCGCAGGTATAACTCTCTTGGTTCACTTCGGTAAGATGTGTTCGCTTTCACTTTCGAAAATAAACTGATCCGTGTCGATAGCCGGGCGTCCTTTTATAGCTCTTAATAAGCGGGGTAGAATATTCCGGAAGGCACTAGAGCGTTCGAGAATAGTAGGTATTTACTGGGGCGTTCGAGAAAATAAGTACCTACACAGTCGTGCCGACGATAGAGGTGAATGCCCTTTTTATCGCGATTTGTAGGTAAAGTTGGTATAGGTAGACAAAGGGCGTGTGATTTTGTATTGACTTTTCTGGATTTTTCTAAACGGATCGATAGAGTACTTCGACATTAACAATGCGTTTTAATTTTTAGAAGATTCGATCAGTAGTTTCCGAGATATCGACGATCGTTGTAACATTACCCCCCTCTTAATCATGCTCGTCCCGAGCATCATTTGTTCCATAATATCGCGTCAACCTATCCACATGGACTACCTTTGGTTTTCCCCTAAGCCCCTTCTTAATGCGGTAGGTGATGTCATTGATTCTTGTGACAACCGTATAGGGTCCTTCCCAGCGAGCTTGAAGTTTTGAAGATTTCCCTTTTCTGCGTAGCGGGTTGTGAAACCATACCAGTGTTCCTTCTTCAAAACCGTTGGTGTTTGCATTTCTATCGTACCGGGTTTTCATCCTTATACCTGTCTTCAAATTGTTTTACCGTACCATTCTGTGCACCTCGTCCAGCCGGTTTTGAAGTTCACTCACGTAGTCCGTTACGGGCTTAGGACTTTCGGGTGGCGTGCCGGTTATTGCATCCACTGGTAGCCTTATCTCTCGACCAAAATTTACTTTAGCTGGGGTGTGTCCCGTACTGTCATGCACCGCAGATCGATAGGACATCAGGAACAGTGGGATGTACTGGTCCCAATCTCTTTGGTGTTCGTCGACAACTTTAGCCAAGTGATTTTCGAACGTCTGGTTAAACCTCTCGACCATTCCGTCTGACTGCGGGTGCGCTGGAGTCGTACGGGTCTTGTTCTTGTCGGCGGTCCTTTAACCGAAGCACATGCAATGCATTTACGGCACCAATCCTCGACATCTTCCCAACAACGAAGCCAGTAAAACCGCTGTCGCACTTTAACCAGGGTTTTCTTGACTCCGAGATGCCCGCCAGAAACACCATCGTGGATGTGCCGTAAGAGTGGGGCCACCTTGCTTCGTGGTACCACTACTTGCATGGTTACTTAATTACCATCGTTAGACTCCCATTTCCTATACAGGACATCTTCTACCAGAACTAAGCTGTCCCACTGGGCCCAATAGCTTTTGGTAGTTGAACTGTAAGCAGAAACATCACTCCATCGGGGTTTGCTTCCAAGTTGTTTCCAGTGCAGTATAGGTTGTAGATCGTCATCATCTTCTTGCGCCTTCTTCATACTGCTTCCACTCCATTCGTCGTCAAGTCCATTCACCTTTATGACTTTAATCTCTTCTCGGGCTTCGTTCCTCTGACAATGCTTGCAATCTTCGACACACGGCCTTCGTGACAAAGCATCAGCATTGCCGTGCCCTTTTCCACTTCGGTGTTCTATCACAAAGGGGAATTCCTGTAGTTGCTCGATCCATCTTGCTACTTGGCCTTCCGGATTCTTGAATTGCAGCAACCACTGTAGCGCAGCATGATCTGTCCTTAGTGTAAACTCTCGTCCTATAAGGTACTTATTAAAATGCTGTAAAGACTTCACCACAGCGAGAAGTTCACGACGAGTTACACAGTAATTCCTTTCCGGTTTAGATAGCGATTTACTGAAGTACGCTATTACAACATGGCGATCTCCCTGCACTTGTGACAACACTCCACCTATTCCGGTGTTACTGGCGTCCGTGTCCACAATGAATCTACCTTCCCTAGTAGGATAACCCAATATAGGGGATTCGCACAATCGTTGTTTAAGCCTACTAAAAGCTTGCTCGCAATCCAGGTCCCAAACGAAATCTCGTTTATCTTCCGTCAGTCGGTGTAGTGGTTAGGAATATCCGAGAAATGCTTAATGAAGCGTCTGTAATACGCGCATAGTCCCAGAAACGCGCGAACCTCCGTTTTGTTCTCTGGAACAGGCCATTCTTGAACGGCTTTTATCTTCTCGGGGTCGGTTTTGACTCCTTCCGTTGCGATCACATGTCCAAGATAGCTGACCTCCTTTTTAAATAGAGCACACTTCTTTGGACTCAGTTTAAGGTTAGCCTCACGAATCCGAGTAAAAACTTTTTCCAGGTTCTTCAGGTTTTCTTTGAAGCTACGTCCCATAACTATAACATCGTCCAGGTAAACCAGACAGACGTCTCCAAGTAGACCCACCATTACTCTTTCCATGAGGCGTTCAAACGTGGCCGGTGCATTACATAAACCAAATGGCATGACATTAAAATGCCATAAACCGTTTCCAATTCCAGTACTAAAGGCTGTCTTCTCTTTATCGTCCGGACTGATCTCCACCTGCCAGTAGCCACTTTTTAAATCGATGGTTGAAAACCATTTCATACCACTAAGCATGTCCAGGGTATCATCGATTCTAGGCAAAGGATAACTGTCTTTCTTCGTGACATTATTCAACATTCGGTAATCCACACAAAACCTTGTACTGCCATCCTTCTTTTTTACTAGTACCACAGGTGATGACCACGGACTCGTAGAGGGTTCAATCACCTTGTTATCGGCCATGTCTTTAATCATAACTGCTACCTCCTCTTCTCTTGCCCATGGTAAACGTCGAGGTCTTTGTTTTATAGGCCTGGAGTCACCTGTGTCAATCCGATGTTTCACGAGCCCAGTCCTTCCACAGTCATTTCCGGTTGCAAAGATGTCTCTGAATTGTAGCAAGAGGTCTCCGGCTTGACGCAATTCTGATGCCGATAAGTTTTCCTTTGAATTCTCGAGAAGTTGCTGGATGTGATCTTCGGAGATTTGTGTACCGCCTTGTTTAGTCGTAGTGTTGTTCAGCCGCCTCAGGTACTTTACTTCCTCACATTTTCCTACCACACTATTCTTCTTCAGGAGAACTATTTCGTCACTGAGGTTGAGAATTCTCACCCTTGCGATTCCATTCGGCATCAGTAAGGTTCTCGCTGTTATCAAGTTTTGATGACTGCCGGTATCTTCCACAATAAGACATCTTCTTTGTTCAGTCTTCGCAGGAAACCTCACTCTGACTAATGTTTCCGATTTAGGCGCTAACGTCGTATCCGTTAAACAATAAAGAGTGCACGGGTGCGATCCTTGTAAACAAACTTCCTGATCAGGAAATCTCAGCACTCCTTTAGGTATATCCAAGACACATCGGTAGTTCTTCAAGAAATCCAGCCCCAAAATGCAATCATCAGTAATATTAGCAATTAATACTGACTGGTGATATATTTGGTCGCCAATTCTTACCTCCACATCTGTTTCACCGAGAACGGTCACTGGCTGGCCAGTAGCTGTCTGAAGCTGGCACCTCGGAGATCGTTTTTCCCACCTTATGGTCCGTTTCAGCAATTCCGGCCTTACAACTGTACGTGAAGCTCCAGTATCCACTGTTAAACTGCAAGGTTGATTGTCTAAGATGGCCTCGATGATCAGACTATTTCCATTGCCAACTTGAGTTATTGTGATGGTTGGGGCCTCATGTCGACCAGCCAGCGCCCGCCCCGCGGCCCTGGCGACATTTAGTTTAACTGAACATCTTGATCCACTTGGGTCCCGGAGTCCGTGACCCTCCTCCGTTTCCTCGAAGGACACTCTGATTGGATATGGCCCCTTCCTCTACAAGAATAACATGTTGGGACATACCGCGGCTTCCTGTCCTCTGCAACTACCTCCTTGATCTCCCTGATCTTACCTATCCCGGCATTCTGCCGTACGGTTTCCACTTCGAGGGCATAAGCCAGTGCTTCTTTTAAGGTCTGGTGGTGACGCAACTGTACATTAGTTTTCACTTCTGCGTCCCGTATACCGTTTAGGAAGGCCTCCAGTAGGGTGGTCTCGATCATCACGGGTGTCGATGAGTAGGCCCGACGAACGAGCCTTTCAACCTCTACAGCCCATTCCTGGAGGCTTTCACCAGCTTTTTGTTTCCTCTCGCGAAGCTGCGCTCGGTAGACATTCTCCAGGTGCTTGTCACCGTAGCGTGTGTCTAATGCTTCTATCAGAGACTCTAGTGTCCTTCCTTCAGGTGGCAGGTTTTCCAGTATTACTAAGGCATCTCCTCGTAATGCAAGTGTCAAGGCCATAAAAGACTCCTCGTTGCTCCAGGCTTTAGTTTTTACCAATATCTCAAATTGGTACTTGAAGGCTGTCCACGAGGAAGATCCATCGAAGTGTGGTAGGTCGAACTTCGCTGATGATGATGAGGTCACGGCAACAGGTCCGCGGGTTTTTAGCCTGACAATCTCTTTTTCAAGCTCTTGCAAGCGATCGTCAACAGGTCCGCAGGTTTTTAGCCTGACCATCTCTTTTTCAACCTCTTGTAAGCGGTCGTCCATGGTCCCAGTCTTCAAAGCTACTTCCTTACTCAGCATTTGCAGGCTGTCTTCAAGGTTCTTCACTTTATCTCCCAGTGCATGGATGCCTGCATCGATTTTACCCATGACAGCTTCCTGGTTGGCCTGCATCATCTGTTGACTAGCCTCTTGTTTGGCCTGCATCTCTTGTATGGAGGCCTGCATCGTCTGTCGACTAGCCTCTTGGTTGACCTGCATCTCTTGCATGGAGGCCTGTAACATCTGCCGACTAGCCTCTTGGTTGGCCTGCATTTCTTGCATAGAGGCCTGCATCATCTGCTGCATAGAAGCCAACAGCGTCATCATGTTGGTATCTGACGAGGTTCCATCTGGTGCTCCCGTAGTTACCGCTGAGATAGCAGGATCGGCCTGACGCCCTTCCTCTTCAAGGCTCCGTTGACGTGCAGCATCCATTTCCACTTGACGTCTGGTCCGTGGAGTACGCCCTTCGTCTTCACGTGGTAATAACGGCATCGCACTTCTGACACCAGTTGTTACGTGCGCGGGGTACAAATTAAATGCCGTTTACACAACAAAGAGGTTTATTCGCTCACCACAAACTAGACAACTAAATAACTAGCACACACAGTACTCTTCAACAGTTCAAGTCGCTCAGCAGTTCACAGTAGTCCACAGTCGTTGCTTAAGTCGCAGGTATTACTCTCTTGGTTCACTTCGGTAAGATGTGTTCGCTTTCACTTTCGAAAATAAACTGATCCGTGTCGATAGCCGGGCGTCCTTTTATAGCTCTTAATAAGCGGGGTAGAATATTCCGGAAGGCACTAGAGCGTTCGAGAATAGTAGGTATTTACTGGGGCGTTCGAGAAAATAAGTACCTACACAGTCGTGCCGACGATAGAGGTGAATGCCCTTTTTATCGCGATTTGTAGGTAAAGTTGGTATAGGTAGACAAAGGGCGTGTGATTTTGTATTGACTTTTCTGGATTTTTCTAAACGGATCGATAGAGTACTTCGACATTAACAATGCGTTTTAATTTCTAGAAGATTCGATCAGTAGTTTCCGAGATATCGACGATCGTTGTAACAATATATATATATATATAGATATATATATAAAAACTTTTTGACCAGTGGTCATTTCGGACTCAGGGGGTCATAAGTACACCTCCTATGAAGAATTTTTTTAAAATTCGACAGTAGTCAGAAAACCAATAGGTAGATCGATTTCATCGAAATCTACCTAAAATGCTCTTGGGCAGAAGAGAATACTTCGTAGAGATGTTCGACCAAGTTCATCAGGGACACAATACCAAATAATCGTTGCTAACAAGATATGTTGTTACAGGTTTAGAATCTACTTTCGAATGGTCTTGTGTTGGTGTTGTACGCCGAAAACTGTAATATCAAATGACTTGAAGAAATTAGAAATTAACAAATCATTTTCTGGTAAGTTTATTTTGTATTTGCAATCATTCGCCCTCAATAATTAAATAGATAAACCTACATCAAGATAAATCACAAAGTTATTCAACCTGCGGATATGTATTTTTTTGTCAGTGTCAAATGAGTTTCTTTTTTTTACGTGCGTAAATCCCTTCGGATACCCCCCCGCTGGCCAGCGGGGGTGGTTATGTCGTGTCTCGACTAAAACCGCACGGTGTCCTCCCCAAGTGTCCGTTGCCGGGCACCCCGGGTAAGCCCTCGAAAGGATAACCCCAGGGTTGCCGGCGGACCTTGGCCGCCACTGCGGCCTCGCCTGGTGGGAGTGACAAATGACTAATCTATATATATATATATACATTAGTATATACCAGGCCACTCAGAAAGTATTGCGAAAAAAAGTTTTTATATATGAGAGACTGTTTAGTTATAATCTATTTCTAAAATATGATTATTTATGAGTAAAAATAAGTACGTTCCAATTTCAAAATTTCTCTCTGCAAATTTTGCAAGATAATTTCAATTATTGTGTCTCATTGAAAAATGGATCTGCGTCGGGAACATTTTCGCGCTATGATATTCTACGATTTCAAGTGTCACCTGAAACCAGACGAATCGTACGATAGACTTCAAATGGCATTCATGGATGAAGGCCCTTCCAAGGCGACCGTGTATCGTTGGTATAACGAATTCAAGCGCGGTCGACTGACTTTGGAGGATGAAGAAAGAAGTGGTCGCCCTTTGACGGCTGTTACGGAAGAAAACGTGCTAGCAGTGAAAAATTTAATCCAAGATAATAGACGAGTCACATATCAAGAGATTCAGCTCATTCTTCAGATTGGATCGGGAAGCCTTCACGAGATTCTACACGTGCATCTTCGTGTGAGAAGGATAGTTTCACGCTGGGTGCCGCACAATCTCACCGATGCTCAGAAGCAGGCCCGGGTGGAATGGTGTCGTGATATGATAAACAAGTTTGAAGCAGGCGCGTCTGGGCGTGTTTATGACATCATTATAGGTGATGAGTCGTGGATTTATCAGTATGATCCAGAAACAAAACGCCAGTCGACGGTTTGGGTGTTTCAAAACGAATCAACACCTACCAAAGTGAAGCGATCTAGAAGCGGAGGGAAGATTTTGATCGCGAGTTTTTTCAATTTGTCTGGGTACTTGTTATCAATCCCTTTACGAAATCAAAGAAGCATCAACGCTGAATGGTACACTACCAAATGCTTGGCAGAAGTTTTCTCTGTAGTGAGCTACAAGCGACCAAACACAGGGCTCCGCGGGATACTACTCCACCATGACAACGCGCCCGCACACACTGCGCTTAAAATGAGGGACTTCCTGGACAGCACTCCGGTTAAACTTCTAGGTCACCCTCCTTACAGCCCTGACCTTGCACCGTGCGACTTCTTTTCATTCCGGAAAATAAAAAATCAGCTCAATACAATTTTCGTCGCCGGAAGATGCGCTGTCAACGTTTCAGCAGGCTGTAAACGAGGTATCTGCGGCGGATTGGAAAAAGTGTTTTGAAAACTAGTTCAAACGCATGAAACTTTGTATAGAGGCTGGTGGAGAGTACTTTGAAAAGATTTAATAAAAAAATATTTACCTATAGAACACTTTTTTTTATTTTCGCAAAACTTTCTGAGTGTCCCACGTATATAATTTGAATCTTGGAAACGATTTTCATAAAATTAAGTATACATGGGGTTTCATTTAAAAAAACCGAGTAAGGCTCTGTCACCCAGATATTAAATAACTTATATGAGTATAAAATATTCTTGAAAACTCAAATGCTATTTTCTAAGTCATCATTTTTTTAATTTGATCAGATTTTCATTTTGCAGAGCTTTAAATTGAATTTACTTCCTTCTGAAAGTGACAGAGGTCATATTTTATAAAAAATATTTGTACAAGAAAAGATCAAATAAATCGCTTTCGGTTCTCTTTTACTTTGACCGAATGGATAGAATGAATCTAATGAAATTGGCACTGCAATTCATGACATTCGGTTGCTTCAACAACTTTACCTTTGGTTTCTCAATTTGATTGCACCTGCCTCATAGTGAGTTTTGCTGAATACGATTGAACGGCTCTCAGAATGGTTTATTCACAAGTGGACCCGGTCGGTGGACTGCAATTGGTTTATTGGATTTTATTTTATTTGGTCGTGTGGAGTCGAGCTAGGCCGCTGGCTATAAATAAAGCTTTATAATATATTTTGCTTTTTATATTACAGTAAGAAATATTTTAATATAATTTTTATGGTAATTTAATAACAATGACATAATCAAAATATAATATTTTATAATACTAAATCCAAAAATCCACATTTTATCTCAAACTCGCGACAGAGGGCATTAATTGGCATTAAGCTCACGCTTATGGCATTATTTCAATTGGCAGCTCATATAAATCGAAGATAAATTGTATACAGAATGGAAACGTTAAGTGTGTCCAGCCGATTATATAGTTTCTATAGATATTGCAAAACTTTAAACTGATATGTAATCTGCATCATTTTATCTATAAAATGACATAAAAAATAAACAAGTTAAAAATAAATATCGACTGTGTTCAGAATTTGTACTTTTACAGTTCCCGTACTTTTAATATGGCACGGTTTATTCATTAGTCAGATAACTAGAAACGTTAATCCCAATTTGTTTCAAGTTGATTAAAACAGTTTCATCACTAACACCGCAGCCTGCAGCTAACTCGGACGTGTTTTGCGATGGATCCGCTTCCACAATTGCCTTCAGTTAACAACTTTGATCTCCGGCCGTCCACGGGGCTTGTTCTGCAGGTCGAAATTTCCAGAACGAAAACGTTGGAACCAAAAACGCATTGTGTTCAACTTTTGCGATAGCGCCGCCATACACATCATTAATCCTTCGAGCCGTTTCTGCAGCATTAGTGCCACGATGAAACTCGTACTTGTATATAATGCGATATTTCAAGTTTTCCATTTTGTAAACTGAGTGACGCAAAGAAAAAACCAAAGTAGGAAAAAACAAATGAATTACGGTTATCAAAACAAAAAAGAATGAGTAAATAGCTGTATAAATTTGAAATTCGAATTCCTAACCAAAGAGGAGATACTTGAGATCAAAGTGCTGGCCACTTTGATCTCAAATATCTCCCCAACAAAACGCCAATTTCATATGTAAGGACCTAATAAATGTATGGGAACTGTAAAAGTATAAATTTTGAACACCTGCCGATATTTATTTTGAACTTAACAAATAATTATGTCATTTCATAGATTAAGTAATGCAGATTTCATATCAGTATAATTTTTCAATATTTTTTAAAATGACTTCGGACTGATAATCGGCTGTACATAGTAAGGAGACAGAAAAGGACTAATACTTCTGAGCTGCTTCAGTGAAATTACTGTGACGTACTGCAGCTACCCTTGGAGAATACGAGAACAGACTTGCTTACTAGCCTCAAGGCTAGATTGTAATTATTATGAGGTAACTAATCAGTTACATCATAATAAAAAAAATGTGCTCTCTACCGAAACAAATCTCCTGGACAACAATAAATACAAGTGGCAAATCCCAGGTAATAAAGATATTTGGCGCTGAACTGGAATAAATTATTTTTGTCATCTGCTGTTGAGGTTTGAATAAAGTGTAATAAAAATGTGTTTCCTTTGCAGTACCAGCATAACTACCTTCCTACGTACATCATTCCTTCCTTAAGTACTTTATTTTATGTCAAAGGCTTTTTATTTTATTACTGAAACAGAGAAACAGAAGCTAATAAAATGATTCTCTTATGAATTATAACTGATTATTTATGCACTGTAAGTGACTGACTTAAAGTTACATAATATAATAGTAGTTTATGCAACTGTCATATAAGAAGGGGTATTAAAACACGAGAGTGTTTTATTACCCTTGGCTTCGCCTCATGCGATAATAGGTTGACTCGAGTGTTTTAATAACTAAGTTATATGCAGTTTCATACACTACTTTATCTTCACTCATAGGAAAAATTGAAATTAAACAACGCGGGGGGGTATCCGAAGGGATTTCCGCACGATAAAAAAAAAAAAAGGTAGGTTACAAGGAAGTAATTTAGCGTGCGCCATTTTTTTCACAGTTCGAACTGCGCATGCGTTTATAAAGTGCGTATGTATAGAATCGTCTTTGAATTCGTAATTCGAATTTTTCGATTTGAGTGTAGATAAAGAGTTTTTTAAAACTAATTTGTTTCTCTTAAAGTTTCGAATAATAAATCATGTTTATAACTTCCTCTTTCCAACGCGCTCTCACTTTAGGTATGTGTCTTTATAGTTAAGGTATCTACCTTCTTTTTGTATCACCATAACTAATTATGCGTTGGGCAGTACCACTAATATCGGGACTGTACAGCGAAAGAAAATCCAAAGTGAGCTAACATAAGGGGGTGCTTCTGTGCGATTTTACGATTCCAAGACCGTTGTGCTATAAGAAATGACTTTTTTGTGAGATGAAAGAGATCGCTTTACCTATCAAATTGTTAGGTGCAGAATATACGATTACACGATGAATAACTTTTATGTCTAATTATATATTAATATCTGGGTGACTGCGGTTTTCTAAAAATGAAACCTAGCTAGATCGATTTATCGCCCCCGAAATCCCCTGTATACAAAATTTCATGAAAATCATTGGAGTGAAAATTCAGATTAGTAAGGAAAGTCTTCCAATATATAACCAAAAAATGCTCCAATGTGAAAAATAAATATCCAAAAATCTTAATAAACTTAATCTATGTACACACATCGAAAAAGGTTTGCAATCACTTTGGAAAACCGAAATTTTTTTTGTTACCGTAGATTATATTATGATTTCTTATTCTTTTTAGATTCGTTATTTAAAAACATAGAATTAGAATTTTAAACGGACTGACCCCGCAGTGGTTGCCTAACTGCTGCCCAAAAGCGCTATGTTAGATTGCTGGCAGGCCCTGACAATCAACGCTACTAAAATAAAAGTAGAAGTTCGGGCTGCCTCTGGGAATGAAGTTAGCTTACGAGCACGGAGATCTTGGCGAGCTCCTCTGCATTACCGACAACATCAACGACAGAGATTGCATGAAGAAGATGAAGAAGGAAACAATTGGCAAAACTGTCTCTTCATTGACGAATCCCGAATTAATACGCATCCAGATAACCGACGTGTCCATGTCTAAAGAAGACCAGGAGACCGTGAAAGGCAAAGAACTTGCCACTGGAACAGTTCAGCAAGGCGGAAAATCGGTGTCCTTTTGGGGTGATATTATGATTGGGGCTAAAACGCCTTTCATCCCGTATCGAGGCTTCATGGCAGTAGACATGTACAAAGCAGTTGCTATTGATGGGATTGTCAGATCATTCCGATTAAACAATGAGCATCAATTTGTACCGGTCGATGATAATGCGCCCGCCAATCGAGCTCAAAAAAAATCTTGTGATGTTGTATTCTCGGAGAGCAGCATTTACTTGCTGCTCTCCGAGAACATAACATCACCAGATTAGACTGGCCTGCCGGCTCGCCTGACTAAAACCCAATAGAGCACGCGTGAGATGCTCTTACGCGAGCTGTTTGCAACCATCAGCCACGTCCCCAGACAGTGCCAGAGCTCAGGGAAGCCGCTATTCAAGAATGGGACAGGTTGCCCCAAGAAATGCTTGATAACTTGGTTCTCAGCATGCCCAGGAGGATCTCCGCATGTGTTCGTGCCCTGGGAGGAGTTATTTTACATTGACCTTTTATTAATACATTGTTGTTTAAGTTTGGTTAAACAGATTTTTTCTTTCTATCTAATTTCTGTTACAATTACATTATGATTAATTTATCCTTAAAAAAAAAATGTTTTATTTTATAATTTCAAACAGGGTATTTCTATTTAAGGAGAACACACAACAAATAATTTTTCCACATAAAGTTCAATTTATAAAATTACTAGCTGACCCGACGAACTTCGTACCGCCTAACAGTATTTTTTTTTTTTTTTAATACTTATTCTGCTATTCGGGACACCGGGTCAGCTAGAAAACATAAAAAAGTGAAAATAAAGAAAAGTTTATATTTCAGGCAATTTTTTAAATTTTGCTTTTGTAATAGCCACCCTCGTACTTTAAGGAATATTATAAAAAAAGAATTGGTGAAATCGGTTCAGCTGCTCTCGAGATTAGCGCTTAGCATAGCAACACATTCAGCGATTCATTTTTATAATATAGATCGTGATCACAAATTTCTTTTCACGAGTGTAAGTATCAAACTAGTAAATAAACCGTATCATAGTAAATGTATGGGAGCCGCATAATTACTTTTGTTTTTCGTGCGGTAATCCCCTCCGATGCCCCACGCCGGTTATGGGAGGGAGGTTATGTCGGGCTTAAACCGACTAAAACCGCACGCCGTCTCGGGTCTTCAGACGCCGGGTGGCCCATAAGGCATTCCCTCGTACCCCGACTGACTGGCTCTGGGCCATCGCCGTTTACGAGATGGCCCCCTCGAATTTGGGAACCACGGTCTCGCCCCGCCGCCCGGAGCCGCATAAGTACCTATAAATTGTGAACACATGAATTTTATTTTACTTATTAGTTTTTATTTTATTTGATGATGCCCCCGGCTCCACCCACGCTGTAATCAGTTATCTTTTTTTGGACATATATCTCCGGTTCTATTTAAGTCTGACCAAGACCTTTCTAATAGAAAAACAGTAGTTTTTGCCCTCGCGCGGGAATACTATGTGCCGCCACCCTGGGCCTGCTTCTGCTAGGGTAACGGCTGGGTAGGTTAGACCTCGTCCTTAATTGGGTTTTACGTTTCCTATATTTATCTCACGTTATGGAATTTTATGCCTATATTGCAGATGTAGCTTAGTAAGGAACCATTCCCCTTTAGACAAGGTTCTGAATTAATATGAGCAAAGCGATGGTAACGTAACCAGTGATGTAATGCGTTTTGTAGTATACCTATCACATCGTGTTCTTAAATAAAACTCATGAATACGAGTCTATTTTGCCAATGCTGAAATCTGGATATAAGAAACGTTGAAAATTCTATATATTACAGAATTCAGTTGAATATTTACATAATATCTACAAAAAATAATCATTTGTTGCAGTAAGCCAGAGAAACTACAGAGATTTTTCATCTTTTAGCAGAGCATGACATTCAAAACGTCGGAGCAACGTCTCGCGATCTACCCCACAACATGGTATGTGACACGAGTCCATTTCATTTATCTACTGAACCTATGTTCATTTTTATGAACGTAGGTAGCCATAATCTGTTAAATGTTTGTTCTAATAGAGGAGTTTCATGGCAAACTATGGAAAAAAGTAAAGAAGAATGAACTCTATGGCCCGAATTCTAGAACGATACTCAGTTATGAATCTCGACTTGAGACTAGTTCTAAAACTAAATTTTAGTGGAGATTTTATGCACGCTCAGATAATCACGTTCATAAAATCTCCACTCAAATTCAGTTCTAGAATCAAATCTGTTCTTAAAACTAGTTACAAGTCCAGACTCATGATTGAGTATCATTCTAGAATACAGGCCTAAGATTAACATAATCTATATTATAAACACCACTTCCGCAATATTCTCAGTAGGTAGCGATACTTTTGGATTTTTCGATTTATATACCTAATTACGAATGTAATAGAAATGTGGGATTATATTGCGAGTTTATATCTATAATAAATTTTAGGAGTAGATCGCAACGTGTGCCTTAGGTTAAAAATGTTGATCAGCTGTATTCTTTTGTGATTAAAATCATATGTGCTGATTTTGGGTATTTTTACTGGGTATGGAAGAAGCACGACGATTATCAAATTAAATTCACTCTCATTACAGAAACTACTGAAGCATATATATATAATATGTTAAAGTAGTCATTAAAACATGAAAAAGAAAAAAGAACTAAGAACTATGCTTTTGCAACTTCATTTTTTTTAGATCTTTTGCAATCAAGTAAGGAAATTTGGTTATATTAAAGAAATAGCTCCATATCTAAATAATAAATACCTAGATAAAATAATAAATTATCACTGAAGTATTTATTAAATACTGGTCTATACGGATTTATAAGAGCACACGTTGTATTATTGATTGAAAAGGGTTTATTAAATATTCTGTTCCTTTCAAGCCACTTATTGTGACGACTGTTTATTGTTGACATTTAGTGCCCTGCGGCTCTTAATACCCACGGTTTATAATATTATTATTAATATCGTTAGGCAAGCCTTCGCCGCGCAAATTATTAATAAAATTAACACATTTTTTAAAGGTAATTCTAATGTGTACACTCGAGTAAATGTTGTTTCTTTCTTTGCAGAACATTCCAATGCGACAGAACTGATGATGAATGGCAACGCAGTCCGAATGAACCCACGGGGTGAGCCTGATGAAGACCACTTATATATATGTGACGATAGATTATAGACTTTATAACATGTAATGTTATGTCTTATTATGCTAATTTCTATAGTGAAATCTTATTGTAAATTTGAATACTAATATTTTCAGCTAGATAATAATTACACTGAGTAAGGGTTATGTTAACCTCTTGTATGGAACTGTGTCATTGCTTTTTTCTTCCGTTACTGAAATGATTTTTGTAACGAACCCTCTGAAAAGTAACGCATCATACCGCATAATGGCTAGTCTAAATCCTAATATATAATAGTAATAGGATATCGTTATTGTGAATATTGACAGGTTTTTTTTAAATTATAGATTAGTGTCTGCTCTAATTTACTTCTTCAGTAATATAATAAAATATAATAATATGAATAAATAAAACATGGTTTGTATTTATTAAAACAAGCCAAATGAGCCCAAACTTGGGGAGTTTCAGAGTCAGATCAGCTCGGTGATCGAATTAGTGCATTTCTAATACTTTATGGTGATAGAAAAAAAAATCACAAGCGGTTACATTGCCTTGTGAAATCGACCTATTGTATACATAAATTAATATTATATGTACAATTTTAAAATAATTATATAATTTTGTCTTCTGACTCTACCAAAAAAGGGTCATTCTCAATTTATAATCTTTAGGCTATGAACATACACGTACATCGAAATTAAAACGATTCTAAAAATTCATTGCGATATTAGCTTGTTCAATGTAGGTTGGTAAAGAAATTATTTTTCGTACAAACAAACGTTTGCGGTTTTCGAAAATTTAAAACCTGGTTTTTATAATTAAAAAGAACCACTTTTAAAGTATATACTACTGGGCTCACGTAGTTTTTCTGTCAAAATATACACCATATGATGTCCCTTACTTCAGATATATTGCCCGGAAAGTTTTTTCTTTTACCAGCTCCCAGCACGCCTGCTTGAAAGAGATCACACCCTCTCCGATAAACACCACATGGCCGTTACCTCTGATTGGATGTCGTGATGCCTTGCCTGCCACCGCTAAGTCATCGGAGTGATTTTTAGGAAACTTTTTGGTCTTGTAGCCCCGAATTTTCACTATTCCGATTCCTTCCTGGTAAGGTTAACTTACCAGGTTCATCTGACCAGTGCCATCTTTATATACCTTTGCAGATGACAAAAGAACCTGCCCCGCCTGAACTGATTTTTATCTTTGTACGGATTTTGCTCTGAAGAACCACCGTTCTTTGTCGTTAACATTTAGAATTACGGCAAGACAGTGATTTGTATCTAACTGAAACTTGCCATCTTAAAACGGAAGGTGAGGAAACCTACCGCTATCCCTCGGGTGATTTATATATTGATTCCCCGCAGTCTCACAAAGTTCACATTACTGTTTGCTGCCTAACAGGCTTACAGGTTGTCCGTTAGATATTTGGGCCAGATTATGTCCACCTCTTCGTTAGAACTCAGAGACGGTGAATTCACCTGCCCTGCCCCAGTTTTCCCACTAAGCCCTTTGCTTATTATGCAAAATTGAGTAACCAACCAACCCATGCAGAAAAATTGAGTAATCTAAAATGTGCACCACCAAAGCCTCAGTTAGATTAGCTGGAAGCCCAATTGTTCGATCATTTGTTTAACGATCTAATAAAATAATACTTATTTGAATATAATGTATAATGTTATAATTCTGTAAAGTTCTTAACCAAATAGGTTTTCGTAAAAAAAATATTTTTCATAAACAAAGACAATACAAAGTAAACTATTTTTGTTAAAATTTTGTTCATCTTAAAATAATAAGCATAAGTGTAAATCTTCTATAGCATAAGATCTTATTTTTTCAATAAAAATGTTGTTTGAAGTAATAGTTGTTTATTTTACTCGTAGAACCTTTGAGTATATACAAGTATCTAGACTAAGCATTTCTATCAAATTCTGCCAATGATGGTTTAAAATATGCGTTACTCACACGTAAGCTAATTTATGAATTGTCTTTAAACTGTCAATGTGTGCATTTTTTGGGATGTCGGCTTAAAACATTTTTCCCTATTTTTCTATTAATAACCCAATTTGCGAAGGTAAAGACATGCTGGAAACAATTGATATAGTATTATCAAAAGTAATATATTCCTCAAACCATGGATTTCGAAATAAGGGGAAGTAAAATAATACAATTAATAAATCAAAATGTTTTATTTAATTTACCTCTAACCGTTTGTCTTTGCAAAAAACATACACACGCGCACAACATATACAACACTCACTTATTATACACGATATGTGCTTCTTTTCTTGCTATATAAACGTCTTAATATTTTACGTAATTTCGCTTTATATGGGGAGTCGATTATTGACTTCAAATTTGAAAACATGAAGGGTGAACATGTGTCCTGGCTCAGCGTGAAAACACTACGTTTTATTATAATAGGTACATAATTATAGTATTGGTAGTTTACATTAATATCTTACTAACTTGTATTATGTATGTATGTAAATAGATACCTTGCTTGGTACAGATCCATTCTTCAATGTGTGAATCTCAGTTTGTGTATCGTAAAAGTCAGTGTTGGCAAAATGTTCCGAACACACGACTGAAGTTTTGTGGGGTTTCCACTGCTCATCATCTCGAGTCTGCCTGCCGTATTTAAGTTTTTCTCTAAAAAACTGACACTTTTTTAAATTAATAGTTAAGTTAGCATCTTTTTTTTTTAAATATTAGCAAAAGAAGAGATATATGCTGGCTAAAGGAAGATGATATCAGACTATATCGTCGACAAAAACAAAAATCTCTGATCTCAAATTCTGGACCACAAAACAGTTGCACAACCAAACGTTGCTACGTACTCGGGCTTCCTGTAAGACCGAAGGCCATAGTTTTAAAACAGAAGGTACCTCGTGTGGGAATATAAAAAGCAGTCTTACAACGATCCTCTTTTTTGATAGGTATTTGCCAAAAGCTTTTAGTTAAATCTAGACTAGATAAATATCTAGCATCTCTTAAGTTGTCCAGAATTTCTGAAATATAAGTTATATGCATCCTTCCTAGTGACTGAATTTAATTTTCTACTATCTATACAAAATCTAAGCTCGCCATTTTTCTTGGGAGTCAACAGAACAGGGGACGACCAACGACTTTCAGTTGATTCAACTACATCTTCCCTCAACATTTCGTCCAACTATTTGACAAGAATACGTTGTTTTTCAGGAGACATCCTATAGTAGCGTTGACGAACAAGAGGAGTGTCACCAGTGTCGATAGTATGCTCTATCAAGGTAGTACGACCTAGGCCACGTTCCTCATAAGAGATGTCATGGAACTGGTGTCTGCCACACTCTTGGTTGTAAGTAAGTCGCTGGTATAGGTGGTTGAAGACATAGAAAAACACACGCGGATATAGCTCACACGTTTATTATTTCCAATGGTTGGAAAGCAAGTGACAGTGGCACCTTACATCTAGTGATACCACACTAATATAAAATTAATACCATGTTTATTATGGTCATAAATATATTGGGGCCTCAGCCAAAAGATATGCTAAACATTATTAAACTTAATATAAATATTATGAAACCTGAATGTGTTTTCCTTTTTAAACTTGTTATAATAGGTACATACTTATCTATGTTTGCTATTTAAACTAAATTTTACGATCGAATTTATAATTCTTGCCCTATTCTTCAAGGGTCGATCTAGGGCGAAGGAGAACATATTTGATGAACTTAAAATTAAACTTATTAATTGTAATCAATAGGCAAGGGGCAGACTTTCGTTATACTAGTTCTTATTATAGAACCTTTAGATGTTTTAACATCTAAAGCTCGAACTAACTTGTCTTTGCCAGGTATTACATTTACAATTCTGCCTACTAGCCAATTTAATGGCGATATGTTGTCAGACCTAAGTAACACCAATGTATCTTTTACTAAATTTGGTGTCTAATTTTGCCATTTAGGACGGCTTTGTAGCATAATTAAGTATTGTTTATGCCACTGTCTCCAAAAATGTTGCACCATCTGAGTACATTGGCGCCAGAAGCTAAGTTTACCTACATTTACATCCATTAAATTTGGTTCTGGATAAGAAGTCAATGATGTACCAGTGAGGAAGTGTGCAGGGGTCAAGTAAGACATGTCGTTGGCATCTCTCGACATAGGTATCAATGGCCTAGAATTAAGAATGCTCTCGATTTGCACCAGAACCGTGTACAATTCCTCAAAGATAAGTACAGAGTTTCCTACCACATGTTTTAAATGATATTTTATACTTTTTATACCTGCCTCCCAGAGGCCACCAAATACAGGGGAATATGAAGGTATAAAATGAAACGTTATTTTTTCTAAAGTACCATAGTCTAAGACCTTATTTTGATGATCAGAAGAATTCAACAAATAATGCAAATCCTTAAATACATTCTCAGCACCTTTGTAATAGCTAGCATTGTCACAATTTATTTTTGTAGGTCTATTTCTACGACTAATGAACCTTTTCAAACATGCTAAGAAAGTATTGGTTGCCATGTCAGATGCCAGCTCTATATATGGATGGCCTTTGTAATAAATAACAGAAAGAAATAAAAAACAGTTTGTCTAGTCTATAGAGTGCACTACAAAAGAGATTTGTCCCGTCACGATGGACGATCATATGATATAGTATTAGTGTAATAAAGAAATATGAGCGTGAATGCAATAGGTTTCTCCGTTGCTAGTTTTTAAATATTTTTATTCATATCTGCGTCGATTCTTAGTGAAAACCTACACGTTTTGACGTGTGTCAGAGTTCAAGAGCAGAAAGATCAATCATTATAACGGTACATAATTATTATGATAAAATATTAATACTTATATGAAAAATTAAAATTAAAAAACATTATAAATATGACTACTCTGTTAAAAATCGAACTTAGTCTTGTCAATCGAGATCATTTAAGGGACTTGATACTTGAGAACTTGTTAAAAGCTGGGAAGTGGTGTTTCGGAGACCACTTGTGTCTGATCAAGAAGGAGCCAACGTCTGAGTGCTATGAGTGTGATGCAAGCGAGGACTGAGTCCTGAGACTGGGTGCACACGCTCACGGAGTGTCCGGCGTGGAAGGCGCCGAGTCGGGCTGTCGTGGCGGCCCTCGGAGTATTAGTCCTCTCACTCGGCGTCTTGCTCAAAGCGATGGTGCGAAGCGTGAGCGCGTGGGTTGACTCCTTTTGCGTGAAAGTAATGCTCTAGAAGGAGGTGCCGGAACGGTGTGGCAGAGAGACCTGAGTTTCTCCCAGACTCCGCGCTCAGGCCTCAGAGGTGGCTGAATGACCTCCGTCCTCCGTGAGCGCAGGCCTGGGGGTGACAGGTGGAACCGCCTGTCACCCGAGCAGAAGCAGGCCGGGGCAGAGGCGCGCTGCGCAGACACCCAACGCCCCTACCCCCTCCCTCCTATTTCCGGGGACAAGACGGGACACCGTGGTGGAACACTCAAACCCGAGGGGGCCATCTTGAAACCGGAAATGGCCCTGGGTCAGTCGGGATGCGAGGGAAATGCCTTACACCCCGGTGTCTGAAGACCCGAGATGGCGTGCGGTTTGAGTCGGTTCGAATTCGACATAACCATCGCCGGCGGGATTCCCGTACGAAAAGAAGGCTAAGAGGCCTTTTTTGTAAGTGAAAAATTGTACCATAATATTTCAGTGCTTCGGTGACATGGGTTTACTACGCATTCACGCTACAAGTTTCACCTCGTACACCAGGTATTCCTTATAAGGGGTGTGTGTTGGGTAACCTCCTCGAGTGTCGCTCCGATTCCGATCCCGCTGCAGTCCAGGGGGAACGGAATCGGAGCGGCCGGTACACCCTGGGCGGCGGTCAATGGCTTCCCCTTCACCCCTTCATAGGGTTGGCATTGATCGTTGGCCAATACCCAACGTGGCGGGAACACATCGCTCTCCGTACTCCTCTGCTTTCAGAGGAGACAGGATGAGCGATGCTGTTAGTGGTGAGATGGCCCAGGGTCAGCCGGGGTGCGAGGGATATGCTCTATGGGTAACCTTACACCCCTCTGAAGACCCGAGACGGCGTGCGGTTTTAGTCGGTGCAAGCCCGACATAACCGCCCCCGCTGGCCGGCGGGGGGGTATCCGAAGGGATTTCCGCACGATAAAAAAAAAAAAAAGGTATTTCTTATAAAATAAAAATAATTCAAATGAATTATTTATCAGTTCACTAATGCTATATGTATTTAAAATCTATGTGTAATAACAGTGAAGACTTACCTTGCTGATTTCGGACATATACAATATGGGGTAGGTACACTATTACAGAAGTACGTATATTTTTCATATATAATATACTTATGTTATAGTAACCCATAGTGGCACGCCACCTCTTTCTGCGAGCAGGTTATGCGCGCGAAAGAGACGGCGGAGAGGGAGCGGTGAGGACGCCGCAGACTCGTCTACGCCCGGGACTACCGACCTCCATGATCGGGCCTGAGGACGGCAGTTGGCTGACTCGCCGTCCTTACAGAAGCAGGCCGTGGCGGAGGTGTGTCGTGTGTGTCCTACACACGCCGGCCTACTCACCGACGAGGGATAAAACCCGCCCCACCAGGCGCTGCCGCGCTGGTGGCCAAGGTCCGCCGGTAACCCTGGGGTTATCCTTTCGAGGGCTTACCCGGGGTGCCCGGCAATGGACACTTGGGAAGGACACCGTGCGGTTTTAGTCGATGCACGACATAACCGCCCCTGCTGGCCGCCGCGGCGGGGAGGTATCCGAAATAGAAAGAGAAGATAGAAAAGATAGAGAGAAGAGCAAATGTTAACGCCATTTATTTTATTATTTTGTAATTACTTGATATTGTCAGAAGTTTACGCGAATATCACACATTGAAATAATACCATTTTAACGAATTCTAATGCGATCTATTTGGTGTAATTTTATTATGTTTACTGATCCCCACAACTATCTAAACAATATAAGCTTTTCAATTTTAAACTTAATTTCAATGTAACAAGGATTGTTAAATTGATATACGTCTGTGCCTTAAAATGTACTTACCTACATATTATACTAATAACATTTACATATACTGATAACATATTATTACATGCATAAATATTTGGTCATGGTCATCATCATCATTATCTTTTACTGGTGGTAGAAATTTGATGACACAAATTTGTCACAAAATTCGGCCGGGTAGGTACCACCGTGCACGATTGCGAAAAACCCTCCATAGTAATCCAATTTCGGTTTGATTGCGTTCAGGGGTCAGCAAGTGCATAGCCGGGCAGGGGGATTGTCGTCGCAGCACTAGTAGGATCGGTGGCTGTCACGCGGTGCTGCGACGACAATCCTCTTCTGATGAGGCCGTCAAGCTGAGCCATTGTTAACATTTATTTATTTATTTATTTCTTACATTACATCCATCATTACAGGTAATCCCAATTCGACAGTGTAGTAACATGATATCATTCATCTCTTTCACATCATCTCATATTATTAATTTTATTTCAATAGTACGAGCAATAATATTAATTTACTCATTATAAAAGCAATTTCCAATAATAATTATAAAATGATAATACAAAAAAAAAAAAAAAAAAAAAGAATAACAATATATAAAACATAATTCAACTACCATAACAAATGGAATGTAGGGTAACCTTTACGAATTCACTCAGTGAACACGAGAACACATCTACTTTTTTTGGTAACAAAAAAAAAAAAAAAACATGGTACGTGTATGTAATGGTGACCCTCTTTCCTGAGACTTTACCTTCAGCTTACCATCAGGCGAGGTGAAGTCAAATTGACGTGTCCTAAATATAAAAAAAAATTGTCTTTTAATAGGTACTATTTCTTTCTTATACGGACATACATTTCATAAATTATATAGAGGCTCATGCCTGTTCTCAAATTGAATACTTTTGAGCTACTATAATGTAAGTAATGTTATTAAGAAAATGTATCTACTATTTTATATTCTCAGAATGCCTCGACATAAACTTAAATAATATATGTGTGGCCGACTGTGGCCTCTTTTTATATTTCTCTATGTTTTTAAATATTGTTTTTTTTTATAATTTAAAAATATATCAGTCTTTTTACTTGTCATGGAAGTGTAATAGCTAAAAATAAAATATTATTATTAAAATCAGATATTTCCTTCAATTAGAATCTCAGCAAGTAACATTGGTCCTTCGATAACTAAAATACAAGAACTAGTAAGTATTTAACAGTCCTTTTGTTATTTGTAAAAATGGTTGTAACAAGATCACAAACAAAGCTTACAGCAGCGACAAGCAGCAAACAACCTGATAATCAATCCGTTGGTACGCACACCACCCGCTCATCCACCATACGCACGAGGAAACTTGAAGCAGAGGCACAACATACTCGCCACCTCGCACAATTGGAACTGGAGGAAATGCGGACGCAGATGCAGGCAAAGATGCAGGCAAAGCAATTAGAATTAGAACGTAAAACCGCTGAAGCAGATTATCAGGCGCAGCTTGCTGCAATAGAATCAGAAAGTAGGAGGAGTTCTCGTAGCGGGGGAAGCCAAAGCCATGTTAGCGTTGAAAAATGGTTGGCAGATACGGCTCAATCGGTTTCTACTGTTCATAATGAGGGAGAACCGACCTTAAAACAAATTCATAATACTACTCTAAATTTGCAGGACGCAGTTATGGCACCAAATAATATCGTAGCACAGAATCCTACGTGTTCACCTTTGCCCAATATTTGTGGAGGTGACGGGGTCGCTGACATTGGTACTCATGAAGATGACGGCTGTTGGCTACCATATAATAACGCAGTGCAGAATCCCACGCGATCACCTTTGCCCAATACTTGTGGAGGTGACGGGGTCGCTGCTACTGGTTCTCATAAAGAGGATGGCTCCGTTAGCCAACTAGTACAAGCCTTAAAGTCCATCGCTAATCAAAACTCTAGCAAAAATTTAGTTACACTACCAGTATTTGGTGGTAAAAGCCCAATAGATTGGCTTGTCTTTAAACGATCATTTATTAATTCTGCAACGTCTTTTTCAGCGGCTCAAAACCTAGCTCGCCTCAGTACGGCTTTGAAGGGAGCAGCCCGGGACGCAGTGTGCATGCTTTTGGTAACAGTGGTTGATCCTAACACTATTATAGGGGAGCTGGCAAGACTATTCGGACGTCCGGAGCAGATTATACTGAAAGAGGTTGCAGCTGTCCGTGCCTTACCTAAGGTCGGCCAAGATATTAAAGATCTAGCTACGTTTGCTTCTCGTGTGCGCAACTATGTCGAAGTAGTTAAACTATTAAATGAAACAGACTATTTGCGTTCACCAGAGTTATTCGGAGCACTAGTAAACAAACTTCATCCATTGCTGCGCACACGATGGGTGGATTACGCCTCAACTGCATCTACCGCGGTGCCCAAAATAGGAAGAGTTGAGTTGTTATCCAATTTTCTATCGCGAGAGGTAGACATAAACATAGCCTTCTTCTGCCATCTGTCACTTCGAAACGTCAGGATCATTGGTATTTACTTGCCAGAATAAAAATAAAAAGGGAAAATTGAGGGAGTTTTTGGTTTTGTTGGTCTACTTGCAGTGTGTGAGTTCTCAGTGCATGTGCTGAATGTGCTGCACTGTGTCGCTACGTACGAAGTAAGAAATAGAAGAAAAGGATACATGCACGTAGTAAGTACAACTTGTAAAGCATAGCATAATATCTACGTTCATTGTCACCGTGCGACCCCCTCGGATTCTGTTGATTTGTTTTTTGCCTGAATTGTTTCATCCGTCATGCCACTTCGGCGCTCCCCCCCACCTACCACACCGAGCTCTGCACCAGTCTCTATACACCCCACGGTATCTATTTATGCACCTGACACTTGTGAATCGGATACGGCATCTGAGAAAAGTGGTAGTAGAAATGCCAATGTAAGGCAAAAACGTAAACGTGATGATGACGACATGAAAGATCTCAAGTGTTTAGTGACATCCTTATCACGCAAGGTCGACGAAAGCTTCCTTGAAGTGAAGAAAGATAATGAGGAGCTTAAGGAAAGTTTACAATTTATATCCGATAAATATGACTCAATCCTCACGACACTTCAGAAACTACAGGAGAAGAAAGTAGAGGACAAGAGGACAATTCAGAAGCTGGAAGAAAGAATTGACTTGCTTGAGCGTAAAAATAGGTCTGCCAGTTTGGAGATCCGAAATGTACCTATTCACCTGAGCGATGGCAAAAAATATGAATCGAAGGAAGACATCTGCTCGAAAGTAAAAACCTTGTCCAAAGTTGTCAATGTGGAGATACAAGATTGTGACATAAAAGACCTCTATAGAATCGCAACCCACAAAGAAAGTAGCAAACCTATACTGGTGGAACTGAACAGTGTCCTGAAAAGGGATAAAATATTACAAGGAGTCAAAAAATTGAATAGGAAGAGATCGGAGAGTGACAGATTAAATACTGGTCACCTTAATATATCTGGTCCCGTGAAGCATGTATACATTTCCGAAGCTCTAACACCAAATGCCCAGAAGCTATTCTATGCAGCTAGGCAGTATGCGCGACTGAATGGTTACTCCTACTGCTGGACTTCGCGAGGCTTAATATATCTACGTAAGGCTGAGGGTGAGCCCCATATTCGAATTGAATCCGAACTGAATCTTAGACTTTTAGCTGAAAAGTGACTAGTTTGCGGTAATTTCCTTAAGCTGATGCTTCAGCGTTCATTTATAGCTCATTATTTATTTTTTAAATGTATCATTGTAGAAATTAGTGGGCCTAGTGTGATGACATTGCCCAACATAGCAAACCTGTTTTGTAAATATTCAGTCACTATTATTATTTTACTGACTGATAAGATGAACCGATATTGCATGGCCCATCGGTGTTCAGTCACTTCTTGCTTATTATGTTTTAAGTCTGGTACTACAGCTATATTTAATGTGCTTATGATTACTACGGGCTACTTAGTAAACTACTGTAATTTATGTAAATTTATGCCTGAACGCAGCTTAGTCTATATTATATATAAAACAATACGACATTCACATCAATACACCAAAAACATTCACACTAAGCAAGACTATATACTCCTCATTGCAAGATTACTATACACAATCAGCTTCAATTTTTACCAAGTATCACAACTAATAGCATTCCACAGTACCAGCATGCATTGGTCATCACAATATAAATTAAAAAATTCAATAACTTGAAGCAATTCATGGAATCTATAGAGTCATTTAATGTTTCGCGGTCTTATGTAAGTTTGCCTGACCAATGTCTTAAACACCTAGATACTACCAAGCCAGCTCTAAATATTTTTCATGTGAACATCCGCAGCAAAAATCGAAATTTTGACGGTCTTAATGTCTTGCTGCACTCCATGAATGTCAAGTTTGATGTCATAATCCTTACAGAGTGTTGGTTATCCAAAATTGTAGATATGCCTGTATTTAACGTTTTTATCTCAGCTAATTCCAAACATAGCAACCAAAATGATGGAGTGGCAATTTATGTACATTCTACATTAAATTATAGTATAGTTGAACCGGTCTTTCAGGATGCCAATTGCCTTGTCCTGAAGCTAGGGCCAGATACTGCTATTGTTGCAATATATCGTTCACCGTCATACAAAGATGCAGATAACTTCTTTCAATCCCTGAATATCGTTTTGGAATCTCTCTCAGCTGTGTCAACCGTAGCAGTTATTGGAGATATAAATATAAACATTAGACCAAATAATATTGACCCACACTCTGAAGAGTATTTAAATATGATGGCTTTTCATGGACTTCAACCAACCCACGCTTTTCCGACTCGACTTGACAGATGCCTCGACCATGTTTTCCTAAAAACAGGTAAACCCTCAACAACATTGGGTCTGGATTCAACTCTTACTGACCACAGACCTATATTAACTAGTGTTGAAGGAAACTTCCCGAATACTCCATATCTCGTATATATATATCTCTTCCATATATCGTAAATTGCTTAGAAAACTCTGACTTCACAAACGTTCTAACCAGTACAGATCCTAATGAAAGTGCGGAACAGCTAATCTCCATAATATCAAATGCAATAGGCAAATACAGTACTGTTAAAAAAATCTCCCACAAAAAGAGGATAATAAAACCGTGGATAACACCTGGTCTCTTGAAGTGTGTATGTAATCGGGACCAGCTTCACAGAAGGGCAATGCAGAATCCCAATGATCATATTGCTAAACTTACATATAAGAGATATCGTAATTACTGCAACAATTTACTGAAGCGTGTTAAATGTGATTTTGAGCAAAAAGAAATATTGAAGGCAAATGGTAATCCGAAAGCAACTTGGGATATCATAAAGACAATTACATTCAAGAATACTTCATCCCCAAATAAATCGAGGGAACTTCTTAACTTGTGCAATGATCCGAATTCTTCTGTCAATGCTATAAATAATCACTTTGCGAATGTTGGGACAAGTCTTGCTCGACGGGTTGAGCAAGAACATCGTGTGGACCGCGCTGATTTTGCCTTGAACTGCTTAACAAATCCACTAGGTAACTCATTTGTGCTACTTCAAACAGATTACTCAGAAGTGGAGAGAATAATCTCAGAATTAAAGCATAACTGTGCAGTTGGCCATGACGGAATTCCAGCCTCCATTATTAAATCTGCCAAGCATGTACTTGCTCTATAAATCGCCCACATCTGTAATGTATCTATCACAAAAGGCATCTTCCCAGACGCCTTTAAGAAGGCTTTGGTCACCCCGGTGTTTAAGGGTGGGGATGGAGGCCATGTCGAGAACTATAGACCTATATCTGTGCTCACCACATTGTCCAAAATCATGGAGAAGATTTTAAACAAAAGGTTGCTTGGCTACCTGGAACATAATAAAATAATAGCTCCAAACCAATATGGCTTCAGGAGAGGCAAATCGACTGAGGATGCTGTTCTGGACCTAACGAACTTGATCGCTAAAAACCTTGATACCAAAACCAAAACTATAGGCATATTTCTTGATCTAGCCAAAGCTTTCGACACGGTCTCTATTCCCATCTTTCGTCCAGAAAGACTTAAGAGGACTTAGGAATAAGAGATATAACTCTTAATCTCTTTCGTGACTACCTCACTAACCGTAGCCAGCAAGTTAAGGTAGATAACTACGTCAGTAAGGATGTGAACCTAACTTTTGGCGTCCCACAGGGTAGCGTGCTGGGCCCCACTTTCTTTCTAATATACATAAATAAATTATGTCAGCTGTCAATTCCATGCTGTAAGATCCTTGTCTATGCTGATGACACTGCGCTTGTCATAAGCGAAAAAACCTGGGAAGCTGCTCACCACGCAGCTGAACATGCACTTAGCATAGTGATGGCTTGGCTCTCCTCAAATCTGCTTACCCTGAATGTAGCCTAAACCAATTATGTTTCTTTCTCGGCAAACTCTTTCACACAACCCATTATGCAAGATATCAGGGCTCATGTATGTCACTCTACACTCTTGAATTGCACCTGTCCATCAATACACAGAAGCTCATGTGTTAAATATCTAGGCGTCCACATTGACAACACACTGAGTTGGCAGAAGCATGTTGATGTGACAGTGTCTCGGGTTCGTAAGATAATGTTCCCCATGAAAAAATTAAGAAGTATAGTTGGGGCCCCACTGTTAAAAACTGTATATTTTGCCTTAGCTCAATCACTTCTTACTTATTGCATATCTGTGTGGGGTGGTACATACAAAACATATTTACTTCGAATTGAGAGGGCTCAAAGAGCTATCTTGAAGGTCATGCTTCATAAACCGTATCGCTACCCAACTACCCAACTGTATAAGGACATTAATGTCCTTACCGTCCGACAACTGTGTGCGCTCAACATCATTCTACGCAAACACTCGTCATTGGAATATGATCCAATGTTGCTGGAGCATAAACGCCGAAAATATGCTGTATGCCAACCCGTCGTTACAAAAACTGCCCTGGCGGACCGGCACTACTCGAGGCTGAGCTGCCACCTTTACAATACTGCTAACAGAAGTTGCAACATATATCCCCTCTCAAAAGTCAAATGTAAAATTGCTATTACAAATTATTTACAAAAATTTACTTATAACGAGACTGAGCAACTTTTTGGCTAATCTAAACGCTGAAGATTATTATTATTTTGTATTATTTTGTGACATGAAAATCGCAAAACTCATACACCTTAAACCACCCACTCTTAAAACTCATCCGCTACAAACACGCTGGGAACATGCAAGCATGCGCTCACCCACCTACACACAATCACACATACACCCTCACACACACAAATCCACCCTCTTATTATACATACAAACACTCACACAACATATTACAAAGCTTACACTACAATATTGTTTTTTCTGGTTAACACTACTCACAATGTCAAATTAGATATAACTTCGAAAATAATACTATGATATTTACCAAAACAAATTTATAATTACAGGTAACAGAAACTCAAATAGTTCATAACAATATAGATATGAACCTGTATAGGGGTAGGCGCCAGTGTCTGTAACACAGTTAATACTAGCACAGACACTGACGTTCACTCTGTCTCTAAAAAAGTTTCATCCAAAATGGTATTTTGTTATGTTTGTTGGAGATAGACACAATGTACAATTGCGCTCTTTGAAAATAAATTTATTATTATTATAATATTATTATTTCGGTGCCTTTGGTGAGACGGCATACGTGCCACGAGAACGTACTCATACTCATGCAGTATTGGAAACTGGATCAGAAACACAAAAGGGTTCGTATAAAACAAATAAAGCTAAAAACATAAAAACTGAAAATAAAAATAATTGTGTTGTTTGTAAACCAACTCATGACATTTTGTCATGTGACAAATTTATAGGAATGTCAGTTGAAGATAGGTGGAACTTTTTAAAAGAAAATAAGGTCTGCTATCGGTGTCTGAAAAAACGTTCACATAATTTTAGGTTTTGTAGTCAAAAAAAAAATAAGTGCAAGATAAATGGTTGCAACCGCAAACATCACACTTTGTTACACAATCCTAACTTTATACCTAAAGAACCTAATGATAATTATCAGTCTACCACCAAAAAGGCTAGGGAAAATACGGACAGAGAATTGATGACCCATACTACTACTACTTCAGGTCACAATGTAGCCTCTACCCGCCGCCCCCTTTTAAAGATAGTAGCCGTAACCGTTTCGGGTCGAGCTGGAAGTGTCGATACTTTCGCTCTTTTGGACGACGGTTCCACGTCCACATTCATTGACTCTGACATTTCTTCTCGCATTGGTGCTACAGGTCCAGAGGGACAAATTTGTTTAGATTGCGTGGGTGGATTGTGTAGAGAAACATCTGTGCAATACGTTGATTTTAACATAAAAGGTCAACCCACTAGCCAAACCTTCTCAGTTCGTAGGGCACGTTCGATCAAAAACTTAGGATTAGTATGTAACCAGACAGTTAGTATCGAGGATTTAGTACAATATCCTTATCTGTCAGATTTATCCAATGAGCTGTGCTATGATGAAGCTTTACCTACACTGATAATAGGGATTGATAATTGGCATTTGTCTGTTGCAACCGCCACGAGAAAGGGCATGAAATCTCAACCCGTAGCGATTCAAACGGCTTTAGGTTGGGATGTCTTTGGTTTAGCTAATAGTAGGACTAGGCCGGTCAAGTTCATAGAATCAATCTGCCATGCGTACCTGACTGAAGCTGAAAACCCTAGGGCTGAACTCGAAGAGCTTATCAAAACCCAATACAAGTTAGACTCTATAGGGATCACTAAGCACGAGACACGCAGTACTGACGATCAACGCGCATTAGAAATTTTAGAACGTACTGCCCGCCGACTACCTTCTGGTCGTTTCGAAGTAGGACTTCTTTGGAAAAAAGATAACGTGTTAGCGCCGGACAGTTATCCTTTGGCATTGTCTAGGTTTAAGAGTTTAGAAAGGAAGATGTCAAAGGAACCCGACTATGCTGAACGGTATCGGAAAAACATACACGATACTTTAGAGAAAAATTATGCCGAAGAATGTACTGGTGTAGAACCGTCAGGTGTTTGCTGGTATTTACCACACTTTGGTGTGATAAACCCTAACAAGCCCGCAAAACTGAGAGTCGTTCATGATGCTGCTGCACGGTCCTCGGGAGTCTCTCTAGAGAAAAATTATGCCGAAGAATGTACTGGTGTAGAACCGTCAGGTGTTTGCTGGTATTTACTACACTTTGGTGTGATAAATCCTAACAAGCCCGCAAAACTGAGAGTCGTTCATGATGCTGCTGCACGGTCCTCGGGAGTCTCTCTCAACTCGAAGTTACTGACTGGGCCCGATCTTTTGCAAAATCAGCTTAGTATTTTAATGCGTTTTAGTTCATGCTTCTAGTGACTGGCCATCTGATCCAACGGGTAGTGAAAGCGTCATTGATCCATTAGCTGGGGTAGAATTGAAATCATCTGCACGTACTTTAGAGTCGTCATCAGCACGCTTAAAATCAGTTTCGACCTCATCACCTACCAACGTTCTTTGCAATTATAATGAAGTAAGCGAGTTGCCCGTACCAGTATTAGGGGGGCCCGTAGAGAATTAGGGGGGTTTCACATAATTTTATTCTTTTACAACATAGTCCTTCAGCTACCGATTCTTCAAGGCCCTTAAGGCCACTAAACGCGAAAAATCTGTAGATTGCGGAAGTCCACGTCGTCCGCCAGAGTCAAACGAATACTTTCCATAAAGAATTGGAATGTTTAAAACATGGAAAACCCATATCTCCCAAGAGTCGTCTTGTGAACCTATCTCCAGATATTAACAAGGATGGTTTGATGTTTTTGAAAGGACGCATAGACGGTGATTAATGAACTGCGGCAACAATATTGGATACTGAGCCTAAGAAACACAGTTCGTTCGATTGTCTACAATTGCCAACTATGTAAATTGCTGCGCGGAAAGCCCGTACAACCTATGATGGGTGATCTACCAGAAGTTCGGCTCTCGCATCATAAACGCCCCTTTACATTCGTGGGAGTTGATTACTTCGGACCTTTACAGGTCATGGTACGTCGCAGTCGGGAAAAACGATGGATCGCGCTTTTTACTTGTTTAACGACCAGAGTCATTCATCTCGAAGTGGTACACAGCTTGTCAGCTGACGCAGCAATTATGTGTTTCATCGCTAGAAGAGATACGCCAAGTAAAATCTACTCCGATATTGGAACGGCCTTCGTCGGCGCCAACCGACTGCTGATAGCGCTCTACGACCAAGCTGTAGCTGACTTTGCCGCTAATGAAAAAATAGAATGGGTTTTCATACCGCCTTCAGCTCCATTCATGGGCGGAGCGTGAGAGCGGCTAGTAAAGAGTGTCAAGTCAGCGCTTCGAATCACCCTAAGAGAGCGTACGCCGACGGATGAAGTCTTCATAACTCTTTTATCCGAAGCGGAGGCTTTGGTCAACGCGCGACCTCTTACGCACGTCTCCCCTGACCCCATAGACTCCGAGTCGTTAACGCCGACACATTTCTTGCTCGGCTCATCGTCGGGTCGCCCAGTACCATGTCAACTGTCGGATTCGGATTTGTCCAGCAGAATTGGATGGCGCAAGGCTTTACGTCTGGCCGATCATTTTTGGCGACGGTGGGTTACGGAGTATCTACCCAAGTTGGCTCCAAGAAGAGTGCAAGGAGTAAATAGGATGTAAATATTAACATCGGGGATCCCGTGCTCGTGGCCGATGGAGACTTGCCGCGTGGTACATGGCCACGAGGCGTCATTCAAGCAACATGCCGTGACGGAATAACTAGGGTAGTAGACGTTAAGACTCTGGCGGGGACGTTGAGGCGTCCAGTTAAAAAAATTGTCTTCTTATAAAAAAGGGGAGGATGTAGCCGACTGTGGCCTCTTTTTATATTTCTCTGTTTTTAAATATTGGTTTTTTTATAATTTAAAAATGTATCAGTCTTTTTACTTGTCATGGAAGTGTAATATCTAAAAATAAAATATTATTATTAAAATCAGATATTTCCTTCAATTAGAATCTCAGCAAGTAACAATATGGATATAAGTATCTTCTATCCTTTATTAGGCTACTTTTTATCCTGGGAATAGGTTCCTGTGGGTAACGGGAACGGTATCAAAATTTCACACGGGTGATGCCGCGGATAACAACTAGTTTAACAACTCGGCGTAGTTGCAATAACACCCATGAATTAATTGAGAACCCAATGAGTACAGTGAAATTAGTCTCGAGAAATTTTTGCATATGTAGTGGTGTGTATATTACTCAGATCTTAGAGTGCGTTTTCACTATATCGTTCTGGCCTATACAAAAATGTTTCGATATCCTAACATTACTATTTAATTTTATACTTATCCCTAACAACACTCCGATTTTTGTTTTCAATAAAAACAAGTTTTTATTTTAAAGAAAAAGGTTTTGACTTTATAAAAAAAAAAGGTGTGTGTGCGATTCACACACGATAGAAGTGAAACTTCAAAGAGGAGAGACCGATATATAATTTTTTTTTTTTTCCCTTTCATCTAGGTCTATAAAACTCCGGGGGGACTACGGGGGGGTCAAATTTTTTTTTTATTTTTGGCCTAGGACGCACCGTTTCCGAGATATTTCAATCTAAAGCAAAATATATCAAAAAAGCAACATGGCGCGTAACCGAAAAACGTGACGATTTTCTACAAAATTTCTCCCATACGTCGATAAAGAAGTTTCACTTCAAAAAATAATTTTCATTCAATTTCTCGTCCTTGAGCAAACGATAAGGCGACTACCGTGAAACAATAAAATATCATGTCGTTCTTTAGATGATAGTAGTTTAGCTATAGGTAAAAAGTTTTGACCATAATAATTACGAAACAAAACAAATAAATAAATCGTCACTTAATAGTGGAAAGTGGAAACATGCACAAAACCAGAATAAACCAGTTTACGCTGTGCGCAGGTGCCACGTGCAGTCCGGCGTCAGTCGCTTGGTACTGAACATAAAGCACACATTTCATTCAAAAATTATAATTATTACGTAGTTTAATTGTTAAATTTTGTATTTGTTGATTGTTGTTATTGTTTGTTATTATTGTTATAATATTTGTTGAAATGTTTAATTTGTGTGTAAGTGTTGTAACTTTATATTGTTAATTCAAAATGGCTCCAGTGTTAAAACATGGTCGAGGCAAGCCTTTGACTTCTCAAACTAAAGAAGTTTTGTACTGTTTGAACAAATATTTCGAAAATGAGTGTAATAACAACCCAATTAGTTGCTAAATCAACAGGAATTTCAATAGCATCCGTCAGAAAGGTAGTAACATTTAAATCTCCTAAAAAGAAACCGAATCGTAAACCTACAATAGTAATCGATTACTTTGATCAGCAAGTTATCAATTCATGACTTCCACATCACAAATAAAGAAGTTCCCACTTTGAAAACTTTGCACGCAAAATTGAAAGAAGATATCGATTATAAAGGTTGTGTCAGCACGTTACGAAAACACGTCATGTCATTAGGTTTTAATTGGAAGCAAACAGAAGATAACCGGAAACTTCTTATAGAAAAACACGAAATTAGATACTTGCGAATTAATTATTTGATGAAAATTGCTGAATATCGTGAACAACGCCGACCAATTATTTACACCGTCGAAACATATATACATACATCACATACCCTCTCGAAATCTTGGTCAGATGGAAGCATTTCAGGTTTGAAGCAATATATATCGAAAAGCAACCGCTTAATCATTGTTCATGCCGGTGGTATGGATGGCTTTGTACCAAATGCATTGCTTATGTTTAAAGCCAACCAAAAAAGTGGAGATTACCACGACAATATGAACTATGACAACTATTCAAGGTGGATTCAAACTCAATTAATACCCAACTTACAACCAAATAGTGTTGTTGTTGTTGAAATCCTGCACCGAATAGTAATTCTAGAACACAGCAAATGATTGACTGGCTGACATTTCGAAACATTGAGCATTCATCCACGTTGCTTAAGCCTCAATTATGTGAACTGATTCTGCAAAACAAGGCGAGATTTGTAGAGTACAAGACAGACGAAATATTACGACAGCACGGTCATACTGTGCTGCGTTTACCACCATACCATTCGGAGTTTAATCCTATAGAAAATATATGGGGGATAGTGAAAACATATGTCGCAAAAAATAATGTCGCAATGAATATGAAGGTTATAATGTCATTAGCTGAAGAAAAAATGAACGCCATAACTGTAGAGGAATGGAGAAAAGTTTGTCTGCATGCTATTGAGGAGGAAAACAAATATCAGGGTAGAGACGCAGGTTTAGACACAATATCAGAACGAATCATAATTAATTTAAATAATTCATCTGATGAAAGCGAGGATGGGGATGATTGTGACATGCCTGGGGTTGATGAATTATTAGAATAAAGCATTTATGGCCGGAGAACACCTAATTCATACACGTCTTCACTGAAGTGAAAACCGGCATTCACTGCTTGTAATGTTTGGAACTGGCTTGTCTGCCTCATACAGTTCCATAGATTACAATGCAGTGGATACACATTTTCACGTCCGTATTCGTACGTAGTGCGTATGCGTAGACGTGTATGTACGCATTTGGTGTGCTCCAGCCACAAACGTATATTACCTTTAAAAAAAATCCGTTCCCGCAGGGGGAACGCACAGGTAGATTTCGTGAAGCAATTAATATTATTTTATATAGAGAACTACGGACTTTAAACAATATTTCGTGAAGTTCCCCCTGCCAAGCGTATTTTTAACAAGTGTAATTTGTTTTTCTCGAAAACGGTAACTTTTAGCGAAAAAAATTTCAGACATTTATTTTAGACTTAAAAATGGCCTATCGATTAAAAATGTTTCCGACTGCAAGAATGTTCACCGGTTAGAAGTTATGATTTTTTCCCGAAATATTTTGGTTTCCCCCCCCTCCAGTTTTAGTTAAAGTTTTAATCTTATAGGTTTATAATTAAAAGTTGTTGGTATTCATGTATACTGTGGGATAAAATTAGAACGGTTCGAATATCTTTCATGGAACGTGAAATTTTGAGGAAAAACTGATTTCACAAAAACTGAGGCCCTACCGTCCCCTTAGGCCGGATTCCACCGGTTCACGAACTTAAACTAAGTTTACACCCAAGCAATTTTTGACCGCAGTTTGAAAGCGATCGGGGCAAAAATGCGACCGTGAGAGTGCCGCAAATTTTGGGAAGTGGAACCATACATACATATATATATAAATATAAACTTTTTGACCAGTGGTCATTTCGGACTCAGGGGTCATAACTAGACCTCCTATGAAGAATTTTTTTTAAAATTCGACAGTAGTCAAGAAACCAATAGGTAGATCGATTTCATCTAAATCTACCTAAAATAAAAACTAAAAATAAAACGCTGTTTTTTTTTATTTGCTGACCATACACACTACTACAAACGCAAAAATTTCTCCAAGCTAATTTACCTGTAATATAAGTACTAAGAATTACATCGAGAGCGTCATCAAAACAGCTTCACGAAACTTGGAGGTGAACAAGGTGAGACAGTTTTTCACGCCGGAGCAGCGGTGTCTTTTGTATAAGACACAGATTCGCCCCTGCGTGGAATATTGTTCTCATCTCTAGGATGACTCCGCACAGTACTTATTAGACGCTCGACAGATTGCAGCGGCTTGCCATCCGTATCATTAGAAGTCCTAAGGTTACACTTATACGTATATATTATATTTTTTTATGAATGATAGGCTCACGTTTGACCTCTATCTCACCTGTGGGCCTACCGCCCAAGTGTCGTCGACTTGAACTCGATTCCGACGGTTGATTACGATGCCGATATCACCTAACACTGGTCTACTATGGCTTTTATGGGTGCGACTGCCGACGAGTGGGTTCTGCCCTCCTATTGCACCTAACACTGGGCTACTATGGCTTTTATGGGGGCGACTGGGTTCTGCCCTCTTAATGCACCTAACACTGGGCTACTATGGCTTTTATGGGGGCGACTGGGTTCTGCCCTTCTATTGCACCTAACACTGGGCTACTATGGCTTTTATGGGGGTGACTGGGTTCTGCCCTCCTATTGCACCTAACACTGGGCTACTATGGCTTTTATGGGGGTGACTGGGTTCTGCCCTCCTATAGCACCTAACACTGGGCTACTATGGCTTTTATGGGGGCGACTGCCGACAAATGGGTTCTGCCCTCCTATTGCACCTAACACTGGGCTACTATGGCTTGTATGGGGGCGACTGCCGACGAATGGGTTCTGCCCTCCTATTGCACCTAACACTGGGCTACTATTTTATGCGGGCGACTGAGTTCTGCCCTCCTATTGTACCTAACACTGGGCTACTATGGCTTTTATTTGGGCGACTGGGTTCTGCCCTCCTATTGCACCTAACACTGGGCTACTATGGCTTTTATGGGGGCGACTGCGTTCTGCCCTCCTATTGCACCTAACACTGGGCTACTATGGCTTTTTTCTGTCATCCTATTGCACCTAACACTGGGCTACTATGGCATTTACGGGGGCGACTGCCGACGATGGAATTTTGTCCTCCAACTCCTTCGCTTATTCCTTCCTTCTGAAACATACGAAAACAACAAACAACACAGCAAAAACGTTTAAGTAGGTAAGATAAAGATTGAAGAGTGTTTAATTTAGTCGCTAGAAAGCAGAATAATTAAAAAAAGCAAGCTAAAATTGGAAAGACCAAAATTATTTTCAAAGAAAATAATATTCAAACGACAGCTCATGAGGTGTCACAATGAAATGACACTTCAAAGCGACGCGTCGGAATGGCCGTCGATTTGAATTTTTTTAGGCGGCAGCTATTTAACTGTCAAAAACAGCGTTTCATTCATTCTTACACCGCGCCGGCATCGATTATCAATTAGGCGGTACAAAATGGCCGTCGACCTTATTTCGACGGCTGTGATATCGACGACACTTGGGCGGTAGGCCCACTGGTTGTAAGTGACGATGTGGTCTACGATGGATCACGTTTGCCTAGAAGGAACCCATTCACTTGAGATTTGAAGATTCCGAGGTTATAGCTTTCCAGAAACACAGACTCAGGCAGGCAATTCCACTTCTTAGCTGTACGTATAATAAATGTGTCGCCGAAACGTTTCGTGCGTATGAGTGGAATATCCACCATGTAGCGCGTGTCGCTGTGCGTCTGGTCGTTCGTTGGTGGAAATAGCTTGGAGGTATCAAGTTGTGCAATTTCAGCGCACACTCTCCGAAATGCATCCGATAAAAGACCGATAGGCCTGTAACTTTGCGTCGATGTTCATGGCTCTGAAGTCTTTTCTCGACGAGTGCATCGTTGTTAATGAGCCTCTTGGCTCGTCTCTCTATTGTCTTCAGCGCTTCTAGGTGGTATTTAGCTGAGCCATCAAACAGATACGAGCAGTACTCCATACAGGATCGAATTTGCGCTTGGTACAAGTTGAGCAACTGTTCCGATGTGAAGTACTGTCGCACCTTCGACAGAATGCCCAGCTTTTTAGCAGCCACTTGAGCTTTAGCCTCGATGTAAGACCCAAAATGGAGGGTGAATGTCAGAGTAACGCCAAGAAGCTCGAGGCAGTCGGTTATCGGCACGGATGCATTTCGGAATGTGGGGTTTGGCTGAAATTGACTTCGCTTTACGGAGAAAAGACACGCCTGGGTCTTAGTAGCAATGAGTTTGACCAAGTTAGCATCACCCCAATCGGAGAACGCTTTCAAGGACAAATTCAGATGCTCAACCATGGCCTCTCGGAGAGGCCGGATCTGTACCACGCTGGCTCGGGGGATGGACTCGTAACTCTCGACTACTGTGCTGTCGTCTGCTTACCTAAAAGTACCGGGCTTGAGGAGGTCGGTTATGTGCAACAAGAATAATGTAGCCGAGATATATATACCTTGGAACCGCCGCAGTTACGTAGAGACATTGCCTCTCTGGCTGTGTTTTACCGCCTTTACCACAGCGAGTATTCTGATAAACTTTTTTTTGACAAATTCCACCGTCTCCTTTCCGATCCAGAATACTATGTGCTGGACTGCAAGGCCATCCATACATGGTAGAAATATTATAGTCCAAAGCTTTGCGGTTCGGTGCTTCCTTTCTTTGTCGAACGATAAAGAGCTGGAATGCTGTACCCACACACGTGTTTCCTTCTTCTTAAAATCCCGGGTTATTCAAGTTATTATTATTATTAAGTTATTCCGTCAAGGTAGGGACCACTATTTTAGGATCGTCAGCATCTGGGATCGTGGCCTCATATCTTTTGGACTTCACTCCAGCTTCTCTCCATCCAGCGGGGCGCAGTAAATTAACGGATTGTATTATCAAAAAAAAAAATATATCTCTGCCTGCTTTTACAAAAAAAAATTTTTTTTACTTTATTATTGACTTATTTACAAAACAAATGGTTCATTTGTCAAAAATATATACTGTTGTCAGGTAAGCTTTTACCAAACATTATTTAATTAAGTAGGCTCTCTTATGAATACAATCAATCTTCTTTTTCAGAAAGGTTTATAAAAATTATTTGGCATCAAAAGTAACAATATTTTGACTACATTACAAAACATGTAATCAGGACGCTTCTGTTTGAATCGATGATGAATGGAAAACCAGTTGACGCTTTCTAGTGACTCCTTAAAAACACACTTTAAAATATTTGCCTGTAGACTTTATTTCAATCTTTTAAGGAGTGTAATCCAGTACTTCATACACGTTACAAATGGAATATTTTAGTCAGTGCAGTCGTTGTCGACTTGGGTGTGGTTCTTTTATCTGGCAAGTCACTTACATTATTTTGTCTTGTAGGTGTCATGGGGGAAGTTATGCTGATCGATTTTCTCGCAACTCTTCTTCTTACCCTTCATCAGAGCGCCACTGGCACTTTGTAGCCCGCGCAGAGGCATGGATGCACCGATTTTATTGTAACTTAATATTTAAATTGGCATGATTGCTTTACTTCCCTTCCACAATGCTTTCGATCGCATACGTCTGATGGCGATTCATAATTCTGACAGTGTGTAGTCAAAACTATTTGATATTTGGTACGAGTGACAATGAAATTTTTTGGTCAAATTCATAATTATTCAAATTATATTGAATCAAATTGCGTACAAGTAAGTTTACTAAAGCGACATTGATACTAAGTACTAAGATTCTTATCATGTCCTTTTCATGACTGGTTGATGTGTTAAACTAGGCAACAACCTGCCATTTATTTTGTTAGTAGTATAAATAATAGATTACCTGTCACACAAGGCACAAAGTATTTATCATTTTTTTAGTTTATTAGGTTATTGACCAAAAATATAATACTATACGCCCGACTTATGTTATGGCCTTATACCTTAATACCTTAATAACCTATATACCTTAACACACTTTAAGGAAAAGACGGTGAATCTTCAAAGATAGATGCAAGGTTTCGTAGGAATTTTCCTCCTTTCATTAAAGATCCGTTTCTAGTAATTAGGCAACAATCGATCTCCTTTAACCCACATTAATGCATGCCAACATTTAGTTTAATTTTCCGGGAAAGAAAACACTACTAGCGGTGATTAAATAAATCCCCTTTTTTTGCCTTAACTTTGGTTGATTATTTAGGACTTACCCTTTTGTATCCTTTAATTTGGGTTAGTATTTAGTTAATGTAACTTTGCCTCGTAAAAACAATTTAGATGATGCTTTAATGTTGGAAAATCACAGAACGTGTAACAGCATAGTTACGCCGGCCCTTTTCCGCCAGCTGACCCCATTGCACGAGGGGGTCGGGGTATGGCGGGCCTGGAAGGCCCGCGGGGGGGGGGGGGGTCGCTCCAGGTACCCCTCTGCTCTTATCAGAGGGGACACTGCGAATGGCCCAGGGTCACTCGGAGTGCGAGGGATATGCTCTATGGGTAACGTTACACCTCGGCGTCTGTAGACCCGAGACGGCGTGCTGTTTTAGTCGGTTCAAGCCCGACATAACCGCCCCCGCTGGCCGGCGGGAGGTATCCGAAGGGATTTCCGCACAAAAAAAAAAGGTACTGAATAGAAAAATGACAATAATCCAGTACTGTTAAGGTTCCGCCCTCGATGTTGACTTTTCGCAATTACAATTCTACACCTGTCGTAATAAATAGGATAGGTGAGTGTTGACTTCCCCAGACCCGCTACTCCGCTCCCATTTGGCGGGGAAACGGACGCGGACACAGGGTCCGCGGCGTCAACGGCTGGCACCGCCAACGAGAGAAGAAGGGCGAGCAGCCCGGTGGGTCTCGGTCTGAAGCAGACCCGTAAGTGGAGACGGTGCACAAAGGCCCGGCTGGGAGAGAGTGTCGGATGAGGACTATACCCTCACCGGGACAACCTCCTCCAGCAGTGACGAGGTGTCAAAGCCGGCGCCCAAAGTGGCTGCTGGCCGCCGAGGGGCGCGAGGTGGAGCGAGGGTTGTGCAAGCCACCCGAGCCCCTTCGGCTCTTGGGAGGGCCGCGAAAATGTCACCGCCCAGGCCTTCCACCTCGGCGGTGTCGGAGCCGTACGGGAGGACGCGGTCGCTCTTGGAGAGACTCCAGAGGGTGACCGCGTCGTTCCAGGGGTCTCCGAACCCCGAACAGAAGGCAATGTTACGCACGGTGCTCGACATCGCCTCCGAGAATGAGGCCCTCGCGGCGCAGTTGGCCGAGTCCCTTCGGGAGACGGCTCGGCTAGCTGCAGCCGTCAGGAGCTGCAGGAGCTGAAGAGGGCGATGGCGAGCTTGGCCCAACCGGTGCAGCGGGTGCAGCCAGCGGAGCCAGTGTGCGTGACTCGCTCCCGTACCAGGCAGACGGCGCAGCCGGAACAGTCGGCGTAGCCGGGGCCGCAGCCGGCACAGTCGGCTCGGCCAGCGCAGCCAAAGTTACCACCGGTGGAACCATGGTTCGCATATGTGGAGGCGCTCGAGGAGCGCATGATGAGTCGGATGGAGGCCCTTATGGACTCCATCCGCCGTCCGCCTCTGGCGCCACCGGTGACCGGCTACGTGGCTGCAGCCCGAAAGGGCCCCACCCGCCCGGCTGCGGGTGCGACCTTGCAGGAACCGGCTCCTCAGCCTCCTCCCACTAAGGGTAAGGGGAAGGGCAAGGGCAAGGGAAAGGGGAAGACGTCCCCAGTGCGCCGCCAGTGGCCCCAAAGCCGACGCCCTAGCGGCTCGGCTTAGGGAGTCGCTGGATGCAGCCGACGTCCGGGTGTCCAGGCACATTAAATGCGCAGAAGTGCGCATTACGGGCCTGGACGACTCCGTCACGGCAGAAGAGCTCAGGCTCGCCGTTGCGGAGGCCGGGGGCTGCTCCCCGGACACAGTTAAGGCCGGAGCGATACGCTTCGGCCGTGGTGGACAGGGGGCAGCAGTTGTCGGCTGCCCTATCGCGGTGGCCCAAAAGGTTGCAGACGGGCGGAGCCTCCTGTTAGGAGGCTTCCTGAGGGCGCAGGCATGGCTCCTGCAGGCTCGACCGGCCAGGTGCTTCAGGTGCCTGTCGGTGGGCCATAAGGGGGTGCACTGCATGGCGGAAGTAACGGCGGGTGACCGTTGCTTCCGCTGTGGCCAGCCCGGTCATAAGGCCGGCACGTGTAGCGCCCCGTTGCACTGTTTCAGATGTGCAGCGGGGGCAAGCTGGCTTACCATAGGGTTGGCAGCAAGGCCTCGCCGGAGGGGAGCCGAAGCCGGGAGGCCGGCCTTCCGCCCCTAGTTCGCAGCGGGATGCGGAGATGGGGGTTCCATAATGGATCCTCAACTCCGCATCCTGCAGGTGAACGTTGGCCACGGTGCCCGTGCTCAGGATCTTCGGCTCCAAAGCATGGCACAGTGGGCCATAAATGTCGCTGTTGTCGCTGACCCAAACACCCACCGGTTCCTCGGGCCTGCCTGGGAAACCACGCTGGATGGGTCGGCGGCACTGGTGCACAACCCTGCCGCCGGCAGCCCCCCTCTTGCCGTCGTTGCAAGAGGACCCGGCTGCGTGGCGGCGGCGGTTGGCGATATAGCGGTCGTGGCTGCTTATATCACGCCGAGCCGAGACCAAGCTGCATTTGAGCAATGGTTCTGTCAGCTGGCCGTCGTCGTCAATGCCTGCCAGCCCCGTCCGGTCCTTGTGCTCGGAGACTTCAACGCCTGGTCGTATGCCTGGGGTTCCCGACACGAAAGGGGCGCGACGGGGCATACAGGCAGGGCACTGGTGGACTGGGCCGAACGACTCGGCCTAGTCCTCCTAAATCGGGGAGCCGTGGACACGTTCGTGACCTCGAGGGCTAGCTCCATCGTGGACCTATCGTTCGCAAGCCCCTCGTTGGCGCGACGTGTTCAGGGCTGGCGCGTCGTTTTGGGGGAGGACACAAGTTCGGATCACCGATACATTCGGTTTGACGTGTCCCCCCCTGCGAGCGACGCGCAGGCTGCACCGGCTCCACCCGAGCCACGTTGGGCACTTAAGCGACTTGATCGGGAGCTCCTCCTGGAAGCCGCAATCGTACAGGCCTGGGCCCCTGCGCCGGACAGGCTTGTCAACGTCGACGATGAGGCGGAGCGGTTCCGGGAGGCCATGACCCGTGTCTGCGACGCGGCGATGCCTAGGGCTCCGCCCTATAATCTGAGGGGTCAGGTCTACTGGTGGTCGTCGGAGATCGCGAGGCTCAGACGGGCCTGCGTGATCACGCACCGCCGATGGGCCCGATTCCGTAGGAGGCGTCGCCGCCCCGCAGATGCGGAGGCCCGAGAGGCGGAGTTGTACGAGGGGTACAGGGAGGCCAGAGGTGCCCTCCGAGCAGAGATAAGGCGGGCCAAAAAGGCGGCCCGCTGCGAACTGCTGGAGACGCCCTTTGGGGCGGCCCTACCTAATGGTAAGGGGAAAACTGCGCCCCAAGGCCCCGCCGCTGACCCAGTGTCTCCAGCCGGAGCTGCTCGGAGGAGTTGTTAGCTCCCTGTTCCCAGCGCGGGCGGTGGAACATGTTCCACCGCAGATGACTCCGCCTCGGTTGCCAATGGTGCCCGAGGTCACTTGGGTAGAACTAGAGCTGGCGGTGAGAAGGCTGAGAGCCAAACGCACCGCCCCGGGACCCGACGGCATTCCAGGCCGAGCGTGGGTCCTAGCTCTAGTCGACGACGCTCTCGAGCCCCGACTGAGAGGGCTTCTCAGCGCATATTTGGAGCGGGGCCAGTTTCTGAAATAGTGGAAGACGGGGAAACTGGTCCTCATCCGAAAGGAGGGGCGCCCGGCGGACTCACCGTCCGATAACCGGCCCATAGTGTTGCTCGACGAGGTGTGCAAGCTCTTCGAAAGAGTAATTGCGAAGCGCCTCGTCGAGCACCTCTCAAGAGTGCGGCCGGACCCGACGGATGGCCAATATGGCTCCCGCCAGAGGCGCTCCACTGTGGATTCCATCATGCGCGTGAGGGCTCTAGCGGAGAATGCAGTAGCCCGGGGTGAGGTGATGTTGGCGGTGTCCCTGGACATCGCCAACGCGTTCAACACCTTGCCCTGGAGTTGCATTAGGGAGGCGCTCGTGTATTACGAAGTGCCTCTCTACCTCCGCCGCATAGTCGGGGCGTATTCGACGGAGAGAGCCGTCTTCTACCCAACCGTGACCGGTCTCGGCCGGCGTGAGATGTCGTGCGGTGTTCCGCAGGAATCGGTTCTGGGGCCGCTCCTGTGGAACATCGGATACGACTGGGTGCTTCGCGGTGAGCTCGCAGACGGGGCCGCCGTCACGTGCTACGCGGACGACACGCTCGTGACGGCGTACGGAGCGACGTACCGCGAAGCGACCCTGAAGGCCACGACCGCGGTTGCCCAAGTCGTGGAGCGGATCCGGCGGCTGGATCTCGAAGTGGCTCGGAGCAAGCCACCTGAGAGATCCAGTCTCATCGTGGGAGGTAATCGCATCGGCATCAAGCCCCAAATGAAATATTTGGGGCTCGTGCTCGACGGCCGATGGGACTTCGGAGAGCACATCCGAAGTCTGGCCACCAAACTGAAGGGCACAGCTCTCGCTCTGGCGCGGCTGCTGCCCAACATGAAGGGGCCCGATGACTCCTGCAGGAGACTCTACGCGGGGATCGTGCGGTCCATGGCCCTGTATGGGTGCCCAATATGGGCGGAGGCCCTGAAGGCTGGAAGTGTGCGGATGCTGCGCGCTCCGCAGCGAGTGATGGCCATCAGGGTCATCCGCGGGTACCACACGATCTCCTTCGAGGCGGCGAGTCTCCTTGCCGGAACTCCGCCATGGGACCTGGAGGCGGGAGCCCTCTCGCAACTGTACTAGTGGCGAAAGGAGGCGCGGGAGCAGGGACTGAACCCCGAGCATCGAGAAATCGAGGCCGTGCAGTCCCAGCTCCGCCAGGCCATCGTGGTGGAGTGGAAGGAACGACTTGGGTGACAAAGCGCAGGGCACGCCGCAATAGCGGCGGTAAGGCCCATCATGGAGGATTGGCTAGAGAGGCGACACGGAAGCCTCTCGTACCGACTGACGCAGGTGATCTCCGGGAAGGAGTGCTTCGGGGACCACCTGCTTCGGATCAGGAAGGAGCCAACGCCTGAGTGTCATCACTGTGACGCGAGCGAGGACTCAGGGCTGCACACGCTGGCGGACAGCCCGGCGTGGGAGGTGCCGAGGCGTGACCTCGTGGCAGCCATCGGGGTGGGAGTCCTCTCGCTCGGCAGCATGATTGCGGCAATGGTGCGGAGCGCGAGCGCGTGGGCCGCCCCCACCGCCTTCTGCGATCAGGATCTTAAATCTGATTTTGATTGTTCTAGACAGCAATTGTTTTGTATCCACCCTAAGATTTTAACATAGTTATTTGGATGTAAAACTATTTCTTAACCTACTAAGTTTCCATTTATATAAGTACTCGTATGTGTATCATAATCTAATTATGCGTCTTAATGCGAATAACGACACGATGTCTATACTATTATAAAATTGTTATTTAATTGTGTCTGTAGAGTGGAGCTTTGTTATAGACTATGTTAAATTAATGATTCTGTACGTAAAATATATTTTTAAATACTTATCTGTTTGTACGTGGGGAACGTAAAAAACTTCAAAAGGTCTTGGTTCGATTCACTCTACTCCGCTCCACTCCACTCATCACTACCTCACCGATGGATTGAATGTTTAAATATGTAACGTTACATTACAGGCGAATACTCACATTGAGGGAGCACCTTAAAAAAATCTTTGATTTCCTATTGAATTCACAAAAAGGCGCTAATTCTGTTACTCATTTCACTAAACAAACTGTCTCTAAAACTATTTCTTTTGAATTCCGAAATTATTTTCAATGTGCCGTCGGATTAAAACAAGACTTTATTAAAAAGGTACTCTAGTTTAGAGAGTTTTGTAACAGTAGAAGCAGAACCAATATATACGACTTTTCAAAATATGTATTCCAAAATTCCAAACAAAAGACATTTCGTTCATACACTATAATTTCACATTTTCTGTTTCAATTTTGAGGATTTTCCTGCTGCATCTCTGGAGTTCTAGCTTAAGACGAAGTGGTAAGTCCAGAAGCGTAAAAGAGGTGTCTTAGAAACAGTTTTTGGGTATCAAACGCTAAAATACATGAAATGATATTCCTACTGTCGTAAAGGTAAAGAAATGCTTTGTATTGTTATACAATTTTCGAAACACGATTAGAGGAATTTGCCTCGATAGAAAAAAATCGTGAATATCGTAAAAAATCGTAATTTTATTAGAATTTTACAATTTTACGGCGATTGTAAAGAAAAAACAAGTGCAAAATTTATATTTTCATAAACCTTACATCAAATCCTATATGGTAGTACAGATGGTTTTCTCTGAAATAGAATTAATTATTTTAATTATATAAAACATAGCGCTCGCGTGCGAGCTCAGTCGGCCGCGGGGCCTCGCCGCGAGTAGACACGTATTCCTTCGTCGCGCTCGCTCGCTCGCTAGTGATTGCATTTTGATGTAAAATGGGCAATAAAAGCCTTAGAGTAAGGAAAATATCCCGTTAGCGGAAAAGAAGGATCGCCCAAAACAATCTATCACAGTGAGTATCAACGTACCACATAATTATATTTATTATTTTCTTAGTGCGAGTAAGAATGCTAATAAAGGTCACCGTACACTTGACCGGGTATCGGCATTGTTTTGTGTCGATACTATTTTTTTTTCTCAGTATGAGTGGGAATGACAAGACCATCTTCACATTATAAGAAATTTAAAGTTACACGTATTACATCTATTGAAAAAGTTTAATATATATAAAATAATAGTTAGTGATAGTAAATTTTTGCACCAAATATTCCTGGTTCGTGGACCGTTCCTGGCGAACGGTGGGAACCAGCAACAGTGGGAGTCAAGACTAATCCTTCACGAAGGATATTTGAGAAGATGACGTTTCTTTTTAAGACTTAGACTACGACTTTTTTTTTTAAGAAATAATAATATGTACCTACGTACATTGCAGAACTCAATCATTACTAGACCAAAGTACACCAACGGAACTGACTCCTGTGTATGCTGACCTATTATCAGTCAATTCTAATGCCTTACGTTCAGAAACTCCATCACAGTGAGTGTCAAAGCTATTTATTTTACAACTTATATTCATTATTTATATTCATTCGTTGGTGGCTGAACTCCTCCGTAACTACTCGCGAGATCTAGACCAAATTTACTGCGGTGCTAGTATGGACACCGAGGAGTGTATTGAAGCAAGATGGTTCATGGCGGATGTACCATTGAGGAATAATCACCGAAAAACAGTTTCACGAGCGCGCGGCTTTAGCTAAGCGCGCGACCGTAGCAAGACGTCTTATTTTCAAGTAAGAGTCCTGTCAGCTCAATTTATTTCAGTCGCACCCTGCACTGAATGCCTAGTATAGTTATTAGTACGTACATAGTTATTAGTACATACAACATAGTAATTAAATAATCATTGAGAGATTTGTAATATGCATTTTTACCTTTCAGGTCCATAGATAATATTGACTGTGAACTTGTCATCTTCCTGAAGATACATCGAACTTTAAGGAAATTACTGGCAGGAGAATAGTGGACATCGGCTATTTTTTGAAACAATTAAAAGAAATGGAGCATGAATTTGTATTTAAATGCAACTACAGTCATTTAAATTTACTACGGGATTATTTTATATATATTAAACTTTTTCAATAGATCTAATAGGTGTCACTCTATTTTGGAACTCGCTTTTTACGTTTTAGAAAAAATTTAAATAAAAGTATTAAAATAAATAGATAACTTAGATTTTTTAGTCCGCTGTACCTACATTGGTTTGTATGAAATAGAACCCAAAACTTGTGGCAATCAACTGACTTTCGACGACTTGCGGAAGACAAGAATTTTCCTGGATGCATTCCCATTATAAGAAATATCTGATCAGACATTTCTAATCGGACACAACAATTTTTTTTATAGTGTGAAGATGGTCTAATTGATTTCATTTCAAAAAGAAAGTAAGAATTACTTTTCTTGTGTAAATTACATACTTATAATACATATAGAAACGTGTATTAAAGACCAGAAACAAATATCTGTGGTCCACACAAATATTTGGTCCCAGCGGGAATCGTAACCGTAACTTCCTGCATCGTAAGCTGGCGCTCACCCGACCACGCTACAGAGGATGTTACGTACGTACAAATATACGTTGATCATTTCACTTCTACTCATACTGGTGAAAAATAAATTGGTATCGATACATAACAATACCGATATTACCGATACCCGGTCAAATGTACGTTGACCCTCAATTTCACGTCAACTCATCATACTAATGAAAAAAAAATTGGTATTCGTAAAAGACAATCCCGATAGCTGGTCAAGTGTACGGTGACCCTTATGGTCCGCGAACATAAAGCGCGGGGTGAAGATGGTTGCCCCCCGCATGCTCCCGCCGCACTTCATACCTCACCCCCTCACAAACGCGATGCGCGTGTTCCCACTTCATCTTAAATACTAATAAAAAATTGATTGGACCAACTTGGAGTGAAACCGAACCCAATTTAAAAATAAAATTCAAAATTCATATACAAGTTCATATACAAAAAAAATAGATACAGACGAACATAGAACCTTCTCCTATTTGAAGTCGGTTAAAAATGGGTTGTCACTTCATGTTCGTTTATTCATAAGGATCGAATGGTGGCGGCTATAATTGTTTGTTCTTATTGTTACACAAAATGCGATTACACATTTCACTCGTGCACATTTACCGAATAATGTATAACAGAATATATATGAATTTTCGTGATTAAAATAAATACCTAGTCGTCATATTTGTGCATAAGATAAATGATTTTTCTCTGCGTTGCTATTATTGTGGTGTCACATACGAATGCATTAATTATTTCTCATTTCCTAAAATATTGCTTTTCAATACAATTTTAGGTTACGATTTCTTGGTGTGTGAGTAAAGTATATATTGCGAAATATATTATATTATGTCACCAAAATAATCCCGATTAGATTCAAAGCTGAAAATGATGAATATATATGAAACATATATATATAAATATAAAAATTAATATATGTAAACTTTATAAATTGCTAGCTGAATCCCGCGCCTCAGCCCGCGCGCAGGGATTGAAAACGGTTCCAAAATACCGGTATTTTGGGGTTCCGGTACCTTTACCGGAACAGGAAGCAGAACCTAAATTGGAACCTTTAAGAACCTTTATTTTACCGGTTCTTTGGCAAAGCGAGTCTAAACTTGTTTTTTGAGGTGCGGTCGGGTGACAGGCGCGATGCAGCGCGCGGTGGAGTGTGAGGAGAGGGGAGTTTGTAGGAAATCCCATTTGTATTGGTGTTTGGTGGATCTTCTGTTACCCACGCGCGCGCCAGTCGCTCGTATTCGTATTGATAAAATTGTTATTTTAAAATCACGTAATCTATACATATAAATAAAATTGAAGTGTCTGTTTGTAATATTGAAATAAACGTTTTTTACTACATAATATGTATATGAATATATATACGGTACATACAAAATATAACAATTTTTACAATTTTTGTCTGTCTGTCTGTTTGTTCCAGCTAATCTCTGAAATGGCTGGACCGATTTTGACGGGACTTTTATTGGCAGGTAGCTGATCTAATAGGGAGTATCTTAGGCTACTTTAATTTTTAAAAGATAATTAGGGCTCCGCGCAAAATAAAACCCAGATCTAAGTCCACGCGAACGAAGTCGCAGGCACAGCTAGTTTAAAAATAAATACTAATAGACAAGGACAGAGATGGAGCCGGCGCTGTCGTGCGAGCGTAATCGCGTTGGTAGCCGAATGTCGCCGAATGAACGCAACCACAAACATTGTATTATTAAAACACTGTTTAGCTACACAAGGAATTTTGAACTGTTTTTATTACAAAAATAAAAAGAGTGTACTTTAGACCTCACGAACGAAGTAAAACTTTAAACGCATATACGCGTAACGTAAAGGCACCTAATACCGCCAGTATAAGCCATGCTCATCTTGACATACAAAAAATAAGCACATATTCAATAACTAGAATAATGTTTTATTATTTTTCAGGTGCTCAAATGAATGATCGTTTTACTCAATTATAGAAATAACTAGTAAGCATAAAAGAAAAATAAAATAAAAATATTTATGAAATGGGCCCCTATCACCAACCCCATGCATGTGTAAAACCCTAATACCGATTTTGTGGCACCTATTACCGACTGCTAAATAAATTAAAAAATTCAAGTTAAATAAAATGCTTCTTTATGTTTAATTACCTTATCATTAGGTATTATTAGAAAAAAACAACATTATTTTGATTAACCAGTTCTTAAAAAGTTAAAGTATGTGTAAACTGAATATGTATGTGCCTACAGTCGACAAAAGAGATAAGTACACCTTTTCATATAAATTTGTATGGAAAGGTGTCTACTTGTCTCCTTTGCCGACTGTACCAGGATAAGAAAAAATTAAAAAGAGTAAAAATCTACTATTACTAAACAAATGAACGCACGTGCTTCGAACTAATTTACTATAGAATCATAGAATCAGAGCCCATGATATCAATCCTAGTTCGTTCACATTACTAGATGATATATTACATATTATTAGTCGCGTCTTTAGTGGGAGAACACGAAATGGCAGCTGCCAGGCTAAACCTGGTGGTGATACGGAAAATCAATTTTAACATGCTAAAAAAATTCGATGTTTTATATGATGATATTACCAGAAAAAAAACAGGCTCATGTGCAAGATCATTAAGATTAAGTGTATTTCTAAACACTGGCGAAAGTGATGGCAGCAATAATTATAAGTCGCAAGAAGGTGCTAACGCACTATCGTTCTCAACGATAGATAGACATATTGATGTAATATTATGTTACTGCTACCATCACTTTCGCCAGTATTTAGAAATGGCAGCAGTGGCAGTTCATACACACAATTTGAAGATCTTTCATAAATGAGCATGGTAATCTTCTCATATAAGACATCGATTTTTCAACTTGATTTTTGGTATCCCCACCAGGTTTTTAGCCTGGCAGCATAGCCATTTCGTGTTCTCCAATTAAATACGCGTCTAATGATATATATTTTATCCGATAATCTGATTGAACTAGGATTGGTGTCACGAGCTCTTATATTATCTCTATCTAGGTATGTTAAAAACTACAATATTACATATGGGTCGGTTTTAGGATTTTTCTACGAAAAATCGTAAAACCTGTTACCAACCCATTAAAATTTATATTTACTACGTAATCTTATTACTTTTATGTACATTTATATGATTATATGATTGCAGTAACCATGAATATTTAATATTAAACATATTTTAAATATAAAATAGATCAATTGACAACTATACATCCTAGGGAAATCAAAACATTTGCACAAGAATAAAATTGATTTTCACAGCTATCGGTACAACTAAACATATGACGCTAATAGCTCTTAGTTAGGTTAGTTATCGGTTTTTGACCATATTATCTCCGTTTCTACTTTACCAATTGCAATCAATTAAGTCTGACTAAGACCTTTCTTATAGAAAAATATATATATATAAATATTATTATTATATATATTATACAAGAATTGCTCATTTAAAGGCATTGTTTAGAATGTGGATTACTTTATTCCTAAATAGATTCAAACATGATAAAAATGTTAAACTTTTGCAGTAATCTTATTAATGACTAGCTGACCCGGCAGACTTCGTACTGCTTCAATCGATAACAACTTCCATATTTATTCACCTTTTAAACCTTCTCTGGACCTCCACAAACAATTCAAGACCAAAATTAGCCAAATCGGTCCAGCCATTCTCGAGTTTTAGCGAGACTAACGAACAGCAATTCATTTTTATATATAAAGATTTGCAAGTCCTTAATTGACTTTTTATTTTATTAGGTAAGGAGATAGAGGGGTGTGTGTTGGGTAACCTCCTCGAGTGTCACTCCGATTCCGATCCCGCTGCAGTCCGGGGGGAACGGAATCGGAGCGGCCGGTACACCCTGGGCGGCGGTCAATGGCTTCCCCTTCACCCCTTCATAGGGTTGGCATTGATCGTCTGCCAATACCCAACGTGGCGGGAACACATCGCTCTCCGTACTCCTCTGCTTTCAGAGGAGACAGGATGAGCGATGCTGTTAGTGGTGAGATGGCCCAGGGTCAGCCGGGGTGCGAGGGATATGCTCTATGGGTAACCTTACACCCCGGCGTCTGAAGACCCGAGACGGCGTGCGGTTTTAGTCGGTGCAAGCCCGACATAACCGCCCCCGCTGGCCGGCGGGGGGGTATCCGAAGGGATTTCCGCACGACAAAAAAAAAAAGGTAAGGAGATAGACAACAGATTACATTATACAGATTATAACACTTGAGAATACACTTTAAGAATCTCACATTCAAATATATCTGTACTCAGGAAATTAAATGTTCATGAAAAAACTAACAAGCTGTATCGCTTCCCCGCGGATCGCTATTATTATTATGATAAACGGCTAACAGTTGGGGAAATTCCGAGTAAATTTATTTGAGAAAGTAAAAAAGAGATATTATTCGAAAATGATTTTAAAACAGTCATAAAAAATGTTTTAGGGTTCCGTTGCCAAATGGCTTAAAACGGAACCCTTTACAGATTCGTCATGTCTGTCTGTCCGTCCGTATGTCACAGCCACTTTTTTCCGAAAGTATAAGAACTATGCTGTTGAAAGTTGGTAAGTAGATGTATTCTGTGAACCGCATTAAGATTTTCACACAAAAATACTGAAACTCAAAAAAAATTTTTTCGTCAAACCCTGTTTCTATGGATTAGGTGTTCAAAAATGATATTGAGGTTTCTAATATTATTTTTTTCTTAATGAAGAACTTTTCTGCGCGAGAGACACTTCCAAAGTGGTAAAATGCCTCCCCCCCCCCTGTAACTTCTAAGATAAGAGAATGATAAAACTAAAAAAATATATGATGTACATTATCATGTAAACTTCCACCGAAAATTGGTTTGAACGAGATCTAGTAAGTAGTTTTTTTTAATACGTCATAAATCCTAAACCGCTATTTACCTTTCATTCAATCCATTCAAATATACTTTTACTTGCTGCTACGGAACCCTTCATGGGAGTCCGACTCGCACTTGGCCGATTTTTTCATTAAATATACGCTTCTGAAAGAAACTGGTAGGTACCTAAGTATAATAATATTATAATATTTCAGATATTCAGCAACAATACCATGAAGTTGTGATAATATTAACTCAACCATAAAATTATGCTAATTCCCTTCAGGGTGTCGTATCACTGTGAGAAGGTGCCGTATTAGAAACAACTGTAGTATCAATTATAATTAAACTATTTCTAAGGATGTAAAGTTTATAAATTACTAGTTTTTGGTCATATCTCCGGTTCTACTTAGCTAATTGCAATCAACCACACGGCAGATTTTAAGTCTGACTAAGACCTTTCTTATAGAAAAAACTGCATCAAAATCCGCTCTGTAGTTTTTGGTTTCAACGCAAACAAACAGACACACGGACATGAATGGCGACAAAAGATTGTTTGTGTTCAGAATCGTTCATTTAACATAACCTATGTATTTTGTAAATATTTTCAATGTACAGCCACCACTCACAATTTTATAATAGTGTTACGTGCGCGGGGTACAAATTAAATACCGTTTTCACAACAAAGAGGTTTATTCGCTCACCACAAACTAGACAACTAAATGACTAGCACACACGGTACTCTTCAACAGTTCAAGTCGCTCAGCAGTTCACAGTAGTCCAGTTCGCTTTCACTTCCAAAAATTAACTGACTCGTGTCGATAGCCGGGCGCCCTTTTATAGCTCTTAATAAAGAGGGTAGAATGTTTTGGAATCATCTAGAGCAGGGCTGTCCAAACCATGGCCCGCGGGCCGCATGCGGCCCGCGGCTTGAATTGTTGCGGCCCGCAGAATCTTTTTTACCATCTTTGTATATAATATACATTAATGAGCAAATTATTTTTCTCGCGACGTAATTCAAATGTTTTGGGTATGTGTTCGATCACGACGTAATTCAAATGTTTTGGGTATGTATTCGATCACGCCGCACACATCACTATTTACTACAGAATGCGGGAATTCCCCGAACACAAAATAGGTACATCGCGCGTCGTTCATTTGGCATTGTTAGTTACTTGTCAATCTTGTCATTCGACGCGACGAAAGTTTTTATTACGCAAGAATACTCTCAAGTTATTAAAGACTTTTCCATTATATTTAACTTACTTATTGTGTTGTTCGCTTTGTGTTTAACTATTTATTAAACTTAATCTCATCATGTCTGCAAAGAAGAGGAAGTTAAGTGAAGAAAACCGTACATTCAATGAGAAATGGGAGTTAGACTATTTTATCTCCAACAATAATAATAAAATTCAGTGTTTGATTTGCATGCAAGTTTTGTCTGTTAGTAAAGAATATAATGTTAAACGACACTATACTTCTCTACATGAAGAAAAGTATAAAAAACATGTCGGTGAAGCAAGAAAAGTTATGGTAGGCCGGTAACCCTGGGGTTATCCTTTCGAGGGCTTACCCGGGATGCCCGGCAATGGACACTTGGGCAGGACATCGTGCGGTTTTAGTCGATGCACGATGTAACGGCGTCGCGTCACAGACGCGATGTCAGCAAATTCCTTGCCGGGCGGCGACGGAGCGCTCGCGCTCTGTGAAGCCAGTTCATACTGGAGGCTTGCTACAGTCAGCCACATATAAACTCGCTCCACTTATAGATATTCCTAGTTAGTATCAAGTGTTCTTGTAACTCTTATATAAGATATATATTGTGAGACATTTTGTGTGACCGGCAATAAACGTTATAAGTGTACGCCATCTTTTAATAAGACACTCCTACGTAACCCTGTAGGAATAGCCTCTATAGTGGTGACCCCGAACGTGAACGTGGGAGTTGTTATAGGTTATATAACCTATAACCTCGTGAACTTTTGTGAATATTTGTGAATTTATTGAACTCGTGTGTGAACATTAGTAATGGCAAACGACGGCAGTGCGGATATAGTGAAAGAAGAGCAGGTGATCACGAGCATCGCGGTTACGACGCGTATTCCAGACTTCTGGTGCGACGAGCCCGAGCTGTGGTTCATCCAGGCTGAAGCAGTACTGAACCCGCAAAAGGCGTCGGACGAATCAAGGTACCAGATAATTGTATCGAAATTAGGCAAAGATGTTCTGACCCAGGTCACGGACATTCTCAGAGACCCCCCGCAAACAGACAAGTACCCTAAGCTAAAAAAGCGATTGTGCGAAATCTATGCGAGGACCAAGGAGCAACAGGTACACAGACTGATGAACGAAATGGAATTAGGAGACCAGAGGCCATCGAAATTACCTGACTTAACCAGTTACCAAGCACAGTAAGAGGAATTTTGGCAGCTACGGAGACGAAGGACCTTAGTACCTTAGGAAACATAGCGGACAAGGTCATAGAATCCGTATCACATAGAGAGACAGTCAGCAAAGTAGATGTAGCTTCAGGAGGCGAACCAGCGAACTTAATAGCAGAAATCAAGAACCTGACGGAGAGGATAAGAGGACTAGAAAGCAGGCAGCCCAGACCTAGTTTCACCAGCAGAGGTAGAGGCAGGTTCGGACGTTTTGGATTCAGATCACCGAGTCGCAGCCCATCTCGCAGGCGAACACCAGCAGACCGTGACTGGTTATGCGACTACCACTTCTGTTTCCGGCATCGGGCGAACAAATGCGTGGAACCATGCAACTGGAATAAGAAAAAGCCGGAAAACTAACAGCGGTGCACGAAATGGGCGAGTCATGCAGGCCGCAAGTAAATCATCGTCTCAGCATCATGGACCAGTACACAGGTACCTCTTATCTTATAGACAGTGGCGCAAACATATCGGTCTATCCGCGTAATCTTGTGAGTGATAAACACATAGCAAAGCATAGTGAAAATTGTGAATACAACTTGTTCGCGGCAAATGGCACTAAAATTAAGAGCAATGGACAAATAACAAAAGAATTAGATTTTAAATTAAGACGAAATTATAGGTGGATATTTGTCATAGCTGATGTTAAGCAACCAATAATAGGCGCAGATTTTTTAGCTAAGCACAAACTGTTAATAGACCTTAGTGGCCGAAAATAAATAGATACAGAAACAAGCATAATGGCGATTGGTTCATTCTCCAATTCTGACCAATCTACAATAAAAACCACACCCGTCGATCACCCCTTCATAGAAATTCTATCAAAATACCCAGACGTAACAAAACCCTTCTCTTTCAAAGGCATCCCTAAACATAGTGTGCGCCATCACATAGAAACTACGGGGGCACCGGTGCATGCCCGTGCACGCCCGCTGCCTCCAGACAGATATAAAAAAGTTAAAACCGAATTTCAACTTATGATGGACCTAGGAATATGTAGACCCAGCAAAAGTGCGTGGGCCAGTCCATTACATGTAGTACCCAAAAAGGATGGTAACATTAGGCCCTGCGGGGATTATAGGAAGCTAAATGCGATAACAAAACCAGACAGGTACCCGGTACCGCGACTACAAGATTTCACATATCTATTAGCAAACAAGAAGGTCTTTTCGAGCCTGGACATCAACAGGGCATAAACTGTACCACTACCAGTACACGAGGATGACATCGAGAAGACAGCTGTAATCACACCAATGGGTTTGTATGAATTTCCAGCAATGCCGTATGGTCTAAAAGGAGCGAGTCAAACGTTCCAGAGATTCATGGACCACAGTGTCTTGCAAGGGCTGGATTTTTGTTTTGTTTTGCAGACGACATAATCGTTGCCAGTGCCAGTAGAGTCCCACAAACATCACCTAGAGGAAGTCTTTAAGCGTTTTGTACCAGTACTTTAGTTCAGAAGGCACTCATTCGCACTCTGTCACGGTTAAAAGATAGATGTATATAATCATGGGTAAAAATCAAAGTAAAGAACAGGTCATCATTGCCCAAGAAGGAGCAAACAACTCAGATATTCAGTACCAGATATCAAAATTCAATATAATGCTGTTCTGTAAATGCTGTGCTAGTAAGCAATAATAGGTGTATTGATAGCCTATTTTGCGTTCAAGAAATGTAACAAAAGAACAAAAAACTGGATAGGCAAACAGATGACAGTAGCAGCAGCAGTCAACGCCGGTCGAGCCCCCGAAGGGCCCAGAACAATTCCACTCTCCAAAATCGTTGTCACCTAGGACATATATGTAAGTAAAAATCACAGGAATGCTAGCGGGAGGTATGATGAGTAGTGATGAATGGAAGGAGTTGTAGGCGCTGTCGTGATGGACGCTGAGGATCCCCAGGGATGTAATTAAATATAGCAGAGCGGGTCATCACGGCAGCTATCATTAAATAGGCATGAATGTGTTTAGAATAAGTATATTATATTTTATTGGTACAGGAGGTCTCTGCTGACCCATATTAAGTGGTCGTAATGTTAAAACATAATTATTGGAATGTTACAACAGGGCACAGTGTTGCGACACCGGACGCGCTTCGTAAACACAGTAGCGGCGCCCGAGTGTGCAAGTCAGCAAATACCGCACTGAGACCGTAAGCGATGCATAGTACAAGAACTTTGTAATGATGTACTGTTTTTGATGAAACTTTTGTCAGTTATAGATGTTTTTCTTTAAAAAAAATTTTACATAATTTTTTTTTAAATAAGGGGGAATACTGTAGCGGCGTCGCGTCACAGACGCGATGTCAGCAAATTCCTTGCCGGGCGGCGACGGAGCGCTCGCGCTCTGTGAAGCCAGTTCATACTGGAGGCTTGCTACAGTCAGCCACATATAAACTCGCTCCACTTATAGATATTCCTAGTTAGTATCAAGTGTTCTAGTAACTCTTATATAAGATATATATTGTGAGACATTTTGTGTGACCGGCAATAAACGTTATAAGTGTACGCCATCTTTTAATAAGACACTCCCACGTAACCCTGTAGGAATAGCCTCTAAACACGACATAACTGCCCCCGCTGGCCGGCGGGGGGGTATCAGAAGGGATTTCCGCATGTAAAAAAAAAAAAAAAAAGCCGAGTACAAAAAATACTAATTCAGCAAACAAGTGTGTTTTCAAAAGTAAGTACTGACAATGAACAAAGTTTGGCTGCCTCATATGAAGTTTCTTTACAATAAGCCAGAGCTAAAAAACCATTTAGTGATGGAATTTTAATAAAAAAATGCGCCGTCGAAATGGCTAAACGCTTCATGCAGCCGAAATTGGCGGCAAAGTTTGAATCTGTTGCATTATCTCATCAAACGGTGGCGCGACGTATAGAGGACATGGGTAATTATATTTCGAAAAGTTTATGTGATCGCTTTGTAGATTGCGAGTACTATTCAATATGTTTGGATGAAAGTACTGACCAGACTGATATCAGTCAATTAATAATCTTCATACGTTGCATTTCCAAAGATTTTAAAATCACGGAAGAAATGCTGGATTTAATACCTTTACATGGAACAACAAAAGGCAGTGATATATTTGACGCAGTTAACAAAACTATAATAGAGTACGGAGGATTTCGTAAGTGTTCTTGTATTGTGACCGATGGGGCAAAAGCTATTACCGGCACAGTGACAGGATACGCGGGACTTCTAAAACAAAATGGCATTGATTGCCCGTTGTTCCACTGCATCATACATCTGTTGTGTTTGTACCTTTACATCTATGTGTGTGTATTGACAATAAATGCCAATCAGTCAGCGTTAGTCCGTGTTCCATTCCATACGTTACATTGGCGCAGCCGGTATACTATCTACCTACATTTACGCGAATAATAAATCAGTGGAATAAAGTATATTACGATAATGCCGTTTGTAAAAATAGAAAGGTTCGACATAGGTTCTCATAACTGGGAGGCTTATTGTCGTCGGGTTAAACAATATATCACGCTTAACGGAATCAAGGACGAGTTGCATGTGGCCACCCTAGTGACTCACGTAGGCGTGGCGTGTTATGAGTTAATGTGTGATCTTTGTGCTCCTGCTTTACCCGAAGATAAAACTTTCGCGCAATTGACGGAAATTGTAAAAACGCATTTGGAACCGCAACGATCGGAAATCGCTGAACGCCATATATTTCGGCAAAGAAAGCAGAAACCCGGAGAATCTGTTAGTGACTACCTTCAAAGTTTAAAACATCTCGCTAAAACTTGCAATTTTACGGCAGTGACAGTGAATCCTTTGGAAGTTAACTTACGAGATCAATTTGTTTCGGGTTTACTTAGTGAAGACATGCGGTCTAGACTTTTTGCTGAAAAAAATCTCCACTACCAACGAGCCGTGGAGTTAGCGTTATCCCTCGAGGCAGCGGATAGGCATGCATCGGTGGCAGCATCGGGCAGCAGGAGGAGCGAGGGCGGCACTAGTGGAGATCACAGTGTAGGAGCAGCCGAGGGCTTGCATCGTGTGGGGCCAGTTCAAGGTCGCAGAGGCGGCCGCTCAGCCGGCGGCGCTGGTGGCGGCAGCGGCGGGGCGGCCGTTGGTAGCAGCGGTCCCGGTGCCAACAGGCAGCGCTGTACGCGTTGCGGCAGAGACGGACATGCACCGACCAGGTGTCGATTCAAGAACTACAACTGTGATGCTTGTGGCCAGCGGGGTCACCTCAAAGTGGTATGTGGTGAATTTAAAGACAAGAAGGAAAAGAAAGGTCAGTACTTTTTAAATGACAGTGACGAAAGCAACGAAGAAGAATTAAACTTTTACAATATCGGGTGTGAGGGCGATAGTCCATATTATATCGACTTATGTGTAAATAATAAATGCATTAAATTTGAAATAGATACTGGTAGTCGCATCTCGATCATTTCTAAGTCATGTTACGACAAATACTTTGTTGATGTACCAATAATAAATAAATCGTTGCGACTTAAATCTTATACAGGTACAATCATATCTCCTTTGGGTTTCATCATGGTTAACGTTGATTATAAATCGGTCAGTATACCTCTTGACTTGTATATTGTAGAAAACGGTGGCCCAGCGTTGATTGGTCGCACTTGGATAAGGAAATTACAATTAAATGTGTCTCAATGTTATAATATGATTGATAATGATCAAGATGTACAACGGTTACTTACTGAGTACCCGGAGGATTTTGCAAGTGGGTTAGGTACTTTTATAAACCCTATACAATTGTACCTTACCGATAAAACGCCGATTTTTGTAAAGGCGCGTTCTTTACCGCTCGCATTGCGTTTACCTGTCGAGCGCGAACTTTTGCGTTTGCAAAAAGATGACGTCATATTTAAAGTAGATAGGTCTGATTACGGAACTCCAATCGTGCCTGTTATAAAAAAAAATGGAGATATTCGCATTTGCGGCGATTACAAGATTACGATTAACCCAATTATTAAAGATTTTCACTATCCGTTACCTCGAATTGAGGAAATATTTTCTAAGTTGGCAGGTGGGCTTCAGTATTCAAAATTAGACTTAAGTCATGCATACCAACAGTGTCTACTCACAGAAGATTCGCAACCAATGACCGCTATTACCACACATGTAGGCACCTTTATGTATAAGCGGGTCCCGTTTGGTATCAAGTGCATACCGGAAAATTTTCAAAAACTAATTGATGAGACTTTAGTCGGTTTAGTTTCCACTGTAGTTTTTCAAGATGATATTTGTGTAACTGGTAGTGACAGAATCAGTCATTTGCGTAATTTGAAGTCAGTTTTAACGAGACTTAAGAAAGCAGGACTGCGAGTAAATTGGTCTAAATGTGAATTTTTTAAAGAAAGTGTAACATATCTAGGTTACAGAATAGATAAGCACGGTTTACATACAGATGAAAAAAAGATTCATGCCATAGTATCGGCTCCGGTGCCAACCGATATAACCCAACTTAAAAGTTTTTTAGGTCTTGTTAATTTTTATTCAAGATTTTGTGTAAATTTAAGTGACACATTAAGACCGTTGTATAATATGTTAAAAAAAGATGTAAAATGGTCATGGGACGAGGATTGTACGATGGCATTTACCAAAATAAAAAATATATTGACTAGCGCGCCCGTTTTAGCGCATTACGATCCTGATTTACCGTTGATATTGTCTGTTGATAGCAGCGCTTATGGGTTGGGTGCAGTACTCACTCATAGGTACTCCGACAACTCAGAGCGGCTGGTGAGCTGTGCGTCACGCACTCTCAACTCAGCCGAACTTAACTACTCTCAACTCGATAAAGAGGCGTTGGCTATAGTGTTTGGGATAGAAAAACATCATCAGTATTTGTATGGTAGACATTTTGTTTTGAGAAGTGACCATCGCCCATTAAGCTATATATTGGGTAAGAACAAGGGAATTCCACAGACAGCAGCTAGCAGAATATAACGTTATGCTATTAAATTAGCTGCCTACAACTATGGTATAGAATTTATACCCTCGAAAAGAAATAGTTTTGCTGATTTTTTGTCTAGATTACCTATGAGGAGTAATACCAAACAGAATGTTAAAAAAACCGAAAAGTCGAACAAAGGATATTTACATTTTTTAGAAGACAGGTTGCCTATAACTTTTTATGAAATACAAAATGCAACAAAAAAAGATAATTTATTATATAAGATTATCGGTTTTGTTAAATTTGGTCTACATGGCGCCTCACTGAAGAACTACCATCGGCTGGTTTGACCAGGTAAGAGACCGGGCCTGTCCTGTCTACCACTTGCCCTTCCTTCCATTTTAAATCTTTATTAGCATAATTTCTGAGGAGCACTCGATCCCCTTCACCCACCTGCCGGAGGGACCCACCACGCGCGACTTCCTGTCTGTGCTGTGCCGCACGCACAACCACACTAGTATCAGGACGCACCAGGTCGAGTCGTCCACGCAGTCTACGACCCAGCAGGGCTACTGCTGGTTCCTTCTGGGTAGTGGAATGCTCTGTGTTCCTATACGTAAATAAAAATCTTTGTAAAGTCTTCTCGCAATTTTCATTGCCTGCCACTGCTTTTTTTAGTACTCGCTTAACTAATTTCACTGCGTTTTCGGCAGCGCCGTTACTTGACGGATGATAAGGTGCAACTAATGTACGTTTTATCCCATTCCTAGTTAAATAACTATTGTACTCCTCAGAAAAGAAAGGCGGCCCATTGTCGCTCACAATCACCTTAGGCAGTCCGAATCGTGAAAAAATTTTCATTAGAACCGATATAACTGCCGCGGCTGACGTATTGGGCACAGTTTCTACTTCTAACCACTTAGAATGTGCGTCAATTAGCACAAAGTAATATTTATTTTTATATGGGCCCAAGAAGTCGACATTAAGCCGCGACCACGGTTCCTCTGGCCAGTTCCAGCTGTGGAGGGGCGCCGCGGGCGGCTGGTCGCGCTGCGAGTCACACGCGCGGCACTCGCGGCATGTACTCTGTACGTTGGGTTAATCGTAATCTTGTAATCGCCGCAAATGCGAATATCTCCATTTTTTTTTATAACAGGCACGATTGGAGTTCCGTAATCAGACCTATCTACTTTAAATATGACGTCATCTTTTTGCAAACGCAAAAGTTCGCGCTCGACAGGTAAACGCAATGCGAGCGGTAAAGAACGCGCCTTTACAAAAATCGGCGTTTTATCGGTAAGGTACAATTGTATAGGGTTTATAAAAGTACCTAACCCACTTGCAAAATCCTCCGGGTACTCAGTAAGTAACCGTTGTACATCTTGATCATTATCAATCATATTATAACATTGAGACACATTTAATTGTAATTTCCTTATCCAAGTGCGACCAATCAACGCTGGGCCACCGTTTTCTACAATATACAAGTCAAGAGGTGTACTGACCGATTTATAATCAACGTTAACCATGATGAAACCCAAAGGAGATATGATTGTACCTGTATAAGATTTAAGTCGCAACGATTTATTTATTATTGGTACATCAACAAAGTATTTGTCGTAACATGACTTAGAAATGATCGAGATGCGACTACCAGTATCTATTTCAAATTTAATGCATTTATTATTTACACATAAGTCGATATAATATGGACTATCGCCCTCACACCCGATATTGTAAAAGTTTAATTCTTCTTCGTTGCTTTCGTCACTGTCATTTAAAAAGTACTGACCTTTCTTTTCCTTCTTGTCTTTAAATTCACCACATACCACTTTGAGGTGACCCCGCTGGCCACAAGCATCACAGTTGTAGTTCTTGAATCGACACCTGGTCGGTGCATGTCCGTCTCTGCCGCAACGCGTACAGCGCTGCCTGTTGACACCGGTACCGCTGCTACCAACGGCCGCCCCGCCGCTGCCGCCACCAGCGCCGCCGGCTGAGCGGCCGCCTCTGCGACCTTGAACTGGCCCCACACGATGCAAGCCCTCGGCTGCTCCTACACTGTGATCTCCACTAGTGCCGCCCTCGCTCCTCCTGCTGCCCGATGCTGCCACCGATGCATGCCTATCCGCTGCCTCGAGGGATAACGCTAACTCCACGGCTCGTTGGTAGTGGAGATTTTTTTCAGCAAAAAGTCTAGACCGCATGTCTTCACTAAGTAAACCCGAAACAAATTGATCTCGTAAGTTAACTTCCAAAGGATTCACTGTCACTGCCGTAAAATTGCAAGTTTTAGCGAGATGTTTTAAACTTTGAAGGTAGTCACTAACAGATTCCCCGGGTTTCTGCTTTCTTTGCCGAAATATATGGCGTTCAGCGATTTCCGATCGTTGGGGTTCCAAATGCGTTTTTACAATTTCCGTCAATTGCGCGAAAGTTTTATCTTCGGGTAAAGCAGGAGCACAAAGATCTCACATTAACTCATAACACGCCACGCCTACGTGAGTCACTAGGGTGGCCACATGCAACTCGTCCTTGATTCCGTTAAGCGTGATATATTGTTTAACCCGACGACAATAAGCCTCCCAGTTATGAGAACCTATGTCGAAACTTTCTATTTTTCCAAACGGCATTATCGTAATATACTTTATTCCACTGATTTATTATTCGCGTAAATGTAGGTAGATAGTATACCGGCTGCGCCAATGTAACGTATGGAATGGAACACGGACTAACGCTGACTGATTGGCATTTCTTGTCAATACACACACATAGATGTAAAGGTACAAACACAACACTGCACTAAATTAACTTCAAACTCTTAATGACAATATCAAAGGGCAGGGTGTTAAGAAAATGGGTGCAGTGCACGGCACAGACAGGAAGTCGCGCGTGGTGGGTCCCTCCGGCAGGTGGGTGAAGGGGATCGAGTGCTCCTCAGAGATTATGCTAATAAAGATTTAAAATGGAAGGAAGGGCAAGTGGTAGACAGGACAGGCCCGGTCTCTTACCTGGTCAAACCAGCCGATGGTAGTTCTTCAGTGAGGCGCCATGTAGACCAAATTATCAAAGCGCATAGTGGTAGAAAGTCCAGACACTCTATGGCAGAAGTCGTGGGTCCCGAGATACAACCGGTCGAAGAGGAGGCAGTTGGGGATTTGTCAAATAGTGAAGTTCGGTCTACACCACAACTAAGCGCTTCACTGAAGTCTGGTCCACAAGAGACGCCTTTGTCATCGCCGCAGGTTGGTTCCGCCATAGGAACCGAGGCAAGTGCCGAGGATATGGGTTTAGAACTAGACCAAACTCTTAATGACAATATCAAAGGGCAGGGTGTTAAGAAAATGCATTTACCTCACCCCATGACTTTGAGACCTCGTAAGAATAAAATACTTAAGTAAGTTAACATATAATAAAATCATTGTTACTGCATAACAATATACATGGTAGTCATACAAATACTTGATAAGGTTTTTAGTTTCTTTTTGTTTTTCTTTATTGTTTTATTAATAAGGAGGGAAAAGTGTTGTGTTTGTACCTTTACATCTATGTGTGTGTATTGACAATAAATGCCAATCAGTCAGCGTTAGTCCGTGTTCCATTCCATACGTTACAACATCAAGAAGCCTTATGTGGAAAATCTTTGCGTCAAATGAATGCCATGAAAGTTGTTGTCAGGATAACCAATTTGATAAGAGGTGGAAACAGGGCATTGACACACAGAAAATTTAGGGACTTTTTAAGTGAAATCGATGCAGCCTATGGAGATTTATTATTACATTCAGAAATCAGATGGCTAAGTGCTGGACATTGCTTGCAACGCTAATTCACTTTGAGAAAAGAAATACCTTTATTTCTAAAAAATGAAATACCATCTGATACTTCCGAATTACAAAATAAAATGCAAGATCCTCAGTTTCTGGCTGATCTGGCATTTTTAACTGATGTGACGCAACACTTGAACGACTTGAATTTAAAGTTGCAAGGCAAAAACCACAATATAGCCAACTTGCACGGACACGTGAATGGATTTATGAGCAAACTGAAATTGTTCAAAACGTCTTAACAACAAAATGATTTTTCTTTTTTTCCAAGTTGTAAATAACATTATTTAGAGATGAAAATTTTTGAAGAATTTAATTTTTTGGACCACCTCAATTACATGGACGAAATAATCGTCGAATTTGAGCAACGTTTCGCAGATTTAAAAAAAATTGAGAGTGATATAGCACTCTTCACTCATCCATTAACGATCGTAGTTGAGAGTGTGAAGATTGATTATCAACTGGAACTGTGTGATCTGCAATTAGACCCCTTTTACAAGGGCAGAACAGAAACAGAAATTGAGTTTTTTAATCTCCTTATTGAACGTTTCCCGAAACTGACGAATTTCGGGCTAAAAATGGGCTCGATGATGGGCAGCACCTACCTTTGTGAAAGTGCATATATTCAACAATGAAGTTTATAAAATCGAAATACAGGTCTTCATTGACAGACACTTCACTTAATCATGCACTGCGTCTAGCTACTACTAATATTGAGGTTGATGTTGACAGAATTGTAAAAGACAAATTAATGAAAAAGTGAATAATAAAATGATGATACCTATTATAATTATATTTTAATTTTTAGATATTTTGCGGCCCCCCAATGTATTTAGTTATTTTTGTTGGCCGTGGGTCCCATCTAGTTAGGACAGCCCTGAACTAGAGATAAGGCACGTTATTTATTTAACTAGAGCGTTCGAAAAGAGTAGGTATTTACTGGAGCGTTTGTAACGTATCGTTATCCTATGCAGGATAGCGTACGCCAGATTAAAAAAAAGGAATGCAGGAGGAGAGAAAATTAACACTTTAAGGGGATATTAATATATATAATGTCCACAATTCACAGCACAATACACAAACTTAAATAATATCACTTAAAGTTTATAAACGTTCACGATAAGAGTCCAAGTCTTCAAATTATTCAGAGAGATTGCAATCTCATTAATCCAATTGTGGAATAGCCATAGCGAGACACTCGCCAACAGTGAGGATACACGCAACAGTGAGGAAACGTGTTAAGAACTGCAGTAGCCTCTGGTTATAGATTTGCTAGAACAGAAGAGATATTAGAATGCTCGCTACTAGAGCAATTTATGAAGTCCAGTATTGACACTCATTTGACTTTAAAGTATCATTCAACTGAGGTGTCTTTTTCCATCAGATACACCTTTCTTATGCCATGTTTACTGCTTCAAGACTCTGCCAAGAATATCCTCCGAATCTCATCTTTGAATTTTTAAGCTTCTTGTTGGGAATGCCTGTCAATGAATTTAAAATTATTATATTAAGACTAAAACAGAGACAATAAAGAATACAACAAAAAGGTTATTATTCATATGAACATAGATTAAATATACTATACGTTCGAGAAAACAAGTACCTACGCAGTCGTGCCGACGATAGAGGTGAATGCCCTTGTTATTGCGATTTGTAAGTAAAGTAGGATAGGTATTTAAAGGGCTTGTGATTTTGTATTGACTTTTCTGGATTTTTCTAAACGGATCGATAGAGTACTTCGACATTAACAATGCGTTTTAATTTCTAGAAGATTCGATCAGTAGTTTTCGAGATATCGATGATCGTTGTAACTATAGTATAAAAGACATATTGAATAAATCACTTGTACTTTTCCACAATTATTTATTTATTTGAACCTTACATCAAAGGTCTACAAATTTGTAGACCTTTGATAATGCCGTAAGGTGAAACCGGTAAGGTTCAAATAAATAAATAATTGTGGAAAAGTACAAGTGATTTATTCAATATGTGTAGCAAGTTCCACCAAGTGCCATCAATCTCCAGTATAAACAGTATAGTATAAAAGAATTATTTATTGTATTTGTATGTATTTAACTTGTTATGCTCCTGTTTTACTTGCAAATATATGATTATTTAAAATGCTTATATTACACTTCTTTCATCAAAGCAATATAAAACTTAGAACTGGTAGCAAGAAATTCCAAATTTATTTGAGTTAAGAATCTTGCTACTTATAAATTATATATATATTATATATAAATTATAAATGCGAAAGTTTGGACGGACGGTTAGATGGATGTTTGTAATTCAATCACACCAGAACGGCTGAACGGATCTGAATTAAATTTGAGTGATTGATAAACTAAAGTCTGGTAGTGCAGGCCCTTTAATTGCCAGGGATGCCCATGACCATGCGAAGGGGAGGAGTAAAACTCAGAAAGCAAACCCGGGGCTCCGAGATGAGAGGCTCGATTACCGGGACTCAACGTTGGGATGATGATGATAGATTACAGTCTGGAAATAACATAGAAATACTTTTATTATTATAATACGTTCCTGTAGGAACAGGATTAGTACTACGCGCAGGCGTATTATAACCAGTTTTTTTTCGTCCGGAAACTCTCTTGGGCTTCACCACTCCGATGCCAGCGATTCAGCGATGAAGTTTTTTTATTTATAAGCAGCTTAAATAAAAAATCTGCGTTTATCTTACTTGAAAATAAGACATCTTACTACGGTCGCGGGCTTAGCTAAGGCCGCGCGCTCGTGAAACTGTTTTTCGGTTATTATTCCTCAATGGTACATCGGTCATGAACCATCTCGCTTCAAAACACTCCTCAGTGTCCATACTATCACCGTGGTAAATTTGGTCAAGATCGCGCGACTCGACCGCTGGTGCGCGCAAAGGGACTCTAGTCCCTTTTTTCAAAACCACTGATGCGCTCAAAGGGACTGTAGTCCCTTTTTATGATCCGGTAGTGGGGGTACGCGGGACTCCAGTCCCTATTATTTATCACTTTTTAACCGTTGAAATAATAGCGATATACGCGTTTTAACTCGAATAAATATTAGTTGGAGCTTCCTTAAAAAATATTTCACGGTCCGACACTAGCTGTTTCGATTTAAAAAATATGTTTGAAGTTGATGGTCTATGGGTGGCGTAAACAAGACATTTCGCGTGTGGAGTGCTCTACGAATTTAAATGGTTTTTGTGATTTATTATTGTTATTTTGCAATAAAAACTTGTTTTTAGTGTATATTAGAACATAATTGAAGTGTGTGATAAAAGGTTTTAACCTAAAGGTAAGTGTAATTGTGTTTTTTTGTCACTTTATTGTGGATGTCTGTAACGGTATTGGAAATATTCAAAATGTCGGGCTACTTTATTTAATTGTAGAATTAATTCTGTGTAAAAATTAATCATTATGGCATCGAATATATAATCCAAAATAGTTTTCAATAAACATTTTTGAAAAAACTACAAAATTTTAGTGAAGATTATAATTTTCATTCATGTTCGTGTCCAAATCAGTCACCCAAAATGGCCTCCGAAGCCTAGCGGCCGAGTTCTTGGAATGTAGGTACGTCCAACTTGACCGTTAGGCTGGAGTTACAGTGAGAATTTTGTAACGGTCGAAGTACATTTTGAATTTATGATACCGAAATAAATTGTTTTATTTTAGATTTAATTATTATTTTATTAATTAATTTTATTTTATTTCTACGATTGATTGTGCGGTTTTAGTCGGTTCAAAAAGGAGCCATAGGGACTATTCGATGGTATGTAGGTAAACTACTATTAATAATATCATGTTCTATATCGATTTATCGTGCGGTTTTAGTCGGTTCAAAAGAGCCTTATAATTTAAAATAAACAATAAACAATAGGGACTATTCGATGGTATGTAGGTAAGCTACTATTAATAATATCATGTTCTATATCGATTTATCGTGCGGTTTTAGTCGGTTCAAAAGAGCCTTCAGCTTACCATCAGGCGAGGTGAAGTCAAATTGTGCTGTACTTCCCATACATTGAAAACAGTTATATCTATATATTATTTTTGTATTTTGCCTTTGACTTTGAATATAAAAACAGTTATGAAAAACTTCACACATTTACACCTGAATTTTACCACATGTGTGCCAATAGCCTAACAGATCACGTGATCTGTTGCTGTTACCCCAGTTCCGAGATTTTTTAGTTTGTTTCTTTTACAATCGCTGTTGTAAAAATATACAGAATAATGTACAACAAGTGTGATATATCATTGGAAAGAGCGTTTTTTGTAGAATAAAAATACTTATGATTTATTTCCTTTACTCAAACTTTACTGAACAAATAAACACAAGTAAGGTCCCATGTGTTTTTACGAAAGTGGTAATACCTACATTGAATCCCATATTTTTCTGCAAAAGAAATACCTATCGTAATAATGTTTACGTTTTCTGTTACAATATGAATTAAGCTTTCAGGTGTTAACATATTTTTAGATTACGTAGGTCGATAAAAATAAAATAAATCATTTAATTTTGCCGAAAAATTGTTCGCCGCCAGCAAATGTTTCGTCCTAGTCATAGGCCTGTAAATAAATATTTTTGTACTATTACATATGCTTTTTTTTATATACTCCTATGTAGTAGGAACCTGTAGACAATTTAAAATTATAAAATACATAGGTTATCGATTTACTTTTTGAAATAAACACACTTAAAGTTGACATAGTAACAGTTTCAACTATCGTCAATGTTTACAGTCACATATAATAAATTCTTATAAGAATTCTTATAAGATTCTTATTAGAATTGAAAGAATGACTCATAATCTTAACAAAAAATAACACTTCAGCGTCTCTTATCACTTGTAAAGCCATAAATTATTTTTTGTTTCGTAACTCGACCCGCGCGGCCGCGGAATGACGTCATCTGATCTGATGATGAGCGCAGGAGAGGTATTAAATTAATCGGAGAGGTATTAAATTAAATTAATGTCAGGGTTTTACATTACTGAGAGCAATTAGCATCACGAAATTCTATGGAATTTGTGTATGTTGAACACTTAGCAAAGTCATATATTCACATTCACATTTGACAGCTCATAAATCAACAGGCACAAAAAAAATATTATCGTGAAGATCTTGCCGCCAATTCCGTGGCGGGAAGGCACACAATAACGACACTAAAATATGAACCAATCAGAAACAACGACGCTAAAATACAAACCAATCAGGAACAGATGACTGGCTTTGATTTTTCCATTGGCAGAATGCAGCATCAGAGGCGAGGGGGAGAATTGGCTGCGCTTGCGAGGAACGTCAGGGAGAGAGAGAAACACAACGGTTACAACCACGAGAGTGCGAACTCGTACGTGTTGGCTCACTGAAAGAAACTGATAGAAGTCTTGAACTAGCTAATGCTAGCCCGATTTAGATATTAGTGCTTTATTGTAAAGTATAAATAAAAGTTTGACTAGTAATAAATCAATTTAATCTGTATGAGTTAGGCGGGTGTGATAAAATAAGCTAAAGCTGAAAAATTACTTGGTAAAGTACAACCTATTATAATTATTTTAGTGACTCATAACTTTGTACACAGCGTTATATAACTAACTGCCAATTGTAGCTAAACATAAACAAATAAGCTATTTGACAATGGATATAATGTCTGATAGGGAATACGTATTATTGACTACACATAGAGTGTATTGGGAACTAGCAATGTCCTATATTTGTGTTATAATAATTACCATAATTATTATCGTGCTGATAATACAGAGATGTGGTCGAATGATAGAGACGAGGATGGCAGAAATACCATTAGAATCGATACTATCACCTATTTAAAAATATTGAAATGATCAGCATTTACGTTTCATGAAAGATACAGTAAACTATGGGCAAGTGAACAAAGTTATGAGGAGATGTGTACATAATGTGTATAAACTGAAACTGAACCCACTCCTAACACAAGCAATTTAGCTTAGCTGGAGGGGTTAGGGGGAATATTAGTAATTTCGGTTGCTAATATTCTTCATTATAGAAAAAAAAAAAAACTGTTTTAAACCATGTCTGTGTGAGATGAGGTGTATATATTCAAAGATAATAAGGAGTCTTCTCGAAATAAAGTGCTTGGTAACAAATGATGATTAATCGAGTACATAATCATGTTATTCTAGTTCTAAACAAAATGTATGCATGTATGTAAAGTCACTATTAAAATGATATTAATAAAATCAATATATATATATCATTATGTACTGAGTCAAATAAATAGCATCTCATCAAACACACAATAACCGTGTAATTTACTGTGTATGTCTCTTTGTTATAAGGGCATCTTTGTTATATAGCATATAAGGGTTTTTTGGTTGAGCTTACGTTTTCCCTTATAAATATGAATGCCTAGGAACAGAAAGCTCGGTTAGAGGTGACTTTAATCGGTCATATCTAATCTAAATAATCTACTCAGATTCGAATAATTTGGTTATAAAATAAATAATTATTAATCTCATATTTCTGCAATTTGAATGGTCTAGAATTAATTCCCTTCCCCATGTGGTTAAGGTAAAATGGAGTTTTTTAAGGATGATAATTATTCAGTTCATAAAATCACGCAGAACGAGAATTACCTTATAGATAAAGTACAAATACAAGCTCCATCCGCAAAACCCCATCGTATACACCTAAGCTATTTTTACGAATCTATACACGAAACTAGAATTTCTACAATTGAATTTTAAAGTTGGATAAGCCAAACTTCCATCTGATCTTTACTGAGCATAGCCAGTTCTATCTAAGACTCAAGTAATAGCTCAAACTATACTCAGACACTATATAGTTTTAGTGATCATAAAGTTTTCTTTTTTTAATTTGATATCAAGCATACATTGCATATATAATTGAACTTTGAGTCGATGGTCGCAATTGAACACAAGATACGAGAATGGTGGAGAAATCGAGTGTAGTAAGTATTAAATCATTTTCTAACAGACTGTCTGAGATGAGGTGTATAAGACACAGCACAGATCATGACCTTATCACAAAATCTGGACACTAGATTTATTTGGTCTGTTTAATAATTTGTGAGATAGTGGTTATTTTAATGCTTATAGTCAAGGATAGCACATTTTATATGAATTAAAATTTGCAACTAGTGTGGAACTTTAACACCACTAGGGCCAGACCGAGTGAAGCTCCCTCGCGGGGTTCATAATGGACATCTACACGATAAAAGGATCTTCATTGTGTATCCGACGCCACAGCTGATCTTGAGATCGGCCTGTATTTAAAACGCAATTTTGGGTCAGAATTGAACTGTGCAAAGGTTGTCGGCGGCTAGCTAGCAAATCTGGGCATTAAAATACACACATTCCTCTCTTATCGAATCAACTCCGACCTCTGTTCGGCCGAATAGAACCCTAACCGATATATAAAAATATAATATAAAACTACGCCATGGTATTGGGGCAAGGTAGCTTTGTGCACCTCATAATTATCCATGTCCATGTCCTCGGACATGTTGATTTAACCGCTTCTCAGCGATGAAAAGGAGTTGAATTCGAGCCCCATAATTCCATGCGTGGAAGCCTTGAGCCAGGCCGTAGGAAATCCCCGTAAATGCCAGAGTGATTTGGGCAGCAAATTTGGCTTCGCCATTGACTCAATTAACAGTCATATACGCGCGTTGGAGCACTTACTAGACCTGATTTGCCTCAGTACATTACTAATTCGAGACAAGTTGCTCTTGAGATCTAACAACTTTTTTTTTGTAAATGCCTAAAGGTCTATTTAAAGTAGGCCAAAGTGAATATATGACTTGTTATTTTGGGAATACCATCACTACATTGCACACTCGCATAATCAGACGTGATTGGATTAAGTACACTTGCCACAAAGACTATCCTCAAACTCATAAGCACTGAAGTTATCCTGTAATGAAGCAACCAAGCTCTTATACATAGATTCAAATATATATAGACGATCACATATCTGGCCCTGTACCACCACACTGTTTTCAGCTAACATTCTGCCAAGGTGGGAAAGGCTGATGTTTTGCGATACTTAGTTTTTCCACGTGTCTTATTCGTGTTATTCGACGATTTTAGGTATTTTTGGCATAGCTAAGTTGCCACTTTACGCCAAAGCGATATAGCGCCAAAGCGACCGTATACTAATCGTACCTATACTCAGACTATGTAAGTTGGTAGGTACCCATAATACATCAGAAAATTTGCAATATTTATTGCTTTTCCACTGTTTTTTTTTTTTTTTATTCGTTTTATTTCTTTTTTTTTTTTTTTGCGAAAACCGTAAATTTTTAGTTACATCAAATATAGTCTAAATATATACAGATAAACAAAACTAAATTAGTAAATAAAAATATTTACAAGATTAAAAAAAAAGGAAGGGAAAGGAAAAAGGGTCAGGTGTCGAAGAATTCCTCCCCATCGATGTCGACTGGTAACGTACCCAAAAGGCTGGCGGCATTACCCCGTTGGATGGAAATGCCAATCCTTTGGGCAAAATACAGGCCAGCCCTTTGGTCACGCGAAGCATCGACCAGTCGCTTTGCAATTTCCGTGTAAAGCGACCTTGCGCTCGGACCCCACGAACCCAACGTTTCGACTCAAATATATAATTGTTGGTTATATTATCATATTTGCGCCGTTTGAGCGTCTCCGCAGATGCCGCAGCAGCACAGGCGCAGCCCGTCGTACTTGGAAGATGGGAAGGCGCAAGGGTGTCGACGCATGTTGCGTCCCACACCAAAGGTCTGCCCATCTTCCAAGGCACCAAAGACATACCATCCGGTCTCTTGCCATCATCGCGCACCAAACCAACTGGTTCAAGGATGGCTGGGACGCCGACGGTGACAAGAGCCCGGCGGATTAAATCATTTAAATGTGCATGACGTGACATGCGTCCTGCGCTCCTGCTGCATGATAGGCCGTGGTGCCCGAGACTGTCGACTGCTTCTCCGCAGTGACAACGATGAGTAGCAACACAGGGAGCACCTAAACGAAGACAGGCTGCAATTCTGAATGTCGTGTCGTCCAACATGGTGCCAATGTTGGACGACGGAAGAGCCTGAAGCCACACACCAGACTCCCATTCTCCCACAGTCAAAAGGCGAGCACGCTCTGCAACATTAGAGGACGCAAAGCAGAATTTGGGCAAAACATTTTCCAAGCATTTATGGCTTCGGCTTTGCCCGGCACTTCAGAATTAACCAGTGTGGGTAATAATATTTTCCTGGTTAATTCCTCTGTGCCATGGATCGAAACCAAAAATGCTGGTAAGCTCAAACCGCTACAGGTTTGATGAACCTCATGCTATCCGGCAATGTGGATGAAGCCATCATTGATATCCTATATGGCGCAAATTTATGCGCCTTGCGGAAAAAGGATGGTGGCGTTCATCCCATTGCTGTAGGCTGTACTTACAGGCGTATGGCAGCCAAAATGTGCTGTAAATTTTACAGCACAGATATGTCAAGTAAATTCCAGCTCCTACAACTAGGCTTTGGGTATAGAGGGGGCTGTGAGGCTGCCGTACATGCCCTGTCCACGTACCTTGGCTGCGGTGAAGGGGAGGTTATTCTCAAGGTTGACTTGAAGAACGCCTTCAATTCAGTTAACAGGGACACCTTGTTGACACAGGCCAAGCTAGAAACTCCCAAAATTTTTAAGTTTCTTTGGCAGTGCTACAGACACCCTTCTAAATTGGTTTTTAAGGAAAATATTTTAGAGTCAGCGGTCGGGTGTCAACAAGGTGACCCGCTTGGGCCACTCATTTTCAGCTTATCAATACATCCAATCATTAGACAGCTAAATTCGAAATTTAACATCTGGTATCTAGATGACGGTACTCTAGGAGGAGATATAGACACAGTACTTCAAGATTTGTCTTTTCTGAAAGATAAATTTAAGACAATTGGTTTAGATCGAAACCAAAAATGCTGGTAAGCTCACGTCGGAAATTTTACGAACGCTGAGCCCACCCCGGCGAACCGGGAGAGATGCTTGGAGCCAGGCTCGGTCGATCAAAACGGCGTTTAAAATGTTGCATAGGGTATTTTGAATAATTTTATCCATCTGGTCTAAAAGTGCTAAATGTTAAAAAAATTGAGATGAGCGAAGAGCATGTGTGAATTTGGGGACGAAAAGGCAATATCTGACAATTGTAAAAGCCGAATGTATGTTAATTTGGAGGAGACGGTCCGAAACTTCATTAAAATTTTGTATTCTTTCTTCAATGAAGGCATCATAGGCATCTTCGAAAATCGGGCACCCTAGGAGCCGGAGTGTACTTTTATTTTGAACTTTTAAATTTGGGGCCAAAGCGTTAAATTTCGAAATTGCCAAAGATTTGTCAATATTATCGTTAAGGTAAATTTCACAGTTTGAGGGATTTAGTTCTAAACCAATAGTCTTAAATTTATCTTTCAGAAAAGACAAATCTTGAAGTACTGTGTCTATATCTCCTCCTAGAGTACCGTCATCTAGATACCAGATGTTAAATTTCGAATTTAGCTGTCTAATGATTGGATGTATTGATAAGCTGAAAATGAGTGGCCCAAGCGGGTCACCTTGTTGACACCCGACCGCTGACTCTAAAATATTTTCCTTAAAAACCAATTTAGAAGGGTGTCTGTAGCACTGCCAAAGAATCTTAAAAATTTTGGGAGTTTCTAGCTTGGCCTGTGTCAACAAGGTGTCCCTGTTAACTGAATTGAAGGCGTTCTTCAAGTCAACCTTGAGAATAACCTCCCCTTCACCGCAGCCAAGGTACGTGGACAGGGCATGTACGGCAGCCTCACAGCCCCCTCTAGACCCAAAGCCTAGTTGTAGGAGCTGGAATTTACTTGACATATCTGTGCTGTAAAATTTACAGCACATTTTGGCTGCCATACGCCTGTAAGTACAGCCTACAGCAATGGGATGAACGCCACCATCCTTTTTCCGCAAGGCGCATAAATTTGCGCCATATAGGATATCAATGATGGCTTCATCCACATTGCCGGATAGCATGAGGTTCATCAAACCTGTGAGCTCCTTCAAAAGCGCTCCGCAAGCATCGCCGACGGCCGGACTCAGGAGGTCTTTCAAATGTTGTGGAGACAGGCCATCGAGACCGCCAGCAGAACCACTCCGGAAGGAGCCCACAGTGGATAACACGTCCTTGGCTGTTACGGTCAGAAAATCGGAGTCAAAATTTGGAGCATCTGGGAAGGAAAGGTCATCAACTGGCGCTGGGTGCTTGCTCTTCAGATCTGCAAGAGTATCTGGAGAGCAAGGCGCCACTACGTCGCTGCTAAATAATAACCTAGCTGCTCCACTAATGTCACCTTCTCTCAATTTGGATTCTACATACTGGGATAAACTATTCTTGTAGAACGCGGTGAATTTAGGGTCGAAAGCGCTGGTCGAAATACAGTTGTCCTTAATTTGTGATGTTAAACTTTTGGGAGTACCCTGATTTTTCGAAATGTGTAAAATCCTATAGGCGAAAGTGAATAATTGTTCCCAAGCTTTGGTAGAATTCTCCCGTACTACAAGGCCCATGCAGTTTGCCAGATTTTGGGCTACTAAAGGCCTTGCCCCACGGGGAATCCTCTTTAAAACCGGTACAGAATTTTTTAATTTTGCTAGGTTTTGCCAAAAGGGAATTTGATTGTTATGTTGCTCTGGCAACGTTGTTGTGCTTGAAAGTACATTTTGAGACTTATGTACTCTCCTAAAATGCACTTTCAAACCACGCTCACCTTTGAAAAAACGAGCTTGAGGACAATTTGGGCAGCGTATTAAAGCATTTTGCGACGTAGAAGGCTGACTACCAACACTTGAAATTGCAGCTTTGTTAATAGAGTCTTGAGACATAGAACTATTGAAAAAACACTCTTACCTACTTACTTAACACTACACACACAAAATATATACAATTTATATAAAAAAATCGATTGTAATATAAAACACTGAAAAAAACACAGAAAATGACAAAAATGTTTGTCAGCGGTTGCGTAGCACCGGGGCGGCGGCGTCGCTATCCATAGATTTCGTCTTCGCTGCGTCGGGTGCGGGTCGCGGATGCCCGGCGCGGATTTCCGCGCCGTGCGCCCGCCGCCGGCCCGCCTGTCCGAGTATAATTTCGATAGCGCCGGTGTACAACTATGGATCGTGTGTATAACTATGGATCATTTATTGGTATAATAATGCTTAGCCAGAAGACGACGACTTGAACAAAGGCGTCAGCCAAACGGGCATAATATATGTCACGTCTAGATTGTTGTAAATTTATTGTATTTTATATTTTATACTTATATTTCAAAATTACATGTATAATTCATTGTATTTTTAATTTATTTCCATTATTTATATTTTGTTTGAAAGTTGATTTCAAGATTTTACAACTCGAGTTAATGAATTTTGACAGCTATCTCTATTACTAACTTAAAGTTAAAGTTAAAGTACACGGGTTGTTCTCACTAGTTCTAGTGTCAATTTGTCCCATGGAACTAGTGAGAACAACCTAAGTATACTTATACAGTACGATTTAGTTCCTGAAAAAGCAAAATACGTTTGTGAAAGAAGAAGCCATGAATATATTTTTCAACTGGCTATTGATACTTAATGAAAATTTCGGTATAATGCCTATTAAGGAATAACAGAATCCTCAACATGTATTACAGTATAGTTAATTGAAAGGTTGCTAAAAAAGAACGCTGAAAATATTCTTGTAAGTTTGATGCTTGATGAGCCCTCAAGTTTGAAATTAGAAAATTTGCAATATTTATCGCTTTAATAAATATTGCAAATTTTGTATTGGATTACGGGTACCTACCTTAAAACTTAAGGGAATTTGCAGGTACCTACCAAAAAAAATAAAATTACTAAAACGTATTGGTGCATGCCTGAAGCGACGTTTATGGTATTATACGTAATAACACTATTCATAAAAGAATCAAAGATCAATTATTTGTTTAGAGTCAAATATTACCATGAAAATGTGAAAATATCAAAACTGAGGACCGGCAGAACCCTAAAGATATAGTTTTATTTTATTTTTATTATTATTTTGGTAATCTACGATCCATTCCACAACTTTTGAGATGTCTTGCGTTGAGGAAATCGATAAAAAAACCTTTTTTACGGGACACCCTATTAGGTACACACGGCTCGGTAAGGCCCATCATGGAGGATTGGCTGGAGAGGCGACACGGAAGCCTCTCCTACCGACTGACGCAGGTGATCTCCGGGAAGGGGTGCTTCGGGGACCACCTGCATCGGATCAGGAAGGAGCCAACGCCTGAGTATCATCACTGCGACGCGAGCGAGGACTCAGGGCTGCACACGCTGGCGGACTGCCCGGCGTGGGAGGCGCCGAGGCGTGACCTCGTGGCAGCCATCGGGGTGGGAGTCCTCTCGCTCGGCAGCATGATTGCGGCAATGGTGCGGAGCGCGAGCGCGCCCGGGAGAGACTTAGAACTCTCCCGGTCCGCCGAGCCCGCAACTTGCTCGCCGCGCGTCGCAGGCAACTCAGGCGCCGGAGGTCGCTTAACGACCTCCGTCCTCCATGAGCGCAGGCCTGGGGGTGGCGGGTGAGGCCACCTGTCACCCCAGCAGAAGCAGGCCGGGACGGTGGGGCGACTAGCGCCCCTCCCCCAAACCGGGGCAAGACGGGGACACCGTGGTCCCCAAACCCGAGGGGGCCATCTCGAAACCGGAGATGGCCCAGGGTCAGTCGGGGTGCGAGGGACATGCTCTATGGGCAACCTTACACCCCGGCGTCTGTAGACCCGAGACGGCGTGCGGTTTTAGTCGGTTCAAGCCCGACATAACCGCCCCCGCTGGCACGCGGGGGGGTATCCGAAGGGATTTCCGCACGAAAAAAAAAAAAAAAAAAAAAAAAAAAAGGTACACACGGCTAGTTTTTAAGTGTTAAACTCCGTTATTCTATCATTTCACGGTGCACCGATACAATTTAATGACAGTATCAGCAATTTCGTAGGAAGCGCAGTCGTTTTATGTTTATGTTTACGTTTACCCAGTCCTCGTTTAGTCTTTCTGGATTCGGCCTCTATCAAATGTACCATTATGTACTTGAAGGTAATAATTAATTAATGTGAACTAATTTTTTTTTTAATTTTTTTTTTTATTCGGGAAAATAAACAGACACACACATGATTACAAACCATAACTTAAGATAACGAAATACCTTCGGAGACCAACAACATTTTCCACATCATATTTTAACACAGAATAATTTGAAACTATCATGTGTTATTCCTGCTCAGCGTTAAGTTTATGCATAACATACAAAATTAACTTATGAATCTAAATATTTAAATTATCTAATCTTTGGGTTATAATTTTTTTAAATTTTGCAAACAAGTCTATATCTTGGAAATACTGATTATAATTTTTAGTTAGCCGACGCAGTGGCGCTCTCAAACTTGCGGTAGTACGAGAAGTAGAAACAACAAACGTCAGTTGCGTGCGCACCTCTCGTCGTGTTGATGTTCTAGTTACTACTTACGTAACATAACATATTGTGAATACCAATACAGTCATGCATTGCTACACGGATCGAACAGAAACACTTTCTCCAACAACATTTACTACTTGTACACATGTACATGTACTACATGTACTATATTTTGGTAATCACAATCTCTCTATAGTTCGCAACATATTTACTTTAGAAATTAGAACAAAATTTAAAATTATTGCACTGAAATGCAGGTAGTATCTGGATCCGGCACAGTTTATGTCTCAAATACTGGATTATAAGTGAAAGCATATTTGCCGACTAAAATATTCGCGCCATACAAATATACATCAAACTAATTACTATTAAGTTATCAACTTTGTTTTAGACCCACCCAAAGTAAAACTAATCATAGTGATATTTCTTACGTATAACGGTTATGATTGAACCAAAGTTTTTACTAAATCATGTTTATATAAAATTTTCTTCTACATATCATAACAAATAATAGTTATGAGTTTCAAACTAAGTATGTTTAATAAGTACTCTATTGACATAATATCTTGAGAATTTGAACTTTCTAACACTGTCCATACCGAATCTATAAAAATACAAAGAAAAAATAATAAAGGAATCCTTTATTCGATCTAGATATTAAAATAAGTTACAAATTACAGGAAAACAAGAAATAACATTCTCTAAAGTCCACTTGTGAAGATTTGAGCTGTGAAGTAATGTTGATAAAATATAGTAATGGTAATGGGGCCAAATTGTTTTTCCATGTGGTATTTTGTATTATAAATGAGAAAAAGGTTTTGTTTCATTAACACTGTGTGCCTAGTTAACAATACCGAACTGTTTCTGCTACATCATGCTTGTGATATCTACTACATCACATTTTCAAAGGCTTCCTTCGCTTTAAATATATGTATACTAACCTACTTCCCTGTTGATCTAGGATTTTAATTTTGAGGCTGGTTCATAAGCAATAAGCATGGTTAGCAGTACAATATATGAAGTTAAATTATAATTCAAACGTTAACAGACAAAAGGTTTTTGTATGGAATGTTTTGTTCTTATAATAATGACAAGAAAATTATTCACTTCGAGTTGAGTGTAATAAGTTTTGCTTTCATTCAACAACATGCTTTTATGAAAAGTGGGAGTTTTCATTCACATTTTCCATTGTTTTCTGTTTAATTGTATGAAGATAAACGCGCAATTATTCTTACTTCATAAATAAATGCTAATAAAAGTTATGTTCAATAAAAGAAAGCACATGTTAATGACATGACTGGCATAACTTTATGGATCCTCACACTGACGATGCAAATTGTTTCAGTCACAGATGCTCGTACGGGACTATCTAATCCTGACAGATACAGAAATTATATTCACATTGTCTTAAAATTCGTTTTTTTTTCAATATGTTGAATAAATTTAGTCTGGTATTTATTATTATTCTCTGACTAGGTTAGCGGTCACTCGACTTACTATGGGACTGGAACCGTGGGACCACTAGTCCCTTTTGAAAATTGATAATGGTGACCTGAGTCCACGTGTGTTTCAATTCAGCGAAGTGTGCCTTTAATGGAAATTATATTAACTCAACGCGATCGGGATGTTAAACGTGTACTCACCGCGATGTATGAAAGATTAGGTCTTTACCTATGAAATTGCCGAAATTTTCTTACAAATTCATGAGTTCGTTATTCCTGTAGTATAATAGCTATTTCCATTATTTATATTTTGTTTGAAAGTTGATTTCAAGATTTTACAACTCTGTATTAAATTTTGTTATTATTGGCCACTTGATAAATTAATTCGATCTTCAAAAACAGTACTTCCTAAATGTTATCCATTTTGATGATAAATTTCGTATTACTTAAAAGCTGTCACTTTTCAAAAATGTAATATAAATTTTCATTTTTCATTTTCATACACAAAAATATCATAAAATATGGATTTGTCATTCCTAAAAAAATACAAAAATGTTAGTACTAAAAATTGGGTTTCGTCCAATTTCTTCAAGAAAAACGGCATTTTCATATGTAACAATCTAATATTAACTATTTTTTTCATTTATTTATTCAGAGACAAATAGTAATTATACATAATGGAAATAAAAACAGACGCATTTATCAAATCTATCCTACATTAATTAAAAATGACTAATTTGGAATTGTAATTGTTGTATTTGTTATAGTATATAATATATGACTTGCTTTATAAAAAAGTATAGTATAATAATAAAGTTGGTAATTCTTATAAATATATTTAAGGTTGGTTGAAGTTAGTTTCTTCCATTTTAAAAAGATTACAGAGAAATAATTTTCTAATATAAAATTTAATTTGGAACTGTTACTGACACTTTAGTGAATGTAAGACTCAATGAAGTTAAGTTTGGAAAGTTTCTCTATTCTTGTTGAGTGTTTCTAGCGATAAAGGTCTATTACTCGTCCACCTTCGCCATACAGCGCAAATCGAGTTAATTCAATTCATGAACAAACTTTCCTTATTGATCACTGATCTTGCACGAAATCATACAAAGATTGCCAATTGTAAAAGTTTCAATTGGTGACTCCTAATGATGTTATTTCAGAGATTGTCATTATTTTTTAAATAATCTATTTCCGTTCATAAAAATAAGTTTAGTAAGATTTTCATCTTACTAAACTTATTCTCAATTTTTTTTTCCAATTTACTATATTTAGCAAATATATTCCATAAAAAAATAGTTATTGATGCATTTGGTTAGTGTCAGTCGCTATTTTAATCAGTAGTTACTCATATGAAATTCAAATACTCAATATTCTTAGAAACTCGAGTTATTGCTTTAGCTAAGTGGTAATGAGTCGTAAGGAAATATCCAACCTAATAGAATTATAAATTGGGTTCAAATATTAGTTAGTAATGAATAAAAAATGTTTGACCTACTAATGTTTTAGGAATGTTTGTGTTGTTTCTATTTTCATTATATAAATCAAATGGTGTCGTTTTGCTGTTTGAGCACCTTGGTTTACATCACCTATATTCACAGAGGCGGAGGAAGTAGTCTCGCGGGTGGGGGTGGTGGTGGCGGTGTCTCTCGACATCGCCAATGCCTTCAACACCCTACCCTGGAGCTGCGTTAGGGAGGCTCTCGCGTATCACGGAGTGCCTCCTTACCTCCGCCACATTGTCGAGGCATACCTATCCGGCGGCGAGAAGTGCCGTGCCGTATTCCACATGGGTCGGTCCTAGGGCCACTCCTGTGGAACATCGGATACGACTGGGTGCTGCGCGGTTCGTTGCTCGAGGGTGTCAGCATAACATGTTATGCTGACGACACCCTCGTTATGGCGCGGGGAGCAACGCACCGAAGCGCGGCACTAAAGGCCACGGCAGGGGTTGCTCAAGTCGTGGGTCGAATACGGCGGCTGGGACTCGAGGTGGCTCTCCACAAATCCGAGGCTATGTGTTTCCACGGGCCTCGGAGGGGGCCACCTGCAGGAACCAGCATAACCGTAGGGGGAGTAAGCATCGGCATCGAGCCCACGATGAAGTACCTTGGGCTCGTACTCGATAGCCGATGGGACTTCGGACCTCATCTCCCAAGTTTGGTCCCGAAACTGAGGGGGGCTGGGCTGCGCTATCGCAGCTGATGACCAATGTTAAGGGACCCAACGCCCCCAATAGGAGACTGTACTTGGGGATCGTGCGAAGCATAGCCCTGTACGGGGCCCCCCTATGGGCGGAGACTCTGTTGGCCCGCAACGTGGCTGTTCTAAACAGCCCCTTAAAAGCGATGGCTGTCAGAGTCATCAGAGGGTATCGCACGATCTCCGTCGAGGTGGCATGTCTCCTAGCTGGGACCCCTCCATGGGACCTGGAAGCGAGAGCCCTTGCGCTATTGTACCAATGGCGCAAGGAGGCGCTGGAGCGGGGCCATAGGCCGGAGCCCCCAGAAATCAGGGCTCAGCGGTCCTAGCTCCGCCGGGAACTCACGGAGACATGGAGGGTGCTACTTGAGCTCCCAAGGTAATCCACCATTGCGGCGGCGAGGCCGATCATGAAGGAGTGGTTGGAAAGGCACCACGGTGACCTCTCCTACCGGATGTGCCAGATATTTACCGGACATGGGTGCTTCGGTAAGTATCTATGGTGCATCCACCGGGAGACAACGCCGCAGTGCCAGCACTGCGAGGATCCTGGCGAAGACACGGCGCTCCACATCTTGGTGGAGTGCCCTGCGTGGGCGAGTCAACGCCAGGATCTCGTTGCGGTCCTGGGCGTGGACGTTCTCTCATTAGAGACAATGGTGAGGGTCGTGGTCTCCGACGGGAGTAAGTGGCACGCCACCGCCTCTTTCTGTGAGCAGGTAATGCTCGCGAAAGAGACGGCGGAGAGGGAGCGGAAGAGAACGCTGCCCCCCTAGTTCCGCAATCTGCGGCGAGGACGCTGCAGACTCGTTTACGCCCGACTTCCATGATCGGGGCCTGAGGACGGCAGTTGGCCGACTCACCGTCCTTACAGAAGCAGGCCGTGGCGGAGGCGCGTCGTATGTGTCCTACACACGCCTGCCAACTCACCGACGCGGGATAAAACCCGACCCCACCAGGCGAAGCCGCGATGGCGGCCAAGGTCCGCCGGTAACCCTGGGGTTATCCTTTCGAGGGCTCACCCGGGGTGCCCGGCAATGGACACTTGGGCAGGACACCGTGCGGTTTTAGTCGGTTCATGCACGACATAACCGCCCCCGATGGCCGGCGGGGGGGTATCCGGAGGGATTTCCGCATTTAAAAAAAAACCTAGGTATATTCACAGAGTTAAACAAAACAAAAATATTGACGAAAAATTTAGATGTTTGGAATCAAAATACAATAAACTAGAACAAACTATCAAAGATCAAGAACGACGTATCCAGCACTTGACAAATATATAAGGAGAAAAAATGTTTTGTTTTTTGGCATGGAGGAGACAGAGGAAAACTATTTCGACTTACATCATAACATATTGCAACTGATAAACAGAACTATGGGCATATCTTGCTCCAAAGAAAATATCGAAGAAGTGAGACGTATGGGTAAGAAAAATACCAAACCTAGACCAATTATTGTGACTCTAAATACAGTTATGATGAAGATCAATATATTAAAAAATAAAAAATCATTAGATGGTACATCATACTATGTTAAGGAAGACTTTCCACCTCAAGTTCTGGAAGAGCGTAGGCAACTAAGCGAAAAACTTACAGCCGAAAGAAACAAATGGAAAAAGGCCTTTCTGAGATATAATAAGTTAATAATACTGCCTGAACACAACAATAGAGAACAGCCATCCCAGCAGACTGGCAATAGCAAAAAGAGGAACCTATCACAGTCACCAGAAACACATGGAAATAACACAAATACAAGATATGATAACAAAAATTTACCTGCTAAAAAGCAAAACACAAGTATCTACAATTACATGGTAAGAAATAAAAACAAAGATGACCATCACAACACGTACAATGACTCTACTTCAATCAGCCCTAAACAAGCATCACACCAAGACTGACGACATGCAGCGACCTCTCACATAAACACTCCAATTCGGCCGGTCACCGTGGAGCCTAGAGACCAAAACCCTCCTCTCCACCTCCTCTACATCTGCACATACAATGCAAGATCACTTGTATCTGACGCCAAGCTACTAGAATTTAAAGAAGCGATCTCTCTCATTAAATATGATATAATTGGACTCTCTGAAATAAGAAGAATAGGGTACAACATAGTGGAAGATAAACAACATATTTTCTGTTACTATGGCGAGACCAAGGGCCACTATGGAGTTGGCTTTCTAATAAAGAGCCAACTTAAGTCTAACATAGACAGTTTCATTGCTGTATCTGAAAGAGTGTGCATTTTAAAGTTAAAGTTTAACACTACGATAATATCTATTATACAAGCCCACGCGCCTACACAAGACAGCAGCGATGTACAGATTAATGATTTCTACAACCAACTACAACAAGCTCATGATTCATGTGCAAAAAATGTTATCTTGATGGGTGACTTCAATGCTCGAGTTGGACAACGTTAGAGGGGAGAATCAAGAATACTTGGGACTTACTACTATGGAAAAAGAGATAAAAGAGGTAACAGACTAGTCAACCATGCATTGGAGCATAATCTTGTCATTATGAATAGTATATTCAAGAAGAAAATAAACAACTTGTGGACATGGCTTTCGCCCAAGAAAAGAAAAAGCCAAATAGATTATTTTCTAACAAATATGAATGGAAAATGCACAAATATCGAAATCATCAGCAGGTTTAATTTCTCAAGCGACCATCTCCTTGTTAGGGGCACATTTCAACTAATAGGGGCAAAGAAAAGTAGAGCCCAATTTAAACATACCAACAACTCATTGAAAACATTGAATGATGAAAAACTTTTCCAAGAGGCTCTACGAGAGAATATTGAAATTGCTACTATGACAGATTTTGACGATGTCGACACCTTTTATTCCAAGCTCAAGAAGACAATTGTTGACAGTCTGAGTATCATGAAAAACAGAAACACCCCAGGTCAGCATAGTATTGTAGTGCTCCGACCTCGTTCGATCACTACAGTTCATTAACCTGACCATCATGTGTCAGAGTTTAAAATAAATAATAAAAAAATAAGTCTAGGGAAGAAAAACAATTGCTTGGCGGACCATTCTGCTCACAGCGGGCGACTTGGCGGCTGCGCCCTCACCCGCCGTCCGAAGAGAAGATAAAAGTGTACTGAATGTAGGCTCAGTCCCTGAGCGGAGTCCGCGATTCCCTACAGTTCGTTTAAATATAAATAAATAAAGAAAACCTCCTTAAACTCGATATAGGAAGCTTTGTTATTCCAATAAATGATAATTTAAAGTTTAACCCTTGTGTTTATCTTTTCATCAACACGAGGTATTGTGGCGTCCAACCCCCGGACGCTACAACTGGTGGAGGCGCTGGTTTCCACAGGAGTTGGTGGTTGCTACAGCTGGTGGAGCGCTAGTCAGGAGTCGGAAACGCCAACATTCTGCAGTTGGCAGTGGATGGATCGATCCCGTGCCTTATGAAGAAAGACGTCGTGCGACATTGGAGCGACGCAATTATCAGTATCGTTGTGTTTATTTGCTTTTATGTGCTTTTATGTGCTGTTATGTGCCCAACTAGAAGATGGCTAAGATAAAGAGGTGCAATGGCTATGATGGTGGCTTGTTCCAGAGTGTCTCAAGAGATTGCTGTGTTATTTTCACCATTGAAAGATGTCTGCGGGTCAATAGGGCCAATAAGGACTATAGGTTTTAATAGAATTATAATCCACGTAGTAAATAATGTGTTGTATGAAATGTATAATATTAATAGTATGTTTTCTCTGTTCATTCTATGTGGTGTGCTGCGGAAGATAAATAGTTTTTTTTGTTATGTTCATGATGTTCTGGCGTAGGAGTTAGGCAATTATTTTTTCGTCTAATGTTGGGAGTGGGGATCTAAACTTTGTAAGAGAGTCAAATCGTTTTGGACATGAGTGCCGACGATGAATGAAAGTTGGTTTTCAATCAGACTCCTCTTTATGAAGTAAAGTTCTCCTTCTCTTTAATGTTGATTAAAAAGTAATTTAGTAATTCGTAGGCGATATAAGAGGTTTATAATTACATATGCATAATGTGTAAGGATAAGTCACTTTATGTCATCTTTTGGTTTTAGTTAGGTAGGTCTTAAAAGTACTTGGTACTTTAGGCCCCTTTCGGGCAAACATTAAAATGTATCGACAAGTGATACCAATAACTTTTCTTTGAAGAGGCCGATTGTGGCCGGGCTTCTTTTATTTTTGGTTTTTTGCCTGGCCAAGAATGAAGCAATTTTTCTTTGTTCGTGTTTTTCAGTAGTTATTACTGTTTAATTGCTATAATTTGAGATTTTAATAACGGTTATTAAGTATTACAAAGATTGCTTCGTTATTCCCATTGTAAGGGACAATTCTCTTAAATTTTTTTTTGTGTCCCAGATTTAGTTTACCTAGGGCTTAATTGTAGCTGTCACATGTGGCCTGGGGCGTAGATGGATGTAGTGCTCCGACCTCGTTCGATCACTACAGTTCATTAACCTGGCCATCATGTGTCAGAGTTTAAAAATAAATATAAATATTTTAAAATAAGTCTAGGGAAGAAAAACAATTGCTTGGCGGACCATTCTGCTGACAGTGGGCGACTTGGGGGCTGCGCCCTCGCCCGCCGTCCGAAGAGAAGATAAAAGTGTACTGAATGTAGGCTTAGTCCCTGAGCGGAGTCCACGATTCCCTACAGTTCGTTTAAATATAAATATATTCGCGTAAAAACCTCCCTAAACTCGATATAGGAAGCTTTGTTATTCCAATAAATGATAATTTAAAGTTTAACCCTTGTGTTTATCTTTTCATTAACACGAGGTATTGTGGCGTCCAACCCCTGGACGCTACAGTATTATCTCCGAAAATACAAAAATGCTTATCAAAAGAAGACAGATCCTACAGCATAAGAGTCACCTAACTAAGGATGAGAAACAGGAACTGAGCTCTCTATACAAAAATATTCATAAACTTATTAAAAACGAACATAAAGAACATAGACTGAACATTTTGGAAAAGCATCTGACTAACACAGGAAGTATGAGGAAGGGGATTAAAGAACTGAACACAGATAAGCACTGAATTTCTAATCTGAAAGAAAGTACTGGAAAGAAAGTATTATCAAGATCAAAAATAATTGACAGAGCAACTATATTTTACAAAAACCTTTATAACTACCAAAAATCCACACCAGTTGATGAATCTCTCACAGCGACCCTACACAAAACCTGACACGCTTCTCTGAACAGGATGTTTTAATGAAAATGAAACACCTTAAAAAAGACAAAAGCTGTGGACCAGATGGGATAAATAATGAAACAATATAGACAGGAAGTCTCCTACTGGTACCAGCATTAACAACATTGTTTAATAAAATTCTGGATTCAAGAAAAAATACCTAGAGAATGGGCACAGTCTGACATTATATTATTGTACAAAAAGGGTGACCCATCAGATATAAACAACTATAGACCTATAAGCTTACAACCAGTTTTCTATAAGCTGTTTGCACCATTGTTAGAACAACAACTATCAAGATTTACAGAAGAATTTCAACCAGTAGAACAAGCCGGCTTCCGAAAAGGTTTTTCAACTACCGACCATATTCATGTGGTAGACCAAGTTATAGAGAAATACAATGAACAAAATCAACCTCTTTATATTGCATTTATAGACTATGCAAAAGCTTTCGACTCTATTACTCACTACAGTATTTGTTAGGCTCTTCATGAATGCAATGTACCGACTGAAACAATAGAGCTGATCAGGTTCATCTATAGTATAAGCACGAGTAGGATAAAGCTTGAGAGAAAAGGCCCAGAAATACCCATTTGTAAAGGCGTAAGACAAGGAGACCCTCTATCACCAAGGTTGTTTATAACTGTACTCCAAAGTATTATGAAAAATATGGACTGGAACAAAATGGGTATAAGAATACATGATCAATACCTGAGCAATCTACGATTTGCGGATGATATCGTACTCTTCTCTAAATCTGCATCACAGCTAGAAACAATGATAAATGAGCTTCATTCAGCTAGCTGTGAAATAGGTCTGGAACTGAACACCGAGAAGACAAAAATCATGACAAACAACACAAAAATTCCTATACACGTCAATAACGCACCACTAAACTATGTTGAGGAATATGTATACTTGGGTAAGCGGATGTCTTTTAGCAGATCTAGGCATAGAAATGAAATCCACAGACGAGTCAGATTGACTTGGAATAAATTCTGGAGCTACAAAGAAGCATTAAAATCAAATCTTCCTATTAATCTTAAAAAGAAAATTCTTGATTCATGCCTCCTGCCCTGCCTTTCATATGGATTCCAGACATGGATATATAATGAAGATACAAAAGCCCAAATATATATATAAAATATATAAAATGTATATAAAATACATGTCAAAGAGGTATGGAACGAAGCATACTTAACATTAAACGTATGGACAGGAAAAGGAGCATTGATATAAGAAAATCAACAAATGTTATAGACCCTATCCTATCCTATCCCATTGTCATAAGCAAAAATGGACATGGGCTGGTCATGTGGCACGTATGAATGTAAAAAAATGGACGTATAGAGTAACAAACTGGCATGGACCACCAGGAAAACGAAAAAGAGGGAGACCACTGGGAAGATGGTCTAATGAGATTGCAAAGATTGCTGGAGAAAATTGGATGGAGCTTGGTAAGGATAGAAGGAAGTGGAAGGAGATGGAGGAGGCCTATACTCGAAGAGAGGTCCATAATAAGAATAACTAAAAAGCATCAATTGACATTCAAGAAAAATATTGACAGATTTATGTAAATTAATAATGATTTATTTTATTAGTGTAAACCAAATGTAAACTGAGTTATTAAGAATTAAATGGCTATAATATATATAATATATATATTCACAGAGTCAATCAATTTCATTTTTAAAAGACATTACTCATTTAACTTTCTGAACATGACATCATAACGACTACCAGCCTTTAAGTTTAATTAAAGTATTACGTATTTCAAGAGGAAATAACCAATTAGGTAGGTAGATAAGGTCAAATAGATTGCTTGACGTGTTTGCTCTACTGTTTAATCGCGCGCTTGTGTCTGTAATAATAAAGTCGCGTAATGAATTTCTGTACAACAATTAGTTTCAAATCGAGCATTATCGTTTTGTGTGACACTAGACTCGAATATATCGGCACTAATGAAATATATTTAGAATTAGATATCTTTGGTATAAAAAACTAAGTAACACTTAGGAATGGCGGCACCCCGAGGGCACGCCGTAATAGCGGTGGTAAGGCCCATCAAGGAGGACTTGCTAGAGAGGCGATACGGAAGCCTCTCGTTCCGGCTGACGCAGGTAATCTCTGGGAAGAGGTACTTCAGGGACCACCTATGGCAAATCAGAAAGGAGCCAACGCCAACTGCACACGCTTGGCGTGGGAGATGCCAAGGTGGGCCTTCGTGGCAGCCCTCGGAGTGGGAGCCCTCTGGCTCAGCGTCTTGCTCACAGCGATGGTGCAGAGTGTGAGCACGTAGGTCGCCGCTGTTTCCTTTTGCGTGCAAATAATGCACGAGAAGGAGGCGGAGGGGGGGTTCCGGGAGAGACCCAGGTCTCTCCTGATCCGCAGAGCCCGCGAGGTGCGGAAGCGACTCAGGCTTCGGAGGTCGCTGAACGACCTCCGTCTCCATGAGCGCAGGCCTAGGGGTGACAGGTGGCGTCGTGCGACCCCGTGTTTCTGGGGGCAAGACGGGGACACCTTGGTTCTCAAATCCGAGGGGGCTATCTCGAAACCGGAGATGCCCCTGGGTCAGCCAAAGTGCCAGGGAAATTATTTATGGGCCACCTTACACCTCGGCGTCTGAAGACCTGAGACGGCATGCTATTTTAGTCGGTTTGAATTCGACATTACCATTCCCACTAGCCGGCGGGCATCCGGGGGGATTTCCACACGCAAAAACTCCGAGCCATTGTTTTTTATTGAGGTTGTCTTCCCGCATCCCACAAACAGGTTCACGGTTACAAGGTATAGTATACCTTCCTTGTCGTTTGTCGTTAATCACGGAGTACAATGACCAATCGTTAATGCTTGCTTCATTACGGTTGACCATAATACGAATAACCTTATCATTTTTGCTTTTAACATTGATATAAGCCCCATTTTTGGATGAGATAAAATATTTACATGAGGGCTTTCAAAAGGTTTCTCATTCATTGATCTCAAACGTTTGTACCCAATTTGTAATTCCGTCACATAAATATTCTTTTCCTTCTACAAAAAGCAATAACATTGTCCAATGTTAGGAATACAATTATTGCTTTTGGCCTTAAGAAGACAACTTTCTTGTATCGGATTTTGAAAATAACTAACCTTTTATAAGAATACAAACGAACACAATCCAAATCTTCATTTGATGAAATTTCAGTCGTTCATTTTGAAATCAGTAGCATATCTTTTAGAGGCTTTTAATACACTAGCTGTTACTCGCGGCTCGGCCCGAGTGAACCTTTTCCGTTCCTGCAACCCATAGGAACCTATCCCAGGGATAGCCTATGTGTTATTTTAGATGGCAATCTATCCCTGTATCTATTCAGCCAGATCCGTTAAGTCGTTTGAGCTTGATTGAGTAACAAACACCAAACATGATCACACATGTTCACTAACAGAATATTTAGAGGGATTTAGCTTTGAAAAAAATTTTTACTTATTCATGTTTGATATAGGGTCAGGCCCACCAGAGTCAAGCAACAGTCATTTTTGCCGTTGCATGAATGGGCCGACTCGACCGGGGAAGCACCACCCTCTCACAGAATATCGGCGCCAAGTAACAGTATTTGAACTGTTGCGTTCCGTTTGGTGAGTGAGAGTGCCGGAGCCCAAACGCCTTTCCCATCCCCTCCCAAACTCCTTTCCCATCCCCTCCCAAACTCCTTTCCTTTACAGGGTCGGCAGCGCGAGTGTGACGACACTGGTGTTGCACACGTCCATAGGCCGCGGTAACCGCTTCCCATCAGGTGGGCCGTGTGCTTGTCTGCCACCTTAGTGGTATAAAAAAAAAAAGAAAAAAAAACTAATCAATTTAATTTTTGTACTTGCATATACCCCAGTTAATGCGAGTACCAAAATTAAATTGACATATTCAACGGTCGATAACTTTTTTGTTTATATAAAGTATACAATCTAAAATTACAATGCATATTAAGCACTTCATTACCTACAGTTTATTGAATTTAAACCCGCTAATTAACTGAACTTTTATTTTATCGCATCTTATTAATAATGTCCCATTATTGCAAATAACTTGACTATATTTAGTTCATGAATATATTATGCTTTTTTGGAAATAATGTAAAGACGAACTTTTTCCCTTAAAATAAGTAGGTCCAATACCTTTTTTTTTTTTTTTTTTTTTTATCGTGCGGAAATCCCTTCGGATACCCCCCCGCGTGCCAGCGGGGGCGGTTATGTCGGGTTTGAACCGACTAAAAAAAGTTCCTAACGTAGTTAACAAGCTTTGAGGCTTTCTTATTCTGAAAGTATTTTCCTACTTTGACCAATATTACGGATACACCCAGATCCATTTCCTTAAGTTAATCGATATCGGAAAAAGATCCATTTGTGCATTTCCAACGCAAATGGCTTCTATTGAATGAAACTTCTATTGATAAAAGGATATTTTTCCAGCTTTATCATTTCTTTTGATGTTTCTATAAGTAATATGCGGTATTGTGCTTGTGTGTGTGTGTGTTAACAATTCGAAAAAGGAGTCAATTTCACATGAACTAATAATACTACAATTAGAGAAGTAATAATAATTATTACATTATCATCATCATAGCCTTAGCGTGGTTCCCGGTTACATCCGAGACTTGGGATCAGGGTTGGGAGGTCAGATGGTAGTCGCTCCCATAAAAGCAGCAGGAACCAAACCAAAAGGAGAAGAAGGAGTAAGTGGACCCCGGACTCCGAGGTGAAAGCCTCGGATGCAATCGAAAATATCGCTTAGATGAAGTGTACGAGTTTTTTTTTTTTACGTGCGGAAATCCCTTCGGATACCCCCCCGCCGGCCAGCGGGGGTGGTTATGTCGTGTATCGACTAAAACCGCACGGTGTCCTCCCCAAGTGTCACCCCAAGGGCCACGTGTCAAGGGCACCCCGGGTAAGCCCTTGTGTACGAATGACATAAATGTAACTAAATGAAGAAAAATAAATAATATGATATTCATTTATGACAATAAAATCAAAAATAGGTATATACGTTTTTCTGTATACATTTACATTTTGATTTAGAGTATCATATTATATTTAATTGTTAAAATAACTTTATGGGTCTCGTAGGCCTACTTTGTGACATTGAATCTTAAAAGAATGCCATTGTACCAAGATCACCGATGAAGCACTACATTTATCATTTGTAACAAAGCATTAACTGCTGTTCAGAGAGCAATAAAGTTTTTTTATTTATAAGAATATAGCAAAAAAGAATTTTAATCATAAATTTGAATGGCTGAGCGTAGCACCAAGTGCTTCTCACATGTTCCGTTGCGTCTGCCTAGATACTAATTCACAAAATAAAGTTACTGAAAAATTTGAATCATTCAATATAAGGTAATTACAAAACACAGATGCTACTGAACGGAAAACCTAAGATCTAGGCACTCCTTTGAAAGGTAAAGGTATAATTACTTATTTAATACTAGCTTTTGCCCGCGGCTCCGCCCGCGTAGATGTCGGTTATCGCGACAAAATATAACCTATGTCCTTTCCTAAGGTCTAATCTACCCCTGTACCAAATTTCAGCAAAACCGGTTCAGTGGTTTAGGTGTGAAAGCGTAACAGACAGACAGACAGACAGACAGAGTTACTTTCACATTTATAATATTAGTAAGGATTAGACACACATTGTAGTTTAAACAGGAAGGTTATCCAATTCAACAATAACTCAGATAGTAGGATGAATATTGCAGTACATATATCTATATTACCCTAAATATTATTTCATCCAGGGGACAAAAACCAAATACATCTTTACATACTTCTTCCTTCATCTTCTTTACTTGACGCGTGTCCACCCAAGTTTATAACGACCTTTCACTTACCTTTCTTCCCTCTCTCTTTATCTCTATAACTACATCTAAATATACGCGACAACCCCCTTTGCACTATCTATCCGAGCGCACGGCACCAAATTGTATCGACCCCAGCTCCTACCCTCAATTTACTCCACCGTTAAACTTACCGACAAACTGACTAACGCCTCCCTACCTTCCTATTATAAATCGTCTATATTATTAAAATACTACTTTGAACAATGATCGTTTAGTGGTCAGTGGTGACCCCTGATTCTATAGGACTCTAGGAATGCTGGTTTTATAATTACTACGCTAGATTCTAAAATACTGTGACTACGCCTAAAACAATTACATAATTACTCCTCAGTTGGCATGGTTTCATGACGATCGATTGAGCCGGCATTATATAAAATTAGCTCTAAGAATTCGATCTGGTCACTATCCATCAGCAAAATTTAAAATTTAAATTCAATCTATTATGGGTTTCCCAACTTCAGAAGCAGCCCAAAAATTATGCCACCCGATTACAATAGCTCAGCAATGATACACCTATAACAATTAACGAACTAGACTGTATTCATCGTAAGACTTTTTTGTGTTTAACTTAGATATAGGGTACCATGGGGTTGACATATCCTTACTGGGTCAAAATCCCGAAATAAATAAAGATTTAAAAAAAGACACAGGCTCAATCGCCTAATACAGTAGGATACTAACAATATTAATATATATATTATATATATATATATATTAATATAATTTTAATAAGCAAGGCCATCGCCCTGAATTTCCTCCAGGCGGATAGCTAGAAAACCGCAGCCCTCGGCTACTAACATAATAAATAATGATAAATCGACAGCACTGTTTTACTACACCAAGACCATCTTATTAAAATCACGCACTAAAAAGTAACACTATCATCATATTCCGCGTGATAAAACAAAAGTACCTTATAAAACTGCCAGTAGGCGAAGGCGAAGCCCGTAATGAACGCTCCACCGACTCTGTTGAACCCCGAGAAAAGAATGTCACACCACCACCAAAGTTTCCAAGGCTCCGATTTTCTCCCAAAATCCACTTTCAACTAATATTTTTCCTCCATTCCTATTCCTTTCCTATTTTTCTCCAGCCCATAGCGACGCTTTTAACAGTACCTTTTTTTGTTTTTTTTGTTATCGTGCGGAAATCCCTTCGGATACCCCCCCGCGTGCCAGCGGGGGCGGTTATGTCGGGCTTGAACCGACTAAAACCGCACGCCGTCTCGGGTCTACAGACGCCGGGGTGTAAGGTTGCCCATAGAGCATATCCCTTGCACCCCGAAACTTTTAACAGTACCTATTGATAGCAAGGTTCCGGATTCGCTCGCAAACATACTATTTCTTCTTATTATTATCCACAACATGTTTTAGACAAATAGATTAAGAAACACTTCGAAAATTACCAATTAATTTGTAATGAATTACTCGTGTATCAATACTCTAATTTCACGTCCATCATGAATGATAGTATTTCAAACCACTCAACCATGTAGAATTTTTCAAAACCCACATGCGCTTCCCTTTTTAGCCATTTTCATCATAACAATCTGTTTATTACAGCCGAGTCGGAATTAAATCTCATTTCAATCTAACAGATAAACTTAATTTGATCATTCACCAATAATCTGGATTTTTTTAAATTTCCTTTTTATCCGCCGACGTAAATATTACGCCATCTCTCGGCCTCGGAATTTAATACAACTCCCTCTTTCGGTACATTTGTGAACTAAACTACCATGCTCTCCTTATGCACCGTTACAATTTTCTCGAACCATTTCAAGTTATTGCTGACCCCTTCACAACTCGAAAACTATTTAATCTACACTATATGAAATTTGGCACATTTATGGCGTAGCGGTAGAGCATTCGGCTGCTAAGTCATAGGTCGCGGGTTCGATGCCCGTTCATTGCAAATATTATGTATATTTGCATTGGTCTGGGTGATTCTATATATAAAATTTATTTACTAATAAAAAAAAGTATCTAAATATGTTTATCCGCATTCTGGAACACATATGACAAGCTCTGCTTACATTTGGTCTAGATGGCGCTGTGTAATTATATCCTAGAATATTTATTATTTTATTTGATTATTAAAGCTTGTCTAGTATTCAACATTTCTTGAATGTTGTTCAATTAGTTATTAATGAATTAACGTTGAAACACCATTATTTTTATGACTGACTCACTCACTCACTTATAAATCAAAAACCTAACCCACTTTCAGATAATCTAGAAACTTAATTTTTGGCATCAAGGTAGACTATGAGGCATATACAAAGGAAAAAATCTGAAAACAGAAAATTATTGATAACTACCTATTGCCCGTGGCTCCACCCATGTAAATTATTGGTCCCTATTCTAGGGACTTAACTTGTCTAGAATTCAAAATTTCATAAATGTTGCCCAAATAGTTATTGATATCTTAAAGTTTAAAAACTGGCATTTTTATGACTGAGTCACTCACTGGCTTATAGATTAAAAACCTAACCTTCTTCTTGATGACTAGAAACTTGATATTTAGCAATAGACTATGAAACATATACAAAGAAAAAATCTGAATTCTCAAAATTATTGATAATTAGCTGTTGCCCGCGACTTCGCATGTTCCCGCTTAAAAACGGAATTCTGATCTTGTTCCCGCCTATGTGTTATTTCAGATTATAATCTATCTCTGTACCAAATTTCAGCCTGATCAGTTGAATTGTTTTTGCGTGAAAGAGTTACAAACATACAGACAAACTGTCGCCTTTATAACATTAGTAGGAAGTAGGAATAGTATCAATAAAGTAAGAACAAATTTAGGTATGAAAGTAGGTAAATTTGTTCTTATGAAAGTAGGTCCACACGATAAAAAAAAAAAAAAAAAAAAAAAAAAAAGGTATGAAAGTAGGTGATACACGATTATGATCGTTTTAATCCCGTGAACGTCATGGGACATTCTGCCAGCAGGTGGAAACTGGTTTCTTCTGTCTCCATGCACTCCGGACACTTGGGGTCATCCTTCACTCCGATCACTGTCAGGTGTCTGTTCAGTCTGCAGTGTCCTGTTATTACTTCGATGACGAGCCTCATGTTCCCTCTTGAGAGTTTGGTCAGTTGGCTTGTCTTTTTCTTATCAATGCCCTTGATAAAGATCTTCGACTGTCTCATGCCTGTCGATGATCTCCATCGTCGGTTAGTCTCTGCTATAATACTGCAACTAATTACTCCCTTGGTGATTTTGTGCGATATTGGGAGCCAGGGCTCCGGCCTCACCAAGGTTTTATCGACGCCGTCTCTGGCAAGTTTGTCAGCTGTCTCGTTGCCCATGTTGCCCTCATGTCCGGGCACCCAGGCAACTGTTGAGTCGACTTTTCTGGCCAGTTTATCTAGTGACTCTTTACATTCCTTTACGATTGCTGGGGTCGTTTCCGCTTTTCTGAGTGCCTTCAGTGCCGCCTGGCTCTCGCTGTAGATGGTCACCCTGTTGATGTTGTTCAGGTGTTCGACCAGCTCAGCACATTCCTTTATGGCGTATACTTCAGCTTGAAAGACACTTGCGTATCTGCCTAAGGATATTGATCTATTTATCTCTGATCCGTCTTCGCACTTAATGTGTATTCCAGATCCTGATAGCTTTGTTGTTTTCTTTCTTGAGCCGTCTGTGTAGCAGACCGTGCCACCGGCATCTGTCCTCCAGTCGTCTCTTGGTCCTATGTGTACTCTGTACTTCTTGTCGAAGATTCTCTCTTTCCTGATCAAGTCATTGTTAGAGAGGATCATCGACAGCCTCTCTTCGTAGTTCTTGCTGATGCTGGCATGGCCTTTGTCCATAATGGTTCCGGTCCATTGGCCAGTGCTTCTAAGTTTGAACCATTGTTCGGTTGCTTTTCTTTTTATTTCTAAGTCCAAGGGGTTAAGCCCCAATATGATTTCGAGCGCGGCTGTGGGAGTTGTCCTCATCGCGCCCGTGGTCATCAGAGCTGCTAACCTTTGTACTTTGTCTAGTTCGGCTTTATTTCTCCCAATGGCAGTTTTATGCCACCATACAAGGGCACCATGTAGGATTCTTGGCAGGATAATTGCTTTGTAGATCCATAGCACTATCGCTGGTTTCATCCCCCACGTTCTTCCTATTGCGCTTTTGCACTGCATCATAGCCATTTTGACTTTTAGGCATGTGTTGCTGATGTGAGTCTTGAAGGTGAGCTTGTTATCCAGTGTTTCTCCTAGATATTTTACTTCCTTGACAGTTTCCAAGGCTTGGTTATCTAGGCGCACTGGCGCAGTTCTTCCTATTTTTCTTTTATTGGTGAACAAGACTATCTTGGTTTTGTCAGGGTTGAGGTTTAGACCTTTGCTCCTGCACCATACTAGTGTTTCTTTTATGCCTCTGTTCATGATGTCGCACATAACGCTGAGAACTTTGCCTGTGATCAGGAGCACTCCATCGTCCGAGTACACTTGTGTGTATATGTGCATCCTGTTAATCTTGTTTACTAGTTCGTCTATTAACAGGTACCACAGCAGTGGCGATAGACATCCTCCTTGTGGGAAGCCTCTTCTCGCTATCACCGTGTGTGTTGTTCCTGCAATCTCTGCTTTTATCAGTCGGTGTCTTAGCATCGTTTTCACCCATTCTGATATGTCTTTGTCGATTCCTTCTCGATCTAATGCGGCCTCTATCGAATCGGGGGTAGCTATGTCAAAAGCGCCCTCTACATCAAAGAAGCAGCCCAGTGCATATTCTGTGTTGTTTATTGATCTCTGCACTCTTGTCACCAGATTATGGAGGGCCGTTTCGGTGGACTTGCCCTCCATATATGCATGTTGATTTTGGTGGAGCGGAGATCCATTCTTGCTTATTTGTTCTCTTATTAATCTGTCCAGGATTTCCTCTAATGTCTTAAGAAGGAATGAGGAGAGGCTGATGCACCTGAAGGATTTGGCCTCTTGATATGATGTCTTCCCAGGTTTCGGGATGAACACTGCTCTTACCTCTTTCCATTTTCTTGGGATATATCCAGCTCTGATACTACTGTCGTAGAGAGCCAGTATATCTTTGCTTATGTACTTGCTAGCTTCTTGTAACATTTTAGGGAAGATTTCATCCGGTCCAGCCACCTTGCATGGCTGGAATGATCGTATACTCCACTGTAAATGTTCTTCTGTGATAAGGGCCTTCGACTGTGGGTCCTCTATGGGGTTTGAGTCTATCGGCGTGTTATCGTCCTCATATTCTTCGCATTCTGGGAAGTGTGTTTCCAGCATGACCTCAAGTATCCTCTTTGGGTCTGTTAGTAACTCTTTCCCTTTCTTGATACTTCCTAGTTTACATGTGTTCACTTTGGAGAATGTTTTCACAAGTCGTACCGCGTCAGGTTGTTTTTCAACTCCTGTGCAGAACGCCTTCCAACTTGTTCTGTTCTCCTTTCTACATTCTTTCTTGTAAATATTTCTTTCCTCTCTGTACGCGCGCCAGCTCTCATCATCGTCCTTCTTCAGAGCGTGTTTGAGAGCTCGCCGTGTTCTTTTCCTTTGTTTGCCTAGTGCTTTAGTCCACCAGGGTTGCCCTTTGCCTGGTTTTATCTCCTTGAGTGGGCATGCCTTGTGGTATGCTTCTCTAAGAGCTTCGTCCAGTCTATTAGCTACTTCTTCTATTTCTTTTTTATCTATTAGTAAGGTTTCACCTCCCGGGTTCCATTTCTTTATATGGTGTTCGTATGTCGCCCAGTTGGTCTTCCTCGCATTTCTTATCATAATCTTGTCTATCTTGGTCTCTAGGCTGAAGGTGACTCTTCGGTGATCCGACATTGAGTCACTTTCGTCTATTTCCCAGTCCTTGATGTACTGGCTTATACTGTTCGTAGCGATAGTAATATCCAGCACTTCTCTTCTGGATTTGGTGACAAACGTAGGCGTGTTGCCAACATTTAGAATCTCCTTTCCTGTAGTACTAATGAAATCCAGGAGTAAGTCCCCCTTTTTATTCCAGTCCGTGCTGCCCCATACCACGTGGTGGGCGTTGGCATCACAACCTAGAATAATAGGAATGTTCTTACCTTGGTATTTTCTTGTTATTTCCTCCATTTCCTAGGATGGTGGCTCGAAGTCCCTTTCGCTGGGTAGGTACGCAGAGACATAGAGCACCCTTACTTTATTTCCTGCTTCCGCTTGTACTGTCACTGCAATACTAGCGAGGTCACTGTAACAATCTGCTTTTATTAGTTCTAACGATCTCACTCTGCTGCTGGCGTAGATGCATGCCCTTGGTTTCGACTCACCATCAGCATGATAGAAGATGTCTCCTCCAAGAGAGCCCAGCCCAGTCACGTGTCCGTTATAGACGTGTGGTTCTTGCAGCAGATCGATATCGATTTTCTTTTCCACCACATATTTGCACAGCTCATTCATGGCATCGTGGCAGTGGTGGAGATTTACTTGGACTATTCTTATTTTTTGTGTGTGTTTTTGTGGTGTGTTTCTGGATGTGTTCATTTGTTTGTGTTGATGTATGTATGCCTGTGTGTGTTATGGCTCCCTCCCTATTTGGTCTTCGCGTTGGGAGACTGCACCCCTTTCCAATGTGGTTGTAGCGATGCTACACTTGGTGGGGGTGTCAGGTCCTTCCGCGTCGTAGGAGGGGGGGGGTGTTGGTGGGGTGTGCGGGGCTAGCCTGTCGGTGGGGCCTGCGACATTCAGTGGGGACCTCTTTCTGTGAGGTGCCCGTTTGCGATCCGTCTCCCCCGCCTTCGGGCTTTGGCCCCTCTGTGTTTCGTGCTTGTTGTGTGCTGTTGGGTGTTGTGCTCGGTCGACTTGGTCCACTTACTACGGTGGAGTTGTCGGCCGGCGCCGCACCTGGTGCCTTTGTTGTATGGTGCTTGGGACATATGTCTCTGCATGTGCATCTTGCTTCGGGCTCAGCAGGTGCTTTACCGAGAAGCCTGGCATGGACCCTTGTGGCTTGATAGTGGAGCCAGATGGTTTCTTGTGTTGCGACCTCCTGAGGGACCCCCATCACAAGTCGTACACCCAAGGGTAATACTTCCCTGCGAATGAGGGACCATTCAGGAAACCGCAACTCTTCCCTGTAGACGTTTTGCCGTTTTAGGAAGAACAGCTCGTCTACAGGTATCTTGTCAGTGCTGCCTGGGATCCAGATCGACATCCTGTGTTTGTCGAGTTTCTTGGATCTCAGGGGTACCCCATCTTGGTCTCCGAAGTCGCAGCCTAGTAGCCAGGTCATAGCCTCCTCGGTGGTTGGTGTCACAAGGAAGTATCCTTCTGCCACCAGCCCCGAGGCGTCGAATGCTACGTTTCGGCCTCGTCCATTGGCTTCGTCCTGTAGGGTCTTAAGGATCTTGTCAGTTAATCTTGACCTGATTTCGGCGGCAGTAGCCTCGTCCATCGCCACCCCGTCCTCCCGCTGGATAATGACGGAGAGATCACTTTGACCCGCTTTGGGTCTTTGTGGTCCCTCATTCCTTGCGGTCTTGGGTTTTTTCGATGGACGTTGCTGTGTCCTTTCGTCAGGATCGGTACTCTGGCGTTTGACTTTTGAGGTCTCGAACCGGCCCCTCCCTGAGTCACAGTCGTTGCCTCTGCGGCTGACGAGCCCCGGGGTTTGACCTGGTTCGATTGCTCACCCTGCTTTTTCCTGCAAGCCCTTAACCTCTTCCACATGGATTTGGTCATGGGCTCCTCCTGGATGGTACTTTGAGCATTGCTCTCTGCAATGCTCATTTGGGTCAGGTCGTCCCCGAGAGTCTCAGATAGAGACCTACCGGGACGTACCACCTGACCACGGGGTTTCTTGAGTTGTTGTTTCGATGGCGCACGGGTGTCCCCCCCAGAATACGAGGGACTGCCTGAACCTTGGGAAGGTCCAGGAGGGGATTCTCCGGCTTCGCCGGTACCCCCCTGGGGTATATCTTGTATTCTTTTTTCCATTGCGCGTTGTTTTTCCGGGGCTGCCGGTTTTGCTGGATGGGGTAGGAATGTGTTGACGTCCCGACACGTGGGTCTCGCAGCCCCACCCGTGATCGAGTGGGGCTGCGAGTCCCGCACACCAATAAGTCGACGTAGAGGATGGGATATTGGATGGGGGGAATTTTTAGCTGCGATGTTTTGTTGCGTCTGTTTCTTAAGGAACCAGACCAATAACAGGCGGCACCACGTGAAGGTAACCACTAGCCTGGTTCTTGGGATCTTCGCGACCTGCGCTCCTCCCAGGCCTTAGCCAGACTCTTCACCGGACAGGTGTTGAGAATAGGGGTTCACCAGCCCAACGCGCATTTCCATCGGGTGGATCCGCCTTACACGGAGTACGTGTTTTACCTAGATTTTTTTGTACCAAACAAACCAAATTTCAGAACATAGATATTATATCAACCTAACACTTTGAATATAAACAGTACAACCAGGAAGTACACTTAATTGCGTACGACTCAACGAAGATCAGTTCATTAGACAAATAATTATAAATTTTATTAATTATTATTTATTACGTTTTTGGGGGCTGAATCACACGCGTCCGTAGGAGAAGACCCTGTAATGAATCCCTACACGTGGCCCCTGGGTGGTGCTAATCAGGTGATACTCTGGTGGTAGGTTTCGACCGATGGCTTGTGACCACCCGAGCAAAGACGTACCGCCAAATAGCCTGGCAGTGTTCCGGTACGATGTTCGGTGCAGCCACTCGGGAGGATGGGTCGAAGTAGCTGTTCCACTACAGGCTGACCGACCTGTTGCACTCTGCTATGGAGGCATCGGGATGCTGGCCTTGGCGGGTAGCGGGATCTGAGGCTCGGTGCACCGCTGGCCGACCGCAGGTAGATGGGGGCCCAAGTAGTATGTTAGCCACATATGAAAGGCTGCCTCGCCAACTGTCGAAAAATCCCGGAATGCCCCATCGTGCCGGTTGGCGACCGGATGAGAGGGCCCGATGGACATTTCCGGGGGGGCTCGGGCGTCCCCGCGGTCTACAGTCTAGTTTCCCAATGATGCAGTCCATCCAGAGTGTGCCTGCGGGTTGCCGGCGTGGAACCTCACTTCACTGCTATTCTTCACTCATCACATCACATGGCAAGGTACAATCACAAAAAGTGCAAAGTTCGACAGCGGCTGCACTCCCTCTCTCTCAAAGTGCACCTCACTCGCCCCAGTCGCCCCCATAAAAGCCATAGTAGCCCAGTGTTAGGTGCAATAGGAGGGCAGAATCCAGTCGCCCCCATAAAAGCCATAGTAGCCCAGTGTTAGGTACAATAGGAGGGCAGAACCCAGTCGCCCCCATAAAAGCCATAGTAGCCCAGTGTTAGGTACAATAGGAGGGCAGAACCCAGTCGCCCCCATAAAAGCCATAGTAGCCCATTGTTAGGTGCAATAGGAGGGCAGAACCCACTCGTCGGCAGTCGCCCCTATAAAAGCCATAGTAGCCCAGTGTTAGGTGCAATAGGACGGCAGAATCCACTCGTCGGCAGTCGCACCCATAAAAGCCATAGTAGCCCAGTGTTAGATGCAATCGGCATCGTAATCAACCGTCGGAAAAGAAAATAAATAGATTTGAATTTTTTTAGGCGGCAGCTATTTAACTGTCAAAAACAGCGTTTCATTCATTCTTACGCCGCGCCGGCATCGATTATCAATGGGGCGGTACAAAATGGCCGTCGACCTTAACCAGCGCAACATTTCGACGGCTGTGATATCGACGACACTTGGGCGGTAGGCCCACAGGTTCTCTGCACTTTGGGTGATGGTCGATACTGGTTTGGACAAAATTGTCTATGCCTGTGTCTATCGCTCACATGGCGGGACCAGGAGACAACCAAACTCACGCAATACCTCAGTGAGGCGGCAGACACAGCTCAACAGCGGTACCCTTCAGCCCAGTTGGTGTTACTGGAGGACTTCAATGCCCACCACAGGGAGTGGCTTTTCCCATACCAGTCAACCGATCACGCTGGGAGAGAGACTCGTAAGCTTTCATTAGCGTTAAATCTCACCCAGCTGGTCCAGGGGGCAACGAGGGTACCGGATGTTGAGACGCACACAGCCAATTGCTTAGACCTTCTGCTGACAACTGATCCAGACTGCTACTCGGTGTCGATTTCTTCACCACTGGGTAGTTCTTACCACTGTCTGGTGAAGTCTATATCCGTCTTTTCCCCGACCGACACTAGTCCCAGGGGCTCACGTCGGGTTTGGCAATACAGGTCAGTAGATTGGGATGAGATGCGATCCTTAGTCGTATCTTACCCTTGGCAGCCTGTATGCTTCTCTTCTTCTGATCCATCCGTCTGCGCGGACGCCGTGGTGGATGTTTTGCGTCAGGGAATGGAGTATTACATTCCGTTTTCTGACGTGGACATGTCTGGCGGCGCTCGACCATGGTTTGGCGCTGAGTGCGGTCGTGCCGCAGCACTCAAGCATGCGGCTTATTTGGCTTGGGTCGATGCTCGCAACCGCGGGGTGGAGGACGTATGTCAGAGGAAGAGAGCCTTCAACAGGGCTGCCAAGTTTAGCAAGAAGACTTTGCGAAAGGCCCGCTTAGACCATATTGGCCGCATTGGAAACAAACTTGCAAAGTATCCAGCGGGCAGTAAAACGTTTTGGGCCCTCGTAAAGTCGGTTGAGTCCAACTTTTGATGCCCCTCACTGCCTCCACTGCGGAAGCCTGACGGGACACTAGCCCACTCCGCTGAGGAAAAGGCAAATTTATTTGCTTCACTTTTTGCGGAGTCTTCGCATCTAGATGCCGAAACGGCGAAGCCTCCTGCTCCTCCTGTCGGATGTGGGACGCGCATGGCAGATATCAGCATCCGACAGAGAGATGTACGTAGGGTGCTAAATAATCTGGACGTGAATAAGGCCAGTGGACCCGATGGGATACCAGCAATAGTGCTCAGGACTTGTGCACCTAAGTTGTCTCCTATTTTGACACGCCTGTTTCGTCTCTCATATGAGACCGGTCAAGTGCCGAAGGCTTGGAAGGAAGCCAACGTGCAACCTGTGCCCAAAAAGGGCAGTCGGGCGGACCCTGTCAATTACAGACCAATTTCAGTAACGTCCATACTCTGAAAGACTAGGGAACGTGCACTGAACAAAAAGCTGTTGTCATACCTCGAAATGAACGATCTCCTCAGTGATCGGCAATATGGCTTTCGCCAAAACCGTTCCACTGGGGACCTTCTTGTGAATGCCACCTACATTTGGAGTGAGGCCATCGAGAGGCACGGAGAGGCTCTTGCCGTTTATCTCGACATCTAGAAGGCTTTTGACAGCTTATGGCACGATAGCCTAATTGGCAAGCTTCGGTCCTACGGCCTTCCCGCTGGCTTATGTGTCTGGATCACTGACTTCCTGAGGAATCGGTCTATCCGGGTGGTCGTTGACGGCTGCACATCTGACCGATTAGCGATCAACGCTGGGGTCCCTCAGGGGTCGATACTCTCGGCTACATTATTCTTGCTGCACATCAACGACCTGCTCAAGCCCGGTACTTTTGGGTACGCAGACGACAGCACAGTAGTCAAGAGTTACGAGTCTCTCCGAGAGGCTATGGTTGAGCGTTTGAATTTGTCCTTGAAGGCGGTCTCCGATTGGGGTGATGCTAATTTGGTCAAGTTCATCGCTACCAAGACCCAGGCGTGGCAATTTCAGCCAAACCCCACATTCCGAAATGCATCCGTGCCGATTACCGACCGCCTCGAGCTTCTTGGCGTTACCCTGACGTCCACCCTCAATTTTGGGTCTTACATTGAGGCTAAAACTCAAGTGGCTGTTAAAAAGCTGGGCATTCTGTCGAAGATGCGACAGTACTTCACACCGGAACAGTTGCTCAACTTGTACCAATCGCAGGTTCGATCCTGTATGGAGTGCTGCTCGTACCTGTGTGATGGCTCAGCTAAATACCACCTAGAAGCGCTTGAGACAATAGAGAGACGGGCCAAGAGGCTTATCAATAACGATGCACTCGTCGAGAAAAGGCTTCAGAGCCTTGAACATCGACGCAAAGTTGCAGGCCTATCGGTTTTTTACCGGATGCATTTCGGAGAGTGTGCGCTGGTATTGCACAACTTGATACCTCCAAGCCCTTACCACCAACGAACGACCAGACGCACAGCGACGCGCCACCGCTACATGGTGGATATTGCACTCATATGCACGAAACGTTTCGGCGACACATTTATTATGCGTACAGCTAAGGAGTGGAATTGCCTGCCTGAGTCTGTGTTTCTGGAAAGCTATAACCTTGGAATCTTCAAGTCTCAAGTGAATAGGTTCCTTCTAGGCAAACGTGATCCATCGTAGACCACATCGTCACTTACGATCAGGTGAGATAGAGGTCAAACGTGAGCCTATCATCCATAAAAAAAAACCACCAATTAACCAAATTTCAGAAAGTAGAATAGGTATTATACCAATCTAACAGTATGAGTACAGTACAAACAGGAAGTACACTAACTTGGGTATGACTTAACGAAGATGAGTTCATTAGACAAATGTAACTTAGCCTGTACGTGAATACTAGCCAAATCAAACCTTGGGCTTAAATTACAACCCAACTGAAATAATTGCATTTTGAAAATAATTTTCTATTACAATTTAAGAATCAATATTACCCTGCCCCCCGAGTTTCGCAGTCTGCGGCGAGCACGCCGCAGACTCATCTACGCCCGGGACTACCGACCTCCATGATCGGGGCCTGAGGACGGCAGTTGGCCGACTCGCCGTCCTTACAGAAGCAGGCCGTGGCTGGCGGAGGCGTGTCGTGTGTGCCCTACACACGCCTGCCAACTCACCGAAGCGGGATAAAATCCGACCCCACTAGGCGAGGCCGCGGTGGCGGCCAAAGTCCGCCGGCAACCCTGGGGTTATCCTTTCGAGGGCTTACCCGAGGTGCCCGGCAACGGACACTTGGGGAGGACACCGTGCGGTTTTAGTCGAGACACGACATAACCACCCCCGCTGGCCGGCGGGGGGGTATCCGAAGGGATTTCCGCACGTTAAAAAAAAAAACCCTATTAAGTAGAATATATTATGATACCACCGAGTAACAAGAAATTGTTACATCAATTAGTTTTAGAATTGAATTAAAACTATTTTTAACGGATTCTATCGCGATTTATTTGATGTTATTTTATATTTTACATTGATTCCGACGTTTCGGTTGCTTTTCAGCAGCCATGGTCACGGGGAGACTGAATCGGGGAGACTCAAGATCAATGTAAAATATAAAATAACATTAAATCAATCACGATAGAATCCGTTAAAAATAGTTTTAATTCAATGTGTGACATTCGCGTAAACTTCCGACAATATCTAAGTTTTAGAATGTTTAGGTTCTTGTAACTTAAATGTTAGGATTTTCTACACAGAACTCGACAATGACGCATATTCTTAATATATTGCACTTGGATTCAATTTCACATTTATGTACATCATCTTTACTATGGGATCATCTTTACATAATTAGCATGAATTGTTGTCACCTAATTTAAATATTCGTATGAGAAAATATTGATAACCTAAAATTATTTTAATTTATCACAGCACTATACTTTACACAGTATACTTTACAAGTAGTCTTATTATAAAAAGTCGCGTAGAATTTTATAATAGTAAGTTTGACTATGATAGAGTTTTAAATTTAAATTTAGAAATCAATTTCTTTAGAAAATAAAATTGTATTTGAAGTCAGCCAATTGATCCAACGGAGTCTTATAACATGGCACTGCTTTTCAACGGTAGAAATGCTCAATATTATAAGGCGAAAGTAATTGCTTTGAGGAGTCGTTCGAGAGTATTAAACTTGATGGATTTATGTATTGAGTACACACAAATATTTAGAAGCAAAAAACGTAAATGCCTTTTGACAGCAGTCATGCGAATGATTGAGATGATATTATGATGATGATCTATATTATAAAGAATAATTATTGTAACTAAAAATTCATTTAAATGCTTCAAGTTAGCAGTTACAAAACATAATCTTCACGAACATTGTTAGCTAGTACGTTTACTTGGTGTAGAGGTGAAAATAGTGTATAAATTTATTAGTAGCTAAGCTTATCTTCTGTTAACAAACCTTTTTTTTTAATTCTTTTTGTTGCCTTAGGTAATCGCTTTTGAATGGCATGAAGTTTACTGGTGGTAGAAATTAGGGTAGGTACCACTGTGCACGATTGCGAAAAACCCTCCATAGTAATCCAATTTCGGTTTGATTGCGTTCAGGGGTCAGCAAGTGCATAGCCGGGGCAGGGGGATTGTGGTCGCAGCACTAGTGGGACCGGTGGGTGTCACGCGGTGCGGCGACGACAATCCTCTTCTGATGAGGCCGTCAAGCTGAGTGCCACCATTGTTAACATGGTACGTCTATGTAACCCTCTTTCCTGAGACTTTACCTTCAGCTTACCATCAGGCGAGATGAAGTCAAATTGACGTGTCCTAAATATAAAAAAAAAAAGAGCAGTGTGAAGGCTAGTTGGCCGCTGAATATTTTAGTGTACATAGCTGACGCCGACAGAAACTTAATAAACACAATCATAGATAATCTTTTTAGGGTTCCGTAGCCAAATGGCTAAAAACGGAACCCTTAAAGATTCGTCATGTCTGTCTGTCTGTCCGTCCGGACAGACATGTCACAGCCACTTTTTTCAGAAACTATAATAACTGTGCTGTTGAAATTGGTAAGTAGATGTATTCTGTGAACCGCATTAAGATTTTCACACAAAAATAGAAAAAATAAACAATGAATTTTGGGGGTTCTCCATACTTAGGACTGAAACTCAAAAAAAAAATTTTCATCTAATCCATGCGTGTGGGGTATGGATAGGTCTTCAGAACTGATATTGATTTCCTATTAACGATTTTCTAATATCATCTTTACTCATATAAAGTATTATTTTTATTCCAGAGCAGGTCTTATAACAAAGCTCTTATTGTATACTTAGTATATTTTATACCCTTAATCTCATGAATTTATTTTAGGTTTCCGTTGCCAAATGGCAAAGAATGGAACCCTTATAGATTCGTCATGTCTGTCTGTCTGTCGGTCCGTATGGCACAGCCACTTTTTTCCGAAACTTTAAGTACTATGCTGTTGAAACTTAGTAAGTAAATGTATTCTGTGAACCGCATTCAGTCTTTCACACAAAAATAAAAAAAGACTATAAATTTGGGGGGTACCCCATAGAACTGAAACTCAAAACATATTTTTTTTCTGTGGGGTATCTATGGATAGGTCTTCAAAACTGATATTGAGGTTTCTAATATCATTATATTCTAAACTGAATAATTTGCGCGAGAGAGACTTCCAAAGAGGCAAAATGTGTCCCAATATAACTTCTATAATAAAATAATGATAAAACTAAAAAAAAAATATACATTACCATGTAAACTTCCACCGAAACTTGGCTTGAACGAGATCTGGCAAGTAGTTTTTTTTAAATCCATCATAAATCGTAAACCGCAATCTACCTTTCATTCAATCAACTCAAATATAAAAAATTTACTTGCTTCTACGGAACCCTTCATGGGCTAGTCCGACGCGTACTTGGTCGATTTTTTAAATATTCGCTCCTTCACCTTCAACGAGTACCTCTTTGATACTCCAAGTATCAGGTACGCAACCCTGCTCGACACACTGGTGATACATACCACGTTGTTGAGAAGGGATCTGTGAACGAGAAACCCGACACCTGCCTGGGACTGTTGGTCGCCCACCCGGTGGTAGAACAAGTTGCCAGACTTTAAGGTTGTCGTGTCCTTGCCCTCTCTTCCGACCTCCGATAAACCTTCTATGTCCCAATGCAGCTTGTTCATCTCCTCTTCCAGCTCAATGATCTTCTCTTCTGTCCTTAATGTGCGCGTATTATATGTCACCAGCGACAACCTACGTCGGTATTCCTTTGAGCAATTGCCTGGGGTTGTTTGACGGTAGCACCTCGCCTGGAGATTCTTAGTACCCCTGACTCCAGTGCTCGACCCACGCCCGTCAACGTCAGTCTTGCAGCTGGAGCCCCCGGGCACTAGGGGCCGTGCTCCTCTGTCCATCATCATTTTGGGGGGTTTTGGACCATAACCCGCCACGCTGGTCCAGTGCGTGTTGGTGGGTCACCAGAGCCTTCTCCGTTAATCAGCAGAGTGCACCGCGAGCAGACGAGGTTGGCTTGGGTCCCGAAAGATGTTAGTAGGGACTCCTTGCACTCGTTCCTCCTATCAGAGAAGAAAACGGAAAATGGACTTTATTATGAATGTGAATACTGGTTCAAAATTAAACAGCACAAAAATAAAGCTCGTAACACCAAAGGAAGTACCAAAGATTAAAGTATCATATGAATTCCAGAAAATATCCTGGCTTATGCGGCGGCGTATGCGGGTGAAGCCGCAGGCAACTGCTAATCATATATATTATTATAAATGTAAAAATTTATGAATACCCACCTCATCGCTGGCAGCGGTGGGGTAAAGCACGTGGGGGCTTCCACACGTAATAAAAAACAGAAGTTAGGATGTATGGAATTTTGTTACTCAATCACACTCGAACGGCTATGGCTGAAATGCGTCTGTAGACCCGAGACGGCGTGCGGTTTTAGTCGGTTCAAGCCCGACATAACCGCCCCCGCTGGCACGCGGGGGGGTATCCGAAGGGATTTCCGCACGATAAAAAAAAAAAAAAAAAAGGTACAGGGATAGATCATAGTCTGGAATAACTTTTTATTCCCGGGATAGGTTCCCAACGGAAGTGGGAGCGGGACCAGAATACCACGCGGGTGAAGTCGAGGGTAAATGCTAGTTACGAATAAATTAAATATACATGCAACGTATGAAACCGTTGAACTCAGAACTTAGCTGCTTAAAGTCTTAGCTTAAATGCATAAATACAAAAAGGTATCTGAAATTCATAAGTGTTGTCGAAACATTTATTTTAATAATAGTGAAAATATTCACTTGTGGAATCGCTAACATGACATCTTGTATGTCATGTTAGCGATCAATCTGTCGGAGAAAACCATTGTCACACATTTCACTTCTGTACACCAGAGGCTTAGTCTATGGTTTATTAAAATTTCATTTTGATTCTTTGTTTTCATACGAAGCTTTTTGTATTATTCAAATGCACAGTAGGTAAATACAAAATGATAGGATTTTAGGTAGATTTCGATGAAATCGATCTACCTATTGGTTTCTTGACTACTGTCGAATTTAAAAAAAAATTCTTCATAGGAGGTCTAGTTATGACCCCCTGAGTCCGAAATGACCACTGGTCAAAAAGTTTATATATATATATATATATATATGTGTATGTATGGTTCCACTTCCCAAAATTTGCTGCACTCTCACGGTCGCATTTTTGCCCCGATCGCTTTCAAACTGCGGTCAAAAATTGCTTGGGTGTAAACTTAGTTTAAGTTCGTGAACGGGTGGAATCCGGCCTAAGGAGACGGTAGGGCTCACTTTTTGTGAAATCAGTTTTTCGTCAAAATTTCACGTTCCATGAAAGAGATTCGAACCGTTCTAATTTTATCCCATAGTATACATGAATACCAACAACTTTTAATTATAAACCTATAAGATTAAAACTTTAACTAAAAGTGGAGGGGGAAAAACCAAAATTTTTCGGGAAAAAAATCATAACTTCTAACCGGTGAACATTCTTGCGTCGGAAACATTTTTAATCGATAGGCCATTTTTAAGTCTAAAATAAATGTCTGAAAAGTTTTTCGCTAAAAGTTACCGTTTTCGAAAAAAAATAATTAAACATGTTAAAAAATAATATTAATTGTTTCACGAAATCTACCTGTGCGTTCCCCCTGCGGGAACGGATTTTTTTTCATGTTTACCTATAAAAGTTGAGACTTTATTTACCCATTTACACGACCAAAGGTATCATACCTAGGTACTAAAAATCATAATGTGTGTTAACAAAACCCATATAGCCATATTAAACTCTAAAGTTCTTAAAAATATCAAATTAGGAAATGTAACAACAATTTATGAACTTAATGCTCAAAGTTTTTTACAGTAAAAACCTACTAAAAAAGAGTAGCCCAAAGCGGGTGCCTGTTAAAACAAATCTGTTTCTGATTTACTGTATTTTATTTTCTATTTATGTATTGCACCAATGTACAAATAGCCAAACCTAACAAAACAATATTGAAATTAAACTATTTTTAACGGATTCTATCGGGATTTATTTGATGTTCGCCCCCGCTGGCACGCGGGGGGGTATCCGAAGGGATTTCCGCACAATAAAAAAAAAAAAAATTATTTTATATTTTACATTGATCCCGACTTTTCGGTTGCTGGTGCTGATAAAAACTAGGTATATTAATTCATTTTTTATATACTTATTAATATCTTTATACATGTTTATTGGCTTAAATTTGTCAATATGAATACGGATGTACTACCTATGGAAGGTAAGGATTGAAAATAAAAACCTACCCAACGTTTCAAACAGCCAGGATCAAAGGATTATAACTTATGTAAGTAATCTTCATTACAATTATGGTCGTTAGATGGGGAAAGAAAAGCGAAGAACTAAAAAGGGAAAGAAATGGCGGAATGGCAAATATACGTGCAAAGGCTCTTATATAAGTGAAATCCAGATTAAGTTAGTAAAAACCAGCTGAATGGAAACCGTTTTAAATTAATTTCTTAAAAATTTTAATTCATGGTCACAAAATATATGTATGCACATGGCATGAACATTAATTTAACCGTCCATTTGGGATTACTTTTCTTTTTTGTTGAAAAGAAATCAAAGAAAAATTTAAAAGTGGGCATCGCCAATAAAAAATATTATTATTATTTGAAATATGTTAGAAAAGTCCAAAATTAACGATGAAAATGCTTTACTGTGTTTGGAACTTATCTTGAAACGTGAAAAGAATAATTCTATAAATATTAAAGACCTCTGCAAACTCGATTTAGTTTCTGGTATTCCTTTGAGAGCAGTTTATAGAATATTATTTTACAAGGTGATTGAATTTCTCAAAACCTTGAAGACACTGTATTATTCAATATCTTTTGTTATAGTAACCTCCTTATTACATGGTACAATATATAAATGTTTTGATACCCAATAAAAGAAAATAAAATAAAAATCCCGAAAAGTAAACATATATTTATATTGCTCCTCGATTTCTCATAAGAAATGATCGAAATCATTCGAGATACCGACTTCAACAGTGCCTATTTTTAGTGGCTGTTAATTTGGTTTTTTAAGTCGTTATTTTTATTAAAATTTTACTTCTCCCTTGAACCTTGAACGTAACTTAATTCATATAGGACCCGCCACTAAACCAAACTCGATGTTAAAAGAATTTTTTCGAGTTAGCTACTGTAAAACGTTTAGGAATTCCCCTAACTGTCCTTCGTCTTCATCATCAGACCTCTAATGACAGTTACAACCCATCTAGGTGTAAAGTTCTCATCAATATAAATTAATCAAGCCCAAACACCTGGTAAGTGCTATAAATCGTTGAACAATTCCCTCAACTCTCTTTCAGCTCCATCATCAGATAGACCTCATATTCATTAAATAGTAGTGCTTTAAGTTACTAAATGAAAAAAAAATAATAAACGCACTAATCGCCACTACGATTTTCGAAGGTTCCCCTAGATTTCTTTAGAACGGCATCATCAGATCCTGGTTTTGTTATCATGGCACCACCTTTGGGATATCCCCTTTCCAAAAATAGAATCCTCCAAATCGGTATTCGCGAATACCTAAAAAAGGTACATAAAATATATATATACGATCGAATTGAGAAACCTCCTCCTTTTTTTTAAGTCGGTTAAAAAGTCATCGCAATAGCAATGGCCAGGCAATTATGATCAGGGGGCTAACCATGAGCGCTTAATAGCAATAATTCAATTGCACACCTACACTGAAAAGTTTCGTACTCATGCCATTCGTCGTATTAAGTCGTTCAGTTTCACGTTCCAAATGTTAACAATGAACCAAACGCGAACGCGTTTCAGTTTAAGCATGTCATAGTATGGATCGTAACAATTCAGTTTACAAACTTGTATTGAATTTCTCCGAAACTGAACTGTTTATAAGTTATGGTATTAAGGCCCACAAATTAGAACTGTTTTAGACGGGCAATTAGAGTCACAAAGACATTCTTATTGGGTCCTTTTCTCATTTAGATAAAAATAATCTTAATAAGCAATCAGCTTCGTAATTGAAATGTTTGTATGAACATAAACCTCAACATTGAATCAGACATAACAATATTTCATCATTCAGTTCGTGATTCATCAAGTGTATTGAATAAGTTAGTTCAGTTTTCGTTATCATCCCCTGAGGCATATAGATAGCTTACCCGCGATTAATATCTAAAAGCTTCTTATGCTGTGATTGGATTCATATAAAGTGTTATTTTTATCCCAGAGCAGTTCTGATAACAAAGCTCGTATTGTATACTTAGTATATTTTATACCCTTAATCTCATGAATTTATTTTTAGGGTTCCATAGCCAAATGGCAAAAAACGGAACCCTTATAGATTCGTCATGTCTTTCTATCTGTCCGTCCGTATGTCACAGCCACTTTATTCTGAAACTTTAAGAACGTTGCTGTTGAAACTTAGTTTTTCACACAAAAATAGAAAAAAAGACAATAAATTTTGGGGGTACTCCATACTTAGAACTGAAACCCAAAACATTTTTTTTCATCAAACCCATACGTGTAAAATATAATGGATAGGTCTTCAAAAATGATATTGAGTTTTCTAATTTAATTCTTTTCTAATCTGAATAGTTTTCGCGAGAGACACTTCCATAGTGATAAAATGTGTGTCACCCCCCTCCCCCCTGTAAGTTCTAAAATAAGAGAATGATAAAACTAAAACAAAATATGATGAACAGTACTATGTAAACTTCCACCGAAAATTGGTTTGAACGAGATCTAGTTAGTAGTTTTTTCTTAATACGTCATAAATCGTAAACCGCAATTTACCTTTCATTCAATCAACTCAAATATAAAAATTAAAAATAAAAACATTATTATGTTACTTGCTGCTACAGAACCCTTCATGGGCGAGTCCGACTCGCACTTGGCCGTTTTTTTTAATGATCCATTTGCGTTGCGTTCAATGTGTGAAACATTTGAATGTATACTCGTATCATATTGTATGTTTCAGTTTAATGTTTAATTGTCTTACCTATCCAATTTGTCTGTGTTTAAAAAGTAGTCAATTTCTTTTTTTTTAGATAATAATCATCTAGGCAGGGTTTTGTCCATTACAGTGTTAGTAGTATTAGAAAATCCAAATTCGAAACCTAACAAGTAACATTGTGATCTAGTACCTTTTTTTTTTCGTGCGGTAATCCCTTCGGATACCCCCCTGCCGGCCAACGGGGTCGGTTATGTCGAGCTTGAACCGACTAAAACCGCACGCCGTCTCGGGTCTTCAGACCGAGAGGGTGTAAGGTTGCCCATAGAGCATATCATTCACACCCCGACTGACCCTGGGCCATCTCCGGTTTCCAGATGGCCCCCTCGGGTTTTGAAAACCACGGTGTCCCCGTCTTGCTCCGGTTAGGGGAGGGGCGCTAGTCGCCCCACCATCCCGGCCTGCTTCTGCTGGAGTGGCAGGCGGCCTCACCTGCCACCCCCAGGCCTGCGCTCATGGAGGACTGGGGGTCATGCTTACATGCATTACATGCTCGCAGAAGGAGGAGGCGGCGGCCCACGCGCTCGCGCTCCGCACCATTGCCGCAATCATGCTGCCGAGCGAGAGGACTCCCACCCCGATGGCTGCCACGAGGTCACGCCTCGGCGCCTCCCACGCCGGGCAGTCCGCCAGCGTGTGCCGCCCTGAGTCCTTGCTAGTTTCGCAGTGATGACACTCAGGCGTTGGCTCCTTCCTGATCTGATGCAGGTGGTCCCCGAAGCACCCATTCCCTGAGACCACCTGCGTTAGTCGGTACGAGAGGCTTCCGTGTCGCCTCTCTAGCCAATCCTCCATGAGGAGCTTACCGCCGTTATTGCGGCGTGCCCTGCGCTTTGTCGCCCAAGTCGTTCCTTCCACTCCACCACGATGGCCTGGCGGAGCTGGGACTGCACGGTCTCGATTTCTCGAGGCTCGGGGTTCCGTCCCTGCTCCCGCGCCCCCTTTTGCCACTGGTACAGTTGCGAAAGGGCTCTCGCCTCCAGGTCCCATGGCGGAGTGCCGGCAAGAACACTCGCCGCCTCGAAGGAGATCGTACGGTACCCGCGGATGACCCTGATGGCCATCACCCGCTGCGGAGCGCGTGACATCCGCACACTTCCGGCCTTTAGGGCCTCCGCCCATATTGGGCACCCATCCATGGCCCTGGACCGCACGATCCCCGCGTAGAGTCTCCTGCAGGAGTCATCGGGCCCCCTCATGTTGGGCAGCAGCCGCGCCAGAGCGAGAGCAGTGCCCTTCAGTTTGGGGGCCAGACTTCGGATGTGTTCTCCGAAGTCCCATCGGCCGTTGAGCACGAGCCCCAAATATTTCATTTGGGGCTTGATGCCGATGCGATTATCTCCCACGATGAGACTGGATCCCTCAGGTGGCTTGCTCCGAGGCCCATGAAAGAACAGGGCCTCGGTTTTATGCAAAGCCAACTCGAGACCCAGCCGCCGAATCCGCTCCACGACTTGGGCAACCGCGGTCGTGGCTTTCAGGGTCGCTTCGCGTTACGTCGCCCCGCACGCCGCCACGAGCGTGTCGTCCGCGGAGCACGTGACGGCGGCACCTTCTGCGAAGCACCCAGTCGTATCCGATGTTCCACAGGAGCGGCCCCAGGACCGATCCCTGCGGAACACCGCACGACATCTCACGCCGGCCGAGACCAGTCACGGTTGGGTAGAAGACGGCTCTCTCCGTCAAATACGCCCCGACTATGCGGCGGAGGTAGAGAGGCACTTCGCGATACACGAGCGCCTCCCTAATGCAACTCCAGGCAACACCGCCGGCGTTACCTCACCCCGGGTTACGGCATCCTCCGCCAGAGCCCACACGCGCATGATGGCATCCACGGTGGAGCGCCTCTGGCGTAAGCCATATTGGCCATACGCCAGGTCCAGCCCCACTCTTGAGAGGTGCTCGACGAGGCGCTTCGCAATTACTCTTTCAAAGAGCTTGCACACCTCGTCGAGCAACACTATGGGCCGGTAGGCGGACGGCGAGTCCGCTGGGCGCCCCTCCTTTCGAATGAGGACCAGTTTCCCCGTCTTTCACAATTTCGGAAACTGGCCCCACTCCAAACATGCGCTGCGAAGCCCTCTTAGTCGGGGCTCGAGAGCGTCGTCGACTAGAGCTAGGACCCACGCTTGGCCTGGAATGCCATTGGGTCCAGGGGCGGTGGCTCTCAGCCTTCTCACCGCCAGCTCTAGTTCTACCCAAGTGACCTCGGGCACGTCGTCGTCTTCCACGTCGGGCACCATTGGCGACCGAGGCGGAGTCATCTGCGGTGGAACATGTTCCACCGCCCGCGCTGGGAACAGGGAGCTAACAACTCCTCCGAGCAGCTCCAGCTGGAGACACTGGGTCAACGTCGGGGCCTTGGGGCGCAGTTTTCCCCTTACCGTTAGGTAGGGCCGCCTCCAAGGGTCCCAACAGTTCGCAGCGGGCCGCCTTTTTGGTCCGCCTTATCTCTGCTCGGAGGGCATATCTGGCCTCCCTGTATCCCTCGTACAACTCCGCCTCTCGGGCCTCCGCATCTGCGGGGCGGCGACGCCTCCTACGGAATCGGTTCCACCGGCGGAACGTGATCACGCAGGCCCGTCTGAGCCTCGCGATCTCCGATGACCACCAGTAGACCTGACCCCTCGGATTATAGGGTGGAGCCCTAGGCATCGCCGCGTCGCAAACACGGGTCATGGCCTCCTGGAACCACTCCGCCTCATCGTCTACGTTGACAGGTTTGTCCGGCGCAGGGGCCCAGGCCTGTATGATGGCGGCTTCCAGGAGGAGCTCCCGATCTAGTCGCTTAAGTGCCCAACGTGGCTCGGGTGGAGCTGGTGTGGCCGGCGCATTGCTCGCGGGGGGGGGAGACGTCAAACTGAATATATCGGTGATCCGAACTTGTCTCCTCCCCCAAAACGACACGCCAGCCCTGAACACGTCGCGTCAACGAGGGGCTTGCGAACGAGATGTCCACGATTGAGCTGGCCCTCGAGGTCACGAACGTGTTCACGGCTCCCCGATTTAGGCCTAGGCCGAGTCCTTCGCGGCCCAGTCCTCCAGTGCCCTGCCTCTATCCCCCGCCGGGCCCCTATCGTGACGGGAACCCCACGCCAACGACCAGGCGTTGAAGTCCCCGAGCACAAGGACCGGGCGGGGGTGGCAGGCATTGACGATGACTGCCAGCTGACGGAGCCATTGCTCATAAACAGCTATGTCTCGACTCAGCGTGAAGTAAGCAGCCACGACCGCTATTTCCCCAACCACCGCCGCCACGCAGCCTGATCCCCTTGCAACGACGGCAAGGGGTAGCTGCCGGCGGCGGGATTGTGTACCAGTGCCGCCGTCCCATCCAGCGCGGTTTCCCAGGCAGGCCGAGGAACCGGTGGGTGTATGGGTCGGCGACAGCGGCGACATTTATGGCCCACTGTGCCATGCTCTGGAGCAGAAGGTCCAGGCATGGGCACCGTGAGCAACGTTCCCCTGCAGGATGCGGAGTTGAGGATCCATTATGGAACCCCCATCTCCGCATCCCGCTGCGAACTTGAGGCGGAAGGCCGGTCTCCCAGCTTCGGCTCCCCTCCGGCGCAGGCCTTGCTGCCAATCCTGTGGTCAGCCAGCTTGCCTCCCGCTGCACACCTAAAACAGTGCAGCGGGGCGCCACACGTGCCGGCCTTGTGACCGGGCTGGCCACAGCGGAAGCAACGGTCACCCGCCGTCAATTCCGCCGTGCAGTGCACCCCACATGGCCCACCGACAGGCACCTAAAGCACCTAGCCGGTCGGGCTTGCAAGAGCCGTGCCTGCGCCCTCAGGAAGCCTCCTACCAGGAGGCTCCGCCCGTCAGCGACTTTTTGGGCCGCCGCGATAGGGCAGCCGACAACTCCTGCCCCCTGTCCACCGCGACCGAAGCGTATAGCTCCGGCCTTTACTGTGTCCGGGGAGCAGTCACCGGCCTCCGCCACGGCGAGCCTAAGCTTCTCAGCCGTGACTGAGTCATCCAGGCCCGTGATGCGCACTTCTGCACATTTAATGGGCCTGAACACCCGGAGGTCGGCTGCATCCAGCGACTCCCTCAGCCGAGCCGCTAGGGCGTCAGCCTTGGGGCCACTGGCGGCGCCGGGGACCTCGAGAAGCCGGGCTCCCGTCCGTGTGCTCTTGCACCGGACGCCCGGGATCTCGAGGGCCTTGAGGTCTACGTTGGCCTTCACCTTGGCCAACACCTCGGCATACCCCATGCCTCTCCCAGCTGCCTCCGCCGTCAGGGTGACGACGACGGCCGTAGTGCGAGGGGCACGGAGCTTCCCCGGCGCTACGTTCGCGGCGGCCGCGGCCCTCCTGGCCTTCCTGGCGGCCTCTTTCGCGGCCTTCCACCTGTGTGATCTAGTACCTATAGAGTAGCCTAGATTCGCTGGTACTGCCACTTATTATAAAATTATGCATTTCTTAAACTGTTAATGTGATATTAACATGTTTATCGCAAATGTCATAAATCGGTAGAAAATAAAATAAAATAGTAAGAATAAGTAATCCATCCAAAAGGGTAAAACGGGATTACTCCGTTGCCTGTCCGACTGTCACCAACCTCTGTATCTCATGAACCGTGATAGTCAGCAAAGGGGATTTTTTTACAGATCATGAATTTCTGTTGCCGCTATTACAACAAATATTAAAAAACAGAATAAGATAAATATTTAAGTCGGCTCCCATACGACTAACGTAATTTTTTTTGCTCGTTTTTGCTCGATATTGATAACGGCTACAGATAGACGCTTCAAATATTCACAGAATATTTTGGTTATATATTTACTTAATAAATAAATAATTAAATTAAAGTAAAACAAATATTAAGGAAAGCTCCCATTTTTATAGGGAAACGAAACCCTTTGTACTCACCATTCTCAACTATAAAGAATCTTAATGCTTATACGTTCTGATGACCACGTATCTTATCGTAAACGTTTTGTTAGAACTTACAAAGAGGATTGTTAATTAAAATGGAACGAGTATTGTTTGTTGTAGTAAAGGAAGGTCTCCAATAACAGAAAGACAACATAATGAGATATATTTTAGTCGGAGCCACATTTGAGAATTTGATGATGATTATAGTTTAAAACATATCTGAACATTTCGCACTGGAAATAGATTAAATTGTGTTGTGTTACGTTCTTCTGTATCAAAATGATTATGAATAATTTTCAAATACTATATGCTTATTGTAAAATTAAAAATTAAGTAAAATTTAAGTAAAAAAGGAGGGAAGGGGGTCTAAGCTTAGGTATCGAAAAATTTCTCCCCATCGATGTCTACTGGCTATAATATATAATGACTGCTTAAATTAGTATATTTACGCCGTTTGAAAGACTCTACAGATGCAGCAGCACCGCATGCGCAGTGCACCTTGCTTGGAAGATGGTTTGGCGCCAGAGTGTCGACGCTAGTGGCGTCAAACACCGAAGGCCTACCCGTCCTCCAAGGCATCAACGACATACCGTTCGGTCTCTTACCATCGTCGCGTATCAAACGTACGGGAGCCAGGATAGTTGGAACACCGGTGGTGACAAGAGCCCGACGGATAATGTCGATGATATTGGCGTGTCGGGACATGCAGTCTGCGCTCCTACTGCATGATAGGCTGTGATGTCCTAGGCTATCGTTTGCTTCTCAACAAAGACATCGATGCGGAGAAACACACGGTGCACTCAAACGTAAACAAGTAGCGATACGGAAGGTCGTGTCATCCAGCATTGTACCAATGTTGGGCGAAGGAAGTAATTAAGCCAAAAACCAGATTACGACTCTCCCACAGCCAAAATGCGAGCACGCTCAGCAGCACTAGCAGCTGTACTGATTAGCTTTTTTCTGACTGTAATAACTATACAGAGCAGATACTCCCAAAGCCTTTGGGAAAATAGGTGGTAATACAGCGTTAGGGAAGTCATTTTCAAAGCTTCGGCCTGGCCTGGTACATACGAATTAATCAGCGTCGGTGATAGAATTTTCCTGACTAATTGTGACTAAAAAAGTGCCATAGACCGAAGACAAAAGCATCTGCAATCGTACGAACGCCGAGGCTGCCGAAATGAACAGGTAGGCCTGAAGCCACGCGCGGTCGTTCAAATTTATAATTAAAATTTTGCTTAGTGTCTTGTATAACTCTATCCACTCGACCTAAAAGTGCCAAACATTTTACTAGCTGAGATGAATGCAGATCATGTGTTCATTTAGGTATGAAAAGACAAAACCGAATAATGGTGAAAGCCGAATGAATATTACTTTGAATTTAACTCGTAAATTAGAATCAAAACATCATCCAATGCAAAGATTTTTTTTTCTTTTTTGTCAACTAGTTCTGAAACTCAGCAGTCATTTATGCTGGTTTCAGTGAGAAAATATCGAACTTCTTTTTAGGTAAATTATTACGTAGCAACATCGTTATTTCTATTGCAACGATTGGTTGCTAAATTTAGTTGCCAAGGAGGGTACAGGAATAATAATATGTACCTATGTATTTACAAGCTTTTATTTAACTTACTCTGTTAGTTAGTATGATCAAATCTTGGAAGCTTAATTAGAACCACTACCTGACGTTAAATTGGACTCAAATTTGTTCCACATGCATATTTTCGGTGACAATGCAATAATATGGTACTATCAAGCTGGTCTGATGATGGAGTAAACAAGATATACCAATCAAGTTTGGGCCCATTTGTTTATGCAAGTCACAAGTATATACTCCGATGGTAAATGATGTACAGGGTCTGAATATGAAGACGGTAGGTGGTCATAGAAACTTCTGAACTAAACAAGATAAACCCGTGTTTGGCTCATTTAATTTGTCTTGTAATGCACTTACTATATAGCTTGTTTTAAAAAAGTGTTTTTAAATTAACAATTTTATTATATGGTGACATGTCAGCAAACTTCTTGCAGTGAGAGCGCTTCACTTTTCATACGATTATGATGAGAGGCTGGAGAGCCAGTAAAGTCAAGTGAACCACTCGTCCCGTATAGTTCATAATAAATAAATAATAAATATTCTACGATATTCTACACAGCGCTTTCTAGACCCAAGGTAAGCATAGTTTAACTAGCTTGTGTTATGGGTTCCAGAATGCGGATAAACATACTTATATACCTTTTTTTTTGTAAATACATACATATTATACATAGAAACACCCAGACCAATGCAAATAGACATATTCATGCATACAAATATTTGCACTGAGCGGGAATCGAACCCGCGCCCCTGTCGTAGCAGTCGAATGCACTACCGCTATGCCACAGAGGCCGTCATTATGGGGCTAATAATGGGGGCGAATTATCGGTTTCCATACGTGTCTTTCTGATATTATTTTTCAAAGTGTATAGTGAATAGATTGGGGGCGAGATTAAATTCTTTGAATTATTTCGGAGCGGTGTATTCTGATGTTTGAAACGCTGCTTTGAGATACCGTCAGTGAAGTGATTGGGGTTTTCAAACGACAGAAAAAAGGATGATAAGTAAATGAGATAATGGAATCGTTTAGATACATATATTAGAAAAATACACAATCTGTTATCGATATCTGTTTCACATTTAATTAATGATAAAACAAACTTACCTGTACGTGAAGTTCTATCATAATTATGCGAGCTGCTCAATTTGAAGCGATTATATTTACTTGTAGTACTGTTTCGTATTTCTCGGTCATTACACGAATATTTTAAAGCAAATAAAGTAAATCTGAAATAAAAAGCACTTAATAGTTGCACTTTTGACCACCCCCACCGTCCCACCGCGCGCACGAGCCGGTGCGCGCGCCATCTTGCTTCATTAAGTTGAAAGTATTTTTGTTACACACATAGGATTATTAGAGACTAAACTGGGTTACAATACAGATTTAATGGGGATGGGCTATACTTGTGCATATGGGGGGGTTATAATTTAATCGCTTCGAATTGAGCAGCTCGCATAATTATGATAGATCTTCACGTGCAGGTAAGTTCGTTTTATCATTAATTATGCATCGCTGCTCAATTCTCGCGATTATATTTACTTGTAGATGTTTAAAGCTTATAAAAATCTGTATTGACCCTTTAAAATTATAAGTACTTTATGAATACTAGTCATTATTTATTAATCAATTATATATATATATATATATATATATATATATATATATATATATATATATATATATATATATATATATATATAAAGAATTTAATAATTCTACGCGCTCCATCCAGCGGTTTTTCTGATGGTGTCAATATTGACTCCTATGGCGTTGGCCTTCGAAGTAGACGTATGTCGAGTACTATGCGACTTGAAAACATCTGTATTAATACCACTTTTCTGTAGCACGTCTTTTATCCAATGACTTAAAGTTTGACTGGTTACTTTAGCATAGGGTTTTCTATAGCCAATAAAGAGATAATTTTTTGTCTGCCTCAATGAATTAGTCTTACTTATGTCACATAACAGGGTTCGAGCCGGACAAATTTGTTGATTTTGATTATAAAATGGTAATTTTAATAGGGGTTGCTGAAGCTTAGGTCCTGATGTTTTTATAAGTTCTGAAATCTTTATGGATATACAGTTAGGATCAACAATAATATTCTTGAGTTCAATTTTAGACAGAGTTTGAACTCTGTGAGCTGTGACAATAGCTAACAATGTAACTAACTTTTTAGAACAACCTATTGTTGAATGCAGAAAAGACCAAATGCATTAACTTTACACTGCCTAATGTGAGGCAAGCACACGTTAATGTCGTGCTGGAGGGGCAAAGGTTGGAATTTGTAAACAGCACTACTTTTCTAGGCATAACACTAGATTCGAAATTGCAATGGGATGACCATATCACTATTTTGGCCAATAAACTCGGTTCTGCTGCTTATGCTGTCAGACGGATTAGGCAGTTGACAGATGAACCTACTGCTAGGCTGGTATATTTTAGTTATTTTCATAGTCTGATGTCTTATGGAATACTACTTTGGGGGAATGCAGCAGATTTAGAAACTATATTTATACTACAAAAGAGGGCAGTTCGTGCCATTTATTGTTTAGGCAAGAGAGATTCTCTTAGGGAACGATTTAAAAAGACTAATATTTTAACTGTAGCTTCCCAATATATATTCGAGAACATACTGTATGTCAGGAAAAATATATCCAATTTTACAAAAGTAAGTGACATTACAGACAGAAATCTGCGTAATAAAAATAAACTTATCCTTCCATGTTATCGGCTTAGCAAAGTTAGTGATTCTTTTAGGGGGGAAGGTATACGCTTTTATAACAAATTGCCTGAATAGGTCCTTGGTATGCCTGACAATAAATTTAAAACCTTTGTTAAGACCACCTTATGTAAAAAAGCATACTATGGGACAGATGATTATCTTAAAGACAAAAATGTCTGGTTTGAGCATGGTGCAGGCTCCTCCTAAAATGCTAAAATGTTACAACTACAGCATAGTATTGACTATAGTATTGACTGGCACGCGACCTTTTTACCATATTTTAACTTTTTTCAATTATTTGAACGATTAACTTGGGTTAAATTTTATTATAACGTTTTTTTATTATATACCTTTATTTATCTTGACACGAGACAAAAATGTACATTCGTCCATATTTAGTCTTAAGAAATCACTATTATAAGCTGACGTCTCGAAAATGCCGCAGTGGAGTTTGTTGCGCCGTTTCTTCTCCACTAGCGCCTAGGAAGCGGTGGTAAACTTAGTATTAAGCAATTATTGACGTCAAAAAGATGTAATTACGTTGCACTATTTTGACTTTGTATACTACTACTACTATTATAAACTACTACTATAAAGACTTTGACTTTGACTTTGAGATAAGCGTTCAAGATTTAAGTTTTCGTTTGGGAACATTTCTGATATATAATTAAGCACTATGTCTACATTCCAAGTCATTTCATACCTAGTTTTTGGTGGTAGGCTTCTAAAAACACCTTTCATAAATCTAACAACTCTGTCATCATTTACCACAGCGCGACCCAAAATTACAGACAAAGCGGATTTGCAACAATTGAGATTTCCATATCGATAGCCAGAGTTGTACAGTTTTGTTAAAAATATATGAAGTTTGGTACAGACGTAGCTAAATAATCAATATTTTCTTTTTGACAGTAATTAAACCAAACTTTAAAATAACAATCATATTGTTTTAGAGTATTAGGAGCAAACGAATTAATCATTAAATCTAAGGAAGAAGGTGGTACACTTCTCTTTAATAATGCTTCCCTGATAATATTGCTCTTCTGCTTCTGCTTCAGGGTAAGGCTTTTGTGGAGACTGTGGTGACGGTACCTGGAATCACCAGAGATTAACAAGTTACTCTTGGGCTTAAAATATATAATATCTGACGCAACTAGTTTTTTAAAAACTGGGTACCATGGCTGAGTGGGCCAGTTCGGCACAACTATGATGCCGACGGCTTTATCTACAATAATCTTATTCAATGTTTTAAGAATAATAGCAGAAGGGGGAAAGGCATAAAAATATATGTTACTCCAGCTTATTGTAAACGCGTCAACACAATATGCGAAAGGGTCCGTTTTCTAGGACACATATTTGTTACACTTTGCGTTAGATCTACTAGCAAATAGATTGATTTCAGGACTTCCAAACGATTTCACAATGTTTCTAAATGCATAGTTGGCTAATTCCCATTCTCCGTCTGTGTTTTGCGTGATTCAAAATCTGCTATATGATTATCTGAAAAACTAATGTAGGATGCAAATATGAACAATTTTCTTTCTTCACAAAATTCCTAAATTTTACGTGCTACCTGATTTAAATGGTGAAATTGAACACTACCCATACGGTTAATACACGCAATTGCTGTTATATTATTAACTCGAAGTAAAATTTGTGTGTTATAGAAGCTTTTTGCAAAGATCTTTAGTGCAAATAGGCAAGCTAACATTTCTAAAATATTAATGTGATATGTTTTTTCCTCTTCGTTCCAAAATCCGTTCGCCCTTTTATTTGAACAAGAAGCACCCCAACCAGTCAATGAAGCGTCTGAGAATATCTCAAGAGCATATTCCGGTGTGCGAATAGGGCATAGCCCTGTATCAATAGTAGAATACCACCAATTTAAATCATCAATCAGCAATTTGTGATCAATTTTCATATATTTATCATAATTTTTATCATGACCTAAATTCAAAAATTTTTGTCTCTCAAATATTTTAGTGTGTAACCACCTATATTCAACTGCTGGAAAAACAGAAATTAACAAACCCAAGAATTTTGCAAAGGTTCTTATTTTACACTTCTCGGCATATATTTTTTCTATCTCATTCTTGACTGTCTTTGCTTTCTCCTCCAGGAGCCTTAAACAAAAAATTTCTGTGTCTAAAATAAAGCCTAAGAATTTGCAGGAAGTTTTTGGCGTTATGGAACTTTTGTCAAAGTTGATTATAAAACCAAGTTTTTGTAACAAATCTATTGTGCTATTTACACTTTGTTTACACTTGTAATATGTATTATCTATTAATAAAATGTCATCTAAATATATGGTAGACAGTAGTCCATGCATTCTTAGATGTTCTATGACAGGTTTCATAATTTTTGTAAACACCAAAGGCGCTGTGTTCAAACCAAAGGGTAAGCAGTTGAATTCATAACAAGTTCCTTGAAATTCAAACCGCAGGTATTTTTAATAGTCCGGATGTATGGGTATTAAAAATATGCGTCTTTTAAATCTACAGTAGATAAAAAATAATATGGTCTAACAAGTTTAATTGCAGTTTTGAGATCTTCCGTTTTGAAATGTGGGTGTTTAATAAATTTATTTAAACGTTTTAAGTTTAAAATAAACCTTTTGTCTCCATTTGGTTTGTCCACAAGAAATACACTAGACAAAAAATCTCCGTCTACCCTATTGCAAGGAGATATAGCACCTTTAGTTAAGAGTTTACTTATTTCCTTTTGAAAGTCTACCAACTCCCTCTTACTTCTAGGAATGTTTTTAGTATACCTAGACTGAACAGGTATAAAAGAAAAAGGAATTTTATAGCCTCTTATCCATGATAATATAGTTGGATCATTTGTAATTTTACACCAAATTTGCACAAAATGTTGCAGTCGGCCTGCAGGTTTATTTACCTGTACATCTAGGATCTCGTCTGATCCTTGTAGTGGGCACTGGTCCGGTGAGCACGAGGTCCTCCAGCTGATTTGCGTGTGGTCTCTCTCCGATGAGCAGTTGTTGAGGGCCCCACATTCCGTCGATTCATTGTAGTTGCTCGTCGAATTGTGTTCTGTTGGTTGAACTGTGGGTGTCGCCAGTTTAAATGATTAGAAAAGTTGGCACCTTTATTATTTCTGATGTTAGGTTTCGGTTTGTACACCTGTGATCTTAAGTCAAGACTTGATTGATTGATAGTTTCTGTAGTTTTCAAGTTTTCAGAAAGTGCCTCTCCAAATAATGTTTTATAACGTTTAGATTCTTTAAGAGTATCTTTCAGTTTATTATTCAATGTAGAAATCAAAAAAAATCTTCTCATTTTAGTATCTATATAGTGAGAGTCAACCAAGTCATCAACATGACTTGGTTAGTCTCCGATTTATTTGTGACCAGCATGTTCATAGTTCTAGTCAGAGCTGTTAGCGCTGTACCAATTTGTGCTTGACGAGCAGCCAGTGACGCATCTTTTTTCTGCAGCGTTTCAGATATTGCAGCTTTTACTTCGGCGTTTAAGGTTGGAGCCCTGAATGAAGTGCAATTAGCAGGAATGGGGTATTCTATAATAATATTTTCTTTATTTTCCTTTTTTAAGCCGTTTAGTAGAATGTCCTGTAACCTTAGGGCAATGTCTGCGTGAATCGCTTCAGGAGACTCTTCCTTAGGTGGATCATCTAGGATGTTCAGAATTTCGTCATCTAAGTGATCTAGCTCGATCAAAGTGGGTTCAGTTTTATCACTTTCTGATGCAGCGGGTGCAGCAACTAATGTCGTCTCTTCCTTATCAGGCTCCTGGTACAGTTCCTCTAGTTCTGGTTCATTATATGACACGGGAGCTGGTTCACTGTCAGAGTCGGTATGATCGACAGATCGTTCCGAGTCCGAGCTATATGACCTACGTCTCCTTTTCCGCAATTCTCTTTCTAATTTCTTTAACATATATTTACTGCTATCTCTGTGTTTTCGCTTTCCCATGTTTAATGTAAATGTTATATCCTGTAAGTATTACTTTGCTAGAAAGAAATTAATTTTACGCGTAACGACCGGTATCACACGAAAACAGATAATGAAGCAAGATGGCGCGCGCACCGGCTCGTGCGCGCGGTGGGACGGTGGGGGTGGTCAAAAGTGCAACTATTAAGTGTTTATTATTTCAGATTTACTTTATTTGCCTTAAAATATTCGTCTAATGACCGAGAAATACGAAACAGTACTACAAGTAAATATAATCGCGAGAATTGAGCAGCGATGCATAATTGTTATTGCAAAGCTGCCAATTGCAATGAATTACACGAAAAGTTCAGTTATAATAATGTAATCATAAGAACTACTCAACGAGGGTAGACAGAACTTTTATCAAATTTACCTCGCTCCGTTTTACTTTCACTTGAACCCCAGGGCAGTTACTCAACAGAGTTTATTATAACAAAACCTTTGAAAGAACTTAACTTCTTAGCAAAATTAGATGCCTATTATAATATTGTCTGTTCTTTGTACACTGTTAATGAACTATGAATGAAAAAATTGGGCTAGTTAGTTATAAAATCGCAGTTTGGAGGATCATCTAACAAATAAACCATATTAAAAAATGAGTGAAAACTATTTTTGGCCCGTTTGCAACCAATTGTCTTTTCTTTATGTTTATTAGCTATTCACAAGGTTTACCGTTTAAAAATTAAACTGTTCATTTTCCATCATCAACGTCTATTTTCAATAATAGCGTGAATTAATTAATTACATGTTTTATTGTTTAAAGGAGTTAGAAAAACGTTCACTAGCTAATTATAAGTACTTATTGTATAAAACTGCTGCAACATGTTATGGCACATGAACCGTATACTTCACTGGAGCTAACAATGAAGCGCCTTTGTCAGAATCAAACGGACTAAACAAGTTTCGTCAAATTAACGCTGGGCCCCTGGATATAGTCTTGGATGGGAAGCCTCAGGAACTCCAATAGTTATTGGGCACCTGCTGGCCAGCCCGTTGCTTCGCCATGAAGTTAACAGAGTAGGTAAGGCTCATCACCAGTATTTCCAACTAGGGTTACAGTGAGCTCTATTCCCTGGTGCTTTTGAAGGGCGAATATCACTCTGGATAAAATTAGTAATAATATAAGCCGACTGAGTAAGTAAAATTATAATTCGTGTAAAACGACAAGAAATAAAATAATGTACTGTAGAAAATTTGTTATTTTTTTTATTTTCGTTAATGTTCATAAAATTTGTATCTATTCAATAATGTAAAACTGAAAAAATTAGCACCGTTTAAAAATTTAAAGGAAGATATTAGCGGCTCAAGCATCACGAGTCAAAGAACCTAAAATTTTTCATGATTTCATGAAAAATTTTAGGTTCTTTGACCAAAATTCGTAACACACGATCACAACTGTACTACAAATAAGATTTTATGATTGACTAGCTGGGCTAGCGGGTTCGGGCGTAAGTCTTGGTCCCGTGGGAATGTCAGGATAAAAGTAGCCTATGGTAGTTAGGGTTTTTTTTTTTTTTTTGACGTGCGGAAATCCCTTCGGATACCCCCCCGCGGGGGTGGTTATGTCGTGTCTCGATTAAAACCGCACGGTGTCCTCCCCAAGTGTCCGTTGCCGGGCACCACGGGTAAGCCCTCGAAAGGATAACCCCAGGGTTGCCGGCGGACTTTGGCCGCCACCGCGGCCTCGCCTGGTGGGGTCGGGTTTTAGCCCGCTTCGGTGAGTTGGCAGGCGTGTGTAGGGCACACACGACACGCCTCCGCCACGGCCTGCTTCTGTAAAGACGGCGAGTCGGCCAACTGCCGTCCGCAGGCCCCGATCATGGAGGTCGGTAGTCCCGGGCGTAGATGAGTCTGCGGCGTCCTCGCCGCAGACTGCGAAACTCGGGGGGCAGGGTTCTCTCCCGCTCCCTCTCCGCCGTCTCTTTCGCGCGCATTACCTGCTCGCAGAAAGAGGCGGCGGCGTGCCACTTGCTCCAGTCGGAGACCACGGCCCTCACCATGGTCTCCAACGAGAGAACGTCCACGCCCAGGACCGCAACGAGATCCCGGCGTTGACTCGCCCACGCAGGGCACTCCACCAACGTGTGGAGCGCCGTGTCTTCGCCAGGATCCTCGCAGTGCTGGCACTGCGGCGTTGTCTCCCGGTGGATGCGCCACAGATACTTACTGAAACACCCGTGTCCGGTAACCATCTGGGACATCCGGTAGGACAGGTCCCCATGATCCCTCTCCAACCACTCCTTCATGATCGGTCTCACCGCCGCAATGGTGGATTCCCCCCACCTTGGGTGCTCAAGTCGCACCCTCCATGTCTCCATGAGTTCCCGGTGGAGCTGGGACCGTTGAGCCCTGATTTCTCGGGGCTCCGGCCTATGACCCCGCTCCAGCGCCTCCTTGCGCCACTGGTATAGCAGCGCAAGGGCTCTCGCTTCCACGTCCCATGGAGGGGTCCCGGCTAGGAGACATGCCGCCTCGACGGAGATCGTGGGATACCCCCTGATGACTCTGACGGCCATCGCTTTTAACGGGCTGTTTAATACAGCCACGTTGCGGGCCGCCAGAGTCTCCGCCCATACGGGGGCCCCGTATAGGGCCATGCTTCGCACGATCCCCAGGTACAGTCTCCTAGTGGGGGCGTTGAGTCCCTTAACGTTGGGCATCAGCCGCGATAGCGCGGCCGCAGCCCCCCTCAGTTTCGGGACCAGACTTCGGAGATGAGGTCCGAAGTCCCATCGGCTATCGAGTACGAGCCCAAGGTATTTCATCGTGGGCTCGATGCCGATGCTCACGCCCCCTACGGTTATGCTGGTTCCCGCAGGTGGCCCCCTCCGAGGCCCGTGAAAACACATAGCCTCGGATTTGTGGAGAGCCACCTCGAGTCCCAGCCGCCGTATTCGACCCACGACTTGAGCAACCCCTTGGCCCGTGGCCTTCAGTGCCGCGCTTCGGTACGTTGCTCCCCGCGCCATAAGCTCCCCGCGCCAAATATGGTACTTAGGGATAATGTAGCATTCTAATGGTGAAAGAATTTTTGAAATCGCTCTAGTACTTTTTGAGCCAATTCATTACAAACATACATACAAATCTTTCCTCTTTATAATATAGATATAGACATTTTGATATCTGGAAACCTGTGATGTCATTTTTGTTCGAATCCTGTCGTCTCACTTAAATTATATATATATCCATAATATAAAAACCGGCCAAGTGCGAGTCAGACTCGCCCATGAAGGGTTCCGTAGCAGCAAGTAAAATTTTGATATGTGAGTTGATTGAACGAAATTTAAATTGCGGTTTACGATTTATGACGTATTAAAAAAAACGACTTACTAGATCTCGTTCAAACCAAATTTCGGTGGAAGTTTACCTATTGGTTTCTTGACTACTGTCGAATTTTAAAAAAAATTCTTCATAGGCGGTCTAGTTATGACCCCCTGAGTCCGAAATGACCACTGGTCAAAAAGTTTATATATATATATATATGTATGTATGGTTCCACTTTCCAAAATTTGCGGCACTCTCACGGTCGCATTTTTGCCCCGATCGCTTTCAAACTGCGGTCAAAAATTGCTTGGGTGTAAACTTAGTTTAAGTTCGTAAACGGGTGGAATCCGGCCTAAGGGGACGGTAGGGCCTCACTTTTTGTGAAATCAGTTTTTCCTCAAAATTTCACGTTCCATGAAAGATATTCGAACCGTTCTAATTTTATCCCATAGTATACATGAATACCAACAACTTTTACTTATAAACCTATAAGATTGAAACTTTAACTAAAAGTGGAGGGGGGAAAAACCAAAATTTTTCGGGAAAAAAATCATAACTCCTAATCGGTGAACATTCTTGCCGTTTTTTTTTTTTTACGTGCGGAAATCCCTTCGGATACCCCCCCGCTGGCTCGCTAAAAGTTACCGTTTTCTATATAAAATAATATTAATTGCTTCACGAAATCTACCTGTGCGTTCCCCCTGCGGGAACGGATTTTTTTTTTTAGTTTTATCATTCTCTTATTTTAGGAGTTACAGGGGGGGGGGGACACATTTTACCACTTTGGAAGTATCTCTCACGCAAACTATTCAGTTTAGAAAAAAAAGATATTAGGAACCTCAATGTCATTTCTGAAGACCTATCCATAGAACCCCACAAGTATGGGTTTGATGAAAAAGAAATTTTAGAGTTTCAGTTCCAAGTATGGGGACCCCTAAAATTTATTGTTTTTTCTTTTATTTTTGTGTGAAATCTTAATGCGGTTCACAGAATACATTTACTTACCAATTTTCAAAAGCATAGTTCTTATAGTATCGGAAAAAAGTGGCTGTGACATACGGACGGACAGACAGACAGACATGACGAATCTATAAGAGTTCCTTTTTTTGCCATTTGGCAACGGAACCCTAAAAATGAATCGCTGAATGTGTTGCTAAACGCAAATCTCTGAAAGTAGCTTCTGGAAGTACGAGGATGGTTCTTACGGAGAAAAATGTAAAAAATTGCCAGAAAAAAAAAGTTTACATGCATGTTTGGGATAAATAGGTGCCAGGAGGCGAAAAATATAAACTAAAATAAAATAAAGGTGCCACGGGGCGAAGTATGCCACGGGCGAAGCCGCGAGAGACAGCTAGTATATATGTATGTATATATATATATATATATGTGTATATATACATGCTGACTTTATAGTCGTTTTGGACCCAAAAGGGGGTTACTCGGAATAATCTACGGTAGCATTTTGAGATGTCTAAATTGCTATACCGGTTATAATAAAAAAGTTGACTTTTCTGTAATCTTTGTCACTCGTTCGAGTAGAAACATTATTAGCGCTTCGGTAATTCAAATTATTCACATAGGAACAACAGAAATACTTTATTAGGATATGATTTAACGATAAATGACTTTATGGTCTATGGAGTGAAAATAAAATAAACACAACAACAAAAATAATTATATCTGTTCACAAAATAATCAAATTACATAGCTACAAAATACTCCTATTTAAGGAGTATTTTGTATTAAAAATGACAGTCTCGTGATCAGTTAGGGAAGAGTAAGCCACAAAAGTTTTCGCGGGCAGTTGTGTTTTCAGCAGGAAGTGTGTCTTTGTATGAGCCCATGAGAGGCAAGAAGGTTTAGGTAAGTGGTTTTTTTGTGCTGTATGGAAATGTTCACGGAATTAATGTCACCGGTTATTTATTATATTACTGAAATTCGAAAGAGTCGGTGAAACGGCTTTCCGCTGGCCGCCCGCAGGCTTGAACGGTTCCCGAACCTGGGGACTACATAATCTCCGCCCCAGGAGGCTGAACCAGCTGCCTGTGAAAAGTGCCTGATACTGTGGTCGTGCCGGAGGAGGAGACCGGAGTGGACCCGGCTACAGTATTGAGGAGGGGACCGGGGGCAATTCCGCCCGCCTCGCCAGCCAGTCACACAACCCTAACTTGTCCGTGGTCGCATAGAGTCTTGCTTTGTCTCCTGCACTGTCAGCACAGAATCTCTCTTAACCTTCTCCCCCACCAACCCTTCTCAAAATGGCCAGAAATAAAAGGAAAAATATTTCAACAGCGGCATCCTCGTCCACATTACAAGTGGACTTTTGCAACATCAGGGGATTGCATACCAACCTCAACGCGGTCCACCAACACCTTGAAACCGCTCAGTCGACCTTGTTTTTCCTAACGGAGACACAAATATCATCCCCTGCCGATGCAGCCTACCTAATGTACCCTGGGTACAAACTCGAGCACAATTTTTTGAGGCGTGCCGGGGTATGCTTGTACGTCCGGGATGATATTTGTTGCCGCCGTCTTAATGGCCTTGAAGACAGGGACCTGTGTATTTTGTGGGTACGTATAGATCACGGGGGTCACACCCGTATCTATGCGTGCCTTTACAGGTCTCATAGCGGTGACTTGGGAACGACTCAACTGTTTGAGTACCTGCAGCGGTCGGCAGACAAGGCTATTGAGCAGTACCCCACCGCGGACTTAGTGTTCTTGGGAGACTTCAACGCTCATCACATTGAGTGGCTGGGGTCCTCGAGCACTGATTTTGCGGGAAGGGCTGCTCACAAATTTGCCCTGACCTATGGGTTCTCGCAAGTGGTTCATTCTATCACAAGAATACCAGATATCGAGACCCATAGAAGCTCTCTACTGGACCTTCTGCTGACTACGCGCCCGGATGAATACTCCATAACTGTGGAAGCACCACTTGGCAAGTCAGACCATTGCCTCGTCCGGGCGCAAGTGCCTCTCGCACGGCCACAACCACCTCGGTCATCCGAATGGCGGCATGTTTGGCACCATAATTCGGCAGACTGGGATGGATTGCGAGAATTCTTCGCTTCGTACCCGTGGAGGCGGTTCTGCTTCACTTCTGAAGATCCAAGTTCCTGTGCAACAGCAGTTACTGAGGCGATTCTAGCGGGCATGGAATGCTACATTCCCAACCACTGGATCGCAACAGGAGCAAGTAAGCGCCCGTGGTTTAATCGGCCTTGCAGAGAAGCAAGACTTCACAAGCAATCTGCTTATAAGGCTTGGACCACGGCACTTGCTAACAAGGATCCTAATATCACTGAGGTGAAGCTTAAATTAAATGCCGCCTCGAGATCCAGTAAAAGAGCAACGGCCAGGGCTAAATTTGAATTCATCGGCAGAATTGGTGAACGGCTGGCGCGGTACCCATCTGGTAGTCGTGTATTCTGGTCGCTTGCCAAAGCTGCCGAGGGAAATTTTTGTCGGTCTTGTCTGCCGCCGCTGCAAAAACCCGACGGCAATCTGGCCCATGGCGCAAGGGAGAAAGTCTGTCTTTTAGGTGACATCTTTGCGTCAAACTCGACCATGAATGATGGGAATGCCGAGCCACCCATTATCCCCTGGTGTGGTATTTCTATGCCAGAAATCAAAATCACACAACGGGTGGTCCGGCGGGAATTGAAGTCCCTAGATGTTCGCAAGTCGAGTGGGCCTGACGGCATATCGGCGATGGTGCTTAAGCAGTGTGCTCCAGAGTTGTGCCCTGTTCTTACACAGCTTTTTGCGCTCTCTTACTCCACGAGACAAGTCCTAGCTTCGTGGAAGACTGCATTCGTGCACCCTGTGCCTAAGAAAGGCGATAGGACAGACCCGTCCAATTACAGACCTATCGCTATCACCTCCCTTCTCTCGAAGGTAATGGAGCGTGTCATTAACATAAAGCTCCTGAGATACCTTGAAGGAAACGATCTATTGAGCGACCGACAGTACGGCTTCCGCCACAGTCGCTCTACCGGTGACCTTCTTGTGTATCTCACAAGCCGCTGGGCGCAAGCCATCGAGAGTCAAGGTGAGGCACTAGTGGTCAGCCTCGATATAGCGAAGGCCTTCGATCGGGTCTGGCACAGAGGTCTTCTTTCGAAGTTGCCGTCTTATGGACTGCCCGAGGGACTTTGCGAATGGATCGCCAGCTTTTTGTCCAATAGAAGCATCCAAGCCGTCGTCGACGGCAGCTGCTCGGACCACATGGACATAAACGCTGGTGTTCCACAAGGCTCCGTGCTGTCTCCGACCCTGTTCCTCCTACATATCAATGACATGCTGTCTGATGACTCCATTCATTGCTATGCGGACGACAGTACCGGGGACGCATTTTACACGGGACGAGCTAACATCCCTCGGTCCACAGTGGAAGAAAGTCGCGAACAACTTGTGTCTGAAATCGAGACTACTCTCACAAGAGTGTCCGATTGGGGTGGACTAAACCTGGTCCAATTCAACCCCACTAAGACACAAGTATGTGCATTCACCGCTAAGAAAACCCCATTTATTGTAGCGCCACAATTCCTGGACACACCACTTAATATCTCTAAAAGTATCGGGATCCTCGGTGTCGACATCTCCAGCGAGGTCCAGTACCGTAGTCACCTGGAAGACAAAGCCAAGTTGGCATCTACGAAACTTGGAGTGCTCAACAGGGCGAAGCAGTACTTCACTGCGGAGCAAAGACTTCTTCTTTATAAGTCGCAAGTCCGGCCCCAGATGGAGTACTGCTGTCACCTTTTTGCCGGAGCACCTGGATACCAACTTGACCCGTTTGACTCGGTGCAAAGACGGGCGCTGAGGATCGTCGACGATCCCATACTTACAGGCAGTGTGGAACCGCTTAACCTTAGGAGGACCTTTAGAGAACCTTTCGCCTCCCTGTGTGTTTTCTAACGCCTTTATAACGGGGTGTGTTCAGAAGAATTGTTTGATATGATGCCCACGGCCACATTCTATCATCGCACCGCTCGCCACAGACAGGGAATTCATCCTCACACGTTGCGACCGGAAACGGTGCGTACAGTTAGATATGAAAGGCACTTCATTCCGCGCACCCTCAGGCTGTGGAATGATCTCCCTGCTGTGGTTTTCCCAAGCGACTACAATATGGGGTTCTTCAAGAAGGGCATTAGAAGGTTTTTACAGGGTCGGCAGCGCGAGTGTGATGCCCCTGGTGTTGCACACGTCCATAGGCCCCGGTAACCACATCCCATCAGGTGGGCCGTGAGCTTGTCTGCCACCTGAGTGGTATAAAAAAAAAAAAAATTGGTTAGGATCTGCTCCAGTGAGCCTAGGAATTTAGTAACATCAGTGTAAGCAGGTGGCCGGTAGATCGCTAGAATTATAGTGTTATTGTTGACTTGGATTTGAAGACAGTTGGCTTCTAGGATTGAGGGTTCATGCACGGACACATGAAGCTGCGTCAGATTATTATTCGTATTAAAGCGATTGTAACCTGTTAGGGTAAGGATGCTATTAGTTTTAGGGAGCCAGCACTCAGTAAGTACAATAACGTCCCAATCTATCTTTGTTCTAACTAGTGTTGTGTAGAATTGTGTCATGTTTTTTGTTATACTTCTTATATTTTGATTGACGCATTTCAGTGTTTGGGTGAAGTCAAAATTCGACGGCCGACAGTTGTCCAAGTCACAGTATGACGAATCCGATACCGAGACAAATCGAATCGATATTGTTTAAATTATCCTGGATAGTATCGAATTTTAATGTAATAATATCCATTGTACACGCTTATGTAAGTATTACTGTGTTTTACAGCTGTCATACGATCAGAATGAGCATATACCACGCTCACAAGATCAATGACTAATGCAGGACAAAACAAGTAACAGCATTTGCAAGACCACCTGAAGAAACCTCGATAGTTAATAGTACGTATTCTTGTAAGAATGGTGATGTAAATGCCAGTGAAGAGTATTTTTTGTATTTTAAATATTTTGTATAAGTGTGTGTCTGGGTCTGTCTGTGTGAGTAGGTCATAAGGGGTATGTGTCTGCACGTGAGTTATACATGTATTATTGGGGATATTATTAGTAAATATGAAAGAAATACACATAAACGCAAACACAAAATAATAATCCTTCAGATATAACATTTCATGCAACAAAACATCTGGAGCGTCACTGTTTTCTTCGCAGCTTTATAATATTTTCTTCGGATTTTATGAGCAGACTGGGAGCCCCTCCTCTCTCTCTAAAATATACCTTACCATTAGCAGTCCAGCACTGTTGGTAGTCGCTACTTTTAATAAACTCGCGTGTGCAGTATGAAAGTTTTTAGTCATAGCCCTCAGTGATTCAGTCATATATTATATTGGAGCCTACGACAATTTTCTTTTATGTGGGTCGTATTCAAACGGTTTTCTTTATTTAATTTGTTAAAGTTTTGGCAGACTTTAAAAACTGCTCCTTAAATGTTGATGAGGTTAATTCAACGATTAACCGCCCCCGCTGGCCGGCGGGGGGGTATCCGAGGGGATTTCCGCACGAAAAAAAAAAAAAAAAAAAAAAAAAAAAAAAAAAAAAAAAAAGGTTAATTCAACGATAACCGTTCCACATGATGATTTATTTCTTTTTAGGCGGTAGATGTTTTTTATATCTGATGTACTTATTAGTTGGTTAATAATGTTGCTAAGTTTTACAAAAGTATCTGTTAGAGTATCGCGGTTTTCCGGATTTGATGGAGGAATATTCAACTTTATTTTCAAAAAAATTTGATGTCTCGCTTGTCACGCAGGAAACATATCTTCTTCGTATTATATCGACGATTGCTGAAATAGATCACCGCCGTGCAGTCTCGTATCTGTTGGTACGTAATTTGTGCACAAATCTTAAAGAAAACTAATCTTATATCGTTAAGTGATGTCTACTTAAAGAAAAGAAAGAAAGAAAGAAAGAAAATATTTTTATTCAACCGAGCTTAACAAAAATATACACATAAATACAACAATTGTGCATGTGCATCCATATGGCTAGGTAGAATAAAGGCCGCCTCTCAGCTTAATGCTGTCCGCGTTGTAGTGCAAGCGGACAGCGCTGGTTTTCAGAGACGGCCGGACAGTGAGTTTGACTAATATACTTTTTTTTTCCATTACGATACAGTTGCATAGATTAAACACAAAAGAAAAATGGCAAACAAAAAATCATTACAAAAAATGAAAACAAAATAAATTTAAAAAGTAAGAGAACTGGCAACAATTTGACACTGAAGGACGCCTCCCGCGCTTCCGCCGGCTAAATGTCATTAATGTCAAAACTCCGGCGCAAGCCAGTGTTGTTATGCCACGTAATCCACGCATGTCCTAATATAGGTACTCTTTGGTCGGCCATATTACTGACACTGGACACATCATATCCGTATTCCAAAAGAAAAAAAGAGACAATTCAAGTTAAAACGTATTACGGTACCATGTGCCAGCGCAAGCACTGAATAACTCATTTATTCACCTTCGGCGCGCTATGTCCAGATACCCATCATGCAATGCAGTAAGTATAATGCCGATTCTACTTTGCGATTTGTGAGCGTTATTATAAGAACAAGTGACAGTGAACAAATATACAAATGGACATACGAAACCCACAACAAGATTCGTCCTATAGGTCAGCACACCGATGCGATGCCGCTGTGAACCAACAATACACTCACACCACATGGACGGGCCTAACAATAGTAAGCAAATTCCTATTATGAAGCATAACTTCAAACATGTATCGAAATTCCTCTACAATAGAGTTCATAACTACAAGAAGAGAAGGTGCATCAATATTGCATGAAGGACGCCGTTATCATCTTTAAAAAGTATATAAAATGGAGACACATTTTATAAATGCTATGCTAAAAACGGATGTAAAGGAAATTTACCACTAAATACACGAAATGACATTATAAAAACCACAAAGGAACGTGACGCTGACTGTGAAGCGGACATCGGAAAAAATTTAATTTAGAAAAAAATAGACCATCTGAAACAGACGAGCAGTTGTAATTTTATATCAATTCTATAACAGTTTGAAGACGTTATTATGGGACTCAAAAACGACGGTTTTCAAATTATCAATAATTTACATAGTTTCATAACATAAAAACGGGATTATATAATAAGAAAAACAACTGTTTCAGGTGTTGCAAACTCACGTTTAGTCATAATTTTATCATACCTACTAAATTTAAAAATTGTTGATTCGCTGACTACGTGGATGACAATAAACGGATCATTGTGTTCTGTTCTAATAAAAACAGAAAAGAGATGTCATCATTTTTACGCTGATGGCACTTTTAAGCGCTGCTCAAAAGAGTTTTATCAACTTTATTCAATACATGGATACTATAAGAATAACAATTCCATAGCTCCTTTAATTTTTGTTCTTTTGCCGGATAAAAAAACAAACACATACAAAATTTTGTTCAACCTAATCAAGTCAAGCATCACCTGGAAGCCACATAAAATAACCCTTGATTTCGAAGTGGCAGCAATAAACGCAATTAAAAAAGTATTTCCGAAAATTAAATTCAAAGGCTGCTATTTTCATTATAATCGTTGCTTATGGAAAAAAGCAAAAGCTTTACAAAGCAATTGACGACGAAATTGAGCAGGAGTTAAATGTACTAAAAGAAAAAAAAATCTGTTGGTCACTGCTCGGAGATTATTAGCCATTTCGCAATTACGTTTTAATTTTATAATTAAAAAAAAATAAACACTATTAAAAGTACATTTATTTGTTTCAATATATCTACCAGCGAAACCCGAATTAGGCCACTAATGGTGTATTAATTTGAAATAAACTTATAGATCAGTATAAATCTTAAGACTTTCACGGCCGGCGTTGCATGTAGAATATACTGCTTCCGGGCTGTTTGGCCGTGGTCCATCGGAAACTTGTATTCCAGACGTTTCGCCGATCACTGCGGTCGACATCTTCAGTGTAGTCGTCGAGTGCGGAGAACCTTCCTCGGCGGCGACTTCTCTGCGATTGATGTAGAGGCCCGAGTCACTGGCGTATTTGGGGAAACGACGTGATCGATCCTGAATGGTTAAGAGCTGCGGATCCTGATTGGTCGAGCCTAAGCAAGGGGGTGTGGCCTCCCGATACCGGAAATGGTGTTGGCTTCGTCATGTTTAAATTGTGCTGACGCACAGCTCTCAGTGTCGCGACTCGATGGTGTCCACTGAAGATGTCGACCGCAGTGATCAACGAAACGTCTGGAATACAAGTTTCCGATGAACCACGGCCCGGAAGCAGTATATTCTACATTATAGATCAATGTTTGATATATTATTGTATTAGATTAGGACTACATTACTATAATATGATTGCGTAAAAAGAAAATAAATACTTCTACTAAAACTAGTGTTTTTAAAAATTCTTTGTCGGCAACTAGTTGCGTATAAAGAAAAAAAATTCTTTGATGGCAACTAGTTGCTAACAGAGAATATAAAAATATTTTTCATAACCGGTTGCGAAGTTTAGTTGCCATGGCGGCCGAAAGGGCCAGTGAATGCATGTATGCATACTTTGATTGTTGCTAAATAAACTTTATTTCCATTCTGTTCTAGCTTGTCACAGATTACTATCTGTGACAAGCTAGAATAGCTAGGTACTCCTAAAGAAAGCTGAATTGTAATTTTTTTAAAGTCTTTTCAGCGAGCTTTTTGTGCGTACTGTAATGAAAATAATACAGTAGACAGATAATTTTACGCATCTATTGACAATGCGAACCTTTGGTTCTTTACATTACACTTGAATTTTTCGTCACGTTTTCCTCGTACTAAGGGTAAACTTATATAGCGCAGATTCTTTTCAATTTACTCTGTGTATTTTTATGGGAGCTGAAGATTCATATTTAAAAGAAATATTTACATTATTTTGTAAAATTCTGCAATCTCATTTCTTTGTCTATTCATGTTGAATATAAAAAAATATCAAATTTAATCATAAAGCATAGGACGGTCATAAAGGGATTCAAATTATGCCATGCCTCTCGAGAAAATAATTTGCATGAACCATAAGTGTCCTCACTATAGGTGAAAATACAATGGATGGTACTTCTCTTGATAAGAGAAGCATTATAAATAATTCTGGTTGTCATTTCAGGCCTGATCATCATCACCTGTGGACCTTGGGTATTTTAATTCTCGAACTTTATTTAAATAATGTTTAGAAACCCAAGGTCTCAAAAGTCAAATTCTCCCAAGTGAATGGTTTACGGGTGCGACTGCTGTCTGGGGGTCTGACGGCAGTTGCTGACCTTGAGAGGAATGCCTGCGTTAGAATCGTAATCTGTCCTTCCATCAATTACTAGGTGAACCGACTGGCAGATGAGGTTGAGGATGACTGGCACATAGTATTAGTAGACACACTTCGTATTACGTGATAATTACAAAAAAATTAAAGCAGAGGTCTATAAAATGATTTTTTAAGTTTCTTCTAAACACATATTTAGTTTATTTGGACTATGTACAATCCCGTAAAGATGTAATTGTGGATAGTACTACTTCACGTCAATATTTAATAACAACAAGTAACCAAATTCGATAATAATCGTTTTGAGAGTTAAATTAATAATTTGGTATAATCTAACATAACATAACTTCTCGCCTGTATCCCCGAAGGAGTAGGCTGAGATGTGTATTACACACGCAATATTCGCCAGTTATGTTAAGGTCCCAATGTAATAGGGGGCGAGCCTATTGCCATCTACCGGCACATTATTAAGCGAGCGATAATTAATATTTATTAATACACACATAAATACGAAAAGTCAGAGGTGTGCGCCCGGGGCGACTGGGAATCGAACTCGAGACCTCATCTCAGCAGTCCGTTACGTACTCCACTGGGCTATCGCCGCTTGTTATTCTAACAATCTTTAAAAAAATGCTCCTAATTGGATAAAGAAAACATAATAATCAAATATCATAAGTTAAATAATAAATAATCTTGAAATTATACTTTAGGGTTCACATCTTTTCAAATAACTACTCAGAACTGGACTTGGATCCAAAAAAAATCGCACTAAAAATCCGTCTCTCCCTTTGCCCTTAGGCGCCGGACAAATAGAATGGACGTGCGTCCTAGACGTGTCTTTGTAACACCCTGCGCACCCCTTAGCCTCCCCGCTCACCTCGCGCAGGAGTGCGCTGGGCGTTACAACGACACGTCTAGGACGCGCGTCCATTCTGTTTGTCCGGTGCCTTAACCCTATGCTAGTTTTTTTAAATAGAAGTAATAAAATACATTTATTAAACGCTAATAATTATGTTACACAAACATTAGTTACCATTCTTTCTACTTTTAACAAGAAATCTTCTTAACACTGACTTAAATCTTGTTCTATTAAGTTTTCCATCGTCTGTAACAGCTTTGACATAGTTTTTCAAAGTTACATTTTCTTTTGTGTAGTTAGATCTTATTGCTAAACTATCTATTTGGGTAGGTAACATGGTTTTATTAACATGAAATTGTTGCATTTCAGAACTGTCTACTCCATTATCAGTCAGTACGTCTTCACTTATATGACCATCAGTGAAGCTTTCATTTTCTTCATCTATAGTATCGGAAGTTTCCTTTGACATTTTTCCCAACATGGATTTACGTTTTTTGCTCAGCTCATCATTGTTAGAGTCTTCGTCTAAGGTAGTTTGTATAGATGTTAGTTTATCTTCTGGGTGAAAAGGATTATCTAAGCCTATTTGTGAACCTAAAGTTCTTCGGTAGACGTGCTGAGCGAAGTTTTTTACTATGTCAGAACTCATTATACTACTGAATATTTTAGCAACATCATCTGAGTCCATTTTCAAATTTATGCTTTTTGCATCTGAGTAATGAATTAAGAAACCAACTGAAATAATAAATAAACAGTTAGATAATATTAAGATTTTAGGGGTTTTTTAAATAAATTATTGTAATTTTCTTACTGAGAAAACATAGGAAGACAACCATATTCTAAGGTATACTAATATGTAGTCAAGTTTTTTACTGAGTACCGGCAAATTTAAAGATTACTGGTTATATAATTATTATGTTTTAACTACACCACAATCATTGAAAAAGGTAGTATGTTTTCAAATTAATGAAATTTTACATTATACTTTTCTTACAGAATTTTTCATTTCACAAACTATTATCAAAGAAAAAACTCATTAAGTTTATAATGAAATGTTGCTATAAATATTTTAGTGTACGGCTTTTTTACTTAGAATTTCTCCATAGCGTAGCTTTATTTTTAACCGACTTCAAAAAAGAAGGGGTTCTATGTTCTTCTGTATATTTATTTGTATGTTCATCGTTATTTCCGTCGCTTATGAACCGATTTTGAAAATTATTTTTTTCATTAGGTTCGGTTTGACTCGAAGTTGGTCTCAAATAAATTTTATCAACTCCTCAAAATTAAATAGAAAATGTGAAATTATCGAGTGTGTGAAATTCAAATGAAATACTTTTAGAGAGAGTTTAGTTTGGTAAGATGAGTAACAGAATTAACGCCATTTTGTGAATTCAAAATAGCAAATCAAAGTAGTGGTAAATGGAGAGTGGAGTGTAGAGTGCAGTGGAGAGTGGAGTGGAGAGTGGAGTGGAGAGTGGAGTGGAGAGTGGAGTGGAGAGTGGAGTGGACAGTGGAGTGGAGAGCGGAGTGGAGAGTGGAGTGGAGAGTGGAGTGGAGAGTGGAGTTGAGAGTGGAGTGGAGAGTGGAGTGGAGAGTGGAGTGGAGAGTGGAGTGTAGAGTGGTATGGAGAGTGGAGAGGAGAGTGGAGTGGAGAGTGAAGTCGAGAGTGGAGTGGAGAATGGAGTGGACAGTGTAGTAGAGAGTGGAGTGTAGGGTCCACCACTCCAGTGGGGAGTGGAGTGGAGAGTGGAGTGAAGAGTGGAGTGGAGAGTGGAGTGGATAGTGGAGTGGAGAGTGGAGTGAAGAGTGGAGTGAAGAGTGGAGTGGAGAGTGGAGTGGAGAGTGGAGTGTAGAGTGAAGTGGAGAGTGGAGTGGAGAGTGGAGTGGAGAATGGAGTGGAGAGTGGAGTGGAGAGTGAAGTCGAGAGTGGAGTGGAGAGTGAGTGGAGAGTGTAGTGGAGAGTGGAGTGGAGAGAGGAGTGGAGAGTGGAGTGGAGTGGAGTGGAGAGTGGAGTGGAGAGTGGAGTGGAGAGTGGAGTAGAGGATAGAGTGGATTTACTAAAACACCATATCCCGACACGGATAGATTAGCTCAAAAGTGTATATACCCTTCGTTTCAGGTCACTTGTGACAAAGCAGGAAGGAATAAGAGCCCTGCGATGCGGGGCACCGGCTACATTATTCACTAAGCTAGAAAGTCAACCTTACCTGCAAGCTGGTACTCCTACTGATTGACGGACGAGGCTCTGGTGCAAGTTTTCCTCTCGGGGTTGGAAGGTCAGACGGCAGTCATTCCCATGAAATCCGTATAAGCCAAACGGACTGTGAGGTGACAGCCTGGAATGCAACCGGGAATAAACATAAGATGTTGAGTTACTTTCTATGAATGAAAAGTGTAAAACAACTGAATTACAGATTTAATTCTAAAGATAAAAACAAGTAAGACCTTTCTGTTGAAGTCGGTGCCAAGCTGATTAAGGAGTTAGGTAAATAGGGTAGATCCACATCCGACTTAGAATCAAGTTATGTTGGTTACCTTATTTAGCTGAATTTATTTTGTGAATATATCATAATATTTTTAATTACCCTAATTGCTAGTATAGCCATCTCAAAGCCGTAGATTGCCCAGCTAATATGTACTTTGTCTCTCCTCCTCTGTCTACCCTAAACGAAAACATGCGAAACTGTAAACCGTGTGTTACAGTTATATATCAACTACAAACACTAACCTTGATGACAAGACTTTTAAATAAAATTATATTTGTGTTTATTGAAACATGACATTAGAACAATATGAGATAACTCATGGTGTCATAGTTTTTGTGTTACAGGTTGTGAAATACGTGATAAGGCACTAAATAGTTCACGATTTTCAATGTCACAGTTTTATATACGAGTATTTACATATCATCATCGTCATCCACCTGCCCTTGTCCCAATTATTATGTAAATAGATATATAGCGTTAAAATCTTTGATGTTACCTATTGATAACACAATATGTCACAATGGTACAGGAATAATCATAAGTATACTAATGAATTGCTAGGCTTGTCAAAGACCAACTCGGGGCTGTACAATGGCGAAATGCCCGGCGTGGGAGGTGCGCAAGCGGGCTCTCGTGGCAGCCCTCGGAGTGGGAGTCCTCTCGCTCGGCATCTAGCTCACAGCGATGGTGCGGCATGCGAGCGCGTCGGCCGCCGCCGCCTCCTTTTGCGAGCAAATAATGCTCGAGAAGGAGGTGGCGGAGGGGGTCCGGGAGAGACTCAGGTCTCTCCCGATCCGCAGAGCCCGCGAGGCGCGGAGGCAACTCAGGCGTTGGAGGTCGCTGAACGACGCCCGTCCTAAATGAGCGCAGACCTGGAGGTGACAGATGGAGCCGCCTGTCATCCACCCTCTTTTCGGGGGCGAGACGGGGACGTCGTGGTTCCCAAACCCGAGGGGCCTATTTCGAAACCGGAGATGGCCCTGCGTCAGCTGGGGTGCAAGGGAAAGCCTCATGGACCCAACTTACACCCCGGTGTCTTAAGACCGGAGACGGCGTGCGGTTTTAGTCGGTTCGAATCCGAGAAAACCAGCCTCGCTGGCCGGCTGGGGGATATACGTGGGGATCTCCGCGTGAAAAAAAAGGCCAGTCAAAAACCGCTCCAATGGAGTAGAAAAGCCTAGTGATGATGCATATTCCGCTTATACTTCACTATATTCACGTACCATAGTAATTATTCCGTGGGGTGTTAGAGTTAATAAATGAAATCTTATAATGTTATATAAAATCACTGGTATATCATCCGTAGGATGACCATCGTGAGTGAATTAGTTGATACACCAGAATCGTATGGTAAGCAAAATTGACCAACGGGTTAGAAAATAATCATATATTATTATGTTTATAATTTCGTGTGAATATTATAAGATTTAGGAACACTAAGTAATGATTAATGGTTTTTAGAAATAAGACTTCGTCCCTCTTTGTTATTACCTTATAGAGGTGATAAGCTTCTCAATGCTTCAGGCTTTTGCAGGTTTTATATACCAGCTTCGCTCCGCAGTTATGCCTGCAAATTATTTTCCAGAATAGAAAATAGCTTGTGTATCCAGGATATCTTTATGCCAAATCCGTTCAGTCACTTCTGAGTGTGTTAGTGTATTTCAAATATACGCACTATATGATATTATGTAAAATAAGTCTTATTATGCTATTTCGTGAGTATGTGTTTAGGGTAATACTGAAACATTTTTTTTCTACGACCATTTGATAATTTGCTTAATACATAACCACAAGTCATATCTCAATAGTACTCATTCCTGCCAAGTCGTGTTACAATGACCATTTCCATACGGGTAAACCGTTCTACAATGAAACTTCTTAATTTTTTTTTATGTCTATGGCATCAAAAAATCGACATAAAATATGATTATGCCAAAAAGCGCGCGTATTTGCGTCACAACTAAACATCGCATGTAATTAGGCTGTATGGATGAATTGCCTTTGCCTTTCACTTGTGGGATTATAACAACAAAACAACATTGCGCGCGCCACGCTATTTTCGCACCATTGTTAACTTTTATCTATACTTATAAATAAAATTGTTTTGAAAGAGTTCAACATTGACGGTTTTTGTATTTATTCAGATCATGGTCGTAGAAAAAGTTTTGTATGCCACTGCCGCAAACAGCTATTGTAATACTCGTGCTGATCTATTGTGCCACTCAACTTCACTTCGTGGCACAAACTAGCACTCGTGTTACAATAGCTATCATTGCTAGACAGTGGCATAAATAACTATTTACAGTAAGCAGTACAGTATCGCAATAATTGCCGTATGAGTATACGCAATGCCCACTCATTTCCTTTTTATTACCACATGCTTGCTGCCTATCTGATATGGTTATTGCTAGGTTTCAGTACGTATATGATAATTATATCTTAAACCTGAAAACAAAGCGATAGCGCAGAAATAATCATTAAATGTGGGAACGAATTGAAGGCGCAATGAGCGCTTCTTAGGTATTTACAGCATAGAACACATACTCTGGTTACACTGTGAATATTCTATTTTTAGGGTTCCGTTGCCAAATGGCGAAAAACGGAACCCTTATAGATTCGTCATGTCTGTCTGTCTGTCCGTCCGTATGTCACAGCCACTTTTTTCAGAAACTATAAGAACTATGCTATTAAAACTTGGTAAGTAGATGTATTCTGTGAACCGCATTTAGATTTTCACATAAAAAATTTTTTCATCAAACCCATACGTGTGGGGTTCTATGAGGTCTTCAAAAATGATATTGAGGTTTTTTAATATAATTTTTTTCTAAACTGAATAGTTTGCGTGAGAGACACTTCCAAAGTGGTAAAATGGGGACACATTATTAATTTAAAAAATCAAATAACCCGCTGCCCTAAAAAGACCGAAACAAGTTTGATAGCAGGCGGGGCCCATTAATTTTCTATCGGTTTATGATTAGCATCTGGGTCCCGCCTGCTATCAAACTTGTTTCGGTCTTTTTAGGGCAGTCGAGTTATTTGATTTTTTTTATTAATAATTTTATTGTATACTTTTTAGTTATGATGCATATATTTTTGAAATTCCCTTTTAAAGTTCTTCATTTTGATACCCTACCTACTCGATAAGTTTGAGTGAAAATATTTTTTGAATAACATACATTTTAGCACCAGAAATCCACCATTTCGTTTTTTTTATTATTTTGATATACCCAGTGTCCCTCTCACAGTAAATAGGAATCTAACGACACCTCTCAAGCTAAAATCCATCGAGCCATTCAAGCTGCAGAGCGTGCCAAACAATTATACATACATACATACATACATACTCTCGAAAAACATAACCCTCCTTCAAGCGCAGTCGGGTAAAAAGGTGATGCTTCAAATATTAGGAGTCTTAGACAGCCATCTCAAGAGGTGTATATATTCAATTGAATTTTTAAGCATTTTGTATGCTTACTTTTTCTAAAGATTTAGATCGGAAAAAGAGAACATCTAGAACGGACTAGAACCCTCGACCAGTCCCTTACAGGGGGAATGCTCTGACCAGCTAAGCTATCTAGACACGTCCCGATATTCGAAATACTCCATATATATTATGTACGTCTTAAGGGGACGCTGGAGCCATTTACCGTAATTCTTGCGAACTACAGTACGAGGTGAATATACTTATCATATTTTATTTTAACTGAGCAAAAGTACCGAATGGTCATTGAACAAGCATGGTTATGGCACCTGGTATATACCTACTACCTAAGCTCATCATCTGCATAGGGATTTCTCAGTTGCGTCCAAAGTGTGCACTATGGAGTCCAAGGTCTGCTTATTTCTTTTTGATTGGTATGTCAGCTTTTCCGAAAATTACTGCCGTCTTACCTCCTAACCCTGAGAGGAAACCCTACGCCAGAACCTCTTCTGTTGCTAAGCGGATGCACCGACTTGCAGAGGAGGTTGACTAGGGCTTCAAATAGGAAACCTGATATTTTCCTAAGCTAAAATGATCAATTCGAAGTGATACTGATGATACGTTTTTTTTCCGTGCGGAAATCCCTTCGGATACCCCCCCGCCGACCAGCGGGGGTGGTTATGTCGGGCTTGAACCGACTAAAACCGCACGCCGTCTCGGGTCGTCAGACGCCGGGGTGTAAGGTTGCCCATAGAGCATATCCCTCGCACCCCGACTGACCCTGGGCCATCTCAGGTTTCGAGATGGCCCCCTCGGGTTTGGGAACCACGGTGTCCCCGTCTTGCCCCGGTTTGGGGGAGAGGCGCTAGTCGCCCAACCGTCCCGGCCTGCTTCTGCTGGGGTGACAGGCGGCCTCACCTGCATACTGATGATACCTACCGAACAAAAGCTTGTCCATGATAATGTTGGAAGTTTACGCGAATGTCACACATAGAAATAAAACTATTTTTAACGGATTCTATCGCGATTTATTTGATGTTGTACCTGCATTCTGTGAATAAATAAATGAATATGTTATTTTATTATTTACATTGAACCCGACGTTTCGGTTGCTTTTCGGTAGACATGGTTACGGGGATACACATAGTTTTATTTCCAAAGCTTCCATCAAAATCAATTTACTAAACTGGAGGCACCACAAACAACCTAAAAAAAATGTGTAGTGGACAGGTGAAGCGCTCACTGATTAGAAGGGATACTTTAAAGGCGATAGAAGATAACTTCATGCACACAAGTGGACTACACGTCGTGTGAATGCCGCAGGCATTCTCTACCAGTCAACCACGGGAGGTGTAAGGATAGATTTCTTATTGTTGTTTTTATAAATTGTCAGGTTAAGGTTTATTTCGAAGAAAATTATGGAAAATCTACGGACAAAGCTAATACCTGAATAACATTGGGCACATACAGCTAATTTACGAGCATGGACGCATTTATTTTGTAAGAATTTATCTTTTTATAAGACATTTTGTATTTACTTCATCGAATATTAATACATAGTTATTATTATTGGTAAACGTATAAGCTAACTTAATATAAAATAGAATTGTATTATGTACTAATATCCCAAATATTTATAGTATAATGTTTTTATATTTAATACTGTTACTTCCGGTTAAAAATAAAAGTTGTGAAACGTGGGGTAGTCGATAAGTGGGAGGTAAAAGGGTAGCTGGGCAGTCTTGATGAAGGTTTTGACGTGTAAAGACGAATAAAGTGTTACTGTGTAATATTGAGTTGTTTCTTTGGAGGAAACTCTGCTCACCACCGTAAGCTAATATCTGGTCAGGGTGTCTCGCTCGAGGAACCTCTACACACCACCCTGCCGTAACTCCTGGTGTTTATTATCAGAAGTGGGATGAACAGGTACGTTCACAGTGTTAATTTTTCATTTGTATTCCTTTCTGGGTCCCTTATTGTTTGATAATTAGTTAACAATAGCAAACAAAAAAAAAAAAAAAACACTTTTACCTACATGTGTTCTGATCTTTTTAAGTACAATTTTAAGTAATTTTTCCAAGCGGCTGTGTAATTCAATGGCATATTTAAAATAATTCGAAGCTTGAACTAGATTAAGGTCAATTATTTCTTCACAAAACTTACATGAGTCTATTTAAAATGTGAAGATGCTAAAATAGCATACTCATACATAACTAATTATACAATACTGGTGACTCATACAAATACTTTCATGCTTTTCTTATTCTCTTCCTAAACACGTATTCAAAGCAGGTACCTACAATATATGGGCATATTGCCCTTCTCAACATAAAGTACCCCTAATAATTTAACTAACAAATAATGCAAATTTATATCTTAAAATGTTTATCTGTGCTCGTGTTTTCAAAAATTTATAAGTAATAGAACCTTTCAGATTTTTTTTTTCTTTTTCTCTACATACCTACTTATTTTATTTAAAAAAAAAATAAAAAAAATACTTCATGCACACATTTTGCAGAGGTGGACTTAATACCATGGGCATACTACTGCTACTGCCTACTTATTTTTACTTAAATTATCGAACAATTATAACTTCTACCTAAAGTGTAACTTTCTTTACTTTTTGAATTTAATGACATGAAAAATAGGTTTACAATAAAACAACTGAGAACACATGATGTCCGGTTTATTCATTTTCAGGATGGATGATCATGAGAGAGATGTCAACACGCCTTCTCCGAGTCGCCGGCACTCTCGCAGCTACGAGCGTAGCGATAGACGGCACAACCGGAGCAGACGGAGTCGATCCCGTTGCAGTCGAGGAAGACTTAGCAGAGCATGCGAGCGAAGTCGAAGCCCCATCCTGTCCTGTGTGGTCCCCACGCAACGTCACGAGTCACGCGCTGCTGAAGCGCTGCTACACAACATGAGCTACCATGGTCACTCTTCTCTCAGAGACTCTGACGAACATCGAGCATCCCGACGCGAATCGCGCAGTCGCTCACGCCATAGTGAACGGTCGCAGCGAACGCACCGAGAATCGCCACGTCACGAAGGAAGATCCACGTGCCGCGGCTCTACCAGGCACCGTGAGGACAACAACCGTCGGTACCACTGTGACCAACTTCGCAGTCGATCTTCAAATAACTACGATGGTATGTCGAAACTTTTTAGTAACTCGAACTCTAATATGGATCTCGCAAACTTATTAACTTTTATGAACAATTTTATGAAATCAGACCAATCGCAAAAATTACATTTTGATAAAAATATGATTCCCGAATTTGATCCAACTGTTAAGAATCATAGAATAGACAACTGGATTTCCAAAGTCAATGAGTGCGCCTTGATCTATAAGTGGACTGACCAACAGATTCCTCATTTTGCTTTACCTCGCCTGGTAGGACATGCTAAGAAATGGTACGAAGGTTTGCAATCGATTAATCGTAGTTGGACGGAGTGGCAAGAATGTCTTAAAAGGGCCTTTCCTTCGGAATCTAATTATGGGGTTCTTTTATCTGATATGCTAGAAAGACGTTTTAAAATAGGTGAGTCGTTAGACAATTATTATTATGAAAAAATGATACTTTTGAACTCCTGCTGTCTTTCAGCGGACGATTAACAAGGCTCTGGGATTAAGTAGTTCTGCAGCTGATTCTACCAAAAGACCAGCATTGGCCTACATGGATGATCTTATAATAACATCCAAAGATTTTGAGCAAGGCATTAAGAAATTAGAAGCAACATTTAATTTACTTAACGAAGCTAATCTTACTTTGAATATTAAAAAATGTAACTTTTTCCAAACGCGCATTAATTATTTAGGATTTGAAATAACTTTGGAAGGTATAAGACCTGGCGAAAATAAGATAGCTGCCGTACAAAATTTTCCAACTCCCAAAAATGTCCACGAGGTAAGGCAGTTCATTGGATTAGCGAGTTATTTCCGTAGATTTATTAAAGATTTCTCAATAATTGCGCGACCACTGACTGATTTGACTAAAAAGAACTTGACATGGAACTGGGGTGGTGATGAAGTAAATGCATTTAATGATTTGAAGGATAAGTTAATACAAAGACCTGTTTTAGCTTTGTACAACCCCAATTATGTAACAGAGCTACATACAGATGCCAGCAAAATGGGTTTGGCTGGCATTCTGTTACAAAAAGAGAACGAAAATGCTCCTTTGAGACCCATAGCATTTTATAGTAGAAAGACTACTATAGATGAGCAAAAATTTCATGCCTATGATTTGGAAACTTTGGCGGTCATTACATCTTTGAATCGGTTCAGGGTGTATTTACTCGGCATCCCTTTTACTATCGTTACAGATTGTAATGCTTTACGTGCAACGTTCTCTAAAAGAGACATACTTCCTAGAATTGCCCGGTGGTGGTTATGTTTACAGGAATATGATTGTAATATCCTGTACAGGCCTAATCATAATATGACACATGTAGACGCTCTTAGTCGTAATCCTATAGAAGTCACATCACAGGAGTTTGATTGCGAAATACCTCGTGTGTTGGCTGTTTCACAAAATGACTGGCTTTTAAGTTTGCAATTGACAGACCCCAAATTAAGTCACATACGGGAAGTATTGGGAGATCCTAAATATAATGAACTAGTTGACATCAAACAAAATTTTGTAATTAAAGATAATAAACTATTTAGAAAGTTAGGAGAAAAGAATTTTAGGTGGGTTGTACCAAAGGGTGCCAGGTGGCAAATATGTACTCGGAACCACGATGATGTTGGTCATTTTGGTACAGAAAAGACTCTGTCTCGGATACAGAAAGATTTTTGGTTTCCAAAAATGAAAAAATTTATCACTAAATATGTAAATTCTTGTATTCATTGTGCTTATGGGAAAGATACCTGCAATAAGAAAGAAGGATATTTGCATCCTATACCGAAGATTAATATACCTTTTCATACGGTACATATAGACCACCTGGGACCCTTCGTTAAAAGTTCTCGCGGTAATATATACTTACTCGTACTAGTCGATGGTTATACAAAATTTTGCATTCTCAAACCACTTCGTCATTTGAAGTCCACCCCTACTATTAAAGCTTTAGATGATATATTTTCTACTTTTGGTTTCCCTACAAGAATGATTTCTGATAGGGGCACAAGTTTCACTTCTAAAGAATTCGAAAAATTCTGTGATGATTCCCATATCAAACATATTTTAAATGCAGTGTCTTCACCTAGATCCAATGGACAGGTGGAGCGCTATAATAGGACGGTGTTAGACGCATTAACTTCCTATACAAATAAAAATGGTGAATCTAAATGGGATCAGGAATTAGGAAAGATTCAGTGGGGCCTAAATAATACACTGAACAAAGGTATAGGTAAAACACCATCCGAGGTGTTGTTTGGTCGTTCTCTGATACATGCCAGTGAGAACATGTTTAGTGAAATATTTGTTGATTCTCGAGCTCCTACTCAAAATATTGATGAACTACGTTCTGAAGTGACACATCACATAGAAAAAGATCAACAACAACAAAAGGAGAGGTTTGACAAAAGTAGGAAAAAGCCAAAGAACTACACATTAGGTGATTTAGTTAAAATTAAAAAACAAATAACGTCTAACGATGGCCAAAGTAAAAAAACTTCACCCTGTTTTCTCTGGTCCCTATAGGATCACTAAGATCCTTGATAATGATAGATACGAGGTATCTAGTATACCTGGCACTGATTTAGGAAACAAAAAAATATTGCAATGTGTGGGCTGTTGATCAAATACAGCCTTGGATTAGCAATCATTTAAACACTCCGAGCTCGGATAGCGAACTAGATGATTAGTTTGGTTGGATCATATTCATGTTTTACAGATACTAGTGCTTTATTTTTAAATTTATAATTATTGATTTCATGATTCTACATTGCATAAAAGAAAGCTTGATGAATTTTCCAAGCCTATTTAATAAGATAAATTAAGTACTTGATGAATGTTTCCAAGTAACTTCCAGTTGATTGCTTGATGAATGTTTCCAAGTATTTATTGTGTTCTGTAAAATATATTATGTGTAAAAGAGTAATTTTTGTTACTTGATGAATGTTTCCAAGTAACTTCCAATTGATTACTTGATGAATGTTTCCAAGTAACTTCCAGTTGATTACTTGATGAATGTTTCCAAGTATTTATTGTGTTCTGTGAAATATATTGTGTAAGAGAGTAATTTTTGTTACTTGATGAATTTTTTCCAAGTAACTTCCAATTGATTACTTGATGAATGTTTCCAAGTAACTTCCAGTTGATTATCTGATGAATGTTTCCAAGTATTTATTGTGTGAAATATATTATGTGTAAAAGAGTAATTGTTACTTGATGAATTTTTCCAAGCCATTTTCAACCGTTAACTTGAAGTTTTCCAAGTTTTCATCCTGTATACTTACATTATTTTCTCTTGATAAATGTAAAGACCTTTTTAATCATTTTGTTTATATAAAATGTCAAGTTGTTTGTAGCAGTTACTTCATTGTAAATTTTATTATACTTATTTTGTTTAGTAGTTTAAGTTTGAGGACAAACTTTTTGTCAGGAAGGCCGATTGTAAGAATTTATCTTTTTATAAGACATTTTGTATTTACTTCATCGAATATTAATACATAGTTATTATTATTGGTAAACGTATAAGCTAACTTAATATAAAATAGAATTGTATTATGTACTAATATCCCAAATATTTATAGTATAATGTTTTTATATTTAATACTGTTACTTCCGGTTAAAAATAAAAGTTGTGAAACGTGGGGTAGTCGATAAGTGGGAGGTAAAAGGGTAGCTGGGCAGTCTTGATGAAGGTTTTGACGTGTAAAGACGAATAAAGTGTTACTGTGTAATATTGAGTTGTTTCTTTGGAGGAAACTCTGCTCACCACCGTAAGCTAATATCTGGTCAGGGTGTCTCGCTCGAGGAACCTCTACACACCACCCTGCCGTAACTCCTGGTGTTTATTAATTTTTATATTATTTCATAATTTATATTATAAAAATGATTTAAGGCTGATTCGAACCAGGAGCATTGAAAGCATTGGAGCATCTTATCATTTTTGAAATGTCAATTACTTTTAACAACATAATTCTCTTACAGACTTCTGCCCGTTTGGTTCAGAAAGTATTTCGTTCGTCACTTCTTTTGCATAAAATATATTATCCGAAACCACAGTTTTATAATAAAATTCAAGCGCTAGAAATATCTGAACTTTGATTATTATTCTCTGGGGTTTATCTGCAAAAGTTACAAAAAGTTATCGTATTCTGGTACGCAAATAAATTGGTGATTTACAAGAGTAATAGCCTATAAGTAGGTCGCGTAGGTAGAAAACCAGCTTATTTGTGAATACGCTACCGAGATACAACATAAAAGTAACATCAGAAAATTTACTTTGGAGTAGATATACCAAGAAGGACAACGCTAGAAGTTTTTGTGAGGATATCTTGTGGCGAAAGATTCTTCTTAAGTAATGCTTTTTAGCCCAAATATCTACTGTTTAGGTATAAGTTTTCGGTTTAACCAAATATGATATGGTCGTTGACTTCGTCAAGACTGAGATCGATTCCGACCGAGGCCCAAGAAACACTTTTTGTCATCATATAACTTTTTGTAATATTTATTCTATTTTGTGCCATAAATCTATTGATATAAAATGGAAATTAATCTATTAATGAAAAAAGTGACGAAGAAATAGCGAAATAAAATGAGTGAGTGTTTTATAAATATATTGGCGATGATGGTTCTAGTAATAATGATGGTGAAAAAGTCGTCAAAATTATGGATGGAAGCTCATTTTTCTGAGAGATAAACTTTTTAATTTAAAATAATTGTAATAGTTCTGAAGTGTTAAATTTTTAATGTAATATAAATTGTCATGTTCGTGTACGATAGCGCAATAAGTGAATATTGTATGTTACAACATAAATGAAAGTACTTTTATACTTATAATTAAAGCAATTCGTGCAAAATTCAAGTTTTCACTTCTGCCGGCACTCCCGGAGTGCAACCCCTCGTTTGTTTCTGTATACAGACTATAAAAATTTAGTGCTGCGCATGCACGCCACCTTGCTTGCTTGCTCTCAGTGGGTTATATTTACTTAAATATTTATACATCAATGGATGTGGTTATCATACACTATAGTCAACGCATTACAGGCATCGCTCAGAGTATGGCACACGGTTAGTCAATGTTCAATGTAACCGTAGGTAAGCTCTCGGGCGATAATGCAGCATAAATTCACACTCTTTACACATTCATACACTTGATGAAGTAGCAACCACACTCGCTTCTAAGACAATTATAACTTGTAAAAAAACTTATACTTTTGATAGCTTATGCCTACGAAAACCTACAACTTGGGCAGGAACAGCAGTGTACGACCTGGAAATATCTTAATAGATTAAGAGCCCAGGTCAGTTGCTGCAGGGCAAAGCAGGTGAAATGGGGTTACTTGGTTACAGAGGGTGGGGGTTGTGACTGTGGTATGCCACTGCAAACAATGAACCACCTACTATCGTGCCCGCTGTTTCCTAACATCTATATAATTAAGGACCTGGATGAGGTGATGAAGGTGGCTGTGAATGTTGCCGAATGTTGGGCTGAACACATCTAATTGACTAGTACCATTGACTCGAAGAAGAAGAATCCAAACATCTTCACAAATTTTCACAATTATAGTATTAGTAGGATAGTAGGAAGTAGGATATAAGGCATTTATAATTACCGTAGAAACTGTATGTAGGTACCTTTTTTTTGGGTGGATATCCCCAGCGGCCAGCGGTGGTGGTTATGTCGGACTCGAACCGACTAAAACCGCACGCCGTCTCAGGTCTCATGTGCCGAGAGTAAGGTGACCCAATGAGGCAATTTCCTCGGCTGACCCTGGTTTATCTACGGTTTTAAGATGACCCCCTCGGGTATGGGAACTACGGTGTTCCCATCTTGCCACGGAGAAAGGAGCGCGCGTCGCGCCTCCGCCCCAGATTGCTGCCACGGGGTTACGCCTCGGTACCTCCCACGCCAGGCACTCTTCCAGAGTAGCAGCCTCGCTGGCACTTAGACGTGGTCTCCTTCCTGATCCGAAGCAGGTTGTCCCTAAAACTCCCTATGCCGGAGATCACTTGCGTCAGTCGGTACAAGAAGCTTATGTGTCGCCTCTCGAGCCAATCCCCCGTGATAGGTCTTACTATTTCTACAATGGCGTGCCTTGTAACATAAACATAACATAAACTCACGCCTATATCCCCGAAGGGGTAGGCAGAGGTGCTAGCACCCACATTTCACCAGTTTATGTTTAGGTCCCAATGCTGCAATGTTATAGGTGGCGAGCCTATTGCCATTAACCGGGCACTTATAAACCTGCGATAAATACACACATACCTTCGAAAAGCATAGAAAAGTCATTGGAGTGTGCCATGGTAAAACCTGGGATCGAACCCGAGACCTCGTCTCAGCAGTCCATTACCCATACCACTAGGCTACCGCGGCTTGTATGCGTGCCTTGTATTCTAACTATTAGGTAACTAACAATTCTTTAATGAATACTAAAAATGATAATGCCAGACACTTACTACTACACTTCCATTACTAATCCAATATCATAAAATAAATATTACCTAGTAATATTAACCTCAATAAAATTGCACTTGAATCATTAACACAGGAAACATTGCACAAACTAGTCAATAAAAAAAATATAGTGTAATTAGTTCGTATCATAATAGTAGCGTGTATACAAAACTTGTTGTATGTTTGTTTGTTTGTATGTTCAACTGGAGACAGCGACTGCATTAACAAGTAAATACTGCGTGCAAGTATTTTATAGTCTGAACCGTAAGAAATATATTATAAAACCATACATACATTATGGTTACACATACATAGGTACATATATTATGAAATAAGTAAAATTTTAATTAAATATACACTTACAAAAAGTCAAAAACATCTTTCAGAAAAGTTGAAAAGTATAGATTTTATTCAATAAACAAAAATGCACGTACTCATTTCTGTTGAAGTCTTCTGTAAATTCGAAAGATTTATTGCAAGAGAGTCTTTTTAGAATTTTGGCTAGCCGACGTTTCGGCCACTAATTTTTTCGTCCAGTGGCCCGGAATGTCACTTTTTAATTTTATTCTTTTTTCACTGACAATTCGGCCACCACCCAAGCTGTTTTCTGCTGTCAGCCAAAAAAAACTTGGTTTGCTTAAACGAATCCTAATTATTAATAATGTTATAATTACTATTATAACACAGTGTTAGTCAAATTAATTTGGCACATATTGGTTCAACCCTATGTTAAGTGTAGTAGGTATGTCAGCGATTTTCTGCTCTTTTTCGTGAATACAAATGAAAAGGGTAGTATGTCAATGAACTACTGCTCGTTAACGTAGTTCACTAGTTATCTGCAATTCATACTGCTCTTTCTCATACAAGAAAATGCATTTCTTATGTACGTAGATGTATGAAACCTAGATAGGAAGAGACTTGTTTGACGTAGGTACATTACAAATCAGTATGAAAAAAGTGGCCACCTTTGACTCGATCACCTCGGCATTAAATTGAAAAAAAATGTTTCAGGTTCTTCTAACTTTAACTAGTGTTTTTTTCCTTTTTCTTTATTAACGAACCCAATATATACAAAAGCGTCGGTAGCTTAGTGGTTAAGGAGTCTATGCTACAATCAAGAGGTACCGGGTTCAAATCCTGACCATTACACTACCGTCATGAACCCTCGAACCCGCTCCTAACACAAGCAATTTAGACAGTACAAAACAAGTAGTACTAGTACAAAATAGCTTTTTAATATTTTGACAATGGCCGAATTGTCAGTGAAATAATAATAAAATTAAAAAGTGACATTTCGGCCAAGTGGGCGAAAAAATTAGTGGGCGAAACGTCGGCTAACCGGAATTTTATATGGATACTATTTAATTACTTATTTATGTATTTATACAATAATATTTATTTACTTCATTTGAAACAGTATTCGTATTTGATACAAAATTTAATGTAGGTTTTACATGACAAATAAACAAACAATTTACATAAAAATACGGTTGTTAAGAAGTAATGCATTAGTGCCTGCTGAACCGTCCAGTAAAAGCCTCGTGCTAGAGAAGGTATTTTTCAACCAAACACTGCAAGTTAAAGTTCGGAGGAGCCTGTGTGACACGATTGGTAAATATTTTTCATTTCTCATCTTCTATCAAGACAGTGGAATAACGAAACATTTATTTTATATACCTAGTCCAGCCATAAACTTTGTTACAAATGAAAATGCAATTTTTTTTAAATGAAGTAATATGATATTATTAAAATTTATACCTAAATTTTTATTAAAGTCTTAGCAAAAAATAAAATTATATTTGATTCGAAATGGCCACCTTTGGCTTTTATACAGGCCTTTAATCTGTTTACCCACGAATCTATGGATTTACGCACTGTATCCAAGGGAAATTTTGTCACTGCTTGCTCCAAAGATTTTTTAAGAGACTCAATGTAGCCGTGTCCTTTAGAGCAGGCCATGTCCCAATAAAACTGACCATAATTTGTAGTCTAAAGGGTTGAGGTCTGGGCTAGATGAGGGCCAGTCTTCAGCTCTTATAAAGTCCGGAACATTTGTTTCTAGCCAGGCTTAGGTAGTTCGTGCCTTGTGACCAGGAGCAGAGTCCTGCTGGAGAGTCCACGGTATATTTTTAAAAAGTGTATTGCTGAGAGGTTTCACAACATGATCCAAGACAGTATCTTGATACACTTTGGCTGAAGCTTTCACTCCTTTTTTACAAAAGTGTAGCTTTGTGACTCCCTGTTAAGACACGCCCCACCAAACCATCACTGACGCAGAATGATGACCACGTTGTACCTTTCCGACCACTTGAGCAGTTTCGTTAGAAATGTGAGCGTAGACTTTATCATTTTGCTTATTGTAGTGTTCTTCTATCGTGAAAATGTTTTCATCGGTAAAGAGGATATTTCTGTGCCTTTCACCTGCGTATCGCGACAGAAGGCGCTTTGACCGATCCACTCTCTTTAATCGTAAATATTGATTTATGTCATATCCTGTATATCGACGATAAGCACCGAGCTCCAGGTCTTGTTTTATTACGTGACAGAGTCCTAGCGGGAATCTTCATTTCCCGCGATAAGATTTTTGCTTCCTTATGGGGTTTCGACGAATTCTGGCTTTAACAGCATTAATAGCCTTTGTATTTCTAACAGCACGCGGCCGCCCCGATCTTTTTTGGTCTTCGACAGACGAAGTGTTGTTGTATCTATTGATAGTATGTTATACGAACATACGGCGGATACCAAGTTTTTGAAGTGTCTGGAATGTGACCGACGGCTCCATACCCACTTTGTACAAGGCGATCACTGCGATCGTATTTTCTTTAATACCCCATTCCATATTGTAATTCGAATAATATGTGAAATGGCGCGAAAGCGAAAGAAGTTTTTAAAATAATATACGTGTTCCAAATTCAAAATAATTAAAAAGTTAAAAAAGAAAGAAAAGTTTAATGTAGCGAGTCGCGAGAAAATTCGTCTAATGGGAGATTTGGGTGATATTAAAATACATCAACCCGATAATATGAACATAATATATCTTGGAGGAAATTAGACAAGTCATATAGTTAAACATTTTGAAAATGTTAATAATGTCTGTATATTATAAATCTCTTCGTAGGTAGGTATCTATTTTCACTGTGTCATCCAATTTAACTTCTTTGTAATTCCCGTGCATATTATATTATGATGCTTCTGTCTTTTTGTACGTTCCTGTCCAACTTAAATTACCTGAAAGAAAGTACTTATCAATAGCTTCGTTCAAAACGTCGCGCGTCGGATTAATTTCAATTTCAAAACGATAACTGACCTCCACACGGGCGGAGCCGCGGGCATCAGCTAGTAAATTAATATGATTAATTTACTGACATAGGTACCAATATTATCGGGGTGTGTGTTGGGTAACCTCCTCGAGTGTCGCTCCGATTCCGATCCCGCTGCAGTCCGGGGGGAACGGAATCGGAGCGGCCGGTACACCCTGGGCGGCGGTCAATGGCTTCCCCTTCACCCCTTCATAGGGTTGGCATTGATCGTCGGCCAATACCCAACGTGGCGGGAACACATCGCTCTCCATACTCCTCTGCTTTCAGAGGAGACAGGATGAGCGATGCTGTTAGTGGTGAGATGGCCCAGGGTCAGCCGGGGTGCGAGGGATATGCTCTATGGGTAACCTTACACCCCGGCGTCTGAAGACCCATGACGGCGTGCGGTTTTAGTCGGTGCAAGCCCGACATAACCGCCCCCGCTGGCCGGCGTCCGAAGGGATTTCCGCACGATAAAAAAAAAAAAAAAAAAAAGGTACCAATATTATTCTGAACGCTGACATTATTGTAATAATTTTCAATATTATTTTAATTAAATAGTAATAATTATATATAGTTGATACAAGTTTATCTACCTTCTTGGGGTCATGTATGCAGCAATGGAACACGGTTCTCCGCTATCCAGGATGTTACCAGACAAACGATGCACCGATAAGAATCGAGAGGGGTATATTTCAGGGTGACAGTCTGAGTCCCCTGTGGTTCTGTCTAGCACTGAATCCTCTAAGTACAATACTGAAGAATTCAGTGCTAGGCTATCGGTTGCGGAGAGAGGGGGGCGAGTTATATCCCACCTACTATACATGAATGACCTTATACTTTTTGCCATTAATAATCTACCATTGATGGAGCTACTAAAGATGACTGAAAACTGTAGTAGTTCTATCAAGATGCAATTTGGTTTAGACAAGTCTGCGGTCATGCATGTGGTAAGAGGTGGTATAGTGGAATCCGAAGGGGTAATACTTTTGGATTCCATTAAACTTAAATCTCTTTCTACAACCGAAACCTACAAATATCTAGGTATGTCACAGGCATAAGGAATCTCCGAGTCTGGTATGAAGCAGGCATTGCAGGAGCGCTTCTTTGGCCGCCTGAAAAAAGTTCTGAAAAGCCTTCTATCGGGTGGCAATAAGGTGCGTGCCTACAATGGTTGGGTCATGCCAGTCCTAATTTACTCCTTCGGCATACTTAGATGGACTCAGACCGAACTGGGTGCTCTAGGGCTGATGACCACATTTCGGATGCACAACCCACGATCATCTGTAATGAGGTTGTATATCCCGCGGAAACTGGGGGGTCGTAGCTTTCTAAAGGCTAAGACCCTTCATAAACGCCATATATACAACCTTAGAGAATATTTTCTTCAAACAAATACAGATATGCACCGTGATGTGATCGCAGTGGATAACGGCTTAACATCTCTTGCTTTGGCTAGAGAGAACTGACGCAAACCTGTGTAACTAAGTATTAATGATCGTATGGATGTATGGAAGAGCAACGAGTTACATGGACGTTTCTATCGGCAAAATAGCGGCACTAGGAGGTTCGCATCAAATTTGGTTAGGCAGGGAGGGGAACTTGGGTAGTGAAGGTGAGTGTTGATGTACATCAATAAAAGGGGCCCCTTCTAAACCTACACTTGAGTCGCAAGTCCCAAGCGCTGTCCCGAGTTCCCAACTCAGCAACGCGATGGACCCGCACGGAGAATCCATGGATTGCTAAAAATATCGGTCGATATATATATACATAGTCTTGCTATTCAACCTATAATTCAGTGTCTAAATTCTAAATTTAATATTTGGTACCTGGATGACGGCACTCTTGAAGGCGACGTGAAGACAGTAATAAAAGATCTGACTTTTCTAAAAGAAGAATTTAGTTCAATTGGCCTAGTAGTTCTAGGCCTCCACCAAATGTGAAATTTTTCATGATGACAACATTGACAGATTTTCGGTAATCTCAAAATTCAATATTTTGGCTCTAAATTTAAAAGTATTTCAATAGTTTACTCCACTATTTTGGGACGCCTATTCTGGAAGAGGCCCATAAGTCTTTTGTGGAAGAGAAAATACAAAAGTTTTGTGAAGTTTCGATCCGATTGCATCAAATTAATATTCATTCGGCTTTTACCATTACTCGGTTTTGTCTTTTCGTTCCTAAATTTACACATGTTCTGTGTTCATCGCAACTTTTTAAATGTTTGGCATTTTTCTGGACAGAGATTTCCAAGAAACTCTAAGCAAAATTTTAAATATAAATTTGAACGACCGAGCGTGACTGCACGCATCCCTAACTGCATTGCATTGCAGATATAACTGGCGCCATCCCATCTTCCAAGCATGGTGGACTGCGCATGGGCTGCTGCTGCATCTGCAGAGACTTGTATCAATAATGCCGTAGCTCATAATACTATGGAAATAACTGAAATAAACTATTCTAGCGGTATCTATGTCTGTTAAAGTCCTAATCTTTTTCACAGCGTAGGAAGCACTACGTATACTAATTTAATAAGTAATTATTATATATTTTTGAGCCGTTTGGAGTCGTAACGCTTGGTCCGTGGTTTCCAAAAAAAAAACAAGTTAATTAAGTGTTTAACATGAATTATGTTTGCTCGCTGGTTGAAATTGACACCTCATTCATTACAATTTGCAGTATTTTATTTAATATTTTTTTATTTTTTTCGGAAAACTTACAGCTAATTTTAACAATAGTAAGGTGAATAACATAATGATGGCCAATTAAAAGTTTTCACAGATAGCTTCAAGTACATACATACAGCTAAAGAAACACTCCCACACACCCATGCGAGTTCAGTTAAGAAAAAAAAAAGAAAAAAGAAGGATGTTCCATTCATTGCCTAAAGCAAAATTCACACAGAATATTCTTCAATTTTTGCAGTATCTTAGGAGCTACAGTGGTGTTGTGGTACTTATAATAGAAAAAAAACACCAGGAACTTTCTTATAATTAGTCGTTTCGGGTCAGGTTTTCATTAAAGTTTTTGTAATAAGAAATCACGTGTACAGTGTTTATATACTTATGGTAAGTGTTAACCTCTAGTACTGTCTAAGTTAAATAACGCAGACACTGTGTACGGTCCACGGTTGCTGGCTCGCACAAAATGGCTTGTTCGAAACATTCAGAAAGCGGCTGCTCGGTTTTGCTTTGCCATTCCACCTAGAACTCACGTAACCCCACACCTTAACGATCACGCTATACTAAAAATGAAGTCTAGACGTAAGTTACACTTAGCGTGTCTTCTATTCGGTGTCATAAAGCACCGTGAACCATCGTACTTATACGATAAACTGTTGTAGATATCCAGTCGGAGACAGTGTGCCAACAGGCACAACACAACAGCTTATAGAGGTACTGTCCGCTACGCCGCATCCAAAATCTGGAATAATCTCCCTCCACCTTTTAGACTGATAAAATCATTGACGTCATTTAGGCGAAAACTAAAGTGTTATCTTTTAACCGAGCAATTGAACCTAATAATATAGATATAGACATATCTATTATCTAATTGTAAAAAACAAAAAAGGTACTAGCCTTTTTTTTTTCGTGCGGAAATCCCTTCGTATACGCCCCCGCCGGCCTGCGGGGGCGGCTATGTCGGGCTTGAACCGACTAAAACCGAGACGGCGTGCGGTTTTTGATGAACCTTTACGAATAGAAAGATGTTAATTTAAATAATCATTCTTGAAAAAAAAGACTACGGTGATATTTGCTGTTTAGTAATAATTATTCTCCATAGGAGTTTGAATATTTTGAGTTACCGACTGAATTTAGACAGAACAATATTTCGACATGTAGCGAACTTGGAAAACACATATATCGACAAGTCATTGCTTGGACAGACAACTATTAGACAATACACACCTTCGAATTACCACTACTTCGACAGACGATTATTCGACAGACAATACTCAGACAAGACAGATCTTCGAATGATCATAGTTTGGTAGATTTTTTTAACATTCTCCCAAAATAATAATGCTCTGAAATGTATTAAAAAATGTGCCCTACCTAATTAAATATGTACCCAATCAATTGAAACATCAATTCTGTTGGGGTCACAGTTCTAACCTAACCTAACCCACTTTACTTCAACGAAAGACTACAAAAAAAATACTGTCGAAGTAGTGGTCATTCGAAGATGTATCCTGTCTAAGTATTGTCTGACGAATAATCGTCTGTCGAAGTAGTGGTAATTCGAAGGTGTGTGTTGTCTAATAATTGTCTGTCGAAGCAAAGACTTGTCGATCTATGTGTTTTCGAAGTTCACTACATGTCGAAGTATTGTACTGTCTAAATTCAGTCCGTAAATCGACTATTTTACCTACAAAAATTTTTATACCATTTCGTGCCATCTTTCTCACATGATGGTCATCAGGTGATTTCACAACGTTACCACTTGAAAACATCACATTCGAATTAATAATAGGTTGCCGTTAATTTTTCTATAAAATGTCGTCTTCACTGTTACTTGTTTTTTGTCAGTATAATTATTTTGGCCACATCGGTAGCTTAGTGGTTAAGGAGTCGGCCTTACGATCGAGAGGTCCCGGGATTGATTCCTGGCTATGACACTACGTATGTGAACCCACTGCTAACACAAGCACTTTAGCAATGCTGGGTTAGTGGGAATACGAGCAAATTCGGTGACCAATATTCTTAAAAAAAACTGTTTTATCTTCATTTTCACCATCAGAACAAAAAAATAATAATCGTGATTCTCTGAGGACTTTTCAAGAATGTCCATGACTCAACGACACTCACTCCTCCGAGTCCATTACGTGAAAAAGTAAGAAACATAAATTCTGCTTCTGCTACGTGCTGCTTCTTACACATGCACCAGACGCCTGAAGTAAGGTACCTACTTGACAGATAAGATTGATACTTACCTGGAGCTACTGAGAACCACGGCTATGTGCGATATTTAGATCTGAGTAATATTTTGAATTTAATATCTGCAGTGACATTTTGACCCTGCCGCAATGACGCCGCGTTAATGCTGTTCAAAGCACCCCACGCTTTTTTTAAAAATGCATGTTTTGTAACTCGAACTCATTTTGTGGTCTTTTATAAACGCCTTTTTTTAGTTTTGATAGGCGACCCATTGTACATTATTCAACTGTATACTATTTATTTTCGTCTGTAATGTTAATTTTTTGTAGTATAATAAAGAGTTATTTACTTAGCACTAGTACTAGTTATCTATTCTTGTTTCAGGGTATTATAAAAGTTTTCCCTTATCCTACAAATATAATGGTGCCAACGATAATTTGGACACAATTACTGATTGGCGTTATAGAGTATTCCATGATGCCAAATGGAAATAAGGAAAGGTACTGTATAATCATGTAAAGGTTGTTTATAACAATTCAGTGCTATCTTATTTACCTCATTGTATATTATGTCATAAGAATATACTATATCAAATATCAGTTAAGCTTCTGCTTAAACTGTTATATTCTGCAACTGATACACGAAATTTGAAAAATTAAATACAAAAAAAAAAAGCTAGTTTGTACTACTTCCTACTAATTTTATTAACGCGAAATAGTCCGCTCAATCTAGACCAAAAAATGAGAGTGACTCAACAAGCTGAAAATCAGTAAAATTGTTCAAAACATAATTATAAATAATATTTAAAAGTTCCCGATCATTCTCGTGTATGAATTCTTTTTATTCAAGGTCAAAGGTCAAAAAAATGAGTTTTTCGCGATTTTCAGCAAAACGGTAAGTTTTATCATAAAAATATCGTAGACAAAATTGTAGATCATAAAATTATCTATAAAAAATGTTCAAACCTTTTTTTCCTACGAGCCACCGTTTCTGAGATATAACGATTCAAATAGTTATTTATGCAACTGTGGTATAATGAGGGGTATTAAAACATGAATGTGGGTTTATCACACGAAGCGAAGCTGAGTGTGATAATAGTATCACATGAGTGTTTTAATACGTAATTATACAGTTGCATACAAGACTTTATCTACACCCATGATAAACTAATAATACATCTTCAGAGAATGATGTACTGCCCTTTGATATTTTCCAATTCATGAAATCTTGGTACGCCTTTTCATACCGTTTTCTAGATTTTTCCGGTAGTAATTTGTTAGAAATGTCCTTTGCTGCATTACGAAATTTCTGAAGGTGTGTTATCAAAACTTGAATCGCTCATTTTAGTAAGTAAACAAAATAATTTGCAAAAATAATAGCGAAGAAAAATAGCGGGAATTCGAATTCAAACGAATAAGCTTTAATTTTTTTTTTACGGCGCGCCGCCTCTGTTGTAGTGCAATGCAACGCGCGTGAATGACAGTTCTTTTTTTGAAACTCATACAGATTCCACGCATCGAGCGGTAAGAATTTGGCTGTCTGATGAGTAACCCTTTGCGCGGAAGAGATTGAAAAAGCGAAAGGAGTGTTATTATGAAATTTCATACAACATTATAACACCCGTTCGGATGATATTATGGTTATTAGGACATTGGATGTATTAATGTTGGCAATAAGCTAACTGTTTCAGAATCTTTTATAGAGGATTTAAAGCATGGATGTAGATAAAAGTTGTTATCGTCATAATATGCATGAGTACGCCACGTATATACATAGTGTTATACTCTAGAGTTGTTATATATTATCATCATCATCATCATCATCATATCAGCCGTAGGAAGTCCACTGCTGAACATAGGCCTCCCCCATCGACTTCCATTTCGACAGGTCTGTAGCGGCCTGCATCCACTGAGTCCCTGTGTTCTTTGTTAAGTCGTCTGTCCACCTTGCGGGAGGCCTTCCTACGCTGCGCTTGCCGTTGCGTGGTCTCCACTCAAGAACCTTTCTGCCCCACCGGCCATCGGGTCTCCGAGCTATGTGCCCTGCCCACTGCCACTTCAGCTTGCTGACTCGCTCTGTTATGTTGCTAACTTTAGTTCGTCTACGGATCTCCTAGTTTCTGATTCGATCTCGTAGAGAAACCCCAAGCATAGCCCGTTCCATAGCTCGCTGTGTGACCCCGAGCTTCTTTATGAGGCCCATAGTGAGAGACCACGTGTCGGCACCGTAGGTCATCACTGGTAACACGCACTGATTAAAGACATTTGTCTTCAAGGACTGCAGTATTTTGGACGAGAAGACGCTGCGCAGTTTCCCGAACGCAGCCCAGCCGAGTTGGATTCGTCGATTGACCTCCTTCTCGAAGTTGGATTTGCCTAGTTGGACGGTTTGTCCAAGATAGACATAGTCATCAACAACTTCGAGAGGTGAGCCTCCCAATAATACGGGGGTGGGCGACACATGGAGATTTGACATGACTTTCGTCTTGTCCATGTTCATTTTCAGGCCCACCCGCTGGGACACTCTGTTGAGGCCTCCGAGCATAGTGCTGAGCTCCTCTAAGGACTTTGCCATGACTACGATGTCGTCAGCAAATCGAAGGTGAGTGATGTATTCGCCATTGATATTGATGCCGAATCCTTTCCAATCCAGAAGCTTGAAGGCGTCTTCCATTGCATTGACCGACATGGTGGCGTTTTTATACAAGCACTTCAGCACTTCGATATGCCGATAGTCAATGTGGCACCTCTGAAGAGACTGCAGCACCGCCCAAGTCTCGATCGAATCGAAGGCTTTCTTATAGTCCACGAACGCCAAGCATAGTGACAAATTATACTCCTCGGTCTTCTGTATAATCTGCCGCAGCGTATGGTTGTGGTCTATGGTACTATATATAGCCTTTACAGAAACCGGCTTGTTTGGCTGGAAGTCATCAAACTTGCGTGCAAGACGATTCGTGATAACCCTAGAAAAGAGCTTGTAAACATGGCTGAAACTTTACTCTGACCTGCGCCGGTAAAACTGCTGAACACAATTTTTTGCAACTGCAAAAAGGGATGCAGTGCTAAATGTGTGTTGTGGACAACACACCTCTTTTTTATAATATCTTTTTATACCTTTTTTCTTAATATCATTATAAATTTGAAATTAGATCTAGAGTCAGTATTCGGTTAGGTATCTTTGATATAATATGGTTTGGTAAGATGGAAAATATAAAGTTTTACAAAAGTGCAATTGAATTATGATTTGACCTGCTGTTGCTGTCCCTGTCCATTACATTTGGTGTCAGAAGCAAAGGAAAAATGCCCGTAACGAGGTCAGTCACAAAAAGGCTTCCAAAAGAGGTAAGTGACAGTGTCCAAGCTTCATCGTCAGGCCTGCCGCCTGCTCAATTTGCTAACGATGAGGCTCTCATACAGGACACTCAGTTATCTTTACCTCCTCAACAATTGCCAGGCCAGCCTCAACAATTGCCGCCAAACCAGCCGCCTACTCAATTTAGCTCCCGATCACTTACATCGCGAGCCTCAACAAAAGCTCAAAAGTTGGCCGTTCTTGCCAGACACGCTCGCCAAAATGTAGAGAGGGAACGTAAACTCGCGGAATTAGAGCGGAAGACCGCTGAGATAGAATTACAAGCGGAACTAGTGGCTATCGATTCAATTGCTTCAGATAAAAGCAATTCCACTCAAAAATGGCTACTCGATTGTGATCAATTGAAAGATGATAATGCTAACGAACCGTTATATTTCAGTTCTAAAGACTTTGAGCAAGGCCAGTATACGCGGCCTAGCGGTTGTCATACCTTGGTACTGAATTCAAACGATGTCGTCGTTGCCGCTCCTACCTACGGAAGGCCTGAGCTACGTGACGACCATCACCTTCAGCCAAAGGAACAAGAACACACTGAACATACATATAAATTAGGTACACACAACACTACCACACAAGATTGTGACTATTTAAACAAAAATAAAAATAATAATGTAGAGACACAAGACTCTTTTATTAAATTAGCACAAGCCATCACAGACCTAGGAGGCAAGAGGAATAGGGTAAGTATAATCCTTCCTTTTTTCGACGGTTCAGTCTCCAACTGGCTGCTGTTTAAGAAGACTTTTGAGCGGTCGGAGAAGAGCTACTCGCCGGAGGAGAACCTGGCTAGATTAGGCACCGCGCTACGTGGCATCGCCCGGGAGTCCGTATCGGCGCTTTTGATGACTGCAGTTGATCCAACGCAGGTGATGTGTGCTTTAGAGAACCGTTTTGGACAGCCGGAGAGCATCATTCTTTACGAATTATCTGCGGTTAAGTCCCTATCCAGGTTACCACTGAACGAGTCACCTAAGGCTCTCAACGCCTTCGCCTGCCGCCTGCGAAATTGCGTAGAAATCATCAAGGAGCTGCGTCGGCTGGAGTATTTGGCATCGCCTGAACTGTCCAGCGCTATATTGTTGAAACTGACGCCTCTTCTGAGATATCGATGGTCCGACTTTGCTTCGGCAGACAAATCAGGTAAGTTCAAGTTAGAACTTTTAGCCGATTATCTAGATTTGAAAGCAAAGCGACAGATTAAGCATTCTATAATTAATGCAGAAAGTTTTCTTCACTTTAAAACCGACAATAAACAACATGATCACAATTCCGTCGCTAGGCAACCAACTAAAGTCTTCCACTCGTCAACTTCAAATAATAGTTCGACACCGAGTCATTTTGAACCATGTAGGTTTTGTAAGCTAGGTTCACATGATATAAATAAATGTAAAAACTTTTTGGCGCTCTCTATTAACGATCGTTGGCAATGGGTAACCGAAAACAAAGTTTGTTACAGATGTTTGAGCAAGGGTTCCCATAAGTACGTTACATGCAAAAAACATTGTGAAGTAGTCGGTTGCAGGAATAATAGGAGGCATAATACGTTACTTCATAGATCTACCATAGAAAATCTTACACACGCAGATGTAGATATCAACGAAGGCTCTGAAACCGAAAAACATGTAAATGTTGAAATGCCTGCCATAGTATCTCACAGTGCGTCATCCAATGCGACATCCAACCCTAAAACATTTCGGAGGTCGTTATTAAAAGTTATACCCGTTACCGTCATTGGTCCGCAAAATAGTATGGATATTTATGCGATGCTTGACGACGGGTCAACCGCTTCTTTTATTGATCAATCGGTTGCTGACCAGATAGGAGCAATCGGGCCTATAAAGTCTATTCGTGTTGACTGCATTGGCGGCCTCAGTACACAGACACAGGTTAGCTTTGTGAATATTAAAGTGAAAGGGCGTCATACAAACGAGAGGCATGATATAGTAGTGAGGTCCATTCCTAATCTAACTATTGCAAATCAATCTATTCAGTCGGAAAAAATAAAAGAAATTGCTCATTTACATGACTTAGCTGATGTCTTATGCTATGAAAAGGCTACACCGAAGCTTTTACTCGGTATTGACAATTGGCATTTAACTTTCTCAAAGGACATTCGACGAGGAAACATATCTGAACCGGCCGCTTCTTTGACTCCCCTCGGTTGGGTTTTATACGGTTCCTCTGTTCCTATGCTGAAATCTATCGATTTTGTCAGCCACACAATTATTAAGTCTAAAAACGACGCTCCAGGAGATTGTCATAGTTTAGATATACTTCTCCGAGACTATTATAAACTAGATTCTGTAGGCATACAAAATAAAGATTGTCGTTCTACTGATGACCAGAGAGCATTTAAGCTACTAGAAGAGACTACTATACGTCTACCCACAGGACGTTTTGAAACAGGGCTATTGTGGCGCGATAATATTGAGCATGTTCCCAATAGCCTACCACTTGCTTTACAACGTTTTAAAACTCTCGAACGTAAAATGATAGGTAATTCTGATTATGCCATACAATATAAACTAAACATTCACGCTATGCTTGACAAGGGATACGCGGAGCTTTGTAATACTACTCCTGCAGGTTTATTATGGTACTTGCCACATTTTGGTGTCATACATCCACAAAAAAGAAAACTTAGGATAGTACACGACGCTGCTGCTACATGTGAAGGAGTCAGTTTAAATTCGCTATTACTTCCAGGTCCCGATCTTCTCCAATCATTGTTAGCGATATTAATGCGATTTAGAGAAGGACGCATAGCTCTGTCTGCGGATATTCGAGAAATGTTCCCACAGGTAAAAATAAGAGAACTCGATCGTGACGCTCAGCGCTTCTTGTGGCGTGATAATCCTACACAAACTATAAAGGAGTATCGAATGTCGTCGATGATATTTGGTGCGGTATGTAGCCCGGTTACAGCTTTATACCTCAAAAACAAGATTGCTGCTGAATATTCACAATCGCATCCAGAAGCATCTGCTGCCATCATTCGGGACACCTACATGGATGACTACTTGGGAAGCTGTGATGACGAGCAACAAGCCGCATCCCTAGCAGCAGGTATAGTCTCGATTCTTTTAGCTGGCTTCGAAATGAGATCTTGGGTTAGTAATTCACAAAGCGCCCTCTCCATGCTGCCCTCTGAACTATGTGTAAAAGGGGCAACAGAGATAAACGTGGGTGCTGATTCACGACCATCGACGCGTGTTTTAGGTGTATCTTGGAACATCTCCAAAGACACTCTGTCGTTCCCAAACATTGATTTTGAGACAATACCACACAAACTGACCAAGCGCATGGCTTTGTCCAATTTAATGAAAGTTTATGATCCGTTAGGTCTTTTAACTCCTATAATTATAAAAGGTCGGGTTTTATATCAAAAGACCTGGAAATTGACTACATCTTGGGATGAAGTACTTTCAAAATTGTTTATTGATAAGTGGATAGACTGGTATAAAAACATAGCGAAGATTGTGACCAACTCCGTTCCCCGATGTTATGCTAGTCTGGATAATCCCATGAGCTCAGTTCAGTTACATGTTTTTGCGGACGCGAGCGAGCAATCTTACGCGTGTGTAGCTTATTGGCGCTTTGTATATTATAACGGAAATATTGAACTCGCTTTAATAAGTGGTAAGGCTCGTGTAGCCCCTATAAAACCTACAACTATACCTAGGCTTGAGCTCCAAGCAGCATTGATAGCTTCACGTTTAGCTAATTTTATCACGGAATCTCATAAACGAAAGCCAGATAAAATTTTTCTTTGGTCAGATTCCCAAACGGTTCTGAAATGGTTACGTTCAGACCCAAGCACCCTTAAGCCTTTTGTCGCTCATAGGGTTTGTGAAATCACAGAAACTACTCGCGTTTCGGATTGGAGATACGTACCTTCATCCTTGAATGTCGCGGACGATGCCACAAGGTTCAAGGATGAACTTACTATGAATTCGAGATGGTTTACCGGGCCCTCATTTCTACTTCAACCATTTGACATGTGGCCCTGTGAACCTACTCTCGTGAGCACACCAATGTTAGAGGAGTCAAAGCCTGGAATCTTGGTGGGTCTCACGATATCACGTCGTTTGCCGTCGCCTGTGATTGCTGATTACACACGATTTAGTGTTTGGTTACGTTTCATCCGTGCCACCGCGCGCGTTCATCATTGTGCCATGGTGTTTCGTAATCGTTCTGTCTTAAATTCTAAATTGTCTTTAAACGGTTTGGCAGTTTTAGACATCAAATTCATTTCATCGGCAGAACGCCATGACGACCTCTGTGGCGTAGCGGTAGTGCATTTGACTGCTAAGCCAAAGGTCGCGGGTTCGATTCCCGCTCAGTGCAAATATGTATATTTGCATTGGTCTGGGTGTTTCTATGTATAATATGTATTTATTTAAAAAAAAAAAAAGTATTTAAGTATGTTTATCCGCATTCTAGAACCCATATGACAAGCTCTGCTTAGTTTGGGTCTAGATGGCGTTGTGTACTTTGTCGTACAATATTTATTATTATTATTTATTATGTGTTCAGTTAGATTCGTTCCGCGATGAATATATGGCGATTGACGCAGCATGCCCCGTTTCAAAAGAAAGTAGGCTCAAAAATGTAACATTATTACTAGGAGATGATAGGCTTTTACATTTATCTGGTCGTACGGGAGCTTCAACATCTACTGACCCTCAGCCAATCATATTGGATGGAAGACACCCGTTAACCCGTCTCCTGATCAGCTCCTATCATATCAAGTTTGCACACGGCAGCAATGAACTGGTGGTCAACGAATTACGACAACGTTTTTATATATTGGGATTGAGACCATCCGTGAAGAGCGTGGCAAAACGTTGTCAGCGATGCCAGAACATGAAGGCAAAGCCACTCACACCGCCAGTAGGAGATCTGCCTGAGGCTAGACTTGCACACCATATGCGTCCATTCACATTTGTCGGCGTGGACTATTTTGGCCCTATGAACGTCACAACAGGACGGCGGACACTGAAGATTTGGATTGCTTTATTTACCTGCTTAACAATACGAGCTATTCATTTAGAAATTGTGGAATCTTTGTCAACTGTCTCTGCTCTGATGGCCTTACGTCGCTTTATCGGCCGAAGAGGATGTCCTACAAGAATCTACTCCGATAATGGCACCGCCTTTGTAGGCGCGTCGAACATAATGTCAGAATTATACGACTTTTCTACCAATAAAGGAATAGAATGGAAGTTTATCCCACCTTCAGCGCCCTTCATGGGTGGATGTTGGGAACGATTGATACGTTCTGTAAAAACTGCACTTACTGTTACTTTGAAAGATCGAACCCCACGGGTAGAAGTTTTCAACACTTTACTTATCGAAGTTGAGGTCATTGTGAATTCACGACCTTTAACGCATGTTCCAGTCGATCCTGAGAGCGAACGAGCCTTAACTCCGTTTAATTTCCTGATTGGAACCTACAGCAACAATTGCAACCTGAGAGAGTTTTGCGATGCCGACCTGAGTCGACGTGCAGAGTGGCGGAAAGCTCAACGTTTAGCCGATCACTTCTGGCAGAGATGGGTTAAAGAATATTTGCCACTTTTAACACCACGTAAACCAGTTGCAGACCATAAACCAGTGAACACTGGGGACATGTTCGAGTAGTCAACGTTAGGACTAAAGGGGGTTTGCTGCGTCGGCCAGTTCGTAAGTTGGCCTTACTAACCGCACAGTAACTGGTGTTTCACACCGCTCGGGGCCATGTTGCGGACAACACACCTCTTTTTTATAATATCTTTTTATACCTTTTTTCTTAATATCATTATAAATTTGAAATTAGATCTAGAGTCAGTATTCGGTTAGGTATCTTTGATATAATATGGTTTGGTAAGATGGAAAATATAAAGTTTTACAAAAGTGCAATTGAATTATGATTTGACCTGCTATTGCTGTCCCTGTCCATTACAATGTGGTTGCAAAAAAGTCGGACTATTTTGTTCTCTGGTATGTACAAATTGTCAAGGTCGGTCGTGCTCTAATGTTGAATCACAAAAAATGGAGGATTCGTTTGATTCCGACGAAGTGTCATGCGATACATCGCTATTGACGCAATTTACTTGCATCCAAAATGAAGATGAAGAAGAAGCAGGCGAAGAAGAAGAAGAAGAACAAGAAGAATTTAAAACTTACGAATCAGGCGAATGAACTTCACCACTTTTTTTTTATTTACATCGCTTTTATCTTTGCCAATCTTTGAAAATTTCCGTTATTTTGCAATAGTTTCACATTAAATAGGATCACAACTGATCAGTGGAGTAGGCCTACTCGGGAAACCACGTTAAAAAAAACGCGATAAGTACGTATACTACATTATGATATATACTATATTATGATATGATGATACATTTTTTATAGATAATTTTATGAACTACAATTTTGTCTAAGGTACTTTTATGATAAAACTTACAGTTTTGCTGAAAATCGCGAAAAGCTAATTTTTTTGGCCTTTGACCTTGAATAAAAAAAATTTCATACACGGGAATGATGGGGACCTTTTAAATATTATTTATAATTTATGTTTTGAACAATTTTACTGATTTTCAGCTTGTTGGGATTTTATGCACCTTCGAATGTCTAAATTGACCGGACTAAAATTTTGTGAGTATTGATGTATGAATGTTAGTTAACCTTTCACGTAAAAACGGCTGAAGGGATCTGGCTTGGTACAGGAATAGATTATAGTCTGGAATAAAACATAGCCTACTTGTTGTCCCTTGAATAGATTTCCATGGGTGCTTGCCATGGAAATCTATTCAGAACGGGACCTTTATATTTTTCAACACACACTTTTTCAACAATTAGAAGAAGCCGCTCCTGTATCACACCTTGAAGAACCCTCGATATCACAAGTATCCACTAGAACATATTACTATGAGAATAGAAGATGTATGAAGTGGGCAAAGGAACCTCCGTCTCGAAATCGACGTCCGCGTCCATGGCCTAGGTATTCAATAGATTAGTAGATGTCACAGCAGCAACGCCTTCATTCTGTCAAACTACAAACCGGAAGACCAGCAGTTTTCTAGAAAAATATTTAATTCGCCAGTATCTCGACAGGCGTACATATTAATATTTTATGTACATGTGCCATTTACCATGGATTGAATTAAGACAGTTCACAGTACAATATTTCGACATGTAGCGAACTTCGAAAACACATATATCGACAAGTCATTGCTTCGACAGACAACTATTAGACAATACACACCTTTGAATTACCACTACCTCGACAGACAATACTTAGACAAGACACATCTTCGAATGACCACTAGTTTGACAGATTTTTTTAACATTCTCCCAAAATAACAATGCTCTGAAATGTATTAAAAAATGTGCCCTACCTAATTAAATATGTACCCAATCAATTGAAACATCAATTCTCTGTTGGGATCACAGTTCTAACCTAACCTAACCCACTTTACTTATTTTTGGAATACAATTTTAAAAATCTGTCGAAGTAGTGGTCATTCGAAGATGTATCTTGTCTAATAATTGTCTGTCGAAGCAATGACTTGTCGATCTATGTGTTTTCGAAGTTCGCTACATGTCGAAGTATTGTACTGTCTAAATTCAGTCCGTAAATGTGGATATTTGGCGATAAAATATATGTTATGAAAAAATATTTTCACTCAAACCTATTGAGTAGGGTATCAAAATGAAACAAATTAGAAGGAGATAATACATATATGTCATAAACAAAATGTATAAAATAAAAGAAATAATAAATTAGCGGGTGGTACCCAATTGCAAATCGTAATCTTGATCCCACCTGCTATCAAACTTGTTTCGGTAATTTCAGCGGTAGTCGGGTCCCTTATATGCTGAAATAACAGTATATTATACTATAACAATGGTATCATAAATAATTACTGATTGTAGCCTATTTAAAAAAAGCATACGTCTGTTAGACGTCGTCAGGTGGAATTCTGATCCCGTTCCCGCTTCCCATGGAAACATATTCCAGCGATAAAAAGCCTATGTATTATTTCAGAAAATATCTATCCTTCAACCATTTGGTTGTCATTTGTCAGCCAGATCCGTTCAGCAGTTAGAGCGTGATTGAGTAACAAACATCCAAACTAACAAACATCATCACAAACTTTCATATTTATAATATTAGTAAGAAAACTAATATTTTGTGCTATATTTATCTCTTCTTACAGTTCTTATAGTGCGCCTGAATTAAATGAGCCTGCTACCAATCAAGCCCACGCGACCTACGGTTCATCGTCGAAATTGTGCTGTAAATCCCGGTATAGATCCTTTGATGGTTCTTGCAATAATCTTGAAAGACCGAACTGGGGAGCAGCCCAAACACCCTATGTACGAATGACAAAGGTAAATTATGCTGACGGTATGAATAACCCCGAACTAGTTGTTTTTCTTGTGAAATAATTTCTTGAGCTATGGCAGTTACCGCGTTGTAAAAGAACACCAATTTTAAAAAAAATGGACTTTACGAGGATAGTTTCTAGTATTTTTTTATGTCACGATTAGTTGTCCAGGTCTTAGCATATCCCTGGACAGTGATATTTTTGTATCAATTACATAACATAACATAAACTCACGCCTATATCCCCGAAGGGGTGGGCAGAGGTGCTAGCACCCACATTTCGCCAGTTTATGTTTAGGTCCCAATGCTGCAATGTAATAGGTGGCGAGCCTATTACCATTAACCGGGCACTTATAAACCTGCAATAAATACACACATAACTTCGAAAAGCATCGAAAAGTCATTGGTGTGTGCCGTGGTAAAACCTGGGATCGAACCCGAGACCTCGTCTCAGCAGTCCATTACCCATACCACTAGGCTAGGTAAGTTTCGAAGTAATAACAAATCATCAATCCGTATATAATATGAATGTTGAACCTTTTTTATTTTATCTGTCCCGTAAAATACGTATTAGGAGAATGTATACTAAAAAATGTTGCGACAGGTATTACATACCTAATAAGTACTATTATTTGATAACATAATTATGAAATAAAGTTATTTTAGTGATTTCATAGTTTTAATTGTATACATTGCCTGATTTATCGCGCAACCAATTGAAATCAGTACAGTAGAAGATCATAGTAGTGGATTCTCCTACTGCGTCTTTTACGACACGTCAATTTCCGCCTTTCCTTAAAGTAATTTTTTTTTATTATTATTTTAATCAGATTTGAATGACCTCTAAATGACGAATATGTAATTTCAAATTTATCATGAAAAATAGTACTCAGGAGCAGCATGGTGCGATAATAATTTGATTTCAATAAATACCATAGCATACATTAATTTGTAGTAAACATTCAGGTATAAGTGAATTGCCCAGATCAGTCACCGGCGGTAAGCTTCCCAATGCTCGTGAGATAAGTCTTCAGCTTTTTAAGGACATACTGGTTGTCGATCCAAAATGGAACCTGAACGCGGCACAATATGGTCAAATCATCGCCCATGATATGTCATTCACGGCCAATGTTTCCCAGTTTAGTAAGTACTTACTAACTAATAAAAATTTATACGATAAAATATTTTAAATACTCATTCAACAGCAAGAAGTAATTACTTAACATAACAATAATAATATCCGAACAATGAGTAAACGAGGAATGAAATAGATTTCATACTATCTAACAATACTCATTAAATTTAACACAAATTACCGTATGGTAAGAGGATCAATCTATCTGCATTAACTAAAATTGAAGCGTAAATATACCCAATAAGTGATTAAATCAAAATGGGTACGCTAAAAGATACGGCCTTGGCTAACAACATGAGTGAAAATGTACAACCAAAATATAACCTACTTGAAGACACACTACAGGAAATTTTCAAGAAATTGTGTACCTTATAGAATCCTAAAGACAAGATAGGAGACGAAGCAAGACTCTCCTACAGAATAGAAAACAAAACAGAAGACAAATCTATACATCTATAATTACTTGTCCCGACTGACTGATTGACTGATTCATTAACGCAGAGCCTAAACCACTGGACTTAAAAACTTTAGCAGTAAATGCCTTTTATGGTGTAAGCATCCATCAACAAAGGATTTTTCGAAATCTCACTTCTAAGTTAGCAAAATAAGGGATGAACGTTTGTATGAAAGTCCGTCATTTTCAAAGTAAGAATACGAAATTCAATTTGAAAGTTTCTTATAGTTATATTTACCATTGGACCCAGAAGGTGGCGCCGCAATCGGTTTATAGGTCTTTTTTTACGAATTTATTCCCGGGCGACGCCGGATCCCGGGCCGCTAGTAACGTATATTAATCACCAAATCAATGCAAAAATTAGATTACGTAGACATAAAGTATAGGTTCTTAACTTACAATACATACATTTTTCAGTAGGAGAATCTTACATAGATGGATGTTGTGACTTATCTGATGCAAATAAAAATCCTGCCTGCGCTCCGATATTGTTCCCAGCGAATGATCTGATCCACAAGATTGATGGTAGACAATGCATGAACTTCGTAAGAACCGGGACCACTAGGGACAAAGGATATAATGCTCCTAATACTCCCGCTGAACAGGTATGGAACTGATTAAGTAGGTATTTAGAGTAACTTTTGTGTTTTCTGTCACCCAATACTAGTATGCCACTTTAAATATCACTTGTGAGCTACATATTCAATATTGGATCAGTATCGACTAAAATGTCGTAATGGCACAAGGAGGCGCTTTAGGGATATTTGACATCTGTACCAGAACCAAACAGAAACCGTTTTGACACAGTTATAAGAACGAAGGACCCTTAATATTGGATACTGTAAAAGTAAAGAAATTTCCATTATACATTTTCTACTCCTAATCCACCCTCTTAGCACAGTGAAAAAAGCTGATGCACGTGTACTTCTTACTTTAAAAATGATCGACTTCCGTACCTATAAAACGTTTATATAGACGTTCATATCCACCCCTTATTGTATCCCGTTCGGGTGAAATTTTGAATTAAATTACTTATACTTTTAACTATACCTTTTTTTTTTTTTTTTTTTTTTCCGTGCGGAAATCCCTTCGGATACCCCCCGCGTGCCAGCGGGGGCGAATTATTTAATTAAAATTGTCCGGTCTCACCTCACGGTATTATCAAAGGTTTTTTTATGACACTTACTAAGCATATAGTCAAATCTTGAGCTTGAATTACATCCCAAGGAAATTAATTGCATTTTAGAAATAATTGTCTGTTAAAATTTAAGAACTTATATTGAATATTGTAGTAGCACCAAGAAATAAGAAATAGTTATAAAAATTTATTTTAGAAAACATCATTGATGACAATTCTGTTGTACATTTTCACTAAACTAAACTAAAATCTCTAAATTTAAATTTTGATTCCATCTCGTTTTGCTTGTGTCAGAACTTTTAATTATTTTTTTAATTATTCAATATCGTTACTGCTTGTGGTTGATAGTTTTTAATTTTGAAAACTAAGCAACTATTCTTAATGCACTTGCACAGCAATAATTAGTATTCACCATTAATATATTGTTATTTGTAAAATTACTCTATTTTCCTAGGTTTACGATGTAAAGTTTCCTTTATCTTGCTAGTCTTGTACCTTCAAAATATTAGATTAATTCATTATCCGCAATTTTTCTTAAACGTTTCATTTAGCCGAATCGGGGTAGTACAGCATGCGCAGGCGATTGTATTCTACCATAGAACTTTTTTGAATTGCTTTGACTTGGATCGACATTTATAAGATGTACTCCGTCTAACATAAACGTAAATAATAATAAGTAAAAAGACATAAGCTAATTTTATCCCGTGGTGTACGTAACGGACTGCTGAGACGAGGTGTCGAGTTCAATCCCCAGTCGCCCCGGGCACGCACCTCTGACTTTTCGTAGTTATATATGCAGAATAAGTACCCAAATTGAAGGGCACAGCTCTCGTTCTGGAGCAGCTGCTGCCCAACATGAGGGGGCCCGATGACTCCTGCAGGAGACTCTACACGGGGATCGTGCGGTCCATGGCCCTGTATGGGAGCCCAAAATGGGCGGAGGCCAAGGCCCAATGGCGAAAGGAGGCGTGGACAGAACCCCGAGCTTCGAGAAATCGATGCCGTGGAGTCCCAGCTCCGCCAAGCCATCGTGGTGGAGTGGAAAGAACGACTTGGGCGACCAGGCGCAAGGCACGCCGCAATAGCGGCGGTAAGGCCCATCATGGAGGATTGGATAGAGAGGCGACACGGAAGCCTCTCGTACCGACTGACGCAGGTGATCTCCGATTATGGTAGCTTCGGGGACCACCTGCATCGGATCAGGAAGGAGCCAACGCCTCAATGCCATCACTGCGACGCGAACGAGAACTCGGGGCCGCACACGATGGCGGACTGCCCGGCGTGGGAGGTGCCGAGGCATGACTTCATGGCAGCCATCCGGGTGGGAGTCCTATCGCTCGGCAGCATGATTGCGGCAATGGTGCGGAGCACGAGCGCGTCGGCCGACGCCGCCTCCTTCTGCGATCATGTAATGCCCGAGAAGGAGATGGCGGAGCACGCCCGGGGAGATTAAAACTCTCCCGGCCCGCCGAGCCCGCAACATGCTCGCTGCGCGTTGCAGGTGGCTCGGGCGCCGAAGGTCGCTTAACGACCTCCGTCCTCCATGAGCGCAGGCCTGGGGGTGGCAGGTGAGGCCACCTGCCACCCAGCAGAAGCAGGCCAGGACGGTGGGGCGACTAACGCTCCTCGCCCAAACCGGGGCAAGACGGGGACACCGTGGTTCTCAAACCCGAGGGGGCCATCTCGAAACCGGAGATGGCCCAGGGTCAGTCGGGGTGCGAGGGATATGGTTTATGGGCAACCTTACACCCCGGGGCGTCTGAAGACACGAGACGGCGTGCAGTTTTAGTCGGTTCAAGCCTGACATAACCACCCCCGCTGGCCGGTGGTGGGTATCCGAAGGGATAACCGCACGAAAAAAAAAGGTACCCAAAGGTTACGGGAACGGGAACAGAAATTGAAATGGAAGGGGTTTAGGTTTTGGATCTATAAGTCAGTCATCAAAATGTCAGTTTTTAACGTTGTAAAATAAAATTCAGTAACTGTTTGAACAAGATTTATGAAATTTTGGATTCTAGACAAGCTAAATTCCTTTTTTTTAACTCGACTGAACACGCTACCACGTGTCTAGATATTGTACGTGAACCAGGACCTAGAAGCACAATCTCATTGAAACACTCACAAACTATTCCCATGTGTATGTGTTTGGGAGCCTCATCAAGAGCGGTAGGTATATGGGGGCGCCACTATGATCTTCGGTGCCCAAGCTTACCTCACGGCTCACGGGAAAGCTCTGGCGCAAGCTTTCTTTTCGGAGTTAAGGAGTCAGGTGACAGTCGCTAACGTAAAAACCAATACAAACCAAATTGTGGAAGGGAGGATTAGGACGACGGATTCTGGGCTCCAAACTTCAAGCTATAAATGCAACCGGGGGATTGACGCTCAAATAAGGAAGAAGACACACTGATGACCCCAAACACTTTCTCAATAAGTTTGAATCGAAATTAAAACTGAAGTCGTCTGAAGGATAGAGGTACTTTTTCTACCTGGTTAAATATACCACTTTGTCTGCAGTTAACATCAGTTACAGCTTTTATGGATCTGTCAGTGGTGTACGGTAATAGTGTCAGTCAAATAGCTCGTCTTCGGGCTGGAACGCGTGGAAGGATGTTGACGCTAGTAAGAAAAGGTGAAGAGTGGCCCCCACAAGCACCAAACGCAACCACCGTTTGTGTGGTGAAGTCAAACAACCAACCTTGTTATTTATCTGGTAAGTCAATATCACTTAAACTAATCGTACCTTAAACTGTCATCACCATCATCATCATAGCATTATATCCTTTTCTTGATTTGATTTATATTTTGCAGAAGCGACTGCCGTCTGACCTCGCAATCCCGAGAATAAAGCCTGCGTCAGAGCCACCTCAGTTAATCAGCAGGCTTAGGGTCCCCGAAGATCTTGGTGGGCCCCAAATACACCCACACCATAAACTCTATTGGTCCTAATACCCAAAATACAATATGTAAATCATGTGGAATATAGTCTATCTACGACAAAACATTAGGAATATCTACTTCGAATGTTTCGTCTAGCCCTCTGTATTTTTACTCTTCTGCAACACGCTGCCAGCACATAAACTACGTTATTAAACAGTTTACACCTAGTTTAAAAGCGCTTCCCTGATATGTCAGGTGAAGACCGACACCCATGCCCATAATGTACAGTACGTATACAAAATTTCACAAACTTTTAAGTACTATACCTAAATACTTTCCAGGTGATGACCGCGTGAATCAAAATTCTCATCTAACGGTACAGCAAGTTATTTTACTTCGTGAACACAATCGTATAGCAAATAAACTCGCGTCTCTGAACCCCCACTGGAATGACGAGACACTTTTTTAAGAAGCAAGACGCATTCTCATCGCTAAAATGCAGCACATTAACTATAATGAATATTTACCAATCCTTCTTGGTAAGTATTCTATTTATTAATGTACCATCTTTTGGCTACCCGTATATAGCTCGACGGACGCAAATTCTGCTATCGTATTTTAATTGCATCTATCCAATCTTCAATTAGTGTAAATTCCTCTATGTTAAAACTGTCTGTATGAGACAGAGAGAGGCTTCATAAAAAAACGCGGCAATCCCCCGATAACATCATTGTTAAAGTAACGTACACTAGATATAGGAATTCCTTCAATAATCTGTTGAAAAAGGTAAAAAAAAAACATATGAAAAATCACTGTTAGATAAAGCGGGGATAGATAACAAAAAATCTGGGATGTCATAAAAGTTATTAGAAACAGAACCAAGGTCAATCCAAGTGCGACTGAACTCTTAAAACCCGATTGTAGGAGAGAATCAGTTGAGAAAGTGAATGAGTTTTTCTTGTTAGTGGGTGGACAAATTGCTGAAGGCACTATATCCTCTGCCAGCTTTTCTCACCATACCTTTACAAATAATTTTCATTGTTTAACAACCCCATGTAAATCCTTTGTGTTGTTGGATACAGATGAGACAGAGGTCCCCACAGGTTAGGACTCCATTTCAAACAGTATTCTTGAGGTAGTCAGACACATTATAGTTCCTCCTCTAACGTACATATTTAATATCTTCTGTCAAAGGGACAACTCCCCTCTATGTTAAAAAGCCAGTAGTTCTTCCTATATTCAAGTCTGGTGACAGAGACCGTGTCACAAATTACAGGCCCATCTCTATTTCACCATCCATTTCTAAGCTCTTGGAATGCATTATAAACTGTAGACTTGTGAAATACTTAGAAACTAAAAACCTTATTTCCAATAGTAGTATGGATATCCACACCACTGCTGCTCCGCAAGCTTGAACGTCTGGGTATAAGAGGAACACAATAAAAACTATTTGCAGATTATCTTGCCTAACGTGTCAAGATAGGTGAGCTGATTAGCAGCGACCTGCCTATCTCCCATGGCGTGCTCCTAGTCAGTATACTTGGTCCTACTCTCTTTCTTGTCTAGTTAAATGATTTGTGTAACCTAAAATTGGATAGTGGTAAAATTATCTCGTACGCAGATGACACAGTTTTACCGTTTTCCACCGCAACATGAGATAAGGTTTTTAAAGCTTCTCAAAATGGTATTGATATAGTCACACATTGGCTCCAAAGAAGTCATCTATCCCTCAATCCAGAAAAAAACTAAGTACGTTACTTTCACAATGCCGAATGTAATATGCCTCCCTCCTCTTGTTCACTAACGGCTCATAGTTGCTGCAATGATGAAATTTGCTCTTGTCCTAAATTAACTCATGCACTTCAGTGAAATATTTACATAACAACATAACATAACATAACTTCACGCCTGTATCCCCGAAGGGGTAGGCAGAGGTGTATAACACAACCACGATTCGCCAGTTATATTTAGGTTCCAATGTAATAAGGGGCAAGCCTATTGCCATCTACCGGGCACATTATTAAACGAGCGATAATTAACATTTTTAGTACCCACTTAACTACGAAAAGTCAGAAGTGTGTGCCCGGGGCGACTGGGTATTGGACTCGAGACCTCGTCTCGGCAGTCCGTTACGTCCGCCACTGGGCTATCGCCGCTTTTTAGTGAAATATTTAGGTATCATTATTGATAGTAACCTGTCATTCAAGGTGCATTTAAATCTACTTATTCCTAGACTGAGACAGTTGATCATTGTCTTCAAACATTTGAGAGATATTGCTGAGCAAAGTTCGATTAAGCGGGTATACCTCACGCTTGAGATTGACCTATAATACAGTACTGTTTAACGGTTTGGGGAGGAGTACCCAAGACGACGTTAAAACTTCTTGAAGTAGCGCAAGGGACTATACTTAAAGTCTGTACTTTTCGTCCATATCGGTACCCAACCTATCCCCTGTACCAGTCATGTGACGTTTTCACGGTTCGTCAGTTGTTTGTTTTGCTCACGATAGTAAGACAACACTCTGATTTAAGCTTTCACGCGACCACTAAGATACAAAGACGGAAATCCGCACCAAATCTGGAGAGACCGGTATTTAGGCATGCTTATATCAATAGCTACTATTGTTTCCTCAGCCCTTATCTCTATGTTAAAATCAATAAGGTTATCGACCTATACTCATTAAACAAATGCCAATGCAAAGGTAAACTTTATGAACAGCTACATAAACTTTCAAACCGAAAATCTGCTGAGGGTACCAAAGTAAACCGTCCTACTTACCGTCTCACATTCACACACTCGCATCATCACTTCACACACAGAGGCTTCTTTCTCATTTTGCTCATCTCTTCACAACGAATTTTTTCATGTTATCATTAGCAATTTAGGATGTACAATACATGTAACAAAAATGTCTTGTGTTTTATTTTATCTTATCTTGTGTCAAGTACTCGTAATATATCAAATGATTCAGTTGTTTTACTTGCTATAATCATCCATTGAAAAAGCGTTTTTAAGTGATAATGATAAGCGAAGTAACTAGTTGTAAGGTGGTATTTTGTATCAAACATATTTTTTTTTATGTATAAAAATGAATTATCTTATATTATCTTATCTTTTATATATATAAGTATAGATCAGAATTCATCACTTCAAAATAAATTCTGCAAGATTCTCTTATATAATAATAGCATGATGACATTAATTTATTTAAAACTGAATTTAAAGAAATACCTCTTTGAATGGCAATGGCAATGGCCAGCCATTGCACCAGGTACGATCCGGCGTGAGAGTCACCCGACTTCTCTCTCAATCTACGCCCTATGTCCTTCAATTAATTATCACTTACAAATTATGGGTATTAATTGAAAAGTTGATGGTTATGAAGTTCAGTTCATAAAGATAATATTATAGGTGTAGTACACAATATTCATATTTCTGTCAATACATTGCAAAATCGCTATTCTATACCATATATCAGTATAAATAAGTCAATAATTTATTTATATGTCGTAAGGTTTCGAAAATATGGTGCGAAATAAGCTGATCTATCCGGGGGTTGAAGGTTATGTGGACGATTATAGTCCCAACGTAAACCCTTCAATTATTAATGAGCATGCTACTGCTGCTTACAGACATTTCCATGGCCTCATACGTGGACTTTTGGAGTAAGTAAACTAAATAATTTATACATATAATATGTAATTACTTGTTCTAAATGCCTGACTGATTTTCCAAAATTTTGACCCTAGGGATGTTAAATAGGGGCTTAACTTTTGTATAGAAGTTCATCATTTACAAATTAATGCATCGTCTTTTTTTGTTTTCAACATATAAAAAGTTCTTGACGTTTAAATTAAGAAGCACAGAGTGTATATAGTATTAGGAAGTGTGAAATTGACAAATTGCAAATTCAACATTATAATCCGGAAGGGTTTTATTGGAGATTTTGCATCTAGGCATGCCTAGCTCTCCATTGATATTCTTTCAGGTGTAAGTACATTCAACGAACCTTATTTGAATTGGAATACATGCATCAAAAATTGATGTAGAAGTGATTTTATAGATCCTCAAAGGACTAAGTTGTATTTCATGTTTTATTTATTATTTTATGTATAGCTTATAAGCTAAGGTGATCATAAAATAAGAATTTGTTTATCTAATTTTAGCGTTGACTGTACAAAAAAGAAATGAAATATTGTTGTAAAGACTTCTTCATCCGCATTAAAAATTTCTTACTAATCTGCTAAGCGACATACCTTGGAGTAAAGTACGGTCACAATTCACAATCGATTTCTGCCTATGGATATCAGAACTATATACTCATAGTACCAAACTATATAAACTGTTACCGTGGCTTAAAAACGGTTACGTAGCATAATATTCACATGAATTCGTTAGTTTTACAAATTTGAGATCAACAACAATAATCATTACTTTTTTATTTTGTATTGGACAGGCTATTATCTAATAGCCGTCAACTAGCTAAAGTTGTGCGTCTAAGTGATTGGCTGAACAAGCCTGAGTTGCTGGAAATGGACGATGGACTAAACAAATTAGTAAGAGGAGTTACTACTGAAAAAATGCGCTTAAGCGATCAGTACTGGTCTGCTGAATTAACGGACTACTTTTTCAGGCAAGTTGTATTCAAAATGTCACGTATACTCAGCTCATCTTACATTTCTTCCCGTTCAGTGTATGGGGCTCTACCTTAAGCTTTGGGGCTAAAACAACCTCACCTACAAGCCAGTATACCTGCTGATTGAGGAGGCTTTGCGCAGGCTTTTCTCTCAGGCCTCTCCCGATCCGCAGAGGCCGTGAGGCGCAGAGGTAACTCAGGCGTCGGAGGTCATTAAACGACCTCCGTCCTACACAAGCTCAGACTAGGGTGACAGGCGGAGCCATCATGGTCGCGCGGCGCCGCGTGACTGGTATAAAAAAGGTTCAAATAAAAAGGGAATTTATAAAGTACGTTTTTTGGACTGTACTTACTGCTTATTTATTTAAAGTGATATACATTTAAAAGAAATATTTTATTCGTAATCTAATCTCAGTAAATGTAAGTAACAGATAGCATTGATATTTTAAACTTACCCTACCTTAAAGTGTGTTTATAAAAGCGGTTTCAAGAAATGGTTTCTATGTTGTACCTTGACTCCCCCAATTCACTACGCAACACACTATTACATTAAACATTGGCCAAGATACATCGCATTGGGCTAATTGAATTGAAAACGTTTTCGTAGACATGAGTATAATTAAAAAATAAACTATCTTCAGCCTGCTGGTATCTTTCTTCATTGAACCCTTGTTGCAAAACTGGTACCTACGTCCCAAGGTCCATCAGGTGTACCATGAACAGTTTTGCCTTTTTTTTCTAGTGGCTTTTCTATCCCAACTTTATGGAAAATTCACAGATTAGATTAATTAATTATGTAGTGTACAGAATAACTGATCTTTCCATCTATGCCTATTTAAAAAGTCTTATTCTAACCATTTATTAAAATTAATGCAAATGTAAAATACTGTTCTAAGTTCAAAAGGTTCCCCTGAATATTATTGTTATTAATTTACTAAATTAACATGCAATTCAAAATTTAAAATACTTATCACATAATATTCTAACGTAACCGTTGATGAAGGGCTTTTGTATGTTTGTAATAAATAATTTAACAACATAAATCTTTAAGACTAATTTCACGCGTTATGAGATGTGCTTTACATTCATGGTGTGTGCACGACGTTGATAACCTTAGAGCGAAAGTAAAAAATCAGTGCCGAAATGAATGAACTGTGGCGTGGTGGTAGTGCGTTCAACTGATAAGCCAGAGGTCGCGGATTCGATTCTCGCTAAGTGCAAAAATGTATATTTGCACTGTTCTATGTATAATATGTATCTATTTACAAAAAAAGTATATAAGTATGTTTATCCGCATTCTAGAAGCGATATGACAAGCTTTGCTTAGTTTAGGGCCAAGATGGCGATGTGTACTTTGTCCTACAATATTTATTTATTTATTTATGTATGTTATTAAAACCTCACGTACAGGTTACATACAATATTTCCCCTTTTTGGAATTCCGTTGTTGTTAATTTTTTCGACCGTTAATAGAGATAGCTAACCCTTTATAGCTAAATTAACATATTTTATAACTCAATAGTGACTGTAAAGGATGAGTTTTGAGAAGCTTTTAAAGGACGTCTCCTTAACATTTTTTCTTCACAACCCTCGCAAGACGCCTTCTGAACCTAAGTGAAAATCGGTTCAATTATTATGGAATTCACCTATGTTCAAAATATAATTGAGACAGATTAGCTTTCTGTACAAAGTAATAGAGGCAAAAAACACTATAAATAATAACATATATAGTAAATTATACCTAATTCTGCACATAATAATTGTCATGTAATTGTGAACCATTATGGCTAAAACCGGGTTTGACCAATCTTTGAGAGAAAATTCTACCAAGGAAAGTAGAAGTTATCGTGTGGGCGATGAACAGAAATAGTAATTTAAATGGCAAAGAATAACATCTATGAATATCAAAATTTAAACAATACAAATAGAATCATATCTAAAGACAGTAAAACACTTTTTCTCGGAGACCCTTGCCCTAATTACATATTTATGTAAACCTAACAGAGGAAACAAAACTTTTGGTGACGACCTACGAGCAATCGACATTCAGCGAGGTCGCGACCACGGTCTCGGTACTTACGTCGAGACCCGTGCAGCCTGCAATCTATCAGTTCCCAAGACATTTCACGATATGCGTGAGTACATCTCTGAACAGGTACGTGATGAACAAAACAGTTAAATTTATTTAAATTTGTCTGTTCATGATACGTCTGATAATTAGTAAAAATAGACTTTTACTCATTATAATGGACTATTATTAGTAAAGAGTTGAACAAGGAAATAGTAGTTTATGCAACTGTCATATAAGAAGGGGTATTAAAACACGAGAGTCTGTTTATCGCGATAATAGGTTGACTCGAGTGTTTTAATACCTAAGTTATATGCAGTTTCAAACACTACTTTATCTTCACTCATAGGAATAAATGAAATTAAACAAAGTAGGTAGGTTACAAGGGCGCCATTTTTTTCACAGTTCGAACTGCGCATGCGTGCGCCTTTTTTTTCATATTCAGCCTAAAACCTTAGACTAGTTTAATGAATAAAAAAGATAGCGATAGTATAATGAGTTTTATGATACAGTTGGCGGTACTATAATAAGTTTTATTTTTAATTTTATGTAGGTATATGCGTTTATAAAGTGCGTATGTATAGAATCGTCTTTGAATTCGTAATTCGTATTTTTCGATTTGATTAAAAGTTTTTTTTAATTTAATTATTTTATGTACGTATTATATACGTGTATTGTAGGTGAAGAAAGCTTATCCCTCGTAAAATGTGTTCACATATTTTTTAAATCTATTCTAATATTATAAAGAGGAAAGATTTGTTCGTTTGTAATCGGTATACTCGGAAACTACTGAACCGATTTCAAAAATTCTTTCATCATTAGAATGCTACATTATCCCTGAGTAACAAATGCTGCTTTTCATTCGGATATTCCCACGGGATCAGGACTTACGCGGGTGAATCCACGTGGCGATGCTAGTCTATCTATACATTGGAGATATTAAAAAAAACTTAGGTTATGTTAAATGAGCGATTCTAAACACAAATTAATCTTTTTGAAATTCTTATCTGTTTGTCTTTTTGTTTGCGATGGACTCAAAACTACTGAATCAGCTAGTAGAATATATAAATATTGTTTATATGTTACTATGTGTGTTTAAGTGTTTGTATAAATATTGTTTATATGTGTGTTTAAGCTTTAACTAGATTGTAGGTATAGAGGTTACTACGTATTGACCTTCAAACCTGACCTTGAAACTTTTTGTTTCACGTTTCACGATCGATGAAGCGGAACATATTATCATCATATTATTATCTTTCGTTTAGAACTTGGCCGTGTTACAACGCCTGTACGCATCACCTGAAGACCTAGACCTAGTAGTCGCAGGTTCTCTGGAGCATAATGCGGCTGGAGCAATGGCTGGACCTACTTTCTTATGCATTTTAATAACGCAGTTCTACAGAACACGAGTGGGAGACAGATATTTTTACGAGAACGGAGCTGATCCAGATATTGCTTTTACTCCCGGTGAATATTGTTATTATTTCAAAACCTATCACTACAAACTACTCCACTCCAACTAGCCACTTCTAAAAAATTCATGTATTATTTCACAAAATGTCACTTTTATCTTCAAGTATACAGTTTTGGCTACTTTCCTTTTGATCGGTCAATCAGACAACTCAGAATTAAGGGGGCCTGCTTGAAGTTCATCGCACAATGAACTATTTAAAATATCAGGACAATGTGTCAACACACGCATTCAGCTCGCAATAACCTCAACTTAGAGTTGTGTTTTTTTTAATACTATTTTAGCACATAAAAATGTCTAAATAGCAGTCATTTTTTAAATTTTAATACGTTTAGAAAAAAAATTCAAATTATTTAAAAATTATTTCATATAATAATTTAAAATAGTTATTCTCAAATTAACTTGAGATTTATAAATATTTTATTGTATTCTCTCTTTTTATTGTGAATAAACAGAAGAGAGGGGATAAAAACTATGTGTTTATTCACTCTATGTATTCACCTTTCAACTGAGCATGGATTGCCAAATCCAAAACTATGAGGAATAGAATAAAATGCTCAAAGGAGTCTCGAGCCCGATTTTGATGAAAACAAAAATGGTATCATTGATTTTTTTTAAATTAATAGGTACTCCTAGCCAAGAGTAGAGCCCATTGATTTTCAAAAAAGAACTCACCCTGTATTAATACACCGTAGGATAGTGCCGTTAATAGGGACCGAATTTTGGGAAGTAATAACATACGTTAAACTTCCTTAAAGATTTTATTTTCAACATAATACTTTTTATTTTCCTTATGTTAGCTGTCTTTTACACCTTAACTGATTAAAATTGTTCAAAATAATAACCATTGCTCTTAATACATAGATGGATTCTACGTCTCAAAGCTTGCATTCCGCATTTGGCACAATATTGTTATATCCGTTTTGAATACAATATTATTGATTATATTATACGTGTATTTGTAGAAAACAAGCAGTCGTCGTTGAGATGTCTCCACTAAGATCTTGTAGGTTCAAGCCAGCCTCACGGGCTTGCCGGTACGCTTGCTGATAAACGGACGAGACTGACGCAGGCTTTCCTCTTGGGGAAGGGAGTTCAGAAACTGGTCACTCCTATAAAAGACAAGATAAACCAAATTGAAAAGAGGACAACAATATATTAATTGAAAATTAAAAAAACACCCCGACATATATTTGTAGATATTGGGTATTTTCCCCAGTTTTACCCCCAGGTTTTTTCAGGGCTCAACCGATTTTCATTGAACATATTATTTTGTAATGTGCACGTGATGTGCTGTGATTTGAGTCCCCACTCGATTATATTTGCAGAGATTCGGTAATTCTTCCCCACTTTCACCCCCACAACTTTTAAACGACTTAACTGTTTTTCATTAAATATATCTAAAAACACTCGCCCTTTCATACAAAAAAAAACTACATTGAAATTGCTTCATCCGTTCGCGAGCTACGGAGACATAGACAGACAGACAGACAAACAGACAGACAGACAGACACCTCAAACTTATAACACCCGTCTTTTTGCGTCGGCGTTTAAAAAGTAAGCGGGCTCCGGTCTCCGAGGTGAAAGTTTCGTATGTAACGGGGAATAATGTTAGGATGATAATGACGACATACTCCATGGGGTAATCCATGTAAAAAGAAAACCTACAAGTAAAATCTGAGAAAAAATATTTACTTAAAAATGAGTTCTTTCCTTAAGTTTGCCGTATATTATTACTTTTCAGAATTCGTTCCTTATTAGCGGTAGGTACTATCGAATGGTGGTAATATAGAGTGTGGATTTTTTTTCAAAATCAAAGAATTCGATTCCTGGTAAGGTGTATTTTTTTAATCCAATGAATCAGTTTAAAGCAAATATATTTTTGTTGAAAAATTCACCCTGTATATCTTCGTATAATTTGTGTTGACAGATCAACTACAGACAATACGCAAAGGGGCGAATATGGCACGCCTACTGTGTGATAATACTAATGAAGTACATCACATGCAACCCAAAGCCTTCCGACTAATATCTAAAGAGTGAGTTATTTTCATCGCCATTGACCTATTAATACATAGAATTATGATTCGGGATATATTCTCCCTATTTCATTAGGAGGATGCTATATGTATAAGAAAACTCGATGTACAATAATGTGTGCATTGTTTATCCTGCAACAAATAACACTTAATATTTAATGCATGAGTGATACACATATTATTTTATTCCACGCGGAGTCCATTTAATTGTCAACGCCTAGCATATTAATAGAATTATGGGTTCCTCAGGCCCCTATACCTTGAAGAGCTACTGCTCCTGCGCTTTGGGTCAAATCGATTTTGCCGTCATTTAATAAATTCGCAGATGAGGAATCATGTCGTATCAAGAAACTTTTTTGCAGACCTTGCAGCTTCTAAAATTCGCCATCAAGTGAGCCGTATGATGGTTTGCATAGAAGCCTATGACTAGTTTAAATATACCATAATGCAAATAAGTTGATTGATTGAATGCTGTGAGCCAGTTAGGTCAAATCTGGGAAATGATGTAGGTACCTATGGATTGGTCATTATTCGTTTTCACTTTAAAAAAGTATGTTTTGACAATTCAGAAATACAAGAAAGATATCTAATCAAGACGTGCATTGGTAGATTATAGTATAAGTTTAAATATTTTATTTTTGCAGCAACCAAATTACACCGTGTGATCAACTACCGTCCATAGATCTCACACTGTGGCGAGACAAGAAAAATCCTGTCGCAAATGAAAACTAAACAAAAGTAATAGAGATTCGAAGTCACGTTCTTGACATTTAAAACGCATAAAAAATATAACCGTTCTGTTTATCTGTTTATCTGTTTATTCTGTTTACTCTGTTTATTATCATAATTAGAATAAAGTTTATAAATATGAGAACTTTGTTTTTATTCCTTTGCTCAAACGAATAATAAATTGGTGTTTATATCTAAATAATTATAATATAATATATTATAATAAATATGTAAATAGGTACCTATATATAAACTGCTTTGTCTCCTTTTTAGGGTTCCGTTGCCAAATGGCAAAATACGGAACCCTTATAGATTCGTCATGTCTGTCTGTCTGTCCGTCCGTATGTCACAGCCATTTTTTTCCGAAAACTATAAGAACTATGCTGTTGAAACTTGGTAAGTAGATGTATTCTGTGAACCGCTTTTTTTCAATACGTCATAAAATCGTAAACTGCAATTTACCTTTCATTCAATCAACTCAAATACCTATAAACATTATAAAAAGAACATTATTATGTTGCTTCCTGCTACGGAACCCTTAATGGGCGAGTCGGACTCGCACTTGGCCGCTTTTTTTTGAGTAAGTTATTATGCCGAAGACCGGGCCAAGTGGAAGAAAAAGAGTCGGCAAGGGAACCCCAAGGTAAATCACTGAAATGATGATGATAATTTTTTCTCCAAATAATCACCTTCTCCGATACTTCTTCTCCTTCGTAATTTTTTTATAAAACCCGTTCTCTTACCGCAGGATCCTATGCACATGTGGCTTGCACGCGCATTGAATGTGGCTTAAGTTCTAATAAAATACCTACATACTTAATATAAAACAACTGTTAAACTTAGCACTCCCGAACCAGTTCTTAGAAACCTTCAATCGTAACTTAAAAATAATAAATGAACTTCCCGGTGTTCAACAAAAATATAAATTATGATGCTATAAAAAAAGCTTGTATCGCGTAAGTTCTAATTGTGCTACATGCTTTTGAAATCACTACAGCCCTTGTATAAAAATATTATTTTTGTTTTAGTAAAACTATTTTTTATTTTAAATAAAAGCTTATTTTAAAAAAAGTTTTTATTAGCTATTTTAATTTAAAGTTTTTAGTTTTCGTAATATCCTGTTGTACCAGAGTGCACGCCAAGACCAGCCAAAAGAGCTCAACACGACAAATCTATCTTGTTTAGTTCCAGATCATCTACCGTCTTCATCTTCACACCTTGGACATCATGTAGCATCAGAGTGTTTACCTAGACTAAACAAATGAGCACAAACTCGATAAGTTAATCTTGTTTAGTTTAGAAGTTAATATGGGCACCATCCGACTCCATCATCAGATCCTGAATACCATGTAACACCAGAGAGTTTGTCGGGGCAAAGCAAATGAGCCTAAACTCTATAGGTTTAGTTGTTTAGTTTAGGAGTTCCTATGGTCACCATCCTACTCCATCATCAGGCCCTGAATACCATGTAACACCAGAGAGTTTGTCGGGGCAAAGCAAATGAGCCTAAACTCTATAGGTTTAGTAGTTTAGTTTAGGAGTTCCTATGGCCACCATCCTACTCCATCATCAATCCCTGAATACCATGTAACACCAGAGAGTTTGTCGGGGCAAAGCAAATGAGCCTAAACTCTATAGGTTTAGTTGTTTAGTTTAGGAGTTCCTATGGTCACCATCCTACTCCATCATCAGGCCCTGAATACCATGTAACACCAGAGAGTTTGTCGGGGCAAAGCAAATGAGCCTAAACTCTATAGGTTTAGTTGTTTAGTTTAGGAGTTCCTATGGCCACCATCCTACTCCATCATCAAGCCCTGAATACCATGTAACACTAGAGAGTTTGTCGGGGCAAAGCAAATGAGCCTAAACTCTATAGGTTTAGTTGTTTAGTTTAGTAGTTCCTATGGCCACCATCCTACTCCATCATCAATCTCTGAATACCATGTAACACCAGAGAGTTTATCGGGGCAAAGCAAATGAGCCTAAACTCTATAGGTTTAGTTGTTTAGTTTAGGAGTTCCTATGGCCACCATCCTACTCCATCATCAAGCCCTGAATACCATGTAACACCAGAGAGTTTGTCGGGGCAAAGCAAATGAGCCTAAACTCTATAGGTTTAGTTGTTTAGTTTAGAAGCAATGGCCACCATCCTACTCCATCATCAAGCCCTGAATACCATGTAACACCAGAGAGTTTGTCGGGGCAAAGCAAATGAGCCTAAACTCTATAGGTTTAGTTGTTTAGTTTAGGAGTTCCTATGGCCACCATCCTACTCCATCATCAATCCCTGAATACCATGTAACACTAGAGAATTTGTCGGGGCAAAGCAAATGAGCCTAAACTCTATAGGTTTAGTTGTTTAGTTTAGGAGTTCCTATGGCCACCATCCTACTCCATCATCAAACCCTGAATACCATGTAACACCAGAGAGTTTGTCGGGGCAAAGCAAATGAGCCTAATCTCTATAGATTTAGTTGTTTAGTTTAGAAGTTCCTATGGCCACCATCCTACTCCATCATCAGGCCCTGAATACCATGTAACACCAGAGAGTTTGAAAAGACAAAACATATGAACCTAAACTCAATACGTTTATCTTGTATAGCTTAGGAGTTCCTAAAACAAATGACCCCAACTCGATAGAATTATCTTGTTGAATTTAGGAGTTTCCATAGCCACCTTCCTACTCCATCATCTGACCCTAAATACCATGTTACATCAGAGGTATATTATTTATTTCCTTTATTCATCAAAATATACATAGAAATATGTAAGCTCTGTGGCGTAGCGGTAGTGCACTCGACTGCTACCACCGGGGGGTACGGGTTCGATTTCCGCTCAGAGCAAATATTTGTATGCATGAATATGTCAATTTACATTGGTCCACATGTCCACTGTGGTTCTTTGTATAATAATGTACCTCGCCTGATGGTAAGCTGAAGGTAAAGTCTCAGGAAAGAGGGTCACCATTACATACACGTACCATGTTAACAATGGTGACACTCAGCTTGACGGCCTCATCACAAAATAAAAGTATATAAATATGTTTATCCGCATTCTGGAACTCATAACAAAAGCCAGTTAAACTATGCTTACTATGGGTCTAGGAAGCGCTGTGTAGTATGTCGTAGAATATATATTTATTATTATTTATCGAGCTATATCATGCCTCACCCTAGAGTACGGAAGAGGCGGCGAGATAACCCTAGCGAGGCAAGCAGCAGTTGCTCAGGGCATTAGGACGATTGGCAGAGGAACAGCTGGACTATTCGGGCATTGTCAAGCAAGGCCGCTCTCCATAAGCAATGGTAATCTCAACAATTATTGCGAGACGCCTCGTCTGATCGATCAATCACCACTATATTAAGATTCTTGGCTACAACCCTGGCTTGACAATTGGCTGGCCACTTGGTTGTATCTTTCTTTTTTTTTATATATGTTCCATCAATTGACTGCACCCCGCTGGATGGTGAGAAGCTAGGGTGAAGTTCAGAAGATATGTGCCACCATCCCAGATGCTGACGATCCTAAAAATATACAAAATACTGTCCGTTGGCAAGACGAGAACAACCAAAAATGATATGCCTTAGGGATTCTCCGGGACGGAGACATGCCCGACATATGTCAATGGTGCCGTCCTCAGGGATATACCTCCGATAAATTATTCGGTATGACAACTTCACCTGTAATTGCTCAGACGAAACCTTCGGTTTCTCCAAATAGATCAGTGTAGCCAGAACTCTATAAATAAATAAATAAATATTCTACGACATTCTACACAGCGCTTTCTAGACCCAAAGTAAGCATAGTTTAACTAGCTTGTGTTATGGGTTCCAGAATGCGGATAAACATACTTATATACTTTTTTTTTTGTAAATAAATACATATTATACATGATACATTATACTCTGAAGCTTTAATATCTACGTCGGGCCCATTTAGAGCCAGATAATACCGTCCATGCTCTGTCTCTGCTTTCCTTGCGATCAGCGATGCTAACTACCATCGGTTTGCGCCTGTTCTGTTTAACTAGAGCGAGAGGAGTCAGCCCATTGTCTCTTGCCACTATATTCCGATGCTCACCTATGTCAACGTGCAGAAAATATTCCCTAAGGTTGCATATCTTAAACGGGGCTTAAAAAGGCATCTATCAAGACCGTCAAATTAATTTGACTGTCTTGATGATTATTTGTTTATGCCACGTCTCTCCTTCTTCCTTAGGAAGACGATTTTAAAATTCATAATATCTGAAATAATGGGGTGAAAGTAGAATTTATTATAGACAAAACATTTAGATTCGTAATTCAAGAATTTGTTGGGTTAATTGGGTTTAATTTAAACCCTTGGGAGATCAAAGAAACGTCCAAACATTGGACCCAATTAATATCCGAAAAGAGATGAATTTAGATTTCTATTATTATTTTTAGCGGTCTGATGTTGATTAGGCCCAATTAAAATTGACATTTTTTTAAATAAAATTAACAGACATTAGCGATAATAAAAAATAAAGAATTTCGTAAGTACAGTATTCATTATAATTAAAACTGAATACTGCACACTTAAGTTATGAAAAGTTTTATTGACTAAATATCTATTGAGATTAATATATATGTATTTAAGTTATTAATTGTTTGATACATATTTTGCTTACATGAATATACACACCGTACATGATATAAGTTAGCCTAGTGGTATGGGTAATGGACTGCTGAGAAGAGGTCTCGGGTTCGATCCCAGGTTTTACCATGGCACACACCAATGACTTTTCGATGCTTTTCGAAGTTATGTGTGTATTTATCGCAGGTTTATAAGTGCCCGGTTAATGGCAATAGGCTCGCCACCTATTACATTGGGACCTAAACATAAACTGGCGAAATGTGGGTGCTAGCACCTCTGCCTAGCCCTTCGGGGATATAGGCGTGAGTTTATGTTATGTTTATGTTTATGTTTATACCTATAACAAAGTGTATGGGTCCCATCAAGATCTTTGGGTCCCAAGCCAACCTAACCTGCTAGCCAGTACATCTGCTAACTAATGGAGGTTCTGGTCTAGGTTGTCCTCTCGGCGTTGGGAGGTCAGATAGCAGTGCTGCAGTAAAAGTCCAGACAAATCAAAGCGCATGGAGTAGGAGAACGGACCTCTCACTAAAGTGCAAGTTTTGAATACAACCGGGATTAACGCTGGGATGAAGAAGGTCACAAATAACAATACCTCAGAAAATTAAACTGGCAACATCCATGGAAAAAAAGGAGTTGGCTGGGTACCATTAAAAGCAAATCAAGTAGACTGCCTGGTAGTGGCGGACATAAAATTCAAAAACTATAAAATATAAAAAGTTAACCCAACACTCATCAATGCGTTGCGTAATAAAACTAAAACTGCATGAAATAAATGTAGATAAACAAAACCTATTCGACCCCGTAGTTAGTACTAACTTGAACTTTAAAACCACAAAAAATAATCTTGATGAAATATGTAATGTCTCCAACAAGGTACGTAATGAAAAGGGCACGCCGCAATAGCGGCGGTAAGGCCCATCATGGAGGATTGCCTAGAGAGGCGACACAGAAGCCTCTCGTACTGACTGACGCAGGTGATCTCCGGGAAAGGGAGCTTCGGGGACCACTTGCATCGGATGTTGCATCGGATCAGGAAGGAGCCAATGCCTGAGTGACATCACTGCGACACGAGCGAGGACTCGGGGTTGCACACGCTGGCGGACTGCCCGGCGTGGGAGGTGCCAAGGCGTGACATAGTGGCAGCCATCGGGGTGGGAGTCCTCTCGCTCAGCAGCATAATTGCGGCAATGGTGCGGAGTGCGAGCCCGTGGGCTGCCGTCGCCCCCTGCTGCGAGCATGTAATGCTCGAGAAGCCCGCGAAGCTCTCCCGGCCCGCCGAGCCCGCAACATGCTCGCCGCGCATCGCAGGCGACTCAGGCGCCGGAGGTCGCTTAACGACCTCCGTCCTCCATGAGCGCAGCCCTGCGTGTGGCAGGTGAAGCCGCCTGTCACCCCAGTAGAAGCAGGCCGGGACGGCGGGGTGACTAGCGCTCCTCCTCCAAACCGGGGCAAGACGGGGACACCGTGATTCCCAAACCCGAGGTAGCCATCTCGAAACCGGAGATGGCCCAGGGTCATTCGGGGTGCGAGGGATATGCTTTATGGGTAACCTACACCCTGGCGTCTGAAGACCCGAGACGGCGTGCGGTTTTAGTCGGTTCATGCCCGACATAACCACCCCCACTGGCCGGTGGGAGGGTATACGACGGGATTTCAGCACAACTGTCGCGAACAACTAGGCATCTATACCATGTCGCGAGCAACCTGGTATCTATACCATGTCGCGAAGCAACTTGGGTTCAATGTAGTAACTTAAATCTGGCTCACCAAATGGGGAATACGGGTGAGCACGCGGTTACAGCTGTTCCTGTCGCATCTGTCGTATCTCTCCAGCTTTTACCTGTAGGCAAAAGGATATCTGTTTTTCCAAGAAGGAATAAGCTGAGCAATGGTTCTAGGATCTCACAGATGTCTCCATTAGACACATTTTGAGTGAACTTGCAATGTCCTCTTGACATTGCTGCAATACAAGCATATGCTGACGGACAGTTCGAATCTCATACGAGATTTAGTATCAAAAAAATGTCCCTAAATCTCCGCAACTGGCCCGGAACCCAGTCGCCGTACCACGCCTGCCGGCAAGTTATGAATGTGGCTTATAGACCAGCGCGTGACATTCAGGTCACGCATCTTGTCGCGGAGTCGGCTATCACAACGGTACCTTACATTCCAGAAACTCCGTGGACCAGCATGAAAATCCAGGGAGGAAACTAGATGTACATCGTCAGCTAGAAACCAAACATTAGATCCAATAAAACACTATACTCAGCTCGTCTATTCTCAGCTCGCCTTATCCCACGCAGAGCGCTTTCGGCCTCCGACGTGCAGACAAACACGTTAAGTTTCCAACGTGTAAACGAATACAGTTCACACTCGCGATTATAGTGGTACGATACTTTAAGAAAACTTAATTACACGCACACTTCTACAAACTCTTGGGAATTTTAGGACTCTTCACGATGCGCTGTCAACGTGTCAACTGGAACAACACCTATTGACGTTACGAAACTGAATCAAATTCAAATTCAAATATAGAACAGAATTATAGATCATATGATCGATGATCTTACCAGGTGGTAGGATTTATACCTTGAGTAGAACCTCTTTGGAGTAGAACTCGCGGAAACTTCTGAAACCTCGCAGATCGTCCGATCGTAGCGACAACAACAAAAAAAATGTACGTAATGAAAAATAAAATATTCTTCGAAACCCTAAATAATGAAATATTTAGTAAAGTGAACAGCACTCTAGATTTTGGGATCATACTAGACAGCAAGCTTCTTTTCGATGAACACATCAGCAACATCGTCAAAAAAGCTTCTAAAGCTCTAGGATTTATACTACGGAGCCACGGCCTGTTTTAAACCACTCAAACCAGTTTAAATTTTGTATTGTTCTTTCGTGCGTAGCCATTTGGAGTACGCATCCCAGGTCTGGAATCCTCAGTATGAGATCTATAAGTCTCGTATTGAAGGAGTTCAAAGAAGATTTCTTCATTGTCTTGACTATAGGGCACAGCAATACTCGGTTGACTACGAACATCGTTGTAGAAGATACCACTTCTTACCGCTGGAAATAAGACGCGATATTGGTGACATATGTTTGATTTTTAATATAGCAAACAACAAAATTGACTGCCCGCAGCTCTTGGCCAATATGTCATTACGCACCAACCTATTACGCCTTCGTCAGCGGCCGATATTAGATGTTCCGTTGGCTTCTATCAACTACAGGTCAAATACCTTCTCTATAAGAAGTGCAAGTAGTTTTAATGAACTACCACGGCACCTTGATATTGACTTTTACAGCACTTAGCCAATTCATATTTCGACAGTAAAGGCACCGACGGATTGGTAAGGATTACGCAATTAAATTAAATTATTTAACATTCTAACTGATTACTCAAATACCTAATTTTGTACTGATATTCTTTTCTGCTTTTACCTATAATATGTGGAGGCTTGTAAATAGCAATTTGGTAATATTTATTGAATCAACTTAAGTTGTTAATTAGCCTGTAAGCCTTCTAGAAAAGAAAAAAATATCTGTGCATAAGTCAGTTTATTAAATGCCACTTAATAACCTTAAACCATGGAACTAATAAGTACTATATTTATTAGTTCCATGCCTTAAACTGAACAAAATACGAAAAGAATATGCAAATTGATATGCAGCAGTGAATATTTGCACTCATCATTCAAGGACCTCAGGAGTATTTCCTGACAAATTGAAAGAAAGATAAAAGCCAGCCGATGTAAAGATACGTAAAATATTACGGCATATACAAGTACATATATAATACACTCACCACTTATTATCAGTTAGATCTGTTTCTTCACTGAAAATTTTACATTATTAACTTAATGTTGAAAAAGAATGATACCTGCTGATTTTCATACCACGTAATTTACAAAGTTGCGCCCGTTCTATGACTATAATTTACCAAAAATACGGTGGAAAATACCAATCGGTTTGTCATCTGAATGGGCAACGAATTTTCGTTTTAGAAGCTTATCGCGAAGAAGACTTTTTGTGAATCCTTTCCAATATGTTGATAAATGGCATTATTAGTCTGGTGGGTTTGAAGTAAAACACTAAATAGTAAAGCACTTCCATTACCAAGAAGTCTGTGGATAAGAAATGATGTTCGTCTTGTTTTAGGGATTCTAGTGAAAGATTATGAATGGATTAAGATATATAGCTTAATTTATAGATAATTAAATCTATATTTTATGTGAGTCAAAAATAAAACAATTTTTAACCCTTTAGGCAGGCATATACGCTATATTTTTTTCTTCCTAATTTTTTATTGTAATTGTATTGATATTGAATTCTTATGCCTTATAACTTTGTGTTTCGGATTTGGTACTGGCTACAACAAAAAAGCGTTACATGCATTATTGTCTTTTAAATTAAATCTGTAATTCAGCTTGTTTTTCACTTTGTAGTGGTTTTTGGGTTTTGAAGTCGGTTTGATTATTTTATTAAAATTTTACTTAGTGACAGATTCTTTTGTGATTTATTTTGTGTCATTTTATTATTTACACTAATAAACTGATTCTATTTCAGTAAGTAACTTAAGCTTGTCAGTTGTTAGAATTAAGCACCCATAACGTATGCTCAAAAGGAGGTTGGTTACTTTTGTGACTGATTGTTGGCTACGGGTTTACTGTTCTAATATCTATTCTCTTTACTTAGATATCATTTCAGAGAAGCTATTAAAGTAAGACAAAACCGAAACTAGCTGAAACAAAACCGTTTATCAGAAGGAAATGAATGAAGGACAGCTATGAATCAAACACTCACAAAGTTAGTGAAAGTATTATCTCGTTGAATGGTGTCGAAAGTTGAGAACAGACGTTTAGTATAAGTATAAATGACTTTTATAGGTGTTACCTTATTGCCTCGTAGAATAAAAATATTTATTCGTAATTTATTTGCTTGTATACAAAAAGTTCACAAACTTAAACGATTCATTTATCGTTTTATTTTTGTTGAATTATAACAACACAAATTAATTTCCGGACTGTTCATCGAAATATATATAACATTAAAGAGTTTTACTTTTGACCTTATTTTCTCTCCAATTCCTTTTGGTCATAATCTTGTTAACAAAATTTGAATTGTTAGATCCGCATTTATGTTTCAGCTTTTACGTTTTATCTGTTATCAACTTCTAAGTCAATTCTTGGAATGATGAATTTGATTACTGGTTTTATTTTAAGCTTAAGGGTTGTTATAAAATATATAATACTAGCAGACCCGACAGACGTTGTCCTGTACACACTTCGTTACATTTTCCAGTGGACCAAATTGTGAATCTGAACCATCCTCGAATCCCCTTAAACTCACACAAAAAAAATCATCAAAATCGGTCCAACCGTCTAGGAGGAGTTCAGTGACATACGCACGCACACAAGAAATATATAAACATAACAAAACATAACATAAACTCACGCCTATATCCCCGAAGGGGTAGGCAGAGGTGCTATTTCGCCAATATAAATATATATATATATATATATAAAGATTCAATTAATATAATTTAATTCCCTCCAAACACTCCGTGAAGTAATATCCACTATGCATATCTTTTTCTGCAATTTCATTGCTACAAAATGTGGATTGAATTCTTTATAATTAAAATTACTCATCCATTAAATTGTTATACATATTGAGTATAATTGTCAATTCACGTTGTAACTAGCACCAACCTAATTTTTTGGTGCTTTTTGCATAAAGTTCAAGGGTTTTTTTTAACGTGTGGAAACCCCCACGGCCTTCACCCCATCGGTGCCAACGATAGGGTGGGCGTGTTGGAATCGGATCGACTAAAACTACACAATGTCCTCCATAAGTGTCCATTGCCGGGCACCCCGGGTAAGCCCTCTAAAGAATAACCCCCAGAGTTACCAGCGGACTTTGGCCACCACTCGGCCTCGCCTGGTAGGGTCGGGTTTTATCCCGCGGCGGTGAGTTGGCAGGCGTGTGTAGGACACACACGACACGCCTCCGTCTTGGCCTGCTTCTGTAAGGATGGCGAGTCGGCCAACTGCCGTCCTCGGGCCCCGATCATGGAAGTCTGTAGTCTCGGGTGTAGACGAGTCTGCGGCGTACTCGCCGCGGACTGCGGAACTCGGGGGACAGGGTTCTCTCCCGCTCCCTCATCGCAGTTTCTTTCGCGCGCATTACCTGCTCGCAGAAAGAGACGGTGGAACATGTGGAGCGCCGTGTCTTCGCCAGGATCCTCGCACTGCTGGCACTGCGGCGCTTGTCCCCCGGTGGATGCGCCACAGATACTTACCGAAGCACCCGTGTCCGGTAAATATCTGGCACATCCGGTAGGAGAGGTCACCGTGGTGCCTCTCCAGCCACTCCTTCATGACCGGCCTCACCGCCGCAATGGTGAATTCCCCCCACCTTGGCTGCTCAAGTCGCATCCTCCATGTCTCCATGAGTTCCTGGCGGAGCTGGGACCGCTGTGCCCTGATTTCTCGGGGCACCGGCCTATGGCCCAGCTCCAGTGCCTCCTTGCGCCATTGGTACAACGACGCAAGGGCTTTCGCTTCCAGGTCCCATGGAGGGGTCCCGGCTAGGAGACATGCCGCCTCGACGAAGATCGTGCGATACCCCCTGATGACTCTGTCGGCCAGCAACGCGCATGATCGTTTCCACGGTGGAGCGCCCCCGGCGGAAAATGAACTGGTTATCCGCCAGATCTGGTCCCACGTTCGTGAGATGCTCGACGAGGCGCTCTGTAATGATCCACTCGAAGAGCTTGCACACCTTGTTGAGCAAAACGATCGGCTGGTAACCGGTTGGCTGATCCGCTGGCCGCCCCGCCTTTTGGATCAGGAACAGTTTCCCCGTTTCCCACGCCTTTGTAAACTGACCCCTTTCGAGGTATGCGTTAAGAGTGCCACCAGTCGAGGCCCTAGTTCTTCAAAGGCCAGGACCCATGCTCGGCTTGGAATGCCGTCGAGTCCGGGGGATAAGTTCAAGGGTAGTGTAAATATAAAAATTAACTTCAAATTAGGTAAGTACTGGTTATGAGATGGCCAACTATCGTAGATACTTAGTCATCATTTATAAATGGAAAATAGATTACGTTTCATTTCCAAAACAAACCCTATATTTTTCTCTTATCGCCTAACAACATCTGCTTCAAATAAAGTTGGACAATTAAGGTTAAGTTGGCACTGGACATTCCAGAACTATTTTAAATGTCAGTGCTAAACTTGAGAGGAATAAATAATTATCTCAAATCCTAGGAAATTTGATGGGTTCAACACTTAAAAACCGTCATAAATTTGTAAAAGGGAGACATTTCGTAAGAGTTTTAAAATGCACATCCGAGCCCATAAATCAACACGCACAAAAAATTATTATCGTGAAGACTTTGCCGCCAAATTCTGTGGCGGGTTTTTTTTTTTTTTTTACGTGCGGAAATCCCTTCGGATACCCCCCCGCTGGCCAGCGGGGGTGGTTATGTCGTGTCTCGACTAAAACCGCACGGTGTCCTCCCCAAGTGTCCGTTGCCGGGCACCCCGGGTAAGCCCTCTAAAGGATAACCCCAGGGTTGCCGGCGGACTTTGGCCGCCACCGCGGCCTCGCCTGGTGGGGTCGGGTTTTATCCCGCTTCGGTGAGTTGGCAGGCGTATGTAGGGCACACACGACACGCCTCCGCCACGGCCTGCTTCTGTAAGGACGGCGAGTCGGCCAACTGCCGTCCTCAGGCCCCGATCATGGAGGTCGGTAGGCTTTGATTTTTTCCATTGGCAGAATGCAGAATGCAGGGCGGAGCCAGGAGGATCTGGTTTGCGCTGGCGACGCTCGATGGAACGACAGAGAAAGGCAGAACGGTTTCAACCCTAGGTCGAGAGACATATCTCGTAGTGAGCTCCCTAGAGGATTAATAGAAAGATTTGATTAGTTAATGCTAGTCTGGTTTAGATAAATCTCGACCCCCAGTGTAGGTGCTTGGAATTCCAGTCACCCCCTGCAATGAAGCGCGGACCGAGACTGTTAATGTATGTTGTGAAGTGTTCCTCTGTTATAGCATGCTTTGGGGGACAATAAACCGAGGAGACACAGAAATTCCCATTTACATCCTTGATATTTACTGAGGTGGCCTGAATGAATTCCGATCTATATTCTGGAAGCTCATAATTTTTAATGGAGGATCTAATTATGATAGCGGTGCCTCCATGTACAGTACCGTCGGGATGATTTGTTGAATACACATTACAGTTTTGTACATGTATTTGACTGTTGGTTGTGAAGTGCGCCTCGGAAATAAGCAAGTCGTTTTTTTTTGGGTGATAAACCGTCTATATTCCATGTAGCTATTTTGAGTTTATTCATTTTTGTGATAATTTGTTAACTAGTGTTGTCAAGAGCCCCAGAATGTTGCTCATTTGTTGTAAGACTGTATCAATTTTTTGTGATTGTTTTATAAATATTTCCTCAATTCTATCATTTAGTGTTTGTTGACTGACTTCTGGTTCAGATTGTTGGTTTGTACCTCGGAATAGATGATTACTTTTAGTCACCTCGTTATACTTCCTATGTGTATTTCTTGTGGGAAGGTTATTAGGTTGGTTTAAGGGTTGAGGGTGACTTAAACCACCATCAGAGGAGAGTGGCACAATAACGTTTCTTGTGCTTTGTGACGAGTGTTGTGTTTTCCTGGCCAGGATTTCTTTATATACCCCACAACCTTTATAATTCGTAGGGTGAGGGCCGAAACATAGGGCACATGTTGCTGGACTACTTCGGTCCACTTTGGGGCAATCTTTGGTTAAGTGCGATTCTGCGCAGGCATCAACCTGGTCTCATGCAGTAGTTTTTGGTGTGACCATACTGCTGGCATTTTTGGCACTGACCTATGGTGGTCCTTTTTTTGGGTTCTTTATAGTAACAATTTGGTGGAAAATATGTCTGATTTGCTTGGCTGCTTTATTATGCGGACCAGGTTGCAGGTTTACAAAGAATGATGAGGTGGGTTTTTTGTCAGGACCGAATCTAGCATTAATGATTTCTCCAACTACTATGTTTCCAGTTTTCTCAAATTCAGTTTTTATTTCATCAGTTGGAGTAGTATGATGCAAGTTTCTTACTACAAGTCTGTAATTTCTATCTTCTTTCCGGTTGAATGTATGGCCAATGAGACCCTTCTCTCTTACGGCTGTTATAAGTTTTTTGTAGATATCAATATTTTCACTCATGATTCTTATTTGTGTCTTGTTTACAATCTTGAACTTGAATGTAGTTCTATCTGTTGCAGATTCAAGAAATTCCGTAAGTTTATTGACGTCTTGAACCCTATATAGTATGATTGGAGGTTTTTTGCTGGGCTTATTTACTTTTGGTTTAGTAGGTTCTTCTGGAGAATTTTCAACTACAGGTAGTCCAGCGAACATATTCGAAGTAGCCACACTTGCGGTGGACTGATTTGAGAGTTTCCTTTTTTTATTTGGGTTTCTATTGACTGGAACCCATTGCCAGTCAGGCAAGTTGGTATAGGCTCCTTTTTGAGAGCCTTGTGGTTCTTTCTCCACATTACTGATAGGCAGGGAGCTTCAAAGTGATGCACTCCTCTGTCTTATAAATAGACTTGGATGGAAGGCTTGCTGCACATATTTCTTACTTTGACCAGTGGCATTCACTGTCACGGGGGCCTGGGTACTGTGGTGTGCGACCTCGTTCGACACACCACGGTTCGTTTACCTGGCCATCATGTGTCAGAGTTTAAAAATAATTACATAATTGATTTGAATAGCTTAGGGAAGAAAAAACAATTGCTTGGAGCTGGATTCGGCTGTGCGGCTGACAGCGGGCGACTTGACGCGCCGCCCGGGTCCGCCGGCCGAAGAGAAGAAATAAGTGTATTAAATTTAGGCTCAGTCCTTGAGCGGAGTTCGCGATTCCCTAGTTCGTTTAAATATAAATATATACGCGTAAAACCCCCCCTAAACCCGATATAGGAAGCTGTGTTGAATTAATAAATAAATGAGATATATCTATCTTTTCTTGTGTTTGTCTTTTATCAACACGAGATATTGTGGCGTCCAACCCCCGGACGCTTCAGTACCCACCCTCGTGGAGTCTTCGGTAGCCAATTTCACACCTTCCAGCCCGGTTACTGGAAGGCGCCGGGGGTTAGCCGGGTCGCAAGACATATCACAAACATTTTCAGTAGACATTTCCATAGTTAATAGAAGTGGGATAAAAAACAATAGTGCTTTCCCAAGGTACTATTGCCACAATTTTAGGGGGTATTTAAGTAGTTCCCCTTGGCTTGTGAGTGCCAGGTCAGGTTACTTAACCGCCGCCTGTTGCTCGGCGTTATTGCTCGATTTGCACCACCCAGGGGACACGTGTAGGGTGGGCCTTGGGGAACGTGGTAAATCTTACGGACGTGAGCAACATCATCCCAGTGTGAAGTAATATAACAGAAACTAGATAATATAATCATTTCTAATTATAAACAAAATATAAATAAATAAATAAAAATGTTTATTTGACTCAAGTACACATTTTAGATAGATGTTTATGTTAACCATAGTAGATAGGATAGGACAAAGGCGGGGAAGGAGAGGGACGCGGGGGCGGGGAGGCGCGCCCGCGCCGGACACCGAGGACAAACATCGTAGACTACCGAACCGTACACACGGTATTTTGTATTATAATAAAATGTACCTACTTTGTTGCTAAAAATAAAATTAACATCTTGTTAAGTCACGAGTAATTCATTTTAACTATTCGACGTGATTAACAAATTGGTGACCCCGACGTGATTTGGTTGCAATATCGGCGGTAATAACCGAAGAAATTCGACGTGCTTTTTACGCTGCATCAGTTTGTGACCTTCACGCACATAGATCACATTGGAGTGAGAACAAAGGAATCGAAATCTAGAAGTGTCTACTGAGTTGACGACGACTGTTGGCTGCTGATAAGAACCATACTCAGCTGCGGTCACTCTGCAGCAGTGCTGGAGTTCGTTCGTGGAAGTAGAAAATTTTAATTTCGAAAACGGACCGTTTCGTAACCTACATACGAGTACAAGAAGGACATTTAAGAACATAGTAGACAAAGCATTTGACAAAGTTGAATTACGCATGCCCTGACGGCGGACAGCGGCTGGATTACATATCTACGGTGCTGCATTTGGAGCTCGTTCAAGGAAGTAGCGAATTTTAAATATTTAAACGCTATTAGTTGTCAAATTTCAATATTGCCTATGTTTGTTAGCGAAATTTGCGCACTGTTTCAAATACTACATCTATTTGCTTGCATATGCGCAATCTTTCGCTAAATTGATTGTGCCTTACATATAGCATAAATAATTAGTAAATAACTGCTACACTTTATTCTTCTTGGCATAAAGCTACAAGCTACGCTATATCAGTTTAAAAATTAAGCTATAAAGCTACGCAAAATCCATATATATTATTATTAGGAATTAATTCAGGCGATGCACATTTATTTCCAGTAGGTAGGTGCTTATTTCACATATACCTATTCTTTCTCACATTTACCTCTTTTTCATAAGCAATCGAATCGATTATCGCTTAGCAATATTTTAATTTATTAGGGAGGCTTTTTTAAATGCTTAACGTGTTTAAATATAATAATAAACAGATTTATACGTTGTTTACACAGTTATTTGAATATATTTGCCGACCATTCCAGCTTTCGCCGCAGCGTTGGCCCCGAGATCCCACTCGTCGTGCGAATACCTACCCACGGCATTTTTCGAGGTTCGAGCCGAGCGTCGGTACGTCACATCGGGATCAGCTGACGGACTGGACTTGCGAAGACGACCGTTGTAGTTTACCTACAGCTGCCGGCACTGTTTGTTTTGTATTATATTTTGTTTACATTCGTTTTCTAACCGTTATTTGCCTTCTTAATTTAATTTGTTCATTATGGCAGAAGATTTTAAAACATTGGTATATTATCGAGGTACTTTTAAGGCTAGAATAACACTTTTTCAGAAACATCTCAATCTTTTAAAAGATCAAGATCCTAAATCTATTCCAAAGGCTCAAATTGACGAGCTTCAGTTAAAGTTGGATAGATTTCAAAGTTTATTTAGTCAGTTTGATGAGGTTCAAGGAAATATTGAGAAATTAAGTACGAACCTTGACGATCAAATGATCGAAAGAGAATCTATGGAGGATACGTTTTGGAAATTGATTACATTAGCACAAAATATGATTGAGAAAAATCTAGAAAAAACTCAAGAAACAGATAATTCTAATAAATCTTCTTGTTGTAATAATTCCAAAGAATTTAATATAAAGTTGCCTAGTATAGCCTTGCCTCGATTCGATGGAAACTTTTCAAAATGGCTCGAATTTCGAGATACATTTAATTCATTAATAAATAATAATGAATCGATTCCGGCGATAAATAAGTTTCATTACCTACGTTCCTCGTTAGAAGGTAATGCTACTGTTGTAATAAAGTCGATTGAGTTTACGGCAGAAAATTATCGTGTGGCATGGGAACTCCTCTGTAGCAGGTATAATAATAATAGACTGCTTGTTAATAATCACTTAAAATCATTATTTTCATTCCAACCTGTTACAAGGGAATCTCACCAATCACTGCGATTTATGATCGATTATTTCACGAAAAATGTACGAGCCCTTAATTCATTAGAGGAACCTACGGATTCCTGGGACACTTTAATCATTTTTATGATGACAATGAAACTAGATGGCGCCACAAGTAGCAGATGGGAGGAGCATAGGAATTCTTTGTCTAGTTCGCCTTCGCTTGATGAATTTTATCAATTCTTACGTAATCGCGCTGATGTCTTAGAAACTTTACAATTTAGTAAATATGAGGTCGCAAAACCAAATAAACCTTTTCATGCAAAAGAAAATAAATTAACTAGTTCTTTTCATGTTTCTAGTGAAAACTCAAACAATAAAACATGTTCTATTTGTAATAAAGACTATTCGATTTATGAGTGTAATAAGTTTAAGAATATGAGCGTAGACGCGAGGTCAAACGAAGTTACCAAACTGAAACTATGTTCGAATTGCCTCCGGCCTGGCCATCGTTTATCTCGTTGTTTCAGAAAAACCTGCCAAATCTGTAACGCAAAACATAATACGTTATTGCATAAAAAATCACTTGAAAACAGTAACACAAGTAAAAATAATGATGAATCATCACCAAACTCGGTTAGTAATGATACTAATAATCAAGTGTCATTGTCTGCAATGATGTCTGGCCAAGTTTTATTGTGTATCGCTCAGGTTGAATTAATTGATTCAAAAAACAATAACACTTACCTAGTGAAAGCGCTTCTTGACAGTGGCAGCCAGTCATCAAATGATGACTGGCTGCCACTGTCAAGCACCTGCAAAAGAAATGTAACTTACCTGTTTCCAATAAAAATCCGATTAACATACTAGGAATAAATAACACCATTAGTGCTACAACACAACGGTGTGATATAAAGATAAAATCACGTGTCAATTCTTTCCACATGACAGTATCATGTCTCGTTATACCACAGATAACAAGTAGACTGCCAAGTGTAGAAATAGACACCTCCAAACTTGCTTTACCTGCTAACATTGAGCTGGCTGACCCGAACTTCTTCAGTCCCTCCGACATTCATGTATTGTTAGGGGCGGATGTTTTCTGGGATATCGTAAGCCGTAACCAGATAAAATTAGGGCGAAATAAGCCTACTCTTCAGGAATCGCAACTGAGTTGGTTGGTATCTGGCCCAACTGGTGTAGACTCTAAATCTCGTGACAGAATATGCAATTTTTCAAAAAATATCGAAGAATCTCTTTCTAAGTTTTGGGATATAGAAGAGCTACCTCCTTTAAATAAACCACAAAATTCAAAGGTCGAAGAGTCCTGTGAAAGTCATTTTTTGGAAAACACAAAACGTACCAAAAATGGACGTTTCTCAGTGAAAATCCCTTTGATAGAATCACCTGATAAGGTTCTCGGGGATTCGTATAATATTGCGAAACAAAGATTTTATAATTTGGCGAAAAAACTTCGTAAATTTCCAATTTTAAGGCAAGAGTATAAAGATTTTATCGATGAGTACGAGCGGTTGGGCCATCTATCACCAATCCAGCGTCCTCCTTTTGGCTATTATCTTCCCCACCACGCTGTAATACGTAACCAAAGCGAGACGACACGTTTGCGTGTAGTATTCGACGCTTCATGTAAAACAGACAGTGGAAAGTCTTTTAATGACATTCAACTCGTAGGGCCTGTTGTACAGGTGATTTATTTTCAATTCTACTTCGTTTTCGTCATAATGCATTTGTCGTTACTGGTGACATCGAAAAAATGTATAGGCAAATCGAGGTTGACGAATCACAGCGCCATCTGCAGTTGATTATTTGGAGGGAAGACTTAGATCAGCCACTCAAAGTATTGCAATTAAATACAGTGACTTATGGTACAGCCTCAGCTCCGTTTTTAAGCACAAGATGCTTGCTACAGCTGTCTAAAGAATGTACCGACAACCAAGATGTAGCTAACGTCATACAACATGACTTCTACATTGATGACTTAAATACCGGCTCGAGCTCCAAGGAAGAGCTGCAAAGTATAATAAAAGGAGTCATTGATAAGTTATCGGAAGCTCATTTCCCTTTGAGGAAGTTCCGCACAAATGTACCCGATATATTTGTTAATATTCCTGTAAGCCGCGGTAGCCTAGTGATATGGGTAAAGGACTGCTGAGACGAGGTCTCGGGTTAGATCCCAGGTATTACCATGGCACACACCAATGACTTTTCGATGCTTTTCGAAGTTATGTGTGTATTTATCGCAGGTTTATAAGTGCCCGGTTAATGGCAATAGGCTCGCCACCTATTACATTGGGACCTAAACATAAACTGGCGAAACGTGGGTGCTAGCACCTCTGCCTACCCCTTCGGGGATATAGGCGTGAGTTTATGTTTATGTTATGTTATGTTATTCCTGTGACAAATATAAGTCAAGAATTCTACAAGGAATCAACCGTATTAGGGTTAAAATGGTCTCCTCAAAATGACACGTTGCGATTTTCTTCTGACCTTGAGTCTGATCATAAAGTGACTAAGCGAAATATTCTTTCAATGTCTTCAAAATTATTCGACCCTCTTGGTTTGCTGTCAGCCACTACAGTCATTCCTAAAATTTTGCTTCAAAAGTTATGGCTGCTTAAAAATGGATGGGATGATCCAATTCCAGATTATGTTAGGAATGATTGGCTAGATTTTGTAAATAATTTATACTGTTTATCCACTTTTGGGATCCCCAGGCATCTTATATGTGAGGCTCCAAACAATGTTGAGTTACATTGTTTCACGGATGCTTCGCAAATAGCTTACGGTGCATGTTTGTATCTTAAGTCTACTGATAAAGTAGATAAAGTTACAATTCACCTTTTCTGTGCCAAATCTAAAGTGGCTCCATTGAAGCCGGAACTTACCATTCCCAGGCTAGAATTAATGGGTGCATTATTGGGTGCTCGCTTACTAGCAAAGGTTGTACAGTCCCTACGTTGCAAAATTACTTCAATTTCGCGCTGTATTTTATGAACTGACTCTACGATCGTTTTGGGATGGATGAATTCTGAACCAAAGACGTTGAAGACATTCGTCAGTAATCGCGTAAGGGAACTTACCTCCAAATATGAATGGTGACATGTACCCACTTCGAGTAACCCTGCTGATCTCGCTTCTCGGGGTGTGAAGCCCCAACATCTGAAAAAAAGTAAATTGTGGTGGCATGGTGCTCCTTTTCTGACACAGCCAGAGGATAAATGGCCTGTGAATAATACAGTATCTACCACACTTCCTGAAACCAAAATTAGCTTGAATGTACAAAATGATCCTAAATCCAATTTTGTTTTATTCGATACTTGTTCAAGTTTTTATAAAATGCAAAAGATAATGGCATATGTGTTGCGTTTTATTCACAACTGTAGAACTAATTCTGCTAAGTTAAATGGCAGTCTAACTTGCAAAGAATTGGTTCAGTCTTTCTTTACTTTAGCAAAAATTTCTCAAAGAGATTCCTTCGACAAAGAAATCCACTCATTAAATACTGTGGGATCTCTTAATAATAAATCTAGAATTCTTTCGCTTAATCCATTTTAATTACGAGTTGGAGGACGTCTTCAGAAGGCGTTAGTGTCATACAATAAAAAACATCCAATTATTATCGATTCAAAACATTGTTTTACCAAACTTCTTTTCAAACGCGAACATATTCGTCTCTTACACTGCGGGCCACTTCAATTAATATCTTTGATTCGTGAAGATTTCTGGCCGATTGGTGGTAGAGTCTTAGCTACACAAACTACTAACAAATGTATACAATGTGTTAAAATAAAAGGAAAAAATTTACAACCAATAATGGGCAACTTACCTGAAACTCGTGTGAATCCAGCTCCTCCATTTGAGATTTGTGGCTCCGATTTCCCTGGTCCTTTTCTTATTTTGAATCGCAGAGGACGTGGGGCGAAAACAAATAAATGCTACTTGTGTCTATTTGTATGCTTTTCCACTAAAGCTGTTCACTTAGAAGTCGTAAGTGAATTAAGCAGTAACGCGTTCATATTGTGCCTACGTCGCTTTATATCTAGACGTGGTAAACCACGTACAATATACTGCGATAATCGTACGAATTTTGTAGGGGCAAATAACGAGTTAAAAAGAATGCTTAAAACCGCAAACGAGTCCGTCGCTGATTTCGGTTTGACTGAAGGCGTTGAATTTAAATTCAGTCCAGCTTATGTACCTAATTTTGGTGGGATTTGGGAGGCTGGTGTGAAGGCTGCGAAATTTCACCTCAAACGTGTAGCAGGAAATTGTAGCTTAACATTCGAAGAATTAACCACTTTATGCGCGCAAATAGAGGCAATATTAAATTCGCGGCCACTAACGCCTTTGTCAGCGAATCCCTCTGATCTTACACCTTTGACACCCGGCCATTTCCTTATCGGGCGTCCTTTATCATCGTTGCCATCTCCAGCTACGACTAAGATTTCCATCAACCGATATCAGCAGCTGGAGCGACTGAAGCAACATTTCTGGACACGATGGTCGCGAGAGTTCTTGTGCGACCTACAACAACGCGTCAAATGGCGCAAAACCGGTGGATGAAGCATCAAGGTTGGAGATATGGTCGTCATTAAGGATGATCTAGTGCCACCGATGAAATGGATCCTTGGACGCATCAAGAAATTGTACGACGGTCCTGACGGCATCTGCAGAGTAGTGGACATTACCACGTCCAAGGGCATCATCAAAAGAGCGCTGACTAAAGTTTGCGCTCTCCCAGTAGAAGATTCCCATGAACTCCTTGGAAACTCAGCTTCCAAGGGGGGGGAGGGGAAGATGTTAACCATAGTAGATAGGATAGGACAAAGGCGGGGAAGGAGAGGGACGCGGAGGCGGGGAGGCGCGCCCGCGCCGGACGCCGAGGACACATATCGTAGACTACCGAACCGTACACACGGTATTTTGTATTATAATAAAATGTACCTACTTTGTTGCTAAAAATAAAATTAACATCTTGTTAAGTCACGAGTAATTCATTTTAACTATTCGACGTGATTAACAAATTGTTTACAACTCTAAAGTCATGCAGAAAGGAACATTGAACATACTGAAACTGTTTTCCATACTAGGCTAATGCCTGTATTAAGGAAGATAGATAGTCAACAGGCAGAAATTATAATAATATTAATTTTTGTTAAGATATTAATTATCTATGATTAAAATTGTTTATATATATTGGTGATGACAACACTCTCTCTTGTTCGGGTTATTAAATATAGATAATATGTATCGGTGTCTCCATAAGAAGAATATAAGTTTAGTTTATTCAGTAATAGTTATTTCATTTAATTCCTCAAGTTATCATAGGCTATGGGTCCAGACGCCCGCTAGAATAGAAATTAGGGAAAGTTGATTGCCGAGATTTTTACGGATAAGTATTATATTTAGGCCAAAGAAAAACATGGTGGGGCACGCGTCGCCGGCAAACTTTTTTCCACAGCTGAATACGGAAAGTTTTGATAATTGGATGTTTAGAGTGGAATGTATCCTCCAAGAAAAAGGATTGAGCAAGGTAATATCTACAAAATTAGAGGATCAAACGATAGATGAAGCTTCCGACGCGAAGGCCAAAAATATTATAGTACATTGTGTGACCGATCGTCATTTAAATTTGATTAAACAATGTTCGAGTGCAAAAAGCATGATAGAAACATTGAAAAATACTTTTCAACGAAAGACCGTAATTTCAAAGTTAACCCTTAGACGAAAATTGACAAATTTAAAACACAAGAACGAAAATCTTGAGGAATACTTTTCTAATTTTGACAATATAATTTGAGAATTAGAAGTATCGGGCGACAACATTACTGAAACTGACAAAATATGCTATTTGCTGACAGGCCTAGGAGAAGAGTATGACCACATTATAACAGCTATAGAGACCGTAAACACAGAACTGAAATTAGACTTTGTAAAGTCCAAATTGCTCGACCATGAGGTTCGAAGGGGCAACAATGTAAGTGAACCCAACACATCATTTTTGTCAGAGATAGAGTGTTTTAAGTGTATGAAGAAAGAACACAAGTCTTATGAGTGCTATAGCCGTGGTAGAGGCCGAGGCAGAAGTAACCGCGGATACAGAAAGCATAGAGGCACAGCGCATCGTGCTGAGGAACAGCCGATGTTCATCGCAGCAACGAATCAAGCTATGGTATGCAATGAAAATGAAAGGAGCATAACATTTGTTGTAGACTCTGGTGCCACACAACATTTTGTGAAAGAAACATATGAAAAGCATCTTGTGAATGTAAAAGAAATGCCTAGCAAGTTACAAATTAAAATTGCAAATGGTCAGATACTCACAGCAACAAAAACGGGATACCTAGATGGATTTTATAGAAGAGAACCATTGCGACTAGAGGTACTCATTGTGCCTGAGTTAAGCAATAATCTAATGTCAGTGAGCAAGTTAGCGGAAAGAGGCAAAAAGGTAACATTTGGAAAAGACGAGCTTGTCATAGCTGCAGGAGGAAAAAGATATTATGGAAAGAAAATGAACATGCTATATACATTTACTATAAATATAAAAACTTGCCATTAAAAGAAATTTAAAATTGTAGAAAAATAGATATACTGTGTTGCCATGTAAAATTTAAAAATTGTACTACTTTTATTGCAAAAGGTCAAACTTGTAATATTATTATCGTGTGACTATTGAGGGTGAGTGTTAAGATATTAATTATCTATGATTAAAATTGTTTATATATATTGGTGATGACAACACTCTCTCTTGTTCGGGTTATTAAATATAGATAACATGTATCGGTGTCTCCATAAGAAGAATATAAGTTTAGTTTATTCAGTAATAGTTATTTCATTTAATTCCTCAAGTTATCATAATTTTAACTAAGATGGCTGAATCCTTAGAAATCTTAGTACAAATATGTATTTAATAGCTCAATGCACAAAAATGACAATTTTGGCGTTTATAGAGTGAAGAGTATACAAATTTCGTTTCATTCGCATTGTAATATCAATTACACAGTTTCCAAGAATACTGATTTGTACTGATTTGCAAAGGATTTGCACTTTTTTTAACTTTCAGTCACATGTCGATATAATTACATTACAGTCAATGTTCGACCTGGAAAATGTTGAGACGTTTCAAATTTTTGACCTTTAGGATATCGAGCCTAGACTGAAAATGAATTTTGCACATATATTGTTATTCCGAATTCAGAAAACCTTTGTATGGATTTTACAAACACGTGACTGTTGCCAGAACCATAGTTTCAATTCAATATAAGCAGAACTAGTTATGTACAAATATATGGTTTTCTAAGACATGGTATAAATTATTTTGTTGGTGAAAGTACCCAAAAATATTTAATTAATTCCTTTAATCTAAAAGTTTATTAGCATTATTTTATGATGCAATTAAAATGTCATGATTATTCCATTACTGTACTCAATCAATGCAATCAATAATTGTTAAATTTCATTATATAAATTTACTATCCTTATTGTTTTGCACGTGTAAGTTAGGAGTACAAAATAGGTTTACTTATAACTGCAGACAATGGATTTCGCTCTATTTATTTACTGTGAGTACATTTACTTAAGTATATTTGAGTATTGGATTAAATTTAGCAAAAGAAAATTACATACATTTATACTAAGATACACTGTTTAATATTTTAGTGGGGTTATCAACATATTATGGCGCAGATGGCAAAAGCATAAATTTAAAAATGGATACAGACGACGTAGTCAAATCAATGAAAAGTCTTATGAATTCCGATATTGTACAGAACTTTGCTACACACTTATTCCAAAGAAGTTTAGGTACAAAACGGGGTTACAATAACCCTTTCCACCCAGAAGATGAACTTACATCCTTCTTCGATGAAGTTTTAATGAAAAATATCGTGAGAGCAAAAACCAAGTCTTTTTCTCCAAAACCAGAAGCAACAGATACATATAGTAAATCAAAAATTAAGACGATGCCAATGAATTATGATAATATCAACTTGCTGTATAAAAATGGTACTTCAAGTGTTAAACCACATCAAAAAAGATATATTACTCAAAGCAAAAAATAATTTTTCAGTTATATCTCTTTAATCATAAGAACAACAAAAAAGAAATTTAATACCTAATAAAGAAATATTAATTTTATTATTTTCTTATAGTATTAATTCTCAGTTCATTTTGAGTGTTTAAACCATCTCAGGTGGTAAAGCCAACTAAAGCAGACCTGAATTATAGAGTAAAGCCACCTCCCGTTAAGAGAATTGTACACAAAATATGAGTTTGCAGCCTTTACTAGTCTGTTAATTAGCTAATTCCTGACCACTATAGAACCAAGTGATTTTTATGGAGGAATTCCTCTGCATTCTTGAAAAAGTTCACTTGTCTGTTCAGAGTCAATAGCCGCCTTGGTGGCGGAACTCCTGACAAATTCAGACATAGGTATGCATCAGCATTTAATTGGTCTGTATACCTACCTACCAACAAAAGAAAACGAGGTATAAAAATATTAAATTAAATTTTGAATTTAAAAAACCCCCGACATAGCTGAGAAAACGCCGGACTAATCTACCTTTCAAATAAAAAAAAGCGAAATCGTTTCATCCATACGGGAGCTACGACAGATACACACACAGACACGCCAAACTTATAACACCCAGTCATTTTTGCATCGGGGGTTGAAAACATGGTAAGTAATAAAATATGACATTGGTAACAAAGTCTTTATTTTTATTCATACTTTTACAAACTGGTTTTTCCATTATGTTCCATCTTATAGTTTATCATCAAGATTGATGATTCATTAGAGATGAACGGTTCTATCAAAAAATTATTACTATGTACTCTGTAAATTTGAAGAATTGGCGACTGCATTTGAATCATAGTAGCTAATTCATTCAGAGAACATCAATCCCTATTTTGTTTTGCAACAACAGCACAGGCAGATTTAACTATTGCTAAACACAAATTCACATAATTTAGAATTATTATATTATTAAAAAAGGTAATAATTATTACATTTTTGTATAACCTAGTTATGAGCATAATTATGTACAAGTGATTCACAAACATTTTCTACAAAATTTGCTTCTTTGGACGTACTCAAGACAAAAAAAAATCCTTACTCAAATAGATATGTTTTAGCTAAAGTTTAAGTTATAACATCGATTACTTATTGTGCAGGTATATGTATTTCTCCCATCATGGAGGATTGGCTAGAGAGGCGACACGGAAGCCTCTCGTACCGACTGACGCAGGTGATCTCCGGGAAGGGGTGCTTCGGGGTCCACCTGCATCGGATCAGGAAGGAGCCAACGCCTGAGTGTCATCACTGCGACGCGAGCGAGGACTCAGGGCTGCACACGCTGGCGGAATGCCCGGCGTGGGAGGCGCCGAGGCGTGACCTCGTGGCAGCCATCGGGGTGGGAGTCCTCTCGCTCGGCAGCATGATTGCGGCAATGGTGCAAAGCAGGCCGGGACGGTGGGGCGACTAGCGCCCCTCCCCCAAACCGGGGCAAGACGGGGACACCGTGGTTCCCAAACCCGAGGGGGCCATCTCGAAACCGGAGATGGCCCAGGGTCAGTCGGGGTGCGAGGTATATGCTCTATGGGCAACCTTACACCCCGGCGTCTGTAGACCCGAGATGGCGTGCGGTTTTAGTCGATTCAAGCCCGACATAACCGCCCCCGCTGGCTGGCGGGTGAGTATCCGACGGGATTTCCGCACGAAAATAAAAAAAAAGGTACATGTATTTCTAATAGGTCTTTACCTATGAAAGTGCCGAAATTTTCTTACATGTTAAAAGTTCGTTATTCCTGTAATTCAATAGCTATTTCCATTATTTATATTTTGTTTGACAGTTGATTCCAAGATTTTACAACTCTGTATTCAATTTTGTTTTTATTGGCCGCTTGATAAATTAATTCGATCTTCAAAAACAGTACTTCCTAAATGCTATTCATTTTGATGTTAAATTCCGTATTATGTACAGCTGTCACTTTTCATATATGTAATAAAAGTTGCTGTTTGTTAGCTTAATATTGTCTCATTAATACACAAAAAAAAAACATAAAATTTGGATTAGTCATTCGTAAAAAAAAACAAAAATGTTTGTACCTTTTTTTTTTTTTCGTGCGGAAATTCCTTCGGATACCCCCCCGCCGGCCAGCGGGGGCGGTTATGTCGGGCTTGAACCGACTAAAACCGCACGCCGTCTCGGGTCTTCAGACGCCGGGGTGTAAGGTTACCCATAGAGCATATCCCTCGCACCCCGACTGACCTTGGGCCATAATGTTAGTACCTACTGAAAATTGGGTTTCCTCCAATTTCTTCAAGAAAAACGGCAATTTCATATGCAACGACCTAATATAAATCAGTATGTACATACAGTATTGTCAATTTATTTTATGGAAGTGTGTTATTTCGGTTGTACACATGTTAACCATTTCATTACGCTTGTTTCAGTATCCCCAACGGGTTGTTTGAAGAAAACTCCATTTTGTGTTAAACTCGCCTTTGTACATTAAATTTATATTTGTACTTTTTAATGTGGTATTTTAGTGCGTACAATAAAGAATTAAGAAGAACAAATTAATTTAGGTAATAAATGACAATCGAAAAGACTCATGAAATTATAGCAGACATGCAATCAATAACTTACATTAAAAATAACTTACTTGGTTTACTGATAACCAACATTATGATCAAGACAACATTTACGGTCTGTTTTAATTAATTGAGCTGAGTGAGACGAAGTCGAGCGAAAGTCCTCATACCAGACTTCAGGATTTTCTTTGTCACAGGTCTCCTCCTAAACTACTAATCCAATCAGAACCAAATTTGGCATGATTAAAGAGGTCAATCAGAGGAAGGTTTATGGATACATTTTGAAAGTATTAATGCTACCACAGAGGAATGATCACCGTTAAAAAAATTTCAGATGGAATTACATAATAACCGCTCGAGACACTGTGACCAAACTTTACACGCTCAGAAAGCATGTTCAGAGTTGTGACTTTCACAAAGAATTTTCAAAATCGGACTTGCCACGGAGGAATGATCGCTGTTCAAAATTTTCAAAATCTGATTCACGATGTCTCACTCAGCTCAACATTGCAAGCAGTGATTCGCCTTGCAGACCTAGTTTTACATTAGTCTTAACATACGCAGCGCACATAAACTATTAATGAAACATACATTTAGACACATTGTACAACGTAAAAAATATATAGGCTTTGTGTGGAAATACTACTATTTTCATATTTGAAATTCGTGCAAAATAATGTACCATTATTAAACCCACATTTTGCACGGCAAAATAGTGCTAAATATTCATAACCTCAAAATCAGAACAAAATCAATATAGTTAAAACCTCTTAAATTTATTTGCCTTATATTAACACTAACTTATACCGTGTCTATATTCACTTTAATCACTTAATCCATCAAAGTATCAACTTCATTTTGAATGTTTAAATTAAGTTTGGATACCTACACAGTAAAACAAAGAGGCGTTAACGCTAGCGAATAATTTAATCGATACAAACAAGTTAACCCATATTTAAACTTTCAAAAATAGAGAACCAAATTTATACAAGGGGCAGCGTAACACAATTCTGTAATGTTTCTGTTTTATAGTTATTAATTTCTTGCATCTTTCCACAGCGTTAAATCGATGAACGGCAGGTCATCGCACGATTCTATTTTGTTGCTGTAAATTAAAATATATTGACAATTTAATGTAGGAAATCTTATTTTTAACCTTAACCTTAAATGTTGCAAAACAGTATTATACTATTTTCATTTGGTACACTTGTTTTTGTTACCAACCAGAAAAATACACTCGTTAAAATTAAAACTCAACTCATCGGTATTTAAGACCGCCTAAATAAATTGAAATGTTGAACTAAATAAAACTTAACTATTAAATTTGAAGAACGTGCAAAAAAAATAAAGAAGAATTTTAGAAATTAAGATACAAAAGAAAATTATAAATAAGCATAATCAAATTCAGCACGTCTTTAATTTATTGATACTTACTGGTAAGATACTAATTGGAAGGCCTTGCGTTGCATTAGATGTATATCATCAACGTTATCACAAAGGACACGCGCCATATTCGCGCCTTTGCGTATCGCCTTTAGCTGGCCTGATTGTGAAACACATGCACATATTAAACAATATATAAACTGTGAAGATTTGAAGTAATATATTTGTATTTGATTGAAAAAAAAAAAATTTTTAGAGCGGGACATCACGTCGCATGACATAATCCAAATATTTCATTTTTAAAATCAATATGGTATATCATTGTTATTTAAGGCTCTATTCAATCAAGTTCTAGAGAAAAAAGGGAAAATCGTAGAGAACGCGATATAAGCCGATAACTTAGTATGCTTTAAACAGCGTGTATATCTTATCTGTATTTTTTTTGAAACAGAATTAAATTATTAAATCTAACCTCACAGGATACTAATGAATCTTTTTTTTTTATGTGATCTCTTAACATAATAATAAATTAATAAATATTCTAGGACATATCACACAGCGCCATCTAGACCCAAACTAAGCAGAGTCATACTTAGATACTTTTTTTAATTAATAAATACACACATATATACATAGAGAAAATAAATATATGCATAGAAAAACCCAGACCAATGTAAATATACAGATTTGCAATGAGCGGGAATAGAACATACGACCTCTGACTTAGCCGTCAAAAGCTCTACCGATACGCCACAGAGGTCGTTAATCTCTTAGCTATACTAACTTTTTTTATGAAGTAAGTTATTTACGCTATATATTTATTATGATAAGTAAATATAATTATAACTTTTTCTTCAGTGATATATTGACTTATGTAAGAGCGCTTAGGCACCTTAAAAGACAGGGCTGAAAATGAAGTCGTTTTTAATATAAACGTAGACTACGTGTTGGAGATCTGTTCAGTGATTGCCATTATCCACAATTCATAGCCTGCTTTACAAAAAACATGATGAAGTTGTAAAGTTATTTGTTTCTGGATCGGAGTACCCTTATTTATAGTGAATGTATCAAAAGGCGTCAAAGAATAGGTTCCTTATATGTTTCACAAGGCAATTTTATGAATTGAAGTTAAATATCGATTGAAACAGATTGTCTCTTATTTTTTTCTTTGCTATCGCCTACGGCTTACCTCCTTTTTAATAGGTGTGTAAATGAAAATATACACGTTTTTTTATTACGGTAACATCAGTAATACGTAACGTTACAATATGGAACTTGTTACTATTAGATATCCAGCGCGTATCAATGTCAAATAATTTAACTTTATTTCACAATAAAATAGTTTAGTAAATTGATACTTACTGGGAGTAAAGGCTATTTGCGGATCAGCACCATTTTCGTAGAAATACCTGTCCCCAACTCGCGTCCTGTAGAACTGTTTGGTTAAAATGCATAGGAAAGTAGGCCCAGCCATCGCTCCTGGCACGTTACGCTCCAGCGAACCAGCCACTACTAAGTCCACATCTTTAGGTGATGCGTACATACTTTGCAGAACACCAACATTCTAATTCAAAGACAATATTTTAAGTGTTAAGTTTAAGTGCTATCACAGCCGCCAATCTTATCCCAGGTTATTGGAAACATATAATCTTTTAGATTTGAAGTCAAGGAGAAAGCAACTACTAGCAATGTTCTTATATGATATTTGCCACAACCGGTACGACTGTGTTGACATTGTCAATCAAATCAGCTATGGAGTGCCACTTAGGTCACACACGCGAAGCTGTCGTAAAACCCCTCTATTTTTCACCCGCACCCCGCGTACTAACGCAGGCGTGCGCGCACCTCTTCATCGCATACTTAACTCTCATAACAATAATTTCAGCGAATTTGATATAAATGCAAATAGTTACAGTATCTATAGAAGATTGGTGATTGAGAGGCTTCATGACATGAGGGCAGCCCTCGGGTCGTGAGGTCTTTCAGTCACTAATTTTATCTAACTTAATCTAATCTAATGTAACCTACTCTAGTGTAACCTAATCTAATCTAACGTAATTTAACACTACCACCGTCAAACAGATGTATTACTCTTAACCTTTAAGATAATTATGTATTTATCATACTTGTGGTAAACGCTGTGGATGTCACAATTATTATGTTATCGCTTAACTATCTTATATTTGCCTTTTTATTGTGATGTTGTTTGTTTATCCAATAAAGAATAAAAAAAAAAAAAAAAAACATGTTATAATATCTATCTACTGCCTAAATATTATTTTAAATGTACCAAAATGTTAAATTTAAAGAAAGGAAATACAAGGGAACATGATTTATCTTGTGATAAGGGATGAAAGAATGAAAATGAGTGTGGTAGATAATAAACCTCGCCGTAGACCTAAGCAGCACTCGAAGTGAACTTCTTGAAAGATTTTCAGGGCCTGTATTTAGATCAATGCGCCTTCATGGACTTATTATATATTCTAAAAGATTTTAGGCAAGGATATTTAGTTATGCCTTGGTTTTTCAATGTGTTCATATGCGCATAAGACAGAGTGAATATGGTATAAATATATCATCAGCGACAAGTTTCACATAAAAAAAGCCATGTCTTTTGTTTTTTGTATGAATATGAGTAAAAAAATTTAAGTGAAGAAGTTCTGCGGAAGTGGGTTACGTGCGTTTGACTATCAACAACATGCATTTTTAGGTATTGTTTTAGAAAGTGCTTTTTCAAAATCTGAATTTATATGCTTGTCACGTACTTCTTCAGAGATGAAGTCAAGCATGTCGTGGAAGGTCTTCGGAATGGGTAGCTCGCAGGCGGCACGGGTTGCAATGTAGCTACCGAGGCCATGATCGCGACTACGCTGAATGTCTGTTGCTCGCAAGTCGCCACCAAATGTGTTATTGTATCTGTTATTAAAAAAGTTCATTAGAAATCGTTGAAGCCATATCATTAAAATTAATAGGTTCTAATTTCTTTTTCTAATGAAAAATGAACAATATATTAAAAACCTTCAAAGTTACAACTTCAAAAATAAAGCAATTTCACAAATATTTAAATACTGAAGTATTGCATTGCAGCTTAAGGAATACTTAAGCTGCAAGGTCACCCAATGTAGTCTTAACTGAAATTTAACTACTCAGTCCACTTTCTTGAAGACTTTAAGCGGCTAAGTCAAACAAACGTGGCATGGATATGAACAAATTACATCACGCTAACTTAAAAATAGCATAGCCTTGTAAGCCTGTAAGCGCAGTTAGCTCAATATATATCGGGCGATCGCAAAAAGTAGGTTTACGTAGCGTTATGCGTCATTAAACACTTGTTTTGAGAATTTTTGACACGAAATTTTCATTTTATGTAAAACACCTCGGCAAACTATTTGGCATTAAAAATGCAAAATGGTCAAACTTCAAGTTAGCGTAGTGTTAGTTGCTGGTGTCGATATGAAACAGGTCCACCAGTGGCCTGACTTCGTAAATAGACACCTGGACCCACAGCTTCGAAACAAATAAAAATAAGGTTCCATAATTACGTTGCTTAGAGTATTGTACGGTGGATGTGCTACGGCTTATCATTTTATCATAGATAAGTGAGTGATTATGTCTTCATATGTTCCAAAATATATAGGTCATCGATAAATGACTTAGTAAATATAAAATTACACCAAACAAATTTTTTTTAAGAATCATAACACGTAACGATCTTCAAAGTTGCTGTTAACACACTATTCGCTAACTAAACTAACTAAATACTAACTCAAGTGTGGTTCATTTGTGATCCTGTAACATGAAATTATCCTCCTTCGATATAAGTAGCAATATTATGATAGGTTGATTGCAGAACAAACTGTTGCTTAAATTTTCATAAAATTATGAGCTTATCAATTTATTCTTAAATTGAAGTTTTAAATTAATTTCATGAAAATGTCTCATATTGTTTGCTATTTGTTTTTGAATATCTTCACTATTCTTCTCAATAAGTATTTGGTAATTTCAAAATCATGCAAATCATTTAACCTAAAAGTTAGTAATATTTGGGAAGTTTACAATCATCAATTTATAAATAAAGGAAATTGTACTCACTTGAAAAAAAATTGTGTTATTTCTGCATCCCAGAATTGATCGCTAAAATCCATTCCTTGCTCGGTAAGACCTCGAGTTAATTTACTAAAGGTATTGCCAATTTCGAGCAACAGAGGTCTTTCAAGCCAATCACTCAAACGTACGGTTCCAGCAAATTGACGACTTTCTGTCACAAGCCTGTTGAAACATTAAATAACTTAAAAGTACTAGCAAATTCTAAATTGGATAAACAGTCCGTCAGTCAGTAATAACAATTTACAAGAAAATGTTTGCATTCTAAATGCTACAAAAATTGCAAACTCTAACTTCAACTCCATAAATTCAACTATGCAAAAATAAAATAATTGTCAATTTTCTGACACAAACTTGGGTTCCAAATACTTAGAAATTCTTCGAGGAATATAATATTTTATACAACTATTGTTTAACTGCAATGAGGTTATATAATTTAATACTAAGTATATGAGTATAATAAAGTAATTTTCTTCAATTCATACGAACTCAACAAAAAAATACAAAAGTGAATAATGAGGGTTTCGCATTTAATAAATATTTTGATTGCTGATTCGTTTCGTTACATAATTAATTAGTAATTATTACATATCTACCAAATAAAAGTCAAAAACTGCTAAGTCCTCACCAAAATTGAAACTTCTCAAAAGACGTGAAGTGTTTTCTTGGATTTTATAAAATGTTTATTATTCTACTATTAAGTGATGGCGCGATCATAGCACAGAATACATTGTGATCATAATGTGAATAGTTATGCAAGCATCAAATGACTTTGCTAGGACAATTGAGTCGAGGGACAATTAAATGTTTTACCGCAGAATCGTAGAAGTAAAATTCAAGTGAAATTCCAATAACCACGTAATTGCTTAGTATTCGAAAGACGCATGAAACAGGAATCAAGCCAATTTTTCATGAAAACTCATTCTCATATTGAGAATTTTAAAACTGGATTATCAGATTTTGCTGAAAAATAGATCTAATATTTAGTGTACGTACTTCAAGTATCCACGAATGAGAGTATGAAAATGCCTGAAGGCTGCTGTAGCATGCTCATTAAGTATAGAAGGATCTACGCCGGCATTATAGTCGTTCACATAGCCATGAGCGTCCGGGTATATGAGTTTGTTTTTTATCATGTTTTCGAAACCTAAACATAAAATAAATAATCAATCAGTGCATTAACTAGGCTGCAAACACATAAATGCAGTATTTTCATCTTTTATCCGTTCTGTATATGTAACTATGTTATTTGACGTTTACTTCTGTGTCATGATTTATCATTCAACTTGATACGGGAATCGAACCCGCGACCTCTTGTCTAGCAGTAGAACTTTCTACCGATTTGAAAATGATCTCAAACAGAATTTTAATGCTTCATTTGAAGATAATAGGTATAAATACTTCCTGGGGTGTGTGTTGGGTAACCTTCTCGAGTGTCGCTCCGATTCCGATCCCGCTGCAGTCCGGGGGGAACGGAATCGGAGCGGCCGGTACACCCTGGGCGGCGGTCAATGGCTTCCCCTTCACCCCTTCATAGGGTTGGCATTGATCGTCGGCCAATACCCAACGTGGCGGGAACACATCGCTCTCCGTACTCCTCTGCTTTCAGAGGAGACAGGATGAGCGATGCTGTTAGTGGTGAGATGGCCCAGGGTCAGCCGGGGTGCGAGGGATATGCTCTATGGGTCACCTTACACCCCGGCGTCTGAAGACCCGAGACGGCGTGCGGTTTTAGTCGGTGCAAGCCCGACATAACCGCCCCCGCTGGCCGGCGGCGGGGTATCCGCAGGGATTTCCGCACGATAAAATAAAAAAAAAGGTATAAATACTTCCTAGGTTCTTCTACATCTGAGCGCCAATCCCGGTTGCAACCTAATATTGTGCTTTGGAGCCCGAGGTTCGCTTTCCTACTCATCTATTATGGGTTTATCTTGGCTATTATGGTAGCAACTACCCTGTGACTTCCCAACCTCGAGAAAAAAGCCTATGCCAGATTCGCATCCGTCATTCTGCAGGTATAGGTATAGGCTTGCAAGTGAGATAAGCTTCAGATTAATCCATGTAAATACTTTATTTTGTAATTGACTAGAGCTTTCGAAATCCAGTGATAAAATTTAAAGAATTAAAATCTTCCTATATCAAATGAATGCAATACTAATGCTATTTAATTAGCTAATGAATCTATTAAAACAAGTTTTTTTAATCAATAAGCTACTGGATACATTTAATGGCAGCAGAACGAGATATTATTATATAAGGAGAAATAAACACTATAAAGTTTGAGTTGAATAATTTTAAAATATGGATAACCCATATTTATCATACTTACCAAGGAAAATTGGTAAATATTCATAATAGTTTATATGTTGCATTTCCGCGATATGGATGCGTCTTGCTTCTTGGAAAAGGGTTTCATCATCCCAGTGAGGATTTACATGCCCAAGTACGTCTGCGATGCGGTTGTGTTCTCGAATCAAAATTACTTGTAACACCGTCAGTTGTGGGTTTTGATTTGAACGAATGTCACCTGTGTAATTTTATTAATGAAGATATTTGATTGAGACTTACTATAAGCTTCAATAAATTAAATAAAAAAACTTTTTAAAAAGCACGTTTTCCTTCTGAACTAACAAGAAGAAAATAAATTTCTCAATCAATAAAAAAAGTGGGGCGGGCGCTTTGAAATTTTTAAATTATTGAATATCTAAGGAAAACGATACATTAAAGGATTAAAGCGCTCGCCCCACATTTTTGGCCTGAAGGAATTGCTAATGGGATATGTAAATAACTGGCGGCATTTTGTTACGATCTAGAGGAAACGCATGTTGCAAGTTTTACTGTGCAAATATTAAGCGTCCATAAGAACGTCACCCAGTAACATCATTCATTGTTTCCCTAGTTCGTTACAATATTGCCATTTCTTAGTTATACTGAAAGCTGACCCCAACTGAGTGAGCGGGAAAAGGCTCGTAAGTGGTTGACAAACAAATATTATAATACTAGGTTGTTGCCCACGGCTTCACCGGCGTGAAATTCTTTTCCCGTTCTTGCTAGCCATTTCAACCTATTCACGAAATATAAAGTAGCCTGTGTTTTTGCAGACAATAATCTATCGCTTTACCAAATTTCAGCTAGATGCGTTGAGCCGTTAGAGCGTGATTGAGTAACAAAAATCCAAACTTATAAACATCTTCACAAACTTTCATATCTATTATAAAATTGTAAATTAGCTGTGTCTGTACATTGGAAATATTACAAAAGGGATCGATTCTGAATACAACTTTATTCTGTATAATATATATATTGTCTGTTTATGTGTTTGCCTGTTTATTTCCGATGGATGCAAAAAGTTTGGTGTGGTCTTTCAGTAGAAAAGTCTTGGTCGGACTTAAAATCTGCCCTACGTTTGATTGCAATTGGTTGAGTAAAACCGGGAATATGACCAAAAGTCGTGATAACAGACATCCACGCGGGCGGAGTCGCCGGCATCAGCTAGTTTATAATATTAGTAGGACAGGATAAATTTCACATTTACAATATTGGTAGGATTTACATACCAGTAACATAGCAAGGTTCACTCGGTGACTGAACAGCAGTACAAGCGAGTGTTACATTGGAGTCTTGTGGAGGCCACTCCTGGCCATTTCTGAATAACGTTAGCAGCCTGCCACCAATGCTAGCCCGCAGAGGAGCTGCTTGAATAGGGCTGCTGCCATATACGTGTGATAGATCCATAAATGCTGTTACTGATGTGATCTGCAGACAAAAATGTTTACATTAACTTGTGATCTTAAATACCTAATCTACATATTATTAACATATACTCACGCCTTTTTCCCTACGGGGTAGGCAGAGACAAACAGCTCGCCACCTGCCTTTTTCTAAAATTTCACACACACACATAAATTCACGCCTGTACCCCCGAAGGGGTAGGCAGAGGTGTATTACACACCCACGATTCGCCAGTTATGTTAAGGTCCCAATGTAATAGAGGGCGGCCCTATTGCCATCTACCGGGCACATTATTAAGCGAGCGATAATTAACATTTATTAATGCACACATAACTCCGAAAAGTCAGAGGTGTGTGCCCGGGGCGACTGGGGCGCGAACTCGAGACCTCGTCTCAGGAGTCCGTAAAGGACGCCACTGGGTTATAGCCGCTTCTAAAATTTCAATCTTAACTCAAATATTTATAACTTTACGAGCAAATGTGTTAGGGTCTCTTATTTCATCAATTTCAATATCGTATTGTATCTCATTACGTACTTGTGCGTTATTGTTATGTAAAACGCACGAGTTTTTTTTTTAATAAGGTAAAACTTGCGGTTTATCAAGGTGCTCCGGCTAAAACGAACGGTACTTTTTTAAATCTTAGCAATGTGATTTAGTTTTCTTTTCAGAAAAGTAGTCAACAACTTATTAATAAAATTAACTTAGGGAGATAACATCTAATTAATAAATATTTAATTATTTAATTTAATTAATATAGACAATAAATTACAACCATTTATCTGGAACAAAAGCACAAAACTTTGAATTTACTTTATTAGTAATACTAGCTGTTTTTTGTGCCTTTGCCTTAAAATGAAGCGCTGATGCGCGTGCATCGCTGATTTGTGAACAAAAAAATAATAATTCCGCGCACTTTTTCTTTTTGCTGTATTGTTTTTATTTGAAATTGTCGTCAAGTAGTGATGAATTTATTAATTCGTCACCGCCAGAAGTCTCATAGGCAGTGAAAAAGACTACTCTTACCCGAAAAATCGACCGTATCAAAATTTCATCATATGGAAAACAAGCAAAGATGCAAATTCTTTTTTTGAAAGTGTGTTTTTAGCCTATTTCATGAAACTTTTTCAAAAATATAAGTCAAGCTCATTGTGGTGCTATTATTAAATGCTAAATAAAAAAGCACTGTGAAAACAAAACATGGCATTGAAATCAAGTCATACTCCAACTTGCTGGAATTTCTAAAAAGACGCTCAGATATCTCTGTGAGCTAAAAGTCGAAAGTATTTTCGGCAGACAATGTCAAGAAGTTCCTAAAAGCAGCTCCGGATTGCCGATATTTGGCAACAAAGGTCAGTTGAATTGTTATTAACTTCTTTCACTTTCGTATTTCTTCATAATATAGGTATTTTGTACGCTGTTTTTATCTCTTTTCAAATTGTATTAATATTCGGTATAAATGTTGCATATAGACGTCAAGAGTTGGCAAACATCACAACTAATTATGTCGAGAACCATGGGCGGGTTCTTCTTGTCCAGGTCAAAAACACAAAAAATAAAATTCCAAGATTGTTCACAAGAACATTGGAATTTTATTTTTAGTGTTATATTGTTACAGGGGTACTTTTTAACGACATAGTGAAGAAATACGAAGCGCTTCGGTCAACAAAAGCGATGTCTAATAGATTTTTTCAAAATTACCAAAATGGAAAATGCACTAGCCAACCCATTGGCATAAATAAATTTGGAGCAATGCCGAAACAAATTGCCACTTTCTTAAATTTGGATGATCCACATGAATACACAGGGCATAGCTTCAGAAGGTCCTCGGCTACATTGCTCGCCGATTCAGGTGCGGACTTATTGACATTAAATCGCCACGGAGGGTGGTGGTGAAGCAGTGTAGCCGAGGGCTACATAGATGACTTGATGAGAAATAAAGAAGAAATTAGCTCCCGCATTACAAGGAATGTAAATTTAGAGCCAAGTGTTGACTCTCGACCATCTACAAGCACACACGGGTACACCATCGTTGCCGCCGCCGCAGTCGCCTCCACCGTTGCCACCGATTGTAGAACTCTGTGGTCTCGTTTCTCTTACTTTCACTCAAGAGAGTGGAGAGAGACTGGTGAAATTGTAACTAATAATAATAACTTGACAACATTAAACATTCCAACTGGAAACGTAATAATCATTTTTACAAATAGTTCAAATTTCTAAAACTGCTTTAACAAGTGATTAAAGTTTTATTTGTTTAAGAAAGTCCGAGTTTTATTTATTTCCTCGCAAATACGTTATAAAACATCGTGTGACATACGTGCGCTTTGATAATTACAGCCTCTGCTGTCTTGAGCCGTAGGCGAGGGCTACCCATATCTCCTCGGTTGTAATTTTCAACTTACCGCACTTATATCATAATGTACTAATGTGAATAATGTAAAAAAAGTGAAAACTAAACATTGAATTTTTTTTCAAAAAAAAATTGCTGTGTTCTAGTATACCGATGCCAAAAATGTGATTTTTAGAATTTGTGTCTATATTATCGATGTCAGAGCATCACATGAAAATCGCGTAAAAATTTTTGCTGAAATTTTGCATCAACAATCTTCTAGGGTATGGTCATAAACTATTCTATATATCATCACGCTATTATAAGTGTGATAGGAAGGTTAGCAGGGTAAAATCGACTAAATCTATTATTGATCATTCCTATATTCCCATTTAAGGTGATGAGCAGTAAAATATGAAATCTCGAAACTACAGAGTTACCTACGTGTAAAAGACAGTTGATTAGAGACTCAACCTTTGATACTAAATTTCATGATGCTATTATACTAGGGCACCGGATATAATTAATTTCGATGTAACATATAAACCTCTATTTGTTCATGATAAATAAAAAATAATAAAAATAAATTAAGAAAAAACAATGTTGTCGCTAAATGGTTACAATCATTATTTTGACAACGATATGGTGATTACATTTTTCTCGTTTGGTAACCCTCACGGGCTTCACCCCATCGGTGCTAACGATGAGATGAGTATGTTGGAATCGGACCGAGTAAAACCACACGGTGTCCTTGGTCAGGCACCCGGGTACACCCTCGAAAGGATAACCCCAGGGTTACCGGCGGACTTCGGCAGCCATCGCAGCCTCGCTTACGGGGTCGGACTTGATCCCGCTTCGGTAAGTTGGCAGGCGTTTGTAGGACACTCACGACACGCCTCACGAGTAACCGAATGGTTGATCCACCGGCCGCCCCACATTCCACATCAAGACCAGTTTCCACGTCTTTCACACCTCGGAAACTGGCCTCTTTCGAGGCATACACTAAAGAGCCCCAACAGTCCAGGCCCTAGTTCCTCAAGGGCCAGTACACATGCTCTTCCGAGTAATGCTTTTCCGAGCTATAAGCTGGAGCACTGCTGCCCTAGCTCTCACCCTCTCTGACCTCGGGCACGTCGTTCGTGCTATTATTCGCGTCAGGCGCCAAAGGCGAAACCATGCCCAGAGCAACATGTTCCTCGGCTCTCGCTGGGAACAGAGAGTCTAGGATCCCGTCCAGCCGCTCCGGCTGGAGGCTCTGGGTTAGTAGAGGCACCTTGACCTGACCGCAAGATACCTCGTCCCCATGGGTTCTACTCCAGAAACTCCAGCAGCTCTTTGTCTCTCCGGCGAGAGTTAGAAACTTAACTAGAGTTTAGCAAAAATATTAAATAGAAGCATCTAACATAATATTATTGAATTACCAAATCCATTTCTTACCGGATCCGCAGGAGCAGTGGGAGGTGTACATCCTCTGTCTCTAGTGGTTGCACTCCTCAAGAAGTTTTGGCACTGTCTCCTCTGGGCTGAATGTATCGGATCATTAGGGGGTATTAATATCGGAGAGCAAGCAGGATTTGTGGTTGCGTCTGGAGCCAATTCTCCATTGTTATCGCAGCATACGGTTGGGAATACACCTATAAAAAATTAGTAAATCATTAAAACTGAAAAGTTAGTAGGTACAAATATAATGCGGGTGAGGCCACCTGTCACCCCAGCAGAAGCAGGCCGGGACGGTGGGGCGGCTAGCGCCCCTCCCCCAAACCGGGGCAAGACGGGGACACCGTGGTTCCCAAACCCGAGGGGGCCATCTCGAAACCGGAGATGGCCCAGGGTCAGTCGGGGTGCGAGGGATATACTCTATGGGCAACCTTACACCCCGGCGTCTGTAGACCCAAGACGGCGTTCGGTTTTAGTCGATTCAAGCCCGACATAACCGCCCCCGCTGGCACGCTGGGGGTATCCGAAGGGAATTCCGCACGAAAAAAAAAAAAAAAAAGTTACAAATATAATATTATAATAAAAAATCAGATAACCTTACAAACTTACTAGTTCACTACCACAAAACTAAATGTTTCTCATACTCACAAACAATGAAATAAATAACTATTAATGTATAATAACCTGTATGGCAAGTTGCATATAGGTATGCTGTTTTCGCGGAAATATGTTTTTTGATTTAACGTGACTTTAGCTCTGTATCTATTATAGTCCGAGATATCATCACGGCATGTTTGCATATCTCTAACATTTATTGTCAGTCACCATGGCAAATCAAATAAGTGTAGAGAGATTAGATATTTTACCATGACTGACTCAAGTTGTTTTTATCATAACGTCTGAAGCAGACATGCGAATATTGGTTACTTCGTATTTTTTCTAAGTATTGTTGAAGCTTACAAGTTTAACAGAACATGGTCAAGTTACATAAGTACAAGATTCACACAATTGCTAATTTCACAAATAATTGCACAAAATTATCAAATACACTATGGTAAAGGTAAACTATATGCCATATTAGTTAATTTGAGTATGCGTATATGGTATCATTTACGTAAAAAATAGGATATAGACCACGGATTATTTACCTATGAGTTTTACTCGTGAACTTACTATGGCATTGCTGTCAACCAAATTAAAAAGTAGACTAGGTATAGTCAACCATTTGCTGACGACACGCTCGTGACGGCGTGCGGGGCGACGTACCGCGAAGCGACCCTAAAGGCCACGACCGCGGTTACCCAAGTCGTTGAGCGGATCCGGCGGCTGGGTCTCTAGGTGGCTCTGCATAAAACCGAGGCCCTGTTCTTTTACTCACTAGTCACAATCGCTCAAGGACGTCACTGAGCGCGACCTCACGCCGTAATAACCCTTGTGCGCTTTGCGTAACCGTGAGAGCGGCGTGTACTGCGCACAAAGTGCATTGTCATGCACTCATCGGCCATTAGCTGCCATTCACAAGATTTCACTGCTGTTATAAACAAAATGTTCGTTTACAGCACCAATCACTATTAATCACTAATATTTACATACACTAGACTTTAATTGTCATGAGTACTTGACTTTTTTTGTATTTCATCACAACTTTATGCACGATTTAATAATTTAAATTGCCATCAAAAACTAGGGTGACTGCAACGTGACTTCTCTTCGCAAGGTTTAAGACTAATTTATTTACTTACTTCTATAAACATTTTTTTTATTTCACACCATTAAAATTAATCAGATTGCACTACATTAACATTTAAGATCACAATTTTTTGTTAAATACAACCGATATCTGCGTTATTCACTAGTTTCAAACTTTTTTTTGATAATGATCATATGAAATTAGGATTTCATACTTGCAAATGTGATATATACGTGAATTGACTATAGTCGAAAAAAAAAATTTAGTAACTTTTCTTAGAGATATCATAGTTGCGAATGTAATTTATTAGGTTATTTCACTTTTATAATACTTTACTGATTAATCAGCACTATTCTGCATGCATTTTCATAAAAGATATAGGTTAAATAAAGTGCGCCATTAAAAAAATAAGAAAAGGAAGATCTTTGGCTCTCCTGTAAAATGTTGATTATCGCTCGCTTAGTAATGTGCCCGGTAGATGGCAATAGGCTCGCCCCCTATTACATTGGGACCTAAACATAACTGGCGAATCGTGGGTGTGTAATACACCTCTGCCTACCCCTTCGGGGATACAGGCGTGAAGTTATGTTATGTAACATTTGTAATACACATACGCAACTTTACCATACAGGTGACGATATGAGTTTTGGATACACAAAATTTATATTTAAATAATTTCTTTTAAATATATAATATCATATACCAGGCCACTCAGAAAGTATTGCGAAAAAAAGTTTTTATATATGAGAGACTGGTCAGTTATAATCTATTACTAAAATATGATTATTTATGAGTAAAAATAAGTACGTTCCAATTTCAAAATTTCTCTCTGCATTTTTTGCAAGATAATTTCAATTATTGTGTCTCATTGAAAAATGGATCTGCGTCGGGAACATTTTCGCGCTATGATTTTCTACGATTTCAAGTGTCGCCTGAAACCAGACGAATCGTACGATAGACTTCAAATGGCATTCATGGATGAAGGCCCTTCCAAGGCGACCGTGTATCGTTGGTATAACGAATTCAAGCGCGGTCGACTGACTTTGGAGGATGAAGAAAGAAGTGGTCGCCCTTTGACGGCTGTTACGGAAGAAAACGTGCTAGCAGTGAAAAATTTAATCCAAGATAATAGACGAGTCACATATCAAGAGATTCAGCACATTCTTCAGATTGGATCGGGAAGCCTTCACGAGATTCTACACGTGCATCTTCGTGTGAGAAGGATAGTTTCACGCTGGGTGCCGCACAATCTCACAGATGCTCAGAAGCAGGTCCGGGTGGAATGGTGTCGTGATATGATAAACAAGTTTGAAGCAGGCGCGTCTCGGCGTGTTTATGATATCATTACAGGTGATGAGTCGTGGATTTATCAGTATGATCCAGAAACAAAACGCCAGTCGACAATTAACGGATTGGTTTGATTTTGGTTTGCCGCCATTTTGAGTGTTAATTTATCGGTACTATTTTGCCGTTTGTTGCAATTGAATTTGACTATTCTCACCTTAAGAATTACAAATGTTGTTGTAATTAAAATATGTCCTGGGCTATTTCGATCGGGTGTCAATTGCGGCTTAATTTGACTATTGAATCAAGTACGGGCTAAAAATCTGTTTAAACTTGAATTGTTGCTTATTAACGTTTGAGTGGACCCGTCGGGAGGTCTGAATAAATATTTGTTTGTGTTTACTTTATACAAAATTGAAAATACTGTACGATTTGATTTTTTGTACCCGTGAGGTTTTGGTCGGTTAACCGGTTATTCTAAATTGCGGTATTTTGCAGTTGAACCATTGTATATTCGTGCCGACTTCCTGTGTTTGATGCTTCGTGCGGCTTTAGTCGATTCAATTAACCGGTTTGAATAAAAGTACGGTATTTTGTTATTGTCGTTTGATTAATGATTTTGTACCATTTGTTGACTGCAACTGTGTAGATCCGGATCATTAGACACTTTATTTTAGTTAAATATTAAGTTTTAATTTTGTTTGTGTTTCCACTGTCGGCTTTCGATCACGCTGCGGAACGAGGTAGTGATTGCGTGAAAGTGAGTGGTGGGACTACGGCTTGAATACTACCTGATCGTGGTCTTACTCCTCACCCTTGTCTCCGGGTAAAGGAGACTGGTAGCAGAGCTTTGAATTTTTTTTTATTACTGCGCTCGCTACGTTCGCGTACACACATATATATATAATATATTATATATATATATATATATATATATATATATATATATATATATATATATAAATATAAACTACAATATACTCGTAGTTTATAGAAAAGATCGTTGACATGTACTTACTTGACGCAGGAGTAGCAGCCGACAGTGACATGTCATGTGTGATAATTTGACCCCATTGTTGCGCGTTTAGGTTCATTACTGGATCAACTAGATGTTTGTCTGTGAAGAGCCGAAAACTAAGTTCTCGGGCATTAGGAAGTTGACCGCCGGTGACAGATCTTGTAATTTGACTTATGCCTGAAAATATATTACTAATTAATGTACGTATTGGTACTATTATCACTTACATCGAATATTATTTAAAACAACAGTTTTAAGACAAAATTTATGATGTATTTTTGGGAGAGTCCAAGGAGTTTTAAACCGTTAAACTCCTTCTTACTGGGAGCAAAACGTCCTCTTTGTTATTTAGTGTCGAAAGTTGGACGTCACGACATAATTAAATCTTTGTACTACTGTTATTTCATTATGTCATCTCGTCGGCAAGTGGCGATATTCTACCACAACTAATTTATTGAGATTAATTTAATCCTAACTAGTCTAACCTCCCTATAAGTCTTTGATATCTGTATGAATGTTTGCTAATACTAACGATGTCATAGAATTACTTGATTCTCTCCGTAATGTAGTTTGCGGAAAATTCAATTTGAAGACAGTTTGTTCCTCTGAGACTATTTCCGTTCTAACTTTTTGTACTCATTAATATATATTTTTTGTAAACTTAGTCAGTGAATTGTTGCACTTCCCAAATTTACTGCTACTCCTTTGGTAGTATTAAATAAGAAAAAGTAAATAAATAAATAAAGACTTAGTCACACTTCTGTTCTTGAATTTTACACTACTTGATGTTATTATTGTTTTTTTATACGCATACATATATACACTACTACAGGTAATAAACAAAACTATGAATATATCTTGCTCCAAAGAAAATATCGAAGAAGTGAGGCTTCTGGGCAAGAACACTACCAAACCAAGACCATGAGCCGTAACTTCAAATACGGTCATGATGAAGATTGAGCTATTAAAAAAAAACAACCAAATCAGACTTCATACTATAGTAAAGAAGTTTTTCCCCCTCAAATACTAGAAGAACGAAGACAGATGAGCAAAAAAACTAGTAGAAGAAAGAAGCAAAGGAAGAAGTCCTATCTGACCTTTTTTTTTTACGTGCGGAAATCCCTTCGGATACCACCCCGCCGGCCAGCGGGGGTGGTTATGTGTGTATCGACTAAAACCGCACGGTGTCCTCCCCAAGTGTCCGTTCCTGGGCACCCCGGGTAAGCCCTCGAAAGGATAACCCCAGGGATCCTATCTGAGCTACAATAAGTTAATAATATAACAATAGAAATCAACAATACCAAGAGATCGGCAATAACAAAAAGAGAAATCTTTCAGAGTCACCTGATACACAAAGATATACTTCAGATCCAAGAAAACTTAACAAAAATATGGCTGGCAAAAAACGCAAGTATCTACCATTATCTTTTTTTTTTTTTTTTTTTTTTATCGTGCGGAAATCCCTTCGGATACCCCCCCCGCCGGCCAGCGGGGGCGGTTATGTCGGGCTTGCACCGACTAAAACCGCACGCCGTCTCGGGTCTTCAGACGCCGGGGTGTAAGGTTACCCAAAGAGCATATCCCTCGCACCCCGGCTGACCCTGGGCCATCTCACCACTAACAGCATCGCTCATCCTGTCTCCTCTGAAAGCAGAGGAGTACGGAGAGCGATGTGTTCCCGCCACGTTGGGTATTGGCCGACGATCAATTCCAACCCTATGAAGGGGTGAAGGGGAAGCCATTGACCGCCGCCCAGGTTGTACCGGCCGCTCCGATTCCGTTCACCCCAGACTGCAGCGGGATCGGAATCGGGAGCGGATTGTGTTGGTCATCTTTATTTTTTTTTCGTACTAGGTGTCGATGACGAACAACGCCATCTATCGATTTAACTCCACACTCGCACAAGCTCACGCGTCGATAAAGTCGTAGCGAAACGTAGGGTCGTCGGCATAGCAGTTCTACGAATGAACAGCCAATCGCGGGACAGAAATTTTTTCTCGGAAATATTCGCGGCTGACTTGTACACAGCTGTTAGCAAACCATTGCATTGTAATTACACAAATTTAGTAAAATAAACGTATAATACATAAATTTTCAAGAGGAATATTCATTTTGACGAACCCGAAGATCCCCGTAACCAACACTAGGTAATGGTAGATACTGGGGTGTGTGTTGGGTAACCTCCAACACACACCCCAGTATCTACCATTACCTAGTACGAAAAAAAAATTCAGATGACCAACACAATCCGCTCACTGACTCCGCTCCAAATAGCCCTAGATAATCACCACACCAAGACTGACAACACGCAGTGACTTCAAAAAATAAGCACTCCAATCCGGCCGTTTACCGTGGAACCTACAGATCGAAACCCTCCTCTCCATCCTCTCTAAATCTGACATACGATGCAAGAATACTTCTATCTGTCTATCTATCTACCTACAATTAGCTACTAGATTTTATAGAAGCAATCTCTCTCATTAAATATTATATAAATGGACTCTCTGAAATAAGAAGATCAGGTTACAAATTAGTGGAAGAATAACAATACATTTTCTGTTATTATGGTGAGACCAAAGGCCACTATTGGGTTGACTTTTTAATAAAGAGTCAACTCAATAAAGAACGTTTCATTGCAATATCTGAACGAATATGCATTTTAAATTTAAAGTTCACTACAAATATATTGTTACGTGCGCGGGGTACAAATTAAATGCCGTTTATACAAAGAAGAAGTTTATTCGCTCACCACAAACTAGACAACTAAATAACTAGCACACACAGTACTCTTCAACAGTTCCAGTCGCTCAGCAGTTCACAGTAGTCCACAATCGTTGCTTAAGTCGCAGGTATAACTCTCTTGGTTCACTTCGGTAAGATGTGTTCACTTTCGCTTTCGAAAATTAACTGATTCGTGTCGATAGCCGGGCGTCCTTTTATAGCTCTTAATAAGCGGGGTAGAATATACTAGAGCGTTCGAGAATAGTAGGTATTTACTGGGGCGTTCGAGAAAATAAGTACCTACACAGTCGTGCCGACGATAGAGGTGAATGCCCTTTTTATCGCGATTTGTAGGTAAAGTTGGTATAGGTAGACAAAAGGGCGTGTGATTTTGTATTGACTTTTCTGGATTTTTCTAAACGGATCGATAGAGTACTTCGACATTAACAATGCGTTTTAATTTCTAGAAGATTCGATCTGTAGTTTCCGAGATATCGACGATCGTTGTAACAATATCAATTATACAAGCTCACTCTCCTACACAAGACAGCAGTGATGAGAAATTAATTCTTTCTGGAATAAACTACAACAAGCTCAAGATTGGTGAGATTACAAAGATTGCTGAAAGAGACTGGATGGAGTTTGTTCAAGATAGAAGAGAGAGAAAGGAGTGGAAGGAGATGAAGAAGGCCTATATTAAGACCAGAAATATGAAAAAATTAATAATATTAAGATTTAGAAATAGTATTCTAATGAAATATGCTTTGTAATGGAAATTATGCATGTAATTAATTTACTATAGAATTTAATGGCTATAATAATATAATGAATAGGCGTAAGGATTTGGTGAGCCCATCGCCCATGAGTGAGAACCTGGCTGATCAAGTTCATATTTTACTGCGCTCTAATACCTTTAGCGCAGGTGAAATTGAACAACTGAGACTTGATGCTATTCCAGACCCTCCACTTGCACCAGCTCAAAGACGTGTGTCTGTCACATCTGTACTGAACCTAAATGTCGATGATGCGACGGATACTGCAACTCTGCCTCTGACTGTTGACAGAGAGTTGCCCAGGATATAGAGCGGATTACGAGGATTCTAGGGGAGGTGATTCTGGAAGTGCGTGACAAGAAAGCAAGTCAAGACTTCCTCGGTGCCTGTATGGAGCAATGGAGCACAATGCTTAATCTATCTGGGGTGCGACTGTCGGCTGAAACGGGGCTGAAAGGTGAAACGGGGTACTGTCAGGGTGACTGTCTGCATCCGATGTAGTTTTGTCTGTCCTTGAATCCTCTAAGCACATTGTTGGATGAGTCAGAGATGGGCTTTCAGCGTTGGATAGGGGGTCCAAAGGTCTCTCACCAGATCTACCTGGATAATCTCAAGCTGTTTGCTCCATAGGCTGCAGGTCTGGTGCGACTGCTCGATATCACTTCTGATTTCAGCAGGGGCTTCAGCATGGAGCCGACAAATGTGCTGTTCTTCGTGTAGAGCGGGGTCAATCATCTGATCCAATCGTTTGCCCGTATCCAATGGGGTGAGCCTTCGATCACTCTCCAAGGGTGAAACATACTGGTATCTGGGCATGTCACAGAATGTGGGTATCGACGTGGCGGACGTCAAACGGGCCGTATGGGACGTATTTTGTGAACGTCTGGTAAAAGTGTGTAGCAGCCTTTTTCTGGCGCGAAAAAGATACGGGCATGCGGTTCCGGACTTGCGGTTGTTCGATGCTTGCTAACACTGAGTATCTGCACAGAGACAACCATGTAGCCAGGATATTAAACCAAGAACTTGCCCTTAAATACGGCCTCACGTGCTGGAACCGTACTTAAAAATGGCCGCGCCAAGCTCTCCTGGGACCGGTAAATCATCGAGGATAGTCATTCAGCGAATAAGCATATATTGAACTGATGGACCGGGGGAGTTGCGGGTATTTCTACTATCCCCTATGATGAGAACCTCGTCAGCGCCGAAGCAGATAAGAAAACCAAATAACTGGACTTGGCGCACGAGGTTACCGACATGTGGATAGTGCAGTCCATAGAAATATTCCCAGTTGTTACCTATGTCAATGGTTTGATACCCAGGAGCCTCTCAGCCCATCTTGGGAGACTCGGGATCAGTGGGAATTCGGTGGCGGATAAGATGCAGAAGGCGGTCTTGCTCGACAATGCCTGAATAGTGCCTCAGTTCCTCTGCCAATCGCCCTGCCTAACGCTCAAACCGATTGTTGACCACCTCGCAGGGGCTTTCTTGCCGTTTCTCCCTAAAGGGCCTCCCTTAGAAGTAACTTCATGAGAATAATAATTATATTTAACTAGCTGACCCGGCAGACTGCGTACTGCCTCAATCGATAACAACCTTTTAAACCTTCTCTGGACCGCCACAAATAATTCAAGACCAAAATTAGCCAAATCGGTCCAACCGTTCTCGAGTTTTAGCGAGACTAACGAACAGCAATTCATTTTTATATATAAGAGAAGAAGAAGATATGACCCTGTGCGCCCCTCACATTAAATCCACCTTTGAACAATATACTATTTATGCAGAAAGTTGAAATAAATACATAAATAAAATCATATTTATCATAATCTTTATCATTTGATATGGATTTTGAGTGATGTGGGAAAATCAAATAAAAATATATCATTATTGAAAACAAAATACTTATGTGAATTTATTTTAAGAATTAACTTCCCATCCCAGATTCTGCAAAGCCATGTAAGTGTTACTGTTACTGATTTATTAATTATCATATCAAGGACGTACCGTCAGCATAATTACTCTGGGTCAACCGTCCATAAGGCGTCCCAGACATTCCCCATATTGGTCTCTGCAGATTATTGCAGGAACCATCAATGGATCGGTACCGAGAATTTGTGCAGAACGCAGGTGTCAGACCACATGTCTTGGTAGCTGGGCTATTGGGGACTCCTTCTGGTGGAGGTGGGCCTCGGAAACTGTACAAACAGACTAGGTTTAAAACTATTATTTCGACACTTCCTATTAACACTACGCTAACGGAAACATTTGGTATACAAAAAAGTGGATGCTAATAACTCACGCGTGGAAACTAATATATTCGATTCATTATATATTATGTTGAATTTCCCGTAATCTGCTCTGATGTGGATTAAATTGCAAGTTTTCTTTAATTAGATATCTCGTCATCGCTAAATCTGTAAGTGCTGCCACAATTTACAGATTTAGCGTGTAACCAAATTTCAAATGACATTTTACGTTCTAAACGCCACTAACTATGGTTATATTCAAAACTTTCATAATATTTTATATTAAAATATGCAGATTTAACCAATCAGTCATTCACTTGCGGTCTTTAAAATTGCTTAAATAATAACGAAATATTATTATGAAAAACCAACAGTTGCCCAGTTAGCGTAATGTTCATAGATATCGATTTTTAGACATAATATCTAGTAGGTATCATATTATATATAAGAAAATATATTATATATGAGAAATCGAGGCCGTGCAGTCCCAGCTCCGCCAGGCCATCGTGGTGGAGTGGAAGGAACGACTTGGGCAACCAAGCGCAGGGCACGCCGCAATAGCGGCGGTAAGGCCCATCATGGAGGATTGGCTGGAGAGGCGACACGGAAGCCTCTCCTACCGACTGACGCAGGTGATCTCAGGGAAGGGGTGCTTCGGGGACCACCTGCATCGGATCAGGAAGGAGCCAACGCCTGAGTGTCATCACTGCGACGCGAGCGAGGACTCAGGGCTGCACACGCTGGCGGACTGCCCGGCGTGGGAGGCGCCGAGGCGTGACCTCGTGGCAGCCATCGGGGTGGGAGTCCTCTCGCTCGGCAGCATGATTGCGGCAATGGTGCGGAGCGCGAGCGCGTGGGCCGCCGCCGCCTCCTTCTGCGAGCATGTAATGCTCGCGAAGGAGGTGGCGGAGCACGCCCGGGAGAGACTTAGAACTCTCCCGGTCCGCCGAGCCCGCAACTTGCTCGCCGCGCGTCGCAGGCAACTCAGGCGCCGGAGGTCGCTTAACGACCTCCGTCCTCCATGAGCGCAGGCCTGGGGGTGGCGGGTGAGGCCACCTGTCACCCCAGCAGAAGCAGGCCGGGGCGGTGGGGCGACTAGCGCCCCTCCCCCAAACCGGGGCAAGACGGGGACACCGTGGTTCCCAAACCCGAGGGGGCCATCTCGAAACCGGAGATGGCCCAGGGTCAGTCGGGGTGCGAGGGATATGCTCTATGGGCAACCTTACACCCCGGCGTCTGTAGACCCGAGACGGCGTGCGGTTTTAGTCGGTTCAAGCCCGACATAACCGCCCCCGCTGGCATGCGGGGGGGTATCCGAAGGGATTTCCGCACGATAAAAAAAAAAAAAAAAAAAAAAAAAAAGGTATCATATTATAATTGTTAATGGCATTGTGATATTATTTCCTCAAGATGTCTTTAATATAATTTAATATAGACGACTAAGCCCTCCACCGAACAATGAAGTGTGGTTCCGACATAAGAATAATAGGTACACATTATCGAAAAAAAAAAAAAAAAAGGTTACACATTATCGAATATCGAATTAACAATAAAAGTAAACAGACATAATTAGATGTACTTAAACTTATATACAATAAAACACCTTAAATTGTTACGCAAGCTTTGTTTAAGAGCTATTATGTAAAGCATTTCCAAAGCAAGTATTAGATAGGTACTAGAAATTTACAAGAGCATGAACATTATACAGGAATAATCACGATTTACTAAGTAGCAGTGAAGTTTTAATATAAAAAAGTTTAATATATTATACATTAATGCCTATAGTTATCCTTATTAACTTACAAACAAGGAAATATATTTTGTCAAGTTAAAGCGAAAGTCGTGCAATGTCTACTTGTCAAAATCTTTATTGGTAAACGATAAAATGAAAAAGTTCACCTTAAATTAATTTTGTCAGTTACTGTTGATTGACGGACAAGTCTCTGGCATAGGCTTTTCTCTCAGGGTTGGGAGGTCAGACGGTAGTCGCTCCCATATAAGCCGTTTAAGCCAAACTAAGTGGTGGAGAAGGTGTAAGCGGATCCCAGACTCCGAGTGAATGCCTCGTATGCAATCGAGAGCAATGCTAAGATGATGATGACTGCTATAGCAAGGCGTCTCGAGCAAGTATCATCTTTGATGGATATAATTCCATGTTTAAATTTTTGGGTACTTACGTGGTACTGTTTAGAATAAGACGAAACGCTCATCCCTAAGTATACCACGTTAGTGGATTTCACATTGGTATGCTAAATGTAAATTAATTCATTTCAAACCGAAAATTTTCAAGCACTAAAAACTGCGCGTTATTTTTAACCGACGAAAAATCCTAAGTCGACGCGTATAATTTTTTTAGTTATGACCACGCATAACTTTTTACAGAGTAGTCCGATTTTGTTAATTCTTTTTTTATTGGAAAGAGTATATCCCGAAGTTGGTCCCATATAAATTTGAAAATAAAATCTAACGTAAAGGGTAGGAAAACAGGGGATGATTGATTGTTCACTCACTGATTGTAAGGTATGACCAGGCATAACTTTTTACAGAGTAAGCCGATTTTGATTTTTCTTTTTTTATTGGAAAGAGTATACCCCGAAATTGGACCCATATAAATTTGAAAATAAAAACCCAACCCTAAAGGTAGGAAAACAGGGGATGATTGATTGTTCACTCACTGATTGTAAGGTATGACCACGCATAACTTTTTACAGAGTAGTCTGATTTTCATAATTCTTTTTTTATTGGAAAGTATAGCCCAAAGTTCGTCCCTGTAAATTTGAAAAAAAAAACTAATATATATTTTAAAACTAATAAAAAATTAAGCATGTAGTAATAAGAGTATTATAGCCACAAAAAATATGAAATAAAAACATTTTAACAAAAAATTAAACCGCCGTAAAAACTGAAAAACAAAAAATTATAAACCTATTTTATTTAACCTTAATATCTAACTTATTAAAGTATGGAAACTACATCTAAGTTTATATTTTTGCAAATAGTTGAGTTTTTAATTAACCTTAATAACTAAGTTCTTAAACTAATGTAAGTTATATCTAAGTAATTTTGAGTCGCCGCCAAACAATCACTGTACAAAGATCACTAAAAAACCTTAAATTTAACGAAATAGTCAAATCTAATTAACAATGCAACATGAAATCTCCAGCGATAAACGTTAACATTCCAAAAAATATGCTCTCCGCACGACCACTCGCAAAGACGTATGCCCTCACGTGTGTGCCCGTTCAGGTTCGGTTCGGGGATTTTCCGGCGAAGGGGCGTGTAAGGGGCGGGCTTTACGTAATTAATGAATTACATAGCTTGTTTGTCGCCGACTCAAAATTACTTAGCTATACTTACGTTAGTTTATGAACGTAGTTATTAAGGTTAATTAAAAACTCAACTATTTACAGAAATATCTACTTAGATATAGTTTCATTACTTTAAGAAGTTACTTATTAAGGTTAAATAAATAAGGTTTATAAATCTTAAGGCTTTCACGGCCGGCGTTGCATGTAGAATATACTGCTTCCGGGCTGTTTGGCCGTGGTCCATCGGAAACTTGTGTTCCAGACGTTTCGTCGATCACTGCGGTCGACATCTTCAGTGGTACACGTCGGGACGCCGTCGAGTGCGGAGAACCTTCCTCGGCGGCGAACTCGGTGCGACAGTATCAGTCGGTATTCAGTTTCCGATGGACCACGGCCAAACAGCCCGGAAGCAGTATATTCTACATAAATAAGGTTTATTATTTTTTGCTTTTCAGTTTTTTTGGCGGTTTAATTTTTTGTTAAAAAGTTTTTATATATTTTCTATTTGACTTAGCCACCACGCTAATAATACCCACAAACAAATTATTAACTTCTTTTATCTAAAAAATAAATACAAGACTTACTAGCTGAGCCCTGCAAATATTTCGTATTATTTTTACGAAGAAAGCCCACAATATAGATAATTAGGAAGTATATCTCGATGCTAAAGATTAATTTCCATCCGTATTGTAAAATCCGAGAATGGAAAAATTTGAAGAATAAGAAGGAAATATATTTGATTAAATAAATTGCAACAATTATTCATAAAAGCTTCATGACGTGTAAGATTTACCAAATGAATAAAGGACGTGGGAATGAAACATGTTATTGTGATTTTAGTTACAAAAGTTACTAATAATATTAATCTTAACACCGTTGCAGTCAGCGTTGGTTTTACAGATTCTAATTTTTTTTTTATACCAGGTGGCAGACAAGCACACGCCCCACCTGACGGGAAGCGGTTACCGCGTCCTATGGACGAGTGCAACACCAGTGGCGTCACACTCGCGCTGCCGACCAATGCGCTTGTTGATTTGAAATGCGTTACGCTGTTCACAGAATAGCTGTATTCACATGAAAATACAAACAACACAAAGAACTGATCAGTTATAACTGTTTCATCATGTATGGATTCATTTTAACAATTCTTATTTCTTCGAGGCGTGTCGGTGGCAATTATGCTTGAATTGAGTTAGCACAAAACTTTGATACAGTTATTGCGTTGTCTGTAGCATTCATTACATGCATGATTTTATGTATTTAATTGTTTACAAAAGGTACCACATACGAGTATACTCTGCAAGTTAATGTCATCTGCAAATCCCTATCTGATACCGTTGTCCATGCTCCAGCCCATCTGGACGTTCAAAGTCCACCAAGGCAACTTATTTCCTTGTAGTTGGAAGATTATTGGACAGCTGGATAAAAAGTATAGGCAGAGAAGTACTATTTCGCTTCAATCCAGCCTGTCACCTATTACCAATGAATGCGATAACACCATAGCAATACTATTACTGTTATATGTCTGAACTAATTTTGTGTAGCTGTAGCCTAACAACTGGACATGCATGTTCACAGAAAAAAAAACGAAGGGCCTCTAAATAGTCCACATAACGACAAGTAACAGTCTGGAGGGTAAAACCAAGACTATAGTGGATAGTTGCAATGTGACATAGATATGTGAGACTCCTGGATTGGTCCTTATTGACTGAGTGTTCCCCGGTTTAGTTGTAGAGCACCCCGAATGAATTTATTTCGACTCTCTCGAAGGTGAATTGCTAGGTGAGGTTAGTTTTTCAGGGTTTCTCTAATGATTTTTGCAAGACATTAGGTGTCCTTGAAAACGTCGATGTGGAGTTGTTCTTATTAAATTCAAACAAATTTAAGATCTTTTTTTTTCAGTGTTTGTTGTAACTTTCCATTACAGCCACCCCAAATTTAACGAATCGTATGCGACAGATGAGGCTATCACTTTGCAAGTACATTTACATCTAACAATTACTTCCCATATACAAAGCCGTGTGTTAGTTTTACTTGAGTTTTAGATTAACTTCTTTAATGAAAGCTATTCATATACTTGATAGTTTAATCTATTACACTGCTATATATATAGATAGCAACTCGTAGTTTAATGTGAACAGCACAGTAAAAACCTGTGGTACCTATAAAAGTCAGTAATTTTATTAATTTCCAAACAGCTTAAAATGACAGTACACCCATTACATTACACAACTTTGCGACACATATTAACTACTATATATATTATGTACAATTTCATTCTCATATGGCAACATAAAATAGTGTGCTTGCTAAGATATGAAGAAACGTGCGACAAAACATATACGTGCATATTATTAAATTCTTGATTTATTTCTTTGTCTCACCCGAATCCAGTAACACCGAGCCTTTCCGCAGGTGGAGTGAAAGGAAGGACATTCACAAACGCTGTCGCTGCTGTACTTGGTTTGAATCCTGATGTACTCAATTGGGACAGAGAAGGACCAAAATGATAGGCATGTTGAAAGCATTCAATGGCATCATATAATGCTAGTGTGAAGACTATTGTTGATATGGCCATTGTACCTGGAAAGAAAAAAGTAATGTAGCTTCTAGTTTTGCAAAAGTTTGATAGATTTCATTCTGTTATGATTGTCTTGAATTGGAAGATAGTCTCCTTTCACAGGAGATTTAATAAGCTTATAGATCAGAAGTTAGATTCCACAAATACAGTGATTTTTTCTTCGTGACTATATTTACCACCCTGTAAAAATACAGAGACTATGAACTAATACAAAAGACACGTGGAAAATCTAAGTAACTGAATACACGGGATCCTCCCACTTCGGCAAAACACTAGCCGGATGCATGCCTCTCCCAAATGCACGAAAGGAGGTATTACCGGTTCGATTGCCCGGGGTGCACGAGATGGTCTAACCTAGCATCACTCCACAAATATAGCCTAGATATGTAGTCAACCTTTTTACTAGCTCATTAAACTGAAAATCATGATGAGCCATGCACGTACAGTTGTGTACAGGGTGACAACGCAATACTACTAATGAAGCTAGGTACTAGTTTTAGTACCGGGGAAACTTATTTATTATACTCGTGTCAGTTTAGCCAAGTCAGTCCTGATATTGTATTCCTCTCTCAAGATACATACTTTAAGATTCAAAGCGCACATGTAAAACTGTTATTAATTTATTAAAGTTTTATTTATTCAGTGCGTAGTCATTTTTTCTTGTAATTTAGGTTTATTTAGGTATTGCTAGTTTGTTGTCTTTCGTTTAAATTGTTGTTTAATATACTTTAGCATAATATATCTACTATATAACATATTTGTCTTATACCATCGTAATACCATACAATATTTTTATGTGTATTAATCTGTAACTATTTAATTCCTTAAATTAAATACGTGGTTTTTTTTTTCAGTTATAATAGTAAGGTAACCATGTAAGACGCTAAATCCGTTCATTTTATTCCTGAATGTAATTTGCCACCCGGCATAATGAACAAACACAGAGATAAATATTTACATGTTAAGAACCTACGAATAACGAGAGCAGAATATCAATAATACCGTTTTTTTTCTTTTTTTTTTATCGTGCGGAAATCCCTTCGGCCAGCGGGGGCGGTTATGTCGGGCTTGAACCGACTAAAACCGCACGCCGTCTCGGGTCTACAGACGCCGGGGTGTAGACTTAGTGCTGATCTGGCTGCTGAGCCTAATTTTGATAATTTGTTGCAATAAGAATAATAAATAAGGGTTTACTAAGAAGTAATTTTCACAGAATGTTTACTTTTAAGACAACATACCTACTTTCCATAATTGGGTAATTTTACAGTATCCAACTGTAATCACCCTGAATTTAAATTTAAATTTAATTTGAATTTAATTCAAAATTATTCAGTATAACTTAAGATAAACATTGGTAATAGATATAGACTAAAATTATCAAGTTAACAAGCAAGATAGCATCTGTAGTCGAACTAGGACAAGCCTGTATTTCGGCTAACAGCGCCCATCCCCTCAGAAAAAATTACAGTCTGATAAATAGCCGTAGCCAAAAGTTAATCCAAAAACAATCGGATCATGAAGTAAATTACATCAAAGGTTTTTTTTTTAAACAAATTATTACTATGCATGCGATATGACATGAATATGATTGTTCGTGTGTGTGTGTGTGCGTGTGTGTGTGTGTTCGTGAGTGTAGTGTGTATAAATGTGACATGGTATGGATGTATGTATGCATGTGTAAGGGTGATTGTGTGTGTCTGTGCACCTGTAATGTGTATGTAGGAAGTGAGAATGTGTGGGAATAGTGAAAGAATGATACCGAAATCAACCAATATGCTAGCTCTGGATAGTAATCAGCTCTTCAGTTTCGTCGTATGTAAGACTTTGTAAGAAATTACATGTCTTTTTCTTGCACAAGCACTTAGTGAGTGGATATATATTTAAGATTTTATTAACTTTATTATATACAATTGGACCAATAAAAATGGAAAATGCTCGTATAAATGTTGTTTTTGGATTTTGTAGCCTTGGACATACTAAGTAGCTTCTACGCTTAGTAAGCTGATTAGGGTCATAAGTAAGCTCGCTGTGTTGTTGGAGTATAATTCCTCGGATAAACAGCTGTCTCGACGTGAGCACCTCGCAGAATTGAAATAAGGCTGTAGTAGGAAAAAGCCTAGGTTTAAACGTGCACACCTTTAATACCGCACGTTGGGCAATTTCTAAGCTTTTCAGTGTTGTTTTTGGTACTCCTCCCCAGGATGTTATGCAGTATGCGATGATAGATTGGCATAAGGCAAGGTAGATTTGTTTCAGTAACGAGGGAGCAGACAGGGCCGTGATGTGTTCCTTGAATGAAAGATTGCAGTCTATTATAACACCAAGGTATTTTATAATTTTGGTGAACTCTAATGGCTCACAGAAACAGCAATAGGTACATTGGTAGTATGTAATTCTAAGTTTATCATCAATATGTGAATTATCGCGAATGGAGAAAGTCATTACTTTAGTTTTTTTAAACAATTAAAGTTAAGATGTTACTATTTAGCCACCTTTGTACCAAGTTAAGTCCAGTTTGGGCAGCATCAAAGACCTCAGCCCATGTATTGGCAGAGAAAAGGAGAGCAGTGTCATCGGCGTAAGAAATAATCTTACCCAGGGGTAGTTTTAGGTTAGTTAAGTCATTAATGTAAACTAGAAACAAAGTAGGGCCCAGGATACGCCCTGTGGTACCCCATAAGTTACGGGAAGCTCATCGCTGGTGTAATTTCCCACCCGAACACACTGGTACCTCTCTGAGAGATAACTCTTCAAAAATTTTAGTTGCAATCCTCTTATACCAAGTATTTCCAATTTTTTAATAGGATAGGGACAGAGATCGTGTCAAAAGCTTTCGCAAGGTCAAGGAAGATAGATATACATTTTTTTTCGTTTATCTAGTGCATTGCTGATGTAGTTGACCCCCCTTCACGAAAGCCATGTTGGTTATTGGAAAGAAGGTTGTATTTTTGGCGGTAGCTGACTAGTCTCATATTAATTATCTTCTACAGTATTTTCGATAAAGATGGGAGTATAGATATAGGCCTGTAATTCTTTATTTGATCTCTATTACCGCTGTTATAGATGGGGCGAACTGCTGATTTCTTTAGTTGAGATGGGAAGACACCAGATTGGAGGCACAAATTAAAGATGCATACATCTGAGTGGTGAGACAAGAATATTTTTAATTTTTTTAAGTAACTGGTTAGATACATTATCCAATCCAACTGAACAGACACTTTTAAGACCTACAATATGTTGATCCACTTCCATTGCATCAACATCACTCATAACAAATGAATGTAGCTGAGGCATGATACTATTATGGGTGTGAACAGTATATTCATTCATTCCAATCTTTTTTTCAGCAAGCGATTTACCTACATTTATAAAGTAGGAGTTAATCTCATTTACTGATTGCTGAGGTGAGGAAGATATTTGTAATAATTCTACAGGAGAGCTGTTTTCCTTAGTCATGTGAGTGATACTTTTGACGATGTTCCAGGTCTGCTTAGGATTATTGATTATTAGCTAACTGTAGCTGATTTTTTTCATACGATTTCTTTTCGCTTCTTATAATCCTATTACAGTATTTCCTATACCTTCTGTATATTATTTGGGCAATCTCATTTTCAGGTGTTAATTTTGCCTTAATATGCAATTTGTCTCTATTTCTCATGCAACGTAGCAAACCCGGCGTGATCCATGGCTTTATAATTCTTTACGTCTTGATAAATGAAAAGTTTCTGTGTTATTTTCCAGTACATTTTGGATGTTATTGATAAGATAGTTTATTGCATAATTTGGATCAAATGATTGATATATTGGCCTGAGGTTAATATTCATCATGTCTTTAGCAAGATTGCACTGGTTGATTTTTTGTACTGTATGTATTTCACACAAACGCTTTTGTTTCCGTTCCATGCTAATTAAAACTGGATAATCTATGCATTTACCACTAGCAGGCCTGGTTATTTCTGTGTGCGCTGGCCGAAGACCATATATAGCAGCTAGAGTAAGATACCTTTCTAAATAAAGTTCAATCTTTGCAGGATTGATTGCAATATTTATGTCTCCAATCACTACAACATTTCCAATGTGAGAAAGATTTTTTAATGTTTGATCTAATGAGTCAAGAAAATTATCTATATTTATGTACGAAGGGGCTCGAAATATGCAGACAATTGCGGTATGTGTGGAGGCAGCAATTAAACAGTTACAATCTTGAAAATTGGGCTCCGAAACTGTAAATTGTAGTTGTTCCTTGTAGTATATAATAACACCATCATTTTGTAGGCAGTTTCTAGTAGAAGCACTAGAGCGATAACCTTCAATTGTTGGCAACGCTGTAGTGTTATTAAGTAACCAACACTCTGTAAGAACGAGTACATCGCAATTAATTTCAAGTCTGATGAGCATAAGTTCTAGACCGGGAAAGTTACAGTTAACGCTACGTATATTTTGGGTGAAAACAGTAAGAGTAGAGGGAGAAATAACTATATTTTTATGGCAAGATTCTAGTTCGCAAGATAAGGAACTAGAGACAGCCACGTTATCAATCTCATGAGAAAGACTCTTTATGTTATCGAATGTGAATATTAGCTTTTAATTGGTCCATTAATTTAGTCATTCCGATTTATAGTGATACTCCCAAATATATTTGTGTGGATAATAATTTATGATTGGATGTCGGTATATTCGTGTGTTGGGTTATAGCAGTAATAACGCAAGATTGAAACTATAATATGTAGTTTATTATACAACAACAGTTCAGTACAGCCATTGACAAGATGCAACTATAAAGTAGACAATATAATGCAGTTATGCACAGACAATAGCACAGATAATATAGAGTACAGTTTATGTTTATAGTTCTAACACCTGCCCTTAAACTAAACTTTTTTCAAACCAAGATGAGAAACACAATTACAATTTTTATCTTTACTTAAGCACTTAGTTAAAACATCTGAAGGCATCAGATCAGTAGACAAGTATTCTATCTTAACAATTTTATCATTAACAATCTGTCTCACATAATGATGTCTAATATCTATATTTTTACTACGACTATGATTTATTTTATTATTACAAATCTTTTGTGCAGACTGACGTTATACAAAATCACAGGTAAGTATTTACCCGAACATTCATAAACAAAATTCCTAATGAATTTAGCTTCCTTAGCTCCTTCACACAATGCCATGTATTCTGCCTTTGTGCTTGATAGAGCCACTGTTCTTGCGACTCTGCCATGACACTGCTGAGTCACCCAATGTGAACACATAACCAGTATAAGAATGTCGATCCAACTGGTTTGAGGCCAAATCTGCATCTACATAACCAGTAACAGTTAGTGAAGTTTTATTGTAAACAATATTATAATCTATAGTTCCCTTTAAATATCTCAAGACCCTTTTGGCTCCTCTATAATGTATATTCGAGTGACAATTATTAAACTGGCTGAGTAGGCTTGCCGCATGTGCAATGTCCGGCCTAGTACAAACAGCTATGTACATAATACATCCAACAAGACTTTTATACATTGAATTAGCCTCATTCTGGTCTCCTTTTTCAAATTTCATGCCACATTCCAATGGTGTATCAAATTGCTCTAATACTTTCTGTATGTCATTTTTCTGATCAAGAGTAATTTTATGACGTTTTTGACTTAATCTCATACCCAATACATGTGTAGCTCGGCCAAGGTCCTTCATCTCAAATTTTCTCATTAATTCCTCTTTGAGCTTTTTCTTCTCTGGGGTATCTTTGTTGATCAACAAGATATCATCGACATACAGAGCCAAAATGATGAGATTTCCATTGGTATCTGACTTGATGTAAACACACGGCTCACTGAGTGTTTTCTTGAACTGGAGGTCTGTAAAGACCTTATCAATTGTCATACCAGGCTTTGGACGCCTGTTTAAGCCCATATATTGCTTTATGCAGCTTGAATACATGGTTCTCCTTACCATTTATTTTATATCCACTGGGCTGTTCCATATACACAGTCTCTTGCAGTTTTCCATTCAAGAAGGCTGTCTTGACATCCATATGATCAATGTGCAAGTCCAAATTAATTGCCAGGGCAATTAGTATACGTATAGTGGAGTAACGTACCACAGGAGAATATGTTTCTTTGTAGTCGATCCCATATTCCTGAGTGAATCCTTTTGCCACAAGACGTGCTTTATAACGAAGTAACTGACCATCTGATCCAAGTTTCTTCTTGAAAACCCATTTACATTTTACAACTTTCTTATCAGCAGGCAATAATGTTAAACTCCAAGCATTATTCTTTTCAAATGACTTGTATTCTTCCTCCATAGCTTCTTTCCAGTTATCTTTGTCGGGTCCTGACAGTGCTTCCTCTATGGTCTGCGGCTCATCACCTTGACATGCTGCCATAATGGCAACCACAGAGTTAACAGTGTCTTCATAATCAGTCGATGTATCCTGTGTTGTGTCAGGATGCCATGTGACATCATTGGGGTTATCGACAAAGCTAGAATCAGAGGAACATGTGCTTGAATCACTTAGTTCTATAACAGAATCATCACTTTGATGAGCAAACACATAATCATTTTTATTAGTACACAGCTGTAACTCCCAATCAGTATAGAAATTATCCTGACTAGCTTTCAAGTCTTTGTACATTTTTTCTTCTAAAAATTGTACATCTCTAGACTTGATACATTTTGAAGGATTATCTGGATCAATCAACCTATAACCCTTTGATTCAGTACAATATCCGACAAAGATATACAGTTTACTCTTTGAATCTAATTTCTTACGCTTTTCATTGTGAATCATTGCATAAGCAACACAACCAAATATTCTAAAATTAGATAAATTGACTTTATTACCAGACCATTTCTCTTCTGGTGTAGTGCCTCTCACTGCCTTACTTGGTGACTTATTTTTTATGTATATGGCTGTATTCAATGCCTCTGCCCAAAACCTTCGGTCCAATCCAGCGTCTTGCAGCATACATCGTCCTGCCTCCATAATTGTGCGATTGGCCCGCTCTGCCACGCCATTCTGCTGTGGTGAGTATGGCACAGTCGTCTGATGTTCAATGCCATGCTCTTGTAAAAACATCTGAAACTGCTTATTCTTCTGATTTTAGTCTGATTTTCTACCATGTTTTTGAAAATCTTAAATACAGATAATACTTCATCCTTACTTTTAATAAAGTAACCAAAAGGCAAAAGGCAAAAGGGTTAATAGATATTTAGCACCACTGAATGAGGGAACTGACATAGGTCCACATAAATCAGAATGTATACCTAACACCTAATTTCTCAGTAGCTCTACTAAAAGACTGCTTTGGGAATGGTAGTCTGCTTTGTTTCCCTTCAATACAAGCTACACAGGCAGTGAATTTACTATGAGTATAATCAATCCCATCAGCCATACCTTGTTTGAGTAAGTTCATACTCCGCCTATTCTGGTGACCAAGTCTGCGATGCCACAACTCCTGTGATGATAATGCCTCACACAGATTTACAGCTTCTGCTCGTGCCTCCATATCCACTGACTCGACTAAAGTCACTGATTGACACACGGCAGCAGGCTCACATTCATTTCTTTGTTGACTTGCTAAGTCCAATTGATAGGCACCATTGATGTTCGTAGCACTGGCAACTACAGCATTGCCACTATAAATGTTGCACTTCTGAGCATCAAAATGCACCTCAAGTCCCTTCGAAGCCATTTTTGCAACAGAGATGAGGTTTGTTGACAAACCCGGCACATATATAACCTCACTTAATTTTGTAATTTCAGTGTGTCCTCTCAACAGCAAATCTACTTCACCATGTCCTTCAGTATGTAGTTTTTCATTGTTAGCCACTGTCACTAACCTCGGAGTATCAACAATATAGTTTTTCAACAAATGTTTGCAATTTGTCATGTGACAAGTAGCGCCGGAGTCGACATACCAAGTTTTAGAGTTAATGTCAACAGCTAACGCCGTCAATAGCGTACCGTTCCATGCTTTGACACTTTTTTCACACTTTTCATTTTTGTTTGTCTTCGTTGGACAGTTTTTAGCATAATGATTCTTTTTGCATATGAAGCACTTCACTTTTGTAGATAGTTTCTTATCACCTTTAGTTGACCGGTTTCGGTTTGTAAACATTGCCTTTTCATTCTCACACTTGTCAAAGTCTCTGCGTAACTTTTCTTGAAGTAATTTACTCTTTACTGTTTCACTACACAATTTAATGTTCGAATTTTCTAATGCCATAATGAATGGATCATAATCCGGCGGCAAACCGCTTAACATCAGCACTGACAGAAAATCATCATCCAATGGAGCATTTATGTCTCGTAATTGTTTATCTAAGTCTGTGATTTTCAAGAGATACGCTTCCATGTCACTAAATTGTTCCAGTTTCAAACCAAACAATGTACGTAAAAGTCCAAGACGTCTACACAAACCCTTATCTTCGTAGGCCGCTTTGAGATTATTCAAAGCTATATAACCAGTGGCTGCGTTTCCTACATGGGAAAATGACGACGGCAGCACCATCAAACATATTTTTGAAAGCGCACGAAGTTGTTTGCGATTGTCATTGACCTTGGGGACACCTTGCGTCGATTCTTCTATCCCCTTTAATCCCAAAGGTCTTCGTGAATCAAATACATTCGCATTAGAAACTTCCAATTACCATAGTTTGATATGCCACTGAGCTTCTCAAAATTGAAAGCAATACCCGAGCTTGTAGACGACGCGTTGAACGCTGGCATCGGCGGCGGCGGATGCGTGGTCGACATTTCTTGATATCGCGTAAAATGATTTCAAAAAACAAAATACTTCTTGCCTTTTACGTATCAGGTAGACTGTGCAGATAACCTGTTGGGTTATAGCAGTAATAACGCAAGATTGAAACTATAATATGTAGTTTATTATACAACAACAGTTCAGTACAGCCATTGACAAGATGCAACCATAAAGTAGACAATATAATGCAGTTATGCACAGACAATATAGAGTACAGTTTATGTTTATAGTTCTAACATCGTGTAAAATGATTTTCTGGGGTTCTTTGGTGTGTGTGTTTTCGTGTTTGTAAATTGTGTAAATATGATATGTAGTAGGTTAAGATGTAAGTGTAGTTTTGTGCAAGTGTGAACAATACAACAATACACAATAAATAAAAAGAAATATTCATTAAAAATTACTTCCCAGAGCTAGTCATGTAGATATAGTAGTCTTCCTTAGCTTTTCCAAATCTGATTCGGAATTAATACGAATGTGACCATCACTTGCAGCTTTACGTAAGTAGATTATACCATGAGAGGTCCAGCAGAAGGAATAACCATAATCTTTTTTAAACTGTCTCGCTAGAAAGTACAATCGCTGTGATTTGTAGGTTAGAGTCTCAAAGACAAATATCGGCTGCCCCGGTGATGGGAGCTAGAGATGTGTTGTATTAAGCTTTTCTTCTTTCGCCCTGGGTTTATTAAATTCTCTTACTTTTTTTAAAAATTTCTTCCTTTAAGATGACAGTATTCAGCTCTATTATGACAGGTTGGGTGTTTTCTTTAGATTGAATTCGGTAAACGTCTCTTATGTCAGAGTCCTGTATAGTCATATCCAAGGACTTCCCCATATTCACGACTAGTTCGCTTAGTTGATCTTTCGTTTCGCCACCTCTTTTAGGTATATTTCGTAGCTCTAGTCCAGTCGCGCGGGATTTTTTTTTTCGAGGTTTTCAATTTTCTCTTCTAACTGTGTAATTCGTTTTTATCCTCCTTTCTTCCCGATTCCAGTAAGGAAATACGCCTCATAAATTCATCATGTTTGTTTGATATTACCTCCACGCTTTTCTTCAACTCGTTGTTTTGTTCCATAATATCGTTTAATTTCAACAGTAAGTCCCCAAAGCGAGACTCCTGAAGCCTCGAGAAGCTAGAGAAAATGCTTAAGGTGACTTGGTCCAGATTCAAATCCTCATCACCATCAATTTTTCTCTTTTTACGTTCCGCGGCGTTGAAGGGAATTTGCGAAAGATCAGGTGCTGAAGAACATTGATGTAGTGTGGACTCACTCACTATTGGAGTATTAAGACCAAGTCGTCGGTAAACGAACTTTCCACCCTAGCAATACTTCCAAAAAAATTTTTTTTAATATTTTTATGGCAACTCTTGAAGATAGATGACAATGATCATTCTTATTTGAATATTATCATAATTACATTTATTCAACTATGTTGACATTGATGACTATTTATCATTTAATTATTTTTTATTTTTCTGACATATGTTATTAATTGAGATTGTGTGTTGTGTTGTATTATTATTCATTATGTATTATATTTTTAATTTATTTTTAATGTAATGATAGTGTATGATCCAAATGTTGATCGAATTAAATTGATTGAATTGAAATAAATTGATTGAATTGAATTGAATTGCCAGGTGACGTTTGGCAGATGACGTTTGACAGGTGACGTTTGACAGATGACGTTGACAGATGACGTTTGACAGCTGACGTTTGACAGATGACTATGGGCAGTTGGTGTTTGAAATTTGTGGAGTAACTCACCCTGTTATCTCCGTCTTGGCTGTTTTTATCTTCCTCTTGCTGGATTATGTGCGCCTAGTACTTCAAAATGACGTTTTAAGATATTTTGAATTAAACCAGATAACCCGACCAGGTGTTATAACATCGCTCAAATGGATTTAAACTTACCCTTAAATTTTATATTTAAATAGTTATATTTCAATAGATTTTTTGTGGTCATCTCATTTAATGCTTGTCGAAGTTGGTTTAAGTGCACTCGTAATAAACAAAATACAATTATTTAACAGCGTAAATTGTGTTTTATAGCGGCAGTACTGTTTAGATTTTTTATGTCTGGAATAAGGTGAGTTATTGATAATCAATTATTTTAATTTCTATCTTATTAACATAAATTTATTTATAGTACGACTGTTAGGTACCCAAATAAAAATAAAATTATAGTATCATTGCAATATGTATGTATGTTTTTGTCCTTAAAATAGCACAGGTGTTATAACACCTGGTAGGTATATCTACGTCTATCATATTTTGGTACGTCATTTTAGTTACTGCCAAAAAAAGCCTTGTAGCTCACCGAAATAATAGAGAAATTGGAGAAAGCGGAGGGCAATACAACTTTGCCTAGTGCTATTGCTATTCTACCACCCGAAAATGCTAACACAGACGTAACAGACGAGGATTCTGGTGACGAAAACATCGAGGTGAACCTTTTTTTCTTCGGTACAAAACACACACTGTTATACACCCTTGTACTGTGTATATGCACAACTTATCACGAACAGTCCCCATATACACCTACCATTATACAAAAACATGATAGCTATTACACTAACACTAAATGCTCAGACTTAAAGTACTGCGACTGCAGAATCAGATCACCTTTAGATATTGAAACACAAATAAACAAGTGTCTTGTACAAATAACTCATAGTACCCTCAAATATAGTACTTATCACTTTGCACGCATAGCGGGGTATGCGGGTTACTGTGTTTTCAAATATACCTCCCAACATCGCGATAATAAACAAATACATTATTGTAAACAAATAATGATTTATTTAAACATTATCTTTATTCAATGGCTACTATGAATTTAAATATGATATATAAGAATATTGACGATATTAACATTTCGAAATCTTTTATCTGTGACTCAAGCCAATTTTCTGAATTTATCAACAAGAAGTCTGTAAAATCTATTACCATCTTTCAAATGAACATATGTAGTCTAAACCGCCATTTCGATGATCTTAATGTGCTGTTGGCCGACATTGGCATCAGTTGCGATATTATTGTTTTGACCGAGTGCTGGCTGAGCAAGGTATCGGATATACCTCAGCTTAGCAATTACATAGCGTATAACTCGAGATTCTCGAACCAGAACGATGGTGTGGTGGTTTATGTATCTGCTAGTTTGGCCTTGTTAATATGTGAGGAACCTACGTTCAAAGATGGAACATGTCTAATACTAAAGCTGCAAAATATGGCAATTGTAGCAATTTATCGTTCCCCGTCTCATAGACAAATTGATAACTTTTTGACAAGTTTAAATTCAGTCTTGAACAGTGTATCTTCATACGAAACTATAGTCGTAACAGGAGACATGAACATCAATATCATTCCCGATGAAATTGATACTGATGCTGACGAGTATCTCAGTATGACCGCTGCTCATGGCTTACTGGCGGCACATCAGTTTCCTACTCGAAAAAACCGATGTCTGGATCACGTTATGCTGAAATCCAAAAATCCAGCAACAGCATTGGTGCTACGCACGCATATTACTGACCACTGTCCTACATTACTGTGTATAGAACACAAATCTAGGCAGTATATGGTTAAACATAGTGTTAATAAACTTGATATTCAATCAGCAATAACAGACATACAAAACCTTGACTTTTACACTGTACTACATTCAAGTGATGCAAACGAGGCGGCAGACTATTTTGTATGTCAACTGACGACTATAGTCAACAGAAATACTAAGGTAAAGAAAATAAACCACAACAGTAGAAATATCAAGCCATGGATAACACCTGGACTGTTAAGATGTATCAGAAACCGTGACAAATTGCACTTAAAATCAAATAAAAATCCTAATAGTATGATTCATCGACTCACCTACACGCGGTATCGTAACTTTTGTAACGATCTATTAAAAAAATTAAAGAGAGTCTATGAAAAAGAAGAGCTACAAAAAGCAAAAGGAAGCCCAAAATCGATGTGGGAGGTAATTAAAAAAATTGCGCACATACAACAACAAAAATCTGTCCCAGTCGAGCTCTTAAAAGTTTCAGATGACGAATCCACATCCATAAATGCCGTTAATGACTTTTTTATCAATATCGGTAGAACTCTGGCGGATAACATTACTGCAAAACAAAGTCATATTGATGGTCCAAGCTCTCTGAATCTCCAATTGACTTCAGGTGACTCCGATAACTTGCTGGGCACTTCTATGGGTCTCATGAGTATAGACGAGAAAGAACTAGACTCTATTATATTAGGTTTACGCAACGACTGTGCAGTTGGCTGGGATGGAATTCCAGCTAAACTCCTGAAGGAAGTGCGCGCCATCATAATACCCCCATTGATGCACATCGTAAATTTGTGTTTCTCGCAGGGTGCATTCCCTAGTGTTTTCAAAAAGTCACTCATACATCCAATCTACAAGGCTGGGGATCGAAGCAGTGTTACGAACTACAGACCAATCTCAGTGTTAACTGCTCTGTCTAAAATCATAGAGAAAGCATTAAATAAACGACTAATACACTACCTAGATGCAAATAATATTATTTCTCACAATCAATATGGATTTAGACAAGGTAAATCTACAGAAGACGCTGTGATTGATCTGACAGATCATATTATTAAGACACTTGATCCCGGCAAGAAATGCCTAGGCATATTTCTTGACCTATCAAAGGCTTTCGACACGGTTTCGATTCCCATCCTTGTGGATAGACTAGAATCAGTAGGCATTAGAGGAGTGGTACTTGACGTTTTTCGTAACTATCTTACTGAAAGACGTCAATGTGTCAGGATAGGAAGTGTCACTAGCGACGAGCAATTGGTCACTTACGGAGTTCCCCAGGGCAGTGTGCTGGGTCCAACACTGTTTTTAATATACATTAATGGTCTATGCAAGCTCATCCTACCCCACACTAAAATTATATCATACGCTGATGACACAGCAATTCTGGTTGATGGCCATAGTTGGGTTCAAGCACGAGCTTTCGCAGAGGATAGCCTAAAGATAGTTTCAGAATGGCTGTCCCGCAACCTTCTTACACTAAATGTAGAAAAAACGTCGTTCATGGCTTTTTCATGTTCGTCCGTGGGACAACCCTGCAGCGAGAGTTACTCTGTCAGGGCGCATACTTGTCATACGGGAGCTGTTTCCTGCAACTGCACTAGCCTCACAAGGAAATCCGAAATTAAATACCTAGGTGTACTCCTAGACAGCACACTCAGTTGGCAAGGTCATGTAGGTGCTCTAGTACCGCGTATCCGAAAATTAATTGTCGTATTTAAAAGGCTCAGATCAGTGGCGGATCCTGCTACTTTAAAAACGGTGTATTACACTCTTGCGCAGTCTCTAATGGATTACTGTATAGCGGTCTGGGGTGGAACTCATGCTTCAAGCATGATACGACTGGAGAGAGCACAGAGAGCAATCCTTAAAGTTATGCGTGGGAAACCCTTTAGGTATTAGACTACAATTCATTATAAAGAAAGTGATGTCCTCACCATTAGACAGCTGTTTGTGCTCAAAATAGTAACTCGCAAGCACGCCGAAGCACCGCAGTTTCTACACCTGAGAATTGGTATGCGCAAGAGATCAAATGTGTTTAACACTGAAAGGCATAAAACCGCCGCTGCTGAAAGGCATTTTTGGATACTGGGTGCGAGAGTTTATAATAAAGCTAACCAACATTTAAATATAGCCACGCTCACTCGATATTGTTGCAGGAGTGTAGTTAGAGATTGGCTCAAGACCTTAACCTACGATGAGACCGAAAACCTTCTCCATATAGCTACATAAAAAGCTCACACAGCCGGATACACCGTCATACACATTCACACACCCACGCACACTTATCTTCAATCTCACTCGTACACACGCACACACACACACACACATACACATACACACAAAGTGAACATTATACTGCAATAATATTTATTAATTATATGTACAAAATATGTCATTTCAATTTATTAATTATTTATTCAATTAAATCCAATTTTTGTAATAACTTACCAGATATGAAGGAAGAAAAAGGCACTCGTGACACAGGGTTCACCTAGTACGAGTGCCAAAGCACACCCTTAATAATATAAATTCTAAGGCAACTATTATTATTATTGTACCACTTTATAGGAAGAATTTTGTACCAATTTTATAGAAATAAATGAATTTCATGTATTTCATGAATTGAGTAACAGAATCCAACAAGCAACAGAAACCATTACAGAAAACAGGACCTGCCAATACTCACTGCCATCTAATAACGCCTTCAAAAAGGCTAAGAGAGGTACTTTTCAATACAAATCAAGTAATCCAGCAGACATCTTGATCTGCAAGTGGAACGATAATAGCCCCGTAACTGTTGAATCCAATGCACATACTGTTGAGCCTCTATATAAAGCAAAACGTTTTTCTCAACAGTAAAAGAAACCTTTATTCCGCCCTGTGCCACTGGATTTGCCACTGGGGTCACAAAACGGAAAAATCTTCCGGTTTGTGCCACTGTTCTAAAAATAGAGCATAATCTAATTACGTATGATGCATTGGCCACTTATGTTATGTTGAATAAATAAATATTTGAAGCATACATATTTGAAGATATAAAAATAAATTTGAATCGTCGGTAGCTTAGTGGTTAAGGAGTCGAGCCTACGAACGAGAGGTCCCGGGTTCGAATCCTGGTCGTTACATTAGCGACGTGAACCCACTCCTAACACAAGCAAATCCAGTGGCACAGGGCGGAATAAACCATTTTCCACTCATCTGTAATTTTCTAGATATAGTTTTTTTTTTTTTAAAGAATATTAGTAACCGAAATTACTAACATTCCCCCCTAACCCCCCCAGCTAAGCTAAATTGCTTGTGTTAGGAGAGGGTTCACGTCGGTAGTGTAATGACCAGGATTCGAACCCGGGACCTCTAAATCGTAGGGTCGACTCCTTAACCACTAAGCTACCGACGCTTAAACGACGCTTAGTTACTCACAACGCCTGCTATATAGAAAGGATGCAGGTGAACACGATCATTTGACTTTTCGAAGGACCGTTACAAAGGCTTTTTTACTAGCCCCACTCCCACCGCTCACAGTTTACATAGTTTTGACAGGTTCGACTATATCCTTGAATTGCAAAGAAAACTAATTTCGTTTGTAAGAAGTGTGTTGTTCATTTACATCCGAAGAATTGTTTTTCCTTAGCATGCTCAGATTTTTACACAAATTACAAACTTACATTGGGACCAAAACATAACTGGCGAATCGTGGATGTGTAATACTTCTCTGCCTACCCCTTCGGGGATACAGGCGCGAAGTTATGTTGTGTTATGATACAAACTTACAAATTAGTAAAAATAAATAACACTAATTTCCAATCCAATACAGTCAAATCCAATCCTATTAATACTCCGTAGTACATAGTATAGTAGTGCATAATCCTACCAGGTGTTATAACACCGCCCATTTTCCAGCTTTCCCAGGTGTTTCCGAATTTTTTTATTATTTTTTTCTTAACATTAGGCCCGTATGTAATCACATATTAAAATATTATGAATATTTGTGATGACAAATAGTTTCAGGGTTATCTGGGTTAAAACTTGATTATTTATTTAAATAAAAACTAGTAGCGTGCACACGTCTCGTCGCTATCGTGGTCCGGGGGGAAGGGGACCCTGGAGTTGCCTTTTTTCATCTAAATGTGATTAATTAAGTAAGAATAATAATAATAGTAACAAGTCCCAACTGATAGCGTTATTAAAGATGACCGAATCCTTTAGTAACTCTATCAGGATGGAATTTGGTGTGGACAAATGTGCGGTCATGCATGTGAAAAGAGGTGAGATTGTGGAATCTGATGGGGTTGAGCTCTCAGATTCCACAAAACTGAGGTCTCTGTCTGCAATCGATACCTATAAATACCTGGGTATGTCGCAGGCGTTAGGCATTACAGAAGCTAGCATGAAGCAATCGTTACGGGAACGTTTCTTTGGCCGCTTGAAAAAAGTTCTTAAAAGTCTTTTGTCAGGCGGTAATAAGGTGGACAAATGTGCGGTCATGCATGTGAAAAGAGGTGAGATTGTGGAATCTGATGGGGTTGAGCTCTCAGATTCCACAAAACTGAGGTCTCTGTCTGCAATCGATACCTATAAATACCTGGGTATGTCGCAGGCGTTAGGCATTACAGAAGCTAGCATGAAGCAATCGTTACGGGAACGTTTCTTTGGCCGCTTGAAAAAAGTTCTTAAAAGTCTTTTGTCAGGCGGTAATAAGGTGCGCGCCTATAACGGTTGGGTCATGCCGGTTTTAATGTACTCCTTCGGCATACTCAGGTGGACTCAGACGGAATTAGACACCCTGGATAGGAGAGTCCGTACGCTTCTTACTGCATACCGAATGCATCATCCGCGTTCATCTGTGATGAGGTTGTACATACCACGGAAATGCGGGGGACGTGGCTTTTTAAATGCCAAATCCCTCCATAACCGTGAGGTGTGCAACCTCAGGGAATACTTCCTACACAATGAAGCTGATATGCATCGTGATGTAGTAAGGGTGGATAAAGGATTCACCCCGCTAGCTTTGGCTAAAGAGAACTGGCGCAAACCTGTGGTATTAAGTATTAATGACCGCATGGATGTATGGAAGAGCAAGGAGTTGCATGGACGTTTCTGTCGGGCTCTTCATGGGTCTGATATAGACTTACCAGCATCTGTGTCTTAGCTACGCTTCGGTGACCTATTTGGGGAAACCGAAGGTTTTGTTTTTGCAATTATGGACGAAGTTGTGATGACGAATAACTATCGGAAGTATATTCTTAAGGATGGTACGGTTGACATATGTCGGGCGTGCCACCGTCCCGGAGAATCCCTTAGACATATAATTTCTGGTTGTTCTCGTCTTGCCAACGGCGAATATTTGCATAGACATAACCAAGTAGCCAGGATTGTTCATCAACAGCTTGCTCTAAAGTACAACCTTGTGGAATCAGAGGTACCGTACTTTAGGTATGTGCCCGACGCAGTTCTCGAAAATGGGCATATCACGTTGTACTGGGATCGATCTATCATCACTGACAGGACTATTGTAGCTAATAAACCTGATATTGTGTTGATAGATCGATCAGAGCGCCGCGCAATAATTATCGATATCACCATTCCACATGACGAGAATCTTGTGAAAGCCGAAAAAGAAAAACAAATAAAATATTTGGATTTGGCTCACGAGGTTGTCGACATGTGGAGTGTGGATTCGGCGATTATTGTTCCGATAGTTGTATCGGTTCACGGACTGATTGCCAAGAGCCTGGAACAACATCTCCAGAGGCTCGCGTTAGGCAGTTGGGTTAAGGGCTTGATGCAGAAGGCAGTGCTCCTCGACACGGCACGTATTGTGAGGAGATTCCTCTGTCTGGAGCCCTAACCACCGGTAGCTTGGTCCCTGTTCCCGATGCCGGTGGGCTACTATTTTTTATATTTTTAAATATATTTGTGTTTTATTATATATAGAATGTATTTAAAAATATAATTGATAAGTATTTAAAGTTAAATAAAGGAGAATAATAATAATAATAACCTTTAGTAACTCTATCAGGATGGAATTTGGTGTGGAAAAATGTGCGGTCATGCATGTAAAAAGAGGTGAGATTGTGGAATCTGATGGGGTTGAGCTCTCAGATTCCACAAAACTCAGGTCTCTCTCTGCAAACGACACCTATAAATACCTGGGTATGTCGCAGGCGTTAGGCATTACAGAAGCTAGCATGAAGCAATCGTTACAGGAACGTTTCTTTGGCCGCTTGAAAAAAGTTCTTAAAAGTCTTTTGTCAGGCGGTAATAAGGTGCGCGCCTATAACGGTTGAGTCATGCCGGTTTTAATGTACTCCTTCGGCATACTCAGGTGGACTCAGACTGAATTAGACACCCTGGATAGGAAAGTCCGTACGCTTCTTACTGCATACCGAATGCATCATCCGCGTTCATCTGTGATGAGGTTGTACATACCGCGGAAATGCGGGGGACGTGGCTTTTTAAATGCCAAATCCCTCCATAACCGTGAGGTGTGCAACCTCAGGGAATACTTCCTACACAATGAAGCTGATATGCATCGTGATGTAGTAGGGGTGGACAACGGACTTACCCCGCTAGCTTTGGCTAAAGAGAACTGGCGCAAACCTGTGGTATTAAGTATTAATGACCGTATGGATGTATGGAAGAGCAAGGAGTTGCATGGACGTTTCTATCGGGCTCTTCATGGGCCTGATATAGACTTACCAGCATCTGTGTCTTGGCTACGCTTCGGTGATCTATTTGGAGAAACCGAAGGTTTTGTTTTTGCAATTATGGACGAAGTTGTGATGACGAATAACTATCGGAAGTATATACTAAGGGATGGTACGGTTGACATATGTCGGGCGTGCCACCGTCCCGGAGAATCCCTTAGACATATAATTTCTGGTTGTTCTCGTCTTGCCAACGGCGAGTATTTGCATAGACATAACCAAGTAGATGCTGGATGCGGCAAGCTGAAGACAGGGCGCTATGGCGCTCATTAGGGGAGATCTATGTCCAGCAGTGGACTAGAATAGGTTGATGATGATGATGATGATGAACCAAGTAGCCAGGATTGTTCCTCAACAGCTTGCTCTAAAGTACAACCTTGTGGAATCAGAGGTACCGTACTATGTATGTGCCCGACGCAGTTCTCGAAAATGGGCACATCACGTTGTACTGGGATCGATCTATCATCACTGATAGGACTATTGTAGCTAATAAACCTGATATAGTGTTGATAGATCGGTCAGAGCGCCGCGCAATAATTATCGATATCACCATTCCACATGACGAGAATCTTGTGAAAGCCGAAAAAGAAAAACAAATTAAATATTTGGATTTGGCTCACGAGGTTGTCGACATGTGGAGTGTGGATTCGGCGATTATTGTTCCGATAGTTGTATCGGTTCACGGACTGATTGCCAAGAGCCTCGAACAACATCTCCAGAGGCTCGCATTAGGCAGTTGGGTCAAGGGCTTGATGCAGAAGGCAGTGCTCCTCGACACGGCACGTATCGTGAGGAGATTCCTCTGTCTGGAGCCCTAACCACCGGTAGCTTGGTCCCTGTACCCGATGCCGGTGGGCTACTATTTTTCATATTTTTAAATATATTTGGTTTTTTATTATATATATGGAATGTATTTAAAAATATAATTTATATGTGTTTAAAATATAATAAAGGAAATAATAATAATAACACTGGTCGCGAACTGTCAAAATATTTTTTCCTTGAATAGATTTTCTGCAAATAAATTAATTTTATTACAATTGAACACTATGATCTGTATATTGTGAAACTAAATAAATAAATATATGAACCTATTAACAATGAATTCCATCCATTCGATCAATTACTCAATTAAAAAAAAAAAACAAAAGCACAGAAATTTATGACATACGTCATTTCAGACACTACAAAACAGTAACAGACAGCAATAAAATTATTATGTTGACACGAACGAAATTAAAGCAACTAAATCAAACAGCACAGCAAACACCCACGGACTCGTCGTGCAGCTCCGCCTCGCAGCCTCAGGTGACCCTTCCATCGAGACAGACAACTGCTGAGGCGTCGAGCTTCGACAGTAGCGACGAGTATTTCTCCCCGCCGACATCGCCAACACCTGTGCGTCGGCCGGGGAGAGGACGGCCACCGACGTGCCTAGGACCCGAAGACAACCGTCCTCGAATAGGGCCCCCGCTGCCGGTGGTAATGTGCGCCGCATGAAATGGTCTTCTTCAATAAATGAAAGCGTCATGCGGGCATATTATATGGCTACAGAGCTGGGAACCAACCTCACTGCGTATCGTACTCGTTTACTGTCTCTGTTTCAGGAACTTGAGCCCGCTGTCAACGTTTCAGCGCAACGATTATCGGACCAGGTACGGGCTATTCAACGTTGTAACATGTTGGATGGTACCGTACTTGAGAGGCTATACTCTGACGTGCAGAATAGTCTTACTATCCCCTTCACTGCATGCTGTGCCTTCGGTGGAGTCTAGCGTATCCGCGGCCGTAAACCCGGCCACATCTCAATCACACCGATGAGGATGTGGAAAGTGAGACTATATCCGTAAGTACCCAGTATAATGAACGATTAATGCATAAAATAAATATAGCACTGGTATAGACCAGTGCTATATTTATTTTATGCATGGGCAAATGGGGTAAGTGAGGTCTTTTACTTGGTATCATAGATCGATACTCCAGCATCGCATCCTCCAAAGTGCTCCTTAATCGTTCATTATACTGGGTCCTTACGGATATAGTCTCACTACCTACACCTACACCTACACCTACGCACATCCAAAGACAGTTTTCCCTTAGAACATCCAGGTGCTTATAAAGTTGACTGCAGCTGTGGAAGCTCCTATATAGGCCAGACCAAAGGTACTGTCTCAAGCCGGATCAAGGAGCACATCAGGGCGGTCAAAAACAACGAGCCACAGAAATCGGCTATCGCTCAACATCTTTTGGAGGAGGGGACGAATCACTGGATTGAGTTACATAACCCTCAGATTCTCTCGACAGAACGCCACTACATACCCAGAATGGTGAAAGAAGCAATTGAAATTAAAAAGTACAAGAACTTCAACCGGGAGGATGGGTTTCAACTTTCGAGTGTCTGGCATCCAGTGATCCGTATGTTCACAAGGCCCAAACAAACTGCAATTCCAAAAACCGCGCGAGCCGATACTGTGAGTGTTGTGTGTCGTGAACGTGATCGAGTGCGTAGTGAGAACGCGGACAATGGTAGTGATGACGCGCGTCAGAAACGAGTGAGGAAGAGGGTAGACTGATACGGTTTGCCAAGTAACAACTAGCTTGCAGAACTTTAGTACATCCGTGATCATGGCACTTGTAACAGTGCCGAAATATCGGATTCTCGAAAAAGATAATAAACATAACATAACATAAACTCACGCCTATATCCCCGAAGAGGTAGGCAGAGGTGCTAGCACCCACATTTCGCCAGTTTATGTTTAGGTCCCAATGTAATAGGTGGCGAGCCTATTGCCATTAACCGGGCACTTATAAACCTGCGATAAATACACACATAACTTCGAAAAGCATCGAAAAGTCATTGGTGTGTGCCATGGTAATACCTGGGATCGAACCCGAGACCTCGTCTCAGCAGTCCTTTACCCATACCACTAGGCTACCGCGGATAATAAACATGGTAAATATCCCGTTTATAATTTTAATTTTAATGTAAAGAACCATGTCAATCTAAAATCATATATAATACGCTTCATGTGTCACAGAGCGCATTGACTTTCTGAAGCAGAAAATTTATGCATGGTCAAATCGGATAAGACGCTACAAAAAGCGCGGAGATAGGTATAATCAGAGTCGCATCTTCCAAAAGGATGAGCGGTGGGTTTATCGAAAATGGGAACAACCCGAGTCAGGTGTAAATGACGGTACTCGGCCAGATGCTGACGCTACGAATACATTCTGGGTTATCATCTGGTCGATGCCAGTCATACATACAGAAGGACGGTGGTTGGATGAGAGAGGTTGAACGAGCTTGTAGGAATATACAGATTATGGAGCCAATAATCATTTCACCTGAAGATGTTGCAAGTGCAGTCCGTTCGTTATCGAACTGGAAGTCAGCAGGACCGGACGGATTGCAAAACTTTTGGCTGAAGTGGCTCCGTAACTCACATGCTCGTTTAGCAACTCAATTCCAATCATGCCTAAACTCGGGTTCCCTTCCTAATTTCTTAACAACTGGAATAACCCACCTACTCTATAAGTCTGGTAGTGCTACAGACCCCAGAAATTATAGGCCTATTACATGCTTACCGATGGTCTATAAACTCCTAACTTCCATTCTGAGAGCCAAAATCACTGCACATTTAGAAAAAAAATCGATCATCTCTATCTCTCAGAATGGATGTAGGAGCGGGGCCCGTGGCACTAAAGAGCTCCTTCTAATTGACATGGCCATTAGCCAACTGGTGCGTCGTAACCGTAAAAATCTGGCGACATGTTGGATAGATTATAAGAAGGCTTATGATGGGATACCGGTGGGACACCACAGTGGGACCACGGTTCCGGAGTCATTTACCACATACATGGCTTCTGAGGGTGCTAGAGTTGTATAAAGTTGATACAACTCTATCTACTTTCTTGAGGACATGTATGGAGCAATGGAACACGGTGCTCCGCTATCCAGGATGGTGCCAGACAAACGATGCACCGATAAGAATTGAGAGGGGTATATTTCAGGGCGACCGTTTGAGTCCCCTGTGGTTCTGTCTAGCACTGAATCCTCTAAGTACAATACTGGAGAATTCATGGCTAGGCTATCGGTTGCGGAGAGAGGGTCGGGTTATATCCCACCTCCTATATATGGATGACCTCAAACTATTTGCTACTAATAACCTACAATTGATGGAGCTACTAAAAATGACTGAAAACTTTAGTAGCTCTATCAAGATGGAATTTGGGTTAGACAAGTGTGCGGTCATGCATGTAGAAAAAGGTTGTATAGTGGAATCCGAAGGGATGATACTTTCAGATTCCATCAAACTTAAATCTGTATCTACAACCGAAACATACAAATATCTGGGTATGTCACAGGCATTAGGAATCTCCGAATCTGGTATGAAGCAGGCATTGCAGGAACGCTTCTTTGGCCGCCTGAAAAAAGTTCTGAAAAGCCTTCTATCGGGCGGTAATAAGGTTCGTGCCTGCAATGGTTGGGTCATGCCAGTCCTAATGTACTCCTTCGGCATACTCAGATGGACTCAGACTGAACTGGATGCTCTAGATAGGAGGGTCCGGACACTGCTGACCACATTCCGAATGCACCATCTACGTTCATCGGTAATGAGGTTGTATGTCCCGCGGAAATTGGGCGGTCGTGGTTTTTTTCAATGCCAAGACGCTTCATAACCGCGAGATATACAACCTTAGAGAATATTTCCTACGTGTAGATTCCAATATGCATCGTGATGTGGTCGCAGTGGACAATGGCCTCCCTCCCCTCCCACGTTGGCTAAAGAGAACTGGCTCAAACCTGTACTACTTGGTACTGCTGATCGCAGGGATGTATGGAAGGGTAAAGAGCTACATGGACGCTTTTATCGGGCCTTAAATGGGCCCGATATAGATTTAAAAGCGTCTGTATCATGGCTACGGTTCGGTGATCTTGGAGAAACTGAAGGTTTTATCTTTGCAATTACGTACGAAGTTGAAATGACGAACAACTACCGGAAGTATATTCTGAAGGACGGTACGGTTGACATCTGTCGGGCATGTCATCGTCCCGGAGAATCACTCAGACACATTATTTCCGGTTGTTCTCGTCTCGCCAACGGCGAGTACTTGCACAGCCATAACCAAGTGGCCAGGATTGTACATCAGCAACTTGCCCTTAAATACAATCTTGTGACTTCGGAGGTGCCATACTACAAGTATGTGCCCGACCCAGTTCTCGAAAACGATCGTGTCACATTGTACTGGGATCGATCTATTATCACTGACAGGACTATTTTTGCCAATAAGCCTGATATAGTGATAATGGACCGATTAGAGCGTCGCTCGTGCAATGATAGTTGATATCACTGTCCCCCATGACGAGAATCTCATGAAGGCAGAAAAAGAAAAACAAATAAAATATTTGGACCTGGCCAATGAGATTGTTGACATGTGGGATGTGGACTCAGCTATTATTGTACCGATAGTCGTGTCAGCACATGGACTCATCGCCAAGAGCCTCGATCAACACCTTATGAGGCTCTCGTTAGGCAGCTGGCTCGAAGGCTTGATGCAGAAGGCCGTTCTGCTAGGCACGGCACGCATAGTGAGGAAGTTCCTCTCCCTGGAGCCGTAACCACCGGGAGCTTGGTCCCTGTACCCGATGCCGGTGGAGCACTATTTTAATTTTTTTTTTTTTATATATATTTAAAAATGTAATTATATGTATAGAAATTAAATAAAGGAGATAATAATAATAATCCATCCATCATCACGGATAGGACTATTCTAGCGAATAAGCCTGATATCATGCTGATGGACTGGGCACAGTCACGGGTATTTCTTGTGGACATCACTATCCCCTATGACGAGAACCTTGTTCGCGCCGAAGCAGACAAAAAGACCAAATATCTGGACCTGGCGCACGAGATTACCGACATGTGGAGGGTGGGGTCCACAAAAATATTCCCAGTTGTGATCTCAGCCAATGGCTTGATCCAAAGGAGCCTCTCTGTCCATCTTGAGAGGCTCGGGATCAGTGGGAAGTCGGTGGCGGGCATGATGCAGAAAGCGGTCTTGCTCGACAATGCCCGAATAGTCCGGTGGTTCCTCTGCCAATCACCCTAACACCCCGGTCGACTGTTGCCCACCTAACCGGGGCTATCTTGCCACCTCTTCCGAACTATGGGGGAGGCATGATGTAGTTGACTGAGATAATAATAATAGTTCTTTATTTTCTCCCATATAACATTTCAAACAACAATACGATTACAGTTGAGAAGGTATTGGGAGACTGGTTTCCAAGCTAGGTTAGAACCTGTGATATGGATAACCAGGCTTCCATTCCACAGAAAGTCATACTGAGTCATAGCAAAAAAGTACATATTAAAGATTAAAAAAACAAAACAGTTAACTTAAGAATAGTCAACTGAAAAAATCAATGAAATCAAAAATAGGTACATAAGTAAAGTTAATATTCATATTCTTTGGATGTTTGTGCATTTACGTGAGTGTGTGTGTCTGAGAGTATATGTGGGAATTATTTTAATACATTTAGCAGATTATAGCATTTAACTTTTGGTCATAGTTCAAGGTAAGTAAAAAAAAAGTTTTTTAGTGTTAGGATATATGTTCAGAGTTTTGTTAAGTTTATTATACAAGTAGCCGCCCAGAAAAGAGAACGATCGCTGAGAAATAGCTGAAAAAGAAGGAGTTGCACAAACGCTATTATGCAATATAGTGGTATCAAAAATTAATAGCGAATGTTGCTTAAGAATAGCATATAAGATAAATAGCTGTCGAACTGTAAGTAAAGAACTGTTTTTATGTAGTTGAAGGAAAGGGAATGCGAAAGGGCAGAGACAATAAAGTTTTAAGAACTGCTCGCTGGGCGCGCTCAAGTTTCAGGAGTGATGTTTTATAGGTGCCTCCCCAGACCACTACACAGTAAACTAGCAATGATTGGCAAAGCGACTCGTACACTATTCTGATTGTAGTGGACTCAGCAACCCCACGCAGATTCCTGAATACGTTCATCAGCTTGCGCAATCGCCCCGAAAGCAATTCAATGTGACCATTGAAGCTTAGATGGTGGTCAATAAGTACGCCAAGGTACATTATTGTGTTAACATTTTGCAGTCGAGGACAGTCGCAAGTGCCATTCAAACGTCGTGGACGGGGGCAGCAATGAGTCACGAATCTCCACAGATGTTGTGGGTGAAACCCCTGTTTTGTGAATGTCATATATTTAGTTTTATCCGTATTCAGTGCTAAGACGTTGTCGCTAAGCCAATCAGTCACACCGTCAAGGCCATTTTGAGCGTGAGCGAAAACCTCTACCCATGTCGGTGCATTAAATATTAAAGCAGTATCATCCGCAAAGGTAATGATGGAGCCATTGGTTAGCTGTAGGTCGCAGAGCTGATTAATATAGATTAAAAACAGGGTAGGAACCAATACGCTACCCTTTTTTTTTTTACGTGCGGAAATCCCTTCGGATACCCCCCCGCTGGCTAGCGGGTGTGGTTATGTCGTGTCTCGACTAAAACCGCACGGTGTCGTCCCCAAGTGTCCGTTGCCGGGCACCTCGAAAGGATAACTCCAGGGTTACCGGCGGACTTTGGCCGCCACCGCGGCCTCGCCTGGTGGGGTCGGGTTTTATCCCGCTTCGGTGAGTTGGCAGGCGTGTGTAGAGCACACACGACACGCCTCCGTCACGGCCTGCTTCTGTAAGGACGGCGAGTCAGCCAACTGCCGTCCTCAGGCCCCGATCATGGAGGTCCAATACGCTACCTTGAGGAACATCGTATCGTACCGAAGGTCTTCGCTCACACTATCCCCAATCTTTGTGGCATGGGTTCTGCCACTCAAATAGTCACTGAATAGTCTAAACTGGACCCCTCTCACACCAGTATGTTCGAGTTTTTTCAATAGTATTTCGATAGAGACCGTGTCAAAAGCCTTAGCTATATCCAGGAATAGTGCTATACACGTCATGCCCCCTTTCAAGTTCCTAAAAACGTAATCGGTTAGGGTATGAACCGCATCACCGATGGATCTTCCTAAGCGAAAACCGTACTGGAAAGAAGAAAGCAGTTTATTTACCTGTTATTCATTATTTTTTCTAAAATCTTAGACATAGCAGGTAGGATAGATATCGGTCTATAGCTGTTGACACGGTCTCTAGCGAGGCCTCTGTGTATGTACTAGGATTATTAAAGCTTGTTTAAAAGCAGACGGAAATATACCATTGCTGAGAGCCAAATTACATATACGTGTGAGAGGGGGCACAATAATGCTTTTATACGATCTTAGAATCTTAGCGCTTATTCCGTCACATCCTGTCCATCACTCTTGAGGACCGTAACGAGATTTTCTACTTCACACTCATCAGTGGGCAACAGTACTAAAGAATTATGACTAATATTACCGCAAAGACTGAAGTCAGCAACAGAGTTAGAACAGCCCTTTTTAGGGTTCCGTTGCCAAGTGGCAAAAAACGGAACCCTTATAGATTCGTCATGTCTGTCTGTCTGTCCGTCCGTATGTCACAGCCACTTTTTTCCGAAACTATAAGAACTATGCAGTTGAAACTTGGTAAGTAGATGTATTCTGTGAACCGCATTAAGATTTTCAAACAGAAATAGAAAAAAAAACAATAAAAACCCATACTTGTGGCGTATCTATGGATAGGTCTCCAGAAATGACATTGAGGTTCCTAATATAATTTTTTTCTAAACTGAATAGTTTGCGCGAGAGACACTTCCAAAGTGGTAAAATGTGCCCCCCCCCCCCACCTATAATTTCTAAAATAATAGAATGATATAACTAAAAAAAATATATGATGTACATTACCATGTAAACTTCCACCGAAATTTGGTTTGAACGAGTTCTAGTACGTCGTTTTTTTTTAATACGTCATAAATCGTAAACCGCAATTTACCTTTCGTTTAATCAACTCACATATAAAAATTTTACTTGCTACTACGGAACCCTTCAGCCCATGAAGTCTGACTCGCACTTGGCCGGTTTTTGTCTATTTGTTAGAGTATTAATTGTTTTCCAAAGTAGTTTTGGATTGTCTTTCGTTCTTTTGAGCGCATTACTTTCATAGTTCCGTTTTAGTTTTTTCAACAAGTTGTTGCAAAAATTTCGGTAACGTTTATAAGTAGTGACTATAATATCATTGTAGGGTATTTTTTTGATATTTTGTGTAAATTATCCCTGTTGTGTATGCACTTCAAAAGATCAGGGGTAATCCAGGGCTTAATAATCATTCTTTTATTCGAGTGAGCTGCCTCGAGTTCCAATTAATGGCTTCAGTAATTCTCAGTTCAGTTCAGTTTTTCAGTAAAGCTCGCGGCAAAATTGACATCGCACGAGTTGAAAACAGGACCCAGATCCATATTACTAAGGCTAGTAGCGAAGCCCTCATGATCTATTGTAGTTAATGACCTATTAACGATACAGTCATGATTTAGTTTAGACTTGAGAAATAGTAGAACTGTTTTATGATCAGTCCACTGACTGACATCACTATGTTTGGGCAACAAATGTGTGTGCTTGGACCTTAGTTTTCAGAAGGACACGATCAAGGCAGTTATCCACTCGCGTTGCAAATGTGTGGGTGGGGAGTAAACCATGATAGGCTGCAAGATTCAAATAGTCTCGGACATCATCTTTAACTATATCTCCATTAATTATAATATTGATATCACCAGTTAATATAATTGTTTTATAGCTCGAGTATCTTGTCAGTAAGGTATTTAGTGATGGGGGTGCGACTGGTTGGATCACCTCCAAGTTTAGTGCACCCTGGGCAACGTGGGCGATGACGCATCATTGATTGCTCCTCTGGAGTAGCTGGCGTCAACGTCAACGGCCAAGAGTCTGACCAACCGGCCCTTTTCAGGGCCAGCTGACCCCATTGCACGAGGGGGTCGGGGTATGACGGGCCTGCAAGGCCCGCGGGGGGGCGTGGTCGCTCCAGGTACCCCTCTGCTGTTATCAGAGGGGACACTGCGAATGGCCCAGGGTCAGTCGGAGTGCGAGGGATATGCTCTATGAGTAACCTTACACCCCGGCGTCTGTAGACCCGAGACGGCGTGCGGTTTTAGTCGGTTCAAGCCCGACATAACCACCCCCGCTACCCGGCGGGGGGGGTATCCGAAGGGATTTCCACACAAAAAAAAAGGTGTTTAGTGATGATATAAAGTTTGCCTACATGCATATAAAGTCTACATGCAATGCCGGCCGTGAAAGCCTTAAGATTTATATTAGATATAATGTTTGATTTATTCTTATATGATGGAGAACGGTATATGTGGGTCAATTGTAGCTACCAAACAATTAGTATCCATGAAATGGGTTCCTCTGTAAGGCTAGGGATACAGTCTTTAATGTACATCACAACGTCATCATTTTGTACTAAATTTGATGTAGTATTAAAACAATTATAGCCGTGCAGGCTCGGTAAGTAATTGTTGTCCTTTAACCGACATTCAGTCAATATAATGACATCCCAACTTGTGCGTGAGCTAGCTATTAAAGTTTGTAATCCTGCAAAATTAGCTGATGTACCACGAATATTTTGATGAAAGATTTTAGTAAAATGATTCGGGTTATGAAATTAAACTATGAACGTCTTGAATATTGCATTCGGCAGAGTCGGAATTAGAAAAAGAGTCAATACTGATTTGCAATTGTAAACTAACGAATTTTAAATGAGTTTTTAGGGCGCAGTACAATGTCCTTTGTTTTTTTTTCTTTTTTATTGCGTTACAAATATATAATATAGACTTAAGTAGGAGTACGACAAGTAGTATTACAGTATTTATCATGTAAAACAAAAACCATATACAAATATGCATGAGTGTCTGTGTATGTGCGTATGTAAGCTTGTATGAAGAAGTAGATAGAAGTCACGGTAAGTGCTAGTGATAGATGTATATTGTGAACGTGTGTGTATGGGGTGTAAGGTGTAGATTTGATCTAAGAAACTAACTAAATTATTGCTTATGCACAAAAAGTAAAAAGTATTAAAATTTTTAGATAGTCATGCCTCTTGTTCTTTTTTCAGGCTAAGGAGACAGCGTTCGGACCGTATTGGTACAGCTTTTTCCTCCTGTATCTTCTTGACTAAAATTCTACCATTTGATTGCCAGCAGATAAGTTTCCTTACAATATTGACGAACATCGTGAAAAAGTTTCTTCATGGCTGGTGGTAAATGATCATCCACATATATTGGTACACAATTAACATTGATACTAATAGTTTGGGTATTTAACTTCTCGGGTACATGTCGTTTTTTGTTGAATTGCCGTACATGGGTCAGAAAAGCATTTCTAACCGCGACTGGGTGAAATTCCACGACAATGGGTCTATCCTTTTTAAGTTTACCTGGTAACCGGTATATATCTCGTAAGGTGTCATTTTGAAGATTGAGGCCTGCCACATTACCAATTTTCTGCATGATCAATGATAGGTCCGCTGGTTTCTCATCTTGCCCAGTTGGGACATTCCTTATTTCCAAAGTTGCCGATCGGGATTGTTGTTGAAAATCATCTAAGCGCTTTTCAAGCTTATGAATACAGTCTTGATATTCCTTCATGACAGTCTCCAAATCGATAACCCTTTCCTTTATGTCTTCATACATTTTATTAATAAAAGACAGACCCGAGTCAATTTCAAGGGAAGTTTTTTGAAGAGCCGCTATATCTGCTTTGAGGGAGAGTACATTCTTGGTAAGCCCGGAAAAAGTGGCATCCTGCTTCGTTTTCCAAACAGTCAGTCTTCTGTCCTGATCGTCTTTCCAGGAGTTAAGCATGTCCATGGGGTGTTGCTTGAAGGATGTTATAGCTCAGAAGCATTGAACGACTGCGAGCAGTCATCTTGAGGTGAATCAGATGAACGTAGCCGTTTATAATTTCTTACTTTTTCACTTTCATCCAACAATTTCTTATTTATATCCGCCTCAGACGATGACTTATTAGGAGGAGTTCTCTGCATTTGATTTGACATCAGTACTATCAATCGTTATCCTCTATACGCGTAGCCTATGTTATGTTATTCAACGCAATAATCACAAAAATTAATTATCACAAAAGCGTAGCGCTTCGATCTGATGCACTCGTAGCGAATACTGCACCGGGAGGCGGGGGGCGCGTCGCGTAGTTCGTAGCGCTCAAGTGGTGTAGTAGACCACCCGTTGAATTGAGTAACTGATTTCGCCAGCTACCGCTATGTTACCGTGGCGTGTCGGGCAACCGACCGGTTTCACACAAGCACGGCACGAGGAGGAGTTGGTTCCAATTCCATCACCGGCGCGTCCAAACAAAGTTTGTTCAATTATTACACGAACTGAGATCACTTATATTTGTCTCATTTTAATTACGCCCAATAGGCGGAGTTAACGCATAAAAGGCATATAGGAAAGACAAGGAATCAAAAATGCGTAACCACAGCCAATCACGACTTTTACAGGCAACTTAAAATCACAAATATGCACAAATTTGCACAGACTCGCAACACACGACCACTCTCAATAGTTCTGCGGACTGCAATGTGATACTTAGTTAAGTAACTGTTAAACAGTATTTAAATCTGAGTCTTATCAATAAATTCAAATCTACATCATCATCATCATCATCATTACAGGGTAAGTCCAGCCAAACCTTGTTCTTTGAAACCCGGAGTCCGCTCTCCATCTCTTTCTCTAGATTTATTATTCTTATTCTAAATTATTCTTATATTTCAGACTTGAGGAAGAGTGACTGCCGCCTGACCTCCCAACCCCAAGAGGAAAGCTTTATTTCCTTTTCAAAATGATTTTGTTCACCAGTACTATTATCCATTCTTTGGTTCGGCGCATAATATTGTTTGATAGTACAAACTTAAATATACAAAATTGAATGTCATTACCTTATAAAATATTGTTCGACTGTGTATGAGACTATATAATGCCTGTATGCGATAACACTACCCTTGTATTCATAACTTTCTGTTGAAGAGATAATTTGAGATGTGTGAAATCCGAGAGAGATCTGAACTTTGTGAAATCTTAAAGAAATCTTAATTGTATGGATAACAATTTTGCTTCTTGTGTGGGTACATTTAATAACAATAACACTTGGATATTTTTACTTGGATTATTTTCATTCAAGACATTTGTCATCACAAGATAATAATTGGTCTCTATCTTCAGTTTTATATTAAAAGGGTTCTTTGCCAGGCATATCCCGCTGAATTCACAATTAGTGGCTACTACATACTACAGGGGATTTCCGCACGAAAAAAAAAGGTATATAGTTGTAGATACCGTATTGCGAAGAGTGTACAACATACATTGGTCTCCGATATTTGACACGAAGTTATATTATTTGTTTACCTCTTTAACAATCTTAAGCCATATAAAAATATTAATTATTATTTTTATACAAAAGAAAAACTTGTAGCAGGAATATAAATAAGGGTCAAAATTTAGACAAAGAAAACCAATAAATAATAAAAAAAAAAAACCAAATCCGGTACAATATACCAATTAGGGTAATTTTATTGACTATTTCCTTTAGCTCAAATATTTGTAAACTGAAAAATTAGTGGCACTTATCACGCGATGTAATAAACCACATGTGGCGACCACAGATATAGCTAAATGCTAGATAGCTGTTGCCGGCAGCTTCACCTACGTAAGTCCTGTGGGTATATTAGCATAAAAAGTAGCCCATGTTAGTCAGGGATAAAGTGGCATTCGTATGATGAAAGAATGTTTGAAATTATTTTAGTAATTTCAGAGTTTATCGATTACAAACAAATCTTTCCTCTTTGAAAAGGAAAGAAAAAAATCATGAAGATCAGTTTTGGGTAATCTTGGTAAACCATCATTTAAAATAAAGCTAAAAATAATAGTTATTTGTTCAATAAGTGAGCAGTTATTTATTGCTTCAATTGTCGGCTTTAACCCGGCGGGAGGCGCTACCGGGTAATAAAGCGGTCAAGTGCGAGTCGGACTCGCCCATTAAGGGTTCCGTAGCAGCAAGTAGCATGATAATGTTTTTTTTTTTAATTTTTATATTTGAGTTTATTGAATGAAAGGTAAATTGCGGTTTACGATTTATGACGTATTAAAACAAAGTACTTTTTTTTTATAGTTGTTCCGTCAATTGACTGCACCCCGCTGGATGGTCAGAAGCGAGGGTGAAGTCCAGAAGATATGGGCCACCATGCTGATGGTGACGGTCCTAAAATTGTAGCCCCTACCTTGACGGCCTCAAAAGATGCTTTTTCACGCCCCGCTTGCTACTTACTCGATCTCGCTCAAACCAAGGCAGTTTACATGGTAATGCACATCATATATTTTTTTTAGCTTTATCATTCTCTTATTTTAGAAGTTACAGAGGGGGACACACACACACACACACACACACATTTTACCACTTTTAAGTGTCTCTCGCGCAAACTATTCAGTTAAGAAAAAAAATTATATTAGAAACCTCAATATTATTTTTGAAGACCTATCCATAGATACTATACACGTATGGGTAAGATGAAAAAGAAAATTCTGAGTTTCAGTTCTAAGTATGGGGACCCCCAAAATTTATTCTTTTTTTCCATTTTTGTGTGAAAATTTTAATGCGGTTCACAGAATACATCTACTTACCAATTTTCAACAGCATAGTTCTTATAGTTTCGGAAAAAAGTGGCTGTGACATACAGACGAACAGACAGACAGACATGACGAATTAATAAGGGGTCCGTTTTTTGCCATTTGGCAACGGAACCCTAAAAATGGCACATGAATTACGTCATAACTTTTTGTCATTTTAAACAATACTTTCTGTCTTAGTAGCTACCTAGTAAATGACAAGGATTATGCTCCCCGAATACACTACAGTTGGCGTCACGCATTTGGATTTACAGATGTAAAAAGTCAAAGTGTGAAAGAGCGTTTTTTATCCAGTAGCGACTTATCGTACACTAGAAATTATCTAACATTTTCTGTTCTTTCACGTTACATATTATAAAAGATTTTCACTACTTACGAGATCCTTTTGTTTTCGTACCGAATCCCCTCGTATACCCTCCCGCCGGCCAGCGGGGGAGGTTATGTCAGGCTTGAACCGACTAAAACCGCACGCCATCTCGGGTCTTCTGACGCCGGGGTGTAAGGTGACCCGGCCCATAAGGTCCAACCCACCCAGGGCCATCTCTGGTTTCGAGATGGCCCCCTCGGGTTTAAAATGATAACGAAAGTGACTCACAGCAAAATGTGCCAGAGTTTGATAGAAAGGATACAGATGATGTTGAATTATCTAGTTTGAGATTTGGAAAATACATTAGAATTGATGAAGTGGGTGTCGCAAAAGCTTCGCGCAAAGATGTCGCACCAGAGCTCATAATATAATTCTGCCAAGTAATTGACATTTTTGAGTAAGATATAATATTCTGTTATAATTGATTTCAATTTAATATTACTATAAATTCTTGGGCTATTATTGTCACTAATTTCATACATCTAAGAAAAAAAAAACAGATTTCAGAGATTTAAGTTCATACTTGACATGACAAGAGACTAAAAGAAACTAAATAAATACATAATAAATTATCTATCACATTATCATAAAAATTTAGAACACAGGGGGTTTCAGGGGCGATAAATCGCTAGGTTTAATTTTTAGAGAACGTCGAAAGGAAAACGAGCTAATCTCGGTTATTTATAATATTTTTATTCATCATCATACTCGTACATTACACCTAAATTATAATAATTGCAGTCGTTTAATGTGATATTTTTTACCCTGGAGCAACTTTGTGTCATAAATAAGGGGCGCGCCTTTAGCGAAGTAGTCTAGAGTTGTATCACGACTGTAGCGATAAAGTCTAACATACGAGTAGACTACAGAGCACAGTAACTGACGAGACATCTAAAAAAATGCATATGTACGTGTGAAACATACAATTTTTCACCTTGCGCGTAGACCATTGGAATTATGGTGATATAACATATAAGGATGTGGCCCCTTGTGACACGTAAGTAAATAGCTTGTATGTCACGCGCATCACTAGAGAGGGACTCCCTCAAAATCTCCCAATCTCCCTCAAATGATAGATAAGGCCTGCTGGGGGCTAGTGGGGTTATGTTTGGTTTTAGTCTATTTTGACTCATATCTGTCGAAGGTGAGGTCATATCCAGAGATACAGAAAAAAACTGCTCTATTCCAGTACCTTGCGACTTCTTTGTTATTCAGCCATCAAGTGACATTGTTTAATTTCTAAGATCATGAAATGTGATATCACAGCACTTATAACATACAATATGGTGTAAATTATTTTATTTTTGATATTGTTTTACAGAATTAAATTAATGACTACGGCCAAACAATAATAATTAAATAAACTACAAATACGTCTGCGGGCTTATACTTATACAAGCCCGCAGGCTGAGTTAGCTACAGGTTTAGTTATAGACATATATATATATAGTTAGTGGTGTGTTATATTCATAACTGGGATGGTACTTGTTTGAATAGAAGAACAAATTATTAAAGTACTAAATAATGAAATGTTTGTATATGAATCAAATAATATATTCAGAAAGTTTGGATATTTGTTTCCCAGACCAAGTAAAAGTAAATAAAATCTATTGTGTTAAATTTTATTATTTTGATATTGCTAAAGTTTATTTTATATTTTTTAAACATTTATTGTAACTGTAAATTCCAACCCCGGGAGAAAAGTTTGTACCAGAGCCTCATTCGCAATCAGCAGGTTTGCCGGCTTGCAGGTGTGGTCCATTTGGCCCTAAATCATGCCTCGGTCTAATTGCTCTAAGTTTTAGCATGATCAACAGCAAAGACAACAAATTAGTGGACGGTTGGATTGGCAACGCGTGGATGAACCCTCTGTTAGAATAAGCGTTAATCGCGAATAATCCGTTGCCAAATGGCAAAAAACGGAACCCTTATAGATTCGTCATGTCTGTCTGTCTGTCCGTCCGTATGTCACAGCCACTTTTTTCCTAAACTATAAGATCTATGCTGTTGAAACTTGGTAAGTAGATGTATTCTGTAAATCGCATTAAGATTTTCATACAAAAATAGAAAAAAAAAACAATAAATTTTGGGGGTCCCCATACTTAGAACTGAAACCCAAAAAATATTTTTTCATCAAACCCATACATGTGTGGTATCTATGGATAGGTCTTCAAAAATGATATTGAGGTTTCTAATATCATTTTTTTCTAAACTGAATAGTTTGCGCGATAGACACTTCCAAAGTGATAAAATGTGTGCCCCCCCCCCCCTGTAACTTCTAAAATAAGATATTGATAAAACTAAAAAAAAATATGATGTACAATACCATGTAAACTTCCAACGAAAATTGGTTTGAACGAGATCTAGTAAGTAGTTTTTTTTAATACGTTATAAATCGTAAACCGCAATTTACCTTTCATTCCATCAACTCAAATATAAAATTTTTAATAAAACATTATTATGTTACTTGCTGCTACGGAACTCTTCATGGGCGAGTCCGACTCGCACTTGGCCGCTTTTTTATAGCAACTTCCGTTCCCATCTCTATGGAAGATTCACAGATTTTACTTATCTTATATGTACTTATTTCAAAATATATGTATATGACACAGCGCCATCTAGACCCAAACTAAGCAGAGCTTGTCATATGGGTTCTAGAATGCGGATAAACATAATAAGATACTTTTTTTGTAAAGAAATCCATATTATACATAGAAACACCCAGATCAATGCAAATAAATATACATATTTGCAATGAGCGAAAATCGAACCCGTGATCTCTGTCTTAGCAGTCGAATATATCGCTACGCCACAGAGGTCGTCAACCAACGCCTTTACAAATAATTGTACAAGTTTATAACAAATAGGTACCTACTGTATTGGCGTCGAGATTACTATAGAGAGATTGCGGTTTCAAGCTACGCAATGTAATCAAGGAACTACAATTGCGTTCAATTTCATTATGAATTCCAACAAAGAACTTGAATATGTATTGAAAATTGAAATTATGTGAATCGTATTCAGATGTTTTCCTTTAAATGAACCTTCGCCATGCCTGTAAATAATTGTTAAAGTCACCTACAAATTTCAAAATTGCTTTGGTGATGAAGCTCAACAAAATTACAATGCAGTACTTTTGCTGGTAGGTTCTATTATTAAATCCCAACAGTGGAAGGACTATTAAATAAATTATTATACAGACAATAATACCACTGGAAAAGGCCAGAGATGTAATCCTTCAAAAAGTTTTGGTGAAAGTATAATAATTAAAAAACCGGCCAAGTTCGAGTCGGACTCGCGCATAAAGGATTCCCTACTGAAGCGACCGCGATTCTCCGTCGGCCGCTTACAGTACTTTTTGCCACGCACGGGAATCGAACCTTGGTCCGCGCGGCAGTGAGGTAGTTTGATAATCAACGGCGGTTATTAAATAAATAAGTTGGATACTATGACAATAATTATTATTGCTTTATTGCAAAGACTAAATTAAATTACAAGCGTACAATAAAAGCGAATCTATATGCAAAGGCTATACAAAGCAAGCGCGAGAAAAGCGAAGAAATGTGTCTAAAATTAAGTGTGCGAGCGTTTTATAAAAAGCAAAAGTATGCAAAGAATGCGCTCCGAGGTGGTGGCTACTGCATTCCGATGTTGCGCGTCGTCCAATCACGCGTCGATACGTAGCTGACGTAGTTGCTGTAGCAAGATGTGCATGCGGCGCGCGGGTGCCTCAGGTCAGGTCAATGCATAGGCGGTAGCGGGTAAGGAACTGCTAGCGGTTTTGGTCGCCACACTACCATTATCTACAAAAACGGCAAAAGTGAATATATAACTACATATTCTGTGAATAGTGTCTACCTATTGCCGTTATCAATATCAAGCAAAAACGACCGAGCACCCCTAAATATTTATTTAATTCAGTTTTTTCGTATTTATTGTTATAGCGTCAACTGAAATACATCATCGGTGAAAATTTCAACTGTCTAACTATCAAGGTTCAAAAGATACATCCTCCAAATCCTTACATTTTAAAGTAAACTTTTTCAGATAATACGGCGGATAATACGGCATTGAAAATGGAAATCTCAACTTAGGTAATGATTTAGGTTACCAAGCAGGTTCCTAAAACCAGAGGCATCTTGACCTAGTAAGCAGGGTGTGCGGTGCACAAGGGCGCCGGCTGTCAGGGTGCGCCGCGCCGGCCTCAGCTTTCAATGAACCTGCGTCCGTAGTGTTATGACGCCGGGCGTTATAACTGAACCTCACGTAAGAAGAGCTCCGGTATATATTGTATGGCATCGGCCACGAGCTAATGGAGACACTGGGGGCGGCCCTACCTTATGGTAAGGGGCAAGCTGCGCCCGCGAGCCCCGCTGTTGACCCGGTATTTCCAACCAGAGCTACTCGAGAGAGTTGTCGGCTCCCTGTTCCCAGCGCCCAACTTTTTCAGATAATACGGCGGATAATACGGCATTGAAAATGGAAATCTCAACTTAGGTAATGATTTAGGTTACCAAGCAGGTTCCTAAAACCAGAGGCATCTTGACCTAGTATGCAGGGTGTGCGGTGCACAAGGGTGCCGGCTGTCAGGGTGCGCCGCGCCGGCCTCAGCTTTCAATGAACCTGCGTCCGTAGTGTTATGACGCCGGGCGTTATAACTGAACCTCACGTAAGAAGAGCTCCGGTATATATTGTATGGCATCGGCCACGAGCTAATGGAGACACTGGGGGTGGCCCTACCTTATGGTAAGGGGCAAGCTGCGCCCGCGAGCCCCGCTGTTGACCCGGTATTTCCAACCAGAGCTACTCGAGAGAGTTGTCAGCTCCCTGTTCCCAGCGCCGGCGATGGAACATGTTTCACCGCAGGTTACCTTTGGCGCCTGACGTGGATAATGGCGACAAGCCTGAGGTTACTTGGGCAGAACTAGGGCTGGCGGTGCTATAGCTTTAAGCCAAAAACGTCGCCACGGGACCTAACGGCAGTCCAGACCAAGCGTGGGTCCTAGCCCTAGATGACGAGGCACTAGAACCCCGACAGAGAGAGCACCTCAGCGCATGCTTGGAGCGGGGCCAGTTTCCGGAATTGTGGAAGACAGGGAAACTGGTCCTCATCGGAAACGAAGGGATGGAGGGAATGGACTTGCTATCCGCCTACCGGCTTATTGTTGCGTGACGAGTTGTGCAAACTCTTTGAAAGAGTTGTAGCGAAGCACCTCGAGCACCTTTTTGTGCGGTAAGATCCGTAATGGAGGAGTGGCTTGAGAGGCGACACGGAAGCCTCTCTTACCGACTAACGCAGATTGTCTCCGGCAAGGGTAGTTTCGTTACCACCTGCTTCAGGAAGGAGCCAATGTCTGAGTACCAGCACTGTGACGCGAGCGAGAACTCGGGGCTGCACACGCTGAACCTTTTCGGGACAAGATTGGGACACCGTGTTTCTCACACCCTAGGGTACCACCTCAAAGCCGAAGATGGCCCAGGCCGAGATGCAGGGAATTGTCTCATTGCGCCACCTTACACCTCGGCATTAGAGACCGGACATGGCGGCGTGCGGTTTTGGTCGAGTCCGACGTATTCATCCCCGCTGGCAGGCGATGGGGGGGTTACCGGGTGATTTTCGCACGTTTTTTATGTGTATACGCTCTTTCTTGAACAGAATACGAAACCTTCTAGTACGTCATGGTTATGGCACATCACACTGAAGCTAACAGTACCGTTATAGATATTATAACCGAGGTTACGTTGATATTATTTTGAAGATAGGATTTTGGAATTGTAACTCTATTGCATCAAATGGTATTGAAATTAAATAGATAACTTCTAAGTCCGATAGTCGAATACTTTAACTTTGCCAGAACTATCACATTTCTCCTAAACTACTTCACCTCGAATTTCTCATCTTTGATGTCATGTTGACAGGTGGATTTTATACATAATATTGATCGAAATGCGTAGGTATTTGAGGGTCCTGTCATATTTTGCCAACTACATTAATTTGGTCCCAGGAAACCTATTATGTTGATTCCTTTGTCGAGTAGGTATATTTCTAAACACCGTACTGCTTTTGAAAATTATCTGACAATAAAAACCCAATAATATTAGGCTAATCTCGGATCCACCGGAACCCAGGATCTCAGGACTGACTAACTACAAACATAAACCACGAGACCAACCAAGCAGATGCTTTTATTCAATTTTGTAATTAAGAGACCTCTCAATTTGAACGTTATATTCCGTTTACGAAAATCGTTGTGGCTTACTTTATTAAATATAAAATATGTTTGAGAAAGTATAATTCTAAGTCTAAATAAGGTATAATTTATATTAAAAAAAAGATTTAAAAGACAGTTTTTGTCTACATAAGTTACTTCGAACTTATATAGACAAAAACTTTGCTATATAATTTCTTACTTTCCGACTTACATACACACTGATATACAAAATGTACAAATTTTATAATAAACTGGTACAATTATATTTTGTCTTAATACCATGACAGAAGTTGGATATAATATGAGTATATGATGCGAATGAATCCACCCGCACAGAATTTTGTAATCGTATAATGTTTACCAGCTGGGTGAGCAAAGCCTCTATAGTCGCTTTCGATAAATATTAGATACATGAAGCATTTTAAGCTTTTTCATGCTGCACTGGGTTATTTTGGGTTCTGGAAACAATTTTCTTTACGTTTAGATTACAAGAATAAAATGCGAATTTTTATGTCTCTTAACTTTTGAATATCTAGTTAATACCTACAACCGCTTTTATCGTAAAAGTCAAAATAAAGACATTAACATTCAGGTACATTTCAAGACTTGCCGGAACTCCGCCTTGGGACCTGGAGGCGAGAGCCCTTTCGCAACTGTACCAGTGGTGAAAGAAGGCGCGGGAACAGGGACGGAACCCCGAGCCTCGAGAAATCGAGGCCGTGCAGTCCCAGCTCCGCCAGGCCATCGTGGTGGAGTGGAAGGAACTACTTGGGTGACCAAGCGCAGGGCACGCCGCAATAGCGGTGTAAGACCCATCATGGAGGATTGGCTAGAGAGGCGACACGGAAGCCTCTCGTACCGACTGACGCAGGTGGTCTCCGGTAAGGGGAGCTTCGGGGACCACCTGCATCGGATCAGGAAGGAGCCAACGCCTGAGTGCCATCACTGCGACGCGAGCGAGGACTCGGCGCTGGATTACCTGGTGGTAGAAATTTGTTGACACAAATTTGTCACAAAATTCGGCCGGGTCACCACCGTGCACGATTGCGAAAAACCCTCCATAGTAATCCAATTTCGGTTTGATTGCGTTCAGGGATCAGCAAGTGCATAGCCGGGCAGGGGGATTGTGGTCGCAGCACTAGTAGCAATAGTGTACTAGTGGTCCCACTGGACCGGTGGGTGTCACGCGATGCTGCGACGATCATCCTCTTCTGATCTGAGCTGAGTGCCATCATTGTTAACATGGTACGTATATGTAATGACCATCTTTCCTGAGACTTTACCTTCAGCTTACCATCAGGTGAGGTGAAGTCAAATTGACGTGTCCTAAATATTAAAAAGAAAAAAAAACACGTTGGTAGACTGCCCGGCGTGGGAGGCGCCGAGGCTGACCTCGTGGCAGCCATCGGGGTGGGAGTCCTCTCGCTCAGTAGCATGATTGCGGCAATGGTGCGGAGCGCGAGCGTATGGGCCGCCGCCGCCTCCTTCTGCGAGCATGTAATGCTCGCGAAGGAGACGGTGGAGCGCGCCCGGGAGAGATTAAGAACTCTCCCGGCCCGCCGAGCACGCAACATGCTCGCCGCGCGTCCCAGGCGACTCAGGCGCTGGAGGTCGCTTAACGACCTCCGTCCTCCATGAGCGCAGGCCTGCGGGTGGCAGGTGAGGCCGCCTGACACCCCAGCAGAAGCAGGCCGGGACGGCTGTGCGATTAGCGGCCCTCCCCCAAACCGGGGCAAGTCGGGGTGCGAGGGATATGCTTAAGATAAGATAAGATAAGATAAGATTTATTTATTTGTCAGAATATTGTATAAAGTTCTTACAAACAACCTTACACCCCGGCGCCTGAAGACCCGAGACGGGGTGCGGTTTTAGTTGGTTCAAGCCCGATATAACCGCCCCCGCTGGCCGGCGGGGGTGTATCCGAGATGATTTCCACACGAAAAGAAAAAGTACATTTCAAGAAATTTTTGAATAGCTTTTCTGTTTTTATGTTGTATTTAAAAATAAAAAAAATAAATAAATAAAAGTTTATTGCAAAGCTTCGAAACAGTATTTTACATTGCACCCACAAAATATTTATATTAATGGGGATGCCGGCGCAAAACTAATTGTAGATGGCAGCAGCAAATGACCAAACAAAACAACAAGTAATAAGGAGGCCATAAACAATAAAGATGCGCCCTCTGTAGGGATAAAAGCGCAGTCGGCATCGCCATTGCACGTCCATGAAGGTCAAAGGATATTACCTTTTTTTTTTTTTTTTTGTTCTCCGGACACGGTCAATAATATTGAGTCAAACCTGTTAAAAATATCTTCTGACGTCAAGTTATTGATGGTTATTTGACCGTGTCTGGAGCCCACACAATTTATTATCTGTGTCTCAATACGCATATTTTATTTTACTCTATGACCAATATACTCTGTGTCTATGACTGACCTCTTGACGTGGCGTTTAACAAATATGATGACAAAATTTCTGTTCGCTGAGTGTAACGTTGTGGATTTTTTATAAATTAATTTAAATTATATCAATAAATTAATCGAGAATTTAGTATGTTTCGATACTATTACTAATTATCTATGGTTGTGCAAGCGAGATTGGACAGCACTAGCCCAGTCATCAACTGACGGCTCTTATATCGTGCCTTTCCTTGGTAACCTTCGCCGGGGAAAGTCACTTTGACCCCGTGGCCAACTGCTGTCGGCTCCGGGGTCTTCGCACCGGGCTTCGCACCATAATGGAGGTAGCGAGGCACACCAGCGGAGACCCTGGCACGACGGCAACACCACAAGCCACGTGTTCACTAGCTAAGTGCATACTACCATCTTTGCACAACGGACCGAACAACGCCACAGCAGAATCTTTATTAAGAATCCATTCCCTGAGGTTCATTTACTCATATACCTAAAATAAATTTATGTAACGTTACCGATTATAATCTCTTATTATATTGTAATCAATCCTTTTATTTATCTCTGCTCGCCCTAGCCGGTAGTAGTCTCAATTACATCAATTACTTTATTAATTTTTACAGTGCATAAGTCACACCCTAACTTTATTGCAACTCCAATTAAAAACTTCTATAAAAACTTTAACCGTTACATTAATTGCAATGGGCCGACATTCAGCAAAACTATGATAGCGATGTATTACATATCACACGATATTGCATATCATAGTAACTGATTTTTAATGTCCGCCTCAAGAGAACACACCCAACGACGCGAGACAGCATGTAAGTCACTCATAGATTATAATTGATAACAATAAAAACAATTTATACCACCAGATCAGATGTTCGTCAACCAGATATTGATCATGTGCTTATTAACGCTAAATTAACCGAAACATTTCACGCTCAGGTCAAGAGTCTCGCTCATTCCGGACCTATACATCACAATGTACCTACCTACATCATAATAAATATCAGACCAGGGCAACCGTTCAACCTTGCAGATATCAGGCACAATCTCTTCAAGGTAAGTAGGTATTAATTAGTGTTTGCTCTTGTTTTAATGACGTTTGGATTGAAAATAAAACGTCAAGGTTAATTACATTCAAAAGTGAGCGAATGAGTTAGAAGTAAGTAACAGAGTTGGGGTTCCGAAGGGATTTCCGCACGAAAAAAAAAAAAAAAAGGTATTTTTAGTATAGAAAATACTAATTCAGGGTTTTACATACTACATAATCATTTTGAACAATACTGACAATACATACCTGCTGTGAGGTATGGTTGCTTGAATTTTTTGACAGAACCTTTATTAGATAACACTAGCTGACGTCCGCGGCTCCGCCCGCGCGGAGGTCGGTAATTATTATTTGGTCATATCTCCGGTTCTACTTAACCAATTGCAATCAAACATGCGTCAGATTTTAAATCCGACCAACACTGTCCTAATAAAAAAACTGGATCAAAATCTGTTCCGCAGTTTTTGCGTCCAGCGCGAACAAACAAACAAACAGAAAACAGAAAACAATCTAAAAAAAAATGTGTTCATAATCGTTCATTTAACATAACCCAAGTATTTTTTTAATATCTTAAGTAGAGCCATCGTGAAAGTATAAAAGAATAATATGTGTTTCTTCATAATAGCTATTACACAGACATTAGTATTTACTTTGTATCTCCTTGAAAAAAAATTCAGAGTACTGAGATTCAGTTCATTGTTAATTTGATCGTTTTTATCAGTGTAAACATTTCTATCATGGCCATTATAATCATGAATATATCATCTATAAATGTCCTTAATTCAGAGTATTAACCGTAAAGTTGTTTACATATAATATGACAAGCTGTGCCCGCGATTCGTTAGTGTGGATTTCGATTTTTAAGGTTTTAAATTTATTGCGCGGAACCCAATTTTTTATGCCTATGTAACACCTTATAATATTACCTATCTGCAGTGAATGACCCATCAAAATCGGCTTAGCCGTTCCAGAGATTACCTATGGAAATAGGCAGAAAGGCAGACAACATTTTGAAAATTGCTTTTTGTTAAAAATCGTATTCAAACTTATTATTTTGATATTATAAAAAGGTACTTTAATTTTGTTTATATAAAAGATTGTGAATGTAGATTTAAATAATAAAAAATAAAAGTTAAACAAAACTATAACTAATTTAAATAAAAGAAAACCGAAGCAAAAGTATGAGCCCCCTATTAGAAATCAATCTATTAGAAGTCGCGTGTTGAGACAGAACCATTCGCAACCTGTTCGAGCACTATGAGCTAGCGCGACAAGCAGTCCTTGTGATATTACCCAACTTTTATGTAATCTGTGATATTTTTTTTGGTATGGAAGTCCAACCAAATTTTACACTTGGCCAGACTTCCCCGGTTTACCCTAGCCTTAGAGTAGCTGGGTCCTTGATACCATGTTATTATTTTTTAACGGATTTAAATTAGTTTGAAGAATACGGATCAAAGTTCCTTTATATTTTTACTAGAATTTAGAGCCATATTGGCTTTAGCAAGATTACTGTTAGTTTGGAAGATTTCAATTTATTTATATTATTAATATATGGTGTCATAAAATTAGGTCTCTGAATTTGGTGAGATGACTTGGTATCGACAAAATATGTATTTGAAACAAAAAAAAATCGGGTCAAATAAAAAAAATTACTATAACTATAAAGGACGCACACCATCCTTAGATGAAGTTGTCGATACGTTTATAAATGACCTAAATAAGATAGATCAGCTACCACTAAACAATATCAAAAAAGCTTGGATATATGACAACTACTTAACATCACGTCTGACTTGGCCTTTTCTGGTGTATGAATTCGGTAAAACCTTACTGGCGAAAATAGATGCAACTGTCATAAAATCGCTAAAATCGTGGCTTGGACTAGCGCACTCTGCTGATTCCTCTGCTCTATGTAGGGATCAAAATAATTTTGGGGTATAACTTAAGAAACCATCCATAAAAGTTATCCTCATAATCAGTATAGTTATAATAAGGTTCATAATCATAGCTAAGTTCATTTAAATTAACCTCGTGGGATTCAAAATAGTCACCAGTCATGCCCACTTAAAGGTAGTGGTTTGGGCACAAAATGGCTGACGCCACTCATTGGACGCGGAGAATTATTAAAATTTTGGTGTGGCTGCTGTTGCGGACGAGGAAGTAGCCTAAAAACGTTGTTTTCTGGGTTATAATTTAGAGGCGGCGCGTGGAACATTTGTTGCATACGTGAGGGGCCATGTGTCTGTTGAAGTTGAGGTACATTCGGGGTGGGGTGTGTGTTGGGTAACCTCCTCGAGTGTCGCTCCGATTCCGATCCCGCTGCAGTCCGGGGGGAACGGAATCGGATCGGCCGGTACACCCTGGGCGGCGGTCAATGGCTTCCCCTTCACCCCTTCATAGGGTTGGCATTGATCGTCGGCCAATACCCAACGTGGCGGGAACACATCGCTCTCCGTACTCCTCTGCTTTCAGAGGAGACAGGATGAGCGATGCTGTTAGTGGTGAGATGGCCCAGAGTCAGCCGGGGTGCGAGGGATATGCTCTATGGGTAACCTTACACCCCGGCGTCTGAAGACCCGAGACGGCGTGCGGTTTTAGTCGGTGTAAGCCCGACATAACCGCCCCCGCTGGCCGGCGGGGGGGTGTCCGAAGGGATTTCCGCACGATGCAAAAAGAAAAAAAAGGTACATTCGGGGTGCGAGGGATATGCTCTATGGGCAACCTTACACCCCGGCGTCTGTAGACCCGAGACGGCGTGCGGTTTTAGTCGGTTCAAGCCCGACATAACCACCCCCGCTGGCACGCGGGGGGGTATCCGAAGGGATTTCCGCACGAAAAAAAAAAAAAGGTACATTAGGCCTCCACCCTTGGTTAGATGGCATATACATAGGCTGAAAACGCGGCAGGCTAGGCATTCTAACTAACGGCTGTTTTGAGTTACCTGGCATGTTAGCCATTGAATGATTCGGAGCAAAATTATTTAAAGGTAAATTGAATTTCGTATTAAACATTTAATGGGCATCTTTCTTATTAGGTAAGTTAACGCTACGCTGTTGCATGTAAAGTGTATTCAGTTCCTCTTGCACGTACTCTAAAGCTTTCTCCACTGTTTCGGGACGCATATAACGCACTCTCGATCCAAGAGGGTCTTTTAAACCTCGCAAATAACATTGTAAGGTAAGTTTTTTATTGAGATTACGTTTTGCCTGAATAGTAGTCTCTAAAGTTTCATGCAATGACACATAAGTCATCACTGTGCTGAATAGGTTTTGGCAACGTTCGTAAAATTCTTGTGGGGTTGAAGACACTTGGGATTGCAGAGACAAATTATTATACAAGGCTGTCTCGTCTCGATGGTCAGTGAAATAATTGCACTGCGAATACCATTCCAGTTGTCCGGGATGCCATTTGACTTTATTAATCTGGCTGGTTACAGGCTCGGCCTGTAACTTTATTTAGTATACCGTTTATTAATGCTAAATTATTTAACTCGTTACCAGGTTCTGCCCTAAAGTGAGTGAGTACTAATTGGTCACAAATATTAATGAACCGAGTTAGAACATGAGGATTGCCGTCAAATTTCGGCACTATCCTAAGTGACTTATAAATAATATCTACGTCAGTTTGCGCCATGTTACTATCTAATTACCTACGACTATCTATAAAATTATTTCTACTAGATAAATTAGGCGACCTGTTGCGGTCCCATAAATCCCTCGGATGAATATTTTTATATCTAATAAGTAATACACACGTAAAGGAAATTACACGTCACTTGAAATTATATGAGAAAGTATCACACACATAAAAAGACAAATGCAGTATTAAATAAAAGTATAAGATATTTAGGCATTAAGATTGATTTACTTAGGTTTGGAATTTGGATACTAAGGCCTTGAGAGATTCAAGGTACTTACAGCGTCGCTGATTTTGATTGCCGAATCGATGTCTGGATTCTCCTCGCTGGCACCACGTGTAGATTCTGGATCGTCGCGTGGATCGATATTAGAGCCCTAGCTATCGCTAACGACCCTACCGACTGCGCCAATTATGTGTGGTGGCTGCGGATGATGCAAAAAAAAAACAATTTTAAAATAAGAAATTTGATTTAAGTAAAAGTACAATAGATTGAAAATGACTTATTTCTAATACTACTAACTATGTCGGCGATCGACCAAAGAGTGAGTCCCTTTCCTTGAATATCACGCCGCTCGCTTTGACACGTTGCGCAGAGTCAGTGATGTATGGGCCGCGCGTGTAACATCAAATATAACTGAGGGCAATGCATAATATTAGCGATATTCTTGGGTTATGCCTGCGTATCACACTCATATACATTTATTAAAAACCTGTTATTTTAATGTTTTACAGACACTTCAATTTTATCTATTTGTATAGATTTAATACAAAACACATTATACAACTAACATTGATTGTAACTTAGTAATGCTATAATCTCAAGTGATGAGTAGTTACCATTGCTCTGATCTTATTATAGATTCCGTAGGTGATCACAGAAACTCATAACGTACATAAGGTATCTACCCAATTTCAGTGTCATTTTTTATTATTATTTACAAATGGAACTCGAGCGCCAGTGGTGGTCTCCACACCTTCCCTGCTCTTCACAGTACCACCTCCCCGTCTTCCACAATTTCGGAATCTGGCCCCGCTCCAAACATGCGCTGAGAAGCCCTCTCAGTCCGGACTGAAAGGACTTCTCAGCGCATGTTTGGGGTCCTAGCTCTAGTCGACGACGCTCTCAAGCCGGGGCTTGAGAGCGTCGTCGACTAGAGTTAGGACCCACGCTCGGCCTGGAATGCCGTCGGGTCCCGGGCCGGTGTGTTTGGCTCTTAGCCTTCTCACCGCCAGCTCTAGTTCTACCCAAGTGACCTCGGACACGTCGTAGTCATCCACGTCGGGCGCCATTGCGGCCCTGGACATCGCCAACGCGTTCGACAAGTTGCCCTGGAGTTGCATTAGGGAGGCGCTCGTGTATCACGAAGTGCCTCTCTACCTCCGCCGCATAGTCGGGGCGTATTTGACGGAGAGAGCCGTCATCTACCCAACCGTGACCGGTCTCGGTCGGCGTGAAATGTCGTGCGGTGTTCCACAGGGATCGGTCCTGGGGCCGCTCCTGTGGAATATCGGATACGACTGGGTGCTTCGCGGTGAGCTCGTAGACGGTGCCGCCGTCACGTGCTACGCGGACGACACGCTCGTGACGGCGTGCGGGGCAACGTACCGCGAAGCGAACCTGAAGGCCACGACCGCGGTTGCTCAAGTCGTTCAGCGGATCCGGCGGCTGGGTCTCGAGGTGGCTATGCATAAAACCGAGGCCGTGTTCCTTCATGGGCCTCGGAGCAAGCCACCCGAGGGATCCAGTCTCATCGTGGGAGGAAACCGCATCGGCATCAAGCCCCAAATGAAATATTTGGGGCTCGTGCTCGACGGCCGATGGGACTTCGGAGAGCACATCCGAAGTCTGGCCCCCAAATTGAAGGGCACAGCTCTCGCTCTGGCTCGGCTGTTACCCAACATGAGAGGGCCCGATGACTCCTGCAGGAGACTCTACGCGGGGATCGTGCAGTTCATTTCCCTGTATGGGTGCCCAATATAGGCGGAGGCCCTGAGAACCAGAACTGTGTGCCAGGCCATCGTGGTGGAGTGGATGGAACGACTTGGGCGACCAAGCGCAGGGCACGCCGCAATAGCGGCGGTAAGGCCCATCTTGGAGGATTGGCTAGAGAGGCAACACGGAAGCCTCACGTAACGACTGACGCAGGAGATCTCCGGGAAGGGGTGCTTCGGGGACCACCTGCATCGGATCAGGAAGGAGCCAATGCCTGAGTGTCATCACTGCGACGCGAGCCAGGACTCAGGGCTGCACACGCTGGCGGACTGCCGGGCGTGGGAGGCGCCGAGGCCTCGTCGGTTCAAGCCAGACATAACGACATGTTTCGGAGAAGTGACGAATGAAGAAACATAATAAAAAGGCACCTAGATGCTATGGAATCAGCCGAAGCACAAAATGCAACGATTTTAATCAAATGGTTAATCGGATCAAGTAAACCTAACCGTCAATGCCCGTCACGTTAGACATTTAAAAAGCTATGGAAGCACTAATAAGTGTTTCTTTTAGAGGACCGTACCCTCTTTCCCAACATCATATTAAAGTAGGTCATTACACTCAACCCACATCACTATCGATTTATCACAACACTCTAGGTATGGTAGAACAGGGGACTTGGTTGGAACTGCTTGGTTGGGGACCTCCACGCGGTGCACCCTGGGCAACGGAGACGGTAGCGCCTCTCTCCTAGGGTGGGAGAGACGCTGCCACCTACGGCCAACTCCGACCGAGGCAGGGACGGCCCTGTTGAGGGCTGTTCGGAAGCTTTCCACGTGTCCCTCTGATTAGCAGATGGCACAGTTTAGAGCAAGTAAGTGGGCCATCTCGAAACCGGAGATGGCCCAGGGTCAGTCGGGGTGCGAGGGATATGCTCTATGGGTAACCTTACACCCCGGCGTCTTAAGACCCGAGACGGCGTGCGGTTTTAGTCGGTGCAAGCCCGACATAACCGCCCCCGCTGGCCGGCGGGGGGGTATCCGAAGGGATTTCCGCACGAAAAAATAAATAAAAGGTATGGTAGAACATTGTAACTTAAATGTATATAACTAAAAATGAATGGCCGATATGTATGTATGCGCATAATTTCCGAACAAGTGCACCAAGATGAATATTTTTTTTTATGTTCGTTATTTTCAGGACAAGGTATGTATGATGTAAAAATCTCTAGGGAAGTCCACGGGTATGGTGCTATTATTGCAGCGAGGCAGAAGTCAGGGCGCAGCTAGTATCAGTATAAATGTTTCCACTAATAAAATTGAACACTCATTCCACATCTAACACAGAGTGCGGTGTAAGTAAATACTTTTAGGAGGGAAGTTTCATCCCTACATCTCGCTTTAACAATGACTGGTAGGTGAAAAATTTAACATTTATTTTAAACATTTCTTGTGTTGTTTTAACACAAGAAATGTTAGTGAGATAGGTGACAGTATTTTGCATAGATTAGGACTTCACTACTATCTACATACACCGTTTGTGAAAATAATTATCGAATTAATTTGTTTGAACATGGAAAGTTTGGTAGTGAAACAAGTATTTATTTTTCAGTATTGCTATTTCATTAATTAATAAATAGGGTCACACCTGTGGTTCTTGAAGGGTATACCCAAAGGACAAGTAGTTCTATCGGGTGTCCTCAGTTCGGGGGATAAGTTAGAATCGTTAAAACTGAGCGGAAAGATACTAAACTGACACTTTAAGCTACTATTTATGTTGGAATTTACGTAATATATTAAGAGACTCTTAAACGGCGCAAATATAAAAATTTAATAGGTAATATTTTTGAGCCGTTTGAGGTTGAAAGGCTATTTCCGTGGGGTCCAAGCCACGTTTATTATTTAAAGAGTTTCCGAAACGGATGATCTACGCTTCCCGTGACCATGGGGCTAGGTATTACCTAACTCAGAGAATTAACATTGCCATTCAACGCGGTAATGCTGCCAGTCTGGGTACGTTACTATTAGACAACGATGGTCAGAAACATAGTCTCTTTTTTGTTATAGTAAATTATAAGTATTCGTACATATTTTAAGAAGCATAATTCATATAAATGCCGTATTTATTTTAATTGCAACAAGCTTGTACTTCAGAGCTCGGGCTCCACTCTTCTACTCTTAAATAGGTTTATCTTGCTTTTTACGGAAGCGAGTGCCGTCTGACCCCCTAAACTACAAGTTTATGTAATTGTTCAGCGTTGTTTTTTTTTCATATTTCAATTTAAAAAAAGATACCTACCTACATGAAGTCAAATCTTATATCGATTTCCGCACGAAAATAGAAAAAGCTAAACACGAATGAAAATTAAGCATTAACCCACTTCATGGTTAATTTGCCTTTAATTTGCTGCTGCGAAGAATATTTGAATATAAAACATACTTATCGCGGTTATTCAACTGTTGCAGATAAGAGACTTAAAAATATCTTGGCAATTTTTCTTTTTTCTCTAATCAATTCGCCTTTTGTCGTACTATAAGAATTAAATATTTTAAATGGATCTAAAACTGCATAAAACTTGTTCATATGTTATCATATTTATAAGATCGACAATATTTTACGATTTAGATTCTGCAGAATTTGAATACCGTTCATAAAAAAAAACGAATTACATTTAGCACAATTTCATCACATATACACTATACAATTAAAATACGTAATATATGAAATTAAAAGATAGAAAGTAGTCGAAATGTCGAGTGTTAATAAGTCGAATCCCTCTACGTCGAATTCATCTTCGATTCCATCATTTTGTCTTCGGAATAAAGATGGATATCCTACTTGGAAGTTTAAGATGAGAAATTACCTTTTACACGAGGACTTGTGGGTGACAATTAGTGGTTATCCGGATGGTGACACGACCCCTGCTTCGATCAAGGTATGCAACGACGAGAAAGCTCTTGCAAAAATTTGCTTAACAGTTGATGGTGCAGCTATTACTCACGTTAGATGTGCGAAAACTGCAGCCGAAGTATGGGAATATTTGCAACAGGCGTTTGGAAAGGGAAGAAGACTAGCCTTAGAGCGAAAACTGTACAGGTTGAGTCTGTCAGATTTCGGAAATACTGAACAGTACATTAATGCAGTTTTATGAACCGCACAAGATCTTGCGGATATTGATGTAGTCATAGAGGACAGGTCTATTGCTGCTATACTTTTGGGAGGTCTCACTCCAAAATATGAACCTCTCATTATGGCTCTAGAAAATTGTAATATTGACGTGACTAGTGACTTAGTAAAGACAAAACTGCTGAATGAGATGTCTAAGGATGCAGCTACGAGTATATCTATAGATTCTGCCTTTCATGCAAAGAAGAATGCTGCTAAAAGGGTTCTGCAGTACCTAAAGGGTAGTCTAAACTATTCATTGGTTTACAAGAAAGCGGAAAATCTTTAAAGGCTATTGTGACGCTGACTGGGCAAACTGCACGATAGATAGGTCATATACTGGGTACGCCTTCAAGTTTCAAGTTGAGTGGTGGTCTTGTATCCTGGGAGTCCAAAAAGCAACCTACTGTTGCCTTATCCTCGGCAGAAACAGAGTATATGGCACAAGCGTCTGCCACGAAGGAAGCGTGTTACTTGCGTAGATTTGTCTATGAGATAACAGGTAAAATTTCATCAGTTAACTTAGCTTCTGACAGTCAGAGTGCCATTAATTTCGTTCGAAATCCCATACACCACAGCAGGACGAAAAATATTAATACCCGTTTTCACTTTATTAGGGAAAAAGTATCAGATAACATAATAATGTTAGAATATGTGAAAACAAGTACTATGCCAGCCGATGTGCTAACAAAGGCACTAGGGACTAAGTATAGTACTCGTACACAAATAATTTACAATTAGCTTAGGTATAGAAACTTAATTTTATTACTTTTTGTTTTTTTCGTTTGTGTGTTTGACTTGCACAACTTCGATTAAGGGCGGCTGTTGTAGATAAGTAACCTCTGTTCTGCAGATTTGTTTTTGATAGTTACACTTCTTTTCTTCACTTATTGCCTAGTTACTTGAATAAAACATTCTTGTCAATGAACATCTTTTTCTAACTATTATTATACAAATAATTTATTTAATAGTCTTCCAACTCTTTAAATCAAATATTCCAACAATTATAAATGTGAAAGTTTGTGAAGTCAACAGAAAAGTCTTACGCGTATTGTTGTAGTTTTAATTAAATCAGTAATACAGTTATTTTTCTTGTTATTAAAATAATTCATTTTATTAGGATCGTCATTGATTAACATGAAATTAAATACAAGAAAAGTCCAGTTTCATTGTAATGATGTGTGAAGTATTATCTTAATTATTTCTTAAATTAATCAAACACCAAGCGTCTTTATTTTCAATGAAATGTTTAATTTTATTATTTATAATTTTTTTTTCTAAAGTCATAATTAAAGATCTATAGAAAATAACGGCGAAAAGGATTGCCATAAAACTGCTCTGAAGGGAAGAATACTTTCTATTATGTTTACGAACTAAGCCAATATTGACTTCCAACGAAGTCACGGGCACAGCTAGTTTCTAAGAAAACCAAAAATTGCTAAAGTTTGAATTGTAATTTTAACTTGTTTAATTACTTTTACTTGAAGAATATGAGTTTCTACTCGTATTGTTATTTCCAAATTCGATGAAGGGAGTTCTAAAATAAATTATGTGCTTACTGAAGACTGTTTGATTTTATATGCAGACATCATAATTGAATTTTATGAAGATTAATTTTTATGAATGCTTAATTTGATAGACATCACACTGTTTTATTTATTTATTAAATTGTTAGAAGAAATATGGTTCCAGAAGAACCGTATTTGATTCGAAACCATTGCGCCTCTTTATCAGCATGGTATAATCAATTGATAATAAGGTGGCTAAGGTTTTAATAAAACGTAAATTGCATAGTAAAATAGGATATATTACATTATGTTATCAATGACAATACTATATATGACAGATATGAAAACATTTTAAAATTCTAACTCTATACATGTAACACCAATGAGGTTGTAACATTCGTCCCCTCCAACTAAAGTTACATCTCATCAATGAGTCGACGAGGAGGCTTGATATTCCGCAGGCTGCGCCTTGGTTGCATTTGTACTGGTCTAGGACTGGAAATGGTAGGAGAGTTCAGTGGAGATCGGTACAATGGTCCGGGTGTCGAGGTAGTGGTATAGGAGGTTGGTGAAGAGGCCGGGCGAGGATCGAAAATAGGTGACGTTTCGGTAGATGAGCAGTTTGGTGATGGAACAATTGACCGTGGTCGAATCTGATCTGCATGTCGACGTATCGTATCCCTCTGCGGCGTGGTGATATTATACGAGTATTTATTCTTACGGGCGATTATAACACCAGGCTGCCATGTCTTATCCAGTCGTGTTCGATGAAAAATCTTGTCCTCGGTTTTATAGTTATACTTTTCCGCCATTTCAATTGAGTTGATATTAGCTTGCACTTGTTGAAATTGTAATCTTCGTCTCTTGTTGGGTCGGATATTAGAAAGCAAGCAATTTAGCTAAACCATTTGTACGTGGATGATAGGGCGATGATCTCAAATGCTGAATTCCGTGACTTTCACAGTACTCTTTGAAATCTAATGAAGTAAATTGAGGCCCGTTGTCAGACAATCAATTGTAGTAAGCCAAATGTGCAGAATATGTCATCTAACGTTGAGCACAAGTTTCTTGTTGTTATATTTCTCATTGGTCTCACTTCAATCCACTTCGACAAAGAATCGCATAGGACTAGCCAGTATGTGTTTTGGAAAGGCCCAGCAAAATCAATATGTATTCTTTCCCATACTTGTTCTGGAATAGACCACGAATAGACTGGAAGTTCTGGATTATGGGGTCTATTCTCTTGACAACCTGTACATGTCTTGACAAAGTTTTCGATGTCAACATCAATAGATGGCCACCAAACATAGAAGCGTGCCAAAGCTTTCATCGCGGATATACCCGGATGACCTCTATGCAGGTAAGTTAGGACTTGTTTTTGTAGATTTATTGGTATGACCATCTGTCCTTTCCATAAAATGATTTTATTCTCCAGCGAAAGTTCACTGCGTTTCCTGAAAGATTGTGTTACTTACCCGCTATATTCCAGGTATCTCCAACCCGTTTTAAGATATTGCAGAATTTGAGATAGTACAATATCTTTTTTTGTTTTTTCTCTGATGATATTCTCAGTTAGATGTAAATCGGTCATTCTGACACCTAGTAGACGCGATTCAATTTTGTGTACCATTCGTTCCGTCTTAGAGGGTTGGGTATCGCTGTTTGGTAATCTAGACAAGAAATCGGCTAGAACGTTGTTTTCGCATTTCTGGTAACAGATATCGTAATTATAGCTTCCAATTATGAGGGTCCATCTCACAAGTCTGTTATTTGCTAGCTTAGGTAAGTTTCTTTTATCACCTAAGATGAATTAATGGTTTGTGATCTACAGATCACAAACCATTAATACATTAATACAATACAACTACAATTAATACAACTAACGTGAACTTAATTCCGCGCAGATATTGGTCAAACTTTTTTATTCCGAACAGGATAGCGAGTGCTTCTCTGTCTCTTACAGAATACCAGGATTCTGCTGGACGGAGTTTTCTGGATGCAAAAGCGACTGGGCGTTCAATTTTTCCATTTTTGTGGTATAGTACAGCTCCAACACCTTTTTCTGAGGCATCACATGCGAGAAAACCAGGTTGGTTGTCGTCGTATGCTACTAAGGGTTTAGAGTTTGCTATATATGATTTTGTAGCTTCAAACACTTGACTTTCGTGATCAGACCAGCTGATGAGTCCCGCTTTCATCAATCGTTCAAATATTAATGAAAGTGTAGTTAAATGATCCTGTAAGTCTGTTCCAGTCACCGCTATGTCATCGAAATAAACTGCAACGTTAGGTATGTCTCCAAGTAACTTATCTAAATAATTTTGGAAAATTGATGGTGCCGTAGATATCCCGAAAGGCATTCTATTGTATTGGAAATATCCGATATGTGTTGATATGGTTAGATACTTTTTTTATTCGGGAGCAATTTCAAACTGTAAGTATGCGTCTTTAAGATCAATTTTTAAAAATATACGCCCGTGTGCAAGTTTTTGTCGTAGAAAGTCAAAGAGTGGGACTGGATGTAAATGTTTTACGAGAACTGGGTACAGTATACTTCTGTAGTCCCCACAAATTCTTATGTCTCCGTTTGGTTTTATGACATTGACTGTGGGCGTAGCCCATTCGACAGTTGATATATTAGGATCTACATGATGTATAATACCTTCTGACACAAGACGGTCCAACTCCTTCTCAATGTTCTATTTCATGCCGAATTTGATAGGTCGTGCTGGGAGATGTATAGGTTCAGCTCCTTGTTGAACATGAATGTTAACTTGATAGTTGTTCACTTTACCAAGTTTGCCGTCGAAAAGTTGTATATTTTTGTCTAAAAGTTGTTTTAGCGTGGTTGGTTTAGTACTCTTGACTGAGTAGACTGGCTTAGGAAACTCCATCCCGAAGGTTTCACTCCACTGAAGGCCAAAAAGCATCGGATTAGCGTCTTCGATAACTATTACAGATAATATTTTTTGTTTGCCTTGAATTTCAACTGTTACATGTTTTGACTTCAGCTTGTGATTGCCGTATGCCTTAAGTTTCGGTGCTTTTTTTTGATGCTTATGATAGAATATGCCGAGCCAGGATCCCAATCCATTGTACAACTCTTTTCGTTAATAATAGCGTCAATATGTTTATAATCCTTGTTGTGAGTTCCAGTGATGCTGTACACAACATTTTCATCAATGTCGCTATCTTCTGTTGAGCTGTTTGTTCCAGATGATGAATTCCTTTTAACGACTCGTTGTAGTTTATGTCCCTGTTTCAAACTTCCACTTTTGTCGACATATGCTCTACCAGATTTTATACAGCAACTTTCATTATGTCCGTCTGTATTGCACTCATTGCAACAGTGGTCTTTGGCTGGGCAACTAGCAAGGTTGTGTTTATCCTTTTTACCGCAACGTAAACATTGTGTGATAGCACGTATCTTCCGAGGGCTTCTGTAATTTTGAAGTTCTCGGCCGCCAGGTTCTTTTTTTTTAATACGTTGTACACTGGTTGATGGAAGCTCATCATATTCATATTCAGCTAGTTCACGTGATTGCGACACTGCAAATATTTCCGAAAAGGTAACTTCAGTAGTTTGACCTTCGTAAAATTGCGTTAGATCTGGCCATCTTTGGTTTAAATCAGTTTCTAATTGCGTGTGATTTAAGCCAGTTGCGAATCTGTCGCGTAACTGTCTTTCTAGTAAAGTATCATCATATGCAGTCCTTGCTCAATTCTTTTAATCGATTAGCATAATGTTCCATAGTTTCATTTTTGTCCCTTACGCAGTTCCAAAATTCTGTGAGTGCACGATATCTTGTTTTTCTCAGTCTGAATAAATCAAGGAGTTTGCAGCGTATTTCCATGTAATTGCTGTAGTCAAACTTCGGTGTCAAGGCTGTTTTCAGTTCCCGAAATATGTCTGGTGTTAGGCAATTTAGCAACAAGTCTTTTTTTAAAACGTCGTCTTGAATATTATGAATTTTGCATTTAGCTTCAAAAAACTCAATGTAGTCGTCAATTCTGAAACCATCTGGACTAAATTTCTCCATGTCTAAAGCCTTGATAGTAGCCATTCGACGTGCAATACCAGCGTTCGTCGCGCCGACTGTACATACATCGTTGGTGTCAGAAGATGTCAATGTAATTTGAGTCTGAGTTACTAACATAGAGAGCAATTGCGTAATAATTTTCTGATGCGCCTGTTGGGCGTTTAGAAATTGTTGAAACTGGTTAGCGTCCATTTTTCTCGTCGCCAATTTAATAAAACGTAAATTGCATAGTAAAATAGGATATATTACATTATGTTATTAATGACAATACTATAAGTACATAATATAATACTATATATGACAGATATGTAAACATTTTAAAATTATAACTCTACATGTATAGACATGTAACACCAATGAGGTTGTAACAAAGGTGTTCTCCAAAAGTATACTCAGGTTACAAAGCTTAACTAGAACACGAATCCTATAGTAACAAAAATAGTGCATCTACTATTTATTACACCAAAAGAGTACAAAATAAATAAACAACCAAATGGTTTCTAAAAAGACATTAACTTCATAAAACACTTCAAGTAGGTACCTTTTTTTTTTATTTTTTTTTTTATCGTGCGGAAATCCCTTCGGATACCCCCCCGCCGGCCAGCGGGGGCGGTTATGTCGGGCTTGTACCGACTAAAACCGCACGCCGTCTCGGGTCTTCAGACGCCGGGGTGTAAGATTACCCATAGAGCATATCCCTCGCACCCCGGCTGACCCTGGGCCATCTCACCACTAACAGCATCGCTCATCCAGTCTCCTCTGAAAGCAGAGGAGAACGGAGAGCGATGTGTTCCCGCCACGTTGGGTATTGGCCCACGATCAATGCCAACCCTATGAAGGGGTGAAGGGGAAGCCATTGACCGCCGCCCAGGGTGTACCGGCCGCTCCGATTCCGTTCCCCCCGGACTGCAGCGGGATCGGAATCGGAGCGACACTCGAGGAGGTTACCCAACACACACCCCACTTTAAGTAGGTACCTAATTACTTCGTGAACTTAAGCTATTTTCTTTTCAATGTGTACAAAGTAAATGATTTCATATAGATTCAACATCCAGGACGGGACTTGAACCGCGACCAGTCCCTAACAGGGGCAATACTCTGACTAACTGAGCTACCTACACACGTCCCAGATATTCGAAATTCTCCGATATCTTATACTATAAAACTGTTTGTCCTGACTGACTGGCATGGAGACTACGTACAGCTTGAACTGCTGGTCCTGGAGACTTGAAATTTGTAGGGTGTTTGTTTTGATGCGTGGAGGTGTACTAAGAAACATTTTTTTTTATTCAACCTCTAAGTCGGTGAAAAGAGCTAAAAACGAACTTACTTATAAGTCGAGAACGGCTGAACAGAGTTTCATGATCTTAAATTTTTTGGATTTGTCTCCGCCTCGAAAGTTTATCATAATTAAAAATATGATAAATGCACGAAATAAAGTAGAAAATTAAGAAGATTCGATTTTTTAGCGCCATCTATAATTGTAGTCATGGCAACAGGAACTACAAGTGGCTTACTGTCATAAAATTGATGTTATAATAATTTCGGTTAACATTTATTAACATTGTTAACAAATTAATATCTGTTACCATATATATAACTGTTACACAATTGAAAGTGGTAATGATTAACAGATTCAATACCACATTTTTATGTGTTACACTTTCAATCTGTAACCTTTTCATAGTGTCGCTGTCTAATTTCATTACGGAGCCTATAATCGTAGTCGGGGATGTCAAAAGTATCCCTAAGCTCACTAAGTAGGTCCTCATACGAGTTAAAAGAGGTTTTATTGGTGCGGAACCAAGACAAAGCAGGTCCGTCCAAAAGATCAGAAAATGCCATGAGGAGCCTGGGCTTGGTGACTTCCTGAGCACACCTAAGCTCTTCCAACCTCTCAATGAATACACGTACACACGTAGAGCCATCATACTTTAGATTAAAAAAACACAGATTAAGGGGACGTTCCCTATATACTACATTTTCACAAACTGAGCTGATTTTATTTGAACTACCCCCATTCAAGCGATCATCCTTCATTGCAGGCGAAGTATACCCCATCTGGACTCGACTCGAAGGATTATCATCCTCCGACCCTTCGGATTCTGACTCGCCACTGGGTTCGGCCACTGACACGACCTTTATAAGTCTCTGGCGAATGTTGACAAGTTCCGGACAGTCCAGACCACAACGAGTTAATCGGGTTAGGAGATAGTTTGCCCTAACAGCGACTCTGAGGCGACAATTGCTATTAGAGGTGAAATCACCTGATGGAATGATATCCTCCAGTTCCCGGACCTTGGGTTCGCAGATCGCCAGTTCCGCCGCGGCATCAGCAGGTAACGCGAAGTTGGACTTGATGCTGCCCCGCCGTATCAGCCGATGGGCTGTGCGCAGCTCATTCCGAAACCCACCCACTGACGTCTCCGAGTCAACTGAAATTCCCATATGGGAGAGTTCGTTAGCAAGCTCATCCTTCCTTAAGTAATTAATACTTTTCAGAATTTGTGCCATTATTTATAGATATTTAAAAAAATTAGTTAAATAACTGACACTGCAAGTCACTAAATTTCACTAAAAGTTTATAAAAATACCAAGGATCTTAACAAATACTTGACTATGCCAGTTACTACACTTCACTAAAAGTTTATAGAAATTAAAAGAATCTTAACAAATACCTGGCAAGGCAGGTTACTAAATGTCACTAAAAGTTTATAAAAGTTCAAAGAACATAACAAAGTTCTTGAATATTTGTACATGAACCACAAAAGTATATGTTAATTATAACACCACTATTCACAGGGAATCTATTAAGGATTTCTATTGTTATTTTTTGTAATGGATACGAGTCATTCTTTCAATTCTGATAAGAATCTTTGTTTATAATTATCGTTTGCTTTATTATAAGCGACTGTAAACAGAGACGATAGTTAAAAACATTAATATGCCAACTTTAGGTGTTTATTTCAATATGTAACTTGATAAACTAGTGTATTTTATCATTTTAAATAGTCTATAGGTTCTAACTACATACAATAAAAATTTTAAAAAGATGTGTATAGTACAAAAATATTTATTTACAAGCTTATGACTAAGACGAATAATATTCAAATATTAATTATTATATTAAATAATTTTTTTTTTTTTTTTTAAATCGAATCGACTAGTGGTGTGCTGTGTGTTAATTTTTTTGGACGAAGTGATGTGTATTTAGTCGATTAGAATGAGCGTACTTATTCATGTCCGCTCAGCGGACAAAGCATTCTGTGGAATGCCAGTCCCGAATGGCCAAAAGACAAAGCATTCTGTGGAATGCCAAAATGTCTGCTGCACTGCACATCGTAATAATATGTTTATTTCTTTTTAACACGTGAATTAGTATCGGTTTTCGTCATTCTAATCGACTAAATACACATCACTTCGTCCAAAAAAATTAACACACAGCACACCACTAGTCGATTCGATTTAAAAAAAAAAAAAATTATTTAATATAATAATTAATATTTGAATATTATTCGTCTTAGTCATAAGCTTGTAAATAAATATTTTTGTACTATACACATCTTTTTTAAATTTTTATTGTATGTAGTTAGAACCTATAGACTATTTAAAATGATAAAATACACTAGTTTATCAAGTTACATATTGAAATAAACACCTAAAGTTGGCATATTAATGTTTTTAACTATCGTCTCTGTTTACAGTCGCTTATAATAAAGCAAACGATAATTATAAACAAAGATTCTTATCAGAATTGAAAGAATGACTCGTATCCATTACAAAAAATAACAATAGAAATCCTTAATAGATTCTCTGTGAATAGTGGTGTTATAATTAACATATACTTTTGTGGTTCATGTACAAATATTCAAGAACTTTGTTATGTTCTTTGAACTTTTATAAACTTTTAGTGACATTTAGTAACCTGCCTTGCCAGGTATTTGTTAAGATTCTTTTAATTTCTATAAACTTTTAGTGAAGTGTAGTAACTGGCATAGTCAAGTATTTGTTAAGATCCTTGGTATTTTTATAAACTTTTAGTGAAATTTAGTGACTTGCAGTGTCAGTTATTTAACTAATTTTTTAAATATCTATAAATAATGGCACAAATTCTGAAAAGTATTAATTACTTAAGGAAGGATGAGCTTGCTAACGAACTCTCCCATATGGGAATTTCAGTTGACTCGGAGACGTCAGTGGGTGGGTTTCGGAATGAGCTGCGCACAGCCCATCGGCTGATACGGCGGGGCAGCATCAAGTCCAACTTCGCGTTACCTGCTGATGCCGCGGCGGAACTGGCGATCTGCGAACCCAAGGTCCGGGAACTGGAGGATATCATTCCATCAGGTGATTTCACCTCTAATAGCAATTGTCGCCTCAGAGTCGCTGTTAGGGCAAACTATCTCCTAACCCGATTAACTCGTTGTGGTCTGGACTGTCCGGAACTTGTCAACATTCGCCAGAGACTTATAAAGGTCGTGTCAGTGGCCGAACCCAGTGGCGAGTCAGAATCCGAAGGGTCGGAGGATGATAATCCTTCGAGTCGAGTCCAGATGGGGTATACTTCGCCTGCAATGAAGGATGATCGCTTGAATGGGGGTAGTTCAAATAAAATCAGCTCAGTTTGTGAAAATGTAGTATATAGGGAACGTCCCCTTAATCTGTGTTTTTTTAATCTAAAGTATGATGGCTCTACGTGTGTACGTGTATTCATTGAGAGGTTGGAAGAGCTTAGGTGTGCTCAGGAAGTCACCAAGCCCAGGCTCCTCATGGCATTTTCTGATCTTTTGGACGGACCTGCTTTGTCTTGGTTCCGCACCAATAAAACCTCTTTTAACTCGTATGAGGACCTACTTAGTGAGCTTAGGGATACTTTTGACATCCCCGACTACGATTATAGGCTCCGCAATGAAATTAGACAGCGTACACAAGCCCGGTCTGAATCTTTAGTGAATTATATTTGTACCATGCAACCCATGTTCTCTCGGTTGTCATGTAGACTGCCCAGTGATGAACACCTGGACATCCTCATGCACAATATTAGACCTGACTACATGAAGGAGGCCCTCCATGAGGTCAACTCCATCGATGACCTGTGACGGTTAGGTAAGCGCCTGGAGCTGGCGCGTGCAAGGGCTGAAGCATTCAATGAGCCGGTTCTTGACAAATTTTAGGTATCTTCCGACCTACATCAGCGGAAGGATAAGAGCGCACCAAAGCCGATGAAACAGATGTCTGCAGTGGAGACTCAGGCTGCCCTTCACGAACGCAAATGCTTTCGTTGCGGAGACAGCGGTCACACTGCATACGGCTGCACACGGTCTAAGGACGTGGTGTGTTTCCGGTGTGGTCTCAAATTAGTCAAGACCCCAGAATGCTCACAATGCTCTAGCCATTCAAAAAACGCGTAGGCCAGGGCCTTGTTAGAAAATCTGAGTGTTACCTTATTTCTGAGGCCTCTTCTGATAAGGTCCTGTTTACTAAACGGGATAATGATGTTAGACCTTACTTAGTTGTTAAGATTTTAAATTTAAATGTATTAGGCCTTCTTGATTCAGGTGCCTCCTGCTCGGTGCTCGGAAAAGGAGCGCACCGCACCTTTCTGGAACTCTGGTTTGATCTTGAGAATATCAACCCGAGTTTTCGTATTTCAACTGTAGACAGCACCTACTTGCAATGTCTGGGTTGTATTTCTCTACCTATAGAATACAATTCGGTAATCCGAGTTGTTAAATTTGATGTTGTTCCAGAAATAACCACTTCTATAATATTTGGTGTGGATTTTTGGCAACAGTTTAAGTTAGGTAATAAGTTAATTTCACAAAATATTAGTTTAGATAAATTTAGTGATAATAACCCTATAGAGTCTAGAGGTCATCACAAAATTTGATTCTTTGAATACGGAGAAGGTGGGCTTAGGTCGTACTACGCTGGAACACCATATCATAGATACTGGGGACAGCAAGCCGATCAACCAGCGTTACTATCCGCTCTCTCCCCAAAAACAGAAAGCCCTGGAAGCTGAATTGGACCGGATGCTAGAGATGGGTGTAGTGACCCCGTCTCAATCCGCCTGGAATTCACCAGTGGTAATGGTGGAGAAGGCGAATGGTGATCTTAGACTGTGCTTGGACTCTCGGAAGCTCATCTCAGTATCGAAAAGTGATGCCTATCCGTTGCTGTACATTAATCAAATTTTAGACCATTTGAATAATGCTAAGTACTTAACCTCTATAGATTTGAGTGCGGCTTACTGGCAGATTCCGTTCGACTCTCCCCAGTCCGCCGAGAAGACTGCTTTCACGGTTCCTAAAAGGGGGCTGTTTCATTTCAATGTAATGTGCTTCGGGCTGGTCGGTGCGAGTTCAACCATGCAGCGTCTAATGGACCGTCTGTTTGGCCCCGAGTTTGACCATCAATATGGTAAAATCACACTTTTGTCGGAGTGAATTGAAATACCTGGGGTACTATGTTGACAAGCACGGCCTGCGGACGAACCCGGCTAAAGTTGAGGTTATCCTCAATTATCCCACTCCTACTAACTCTAAGGAAGTGAAGAGGTTCCTCGGAATGGCTGGCTGGTACCGTCGTTTTGTGAATGATTTCTCTCGAATTAGCAAACCCCTATGTAAATTAACATCTAAGAATGTGGAGTTTGTATGGACTCCTGAGACTGAGCAGTCCTTCAACCTTGCATAAGTCGGCTCTGGTCTCTGCTCCTATCCTAAAGATGCCTAATTTTGATTTACCTTTCCGTATACTTGGCGATGCGTCTGCTTACTCTGTTGCTGCGGTGCTGACGCAAACTCACGACGGAATAGAGCACCCTGTCGCGTTTTGCAGCCGTTCTCTCAACAAGAACGAAGTGAATTATAGCACTACTGAGAGGGAGCTTCTGGCCGTGATTTTCGCGTTGGAACAGTTTAGGTAGTATGTAGAGGGACAAAAGTGCACTAGTGTCACTGACCATGCCTCCTTACTGTGGTTCCATAAGACATAGAGCACCGTAAGGGTAAGGATCATGTGGTACCAGACGCTTTGTCACGTATAAAAATTGATTCTCTCGACGCGAGTACTACTAAAGACCCATGGTACATCTACACCATGAATAGTGTACGGAAAAACCCTAGAAAATTACCTAATTTTGATATACGGGATAACCAATTATATCGGCTAAGAACAAATATTCTCTGACTTCAGACTTTGACTGGAAATTGGTGGTACCCATGGAGGATAGAAGATCCCTCCTCACCGAGTACCATGACGACACACTTAGTGCAAATGGTGGCGTTTTGAAGACGCACAAAAGGTTAGCCCTCTATTATTACTGGCCCAAAATGTACGATGACATCAAACGTTACGTGGAGGATTGTGAAGTCTGTAAACAGTACAAACCCGTAAACACGTCTCGTCCTGGCCTCATGGGTAGTCCGAAGCGCGTGTCTAGGCCATTTGAAGCCATCTCAGTTGATTTGCTTGGTCCCTTCCCCACTTCTAGCAATAGAAATGTACATCTGATCGTGGTCTCCGACTATTCGTACGTACGTACTGTACGTCATGTTGTGTCCTATCAGGGTTGCAACAGGCGCGATAGTCGCGAGATTCATTGAGAAGAGTGTGTTTCTCGTGCATGGAGTCTGTAAGACTATTTATATGGATAACGGTCCTCAGTTCGTCAGTAAGCAATTTAAAGATCTCTTAACGAAATATAACGTGCCGAATATTTATTATAACCCTAGGTGTCATGCCCAGACAAACCAAGCAGAACGCGCCATCCGAAACGTTGTACAAGCCATCTCGTGTTATGTAAAGTCTCAACACAAGAAATGGGACGAATATCTTATCGAACTGCAGTGCGCACTGAACACTGCAGTGAGCGAAGCAACTCGTTTCACCCCATTTTTCCTGGTCCATGGTAGGGAATTTATTGAGGATGGGGTTCTTTATAGACAATCGGACATTACTTGCCACCCTCATTCAGTCTCCATTGACAATCCCTCTGCATTTGGTGTCAAACTGAAAGAACTTCATCGCATTTACGAGCAGGTGCGGAAACATTTAAACGTTTTCCACCAGCGTAATGAGAAATATTACAACTTCAGAAAGAGGCATGTAGAGCTGAGAGTGGGACAAATAGTGTATAAACGAACGTTCTACCTGTCGAATAAGGCAAAGAACTTTACCGCTAAGTTAGCCCCTAAGTTCCTGAAATGTGTGGTGACTGCTAAGCGATCCCCATTAGTTTACAGATTATCCGACTTGGAAGGCAAGGATCTGGGCGAGTACCATATCAAGGATATTCTGAAGTACAAGGAAGAGGATCAGTCAACCCTCCCTCCTGTCCCTGCCGTTAGTAATATTTCGACTACAGGGCAATAGGTCGTTGCTTGCAAGGCTAGAGCCACGTGTGGTCGAAGCAGCATAGCTGACGGTGGTCATCTCTGTTTATAGGCGTGTTCATTGATAGTGGCACGTAATCGAGTCGTCCGTACACCTGCATTAGTTTTCTGTGTAAGGCATCACGACTCTGGGTGTTTCAACTAACCAATACAAGAGTCGGTGTCTAATAAAGTGTATGGATGGATGGTTTCTTAGTTTGATAGTAAGTTTGTTTCTCTAGGAATAGATATACTTTGTTTATTGTAACATTCTTTTTTTGTTGTGTCTTTATGGTGTATTCCCTGCGTATCGCACCCGCAGGAAATACTTTTGAGAGGGGGGATGGTGTAACGATTACATTACTGAATATACAGAATTAATTGATATTTGGAATTAATTGTGGTTAGCGCCATCTGTAGGACACGGTCGCAACTACGGTGGTTGCAATCGATGTGGCGGTCTGTAGAAAATCCCCGTCAGAGGGCGTATGTCATGCGGTCGTATCATTCATTCGGTATTCATTGTTTTTCTTTAGGTCATTTTTATAGAATATTTCAGTTAGAATATCCTCACCTGTATTGTTCTCAAAAGGTCTAGAATTATTTGTGTATATAAGAGTGATCGCAGTGACACAATTTTTATTTGTTATTTAAGAGGTCATTAGTCCTCTACTCTGAAAATTTATTGTCTGAAGTACGTATTGTGAAACTAAGATTACCTTCAGTTTGGAGGTTATAGTTTGTGTGTTCTCAGATTTAATCTGGTAAGTTGTTCTTTTAATTGCTGTTAATCTATTCGCATAATGGAGATGTGTTATTGATAAAAGTTGTGTATATTCATAACAGGGTCGTTAGTTCTGGGAGAAAACCCCGTAAACAATTTAAAAGGACAATATATGAGGTGTTAATTGTGCTGACTTGGAGGCCTAGACCTTGGACAAGCTGATCAATGGGAAAGCTCCGGAATCAGCTCTACCGGTCCCCAACCACTGACGGTCACAAGATTACCTGAACTGAACATGGTCATGTATCCGTTCCTATAATCATTACCTGGTTACTTTATTACTGCTGACCGGTGTGAGGCTGGTGTATTATACATATAAGTGTGCCACCACTGGCTGGCATCAGGTAGAAATACACACCCTCAACATTGTATATATCTAACTGTGCCAATAACTAGGTGATGCTGCCTTGTTGTGAAGATTTGTTATGTGTGTTGAAAATTGTTATTTGTAAATGTCAATATCATTTTAGAGCTTCTAAACTCACTTCTTCTATTTCTATCTATGTCTCTAATTCATGTGTAATACTTCTGTGTAACCATCTGTGTCTTTGTGTTTTCTTTGTATCCTAATATATGTGTGTATAACTGTGTATTGCGTTTCATTGGAGATCAGCTGATCTATGCACCACCTAGAACCTCTGATAAAGGCGCCCTGGGATTAGGAAACTCTGTTGCTCATCTGGACTGGCCGGTGAATAACACTAGTGAGAAAAAGTGATATATTTTTAATGTTTTATTGTTATTTTGCATAGATAAATACGCAAAATGATTATTGATAGGTTATATTTCCGTTGATTATTATTATGACTATAACAGAAGAGCTTCTTAAACTACTTACAGGAAGCTTTGGATTATATAAAAACTTAATTAGTAAAATTAGGCCCCGAAAGACTGCAGAAAAATATAGGTTCAAAAAAAATTAGAGGAAGCGATTAGGACCGGCATGGATGAACAAGCAACTTACGTGCGAAAATGTTAAGAATACTGAGTACACTCAAACATCTAGAAAAGACATCCAGAAACACTCTCTACCTTGACCGTGAACAAAGCGAGCGTTAAACGGAAACCTCAGTCCAGACTTAACCTCCAGTTTTTTCACGAGAAAGGTCCTTTCAATTAAAAAAAAAAGTCTTTCCATTTATGTCATCCTCAACAATATAGATGACCCCAAACCAAAAGTATACGTATTTCCGTCCACACTGCCCCCAGATATTCATGAAAGAATCCACGATCTGTACTCTCACTTCGAACCGACTGACACGACTTTTGAAGAACTGTCAGATATAATTTTAGATCAAAGTTAAAGTCAAAGTCAAAGTCAAAAATCATTTATTCTGTATAGACCATGAATACGGCACTTACAAAACGTCAAAAAAAAAATCGAATGTTTGGCGAATGGACCACCGGTTCGAAGCGCGGCCCTGTCCTGAGAAGACTCCGGCAAGAAACTCAGTGGGCTGTTTTTTTTTGGTCTATTTACAAACATGTTTACTTAACCTAATTACAATATTTCATTTGAGTAGCATAGAGAGAGAGCAAACAGTTCATATCCAAGCTTGTTTGTCATCTAAATAGTCTTGAATTTTATAATAGCCTTTTTGGCAGAGTTTACTTTTAATTCGTCTTTTAAATTTATGAAGAGGTAGATTCTTCATTTCACTAGGAAGCTTGTTGTAGAAGCGTATACAGTTACCCTGAAAGGAATTAATAATCTTGTGGAGTCGACTATTACAAACCACAAGATTGTTTTTATGTCTAGTATTTACGTTATGTATCACAAAGCCTTAAAAAATTGGAAATATTTCTTCTAGAATGTTTATTTCTTTGAACTTTTCTCGGAGGGAGACTCTTAGGCCCAACTTATAAATTACCCGCACAGCCCGCTTTTGCAATACAAAGATTGTATTTAAATCTGCGGCATTACCCCAAAGGAGTATGCCGTAGCTCATAATACTATGGAAATAACTAAAATAAACTATTCTAGCGGTATCTATGTCTGTTAAAGTCCAAATCTTTTTCACAGCGTAGGAAGCAGAACTTAACCTACTAGCTATTTTTTCAATATGTGATCCCCACTGTAATTTACTATCGTTACTTAAACCTAAGAACACGGTCGATTCCACAAGGCTCAACAACTGTCCATTGAGTTGTACATTGGTTTCCACCTGTGTAACGTTTCATTAAGGCATAGATTATTTATATTAAACCAATGAACCACTCTTGAGATTGCGTTGTTCACTTCGTCATAATTATCTACAAACAATACTATTTTTATCCCTAACGTAGTAGGGGAGGTCATTTATATAAATTAAAAATTAAAATGGACCAAGTATCGAACCCTGTGGAACGCCCATCGAAACCAAAGATCCCACCGAACGTGTACCGTTCACATCGACCCTCTGAATTCTATTGTTCAAATAAGAAGTCAAAAGGTCGAGAGCCTTGTTCCTTATTCCGTAATAATCTAATATCCTGACCAATGTATCATGGTGGACGCAATCGAAGGCTCTGGATAGATCGCAGAAAACACCTAATGCATCCTGCTTATCCTCCCAGGCCTCGTAAATAGATTTCAATAACTCTATACCAGCATCTGTATTTGATCGTCCTTTAGTAAACCCGAACTGTTTGTCATGAAATAATTTATATTTATTAAAATGGGTTAGCATCTGGTCTAGAATTAATTTCTCAAATACTTTACTCAAGACTGGCAACACAGAGATGGGTCTGAAATTCGAGGGATCTGAGGCGCAGCCCGCCTTGAACAAAGGTATGACTTTACTATGTTTCATTAAATCAGGAAATATACCGCTAGTGACGCAGTCATTAAACACGGTTGCTACATGGGGAGCAATGACATTAATGATGCTTGAAACAGTTTTGATTGATAATCCCCATAGGTCCGCGGTCTTTTTAACATTAATGAATTTAAACGCTTTTGTGATGTCCTTGCTATCAACAACTGAGAATCTGAAAGCGTCCTCACATTTTGTAATTGATTCCATAAGTAATGACTCAGCGGAAGTGGAAGACGACTGAAGAGTTCGGGTAGTGGCTACAGGTATATTTGAAAAAAAATGTTCAAACTCTGTCGCAACTTCCAGATCCTCCGTGACATGGCGACCGTTTATTTTTAAATGGTAATCTCTTACAACTGCTGGAGATTTACCACATTCGGAATATATAATGTTCCAGGTAGTCTTAATTTTATTAACAGAATTTGTTATTTTGTTTTTTATACGGTTTGATTTAGCAAAGGAACAGGCTTGTTTAAATATTTTAGAATAGTTTTTGACATAATTCTGAAAATCAGGGTTGAAATTGTATGATTTTTCAGAATATAATTCATACAATCTCCTCCTGCTATTATAAATCCCTGGTATTGCCCAGTCACTGAAAACAGGCTGCCAATCGATAATGTTTTTGGGGTAAAAATTCTCCCAAACTCAGTATTGATCAGGTTTAATTAAGTCTGCATAAGACTTATCTACACTAGTGTACAAGGGCAAATCAGGTAGTTTATTCACTATATTTTCCTTAAAAACATCTATTACGCGCTAACGCTATTGGTTTATCGGTACAAATTTAATTTCTTTTTTGCTTACTTCATAATTATTTCTGTAGCATTTTATAAATTATCCACGATGATCCGAGTGTACAGCATCCACAATACATTTGCTAATAGGTTTAATGTCCGTGAAAATATTATCAATACATATTGCACTTGTGGCAGTTATTCGAGTAGGTTCCAAAAATACATTAACAAGATTAAAGGACTTGAACAGATTCAACATTTTGTTTTTCTCTACTGGCACTAAAGTGTTATCTGATATATTAACATTGAAGTCTCCACAAACTATTATTGACTTTTTAGAGCAACGGCATTTAAAAAGCGCTTCTTCCATCGTTTCTTCAAATCTTGCATATGGCGCGTCCGGGGGACTGTACACGCTTGATATAATGAAGTGCTCAAACTCAATACCAACTATCTCAATAACTCGCTCAATAGAGCGGCTTACTAGGTCTTTACGCTCTTTAAATTTAATTTTCTTATTAATAATAATTAAGGTGCCTCCACGTATGCAATTTTTCTACTGAACGAGCTAGCCACCTGGTGATTTTTGAAGTTGAAGATGACCTGATGGTCTGTCAACCAATGTTCCGTTACACAAAAAATATCAATATCATTCAAGGTCATGTGCAACTCCAATTCCAATTCTTTACCATTTGTCAGACCTTCGAAATTTTGGTGCACCACGTTAAATACTTTATTTTTACAATTTGAATTAGATTTGGACTTTAACGGGCCGAGTTTTTTATCAATATTACTAAAAGACGGCTCGATAGCCTCAAAAGCCTCAAAAGCCTCGTGCCCATATCCGTTAATTTCGGATATACAGTAAAAAATGTCGCTAGATTTTATATCTGTTGTCTTTAGTGTCTGTTGTCTTTAGTGTCTGTTGTCTGTTGTATTTAGCTTTTTCTTTGGATACCGCTATACATTATGTCAGAATTTATAATAGTATTTATTTGCTTATTAGCTAAAAATTTACCTTCGCATAATAAAAAGTTAGCTAGACACTTAGCTATCTGTCGTCGTAAAAATTTGATAGTAAATTTACTCGCACACGTTATTTCGATCAGTATAAAAACTGAGTTGTTGGCGGAATCGTTGGGATCGCCATAGGAAAAAAAAAAAAAAAAAAAACTATCCAATGTCAAGATATAGTTTTGTAATAAAATATGACAGTCAAATAATTGTATATTCCTACAATACGAGTATGTAGTCAAGGTATGCAATATTCTATTCAAATTATATCTAATTTCATTCTCCTTATATGTGAAAGCTTTACTGTAAGGGAATGCACATAGTATTACTTGCTTTACTTGCAAGTTTGATAATTGTTCATGAAACTTTATGACAGAGTGAATATTTGCATTTTCTCTTCTACCTATAAGTATCACTAATGTTGATTGTGGGCAATGTATACCAGTTAATACTTTATTGATGATTTGAGAGTAGGAGGCCCCAGGAAATGAATGACCGATTTACCCAGAAGTTCGGCCAAGTGATAACCTAGACTTCTACCAATTTCATCACAATATATGACAACCTTTGAAGTTTGTGTTATTTTTGTTTCAGGGTGAGCACAGGAAGGCCTGTTAGATTTTATATTAATATTGTCACACATATTGCCCACATAGTCAACTGTTGGAGAAATTAACTTAGGCTGGGAAGATATCGACAATGAAGAACCTGGCAATGACTTTTCACAGTCTGATGTTTGACTGTATAATTTTTCAAGCGAGTAGAACCTTTGTTCATTGCTGTGACAAGTCTCCACCGGGCTATTCAAAGCCTCAATGTATTCCCCGATTTCTTTTTGAGAAATTTTGTATTTTAAGGTAATTGAGTCTAATTAGTCATTTAAATGCCTAATTTCAGTCTGCAATTGATGAATATCAGTTTCGGTGGTGGTGGAGCGGGTCCGGGAAGAACTCAGGTCTCTCCCGATCCGCAGAACCACAAAGCGCGGAGGCGACTCGGATGTCGAAGGTCGCTCAAGGACCTCCGTCCTCCATGAGCGCAGGCCTGGGGGTGACAGGTGGAGCCGCCTGTCACCCTAGCAGAAGCAGGCCGGGGCGGCAGTGCGACGCACGCCCCCCCTCTTTCCGGGGGCAAAACGGAGACACCGTGGTTCCCAAACCCGAGGGGGCCATCTCGAAACCGGAGATGGCTCTAACAATTTTAACAAAAAGTTAAAAAGCACATTATTAGGTTGCTAATGTTTTGTTAACCAAACTTTTTACTTCTTTATTTAGTTTGATAAAGTCAACATTGTCAATTGACACAACGAAATTGATTTATTGTCATACGCAAAAGCGGCTACCGCACGAGGCCAGTTTTGGCTTGCCGCCAGCTGTGGTCTGCACTCCTCTCTGCCCTCCTCTATGCCCTTCACCATACAAATCCTCTCTGCCCTTCACCATCTCAGCAAAAGAAGCTACCGCACGAGGACAGTTTTGGCTAGCCGCCAACGGTGGTCTCCACTCCTCTCTGCTCTTCACCATACAGATCCTCTCTGCCCTTCACAATTTCAGCAAAAGAGGCTACCGCACGATGCCAGTTTGGCTAGCCGCCAGCGGTGATGTCCACATCCTCTCTGCCCTCTCCACTCCTTCCTGCCCTTCATTATCCCAAAATCCTCTCTGGCCTTCACCATCTCGGCATAAAAGACCATCGCACGAGGCCAGTTTTGGCTAGCTGCCAGCGGTGGTCTCCACTCCTCTCTGTCCTCTCCACTCCTCCCTGCCCTTCATCACCCCATAATCCTCCCTGTCCTTCACAATGCCACCATAAGGGGCCACCGCACGAGGCCACTTTTGGCTAGCCGCCAGCAGTGGTCTCCACACACTCTCTGCCCATCATAATGCCACCATAAAGCATCCAGTACACAATGGCCTATGATGGGCCACGGCAATTCATTGCCTTTGTGTACAGGGGGTAATGATATACAGAGGTACACGTTTGGCCAGTGTGGCGCGTAATCGGGTTGTAGATGGTTTTTTGATACACTTCAAAGAAGACGTGGCGTAGCAATAAGCTGTGCACCATTGTGTGAACGCTTACATGATGATGGTCTACAGTTGCACATTGGAGAGCATGGCCTATCATTGGCCACTGTGTACTGGGGCTGTAAGAGGCCACCGCACGACGCCAGTTTCGGCTAGCCGCCAGCGGTGGTCTACAAATCCTCTCTGCCCTTCACCATCTCAGCAAAAGAGGCTACTGCACGAGGCCAGTTTTCGCTAGCCGTCAACGGTGATCTCCACTCCTCTCTGCTTTTCACCATACAGTTCCTCTCTGCCCTTCAGCATCTCAGCAAAAGAGGCTTCCGCACGAATCCAGTTTTGGCTAGCCGCCACCGGTGATCTTCACATCCTCTCTGCCCTCTCCACTCCTTACTGCCCTTCAACACCCCCAAATCCTCTCTGCCCTTCACCATCCCGGCATAAACTGGCCTCGTGCGGTGGCCTCTTATGGTGGTACTTTGAGGGGGCAGCGAAGGTGTGTAGACCACCGCTGGTGGCTAGCCAAACCTGACCTCATGCGGTAGCCCCTAATGCTGGGATTGTGAAGGGCAGGGAGGATGTGGAGACCACCGCTGGCGGCCAGCCGGGTTTATTAAAAAATGGGAACAACCCGAGTCAGGTGTAAATTACGGTACTCGGCCAGATGCTGGCACTACGAATACATTCTGGGGTAGCATCTGGTCGACGCCAGTCATACATACAGAAGTGGTTGGATGAGAGAGGTTGAACGAGCATGTGGGAATATACAGATTATGGAGCCAATAATCATTTCACCTGAAGATGTTGCAAGTGCAGTCCGTTCGTTATCGAACTGGAAGTCAGCAGGACCGGATGAACTGCACAACTTTTGGCTGAAGTGGCTCCGTAACTCACATGCTCGTTTAGCAACTCAATTTCAACCATGCCTATACTCGGGTTCCCTTCCTAATTTCTTAACAACTGGAATAACCCACCTACTCTAAAAGTCTGGTAATCCTACAGACCCCAGAAATTATAGGCCTATTACATGCTTACCGACGGTCTATAAACTCCTAACTTCCATTCTGAGAGTCAAAATCACTGCACATTTAGAAAAAAAATCGATCATCTCTATCTCTCAATGCTAATCAATAGCGTAATATCGCAGCGCTCCGCATCTTAAAACTTATATGTGTTAATTCGTCAAACTAAGTGTGATCCCGTGATTGTGTATGGACTTAGATAGCTGCTGATTAGCACTCCGCACCGCAGAACAGAAGACGCGCGACGCCATCTTCGCCACCCATCAGACAACAGGTATTGTGCATTCACATCCTTCACTGAACTGCATTTGTTCATAATCCCGGCAGTTTAAAATTATTCCCATCGGTTTGTCTTGCCAATCAAATTAATAAGTATAATTTATTCTATTCACGGTTTTCACACATCGTGCCGCCATATGCAAATTTTCAAAATTTATATCGCAAAATTTTTGGTCATCGCATTAGTATTCAATTTCGCATCCCCCGCACAAACATTAAATGGTCCTTCGAGCCGGATTTGAATTAGTTATTCGAAATATAATTTAAAAACAGTTCACTGGCACACCGGCAACTCAATATAGATTAGTTACCGACATACCTACTTGGGTAATTAATTTTCGTTCGTTCATCCGCTAATTGTCATATTTTATTTGTCCAAATTGCATCGTAGGTACGTTGGTATAATACATAATTTGTCACTTATAAAATCGCTAACGTGTAAGTAAACATAAATCTGCCGCTTACTTATTTACCTATTTATTTCGTTTCGCCCCGCATAGGTAAATAGGCCACTACTAGGTATATCGTTTTGTTTACTTCACGTTTTACTTGAGCTAGACTAGCTTATTATTGTTCAACTTGGTTAATTGTTAAAATTTAAATACACATTTAATATTAAATTGTGTAAACAATACTTATATAGACGTGACCGTACGTAGTTAACGTTTTAGATATTGTAATCCGCATCGCGCAAATCATATGTTCATGCTCCGCTATAGATGGGTACATATTTATAACCGATCTAAGGTTATTCACTAGTATTCACTACTTACGGACTTACTCCGTTCTCTGCCGCTCGCGCTCGTAACTATTTGTTGGTGTACCCACTTCTTGTTTTTTCTTATTTAATTAAAATGGCAAAAAAGGTAGAAATAAACACAGAGTTAAAACTTTTGCACGCTAAAAGGGATATGTTATTCTCTCGTATGCAAAGTATTTGTAACCATGCAAATGATAGTTCACAAAAAGAAAGTTTTTTATGTGAAATTGAAACTGTCGATAAATTGCGTTCGGATTTTGAAAGTGTGCTGGATCAGATCAATACATTGGAATTAAAAATTAATCCTGATTTTTCAGTAAATTATCAGGCTCTCTCTTCGTTTGAGGATTTATTAGGTCGTGTAAAAAGAACTGCCAAGTCGTTGCAAGCTGACGTCAAAACTGTCAAGCCAAATAATAGACCTAAATTGCCCCCGATTGAAATACCAGAATTTAATGGTGATATAAAGAATTGGCCTTTGTTTTTTGCTAGTTTTAAAAATGCAGTACATAACAATACCTCACTTTCAGAATCTGAAAAAATATACTACTTATTAGGTAAGTTAACCGGCAGAGCGCGGTCCGTATGCGCCGGTATTACACCCGACGCCGAAAATTATACTGTAATTTTCGATTTGCTTAAAACCAAATACGAAGATAAACGATTGGTAGCCACTTCGTATTTAGATCAAATATTTGAACTTAAAAATTTAACGTCCGCATCTACTGCTAATTTAGAATTGTTTCTTGATCAATTTTCGTCATCTGTCGCCGCTTTGAAAAACCTTAAGGTCAATGACCTCGCTGACTTTGTCTTTTTGTATATTGCGCTTCAAAAACTAGACTCTGAAACCGCACGCTCTTTCGAGTTAGACACACGTAGTTCTGATATTCCATCGTTTAACGATTTAACTTCATTTGTACGTGATCATATTAAAATATTGCAACGAACTTCATCGTCCACAAAACCTGAAGTTACGAAGAAAACTTTCGATCGTAGAATGGATGCGCCATCGAAATCGCATCATACTACGCCGCGCGCTACTTCGTCATCGACTACATACGCTTACGTAGGTGCCGCATCCAGTTCACGGTCGTCTTCGTGCTCCTTGTGCAATAATCGTCATGATTATTTATATGGATGTTCCGTATTTCATAATTATACACCTAGTGAACGTTTTGATTTCGTAAAGGCAAATAATTTGTGTCTTAATTGTTTAAGTAACAGACATCGTGTGTCTGCATGCAACTCAAATTCTGTTTGTCGTAAGTGTGCACCATACTATGCTTCATTTTGAAAATAATAATGTTGCACCCCCTGTTACAAGTAGCTCTGTATCGCCGTCGTCGTCGCTCCCCCCTGTCGCTCCGCGTTCCGCCGCCGCGAACGCCGCCCGCGCCGGCGCCGCTCCCCCTGGCGCAGCCGCCGCCGCCCGCGCCGCCGCCGAAGCGCGCCGCTCTCTCTCGCTCGCCCCGCTCGTACTGATGACGTCACACTGTGTATGTTATCAGACAACAAACTTGTCGCTCGCCCTCCTACCACGGTACTGCTCGCGACCGCTCGAGTTATTGTCGTTGATTATCGTGGTACGGAACATAGTGTTCGCGCTTTATTGGATAGTGCTTCTCAAAGCAATTTTATAACTCGTAATTGTTGTCAACGTTTAGGTATTAACGTGAATCGCAGACCTGTCTATTCCTCTATGAAAGGGATTGGAGGGTCGACCAAATCTATTCAGGGTTCGGTAAACTTAAAATTCTTTTCTCGTTTTGATCGTAATATTAATTATGATATTGACTCGTTGGTGGTAGATAAAATTACCGAGCGTTTACCTACTGTTTCGGTCGATGTTTCAGTTATGTTGAATTTTTCAAATTTATCACTCGCGGACGATACATACTCCGTACCTGGTCAAGTCGATTTGTTGATCGGTGCATCGATTTTCCCGCACCTCCTCTTACCTCATAAGGTTCAAGGTCATTCTTCGCATAGTTCTCCGCTCGCTTTAGAAACTGTACTAGGTTATGTTATAACTGGTGTCGCTCCCGCTCGCTTTGATACTTTTGATACAGTCTCGTACTGCTGTTCAAATGATTCGCTCGATTCTGACGTTCGCAAATTCTGGGAAATTGAGGAAGTGAATGTTCCGCCTATTCTCAGCCCAGATAAACTCTGTGAGGAAATATATTCCCGTACAACCTGTCGTGATACAGACGGTCGATATATAGTTTCACTTCCTTTCAAGGGTGATCCTCACTCTCTCGGTGATTCTCGGCAGTCAGCCGAACGTCGTTTTCTTTGTTTAGAAAGGAAAATGCAGGCGTCGCCCAAGTTGAAGGAGGCCTATGACGGCGTTTTACTGGATTATTTAGAAAAGGGATATATTTCGCCTTCACCTCCACATGCAGAGGATAATGGGGATAATCCATCCTACATTATTCCACACCACGGTGTTATTAGAGAGGACAAAGTTACATCTAAATTACGTGTGGTACTCGATGGTAGTGCTAAAACTAGTACGCATGTTTCCCTTAATGACATTCTTTATAATGGTCAGAACCTTCAAGGAAATTTGTTCAATATTGTAATCAACTTTCGTTTGTTTTCAATCGCACTTTCCGCTGACTTATGTCAAATGTTTCTTAGTATTGGCGTTCGCGAACGCGATCGCAGGTTCCAACGCATATTATATCGTTTTTCACCGCAAGAACCTCTTAAGGTTTATGAATTTAATCGTGTTTGTTTCGGCCTCACGTCGAGTCCTTTTCACGCATTGCGAACTATTAAGCAGCTCGCTACTGATGAGGGAAAATCCTTTCCTAAGGCTAAGGAGATCGTAGACACAAGTTTGTTTATGGATGATTTTGTGTATTCCGTATCGAATGAAAATGAAGGTATTTCGACCGCTTCAGAAATGATAGGTCTTATGAAGTCTGGTCAATTCGATCTAGTTAAATGGACAAGTAATTCACAATCAGTTCTAGATTCCATTCCGCCGTCGCATCGTCTTTCATCAGTCAAAGATTTTGATGAATCTGAGTCGCATAAGGTACTCGGTTTGTGTTGGTCACCCGCCACAGACCTCTTTGGTCTTAAAATTAGTTCACCCACTCAGACTTGCACAAAGCGCACCATATTGTCTTGCGTTGCAAAAATATGGGACGTGATGGGGTTTGTTGCTCCTGTCGTATTGTACGCCAAACTCCTGATCAAGCAGTTGTGGTTGTGTGAGTGTGATTGGGATGATACTCCGCCCGACGATATTGTTCGATCGTGGATTCGCTTCAGGGAAGAACTTCCTTTACTCGCTTCTATAAAAATTCCACGCCATGTAGGCATAGTAGAAAATAGTGTTGTAACTATTGTTGGTTTCGCAGATGCTAGTGAGAAGGCTTACGGCGGTGTTGTTTATTTTCACATCCAAAATGGTGATACAAACACCTTGCATTTAATCTGTGCAAAATCTAAAGTAGCTCCTCGTAAGGTTGTCTCTCTAGCACGCCTCGAACTTTGTGCAATGTTGGTGCTTGCAAAGCTCATTAATACTGTCGTTGTAGCTTGCAATATTCGAATCAACATTCGTAATATTTTCGCTTTCTCGGACTCGACTGTAGCACTTTGTTGGGTGCATTCGTCTCCCCATCGGTGGGAAACCTTTGTCGCCAACAGAGTAGCTAAAATACAATCTGACTTGTCACCGCAAAACTTGTATCATGTGGCTGGTACTGACAATCCAGCCGATTGTCTGTCACGTGGTCTTACACCATCACAAATATTAAATCATTCTCTTTGGTACAGTGGTCCCTCATGGATACACTTGGATCCGTCTCAGTGGCCTATCGAAGCATTTAATCCCTCTACGGTTTCTCAACTGCCCGAGGAAAAGAAAATCGCGTTGCTCACCTCATCACCATGTGAGGACTCTGTTATTATTTCTTTAGCTAGTCGTTTGTCGTCTTGGTCCAAATTATTGCGTTGTGTAGTTTATATTTGTAGATTTTCAAAACTTTTATCGACCCGAGGTCGTATAAGTGCATCAGATCTTGAATTTGCAGAATTGTTAACTCTTCGTGAGCTTCAACGTTCGTATTTTCATAGTGAAATTTCTAGTTTACAGTCAGGTAAGCCTTGCAGTCGCGCATTACAACAACTTAAACCATTCTTGAAGGATGGACTCATAAGAGTTGGTGGTCGTTTGAGTGTTTCTGATTTAAGTTATGAAACAAAACATCCAATCGTTCTACCACGAAAGGATCACATTTTGAATTTATTAGTTGATTACCATCATAAGGTAAATTGTCACGCAGGCCCTGATCTGTTAATGTCTCTTTTACGTCAGAGATATTGGATACTCTCTGCACGTAACCTTATTAGAAATAGGATACATAAATGTCTCCCTTGCTTTAGACTTCGACCTAAGCCAACATTCCCGGAAATGGCTGATCACCGATCTTGTCGTGTAGTACAATCCGCTAAACCTTTCGTTCATACTGGAACGGACTATGCGGGTCCGCTTAAGGTTACCATATCTCGCGGTCGTGGCATTCGTTCTACGAAGGCTTACATATGCTTATTCGTGTGTATGACTACTCGTGCTGTTCACATTGAGTTAGCAAGTAATTTAAGCACTGCTTGTTTTTTGAATGCCTTCAAACGCTTTTTATCTCGTCGTGGTCCTGTAGGGACAATAAATTCGGATAATGGTACCAATTACGTCGGTGCAAAACGCACACTATCGGAATTACACGAACTTTTACGTTCCAAATATCATAAGACTGAATTTGGAAGCATGTTAGCTGAAAATAGAATCAATTGGTCTCTCAACGTTCCGGCAGCTAGTCACTTTGGAGGGAATTGGGAGGCCAATATAAAGAGTTTGAAGACACACTTGTTTCGCGTTATAGGTGATCAAATTCTATCATTTGAAGAGCTTAGTACTGTACTGGCTCAAGTAGAAGCTGTTATGAATACTCGTCCATTGTGTAGAACGCTCTCGAATGATCCTTCGGAGCAACTAGCTTTGACTCCAGCACATTTTTTGAATCTTACGCCTTTAAAATATTTACCCGCTGCAGAGGTTGATGAAACCTTGAGTACTGTTTCGCGTCACGATCTATTAGACAAGTTAGTTCAATGTTTTTGGAAGCGCTGGAGGACGGACTATCTCCACACTATACAGTTACGTCAGAAATGGAATAGTCCTACCAATCCAATTACAGTCGGGACTGTAGTTATTCTTCTTACTGAAAATTGTCCACCTCTCCACTGGCCTTTGGGTATTGTTGAAGAGGTTTTCCCCGGTTCTAATGGAATTACGCGGATAGTTCGCGTCAAGACTGTATCTGGAACGTATCTACGTCCGGTCATACGGCTGTGCCCCTTACCTCATCAATGATAATTACGTTGTTGCATCATTATTAGGTAATAGATTAGTTATAGTTTTTTTTGCTCAATACTTAGATATCTAGAATTTGAAGGTAGCCCTTCAAGCCGTGGGGAATGGTTGCGCGGATTTTTGTTCTCTTAATTTCAATCATCATAAACGCGTCAAAATAATTTGAATGGCAAGCAATCGTCCCACCCCTTTCCCACTCCCGCACAATATCGCAATGCAAGGTCGACTGCACCGTTTCCTAACGGATATACAAGACTAATTGCTTGACATCTTCACTTCCGTCGTGTGAGTCGAAAAACAATAGCGTAATATCGCAGCGCTCCGCATCTTAAAACTTATATGTGTTAATTCGTCAAACTAAGTGTGATCCCGTGATTGTGTATGGACTTAGATAGCTGCTGATTAGCACTCCGCACCGCAGAACAGAAGACGCGCGACGCCATCTTCGCCACCCATCAGACAACAGGTATTGTGCATTCACATCCTTCACTGAACTGCATTTGTTCATAATCCCGGCAGTTCAAAATTATTCCCATTGGTTTGTCTTGCCAATCAAATTAATAAGTATAATTTATTCTATTCACGGTTTTCACACATCGTGCCGCCATATGCAAATTTTCAAAATTTATATCGCAAAATTTTTGGTCATCGCATTAGTATTCAATTTCGCATCCCCCGCACAAACACTATCGATTGCGGAGAGAGGGTCGGGTTATATCCCATCTCCTAAACATGGATGACCTCAAACTATTTGCTACTAATAACCTACAATTGATGGAGCTACTAAAGATGACTGAAAACTTTAGTAGCTCTATCAGGATTGAATTTGGTTTAGACAAGTGTGCGGTCATGCATGTGGAAAGAGGTGGTATAGTGGAATCCGAAGGGATGATACTTTCGGATTCCATTAAACTTAAATCTCTATCTACAACCGAAACATACAAATATCTGGGTATGTCACAGGCATTAGGGATCTCCGAGTCTGGTATGAAGCAGACATTGCAGGAGCGCTTCTTTGGCCGCCTGAAAAAAGTTCTGAAAAGCCTTCTATCGAGCGGTAATCTTCTATAAGGTTCGTGCCTGCAATGGTTTGGTCATGCCAGTCCTAATGTACTCCTTCGGCATACTCAGATGGACTCAGACTGAATTGGATGCTCTAGATAGGAGGGTCCGGACACTGCTGATCACATTTCGAATGCACCATCCCCGTTCATCAGTAATGAGGTTGTATATCCCGCGGAAATTGGGCGGTCGTGGTTTTTTAAAAGCCAAGACCCTTCATAACCGCGAGATATACAACCTTAGAGAATATTTCCTACGTGTAGATTCCGATATGCATCGTGATGTGGTCGCAGTGGACAATGACCTAACCCCTCTCACGTTGGCAAAAGGGAACTGGCGCAAACCCGTAGTACTTGGTACTGCTGATCGCAGGGATGTATGGAAGGGTAAAGAGCTACACGGACGCTTTTATCGGGCCTTAAATCGGCCCGATATAGATTTAAAAGCGTCTGTATCATGGCTACGGTTTGGTGATCTTTTTGGAGAAACCGAAGGTTGTATCTTTGCAATTACGGACGAAGTTGTAATGACGAACAACTACCGGTAGTATATTCTGAAGGACGGTACGGTTGATATCTGTCGGGCATGTCATCGTCCCGGAGAATCACTCAGACACATTATTTCCGGTTATTCTCGTCTCGCCAACGGCGAGTACTTGCACAGACATAACCAAGTGGCCAGGATTCTACATCAGCTACTTGCCCTTAAATACAAGATTGTGAATTCGGAGGTACCGAACTACAAGTATGTGCCCGACCCAGTTCTCGAAAACGGTCGTGTCACATTGTACTGGGATCGATCTATTATCACTGACAGGATTATTGTTGCCAATAAGCCTGATATAGTGGTAATGGATCGATTAGAGCGTCGTGCAATGATAGTTGATATCTCTGTCCCCCATGACGAGAATCTCATGAAGGCAGAAAAAGAAAAACAAATAAAATATTTGGAACTGGCCAATGAGATTGTCGACATGTGGGATGTGGACTCAGCTATTATTGTACCGATAGTCGTGTCAGCACATGGACTCATCGCCAAGAGCCTCGATTAACACCTTATGAGGCTCTCGTTAGGCAGCTGGCTCAAAGGCTTGATGCAGAAGGCCGTTCTGCTACGAACGGCACGCATAGTGAGGAAGTTCCTCTCCCTGGAGCCGTAACCACCGGCAGCTTGGTCCCTGTACCCGATGCCGGTGGAGCACTATTTTTATATTTTTAAATATATTTGTATTTTTTATATATATATTTAAAAATGTAATTATATGTATAGAAATTAAATAAAGGAAGGTGTGAGGGACTCCCATAATGTAATGAATTTAATTTATGTCAATAAAGAATATTATTATTATTTCCTTTATTTAATTTCTATACATATAATTACATTTTTACACAATACACTACACAGTGTATTGTGTAGTGTATTAGGAGAGCAATTCAAACAATGAAGTCATGATTTAGACTAACTGTTTATTGGAATAATACATGATTAAGTACACAATAAATTGAGGTTACACGTGTCATAAGTACTACACCACATCTCCCCTCTTTTAGAAAAAAATATTAAAATACTAGTGTTTTACATTTTTTTTGTGTTATTTTTTGTAAATTTACATATCAGTAATATATAACATATTCCATAGTATATTTGTATACTCTTGCACATAAGCTAAATATATTATATAATACATTTGAAAACATTTTTCGTTAAGAGTGATACAATTTAGTTCTATTTTTATGAACTATATCTAGTTTCTCATTTTTTAATATCTCCACGTTAGGAGATATGTCTCTAACAACTTTATAAGGACCTGAATACAAATCGTCAAGCTTATTACCTACTTCGTTTTTCACCAATACTAAATCATTAATTTTATATTTTACAGGATTGACATATTTATCATATTTAGATTTTCTTATAGATTTACTCTTAAGTAAATTGTCTCTTGCCTCTCTTTGTGAAAGTTGTATGCGATATTTTAATTCACTTGGATAACTTTCATAGTTGTAAATAGGGTTTACAATGTGTTTACTTAAATTACTTGGAAGAATACACTTCTTACCAAACACTAATTCATAAGGAGTAAACTGTGTTTCAGAATGTATTGAAGTATTTTATATGCAAAACACCAAAAGGGAAGCCATTGGCTCCATGTCTCTGGGTGTTTATCAGTATGTATTCTAAGGAAAGAGTTTAGGTGTTTGTGTGAAACCTCTAATGCACCTATACTTTGATGGTGATAAGCGGTTGAATTTAATTGTTTAATTTGTAATAACTTACAAACTTCTTGAAATGTATTTGAAATAAATTCCTTACCTCTATCAGTAGCTATTTCCTTTGGAACTCCATATCTAAGGATAAAATTATCAACTAACGTTTTTGCTACTTCATCACTTTTCTTGGAAATTAAGGGATAAGCTTCGACATATTTGCTAAGTTCACATTGTAAAGTAAGTATGTAAGAATAATTATCGTTATCCGTTTCTAAAGGACATACAAGATCTAGGAATATTTTTTCAAATGCCGAATTGGCAGTACTAGTTATAACCATTGGTTCTTTAGTTGGAGTGGAATGTTTGTGTCGCTGACATTTATCACAGCGTTTCACAAATTCATTAACATCTTTATCATATATCTATAGCCAGGCCAATAATAATATTTCCTGATATTGTTCGACATTCTTCTCATACCAGCATGGCCACTACTAGGTAGGAGATGGATGTCGTTCAAAATAACTCGTCTGTCATCTTTATTGTCTATTCTTTCTACATCTTTGACGATACATATACGTGGTCCCGACCTATCTTTTATTTTACTCACTTCTTCTAATAACTTTTTAATAAAAACTTCATAATTTTTCTTGTTAACTATACAAATTTCTTCAACATTAATATTTTTACACAAATCATCTAGTTTTCTCACGTGTAATTCGCAATTGTGACTCTAAATATTTAATGTAAATAGTTCTTTTACTCTCTACGTAACAAAATATTTCACTTTCTTTACTTATAATTCCTTCGTCTTTCATTTTATTATACTAATAATGGTCTATAAATAATAACTCTACAGATTCTTCCGGTTTAATATGTGTGCCTACGATTTTTGGTTGATCAGGCCAATCATCTGAGGGAACTATATAAACCTGAGAATCTTTAATTCTTTCGCACTGTGGACGTGTCATAACGTTTACTGCACTGTCATTCATTTCTCTTAACTCATTTATCGATATTCGAGATAAAGCGTCCGCTGCACCCTTTTACATATTTTACATCAAAATAAAATTGTACTCTTCTAAAGCTAATCTGAATTTCATTAATCTACTTGAAGGATCTTTCATATTAAACAAATAAATCAAGGGCTTGTGGTCAGCACGGATTTTATTATGGGACGTCTATCTTTGTTCGTTAAATAAGACATAATTAGATGCATCTGTTTCTAATATAAATTCATTTTGTTCAGAAAAATCTGGATATTGTAAAATAGGAGGAGAAATAATTCTTTCCTTCAGCGTTTCAAACGAGTTTTGACATTTCTGATCCCAATTAAAAGGGACATGTTTTCTACAAAGAGCATTCAATGGATATGCTATTTCCGCAAAATTTGTTATGAATTTTCTGTAATAATTTACGAAAGCAACGAATCTCTCTCGGACGTGGATAATTTTTTACCGCTTTAATTTTTTCAGGATCAGGCTGAATACCTTCACTCGATATTACATGCCCTAGATACAGTATTAATTTTTTTAAGAAATTGCATTTTGAAGGATTCAATTTCAAGTTAACTTTTCGTAATCTTTTAAAAATATCCTGTAAATTTTTGTTATGTATTTTTAAATTAATTCCCATACAGATTAAATCGTCTAAGTATATTAGGCATTTCTCGTAATTTAAACCAGTTAAAGCTATATTCATCATACGAGAGAATGAACTTGGACTCGTTTTTAATCCCATCGGCATCCGTGTCTTTTGAAACTGCCCTGAACAAAACGCTGTCAGTTTTCGGCTATTTTCATCCAATTTGACATTATTATAACCTTGGTGGAGATCTAAATGACTAAAATAAACACTACCTGATACGGATTCCAAAATCCAGTAATATCTGGTAATGGATATTTGTCATCAACTATAGAATTGTTTAACTTACGGTAATCAATAACTAACCTCCATTTTTTATTACCTGTTGCATCTATTTTTTTTCGGAACTAATAAGACAGGACTTGACCAGTCACTTGTACTGGGCTCTATTATACCTTCTTCTAACATTTTTTCTATTTGTTGCTTAACCTCAGATTTTTGAGAATGAAGTAATCTTTATGGTTTCGAAAAAATTGGCGTGGTTTTAATGTTTTAATGTTAATTTTAGGTTCAGGTTTTAATGTTATTGAATGTGTATAAATGTTTGTAGTACTTAATTTATCTCCCGGTAAATAAAAAATATCCGCATATTTAGCACATAAATTTCCAATAGAAGTTTGTTCCTCATCATTCATTTATGTGAAAAATTAATTTGAGAAAATAACTGTTTAACTCTACTAGCATTATTCTCAGTTTTGTCGAAGGCGCAAATATTATAGTCACTTAATTTGTGAACAGCAATATTAAATTTAGACAATGTCAAATTATTTTCCGTAGTATTCAATATTTTGATAGGTAACACCTTTTACAGGAGTGGCGATTGAACTTGCTAAAAAAACACCGTCCTGTATCTCAGTTGAACAAATTACGCAATCTTCTTGAAAATCGGTTTGAATATAGTGAATAGACTCGCACCTTGCGGAAATCTCTAAGAAATTAGCACATTTATGTGACATAGGTAAATTAACTATTCTATAATGATCACGCAATGTCAAAATATTTTTATCAAAATTTAAGACTGATCTGTATCTCCTTAAAAAGTCTCTACCAATAATACCGTTTGACATAATTGGCAATGAATTAAAAACATAAAACTTATGACTAATAATTAGATCATCAGCGCTTAATTGTAAATACACGTATCCTATTGCACGAACTTTGCCTCCTAAACCGTTTATAATAAGATCTTCGTTCTGTATGGCAAGATTTTGTGCTAATACATATTTATACTTAATTGCACACAAAGAAGCACCCGAATCAATTAGAAAAGAAAATGATTTACCGTTTACTGAGAAATTTGTGAAACAGTCACTATCACAGGATAAAATCGTATGCTCATCTTTAGGCACGAAAAAACTCTTGTGCTATATTCGAAGACGACGGTTCAGAATCTTGCGGTGAACTAACAGGTCGCGTTTCATTAATTACGTGAACATTGTGGTTTTGCCGTATCCCTTGGTTTCCTATATTATTTCCTCTATTCTTACCTCTGAACTGCTGACCTCGAGTCGAAGCACCCCGAAATGTAGCCTGTTGATGCCCTCCTCGCTGCTGATGTTCTCGAAAACTGGTACGACCTGGTACTCTATATGAATGGAATCTGTTGCTAAATCCTCCTCGGTATCCTCTACCATTATTTTTAAAATTAGAATTAAAGTATCTATGTATTTTTGTACATACCCAGTATCTCCCCGGAACTCGATGTGGTGGAGACCTCTTCATCCTGGGCTGCTTGGATCGCGTCCTTCAGTGAACTAAAATTCCTAGCAGCAATAATCGTACTAATCCTACGATTTCGCAAGCCGTCAGCGAATTTTTTAATAACAATATTTTCATTTAATGGCTTCAACACGTTATAATTATCTGAATTTCCATTCGCTTGCGATATCGTAAGATCAACCAATAATTCCGATAATTGTTTCCCAAAATCAGAAATTGTCAAATTATTTTGTTTACTTTTTTCCAACTTTACCGAAATCGCAGTGGCAGACTTACAGGGCAAAAGTTCTTTTTTCATATCCGTAATTAAATCATTCATACTAGAATAATTAGAATTTAATCTTAATTTTGCAGCTTGAGACAATCTACTTTTAAGTACAAAATTAATTAATTTCTTTTTACAGTCATCCTTGTCCAATAAAGAGTCATAGTACTCAATATTATCAATTAATTGATTTGTGTTCACCTCTGTATCGGTCATACAGTGTAATAAGTTCAAAGCCGTCTTTAAATCAAAAGTACTCATTGTCACAATAATTTCAGAACTGGATTGCTCACTTTGGCATAAATCTAAAATTTCTCTATATAGCTTTAAAAATTTCATACAAAAATTCTGCACTATTGGATCCTCATCACTCTTTTTGTAATTCCAAATTATATTTATTTGACCAGCATAAATATCGTTCACATATTTCACTACATTCCTTTAGTTTATTTATTACAATATTTCCTTGCCTTCTCTTTGGGCCTATTTTTATCAAATACGTTCTAATCTCCTGTAATTCATTATATTAGGTTTTTAAAGTAATTACCATAATTTGCTATCAAATTACAATGTAAAGATACAAACATGAGTACATACCTGTAGTTAATCTCAACGATTAACACATTATTTTATTAATTATAATAATAACATCGGATTACAGTCCACTAAAAAATTCCTCCACGCAATCGAGTATCATATTACATAAGTACCGAGCTGTAAACGCATTCCGCACAATACCGAAACACTATTATCGTTAAATCGCGCACTTTTCACTAAACAACTCCTGGATACAGTTTATTCGAACCTTGTGCCTCTCGATCGCGATTAGTATTAGTGGGGCTCGTCGTTGTACGTCGGAAACTACTACGCACTCTTCTATTAAGCTCCCGCGATATCAATAGTATATGGCATCTTTTATACACGCTATACGCAAAATATAGTACACCTAACAGAATAATAACGAGGATTGTCAACAGTAATAAGCTAGACATGGACATGTGGTACTTTATGTCCTCTGCTGTAGCCTCGTTTGTGCCTCCTGCAGCATTTTGGGCGATCACAACTTGATCCTTGGTTGATTTACCTCCCATGTTGAAAATTGTACCAAATAGTTCGTAACAACCGAAAATACAACAGTTACACGTAACGGGTTGCTTTGTTCTAGTCCCATATTGCATTTTTTATCACTGCACTCAGTTTATTTCGATAGAAAATTCCATTCCCTATATGGAGAGCGCATCGAATGACCGAGTCGCGCGAATGTTCGGCAGGGTTGCCATGTACGGGAGGTATTAGGAGAGCAATTCAAACAATGAATTTATGATTTAGACTAACTGTTTATTGGAATAAAATATGATTACATACACAATAAAATGAGGTTACACGTGTCTCATAAGTACTACACCACACTAGTAAAAACTGTGTTGCAGGTGTCAATGCCTTCCCCACTACTAAACATTTTACATCCAGATTGATTCAGATTGAATATTCTATGTAACTAACAATATTTATAATATACCTAAATTCTATTTAATTCATTTATATAATATTAATATATATACTAAAATTTTTTAAATAAATTCAAATTATTCAGTTCTATACAATAGATATACTATGTACTATGTGCATGAAGATTAAATAAATAAATAAATAAAAAATATACTATAAGCTATTATTCAATTAATTAAGTATCATAGATACTTATATAATTAATACATTATTTATTCATTTTATACAGTTAAATTAAATTTGTGTATTTACCTAATTATTATTATTATTGGACATTTGATTATACCTTTATTGTCATAATTTGTATCCTTGAATTCAATTTAAATACCTACCTACAATCTTAATATTATCAATCAAATTGTTAATCAAATTTGTATGTTTGTGTTGTTTATATATTGGTACTAGCTTTGGATGCGGTATATTGTATTGTACCTGCTGCTTCTTGTGTAGTATAATTGTACTTAGTGCAGTAATTGTAGTGCTTATTTAGCTTATTGTTGTTAGATTCTCGTTCTTTTCTTAGGATGGCAACTCACCCAATTAAATATTATCTTCTTAACAAGAATGAATTAACTTATGAGGTACTTATTAGAGGCGGCGAGCCGGCTTCCACTACGATAGAATTGCGGAAGCAAATTCCTAAGATAATTTCTCTGATATCGGATGATGATCTTTTTGAATCAGGCCTCGAGCCTTCTGTTGATTGTGAGGGCATTTTGAATTCTTTAACTGAACTCACCACACGGATTAATTCATTAATTGAGAAATATGATTATGATCTATTCCGGCGAGCTACTGCATTGCATAATCACATTTATCATCGCTTGAGGCGAATTGATAGGTCTAATGAAGTGTTCATTAGTAAAATTGATAAACTAGCTTAAGAGTTTGAGGTACTATCAGGTAAATTGAACCTCAATAAAAAATCAGACTCCGTTCATAATGCCACATCCATGCGTACAGACTGTGCACAGTCATCTTCGACACTCGAGGGCGCTCCTTTCGTGTCGATACAGTGCGACCACACACGTACTAGGGAGTCGTTTACAGTAAAATATGACGGTACAACTTGTGTACGGGCGTTCATACAGCGAATTGATGAATATCGGGGGTAAGAAATCTACCCTCAGAGAGATTATTAATGTGCGGTTACGAAATATTTACTGGAAACGCACTTCATTGGTTCCGTAGCGTTAGGGACACGGTTACTACTTGGGATGGACTGGTTGCGAAGTTAAAGGAAGATTTCAGCCCTTACGATTACGATTATAAACTTATGTTGGAGATACGTAATAGGACGCAGGGTGAATCCGAAAACATTATTATTTATTTGTCCATAATGTCGGAGTTATTTTCACGGCTATCCGTGAGCATTACCGAGGAAGAAAAATTAAATATTCTTAAGCATAACATACGTCCCTGCTATATGACTGTACAGGCAGCTTGTGTAACGGGCATTAATACTGTGGAGATCCTTCGTAACTTGTGTATAAACTATGAAAAAGTGCAATGCCTTTCTTCTCATTTTCACGAACCTTCTAAGCCATTTATTGGTACCTTGACCCCTGATTTGGCTTATGTTAGGGTTGAACCTAAATCCACGTTTAATAAAAGTAATTATTATAATTATAGTAAAGCTAATAATTCGTCAAATAATAAATATTATAACTACAGTCGACCTCACAAATACGGCTCTGGTGTACCAGTGGCGGCTCTGGAATCGCAGCCTAGTACTTCGGCGAAAAACAAGTTTTTTGTCCGCGCTGCCGCACTAATGAACATTCGCTGCGACAATGCAAACAAGATCGTTACCCGGTCTGTTTTAAATGTGGTCTTAAAGAGGTTACTTACCCTGACTGCCCAAAATGTCACCCCAACACGGGTCAAAAAAACTAATTGCCGTAGATTGTTGCACACCATATTCAAATAACAATGCTAGTAAATTCGATAAAGAGGATTGGCAGAATTGGTTAACTACAATTAAAATTTATTCTTCTACGTATTCTATTGCGACAATCTACGACAAGAAACCCGATGCGGATGTTAGGCCTTATGTTGCTATCAACGTGAGAGATGTCTCACTCTGGGGATTGTTGGATTCGGGGTCGGCAGTGACCATATTGGGGAATAACTCACACTTAAGTTTGCTCTCTTCCTCGTGCTTAAAAGTAAATGAATGTCATTCAGTACAATCCTTTATTTCGGCAGGCGGTCTTAAGCTATCGGCCGTAGGATATATAAACCTACCTGTAAGTTTTGAAAGTCAATTTCATATCTTAAAGGCTTATATCGTACCTGCGATTACATCTTCGTTGATATTAGGTATAGACCAACTTCAAACTCCGACCTAAATTTTGCGGTTCTATTTCCTTGTGTGGTAGTGGTATTAAGGAACAACAGATATCCTCTGTGGGCGAATCTGCCATTGCTTTGCACTCCTATAGTGAGCTGGATGAAGCGCAAAGAATGGCAGCCAATAATATAATGAATAGATTTGAACTTATATCGTGTGAAAAAGTTGGACTGGGTCGTACTCATCTTGTGGAGCACCGAATTGACACTGAGGACTCGCCGCCGATTCGACAACGCTATTATAGATTATCGCCCGAAAAACTGCGTATTGTTATCGAGGAGCTGGATGACATTTTTAGGCTGGGCGTGGTAGAGTCTTGTGAGAGTCCATGGTCGTCCCCTATACTGCTAACTCCTAAAAAAGATGGTAAACTGAGATTTTGTCTGGACAGCCGGAAGCTGAATTCGGTTACCCGGAATGACGCGTATAAGTTGCCATATGTTTCAGAAATATTAGACAATCTGAAGGACGCCAAGTATTTGAGTAGCATAGATTTGTCTAAGTCATTCTGGCAGATACCTATTACTGAAAAGGATCGGGACAAGACCGCTTTCTATGTGCCAACTCGCGGAACCTACAGATTTGTTACTATGTCCATGAGATTGACCAATGCGCCAGCTACCCAACAAAGGGTGGTGGATCAAATGTTTAGTGGCCCCGAGTTTGAAAATTCAGTTTTTGTTTTTCTTGATAACATAATTCTGATATCATCAAACTTTGACCGCCATATTTCCCTACTCAACAAAGTTTATGAAAAGTTAAAATCCGCGAATCTAACTATTAATTCCAAAAAATCTATGTTTTTTCGTAATGAACTTAAATATTTGGGTTATGTTGTGAACTCCAGGGGCTTACAGGTGGATTCCAGTAAAGTGGAAGCCATTTTAAATTTTCCCCCTCCAAGTAATAAAAAGGAAGTCAAAAGGTTCCTTGGTACTGCGTCTTGGTACCGTAGGTTTGTTCCGAATTTCAGTTCCGTCGCGGGCCCTCTTAATAAACTAACATCATCTGGGAAAAAAGCTGCGTCATTCCACTGGTCAAAAGACGCAGATGACGCTTTTAATAAATTAAAGGAATGTCTGGTTTCGGCTCCTATTCAGTCTTGCCCGGATTATGATAAACCCTTCGAAGTTCACACTGATGCAAGTGATTACGGTATCGGGGCCCTGCTCACTCAAACTATTGACGGTGTCGAACTTCCTATCGCTTATATGAGTAAGTTATTATCGGCGCAAGAACGGAATTACAGTATCACTGAGTGGGAGGCTTCAGCTGTTTTAGTGGCAGTAGAACATTGGCGCTGCTACCTTGATAATGGGCTAAAGTTTACAATATACACGGATCATTCCTCTTTGAAGTGGTTCCTTAATCTTAGTAACCCTACCGGTCGACTAGCTCGGTGGGGAGTGCGCTTATCAGCATTTAATTTTGATGTGAAACACCGTCGCGGTGCTGACAATGTCATCCCAGACGCACTCTCTCGAGCATGTCCGGTTTCTGCTATTGACAGTGGTCCAAATGCTACACAAACTACTGATCAATGGTACTTAAATATTTACAAAGGGTGCCAAACTTCTGCCTCTTCTTTTCCCAATTATTTCATTAAAAATGGAAAACTTTACAGACTTATGAAAGCTAAATGCTCCTTGCGTAAAGAATTTGAGTGGAAGGAAGTAATACCTGTTGAAATCCGGAAGAGCGTGATTGAGGAGAACCACGCCGAACCTACTGCGGAACACTTTGGTGTATTCAAAACCTACAAACGGTTAGCGCTGCGTTATTACTGGCCTGGTATGCATAGGGACGTGGTCGCATTCGTGTCCGCATGTGATAATTGCATAGCTCATAAGCATTCGAATCACGCGCCGTTGGGGGAAATGGGTCGTCCTAAAATATGTTCCAGACCATTCCAAACGATTAGTATAGATCTTGTTGGACCTCTTCCGCCAACGAGAAATCAGAACTACCACATATTTGTTGTCACATGTTGTTTTAGTAAATATTGCCTTTTATTTCCTATAAAGCGTGCTACCGCTGAAGTGATTACTAATATTATGGAGGAAAAGGTGTTTATGATTCACGGTATCCCATCTACAGTTATTTTGGATAACAGCAAGCAATTTATAAGCGCTACCCTAAAGAATCTGCTTACTAAATACAAGGTGCCTAATATACATTACACACCGAAATACTCACCGCACGTCAACACCGTCGAACGATACAATAAAACAGTAATGACGGCGGTATCAACTTTTATTACCATCGGGTGTGGGATAAATTACTACCACAGATACAATTTGCAATAAACAGTGCGGTTAATGAGGGAACGGGCTATACCCCCAATTTCCTCGTGTACGGGCGTGAGTTGGTCGCGTGTGGTTCGCATTATGTTGATGCGCAGTCCGAGGATGTCATCTTTCAACCTCGTGACCACTATGCTGAAAATTTGGACCACCTGAGTGATATTTTTGACAAAGTGCAATCGCACCTACTGCAGGCACATTCAAAAAACTGTCATACATATAATTCGCGTGACGGAATTCGATGTCGGTGACACGGTCTGGAAGAGAACGTTCTTGCAAAGTGACAAGGATAGGTACTTTAATAAAAAAATGGCCCCGAAATTTGTGAAATGCAAAGTCATAGCTAAAAAATCAGCACTAGTTTACGATTTGGCAGATCAAAAGGGCAATTCATTGGGATACTGGCATATTAAGGATTTGAAACTCATCAATTATAAAGAGTAGCTATAGTTGGGGGGTAATAGTGTATGGGGGTCTCTTAGACGGATTTTGCTTTTTGCATTAGGTACGTAAAATCCTTCCCTTTCGGGCGGGGTACTGTCACGTCGCAAGGGTGGCGCCTACTAAAAAGGACAAGGCAACCTCTATGCTGGTAGATTAGATAAGTAAACGGAGGCAGGGGTTTAACCGGTCTAATTAGCAATGAGAAAAGAGGGGTTTCTACCGCCATTCTATCGGTCGCTACCGGCTAGGTCGCACTAGTGCCTAATACACTATTCAATTTAAATATAGTACCTACCTAGTATAAGATAATAATATAATATGATATAATAAATATAATATAATACATATATATAATAATATAATAATAAATATATAAATATTAACAATATTGATAAGTGTTGTGTGTTCCCGCTGGGGTGAGTTGCTTCCCTGATAATTATATTACCCATCAGCTGTTCTCTTCCTAGTACTTTTGGGGGCCGCTTAGCGCAGATTAGCACGGGAAGGGTTCTGCGCTGGCTAGGGTCTCTCAACGCACGAGAGCCTCCCTAATGTGCTCGGTCTGCGTTCCAGGATCCACCTCCTACCTCGTCAGCTACCTGCCCGCTAACTTGGCTGCCAGTCTGGAGCTGGTCGCTGCTGGTCCATTACTTATACGGCCTCGCCACCTACGGTCTCACCGGATCTGGACCAGACACAGAGGAGACTCCGCAACCTCGACAGGCCAGTGCCTTCACTTAATTGTGCTTTTTATTGTAGTCGGAGTGGGCGGAAGTGGCCAATATATTATTGCATACTATCTATATCGTGTCTAATTTTAGAACCCACTGCCTACCTCTCTGTGGCCTGCCAGGAGACTACAACATGTACACCAGAAACTGTTCTATATCTTCTATTAACTGTATATTCTCCATCCAATGGTTTCCTGGAGAAAAAATATTATGTAATCTGTGCCCGGGGAGATTGCCCTGTCCGATAAGGCCGCCAATTGTATATGCCTCAAAACTGTACCAACTTATATTCTGTATGCGTATTCTTGTGTACGCGCAATAAAGAGGTTTATTATTATTATTATTATCTTAAACAGTGAAAATAGAGATTATTATTGAAACAAGTGGTTAGGGCAAAGTTAAAGAAACATTTGACCAATGATAGAATATTTTATAGAAAGATGAAAAGAAAACAGAACAAAATAAATTCTCATTGTAGGCACTTCAACCACCACTCAAATTACTATCTACAAGTATATGTATAAAAGAATCCGTCTCGTGTTTGTAACAATAAGGAGGGTCGAAATGGCACCTAAGGAATTATCATCAATTGGTTAAACTTGAACTTAATATTGCGAAGTATATCTAGGTCAAGGTTTTGGTCAAAATATTCTCAAGGGTAAAACTTCTCAACTGTCAGCTCGATAGCTAAGAAACCCATTAAAAGCATTCAAATGTACATTCTAAAAGAAGTAGGGAAGATAAAGTACATGACATAGTACGGTCCTGTGCTTCAGTGTGAAGATACACACTAAATCAAATATATATATATTGAGAATAATTCATGATATTATAACTCATTAAATTTATGTTAGCTTTCAGTTCATAATTTTCAGCTAGTCCTCTTTTGACTTTGATTTTTTTCAATCAATGCAAAAATATGTATACCTACTTCTATATGTCGGAAGAGTCGTTAGTACGGGTAGTCAATTGAACGGAACGGGAGATTGAAATGACACATTTGACAGCTTACTGGGGCGCGGTCGGGTGAGTCGAAGTCGTGAGGACGCACGGGTGCAAGCGATCACTTCTTGTCGAGGCTTCAAACGGACAATATCTACTAAGAACTATAACCATGTTACTCTGAAGTGTGCTATTGATTAGAAGTATTCGTATCGGCTATTAATTATTCCTACCTTATTCTACGTACATCAATTATGAGTGACTGTGAAGAACATACCGGTGCGGTGATCAGTCCGATGACCGTCAATTCTGACGATATGCCGACATATACACATTTTTGTAAAACATTAATGCTACTATCCTAATCCGTGCGGAAATCCCTTCGGATACCCCCCCGCCGGCCAGCGGGGGTGGTTATGTCGTGAATCGACTAAAACCGCACGGTATCCTCCCCAAGTGTCCGTTGCCGGGCACCCCGGGTAAGCCCTCGAAAGGATAACCCCAGGGTTACCGGCGGACTTTGGCCGCCACCGCGGCCTCGCCTGATGGGGTTGGGTTTTATCCCGCTTCGGTGAGTAGGCAGGCGTGTGTAGGGCACACACGACACGCCTTCGCAACGGCCTGCTTCTATAAGGACGGCGAGTCGGCCAACTGCCGTCCTCAGGCCCCGATCATGGAGGTCGGTAGTCCCAGGCGTAGATGAGTCTGCAGCGTCCTCGCCGCAGACTGCGAAACTCGAGGGGCAGGGTTCTCTCCCGCTCCCTCTCCACCATCTCTTACCTACTCGCAGAAAGAGGCGGCGGCGTGCCATTGCTCCCGTCGGAGACCACAGCCCTCACCATGGTCTCCAACGAGAGAACGTCCACGCCCAGGACCGCAACCAGATCCCGGCTTTGACTTGCCCACGCAGGGCACTTCACCAACGTGTGGAGCGCCGTGTCTTTGCCAGGATCCTCGCAGTGCTGGTACTGCAGCGTTGTCTCCCAGTGGATGCACCACAGATCCGAAACACCCGTGTCCGGTAACCATCTGGCACATCCGGTAGGAGAGGTCCCCATGGTCCCTCTCCAAACACACCTTCATGATCGGCCTCACCGCTGCAATGGTGGATTCCCCCCACCTTGGGTACTCAAGTCGCACCCTCCATGTCTGTAAAATATGTAATTGTGGTTAGCGCCATCTGTAGGACACAGTCGCAACTACGGTAATTGCATCGATGTGGCTGACTTTAGCGACTCCCCGTCAGAGGGCGTGTGTTATGTTTCGTATCAGGTTTTGTTGTCAAGTCAGTCTCACGGAAGGTTCGAGCTAGATATAAAAATAGGTACAATTCTAGCAAGATCTAGAATTAATTCAATATATAAGGATGATCGCAGTGACCATATGATTCATTTTTTTGTTTGAGAGGTCATTAGTCGTGTCCACTGAAGAAAGTTGTGTTATTTGGAATAGTGGAGAAAAGTATATTCTCTTCAGTTTGGAGGTTTATTCCCAGATTTGATCTGGTAAGTTGTTTTATTCAATTGCTGTTAGTATATTCGCATAATGGAGATGTGTTATTGATAAAAATTGTGTATCTTCATAACAGGGTCGTTAGTTCTGGGAAAGAACCCTGTATGCTATTTAGAGGGCAGAAACTCAGAGGTGTCAATCGTGGTGGCTTGGAGACCTAGACCTTGGGATAGCAGATCACAAGGGAAGCTACAGAATCTGCTCTGCCGGTCCCCAACCACTGGCGATCCCGAGAATACCGGAGATCAATAAGGTCAAGTTTTTCTTTCCCTATAACCATAACTGCTCATTTCATTGCTGCTGACCGGCGCGAGGCTGGTGTATAGTATATCTGAGTGTGCCACTACTGGCTGGCATCAGGGAGAAATATCTACTTACATCATTATCTATATATGATTGTGCCTATAACTGTGTTCTGCTGTCTTGCTGTGAAAATTGTTTTATTTTTATTATTTTTTATTATTATTTATTTATAGCAAGTACATGTATATCTTACGAACTAACACATTGTCCCACAAAACCGTACAAACAGTTTGACTGTGAGATCAGGGAAATATCTAAGTATAATCTAATGACAATATTTACCTAATTATTTTATGGAGTATACATTATAGTGTTACATTGTGGTAGCGAATCTATTAGGTGTTTCTTTAATTTAATTTTAAACAACATTTTTCTACTTTCTGTCCTTATTTCTACAGGTAAACTATTTAATATGTAAGGTATTCTTTTATTTAGCGTCCTATCTCCGTACATATTATTGACCCTAGGTACTACAAATTTGCCTGCTGACATTGCTCGTGTGTTGTATCTGTTATCTAAATAACAGGTCCGCGCTGGATCATGCTCTAGACTGCCATGGTTGTTGGTAGCAAGTAGATATTTGTGTCTTACACTGACTGGTAATATTTTACATAATTTAAATAGCTTGGAGTAATCATCTTTATACTTGTTTTTAATTTTATTATCCACTAATAATTTGACAAATCTCAACTGTAAGTTTTCTAACTTGTCTATATGTGTTTTATAAGTGAGTCCATAACAGTCGAGCGCATAGTCCAGGATAGACTCCACCAACCTTGTATATAGCAGTTTTAGAGTACTACGGGGAACTTTATAACTCAAGTGGTTAAATTTTCTTAATATAGCTCTAAGTTGGGTACATATGTACTGAACATGTTCGGACCAGGAGAAGTGTTCGTCAATTTTCATTCCTAGATATGTTGCACACTTGACTCTTTCTATCGGTTTGCAGGCACAGTTGACCAGATTGTTGTGAAAACATTCATATGAATGAGTGAACAGTGAGAAAGGGGAGTCTTTTACTGGTAAATAGGGAGAATGTATGATCAGTTGTTTTGTTTTTTCAGCGTTGAGTACTATGCCGTTGTCGTGTGACCACTTAACAACTGCATCCACGTCCTGTTGCACTAGTCGACACGTTTTGGCCAAGTCGGTGCCCGCGCGTAGTACACATAAGTCATCTGCGAACATATGTGCGGTGCAATGTTGCAATGTTCCACATAAGCTATTTACATGCATTAAATAGCACACATGTCCACACCCCGAGCCCTGGGGAACGCCACACCGCACCCGCTTGGCCTCGCTGAGCATGCCCCCGATCTTGACTCGATAGGAGCGTGAAGTGAGATAGTCTCCGAGCCATTCATTTAGTGGCTTCACCACTTCACACTCCTTTATCGCCTGCAATAATGTGCCTATTTTTAATGTCTCAAATGCTTTTTTGTAATCGAAGAATATGGCAATAACGAATTTTTTATCATTTAAGTATGTATTTATCTCATCTGTGAATTTTGCAAGTAATGTATTTGTACTTTTACCTTTTTGAAAGCCATGTTGTGATTTATTTAAAATATTGTTAGTTAGTAAGTAGTTCCCTAGTTGATTTACAATACCTTTTTCTATAATTTTGTCAATGCTAGATAATATTGCTATTGGCCTGTAATTTGAGAATGACTTTTTGTCGCCTTTTTTATGAATAGGCCGTATTATTGCCTCTTTAAGTTGATCCGGAAATCTATGGTCTTTAACAGATAAGTTAATTAACTGTGCTAATACAGGGCTAATTTTGTCACTTACTAGTTTTATATCTGACATTCGGATCCCATCTCTGCCGGGTGATTTCTTAGCGTTCATATTTTTAATTATTTTACCTACCTGTTTATCGGTAATCGGTTGCCACCTCATACACCTATCATTGTTTTTCACATACTCGTCCCTACTTTACAGCTTGTCATCACATACATGCTCAATCTTTTTTATTTCCTCATCAAAAGTCAGTTATATGTTGAGTGTCTCCTAGCTTATTCATGTTAGACAATATTTGCTCGTCAACTGTATGCTCTTTTTTCCCCAACAATGCATTTATTCAGTCCCATATCTTTTTTATATTCTTATTGCAATCAATTATACACTGCTTATCATAATCATTACTACGTTTACAAATCATTTTAGAACATTTATTCCTACATTTAGTGTATTCTAATCTTTTCACCATACTCTTTGAATCGTTGCACCATACCATAAATAATCTATCTCGCTCCCTTATTAAGTTTTTTAGGTCTGCAGTCACCCAGCTTTTATTATTTCTAAGACTTGAACGGACTGTTATAGTCTTAAAACAACTGTTATAAATCTCGTCGAATATTTGACGAAGAGAATTGTACAATCCTACTGGACATTGAATACTTAATAACTTATTAAAATCGGCACTTAATAACTTTTCTCTAACCATACGATTATCTAGCACACGATAGCGAGATATAGGTATATTTGTACAGAGCTTGCCTTTGTCTCGGGTGCAATCGGTAGACGGAGCGCGGTTCCACTGCACTACGGCTAACACGGATAATGATCCGATATTTTGTGTTGTATTACTGCTGAATTAATCCATGCCAGAGGTGCACGTATACAAATGTGATCTATGCATGATTCGACTAAATTTCCATCAACGATTTCTTTGCGGGTTATTTTATTGATACACTTTATCAAGCCAAATTCAGCTAAGTTTTCGTATTCAATTACATTGCAGTCATTACACTTGAAGACATTTATATTAATATCCCCGCATAATACTAATTTGGTGTTTTTTGGTATGCTATCTAAAAAATTTCGTAGTTCACTCAAAAATTGTTTTATTTGGTCTTTCTTCTTTATTTTCGGAGGTCTGTAAATAGATATTACATATATCGGGTCCCCATCATCCTCGTCGAGTACAATGGAAACACACTCCGCCTCTTGCATATTGCACCATTGCACACTATCAATCGCTCGGGCCGTCCGACTGTCTCGTGTGTAAACAAGCACTCCCCCACCGGAACGTTGAGTGCGAGTTATGCTATGCATATTAAATCCTTTAATTTCATAAAAGTTCAATGCCGAAAAGTTTATATTCGCCTCTGTTATAACTAGTAAATCGATTTCTTTTAAGTTACTGTCTAGGATTACCATTAGCTGGTGAAAGTTTTTTCTTATGGATCTAATATTTAAATGTAATATACAGAAGTCGTGTTGTGTTTTTAGCGTAGTTAACCATCCATTTAAACTTTCTACCTCCATTGCGTTGATTAAATCATCTGAGATAGATACAATATTGTCTATTACCGTGAATTTTGATTATTTTAGTATACATAATTACACTTACAACTGTGAAGAAATATAACAAAGGTAACTTATAACTTAGCTTTAAGTAGGTTGTTAATATCACTTTGCGATCGCAGCCAAATTGAGTTGTCGCCTTCATTTTTCTTTAGTAATATTTTACCGTTAGTCACCAATATGTATTTATATACAGCATGCAGTTGTTTGTTGGCATTCCACAGTAGGGTTCGGGTTGTTTTTGTCAAATCCTCATTAATATAAACTTTGTTTGTACTCATACCGCCTGTTATTTTGTCGCTCGTTAGTTCTGATATCTTACGACGTTGTGATAACCAGGCGTTGCGAGACTCATTGCCTGAAGTTCTAAATCCTACAATTATGGATGGAGGTTTTTTATCTAGCTTTCGTGGATGGCTTCGCCTGACCCATTCTACGTCATCACAACTCACATTCAGTGTCTTACCAATTTTATTGACAATAGTTTCGACTTTTTCTTCGGGCAGTTGTTTGATGCCAACAATCTCAATATTCTGTTTACGTGTAGATTGTTCGTACTCATGTAATCTTTGTTCTAGCGCAGTGTTACATTTTTCCATATATATGCATTTATTATTTATATTTTCTACCGTCTTTTCAAGCTTATGGATTTTGTCTTTCGATTTTTCATGTTCAGCTAGTAGGAAATCATATTTTTCAGAAAGTAAGCACATACTATCGTTTATAGACTCCAGCTGTTTTTTGAGTCCGGGAATCACACGAACATTTTTCTGGATCTCTTTGAGTACTTTGTCCGAATTTTGACTCACATCCTCCTGTCCCTCACTCTCGTAGTCGTCATCTTCACAGTTGTTGCAGTAAATACGATTTTTACCTGCCTTTAACTCCGCTGCTAACCCTTTCACGCAACTTCTGTGAAATGTTCCCTGGCATTGGCCTTGGCATATAAAGTGAGATCCTTTTTTTGACAACACTTTTCTACACTTTTGGCACTCCATTTTACAATAATAACGTATAATATGATATAATTTAATCGAGTAATTTATTTTATTTTCACAAAGCGCGCGCGAATAGGTACGTGCGTTAGTGGCGGTAGTCGTGATCAAGTGTATCTGTCTGTGTAATGTGACCTCCTAAACTCACTTTTATATATATTTGAGTTCCTACTTTATGTGTACTAATTCTGTATAACCATCTGTGACTTTGTATTTTCCCTGTGTCTAAATATATGTATCCACAACTGATCCTTGTGTTTCATTGGAGATCAGCTGACCTGTGCACTACCAAAGAACCTCTGTGTAAAGGCGCCCTGGGATAAGAAACTCTGTTGCTCACCTGGTCTAGCCGGTGTGTAACCCCAGTAAGAAAAAAGGTTACAGAGTTCCCGGCGGAGCTGGGACCACTGAGCCCTGATTTCTCGGGGCTCCGGCCTATGGCCCCGCTCCAGCGCCTCCTTGCGCCACTGGTACAGCAACGCAAGGGCTCTCGCTTCCAGGTCCCATTTAGGGGTCCCGGCTAGGAGACCTCGACGGAGATCGTGCGATACCCCCTGATGACTCTGACGGCCATCACTTGCGGGCCGCCAGCGTCACCGCCCTTACGGCGGCCCCATCCTATCCTACTTAATATTATAAATCCTACTTATACTACTATAATAATATTATAAATTTGAAAATTCGTGAAGATGTTTGTTACTCAATCACGCTCTGACGGCTGAACTGATCAGGCTGTGGTACAGGGATAGATTATAGTCTGGAATAACACATAGGCTTATATAGCAATAACATATAGGCATATCCCTGGAATAGGTTCCCATGGGTTACGGAGACGGAATCAAAATTCCACGTGGGCGAAGCCGTGGGCTAGTAAATATACAGGGTGGAATTTTGTAATGCCACCTGGAGGGAAAGTACTCTTAATACTGCAGATAGAAAATTTTACTCAAAGGAAACATTCCTTTATTTTTGAATAGAAAGCAAACTGCATTCAAAGATTTTCGAAAAATCTCTTCCACACGCGTGAATCGAACCTCGTCTCGAGTGAATCCTGTTCGTGTTCATGAAACTAACAATCAAGTAAGATTTTCTTTCAACGTTTTGTGCGGAATTATGAGAAATAATGTAGTGTTAGTCCACGTGTACGAAGGTCATTTAAACACTGTCAAGTATATTGAAATACTGGATCTCTTAAGAAACGAGTTAAATGGTTTCCCCGAGGAAGAGCGAAACGAATAATTCGACAGCAAGATGGTGCTCCAGCACATAGCAGCAGAATCACTACTGGCTACATTAATAACCATTTTAATACCTGGATTGGTACAAACGGTACAATGAGATGGCCTGCGAGATCGCCAGATCTCACCCCAATAGATTTGTGGGGATATGTAAAAAATCAAATTTACAAGAAATCTTATGCGAATGACAACCAGTTGAGAGTTGAAGTTCAAAATACGATTTATAATATTCACCACAACACTTTATTGAAATGAATGAATGAAAAAAAAAAATGAATTCGTTAAAAGAATAAATTTGTGTATCCAAGAGAATGGAGCCCATTTCGAACAACTAATTAGTTAGTTTACCATTTTTTGTAAATAAATTAATTAATTTAAGATTTCCTGGTTTTCCTTTCATTTAATTTATCATGTTTGTTAGAGAGATTTCATCCTTATAATTGACCCTAACGATCGATGCAATAAAAGTAAAGGGTATATTTTTTTCAGATTTTAGCCGGTTCGATTCCCGGGTGTGGAAGAGAATTTTCGAAAATCTTTGAATGCAGTTTGCTTCCTATTCAAAAATAAAGGAATGTTTCCTTTGAGTAAAATTTTCTATCTGCAGTATTAAGAGTACTTTCCCTCCATGTGGCATTACAAAATTCCACCCTGTATAATATAAACACCCAAACCAATGCAAATAGGCATACATTCAAATATTTGCTCTGAGCGGTATTCAAACCCGTGACCTCAGTAGCCGAACGCTCTATTACCACACCACACAGATCGTCGGGTATGGATGATGATGAATTAAACATAATATAAAAAGGGTAGGTAAAAAGCACTCGAAACCGCGGCCTTGCATAAAAGGTTTAATGACGGTAGAGGAATCTTTAAGTGTAAGTTGCCTCTGCCTACCTCGAATGGAAAAAGGTGTAAGTACATTTATAAATGTATTGAGTTCATCGTAAGATTTTGCTACTGAATTTGTAACAATTGTAACTTATTAATAAAGAAAGGGACTTCGAGCCACCATCCCAGGAAATGGAGGAAATAACAAGAAAATACCAAGGTAAGAACCTCCAACAATCCTATTATTCTAGGTTGTGATGCCAACGCCCACCATGTGATATGGGGCAGCACAGACTGCAATAAAAAGGGGGACTTACTCCTGGATTTCATTAGTACCACAGGAATGGAGATTCTAAATGTGGGCAACACGCCTACGTTGTCACCAAATCTAGAAGAGAAGTGCTGGATATTACTATCGCTACGAACAGTATAAGCCAGTACATCAAGGACTGGAAAATAGACGAAAGTGACTCAATGTCGGATCACTGAAGAATCACCTTCAGTCTAGAGACCAAGATAGACAAGATTATGATAAGAAATGCGAGGAAGACCAACTGGGCTACATACGAACACCATATAAAGAAATGAAACCCGGGAGGTGAAACCTTATTTATAGATAAAAAAGAAATAGAAGAAGAAGCTAATAGACTGGCGAAGTTCTTAGGGAAGCATACCATAAGGCATAAAACACTCAAGGAGATAAAACCAGGCAAAGGGCAACCCTGGTGGACTAAAGCACTAGGCAAACAAAGGAAAAGAACACGATGAGCTCTCAAACACGCTCTGAAGAAGGACGATGATGAGAGCTGGCGCGCGTACAGAGAGGAAAGAAATATTTACAAAAAAGAATGTAGAAAGGAGAACAGATCAAGTTGGAAAGCGTTCTGCACAGGAGTTGAAAAACAACCTGACGCGGCACGACTTGTGAAAAATACTTGTGATAAACACATGTAAACTAGGAAGTATCAAGAAAGGGAAAGAGTTACTAACGGACCTCAAGAGGATACTTGAGGTCATGCTGGAAACACACTTCCCAGAATGCGAAGAATATGAGGATGATAACACGCGGATAGACTCAAACCCCATAGAGGACTCCCAGTCGAAGGCCCTTATCACAGAAGAACATTTACAGTAGAGTATACGACCATTCCAGCCATACAAGGCGGCTGGACCGGACGAAATCTTCCCTAAAATGTTACAAGTAGCCAGCAAGTACATAAGCAAAGATATGCTGGCTCTCTACAACAGTAGTATCCGAGCTGAATATATCCCAACAAAATGGAAAGAGCAGTGTTCATCCCGAAACCTGGGAAGACATCATATCAAGAAGCCAAATCCTTCTGGTGCATTAGCCTCTCCTCATTCCTTCTTAAGACATTAGAAAAAATCCTGGACAGATTAATAAGAGAACGAATAAACAAGAATGGATCTCCACTCCACCAAAATCAACATGCTTATATGGAGGGCAAGTCCACCGAAACGGCCCTCCATAATCTGGTGACAAGAGTGCAGAGATCAATAGACATCACAGAATATGCACTGGGCTGCTTCTTCGATGTAGAGAGCGCTTTCGACAGAGCCACCCCAGATTCGATAGAGGCCGCATTAGATCGCGAAGGAATCGACAAAGACATATCAGAATGGGTGAAAGCTATGCTAAGACACCGACTGATAAAAGCAGAGATTGCAGGAACAACACACACGGTGATAGCGAGAAGAGGTAGACATCCTCCTTCCCACAAGGAGGATGTCTGTCGCCACTACTGTGGTGCCTGTTAATAGACGAACCAGTAAACAAGATTAACAGGATGCACATATACACACAGTGTACTCGGACGATGGAGTGCTCCTGATCACAGGCAAAGTTCTCAGCGTCATGTGCGACATCATGAACAGAGGCATAAAAGAAACACTATTATGGTGCAGGAGCAAAGGTCTTAACCTCAACCCTGATAAAACCAAGATAGTCTTGTTCACCAATAAAAGAAAAATAGGAAGAACTGCGCCAGTGCGCCTGGATAACCAAGCCTTGGAAACTGTCAAGGAAGTAAAATATCTAGGGGTAACACTGGATAGCAAGCTCACCTTCAAGACTCACATCAGCAACACATGCCTTAAAGCCAAAATGGCTATGATGCAGTGCAAAAGCGCAATAGGAAGAACGTGGGGGATGAAACCAGCGATAGTGCTTTGGATCTACAAAGCAATTATCCTGCCAAGAATCCTACATGGTGCCCTTGTATGGTGGCATAAAACTGCCATTGGGAGAAATAAAGCCGAACTAGACAAAGTACAAAGGTTAGCATCTCTGATGACCACGGGCGCGATGAGGACAACCCCCACAGCCGCGCTCGAAATCATATTGGGGCTTAATCCCTTGGACTTAGAAATAAAAAGAAAAGCAACCGAACAATGGTTCAAACTCAGGAGCACTGGCCAATGGACCGGAACCATTATGGACAAAGGCCATGCCAGTATCAGCCAGAATTACGAAGAGAGGCTGTCGATGATCCTCTCTAACAATGACTTGATCAGGAAGGAGAGAATCTTCGACAAGAAGTACAGAGTACACATAGGACCAAGAGACGATTGGAGGACAGATGCCGGTGGCACGGTCTGCTACACAGACGGCTCAAGAAAGGAAACAACAAAGCTATCAGGATCTGGAATACACATTAAGTGCGAAGACAGATCAGATATAAATAGATCAATTTCCTTAGGCAGATACGCAAGTGTCTTTCAAGCTGAAGTATACGCCATAAAGGAATGTGCTGAGCTGGTCGAACACCTGAACAACCTCCACAGGGTGACCATCTACAGCGACAGCCAGGCGGCGCTGAAGGCACTAAGCAAAGCGGAAACGACCTCAGCAATCGTAAATGTAAAGAGTCACTAGAGAAAGCTGATAAACTTGCCAGAGACGGCGCCGATAAAACCTTGGTGGAGCCGGAGCCCTGGCTCCCAATATCGCACAAAATCACCAAGGGAGTAATTAGCTGCAGTATTACAGCAGACACTAACCGACGATGGAGATCATCGACAGGCGTGAGACAGTCGAAGATCTTTATCAAGGGCATTGACAAGAAAAAGACAAGCCAACTGACCAAACTCTCAAGAGGGAACATGAGGCTAGTCATTGAAGTAATAACAGGACACTGCAGACTGAACAGACATCTGACAGTGATCGGAGTGAAGACTGACCCCAAGTGTCCGGAGTGCATGGAGACAGAAGAAACCAGTTTTCACCTGCTGGCCGAATGTCCCATGTACTCACTAATTAGATGGGAACTTCTGGGATCGGACACACTGGACACGGAGGAGTTGAAGGATCTGAGGGTGGAACAGATCGTAAGATTCTGCAAGGACACAAAAAGGTTTGTAGGGGCGCCGTGAATGCTGGAATAACCACGCTCTCCCCAACGGGAGGGCAGGGGAAATGGATGAAGTGGCCCACAAGCTTCGTGGGTGGATCGTCCGTCCGGCTTCCGGTGTCCCCAATTGTAATAAAAAAAAAACTTATTAATATTTACTAGGTATTAATAAAATTGTAAATTAGTTGTGTCTGTACATTGTAGATATTAAAAAAATTTAGATTATGTATTTAACATAATCTAAGTTTTTTTTTCTATTTCTATTATAATGGTCTTGGTCAGACTTTAAATCTGCCGTAAGTTTGACTGCAATTGATTAAGTAGAACCGGAGATATGACCAAAACACCATAAATTCCGCGCTGGCGGAGCCGCGGGCATCAGCTAGAAATAAATAAAAGTAAGAAGAAAATCACAGAACTATACCTTTTTACCCTTTTTAAGTTTCTATATTTCGCATCTATCTCTTAAATGATTACAAGGGTTAATAAAGTTATCGCTTAAAAAACTATCACTATCATTACTATCATCACTACATATTATAAAACAAAGTCCTTCGCTGCGTCTGTCTGTATGTCTCTCTATCTGTTCGCGATTAACCCAAAAACTTCTGCACCGATTTTCATGCTGTTTTCACCAATGGATGTAACGATTACATTACTGAATATACAGAATTAATTGTTATTTAGAATTAATTGTGGTTAGCGCCATCTGTAGGACACGGTCGCACTACGGTGGTTGCAATCGATGTGGCGGTCTGTAGAAACTCTCTGTCAGAGGGCGTATGTTATGCGGTCGAATTCATTCAGTTTTATTCATTTTTATAGAATATTTCAGTGGAAATATATGCACCGGTATTGTTCTCATAAGGTCTAGAATTATTTGTGTATATAAGAATGATCGCAGTGACACGATTTTTATTTGTTATTTAAGAGGTCATTAGTCCTCTACTCTGAAAATTTATTGTCTGAAGTACGTCTTGTGAATCTAAGATCATCTTCAGTTTGAAGGTTATAATTTGTGTGGGAACACACACACAACCTGATCTGGTAAGTTGTTCTTTAATTGCTGTTAATCTATTCGCATAATGGAGATGTGTTATTGATAAAAGCTGTGTATATTCATAACAGGGTCGTTAGTTCTGGGAGAAAACCCCGTATACAATTTAAAAAAGGACATATACTCTGAGGTGTCAATTGTGGTGACTTGGAGGCTGAGACCTTGAGAACGCAGATCACTAGGGAGGCTCCGGAATCTGCTTTGCCGGTCTCCAACCACTGACAGTCACAAGACTACCTGAACTCAACAAGGTCATGTATCAGTTCTTATAATTATTACCTGGTTACTTTATTACTGCTGACCGGTGTGAGGCTGGTATATATCTATCTGTGCCAATAACTAGGTGATGCTGCCTTGATGAGAAGATTTGTTATATGTGTTGAAAATTGTTATCTGTATATGTCTCTAGTTCATGTGTAATACTTCTGTGTAACCATCTGTGACTCTGTGTTTTCTTTGTATGTAAATATATGTATGTACAACTGTGTGTTGAGTTTCATTGGAGATCAGCTGACCTGTGCACCACCTAGAACCTCTGTGAAAGGCGCCCTGGGATTAAGACACTCTGTTGCTCACCTGGACTAGCCGGTGAATAACACTAGCGAGAAATTGTTATAAATTGGCACCCAACTTTGAGGCATATTTTTAGCTAATAAATTGGTGAGTGCATTAGGGTTCTGCGGGTCTCTGATGAAACGTTTTTTTCTCAGCTACCTACTTCTGTTTTATAACTCTGTGTCTAATTCTTTTCTAACTTCTTTCATCTAGCCTTCCTATCATCTTTAATAGTTGTGCATACAGGTATTTGGAACTTATTTTTGTAACCTAAACTTGTGATATCATCTTCTTGTGAACTTATGTGTTATATGTGCAATTAGATTGTTAAATCTGTGCATATAATTGTAAATTTATAATTGTTGTGTAGTAACATTCTACCTCACAAAAATGTAACAATATTTTTGAAAGTTTTAGTTTTTTAACAATATAAATTTCATTAGAAAACTTCATAAATTATAGTGGAGGTATGAGGATAGTTTTTTTTACAATAGACATCCTTAATAAAATAGGTATACTGCTAGATATGACCAAAGCCTATGATAAAGTACAGTTTAACATCTTATTAAAAAAACTCTATGGAATAGGTGTAAGGGGACCAGCTCACAAGTGGATCTCATCATACCTAACCGAGAGAAAACAACTAGTAGAGATTGAATTTTTCAACGAAACCACTAGCCAAATAGAAAAAATTCGCTCCACCACATTAGATGTAAAGGCCTCAATACCTCAGGGTAGCGTGATAGGGTGCTTATTGTTCCTCATCTACATAAATGACTTGCCTAAAGCCATAGAGGAACCATGTGTATTATTTGCGGATGATATCTCTTTACTTGTCACATGCGAAAATAACATAAATTTGGATGTAAAGTTAAATTCAATTTTGAAGAAAACGGCATCGTGGATGGATCTGCATAATTTAGAAATAAATTATGCTAAGACAAAAATAATGCCCTTTCACCCTCATCAAAAGGCGCAAATTCCTATAGACTTCAATTTCGAAAACATTAAATTAGAAGTTGTAAAAGAATTTAATTTGCTTGGTCTAAAAATAGACACCCACATAACCTGGAAACCGCACGTCAAAAAGGTGAGAGCCAAAATATCACAATTCTCCTACGCTCTACGTGAAGTCAAGAAAACTACTGATTTGGCAACTGCTATGGTTACATACTATGCCTATGCATATTCTTGGCTGACCTATGGCGTCATTTTGTGGGGAAATAGTACAGATGCACCTACTATATTTAATCAACAAAAAAAACTAATAAGAATTTTAGTCAATATAGAACGAACTGACACTTGTAAGCCCCACTTCCAGAACCTAAAAATATTAACATTGCCAAGCATATATATTTTGAAACTATGTAAGTTTGTCCGAAAATACCCCGAACACTAAAATACGCGCGAAAACATTCAACCTAGGTATACACTAAGACACAAAAACAGATTAAACCTGCCTACCTCTAAGCTGACAATGCATTCTTCGGGTCCCTTGGTCATGTCAATAAAAGTATACAACAAGTTACCTGAGCCCATAAAAAAAGAAGAAAAATTTAACATTTTTGTAAACAAACTAAAAAACTTCCTAATAAGTAAAAGCTATTACAGCATACAAGAATACTTTGACGATAAAAACTAAATACATACCTTTGACATAAAATACTTAATTATTAAAAATTTATTTTTTATCCAAATAAACCTCTATTGAAACAAAAATCATACTAAAAATTCATTAAATAAATAATTAATTCGAACTACCTATGTATTAAAAATTACATTTTATATTAAACGGACATACATGAAATATACAAAAAAAAAAGTATATATATATATGCTTGTGTGTGTGTGTGTATATATATGTATGTATATAGACATGTATGTATGTGTGTGTATATATATATTTGTATTGAATGAACACCATTTTATGTTGTACTGTAAATTTTGTGTATGAAATTGACATAAGTTTTATATTGACATTTACATACAATTTATCTACTCTAGTGCGTAAGTATGTGCATGTATTACAATGACATTAATAAAATTAATAAAGCATAAAAATAATTTTAAGATTGTACTTATAAATATATGTATCTGTATGAATGATTTTGACACACTATAGAGTAAAAATTGTATTGTATTAGATCGAATTGTTTTAACTATAAATAAATTCTATTATTGTATGTAACTCTGGAACAGATAGGAGCTAAGTTAACTTCATCATAAATCCAATGAAATAAAATAAAAGTTGTATAATACATTAAACATTAAAATAAACTGCATAATAAGATCCAGAATAATACACTTATGTTTTGCAATTGTTGTAATATAAACTAATACTAAGATAAAATAATTAAGTTTAACAAACTATTCCTCACTCCAAACTTTGTGCTGTGCCCGACAGGGTCCATAATTGTATCCTAATTTTTAATTTAACAACTGTATAACATTATGGAATGCAATAAAGGTATTGAGTATTGAGTAGTTAGTTAGTTAGTTTACCTGGGCTGTTCCACACTTAGCCTCTTGATTGGGCCATTGTGCGTAGCATCTTACCTCTCACTCCAACCAACCCAGATCTTTCCAAAAAGTCAGCAGCCTTTTCAGGTTTCCACATGCTTCCCGGAGAGACGCTGGTGACTGGAGGAATTTCGCCCGTTGTTCGGCCACGCTCATGCACTCTGTAAGCACATGATGTGGCGTTTCTTCTGCCCCCATGCAGCCTCTGCACAGGGGGCTGTCCGTCACACCTATTGTAAATAGATGCTTGTTCAGAGGACAGTGACCGGTCAAGATGCCTATGACCTTGCGGATCTGGTCCCTTTTTAATCTGATGAAGTTTCGGCTAAAAGTTTTTGATGCTACCGGAACTGTATTCTTTGTTTGCCTGCATCCTTCAATGTTTGTCCATTCTTTTTGATGGGTTTCTTCCGTATTTTTCCGCAGCCAAGTTTTGACCTGTGCTTGAGGTATAGGTAGTATTGGTTCCGGTCCATATACTGTTGCCCCTGATCCTCTCTTGGCCAATTCATCGGCTGCGTCGTTGCCGAGGGAGTTGCTTTGTCCCTTGATCCATTGCAGCGTGACCTTGTTTGTGTTTGCAATGGATTGGAGTGTATTGTGACATTCCAATATGAGGACAGAGGTTATGGTGTTGCTTTTCAGAGCTTGGAGTACGGATGCACTGTCTGATATGATCTTTATATCTAGATCTTTGACGTCTCTGGCGGCAATCGTCTCCGCCGCTCTCGTTATGCCAATACATTCAGCTTGGAATATTGTACTTAGCTTGTCCAGGGTGGTTGTTATTTTGATGTTTAGGTCATTCGAGAAGACACCTGCTCCGGTACCATATGTGGTTTTAGAGCCGTCTGTGTATATACTAACTTCTTTGACGCCAGAGCTGTCTCTTTTTTCTTCAGTAAGTAGAATATGATAATTCCTTTCGAAGACGTGGTGACATGGTATTCTGTCTACGGGCGCCTCAAGAAGTGGTATCTTCTTTAGGATTCCCTGTAGAATTTTTGAATGCTTTGTTCCAGTATTCTCTTTCCAGAGCCCATTACTTTTCAGTCTTAAGGCTGCTGCCTTGGCCTCCTCCTGTATGATTAGATGCAGCGGTCTCAGGTTTAGGAGGTGCTCTAGTGCGGCTGATGGAGTGGTTCTCATGCATCCAGTGGCTGCTGTACTCGCTAGGCGTTGTAGACTCTGGAGCTTTTCTTTCACAGTGATCAGTTCTGTTCTGGGCCACCATACAACTGATCCATAGGTTAGAGAAGGCCTGATAATTGCCGTATACAGCCAAAGTGTTATCTTTGTGTTAAGACCCCAGTTCTTACCAACGAGTCTTCTGCATTGCCAAAAAGTTATGCAGGCCTTTTTCATTTTAGCATTTATGTGGCTAGTCCAATTCAACTTATTGTCAAGTATGATGCCCAGATATTTAACTTGAGTTGTTAGGGCTAGTTTGGTATTAAATAGTTTTGGTAGTTGTAGTTCTGGTAACTTTCTTTTGTTGGTGAAAAGGATAAGTTCTGTTTTTTTCGGGTTTACTGATAATCGGTGTTCTTCGCACCATTCTTCCACAATCTGAAGGGCTGAGCGCATGACTTTGTATAGCACGTTCTCAGCCGTTCCGCTTATTAGTATTGCAAGATCATTCGCATACCCGATGGTGGTGTATCTTCTCTCATTTAGTCTCTTTAGAAGGCTGTCTACTACTATGTTCCATAAGAATGGTGATAGGACGCCTCCCTGGGGGCATCCTCTGACTACCTTTGCTCTTGTGGTGGTGTTACTCATCACTATCTGGACTGCTCTTTTGCTTATCAGCTGAGTGATCCAGTCCCTTATGGCTGGTTCTACCTTACGCTTCCGTTAATGCTGCTGTGTACCGTTTTGTCGAAAGCCCCTTCTATATCTATGAAAGTAGCTAGTGTTGAGGCTTTATTTGTGATAGCCGATTCTATCTTGTGCACTACCGTGTGTAGTGCAGACTCTGTTGATCTACCTTTCCTGTATGCGTGTTGCTGAGGATGTAGTGGGTTGTCTTTTAGTGTTCCATCCCTTAGGTATCGATCTACTAGTCTCTCCAACGTTTTAAGGAGGAATGATGTGAGACTAATGGGCCTGAATGATTTGGGATGTGTGTAGTCCTCCTTACCTGGTTTTGGTAGGAAGACTACTTTTGCCTCTCTCCATAATCTGGGTATGTATTTGAAGGCAATGCAGGCCCTGTAGATTGGAAGTAGATATTTTGCTATTCTTGTCAGTTGCCATTGTAGTAGTGCTGGGAATATTCCATCCAGCCCTGCAGACTTAAAGGGTTTGAAGGTTTTTATGGCCCACTCTATTTTGTCTGCAGTTACTACCTTGTTTGCGATTTCCCATTCTTGGGTTGTTGGTACACTATAGTGTTCTGGTGGCCAGTCAATGGAATCGATGGATGGTGTGACTTGACAACCAGGGAAGTGTGTTTCCAGCAGTAATGCGCTGGTTTCATTTTCCGTATTAGTGTAAGTGCCGTCTTCTCTCTTAAGTGAGCCCATGAGGTTGAGTTCACCTTTGGCCAGGACTTTCCTTACTCTTGCGGCTTGGTTTGTCGAGTTTATGCTACTACAGAAACTCTGCCAGGCCTCAGTTCTACGATACCTGATGCGTTTCTTGTAGTATTTTTGTGCATTTTTGTATTTGTCCCAGTCCTCAGGGGTACTGGTGTTTTTTGCTCGGTTGTAGAGCTTTCTCAGGCCTCCACGTAGTCGCTCGAGTTCTGGCCCCCACCAGGAGCTCTTTTCTGGACCTTTGGGTGTTACAACAGGACACGCTGGCTCGTAGCTTTCCAGTAGAGCTGCAGTGATAGAATGTACGTTGTGTTCTTTATTATCTGTACTAAGTATTGTGTCGGGTAGTTGTGAATCACTTAGTGCCTTGTTTAGTGAGTTTGTGTACCGTGCTATATCTGTTTTGCGGGGGTTACGATATGGAACAGGGTCTGCTAGTTTACATTGAATTTGAAAGCAGATTCGGCGATGGTCCGCAAAGGATGGTTCCTTTGACACATGCCAACCCTTAATGAGCTTTGCTGCCGAGTGTGTTGCCAATGTGATATCTACTATGGTCTGACACCATGAGGTTACGAAAGTAGGTTCCGTACCTATATTTATAATGTTTAGGTTGGTTTGGAATAAGTATTCGGTTAGTAACTCACCTCTCTTGTTCGCGTCCTTACTTCCCCACAGAGGATGGTGAGCATTGCAGTCTGCGCCGATGATTAAATCCCAGGTGTGAGCCTCGCAGTGTTGTACCAGGTCGGCTAGCTCCTTTGGAGGTGGTTCGCCTTCGCCCGGCATATACACTAAAGCTAGTACTAGGATGGTTGCATTATCTGAATGGATTTTCACAGCAGTGAGATCTCTAGAACAGAATTGGTTAAGTAAAGTGGTGTTTATAGCGTTAGGTACGAAGATGCAGGTTCTCGGTTTTTCAACCGTCGTATCTCGTATTAACTTACCGCCTATGTTATTTAGACCGCAGATGTAGTTCTTATTTATCCAGGGCTCCTGGATTAGGGCTACGGTCTTTTTGCTTACCTCCAGCACTCTGCATAGAGTGACCGTTGCTGCTTGTTTGTGCTGGAGGTTTGTTTGGATGATGTTTATTGGATCAGGGGCTGTTAAGGACGTCATCATCATCATCGCTGATGTGTCCTCCCTGTTTCAGCGGCGAGCTACTTTCCAGCTCACTCTTGCTCTTTCGAGGAGCCTCTATTTTTTGCTCTTGAGCTGTAGCTCTAGACCTGAGACGGTTGGGTAAGCGCATGGAGCTGGCGCGTGCAAGGGCTGAAGCGTTCCATGAGCCTGTTTTTGACCAATTTGAGGTGACTTCCGACTTACATCAGCGGAAGGATAAGAGCGCACCAAAGCCGACGACACAGGTGTCTGCAGTAGAGACTCCGGCGGCCCTTCACGAACGCAAATGCTTTCGTTGCGGAGACAGCGGTCACACTGCATATGGCTGCACACGGTCTAAAGACGTGGTGTGTTTCCGGTGTGGTCTCAAAGGAGTCAAGACCCCAGAATGCTCACAATGCTCTAGCCATTCAAAAAACGCGTAGGCCAGGGCCTTGTTAGAAACTCTGAGTGTTACCTTATTTCTGAGTCCTCTTCTGATAAGGTCCTGTTTACTAAACGGGATAATGTTGTTAGACCTTACTTAGTTGTTAAGATTTTAAATTTAAATGTATTAGGCCTTCTTGATTCAGGTGCCTCCTGCTCGGTGCTCGGAAAGGGAGCGCACCGCACCTTTCTGGAACTCGGGTTTGATCTTGAGAATATCAACCCGAGTTTTCGTATTTCAACTGCAGACAGCACTTACTTCTTACTTCTCTGCCTATAGAATACAATTCGGTAATCCGAGTTGTTAAGTTTTATGTTGTTCCAGAAATAACCACTTCTATGATATTTGGTGTGGATTTTTGGCAACAGTTTAAGTTAGGTGATAAGTTAATTTCACAAAATATTAGTTTAGATCAATTTAGTGATAATAATCCTATAGAGTCTGTTTCTCTTAATGGTGGCCTCGAGGACTACAACAATTTGACCTCGAAGCAGAGGTGTGTAAACAACGCGGTCATCACAAAATTTGATTCTTTGAATACGGAGAAGGTGGGCTTAGGTCGTACTACGCTGGAACACCATATCATAGATACTGGGGACAGCAAGCCGATCAAGCAGCGTTACTATCCGCTCTCTCCCCACAAACAAAAAGCCCTGGAAGCTGAATTGGACCAGATGCTAGAGATGGGTGTAGTGACCCCGTCTCAATCCGCCTGGAATTCATCAGTGGTAATGGTAGAGAGGGCGAATGGTGATCTTAGACTGTGCTTGGACTCTCGGAAGCTCAACTCAGTATCGAAAAGTGATGCCTATCCGTTGCCGTACATTAATCAAATTTTAGACCATCTGAATAATGCTAAGTACTTAACCTCTATAGATTTGAGTGCGGCTTACTGGCAGATTCCGTTCGACTCTCCCGAGTCCGCCGAGAAGACTATTTTCACGGTTCCTAGAAGGGGGCTGTTTAATTTCAATGTAATGTGCTTCGGGCTGGTCGGTGCGAGTTCAACCATGAGCGTCTAATGGACCGTCTGTTTGGCCCCGAGTTTGACAATAAGGTATTCTCATTTCAAGATAACATAGTCTGCGTGTCGAGCACCTTTGAGGAGCATGTAGAGCTCTTAAATAGAGTCTATCAGCGACTGAAGGATGCAGGCCTGACCATCAATATGGTAAAATCACACTTTTGTCGGAGTGAATTGAAATACCTAGGGTACTATGTGGACAAGCACGGCCTGCGGACGGACCCGGGTAAAGTTGAGGTTATCCTCAATTATCCCACTCCAACTAACTCTAAGGAGGTGAAGAGGTTCCTCGGAATGGCTGGCTGGTACCGTCGTTTTGTGAATGATTTCTCTCGAATTAGCAAACCCCTATGTAAATTAACATCTAAGAATGTGGAGTTTGTATGGACCCCTGAGACTGAGCAGTCCTTCAACTTGCTTAAGTCGGCTCTGGTCTCTGCTCCTATCCTTAAGATGCCTAATTTTGATTTACCTTTCCGTATACTTAGCGATGCGTCTGCTTACTCTGTTGCTGCGGTGCTGACGCAAACTCACGACGGAATAGAGCACCCTGTCGCGTTTTGCAGCCGTTCTCTCAACAAGAACGAAGTGATTTATAGCACTACTGAGAGGGAGCTTCTGGCCGTGATTTTCGCGTTGGAACAGTTTAGGCAGTATGTAGAGGGATAAAAGTGCACTATAGTCACTGACCATGCCTCCTTACTCTGGTTCCATAACCTAAAAAATCCTTCCGGTCGTCTCGCGCGTTGGAGCATCAGACTAAGCCAATTTGACTTCGACATAGAGCACCATAAGGGTAAGGATCATGTGGTAACAGACGCTTTGTCACGTATAAAAATTGATTCTCTCGACGCAAGTACTACTAAAGACCCATGGTACATCTACACCATGAATAGTGTACGAAAAACCCTAGAGAATTACCTAATTTTGATATACGGGATAACCAATTATATCGGTTATCTAAGAACAAATATTCTCTGACTTCAGACCTTGACTGGAAATTGGTGGTACCCATGGAGGATAGAAGATCCCTCCTCACCAAGTACCATGACGACACACTTAGTGCCCATGGTGGCGTTTTGAAGACGCACAAAAGGTTAGCCCTCTATTATTACTGGCCCAAAATGTACGATGACATCAAACGTTACGTGGAGGATTGTGAAGTCTGTAAACAGTACAAACCCGTAAACACGTCTCGTCCAGGCCTCATGGGTAATCCGAAGCGCGTGTCTAGGCCATTTGAAGCCATCTCAGTTGATTTGCTTGGTCCCTTCCCCACTTCTAGCAATAGAAATGTACATCTGATCGTGGTCTCCGACTATTATTAGTACGTCATGTTGTGTCCTATCAGGGTTGCAACAGGCGCGATAGTCGCGAGATTCATTGAGAAGAGTGTGTTTCTCGTGCATAGAGTCTGTAAGACTATTTATATGGATAACGGTCCTCAATTCGTCAGTAAGCAATTTAAAGATCTCTTAACGAAATATAACGTGCCGAATATTTATTATAACCCTAGGTATCATGCCCAGACAAACCAAGCAGAACGCGCCATCCGAAACGTTGTACAAGCCATCTCGTGTTATGTAAAGTCTCAACACAAGAAATGGGACGAATATCTAATCGAACTGCAGTGCACACTGAACACTGCAGTGAGCGAAGCAACTCGTTGCACCTCATTTTTCCTGGTCCATGGTAGGGAATTTATTGGGGATGGGGTTCTTTATAGACAGTCGGATATTACTTGCCACCCTCATTCAGTCTCCATTGACGATCCATCTGCATTTGGTGTCAAACTAAAGGAACTTCATCGCATTTACGAGCTGGTGCGTCAGTAAGCAATTTAAAGATCTCTTAACGAAATATAACGTGCCGAATATTTATTATAACCCTAGGTATCATGCCCAGACAAACCAAGCAGAACGCGCCATCCGAAACGTTGTACAAGTCATCTCGTGTTATGTAAAGTCTCAACACAAGAAATGGGACGAATATCTAATCGAACTGCAGTGCGCACTGAACACTGCAGTGAGCGAAGCAACTCGTTGCACCCCATTTTTCCTGGTCCATGGTAGGGAATTTATTGGGGATGGGGTTCTTTATAGACAGTCGGATATTACTTGCCACCCTCATTCAGTCTCCATTGACGATCCATCTGCATTTGGTGTCAAACTAAAGGAACTTCATCGCATTTACGAGCTGGTGCGGAAACATTTAAACGTTGCCCACCAGCGTAATGAGAAATATTACAACTTCAGAAAGAGGCATGTAGAGCTGAAAGTGGGACAAATAGTGTATAAACGAACATTCTACCTGTCGAATAAGGCAAAGAACTTTACCGCTAAGTTAGCCCCTAAGTTCCTGAAATGTGTGGTGACTGCTAAGCGATCCCCGTTAGTTTCCAGATTATCTGACTTGGAAGGCAAGGATCTGGGCGAGTACCATATCAAGGATATTCTGAAGTACAAGGAAGAGGATCAGTCAACCCTCTCTCCTGTCCCTGCCGTTAGTAATATTTCGACTACAGGGCAATAGGTCGTTGCTTGCAAGGCTAGTGCCACGTGTGGTCGAAGAAACATAGCGGACGGTGGTCATTTCTGTTTAAAGGCGTGTTCATTGAAAGTGGCACGTTATCGAGTCATCCGTACACCTGCATTAGTTTTCTGTGTAAGACATCTCGACTCTGGGTTTTTCACCTAACTAATACAAGAGTCGGTGTCTAATAAAGTGTATGGATGGTCTCTTAGTTTGATAGTAAGTTTGTTTCTCTAGGAATAGATATACTTTGTTTATTGTAACATTCTTTTTTTGTTGTGTCTTTATGGTGTATTCCCTGCATATGGTGTAACGATTACATTACTGAATATACAGAATTAATTGTTATTTAGAATTAATTGTGGTTAGCGCCATCTGTAGGACACGGGCGCACTACGGTGGTTGCAATCGATGTGGCGGTCTGTAGAAACTCCCCGTCAGAGGGCGTATTTTATGCGGTCGAATTCATTCATTTTTATTCATTTTTATAGAATATTCCAGTGGAAATATATGCACCGGTATTGTTCTCAAAAGGCCTAGAATTATTTGTGTATATAAGAGTGATCGCAGTGACACGATTTTTATTTGTTATTTAAGAGGTCATTTTAGTCCTCTACTCTGAAAATTTATTGTCTGAAGTACGTCTTGTGAATCTAAGATCATCTTCAATTTGAAGGTTATAATTTGTGTGTGTTCCCAGATTTGATCTGGTAAGTTGTTCTTTTAATTGCTGTTAATCTATTCGCATAATGGAGATGTGTTATTGATAAAAGTTGTGTATATTCATAACAGGGTCGTTAGTTCTGGGAGAAAACTCCGTATACAATTTAAAAAAAGGACATATACTCTGAGGTGTCAATTGTGGTGACTTGGAGGCCGAGACCTTGAGAACGCAGATCACTAGGGAGGCTCCGGAATCTGCTTTGCCGGTCCCCAACCACTGACGGTCACAAGACTACCTGAACTCAACAAGGTCATGTATCAGTTCTTATAATTATTATTTATTATTACTGCTAACCGGTGTGAGGCTGGTATATATCTATCTGTGCCAATAACTAGGTGATGCTGCCTTGATGAGAAGATTTTTTATATGTATTGAAAATTGTTATCTGTATATGTCTCTAATTCATGTGTAATAATTCTGTGTAACCATCTGTGACTCTGTGTTTTCTTTGTATGTAAATATATGTATGTACAACTGTGTGTTGAGTTTCATTGGAGATCAGCTGACCTGTGCACCACCTAGAACCTCTGTGAAAGGCGCCCTGGGATTAAGACACTCTGTTGCTCACCTGGACTAGCCGGTGAATAACACTAGCGAGAAATAGTGTTATAAATTGGCACTTAACTTTGAGGCATATTTTAGCTAATAAATTGGTGAGTGCTTTAGGGTTCTGCGGGTCTCTGATGAAACGTTTTTTTCTCAGCTACCTCCTTCTGTTTTATTATTCTGTGTCTAATTCTTTTCTAACTTCTTTCATCTAGCCTTCCTATTATCTTTAATAGTTGTACATACAGGTATTTGGAACTTATTTTTGTAACTTATACTTGTGATATCATCTTCGACTAAACGTTCCTGGGTGGAACTTGGCACAGGGATAAATTATAGTCTAAAATAATACATAGGCACTTTTTATCTCGGAAATAGGTTCCCATGGGAAGCAGGAACTGGAACAGAATTCCAAGTCGGCGGAGCCGCAGGCAGCTTCAATAATCCAGACTTCATGGCAACAGCCAGTTCGTGGTTTAACATACTCCCAATTTTCCCATCGTTTGTCCCGAAGTGCCAGTATTACCGCAGTATGCTAAGCCTGTTTGTAATTCATTTGACTGATTCATATTTTGATGTGATTCAAAATACGAAACAGTCATGTTAAATACAAAAATATGCATTAGTACCTCCATGAAATACTATTGTAGCGTGCATTACTATGAAATATTATATTGCTAAATACTTAATAAAATATTTTACAGAATAGGAGTTGTACAAATAATTTAACAACTTGTACTAATATGGTTACAAACAAGTACCTACATATTTGATGCTTCGATCTCAAAGGTGAAGCCTTCAAAAAGGCGTGACAGTGTGCATAATTTACTGTCTGTATTACCTAAATAGGTGTAACATATAAAGAAGTACCTTATGTTTTTTCTCCTTCGCCGGGGAATCGAACCCCAGTCTCCGCGTGACAAGCGCGAGTATGTATCGGTTCTAAATGTGAGTTTACAATATAAACAAATGTGTCTGTTAGAAAACTGACTTCACGTTGAATCGCCAAATATGCAAGCTCGTACCTGTGTTACTTACTATCGATTGGCTCGTGGGTTTCTTAACGAAGCTTGCACATGAAATACCAATAGTCTATGGAGGCCTTAAATGAAAGTTTCAAAGAGATAAAGTTATACGACTTTTAATCTTGGTAATACACTTTGTTACACGAACAAATAAATGTCAGTGGATAGGTGAAATTATGTTATACAGATATACTAGTAACAATTACTTTTAAACTTCAAATTATTATGACTATTTCTAACTGTTATTCTAACACTGATGCGGTCCTATCGTAATGGCCATTATTAGAAAAGTTTGTACCTGAATTCAGTCTTCGTGTGCACTTATTCGTCACTAGAGCTCACAGCGAATCCGTACTGATAAGTCACCGGCTTCCTGGATCCAGGGATTACGTTTTTTGTCTCCAGACTCTCGAACTCGTCCTTCACAGGTTGTTAGGTAACAGACGCCGTTCTAAATGCTTACTTTGATGAAGATCACACAATCGTATTAGCGCATAGACAGATTGTAAATCCGGGCCTCACAATAATGAAACTTGGCCCTGCTAGAGATTTGGGGCTATGCCAGAGGTCCCGCTGCCTCAACTGTGATACGTCTGATCGGCGCTGTGGTACGCCGTCAAGAGGGGCGAGTACACGCCGGCGGCGACTGTCTTCCCGCCGCGCGGGCACCGCCCGTCTTCCCGCGCGCCGTTGGCGTATGCGCTTGCCGCCGCTGTGAATGTCTTATGACGCGCGCGGCTCCGAAATTCTTTTACGTGTTGTTATGGATCTTGATGAATAGCTGGTTCTTGATAAATAAGCTCACGTCCTTCTCTGGTTCGCGTTAATGATGTCAAACGGCGCGCGCGCGCCGACGAGCCGCGGCCGGCCGGCTCCCGTCGCCCGCGCACCCCGCAGCCGCCGCCGTGGTCCTGGTCTCGTCGTAGACATCCTGGGGGGCCGCTGAAGCTGATGCTGAAGAATCCCTTGATGTTGGAACGGAGACTTCTGCTCGTTCTGCTTCATCATGTAGCAGTGGGCAGACCTTGTTAAGTGCCCGCCGTTCGATCCCCTTGTTCGTCTTAAAGTCTGCAACACGACAGATATTGTCGTTGCCGGGATGCATACGATGGACTCGTCCAAGTTTCCATCTCATGGGTGGAACGTTTTCTTCTTTAAAGGCTACTAATGAACCTTCCTTTAGCTCTTTATAAGGAGAGCGCCATTTTGTTCTAGTTTGTAGTTCAGAAAGGCACTCATGATGCCACCTCTTCCAGAAATCCTCTCTTAATGAGGTTATCAGTTGATATCTTGTCTTGATCTTCCTCTCAGTGACAGCTGGTGGTGAAGGCAGTGACGTCAGCGGCCGACCGATGAGGAAGTGCCCTGGGGTGAGAGGAGAAAAGTCTTTTGGGTCAGGTGATAATGGAGTTAAGGGTCGGGAATTGAGAATCGCTTCGATTTGCGCAAAAAACGTGCTCAACTCCTAGAACGTTAGACTTATGTTTCCTGCAATACGTTTTATGTGATACTTAGCACTCTTTATACCGGCTTCCCAAAGTCCACCGAATGTGGGGGAATATGGAGGATTAAATTTAAATTTGATGCCCTCATTAGCCGAAAAACCATTAATCGACCTTATGCCTGACCGCATTTCCCTACCCAATTCATTGTTTGCTCCAACAAAGTTTTTACCGTTATCACAGCAAATACAATTAGGTTTACCCCTTCTCGCAATAAAACGTTTTAGGCTTGAAATAAAGGCTTGGGCACTCAGATCGCTGACAATCTCTAAATGAATTGCCTTTGTAGCAAAGCATATGAATAAACACAAATAACATTTCGAAATTCTGTTACCTCGACCTTTATGACTCGAGATCATGAACGGGCCAGCGAAATCAGTGCCACAAGTCTGAAATGGAAAAGCTTCAGACACTCTATTTGATGGTAGATTTCCCATCAACGGCTCCATAGTTTTTCCTTTAAGTCTAGTGCATGTAACGCATTTTCGAACAGTGCTTCGAGCTAATGATCTGCCACCAATAGGCCAAAATTGTTCTCGAAAGGAACTGAGGAGCAGCTGGGGGCCGGCATGAAAAAGACGTAGGTGTTCGGCTACCATCAATCATTTTGTGAAGTGATGTTTGGCATCTAGTAAGGCCGGATGCTTATTATTATAAGCAAGTACTGCATTTTTTAAGCGACCACCTACTCTTAACAAGCCACCACCGTCAATAAACGGAGATAATTGCCGGATATTTGATTTAGGCTTAAGTAAGTTACATTTATGTAATGTTTTTATTTCTAAAGAGAACGATTCAGCTTGTGATTCTTTAATTAGATAATTAAGAGAATTTTGAAGTTCATTTTCATTAAGTGAATCAAAATTCTTATTGGTTGGATTTCTGCAATTATCTATGAATCTCCTAACATACGCAAAGATTCTTTTTAATTTATTTGAACTTGAATATTTTTCAAAGTTAATGAAATTATGACTTTCATTTTGAATATGAACTTTGACTTCTGGCAAATTCGTGGATGCGTTTGGTATTTTAGGCCATTCTGATTCCTGTTTTAATAAAAAGTCAGGACCCTGCCACCACAACCTCGATTCCGCCAGGAGACTTGGTTCCACGCCCCTTGAAGCCATGTCTGCAGGATTTTGGTCCGTGGGAGCGTGACGCCACGATTCTCGGTCGGTTAATTTACGTATTTCGTTTACTCTGTTACAAACAAATGACTTTAAGAGTTTTGGTTGCATTCTGATCCAGCCTAATGCGATGGTTGAATCAGACCAAAGAGAAATTTTATTTATGTTGCAACGAAGAGCTTCACGAACCTTAGATATCAGGCGAGCTCCTAGCTGAGCTGCACACAGCTCAAGCCGCGGAATAGTGACTGGCTTTAAAGGTGACACTCGTGTTTTAGCACAAAGAAGTTTAAGGGTTACTTTATGAGCAGCGTCAATAGACCGGAGATACACGCATGCGGCGTAGGCGTCTTGAGACGCGTCTACGAAGCAATGAAGCTGCGTCGTGATTGGTTATGAACACAGCGTGAATCTCGTGACCTTTACTGGAATCAAAACATTTAAATTATTTACAAGTTTATGCCAAATTATTTTTATGTCATTAGGTACTGGATCGTCCCACTCAAGTTTCAACTGCCATAACCTTTGCAACAATATTTTTAAGGTAATTGTACAAGGGCTTAATAAACCGAGGGGATCGAATACTTTGCAAGTATTTGATAAAATAACTCTTTTTGTAATCATGTGATCAGGATTGTTTCCAATATTTATGGAAAACCTTAATGTATCAGTCTCGGATACCTCTCCCCTCTGGATACCGTTGGTGTGCGGTCGTGTATACAGTAAACCGCTATTACTTATGTTAAAAATAAATAATAAAATTCAAAATTATTCACTAAAAATCACGTGTAAATACTCGGAGCGCAGACGCACTGAAGAGGTCTACGAATAACGATTAGAGCGAGACATCTCCTAGTGAAGAAGACAGATATACGTAGAAGCTTAGCTCGTCCTGCCACACTGAAGCTCTGGATACAAGCTCCGCCTCCAGCTACGTACAGCGCGGCCCGTGCGAGGGAGATAAACAGACCGTTCTATAGTGCTGCAAGCTCCGCCCGCCGTGTCTACGCAAGAAGCCACACCCAGCCGCTGATGGTGATAAGCGCGTACGCAACTGTCACGTCGTAAGTAAATAAACACTTTTGTTTATTCTTGTTAACTTTTCATTCTGCTTGGGCGCTTACCAAAATGTCCGTAAAACGCAGTCCACCGATGTTGATCAATCGCCCGAGCACTTTAAAGTCTCCTGTTATGACTTACGGATCTGACCCACAGTTACATGTGTCTTCTCAAGATCCTATGCCTGCTGACCCTACTGACCTTAAGGTCACTCGTAGATTGAAGCGTAGACTCCCGGACAATTATGATAAATCGTTGGAAAATGTCTCTATTGCGGACCAAATGAAGAATATGTTTGAGTCTTTTGAAGCGAAGCAAAACACTAAGTTCGAGGAACTTATTGAGTCTGTATTGGCTATCAAGAACCAAAATATGGAAATACAAAAAAGTATGGACTTTTTAGCCGCAAAATACGATGAAATGATTGCAAAATTGTCGCAACTAGAACAGCAAAATAAGGAATATGAAACCAAAATCGAGTCACTTGAAAACAAAATAGAACTACTGGAACGCAACTCCCGATCATCCTGTATTGAAGCCTGTGTTTGTCGTCGAATCATTAACAAGCCTTGGCAGAAAACTTGCATATCTAGCTAGAAAACTTGTTAAAGACAATAACTATCATAGTACTTGGACTTCATATGGAAAAATATACTTAAAAACGATGCAAGACTCACCAGCCATACTTATAAGCAGTGAACAGGATCTGAATAGAATTATACCAAAGTGACTATGCCTGGTCATTTTCAGTCTATTGTCACTTACTTTATATTGTTATACTTGTATACTATACAACTTAACATGTTTTACTGTATTCCAACATACAATCATCAAACACACACTACTCTCATACCTACACACTCACATACTCCACAAAACGTTCTTATACCATTATAACTCAAACATATTATTATATATACACATTAATACAGCACCTTTTACGCACTCGCCGTTAAATAACATCGTAATAGTCTCGCATCATATACACAATATATCACCGCTCCAGAATACACCGACTTGTAATATTGTAGTTAACATTCGATAACATAAATGAAATAATTGACGACTTCCAAGTCGCACAATCATCGAGCTGTGAAATAGACGAGTGCTCCAAATTAATTGATGACCCTCATTTGAGTTTAAAAATTATACACCAAAATATCCGCAGTGTAAGCCGCAATTTCCCAGGTTTTCTAACAGCACTTCATAGATCAAGTACTGATTGGGATCTGATTGTATTATCGGAATGTTGGCTACGTCATACACACTTTATTCCATCAATAGACGGTTACGATTATTTCAAAAGTGAAAATAACTTAACCCAAAATGAAGGCGTCATTGTCTATTTCAAAAACTCAATGCGGGTGATGGCATTAGCGACCACTCTACGCGATGCGAACTGCGTTACCATAAAAGTGAACAGAAATACAACAGTGGTTGCCATTTACCGTCCTCCTCGACATAAAGACTTGCAACCATTTCTAGACTCCTTAAACGAGTTTTTAACTAATTTAAAATGTCCTAATATTATTATCATAGGAGATATAAATGTTGACATAACACCGAATAGTAAAAATCCCGATTCAATCATTTATCTCAATCTACTTGCCTCACACAGCGTTTTACCTGCACATCTGCTACCCACCCATAGCAAAACCTGCTTAGATCATGTTATGCTTAAAACTACGCTCCCAGCTTTTTGCTATGTTGCAGACACTTCGGTTACTGATCACGATTCTGTGATAATTGTACTAAAACTCCAGATTCAACAAACCAAGCCCTTAGCAATAAAGAAAATAGATTATAACGGACTAGATATTGCCATGACTAATATAAACTTCAACTGTGTCTATAACACGTACGACGCTAACGAAGCTACTTCCCTGTTAATATCTATTATTAATACCACGATCGAATCTAACACACGTACGATCAGGGTTTCAAATCGCAGGCGTATTAAGAAACCATGGATGACTTTGGGTCTATTAAAGTGTATAAAAAATCGAGACAAACTTCACGTTAAAACTAAGAAAAATCCCGACAATGAGACATTCAAAACGACTTACCGAAGATATAGAAATTTTTGTAACTCTTTGCTTAAGAGAGTTAAAAGAGAGTACGAATGGGAACAATTAAATAACGCAGTCAAAACTAGTAGTAAGGCATTATGGGATACTATAAAAAACGTTACAAATTACAACACAAAATCATACTCAGCAACAGATTTAATATCCTCGAATAATACTGCATCTTCAATTAATAACATTAACAAATTTTTCACATCATTAGGTAAAAACTTAGCTGATAAAATCCCTGCAATCTTGCCGGAAGCACTGACCATTAACCCATGTCCCTATTCTTTTGTTCTAACACCAACCACCGAAACCGAGGTCCGAAACTATATACTTGACCTAAAAAAGGCAAAATCTTCCGGGCGAGACAATATTCCAGGAACTTTCTTAAAGCGATATCATGAAATATTAGTGCCTCCCTTATCATATATATTTAACCTTATGTTTGATACCGGAGTTTTTCCAAAAGAATTTAAACTCGCGGAAGTGATTCCTATATACAAGAGTGGAGACAGAGGCTGTGTCAATAACTACAGACCTATTTCTATTCTGTCAACCCTTTCTAAATTAGTAGAAAAGCTTTTAAATAAACGTTTAACGAATTACCTTGAAACAAAAAACCTCTTATCTAAATCGCAATTTGGCTTTAGAGCAGGCATCTCAACAAATGATGCTGTGCATGAATTAACTCATCATATTGTGTACAATTTAGATAACAAGAAAAAAGTTATTACAATATTTCTGGACTTAGCTAAAGCATTTGACACAGTCTCTGTCCCACTCCTACTGGAAAAACTAGAGAGACTTGGAATCCGCGATGTGCAACATAAATTGTTTGCAGATTATCTCAGTGAAAGGTACCAAAGAGTGAGAGTCGGTGACACTGTTAGTGCTGATCTACCTATTACTTTTGGAGTACCGCAAGGCAGTGTCCTCGGCCCAACACTCTTTCTTATATACATAAACGATTTATGTAATCTAGAACTAAAGAATGGTAAAATCATAACTTTCGCTGACGACACTGCATTGATATTTAGTGGAGATAATTGGAGTGATGCTTTTTCTTTTGCTCAGGTGGGCTTCAATGCCGTTTCATTATGGCTCAGGAATAATGGATTAACGCTCAATGTTGACAAGACTAGATACATGCCATTCGCTATAAAAAGCTCTCCGACAAACCTACCAAATAATAGCGTCATTGTGGCCCATAACTGTTTAGGAAATCACTCTTGTGCTTGCAACCAGTTAAAAAGTGTCACCAACATTAAGTATCTCGGCATTATATTAGACGATACTTTAACATTCAACTACCACATTGATCTTCTTTCAACCAGAATTCGAAAACTCATGTTCATTTTTAAAAACTTGCGCCACATAGCGGATAAGAAGATCCTTAAAATGGTCTATATATCTTTATGCCAACCGATTTTATCATACTGCATTTCAGTATGGGGTTACGCCTGTAAAACTAGTTTGATAAAAGTCGAAAGAGCTCAAAGGGCAGTGCTTAAGGTCAGTCACTTTTTGCCTTACATTTATCCTACTACCGAACTTTACCAACTTTCGGATGTCCTTACAGTTCGACAATTATATATTTTAAATATTATTCTGAAGCAACATTCTCTCCTTCCATACGACTCTTTTACCACCAGGAAACGTCTGAAGCATAAGGTTTGCCCTCCAACTGACTATCGCTCACGTACAGCATTCGCAAACAAACTTTTCGGATTTCGCGGACGGTACCTTTATAACAAAATAAATCAGAAACTACACATTTACTCTCTCACTAAATATCAATGTAAAAAAACTGTCTCAAATTGGTTGAAGTCTCTCAGTTATGAAGAAACTGAAAATTTAATAACTATTCCAACGTAATTCATCACCAATAAATAATAAATCTGTCACACAGTTTACCATGAAGTTCAGATTATACCATAGGAACGTTTGCAAACGAGACATATACATATACACAAACACGCACATACACACATTCACACACAGAGACACACACACGCACATACACACTAACACATACACACACACAAACACACACAAACACATATTACTAACTTGGTCATCTCACAAAATTATTATTACACCTATGTCTATCTACTTTATATAGTTTATCCAAGTACCTACACTTACCGTAACGCCTTCTTATCTAGAGTTAGGAGAGGCTGGTCATCTGTCATACAGGTTCCCACCTAGTACGGATACCAGTTCTCTCACACAGATCTCACCTTTTAGGTGATGTAAAACTAGTTCTGAAGCTATTTATTGTTATTGTTATGCTTTACTGTGTGAGAGAAGAAATAAACATTATTATTATTATTATTATTATTAGTCTCGGGTGCCCACAGCACACCTAAGACACTCGTTTCTTTTGATAAATCGAGAGATTAACATTCAGTGGGATTTGAAAATATTTCTGAACAATTCGTGCGAAATTTATGTATTGGAAAACCTGCTGAGGCAAGCACTTGGGTAACAACGCGGTGAATGTGAGCTAGGTCATGTTTATTCGAAGCACCCGTCAACAAGTCATCGACCTAGAAGTCTTTTTCAATGATTTGTGATACTAATGGGTCCGTACATTCCAAGGCCAACTGCAAAAGGCACCTTGCACTTAAGTAAGGTGCAGATGCTGTACCATAAGTGATGGTATTTAATTGTACTGTGTCAATAGAAACATCATCTCGCCATAGGATAAGTTGTAGATGCCGCTGCGATTCATCCACCATTATCTGCCAGTACATTTTCATGACGTCACCGGTAAGAACAAATTCATGTTGGCGAAATCTTATTAAGATATTAAATAATTCATCTTGCAACTGGCCCAATGTACTGGATTTCGTTAAGCGATTTACCAGTGGTGGTTTTAGCGGATGCATCGAATACTACGCGTAGCTTCGTGGTTTCGCTACTCTCCCTGAAGACGGCATGGTGAGGCATAAAGTAACCAAACTGCGGCCTTTCTATTTTAGTTAAGTGGCCGAGTTCCTCATATTCTTTAATGAAAGTATGATATCGTTCTTTTATGTTTAAGTTTTTATTTAATTTTCTTTCAAGGTTGAGAAAACGTATTTTCGCCATCTTGTTTGAGTCACCAAGCGTATCTTCAGGAACTTCGCGAAATGGCGTTGAAACTAAAAATTTTCCATTTTTTAATCTCTTTGTATTTTTGAGAAAATGCTGTTCGCAAAAATCGTCATCAGCTGTCATAATAGGTTTAGAGCTGGGAATTTCTTCAAGACGCCAAAATTGAGTAAGCTTGTCACTTATTTCTTTATTAAAATGACAATGTAATTTTTCTGTGTCTTGAAGAATGCAACTATAAAGAGGACCTGCCACTAACCAACCCAATTTTGACTCCTGGAGAATGGGCTTATTGGATCTAATTTTATTTGAGTAGGAGACATTATGTCAAAGAAGACTTCAGCGCCTACTAGTAAGTCTACTTCCGAAGGGCGATAGAAATTGGGATCTGCTAATTCAATGTTTGCAGGTAAGTGAAGATCTGAGACATTGATTAGTGAGTTTGGCAAATCACCGGTAATCTGCGGTACTACTAGACATTTAAGCGTGATACTAAAGGAATTAAGTAGAGAATTGATAGTCATTTCGCAACGCTCTGATATAGGTACTTGAGCATTATTAATACCGGATATACATAAAGTATCCGAATTTTTACTAATCAAACCCATTTTATTTTTCAGGTTTGCAGTGATAAAGGAGGACTGGCTGCCCGCATCGAGTAAAGCACGAGCAAGGTGTGTATTTTTATTTTCAGGATTGACAACTTGGACTAAAGCTGTACCAAGAAGAACTTGATTTGAAGACTGCGCTGATAGTGACACAGGTAAGGAATGTAATGCGTTATTATTTTCAGTTTCATTTGATGTCTGAGTTAGGTTAACATGCAGTAAAGTATTATGTTTATGTTTACATAATCTGCAACTACCCAATCGACAATCTGCCGCAGAGTGCCCTCTCCGCAGGCAGTTTAAGTAAAGTTTTAACTTCAAGACTTCACTGGATCTGTTTTCAGGAGATAAAGATTTAAAGGCATCGCACTCAACAATTCGATGCTTATGGTTGCAGAACGGACAGAACAATGCAGGCTTATCATTATTTTCATGAGAAGCAAAAAAACTTTTATGTTTTATTATGAAAAAAATAATTCTTATTATTTGTTTCAGGTTTTTTATGATCCCTGAATGATGAAAACTTATTATCAGGTTTATCGCTTCTATTTGCTTGCATTGTTGCAAGAATGTCTGCACGACTACGCAAAAAGCTAAGAAATTGATTTAATGGAATCACTTCAGTAGAATTATTTTTATATTCTTCCCACTTTCTGGAAGTAGTTGGATCTAACTTGGTAGAAATTAAGTATATAACAAGAACATCCCACTTGTCGGTCGGTTGATCCAAACTGTCAAGAGCTCTTAAGTTTTTAGAGACAGTGTCAATAAGATATCTGATAGCCTTATGTGACTCGCGAGTAATAGGATCTATATTAAATAAAGCCTTCAAATGATTATTTATCAGAATGTTCTTATTATCATAGCGATCACATAGTAATTGCCATGCAGTTGAATAATTTTGAGAAGTAAACTCAATTGATTTTAAAACTACACATGCACTACCCTCTAATGATGATCGTAGGTAATGACATTTAGTAATATTAGGTATAGCATCATTGGAATGTATTAAGTTATGGAACGTGTCACGGAACTCCAACCATTTCAGATAATTTCCGTCAAACGTAGGTAATTTAATTGTTGGAAGTTTAATGTTATTTAGGCCATTATGACAGCAACTATTGAAGGAAGACTTAGAAGAAGAATTGTCGTTATCACCCTTTTTTTCACGTTTATGATGTCAATAAGATTCAATGATATGCTCAGTAATTGATATTATTGAATAAAATTGATCCTCTGTAGAACTCCTTTCGAGTGCCTGATCTTCAATTGATGATGACAGAAGTTCAATTTTCATTTGAATATCATTAAATTCATTAAATAATTCCTTAATGGTCTCAACGCGCAATTCTAATTCTTTTATTTGAATACCAGTAATATCTTCTGTTTTTGTTTTACTTATTGTAGACACATGATTTTTAAAATTTGTTAAACGCATCCTAATGGTAGCACGTTTTCTCGCCAATTCTTTTAACTCACTACCTGCTTTAGATTCTTCGGAAGCCATAATTACGGAGCAAACAATAAATTAGATAATTAAGATATGTGCATCAAACCAGTTTGAGTTGAACTAGCTGCAGCGCAAAGCGCGTAGCAACTCGGTGCAAATAACACGGTGCGCGACACACCCCGACACAGTGCGCGATGTCCGCACACCGTGCGCCGGCCGGCCGGTCAGCGGTCAAGCAAGGTCACGCGAGTCGAGCGCAAGCGCAGCGATCAGTCACCGTCTGGAATGTTTGGCGAGCAAAGGCAAACAACATGCAAAATATAGGTGTGCAAGCTAATGGGAGCATAAAATTATGACCATAATGCAGTAAAATGCGATGCTTATGTGCTCAACGGTATGTAGAAGGACGCATAAATGAAGTAGCTAATATAAAGGTAGTTAAAGTAAAACTGTTGCATTTGTCAATGTATTATTTATGCGCCCTGCAACAAATATTATGTATTTATTATGTGAAGGCGTTTATGAAGGCGTGGCTATGTACAGGTAGCTATCGTAAAGCAGTGACTTATTTTAAGAGAACACTCGACAGGTATTATGAGCCTATATTGATAATAACATAACATAACATAACTTCACGCCTGTATCCCCGAAGGGGTAGGCAGAGGTGTATTACACACCCACGATTCGCCAGTTATGTTTTAGGTCCCAATGTAATAGGGGGCGAGCCTATTGCCATCTACCGGGCACATTACTAAGAGAGCGATAATCAACATTTTTAATACACACATAACTACGAAAAGTCAGAGGTGTGTGCCCAGGGCGACTGGGGATCGAACTCGAGACCTCGTCTCGGCAGTCCGTTACGTACACCACTAGGCTGATTACAAATAGCGGTTGCAGTGCGAGGAGTTGACGGATCCCAGTTTTGCACCATCAATCCCCACATGTTTTCAATTGGATTTATGTCCGGAGATTTAGGTGGAAATGGCAAAGCAATAATTTCGTCGTTGTGCTCTCTAAACCATGCTCTGGTCAATCTTGCAGTGTGTACGGGTGAATTGTCGTGAACAAAATTATACGGATCGATGCCTGGATAACAATTTCTAACAGTTGGTATCAAAACGTCTTCCATAATATCAACGTAACCTTGAGCATTCAATCGTCCACCAATTTCTATTAATTCTCCAGGCCCAGCAGACGACATCCAGCCCCAAAATCCAAGGTTTATTCTGCCGCTTGCATGAACAATGACAATATTTCTTTCAAAATACCTTGTGTTATTAATTCGCCACAAGGTGACCCTTCCACTTTCATCTGATGTAAAAGTTTTTTCATCACTGAATATGACATTCTCGAAATTGAAGTCTAGATAGTCTCGTGCAAATCTCAATCGTTCTTCCTTGTGTATTGCAGTCAGAGCAAGCTTCCTGGCCGGTTTGCGGTGATGTACTCCTGCTTTATGCAATACACGTCGGACTGTTGACCGTGATAAATTAAACTCAGTAGCCAAGTTTGCGACTGGAGTGAACCCATTGTATCTTGTCCTTCTAACAATTTCGTTACGTGTAGAAGCAGATGTAACAGTCGGTCGTCCTGTTTTTCGAATTTGATTAACACGTCCTTCGCTTTCCCATCTATTGATCCAAAGAGTAACGGTATTTCAAGCAACACCAACACGTCTTGCGATGTCACCAATTGGTAAGCCATCTTCATGAAGCGTTACTATACGATGTCTTTCGTGATCTGATAGATAATGCGACATATCGATGATAAAGGAATTAAGGAAATTTACTAATTTGTAGTGCTATTTAATCAAATTATGGCTTCCTAGAAATATACAGTGTGTTTTTTTTAACCGGGACAGTATGGGGAAATCCAAAACCATAGAAGATATAGGGAAATGGCCTTAGGAACCATTTATTCTTTTTTTGTGAAAAAAAATTTGATATAGAAATTTTTTTGGTCAAGCGTGAGTTGTCCACAGAAATGAGTCATTTTGAAAAAAAAAATTTTTGATGCGGTTCGACTCATTTTCATACAGGGAATATTTCATTGTATTGGAAGAAAAAAATCTGAGCAGCAGAAGTTAGTCAAATTTAATAAAATGTTTCTCATGCAACAGGTTAGTTCAAAGTACCCATCTACTGCATCACAGTCGATACTCACGTACAAAAAGCATTCCATATTCAAAAATGAGATTTTATTTGCACTGTAGAACTGGAACTGGACCTCCATGGTCTTAATTAAGACTTTTATGATTCAAATGAATAAAAAATATTCAAATTTCGAACGAACATTGTTATTTTTGTTACTTTCATTTTTTATTATCAGTTTGTTTGTGATTCATCAAAAATCTGAGCAGCAGATTTTTTTCTTCCAATACAATGAAATATTCCCTGTATGAAACTGAGTCGATCCGCATCAAAAAAATTTTTTTTCAAAATAAGTCATTTCTGTGGACAACTCACGCTTGACCAAAAAAATTTCTATATCAAAATTTTTTTCACAATAAAAGAATAAATGGTTCCTAAGGCCGTTTCCCTGTATCTTCTATGGTTTCGGATTTCCCCATACTGTCCCAGTTAAAAAAAACACAGTGTATAGGTTCCTAACCTACTTAGGAATAATCAGTAATAGATTATATTCAGTTCAGTTCTTGGTTTATATAGCCACTTCAAGTGACAATTCTTGACAATGCCATAAAACAAAAGGCAGAACACAATATTTAAATCAAAATATACATCAGCATTCTAAAAAGGTTTATGTTTGACGAAAGTTTTATTCTTAATTCAGTTACTTTTGAAACTTTTTATAGAACCATTGTGTGAAAAACTTTTGAAAATTTCTGATACTGCTTTACTTTTGATGGATAGTTTTTTTTTGCATTATGAAAATATTAATGTACCAAACACTTTTGCGACGATCTTGCAATGCATATCTTTTGGACAATTCAGATACTACGCTACTATTGATGTTACTGTACATACATTTATTTCGCATAATTTCTTATGTTAGTGTATGGGCCATTATTTTTTTCCAGGGCCCAAATTGACTAACTATGACGCAAAAATAATTTTAAAACAAATTAGTTTTTCTTTAATTTTTTAGGTTAATTTAGTTTTATCAATATTTAAAGTAAACAGTACAGGCATTAACAGCGATGTTTTTTACTATTTATTGTTTTGTTTGATATTAATACAAGGAAAGGAGTAGAAAAAGAACAACTGTGTTACTTACTTAGAATAATCAGTTTTATTGTAGGAACTTTTACCTCAATTTTAAAAACCTATTAGACCTAAATTTAGACAAGAATTACAATAATCTTATAATGTAAAATCACAATCATCTCAGTCTAATATCTTATTTTCTAATTAAGTTTATCAATGCGTTACGTTATTTTAATTTAAACTACTGTAATTTCTCAAAATATGCCTTAATAATAGCAATTTAGGCTCAATCTTCATAGTATAGGTTGAAAAATGGGAGATAAACAAAACAATATAAAATTTGTGGTGGTTCAAAATTATATTAAAAGCTTTATAGCTCTTACCGTATTCAGATAAAGAGGGACAAAAAAGTAACGCAGTAGTTGGATAAGTAACACGGTGGTAATCTTATCATAGCACTAGGTGTGTTTTTCTCGCTTTAGCCAAATATCAGCCCAAACGTCATTTAAAAGGGACAAATACTGAAGACCTTGTCATATAATTGCCGCTCAATGTCCTTTTTATTTTACTACCTACCATTACTCTAAAACTACAACATGAATAAGTAAAGTAATTGAATAGTTCCTAAATATAGGCTTTAAAGCATTAATTTTATATTTAGTTTCAAATGTAACTTAATTATTTATATCGATTAAAATGGATTTACTTACCCCGTCTCTCAGCGTGAGCCATCTTCCACGGATTTTTTTTCAAAATGGCCAACGTAAACTTTACAGTTTTAGTCTATGATTACAGTCTGACAAGTAAACAACTGGAAACTCGGTAGTACGGGGAGATTACGCGCGAAAATTCAAACAATATGTTGCCTTGAAAAAAATGTCGCTTATAAATGACGCTGGGCTGCTACTTCACCATGCTTGATTTTGGCTTGGGCGTTACGTACTTTGATTGATTTGTCATTTAAAAATAACGTTGGGCTGCAGGAGGATACGCCGAGCACACTCCTTACACAAATCGAATCGATAGATTAGATAGGATTATTAAGAACAAAGGAAAAAAAGGACAGAGCTATTCCCCTGTGGCCGACGTGAAGCTGTGATGATTACGTAACTGCCCCGCGCAAGCCGCAAGACAGAACTCCGAGTCCGGTCACGGTCGCCACTTTTGTTATGGATCTTGATGAATAGCTGGTTCTTCATAAATAAGCTCACGTCCTTCTCTGGTTCGCGTTAATGATGTCTGCTGCGCGCGCACCGACGAGCCGCGGCCGGCCGGCTCCCGTCGCCCGCGCACCCCGCAGCCGCCGCCGTCGTCCTGGTCTCGTCGTAGACACGTGTTATTATAAAAATTTATATCTAAACTTACTTATTTATACAACATTTTTATTCTTAAAAGTATGTAATTATATCCATATGTTAATATACTACCGCTACATAGGCTTCAGAGCATTGCGGTTGAATTTATGAGGGGCTTCTTGAATCGGCTATTTCAGAGTTTACCATCAAGTAGTATTTGCTTACGATTTTAGTTTTATTTTGCCCAAACTTGTCTCTTTTAATCACAAATACCTCATTGGTTATTTGTTATGGTTTTAAAAGTGTGAAATATCACAATGTTTGTTGATTTTTTTCTTTCACAGAACCCGAAGTTTCAAGTAACATTTCACTTGCAGACATTTCGCTGAATATTTTTTAAAGTTATGCTTTCTTCACATTGCGATGCTCATTGTTTAACTTAGAATATTCTTCAAATATTCTGGATATAAGAGTAAAGCGATAACAATCACAAAGAAAATAACAACAAACTTACACACGCTGGACTGCAGGTGGATTTAGCCTACTTCGATTTCCGGAAAGCCTTCGATATGGTCGATAACGATGTCCTTTTAGCGCGTCTGGCTGCAGTGAGCTGCACACCGCATGCGCTGGCGTTCTTCGCGAGCTATCTGCGGGACAGACGTCAATACGTAGACTGTGGGGGATGCCTCTCCGAACCATACTTCACAAGGTCAGGTGTGAGCCAGGGGAGTAATTTGGGTCCTCTTCTCTTCATCTTAACGATAAACAGCTTACCTGAAGTAGCTACAAACTCAACACCGTTACTTTTTGCAGATGACCTTAAACTGATTAAAGAAATCTCTGAGACAGAGGATCATAACATGTTGCAGGAGGATATAGAAAGTGTGGTAAGGTGGAGCCAAGAAAATAAGCTTTATTTTAATATACCTAAGTGCTCTGTGTTATCTTTTAGCCGATCGCATAACCCCAGTCACTACCAGTACCAAATGGAGGGGGCACCTTTACAACGAGTAAGTGAGGTCCGGGACTTGGGCGTTCGTTTCAGAACCGTTTTGAAGTTTAGTGAGTATATTGTAGACGTGTGTAAAAAAGCATATCGTAATCTGGGCTTTCTATTGAGACACACAAACCGTTTCACAAATATAACAGCTTTGAAAACGCTATACGAAGCATTAGTTTAAAGCCACCTGGAATGCAATTCCAGCATTTGGGCTCCATACGAGGTGAAGTATAAATTAATGTTAGAACGAATACAGAATAAGTTCATTCGATTTCTATACCATAAAGTTTACGGTGTTTACCCGGGTTACCCGTTGTTGTATCCCACACTGTTCGTTTTGGGCATGGTAGGATGCTACAAGCTGGAAGTGAGGAGGGAAGTGGCTCTAGCCACGTACGTATTTAAAGTGCTTCGTGGCCGCGTGCACAACCTCGCCCTCCTGCGGGCGGCCGGGCTGTGCGCGCCGAGCGCGAGTGCGTCGCGGCGGCGCCCGCGCCTGCTGGCCGAGCCGCGCGCGCGCACCAGCCTGCTGCAGCGCGCGCCGCTCACGCGCGCTCAATGTGGTCGCGGACCGCGTTGACCTATTTACGTGCTCGCTGAATGAGTTCACAAGAGCCATATATTATGTAATGACGTGGGATATAGACTAAGTGATTTTTTATTTTTATTTTATTTATTATTAATTGTAATTGATTTCTATGAATATGTGTGTGTATGTTATTTAATTATTATTTATTGATTGTACTGTGTAAGAACTGTTTTGATTTTTTAACTAATTTGATTAATGTTGTAATTTGTCTGTGTTTTTTTTTTTATTTTGTAAGTATTTTATAATTTTTAAATCTGCACTACATATTGAATTGGAGTAATCTGTAATGATAGTGTATGTTGTGTATAAATAAATAAATAAAAGTTTTCTGCCATCAAATCTTTGACTTTCAGCGCTTGTTTGAATTTATCTTAAACTTTCTTTGAGCTTAAATTCCATTTTTCAAATGAGATGCTCTAATACGGTTAACTCTTATAAAGTGTAAATTATCTTTACATATAGAATATACTGCCTCCTGTTTGGCCGTGGTCTTCCACGCCAAGCCCTTCTCCGAGAACGTATTCACAGTACACGGCAGACCCTGGCGCTACTCAGTCAGGATCTTCTGAGAGTTCACCTTCAAGTCGCTGATGAGCTTTCACCTAATGATTGGGACCGCGTGGAAAAACTGACTTTTCACACCAAACATTTTCACTGGTTTTTATGAAGATAATAATAGATTTAATAAATGAAAAGAGATCTTCTTATTGATGATTTGACACTGGTTATTGTGTTCCTTTCGTACCCATGCATTCCAGAATATAAATGGAGAAAATGAATTTCACGTTTGATAAATTAAGGGATAAATTGAAAAGCGAGATATTGGATACTCAAATATTATTTACTCATGATTTTTTAAGTCAGTTTGCTATCTGCAGAGGAGAAGGAGAAGAAAATAAGAAGTGAAAGTGGCAAAGAGAAGATTATAAACAAAGACAATTGAAATGGAGAGAGACAAGATAAGCGTTGTATTTTCCTGGGAATGCCAACCCATTAGTGTATCTGTCTAATGCCACCTATGAGAAACGTATATTACTTTTGTACACAACAACGGATAAGGCAACAGCAGTTCTCATAATTTTTCGCCAATCTCTTACCCGAGCAATGAAAAAAACGATGTATTTTTTGTTTGATGCTCATCACAAACGCTCTGATAACCATAATCGCGTTAATTCCTATAAACATAAATTACTGGTGCTGCAGAGGGAGTCATAGGTATTTTAATAGTCATTATTCAATAGCACTAATATACTGTGAAATATGTAAAGATATAAATCTTAAGGCTTTCACGCCCGGCGTTGTATGTAGAATATACTGCTTCCGGGCTGTTTGGCGGTGGTCCATCGGAAACTTGAATTCCAGACGTTTCGTCGATCACTGCGGTCGACATCTTCAGTGGTACAGCTCGGGACGCCGTCGAGTGCGGAGAACCTTCCTCGGCGGCGAACTTGCTGCGACTGATAACACCCGAGTCACTGGCGCATGGCGTAGGCGCAGTTGGAGGGGGGAAACGACGTGATCGGTCGTGATTGGTTGAGAGCTGCGCAACCGATGCGCTAGTTCCTGATTGGTCGAGGCTAAGCAAGGGGTCCACCTCCCGATACCGGGGATGGTGGTGGCTTCGTCATGTTTCAATTGTGATGACGCGCGGCTCTCAGTGCTGGGTACCAATCTTTTTGGAGATGAAAACCTTTGTTTTTTCTATTAAAATTGTTGGGATGCTTGAATATTTCGATGGTTTCTCGACATAGCCGTGGGAAGAAATGTGAAGTGGTAGCTAGAACCTTCGTGTTCTGAAATTTGATGGTATGATTACCATCCACCTGGGTGTGTTCTGCAACCGCTGACTTGTCGAAGTGGCTGAGGCGGCAATTTCGTTCATGTTCCGAAAGACGGGTCTTGACACTTCTTTGAGTAGTGCCCACGTATACCGAGCCACACGAGCAGGGGATTCGGTAAACTCCAGCCGAAGATAGTGGGTCACGAGGGTCCTTGACTGAACGGTGAAGATTACGTAACTGCGTCGTGGGCTTGAAAATAGACTTAATGTTGTAAGCTTCTAGCAGTCTCCCGATACGATCTGTTGTACCATGAATGTATGGCAAAAAGGCCTTCCCTAGAGGGGCAGGTTTCTCCTCATCCTGGTTCGTTAGAGAAGATTTCCTCGGATGAAGAGCTTTCCGTATCTCCTGGGCAGAGAATCCATTGGCTTGGAAGACCGAGTCCAGGTGGCGTAACTCGTTTTGAAGGTGTTGAGGCTCACAGATGCTCTTAGCTCGGTGGACCAGGGTCTTGATGACTGACATTTTCTGTCTGGGATGGTGGTTGGAGTCCTCGTGTAAGTAACGGTCTGTGTGTGTAGGCTTTCGATAGACCCGGTGACCAAGGCTGCCATCCTCTTTTTTGGATACCAGGACATCGGGAATGGCAGTTCTCCGTTCTTCTCTACTTCCATGGTGAACTGGATGTTAGGATGAATGCTGTTCAGGTGATTCAGGCACTAAGTCAGCTCCGTGTCTCCATGACTCCAAACCACAAAGGTATCGTCTACGTAGCGGAACCAGCCCTTAAGCTTCTTGGGCGCTCGTTTCACAACTATCCCCGGTATCGGGAGGCCACACCCCCTTGCTTAGCCTCGACCAATCAGGATCTAGTGCATCGGTTGCGCAGCTCTCAACCAATCACGTCTTTTCCCCCACCAACTGCGCCTATAAATACGCCAGTGACTCGGGCGTTACATCAGTCACAGCGAGTTCGTCGCCGAGGAAGGTTCTCCGCACTCGACGGCGTCCCGAGCTGTACCACTGAAGATGTAGACCGCAGTGATCGACGAAACGTCTGGAATTCAAGTTTCCGATGGACCACCGCCAAACAGCCCGTAAGCAGTATATTCTACATACAACGCCGGGCGTGAAAGCCTTAAGATTTATATCTTTACATATTTCACAGTATATTAATGCTATTGAATAATGACTATTAAAATACCTATGACTCCATATGCAGCACCAGTAATTTATGTTTATAGGAATTAACGCGATTATGGTTATCAGAGCGTTTATGATAAATAAATAAATAAATATTCTACGACAAGTAAGCATAGTTTAACTAGCTTGTGTTATGGGTTCCAGAATGCAGATAAACATACTTATATACTTTTTTTTGTTTGTAAATACATACATATTATACATAGAAACACCCAGACCAATGCAAATAGACATATTCATGCATACAAATATTTGTACTGAGCGGGAATCGAACCGGCGCCCCCTGTTGATGAGCATCAAACAAAAAATTTATGGTCACATTTCATTGCTCGGGTAAGAAAATGGCGAAAAATTTTGAGAACAGCTGCTGCCTTATCCGTTGTTGTGTACAAAAGTAATATACGTTTCTTATAGATGGCAATAGACACATACACTAGTGGGTTGGCATTCCCAGGAAAATACAGCGCTTGTCTTGTCTCTCTCCATTTCAATTTTCTTTGTTTATAATCTTCTCTTTGCCACTTTCACTTCTTATTTTCTTCTCCTTCCCCTCTGCAGATAGCAAACTGACTTAAAAAATCATGTGTAAATAATATTTGAGTATCCAATATCTCGCTTTTCAATTTATCCCTTAATTTATCAAACGTAAAATTCATTTTCTCCATTTATATTCTGGAATGCATGGGTACGAAAGGATCACAATAACCAGTGTCAAATCATCAATAAGATCTCTTTTCATTTATTGAATCTATTATTATCTTCATAAAAAACCATTGAAAATGTTTTTTTATCACAAACAATAGAACTTGATGTTGTGTTGACCTCTCCCATTGGCTTCATCCATTACAATGTCTGTCTGTAAGCCCTTGAGGGATTTATTCAAGATGGTTGTTTCCATTGAATCCTTGGGGATTCTAAAGTCCTTATTCTCACGAAACAGCTGCGTTGAGAATCATTAGTGACTTCATTGGTATGGATGTTTGATTGCTTGTTCGTGATAAACCAACGTAAAGGTCACAAACAGATAAATATTATAGATAATACTTTCAAATCCTTCTAATTTTATAAACCTGAAAGTTTGTATTTATAATTATATTGATGTATGGGATCTGCAATTTTAACATTAATTAGAATGCTACCGGGGTTTGATCGGTTGTTCTTGCTGAGTAAATAAATATTTGTCAGTCTAAAAAGGGCTAATTCTCGTAATTTACCAATTACAGACGAAAATGTAATTGAATTGCGACTGAATTATGACTAAACCGAAAGTAAGGTATTCTACTTGTATTCTACTAGTAAAAAATACAGTCCAGTTTCGGTATGTAATCTCGGTTAAGTCAAATGAAGATTTATTTAATTTTTTTTGGCTGGTATAGATTAATAACGTTAATTTTCTTTTTTAGTTTATTAGGGCTTTGACACAAGGCCATCAGCCTAATCCTTAATATAGAAACAAATCATGACAATACAATACTATTTAAACAAAAATAGCAGAAAACAACAAAGAAAAAGAACTATAACAAATTTAATTAGTACACGTTTTTTGCGAATTCCACAGAGAATTAAGAAAATAAAACTGTCAATTAGGGGTGGATGGTTACGAGTGATTGTAATAATCGAATAAGTTACGTTACAAGTACTAATATTGAAAATCGATTATGAGATTAGCAACTAACGTATTTTCATGATCGAGAGATTATATAATTCGATAAAGACACTACTACTAATCTAACTAAACCCTGTCGTAATTCCTATTATAGGATAGAACGAATAGACGATAGAACGTGGTAGTGTTGTGAAGTAATTTAACAGAAATTAGATAATATTGATTTTATTTCATTGGTAAAACTCCTTTTTTGTTTTTTTTTGTTGTATGATAGTGATATATCATTTCTAATTATAAACTAAATATAAATAAATAAATAAAAATGTTTATTTGACTCAAGTACACATGGCTGAATCCTTAGAAATCTTAGTACAAATATGTATTTGCACATTCATTTATTAGTCGGTGCAAGCCCGACATAACCGCCCCCGCTGGCCGGCTGGGGGGTATCCGAAGGGATTTCCGCACGATAAAAAAAAAAAAAAAAAAAAGGTAGGTATTCATTATAAAACAGGTGTCAATTATAAAGAGTAACATTAGGTAATAGTTCATAAGGACAGCTTTCAAATCAATATAAAATTAATATGGCCACATTTTAAGAATTCAGGTACATACATAAAATAAAGTCGGCCTAATAAATAAATTATATCGCTTAAAAGTAACAATAATTTAATTTCGTAATTTCTAAGTCTCATTTATTAGAATCTCGAAACTGAATCAACAATCGGCTGTTTAATTATATCAGTTCTTACATAGAAAGTATGTCATGAAGCCGTTGATTTATAAAACATTTATAAAATATAAATATATCCAGTTTATAACATTCATATAAAATGTTCACTACAGTATTATTCGCATTCATTTATATATCATAGACATTTAAAACGTACATATTTAAAATATTTAGTTAACACATTTCTTAGAAGCTTTTGTGTCTACATTAACATGTTTATGAAAATTTATAAGGATCTAACGAGGAACGAGAAGGACATTTTTGTTAACGTCGATCTTAAAACTAATTATTAACGTAGTATCTACAGTTCATATGGGAGTATGTGAAAAAATCTTTCTACCTAAGCGCTACTCCTAGTTCGACATATCATTATCATTACAAATCTTTAATAATGTCGTAAAAAATTATATTAAAATATTTTCAATTAATATCATTCAGAATTCATCTCTCTCAATGTGTACAGGGAGTGCTTGCGGCACACATCGCTCTTTGACTCATTTTTTCTCCTAGGGGAAGAGTCCCCCTAGGAGAAAAAAATGAGACTCTATAAACATTAAAATAGTACGAAACGAAAACTTCGATAGAATATACATTAACTCGCAACGTTGCTACTGCAAAATGGCACTTAGAGAACGAGTCGCACGCTCGTCGGAGCTGCCACCATTAAACCGTTACCTGCGGCCCGCGCCGCGTCAGTAGAAAGACGGGTGCCACTCCACCGTGGGGTGCAGCGGCCCTGCTGCCCCCGCAGGACCCACTGCACCCAGTGCCAAACAGTCAAAGCAGTAGTTGGCTCCGCTGTTATTACCCCAGTACTGTTGGCCTTTACACAGGAATCTTACGGCTATCTCCAGTCGCTGTCCCGATGATATCGCCGGCGCGTACAGGACGAACTGGAAGCGATCGGAGAGACCGTCGCAAGAGCCCTGCACGTACGTCGCTTGCAGGTCCGTGTGCGTTTTCCACCTGTTCATTGTGTAGCGTATATTTACAGTCTTGTGGAAATCCAGGTTTCGGACGCGTACGGAACCACACACTGTGACGTGCACTCCGTCGCACACTCGCGCACTCTCAAGGCTCACGTTGAGGATTTCGAGTCTATCCGTGATTTCTCGAGGCAGCTGAAACAATGGAACTAGAGTGAGAGCACCGAGTCGTGGTGGACTTCGCACTGGTGGCGCACTCTGAACGTCGCAGCCGGTAAGGTCATCGTAAGCGGATTTGGGAATCACCGGAATTTCGTCCATAAATGTTTTCACATCCGCTAAATCTAGGCCTAATGACAATTTTGGCGTTTATAGAGTGAAGAGTATACAAATTTCGGTTCATTCGCATTGTAATATCAATTACACAGTTTCGCAGAGAACTTTTTACTGATTTGCAAAGGATTTGTACTTTTTTTAACTTTCAGTCACCATGTCGATATAATTACATTACAGTCAATGTTCGACCTGGAAAATTTTGAGACGTTTCAAATTTTTGACCTTTAGGAGATCGAGACTAGACTGAAAATGAATTTTGCACATATATTGAGTGACTGTTGCCAAAACCATAGTTTCAATTCAATATAAGCAGAACTAGTCATGTACAAATATATGGTTTTCTAAGACATTATAAATAATATATAAATATATATAATAAATAATATATATATAAATATAAAAAAGTATAAATTATTTTGTTGGTGAAAGTATAAAAAAATATTTAATTAATTAATTTAATCTAAACGTTTATTAGCATTCTTTTATAATGCAATTAAACGTCATGATTATTCCATTACTGTACTCAATCAATACAATCAATAATTGTTAAAGTCAAATGACGATCTATTTAATTTTTTTGGCTGGTATAGATTAATAACATTCATTTTCTTTTTTAGTTTATTAGAGCTTTGAATTATTTTGTTGGTGAAAGTATCCAAAAATATTTATTTAATTCCTTTAATCTAAAAGTTTATTAGCATTATTTTATGATGCAATTAAAACGTCATGATTATTCCATTACTGTACTCAATCAATACAATCAATAATTGTTAAATTTCATTATATAAATTTACAATCCTTATTATTTTGCACGTGTGAGATAGGAGTGCAAAATAGGTTTACTTAAAACTGCAGACAATGGATTTCGCTCTATTTATTTACAGTGAGTACATTTACTTAAGTATATTTGAGTATTGGATTGAATTTAGCAAAAAAAATTTACATACATTTATACTAAGATATTTATATTTTAGTGGGGTTATTAACATATTATGGCACAGATGGCAAAAGCATAAATATAAAAATGGATACAGACGACGTAGTCAAATCAATGAAAAGTCTTATGAATTCCGATATTGTACAGAACTTTGCTACACACTTATTCCAAAGAAGTTTAGGTACAAAACTGGGTTACAATAACCCTTTCCACCCAGAAGATGAGCTTACATCCTTCTTCGATGATGTTTTAATGAATCAAATCAAATAATTTATTTCCCAGAATATGGTACAATAGATGTTATAATAATTTTTTTCCTACATATTCTGCCACATACGGCGTGCAAATTTATAATTTATGTCATATTTTGTTGTAATTAGTTACCTACACCAAGAAATATTGTTATCTGTTATTGTATCGTCCAAAAAATCATTAATATTGTAATACATTTTATTTAATAATATGTCAAATAATTGTTTCTTAAATAATGTCATACGTAGGTTGGTCATACTTTGTGGAAGGTTATTAAATATTCTTATACACATACAGTAAACATTTTTTCTAAATAGTTCCAGATTAATTGGAGGCAAGTGTAACCGGTTTTTATGTCTCGTCCGGCTATTAGCATAATCACCAAGCTTCTCAAATAGATGGGGATATTTTTTACGAAAATACATATTTCAAAGATATACAAGCAGAGTAGTGGTAGTACTTTGAGGTTTTTAAATAACGGCTTACAACTATCTAAGAAAGAGGCCCCGCATACTGCTCTAATGCATTTTTTTTTTGTGTTTTAAAAGCTCTATCTATATCTGTTGAGTTACCCCATATGACAATGCCGTATCTAAGGACCGATGACACATAGGCATGGTAGGCAACCCTCGCCGTATCTAAATTATTAACTGTCTCTCTGACTCGCTTTAGTGCATAGACAAAACGGTCCAATTTTGTACAGATTCTTTCAATATGTGCTTTCCGTGAAAATATCGTGAGAGCAAAAACCAAACCAAAACCTCCAAAACCAGAAGCAACAGATAGATATAGTAAATCAAAAATTAATACGATGCCAATGAATTATGATAATATCGACTTCCTGTATAAAAATGGTACTTCAAGTGTTAAGCCACATCAAAAAAGATATATTACGCAAAGCAAAAAATAATTCTTCAGTTAAATCTCTTTAATCATAAGAACAACAAAAACAAAATTTAATACCCAATAAAGAAATATTAATTTTATTATTTTCTTATATTATTAATTCTCAGTTCAATTTGAGTGTATAAACCATCTCAGGTGGGAAAGCCACCTCCCGTTAAGAGAATTGTACAAAAAATATGAGTTTGCAGCCTTTACTAGCCTGTTAATTAGCTAATCCCTGACCACTATAGAACCAAGTGAATTTTATGGAGGAATTCCGCTGCATTCTTGAAAAAGTTCACTTGTCTGTTCAGAGTCAATAGCCGCCTTGGAACTAGGAACTCCTGACAAATTCAAAAATATGTATGCATCAGCATTTAATTGGTCTGTAGATATATCAATACCTACCGACAAAAGAAAACGAGTTATAAAAATATTAAATAAAATTTAAAATTTAAAAAACCCCCGACATAGCTGAGAAAACGCCGGACTAATTCACCTTTCAAATAAAAGAAAGCAAAATCGTTTCATCCATACGGGAGCTAAGAAAGACACACTCACAGACACGTCAAACTTATAACACCCAGTCGTTATTGCATCGGGGGTTGAAAACATGGTAAGTAATAAAATATGACACATTGGTAACAAAGTCTTTATTTTTATTCATACTTTTACAAACTGGTTTTTCCATTATCTTCCATCTTATAGTTTATCATCAAGATTGATGATTCATTAGAGATGAACGGTTCACTCAAAAAATTATTACTATGTACTCTGTAAATTTGAAGAATTGGCGACTGCATTTGAATCATAGTAGCTTATTCATTCAGAGAACATTAATCCCTAATTTGTTTTGCAACAACAGCACAGGCAGATTTAACTATTGCTAAACACAAATTCACATAATTTAGAAATATTATATTACTAGCTGACCCGGCAGACTTCGTACTGCCTCAATCGATAACAACTTCCATATTTATTCACCTTTTAAACCTTCTCTGGACCTCCACAAATAATTCAAGACCAAAATTAGCCAAATCGGTCCAGCCGTTCTCAAGTTTTAGCGAGACTAACGAACAGCAATTCATTTTTATATATAAAGATATATTATTACAAAAGGTAATAATTATTACATTTTGGTATAACCTAGTTATGAGCATAATTATGTACAAGTGATTCACAAACATTTTCTACAAAATTTGCTTAGATATAGCACTTCTTTGGACGTACTCAAGACAAAAAAAAATCCTTTCTCAAATAGATATGTTATAGTTAAAGTTATAGTTATAACATCGATTACTTATTGTGCAGGTACATGTATTTATAATAGGTCTTTACCTATGAAATTGTCGAAATTTTCTTACAAATTCATCAGTTCGTTATTCCTGTAGTTTAATAGCTATTTCCATTATTTATATTTTGTTTGAAAGTTGATTTCAAGATTTTACAACTCTGTATTCAATTTTGTTTTTATTGGCCGCTTGATAAATTAAAATAATTCGATCTTCCATGCTATCCATTTTGATGATAAATTTCGTATTACTTAACAGCTGTCATTTTTCAAAAATGTAATAAAAGTTGCTGTTTGGTAGCTTAATGTTGTCTCATTAATACACAAAAAAAACATAAAATTTGGATTTGTCATTCCTAAAAAAAACAAAAATGTTAGTACTGAAAATTGGACTTCCTCCAACTTCTTCAAGAAAAACGGCAATTTCATATGTAACGACCTAATATAAATCAGTATGTACATACAGTATTGTCAATTTATTTTATGGAAGTGTGTTATTTTCGGTTGTACACATGTTAACCATTTTATTACGCTTTCTTCAGTATCCCCAACGGGTTGTTTGAAGAAAACTCCATATTGAGTTAAACTCGCCTTTGTACATTTAATTTATATTTGTACTTTTTAATGTGGTATTTTAGTGCGTACAATAAATAATTAAGAAAAACATATTAATGTAGGTAATAAATGACAATCGAAAAGACTCATGAAATTATAGCAGACATGCAATCAATACCGTACAATAAAAATAACTTACTTGGTTTACTGATAACCAACATTATGATCAAGACAATATTTACGGTCTGTTTTAATTAATTGAGCTGAGTGAGACGAAGTCGAGCGAAAGCTCCTCATACCAGACTTCAGGATTTTCTTTGTCACAGGTCTCCTCCTAAACTACTAATCCAATCAGAACCAAATTTGGCATGATTAAAGAGGTCAATCAGAGGAAGGTATATGGATATATTTTGAAAAAATTAATGCTACCACAGAGGAATGATCACCGTTAAAAAAAATCCAGATGGATTTACATAATAACCGCTCGAGACACTGTGACCAAACTTTACACGCTCAGAAAGCATGTCCAGAGTTGTGACTTCACAAAGAATTTTCAAAATCGGACTTGCCACGGAGGAATGATCACTGTTCAAAATTTTCAAAATCTGATTCACGATGTCTCACTCAGCTCAACATTGCAAGCAGCGATTCGCCTTGCAGACCTAGTTTTACATTAGTCTTAACATACGCAGCGCACATAAACTATTAATGAAACATACATTTAGACACATTGTACAACGTAAAAAATATATAGGCTTTGTGTGGAAATACTACTATTTTCATATTCGAAATTCGTGCAAAATAATGTACCATTATTAAACCCACATTTTGCACGGCAAAATCGTGCTAAATATGCATAACCTCAAAATCAGAACAAAATCAATATAGTTAAAACCTCTTAAATTTATTTGCCTTATATTAACACTAACTTATACCGTGTCTATATTCACTTTAATCACTAAATCCATCAAAGTATCAACTTCATTTTGAATGTTTAAATTAAGTTTGGATACCTACACAGTAAAACAAAGAGGCGTTAACGCTAGCGAATAATTTAATCGATACAAACAAGTTAACCCATATTTAAACTTTCAAAAATAGAGAACCAAATTTATACAAGGGGCAGTGTAACACAATTCTGTAATGTTTCTGTTTTATAGTTATTAATTTCTTGCATCTTTCCACAGCGTTAAATCGATGAACGGCAGGTCATCGCACGATTCTATTTTGTTGCTGTAAATTAAAATATATTGACAATTTAATGTAGGAAATCTTATTTTTAACCTTAACCTATGTTGCAAAACAGTATTATACTATTTTCGTTTGGTAAACTTGTTTTTGTTACCAACCAGAAAAATACACTCGTTAAAATTAAAACTCAATTCATCGGTATTAAGGACCGTCTAAATGAATCGAAATGTTGAACTAAATAAAACTTAACTATTAAATTTGAAGAACGTGCAAACAAAATACAGAAGAATTTTAGAAATAAAGATACAAAAGAAAATTATAAATAAGCATAATCAAATTCCGCACGTCTTTAATTTATTGATACTTACTGGTAAGATACTAATTGGAAGGCCTTGCGTTGCATTAGATGTATATCATCAACGTTATCACAAAGGACACGCGCCATATTCGCGCCTTTGCGTATCGCCTTTAGCTGGCCTGATTGTGAAACACATACACATATTAAACAATATATAAACTGTGAAGATTTGAAGTAATGTATTTTTATTTGATTAACAAAAAAGATTTTAGAGCGGGACATCACGTCGCATGACATAATCCAAATATTTCATTTTTAAAATCAATATGGTATATCCTTGTTCAATCAAGTTCTAGAGAAAAAAGGGAAAATCGTAGAGAACGCGATATAAGCCGATAACTTAGTATGCTTTAATCAGTGTGTATATCTTAACTGTATTTTTTTTAAACAGAATTAAATCTAACCTCACAGGAATACTAATGAATCTTTTTTTTTTATTGTGATTTTTTTTTTGTTCGGAAATCCCTTCGGATACCCCCCGCCGGCCAGCGGGGGCGGTTATGTCGGGCTTGAACCGACTAAAACCGCACGCCGTCTCGAGTCTGCAGACGCCGGGGTGTTTTTTTTTTTTATTAACGTGCGGAAATCCCTTCGGATACCCCCTCGCTAGCCAGCGGGGGTGGTTATGTCGTGTCTCGACTAAAACCGCACAGTGTCCTCCCCAAGTGTCCGTTGCCGGGCACCCCGGGTAAGCCCTCGAAAGGATAACCCCAGGGTTGCCGGCGGACTTTGGCCGCCACCGCGGCCTCGCTTGGTGGGGTCGGGTTTTATCCCGCTTCGGTGAGTTGGCAGGCGTGTGTAGGGCACACACGACACGCATCCGCCACGGCCTGCTTCTGTAAGGACGGCGAGTCGGCCAACTGCCGTCCTCAGGCCCCGATCATGGAGGTCGGTAGTCCCGGGCGTAGATGAGTCTGCGGCGTCCTCGCCGCAGACTGCGAAACTCGGGGGGCAGGGTTCTTTCCCGCTCCCTCTCCGCCGTCTCTTTCGCGCGCATTACCTGCTCGCAGAAAGAGGCGGCGGCGTGCCACTTGCTCCCGTCGGAGACCACGGCCCTCACCATGGTCTCCAACGAGAGAACGTCCACGCCCAGGACCGCAACGAGATCCCGGCGTTGACTCGCCCACGCAGGGCACTCCACCAACGTGTGGAGCGCCGTGTCTTCGCCAGGATCCTCGCAGTGCTGGCACTGCGGCGTTGTCTCCCGGTGGATGCGCCACAGATACTTACCGAAACACCCGTGTCCGGTAACCATCTGGCACATCCGGTAGGAGAGGTTACCATGGTCCCTCTCCAACCACTCCTTCATGATCGGTCTCACCGCCGCAATGGTGGATTCCCCCCACCTTGGGTGCTCAAGTCGCACCCTCCATGTCTCCATGAGTTCCCGGTGGAGCTGGGACCGCTGAGCCCTGATTTCTCGGGGCTCCGGCCTATGGCCCCGCTCCAGCGCCTCCTTGCGCCACTGGTACAGCAGCGCAAGGGCTCTCGCTTCCAGGTCCCATGGAGGGGTCCCGGCTAGGAGACATGCCGCCTCGACGGAGATCGTGCGATACCCCCTGATGACTCTGACGGCCATCGCTTTTAACGGGCTGTTTAATACAGCCACGTTGCGGGCCGCCAGAGTCTCCGCCCATACTGGGGCCCCGTACAGGGCCATGCTTCGCACGATCCCCAGGTACAGTCTCCTAGTGGGGGCGTTGGGTCCCTTAACGTTGGGCATCAGCCGCGATAGCGCGGCCGCAGCCCCCCTCAGTTTCGGGACCAGACTTCGGAGATGAGGTCCGAAGTCCCATCGGCTATCGAGTACGAGCCCAAGGTACTTCATCGTGGGCTCGATGCCGATGCTTACGCCCCCTACGGTTATGCTGGTTCCCGCAGGTGGCCCCCTCCGAGGCCCGTGAAAACACATAGCCTCGGATTTGTGGAGAGCCACCTCGAGTCCCAGCCGCCGTATTCGACCCACGACTTGAGCAACCCCTGCCGTGGCCTTCAGTGCCGCGCTTCGGTACGTTGCTCCCCGCGCCATAACGAGGGTGTCATCAGCATAGCACACTATGCTGACACCCTCGAGCACCGCGCAGCACCCAGTCGTATCCGATGTTCCACAGGAGTGGCCCTAGGACCGACCCCTGCGGAACACCGCACGACACTTCTCGCCGCCGTGGCCCTAGCCAGCTTGGGTAAACTATGGCCCTCTCGGATATGCCTCGACAATGCGGCGGAGGTAAGGAGGCACTCCGTGATACGCGAGCGCCTCCCTAACGCAGCTCCAGGGTAGGGTGTTGAAGGCGTTGGCGATGTCGAGAGACACCGCCACCACCACCCCACCCCGCGAGACTACTTCCTCCGCCAGGCGCCTAACACGCATGATCGCTTCCACGGTGGAGCGCCCCCGGCGGAAACCGAACTGGTTGTCCGCCAGATCTGGCCCCACGTTCGTGAGATGCTCGACAAGGCACTCTGCAATAATCCGCTCAAAGAGCTTGTACACCTCGTCGAGCAACACGATCGGCCGGTATCCGGATGGCTGGTCCGCCGGCCGCCCCGCCTTCCGGATAAGGACCAGTTTCCCCGTCTTCCAAGCCTTTGGAAACTGGCCCCTTTCGAGGCATGCGCTAAAGAGCGCCACCAGTCGAGGCCCTAGTTCCTCCAGGGCCAGGACCCATGCTCGGCCTGGAATGCCGTCGGGTCCGGGGGCAGTGCATTTCCGGGCTTTAAGCCGGAGCACTGCTACCCCCAGTTCACTCTCCCTGACTTCGGGCACATCGCTCTCGCTATTATCAGCGTCAGGCGCCTGAGGCGGAGCCATACGCGGAGGGACGTGCTCCTTCGCTCTCGCTAGGAACAAGGAGCCCAGTATCCCCTCCAGCCGCTCCGGCTGGAGGCTCTGGGTCAGTAGGGGCGCCCTTGGGCGGATTTTGCCCCTGACCGCAAGGTAAGGACGCCCCCATGGGTTCTGCTCCAGAGACTCCAGCAGCTCTTCGCGGGCCCGCCGTTTGGACTGCTTTATGGCTTCTTGGAGGGTCCTCTTGGCCCCCTTGTACGCCTCATACAGCTCCGCCTCTCGGGCTGCCGCATCGTCTGGGCGGCGACGCCTCGGGTGAAACCTGGTGTACTGGTGGCAAGCGGTCACGCACTCTGCTCGCAGCTGTGCGATCTCCGCTGACCACCAGTACACCTGTTTCTTTGCCGGGCCGGGCTTAACCCTAGGCATCGCCGCATCACAGATATGCGACATGGCTCTCCTGAACAGACGCCGGGGTGTAAGGTTGCCCATAGAGCATATCCCTCGCACCCCGACTGACCCTGGGCCATCTCCGGTTTCGAGATGGCCCTCTCGGTTTTGGGAACCACGGTGTCCCCGTCTTGCCCCGGTTTGGGGGAGGGGCGCTAGTCACCCCACCGTCCCTGCCTGCTTCTGCTGGGTTGACAGGCGGCCTCACCTGCCACCCCCAGGCCTGCGCTCATGGAGGACGGAGGTCGTTGAGCGACCTCCGGCGCCTGAGTCGCCTGCGACGCGCGGCGAGCAACCCGGAGATCACCTGCGTCAGTCGGTACGAGAGGCTTCCGTGTCGCCTCTCTAGCCAATCCTCCATGATGGGCCTTACCTCCGTTATTGCGGCGTGCCCTGCGCTTGGTCGCCCAAGTCGTTCCTTCCACTCCACCACGATGGCCTGGCGGAGCTGGGACTGCAAGGCCTCGATTTCTCGATGCTCGGGGTTCAGTCCCTGCTCCCGCGCCTCCTTTCGCCACTGGTACAGTTGCGAAAGGGCTCTCGCCTCCAGGTCCCATGGCGGAGTACCGGCAAGGAGACTCGCCGCCTCGAAGGAGATGGATGACCCTGATGGCCATCACTCGCTGCGGAGCGCGCACCATCCGCACACTTCCGGCCTTCAGGGCCTCCGCCCATATTGGGCACCCGTACAGGGCCATGGACAGCACGATCCCCGCGTAGAGTCTCCTGCAGGAGTCATCGGGCCCCTTCATGTTGGGCAGCAGCCACGCCAGAGCGAGAGCTGTGCCCTTCAGTTAAGGGGCCATACTTCGGATGTGCTCTCCGAAGACTTGGGCAACCGCGGTCGTGGCCTTCAGGGTCGCTTCGCGGTACGTCGCTCCGCACGCCGTCACGAGAGTGTCGTCCGCGTAGCACGTGACGGCGGTACCGTCTGCGAGCTCACCGCGAAGAAGATAAAGTCACTTTTAATATAAACGTAGACTACGTGTTGGAGATCTGTTGAGTGATTGCCATTATCCACAATTCATAGCCTGCTTTACAAAAAACATGATGAAGTTGTAAAGTTATTTGTTTCTGGATCGGAGTACCCTTATTTATAGTGAAGTTATCAAAAGGCGTCAAAGAATAGGTTCCTTATATGTTTCACAAGGCAATTTTATGAATTGAAGTTAAATATCGATTGAAACAGATTGTCTCTTATTTTTTTCTTTGCTATCGCCTACGGCTTACCTCCTTTTTAATAGGTGTGTAAATGAAAATATACACGTTTTCTTATTACGGTAACATCAGTAATACGTAACGTTACAATATGGAACTTGTTACTATTAGATATCCAGCGCGTATCAATGTCAAATAATTTAACTTTATTTCACGATAAAATAGTTTAGTAAATTGATACTTACTGGGAGTAAAGGCTATTTGCGGATCAGCACCATTTTCGTAGAAATACCTGTCCCCAACTCGCGTCCTGTAGAACTGTTCGGTTAAAATGCATAGGAAAGTAGGCCCAGCCATCGCTCCTGGCACGTTACGCTCCAGCGAACCAGCCACTACTAAGTCCACATCTTTAGGTGATGCGTACATACTTTGCAGAACACCAACATTCTAATTCAAAGACAATATTTTAACATGTTATAATATTTATCTACTGCCTAAATATTATTTTAGATGTACCAACATGTTCAATTTAAAGAAAGGAAATACAAGGGAACATGATTTATCTTGTGATAAGGGATGAAAGAATGTAAATGAGTGTGGTAGATAATAAACCTCGCCGTAGACCTAAGCAGCACTCGAAGTGAACTTCTTGAAAGATTTTCAGAGCCTGTATTTAGATCAATGCGCCTTCATGGACTTTTTTGAATTATATATTCTAAAAGGTTTCAGGCAAGGATATTTAGTTATGTCATGGTTTTTCAATGTGTTCATATGCGCATAAGATAGAGTGAATATGGTATAAATATATCGTCAGCGACAAGTTTCACATAAAAAAAGCCATGTATTTTGTTTTTTGTATGAATATGAGTAAAAAAATTTAAGTTAAGAAGTTCTGCGGAAGTGGGTTACGTGCGGTTGACTATCAACAACATGCATTTTTAGGTATTGTTTTAGAAAGTGCTTCTTCAAAATCTGAATTTATATGCTTGTTACGTACTTCTTCAGAGATGAAGTCAAGCATGTCGTGGAAGGTCTTCGGAATGGGCAGCTCGCAGGCGGCACGGGTTTCAATGTAGCTACCGAGGCCATGATCGCGACTACGCTGAATGTCTGTTGCTCGCAAGTCGCCACCAAATGTGTTATTGTATCTGTTATTAAATAAGTTCATTAGAAATCGTTGAAGCCATATCATTAAAATTAATAGGTTCTAATTTATGTTTCTAATGAAAAATGATTAATATTCAAATGTTAAAAACTTTCAAAGTTACAACTTCAAAAATAAACCAATTTCACAAATATTTAAATACCGAAGTATTGCATTGCAGCTTAAGGAATACTTAAGCTGCAAGGTCACCCAATGTAGTTTTAACTAAAATTTAACTACTCAGTCCACTTTCTTGAAGACTTTAAGCGGCTAAGTCAAACGTCTTAAGTCAAACAAACGTGGCATGGATATGAACAAACTACATCACGCTAACTTAAAAATAAATAAATAAATAAATATTCTACGACATTCTACACAGCGCTTTCTAGACCCAAAGTAAGCATAGTTTAACTAAAATAGTGTAGCCTTGTAAGCCTGTAAGCGCAGTTAGCTCAATATATATCAGGCGATCGCAAAAAGTAGGTTTACGCAGCGTTATGCGTCATTAAAAACTTGTTTTGAGGATTTTTGACACGAAATTTTCATTTTTATGTAAAACACCTCGGCAAACTATTTGGCACTAAAAATGCAAAACGGTCAAATTTCAAGTTAGCGTAGTGTTAGTTGCTGGTGTCGATATGAAACAGGTCAGTCAAACAAACGTGGCATGGATATGAACAAACTACATCACGCTAACTTAAAAATAAATAAATAAATAAATATTCTACGACATTCTACACAGCGCTTTCTAGACCCAAAGTAAGCATAGTTTAACTAAAATAGTGTAGCCTTGTAAGCCTGTAAGCGCAGTTAGCTCAATATATATCAGGCGATCGCAAAAAGTAGGTTTACGCAGCGTTATGCGTCATTAAAAACTTGTTTTGAGGATTTTTGACACGAAATTTTCATTTTTATGTAAAACACCTCGGCAAACTATTTGGCACTAAAAATGCAAAATGGTCAAATTTCAAGTTAGCGTAGTGTTAGTTGCTGGTGTCGATATGAAACAGGTCCACCAGTGGCCTGACTTCGTAAATAGACACCTGGACCCACGGCTTCGAAACAAATAAAAATAAGGTTCCATAATTACGTTGCTTAGAGTAGTGTAGGCTACGGCTTATCATTTTATCATAGATAAGTGAGTGATTTTGTCTTCATAGGTTGACTTGACTTAGTAAATATAAAATTACACCAAATAAATATTTTTTAAGAATCAAAACACGTAACGATCTTCAAAGTTGCTGTTAAGACACTATTCGCTAACTAAACTAACTAAATACTAACTCAAGCGTGGTTCATTTGTGATCCTGTAACATGAAAATTATCCTACTTCGATATAAGTTGCAATATTATGATAGGGTGATTGCAGAACAAACTGTTGCTTAAATTTTCATAATAATATGAGCTTGTCAGTTTATTCTTAAATTGAAGTTTGAAATTAATTTCATGAAAATGTCTCATATTGTTTGCTATTTGTTTCTGAATATCTTCACTATTCGTCTCAATAAGTATTTGGTAATTTCAATTTCAAAATCATGCAAATCATTTAACCTTGGGAAGTTTACAATCATCTATTTATGAATAAAGGAAATAGTACTCACTTGAAAAAAAATTGTGTTATTTCTGCATCCCAGAATTGATCACTAAAATCCATTTCTTGCTCGGTAAGACCTCGAGTTAATTTACTAAAGGTATTGCCAATTTCGAGCAACAGAGGTCTTTCAAGCCAATCACTCAAACGTACGGTTCCAGCAAATTGACGACTTTCTGTCACAAGCCTGTTGAAACATTAAATAACTTAAAAGTTGGTATTAGCAAATTTATAAAAGAATTGTGTTATTTCTGCATCCACAAATTGATCGCTAAAATCTATTTCTTGCTTGGTAAGACCTCGAGTTAATTTCCTAAAGTTATTGCCAATTTCGAGCAACAGAGGTCTTTCAAGCCAATCACTCAACCGTACGGTTCCAGCAAATTGACGACTTTCTGTCATAAGCCTGTTGAAACATTAAATAACTTAAAAGTTGGTACTAGCAAATTCTAAATTGGATAAACAGTCCGTCAGTCAATAATAACAATTTACAAGAAAATGTTTGCATTCTAAATGCTACAAAAATTGCAATCTCTAACTTCAACTCCATAAATTCAACTAAGCAAAAATAAAATAATTGTCAATTTTCTGACACAAACTTGGGTTCCAAATACTTAGAAATTCTTCGAGGAATATGAATATTTTATACAACTATTGCTTAAATGCAATGAGGTTATATAATTTAATACCAAGTATATGACTATAATAAAGTAATTTTCTTCAACTCATACGAACTCAACTAAAAAAATACAAAAGTCAATAATGAGGGTTTCACATTTAATAAATATTTGGATTGCTGATTCGTTTCGTTACATAATTAATTAGTAATTATTACATATCTACCAAATAAAAGTCAAAAACTGCTAAGTCCTCACCAAAATTGAAACTTCACCTCAAAAAGCAGCTATAGACGTGAATTGATTTCTTGGATTATATAAAATGTTTATTATTATACTTTTAAAACAAAGAAAAAATACAGGAACTAACGGGATTTTCAGAATTTTGATTACTAAATATATAAAGATATTGTTCAGATGTTTCTTCCTTTTATAAACTATGCAAAAATGAACTTAACAGGTTAACAAATTAGACCGATGAGGTGTCATTCTACTATTAAGTGATGGCGCGATCATAGCACAGAATACATTGTGATCATAATGTGAATAGTTATGCAAGCATCAAATGACTTTGCTAGGACAATTGAGTCGAGGGACAATTAAATGTTTTACCGCAGAATCGTAGAAGTAAAATTCAAGTGAAATTCCAATAACCACGTAATTGCTTAGTATTCGAAAGGCGCATGAAACAGGAATCAAACCAATTTTTCATGACAATTTCTCATATTAAGAAGCTCAAAACTGGATTATCAGATATTGCTGAAAAAATAGATCTAATATTTAGTATACGTACTTCAAGTATCCACGAATAAGAGTATGAAAATGCCTGAAGGCTGCTGTAGCATGCTCAGTAAGTATAGAAGGATCTACGCCAGCATTATAGTCGTTCACATAGCCATGAGCGTCCGGGTATATGAGTTTGTTTTTGATCATGTTTTCGAAACCTAAAGATAAAATAAATAATCAATCAGTGCATTAACTAAGCTGCAAACACATAAATGCAGTATTTTCATCTTTTATCCGTTCTGTATATGTAACTATGTTATTTGACGTTTACTTCTGTGTCATGATTTATCATTCAACTTGATACGGGAATCGAACCCGCGACCTCTTGTATAGCAGTAGAACGTTCTACCGTTTTGAAAATCATCTCAAACAGAATTTTAATGCTTCATTTGAAGATAATAGGTATAAATACTTCCTAGGTTCTTCTACATCTGAGCGCCAATCCCGGTTGCAACCAAATATTGTGCTTTGGAGCCCGAGGTTCGCTTTCCTACTCCTCTATTATTGGTTTATCTTGGCTATTATGGTAGCAACTACCCTGTGACTTCCCAACCTCGAGAAAAAAGCCTATGCCAGATTCACATCCGTCATTCTGCAGGTATAGGTATAGGCTTGCAAGTGAGATAAGCTTCAGATTAATGCATGTAAATACTTTATTTTGTAATTGACTAGAGCTTCTTTCGAAATCCAGGGATAAAATTTAAAGAATTAAAATCTTCCTATATCAAATGAATGCAATACTAATGCTATTTAATTAGCTAATGAATCTATTGAAACAAGTTTTTTTAATCAATAAGCTACTGGATACATTTAATGGCAGCAGAACTAAATATTATTATATAAGGAGAAATAAACACTAAAGTTTGAGTTGAATAATTTTAAAATATGGATAACCCATATTAATCATACTTACCAAGGAAAATTGGTAAATATTCATAATAGTTTATATGTTGAATTTCCGCGATATGGATGCGTCTTGCTTCTTGGAAAAGGGTTTCATCATCCCAGTGAGGATTTACATGCCCTAGTACGTCTGCGATGCGGTTGTGTTCTCGAAGCAAAATTACTTGTAACACCGTCAGTTGTGGGTTTTGATTTGAACGAATGTCACCTGTGTAATTTTATTAATGAAGATATTTGATTAAGACTTACTATAAGCTACAATAAAATAAACTTTTTAAAAACCACGTTTTACTTCCGAACTAACAAGAAGAAAATAAATTTTACAATCACTAAAAAAAGTGGGGCGGGCGCTTTGAAATTTTTAAATTATTGAATATCTAAGAAAAACAATACATTAATAGCTATTTATGCAACTGTGGTATAATGAGGGGTATTAAAACATGAATGTGGGTTTATCACACGAAGCGAAGCTGAGTGTGATAATAGTATCACATGAGTGTTTTAATACCTAATTATACAGTTGCATACAATACTTTATCTCTACCCTTTTTTTTTTTTTTTTATCGTGCGGAAATCCCTTCGGATACCCCCCCGCCGGCCAGCGGGGGCGGTTATGTCGGGCTTGCACCGACTAAAACCGCACGCCGTCTTGGGTCTTCAGACGCCGGGGTGTAAGGTTACCCATAGAGCATATCCCTCGCACCCCGGCTGACCCTGGGCCATCTCACCACTAACAGCATCGCTCATCCTGTCTCCTCTGAAAGCAGAGGAGTACGGAGAGCGATGTGTTCCCGCCACGTTGGGTATTGGCCGACGATCAATGCCAACCCTATGAAGGGGTGAAGGGGAAGCCATTGACCGCTGCCCAGGGTGTACCGGCCGCTCCGATTCCGTTCCCCCCGGACTGCAGCGGGATCGGAATCGGAGCGACACTCGAGGAGGTTACCCAACACACACCCCACTTTATCTCTACCCATGATAAACTAATAATACATCTTCAGAGAATGATGTAATGCCCTTTAATATTTTCCAATTCATGAAATCTTGGTACGCCTTTTCATACTGTTTTCTAGATTTTTCCGGTAGTAATTTGTTAGAAATGTCCTTTGCTGCATTCGAAATGTCTGGAGGTGTGTTATCAAAACTTAAATCGTAAGTAAACAAAACAATTTGCAAAAATAATAGCGAAGAAAAATAGCGGTAATTCGAATTCGAACGAATAAGCTTTAATTTTTTTTTTACGACGCGCCGCCGCTGTGGTAGTGCAATGCAACGCGCGTGAATGACAGTTCTTTTTTTTGAAACTCATATGCAGATTCCACGCATCGAGTGGTAAGAATTTGGCTGTCTGATGAGTAACCCTTTGCGCGGAAGACATTGAAAAAGCGAAAGGAGTGTTATTATGAAATTTCATACAACATTATAACACCCGTTCGGATGTTATTATGGTTATTAGGACATTGGATGTATTAATGTTGGCAATAAGCTAATTGTTTCAGAATCTTTTATAGAGGATTTAAAGCATGGGCGTAAATAAAGGATTAAAGCGCTCGCCCCACGTTTTTGGCCTGAAGGAATAGCTACTGGGATATGTAAATAACTGGTGGCATTTTGTTACGATCTAGAGGAAACGCATGTTGCAAGTTTTACTGTGCAAATATTAAGCGTCCATAAGAACGTCACCCAGTAACATCATTAATTGTTTCCCTAGTTCGTTACAAATTGTCTTTTCTTAGTTATACTGAAAGCTGACCCCAATTGAGTGAGCGGGAAAAGGCTCGAAAGTGGATGAGAAACAAATATTATAATACTAGGTTGTTGCCCACGGCTTCACCGGCGTGAAATTCTTTTCCCGTTCTTGCTAGCCATTGGAACCTATTCACGAAATATAAAGTAGCCTGTGTTTTTGCAGACAATAATCTATCCCTGTACCAAATTTCAGCTAGATGCGTTGAGCCGTTAGAGCGTGATTGAGTAACAAAAATCCATACTTATAAACATCTTCACAAACTTTCATATCTATTATAAAATTGTAAATTAGTTGTGTCTGTACATTGGAAATATTACAAAAGGGATGATCGATTCTGAATACAACTTTATTTTTTTATTTTTGTCTGTTTATGTGTTTGCCTGTTTATTTCCGATGGATGCAAAAACTACTGAACGGATTTTGATGCGGTCTTTTAGTAGAAAAGTCTTGATCGAACTCAAAATCTGCCCTACGTTTGATTGCAATTGGTTGAGTAAAACCGGGGATATGACCAAAAGTAGTGATAACCGGCATCCACGCGGGCGGAGTCGCCGGCATCAGCTAGTTTATAATATTAGTAGGACAGGATAAATTTCACATTTACATTATTGGTAGGATTTACATACCAGTAACATAGCAAGGTTCACTCGGTGACTGAACAGCAGTACAAGCGAGTGTTACATTGGTGTCTTGTGGAGGCCACTCCTGGCCATTTCTGAATAACGTTAGCAGCCTGCCACCAAAGCCAGCCCGCAGAGGAGCTGCTTGAATAGGGCTGCTGCCATATACGAGTGATAGATCCATAAATGCTGTTACTGTTGTGATCTGCAGACAAAAATGTTTATATTTTAAAACTTGTGATCTTAAATACCTAATCTACATATTATTAACATATACTCACGCCTTTTCCCCTACAGGGTAGGCAGAGACAAACAGCTCGCCACCTGCATTTTTCTAAAATTTCACATACACATATAACTTCACACCTGTATCCCCGAAGGGGTAGGCAGAGGTCTATTACACACGTCATACTCCAACTTGCTGGAATTTCTAAAAAGACGCTCAGATAGCCCTGTGAGTAAAAAGTCGAAAGTATTTTCGGCAGAAATGTCAAGTTCCTAAAAGAAGCTCCGGATTGTAGATATTTGGCAACAAAGGTCAGTTTAATTGTTATTAACTTCTTTCACTTTCGTATTTCTTCATAATATAGGTGTTTTGTACGCTGTTTTTATCTCTTTTCAGGTTGTATTAATATTCGGTATAAATGTTGCATATAGACGTCAAGAGTTGGCAAACATCACAACTAATAATGTCGAGAACCATGGGCGGGTTCTTCTTGTCCAGATCAAAAACACAAAAAATAAAATTCCAAGATCGTTCACAATACAGGGGCCTTTTAACGACATAGTGAAGAAATACGAAGCGCTTCGGTCAACAAAAGCGATGTCTAATAGATTTTTTCAAAATTACTAAAATGGAAAATGCACTAGCCAAGCAAATAAATAAATTTGGAGTAATGCCGAAACAAATTGCCACTTGAATACACACAGGGCATAGTTTCAGAAGGTCCTCGGCAACATTGCTCGCCGATTTAGGTGCGGACTTATTGACACTAAATCGCCACGGAGGGTGGCGGTGAAGCAGTGTAGCCGAGGGCTATATAGATGACTCGATGAGAAATAAAGAAGAAATTAGCTCCCGCATTACAAGGAATGTAAATTTGGAGCGAAGTGTTTACTCTCGACCATCTACAAGCACACACGGGTACACCATCGTTGCCGCCGCCGCAGCCACCTCCACCGTTGCCACCGATTGTGATTCACTCAAGAGAGTGGAGACAGACTGGTGAAATTGTAACTAATAATATTAACTTGACAACATTAAACATTCCAACTGGAAATGTAATAATCATTTTTACAAATTGTTCAAATTTCTATAACAGCTTTAACAAGTGATTAAAGATTTATTCGTTTAAGAAAGTCCAAGTTTTATTTATTTCCTCGCAAATACGTTATAAAACGTCGTGTGACATACGTGCGTTTGATAATTACAGCCTCTGCTATCTTGAGCCGTAGGCGAGGGCTACCCATATCTCCTCGGTTGTAATTTTCAACTTACCGCACTTATATCATAATGTACTAATGTGAATAATGTAAAAAAGTGAAAACAGAACATTAAATATTTTTTCAAAAAAATTATTGCTATGTGTTCTAGGATACCGATGCCAAAAATGTGATTTTTAGAATTTGTGTCTGTTTGTCTGCTTTTATTATAGATGTCAGAGCATCACTTAAAAACCACGTAAAAATTTCATCAACATTCTTCTAGGGTATGGTCATAAACTATTCTATATATCATCACGCTATTATAAGTGTGATAGGAGGGATAGCAGGGTAAAATCGAATAAATCTATTATTGATCATTCCTTTAAAGCAGATCATCACGAAGTTCCGAAGTTCGATAGAACTTGGACATGGTCGGACTATAAATCATCACGCTATAGCTAAAAGGTGATAAGCGGTAAAATATGAAATCTCGAAACTACAGAGTTACCTACGTGTGAAAGACAGTTGATTAGAGATTCAGCCTTTAATACTAAATTTCATGATTCTATTATATTAGAGCACCGGATAGAATTAATTTCGATGTAACACATAAACCTCTATTTCTTCATGATATATATAAAAAAAAAACTTTATTTTGACAACGATATGGTGATTACATTTTTCTCAGGATAATGGTTACTAATTCCCAAGCTAGGCTAATGCCTGTATTTTGGGAGGCAGTGAAGTTCAGACCGTGGACATTGATGCGTTAAATATACATAGGGATTGTTTTGTGTGTTGATGTGTGTATTGAAGTGCGTGCGAATAGGTATGCATGTTGTAAGCGTCTAATTGTTGATGGATTATCATGATAGGATTTTTTTTATGCCAGGTATGTGAGCAAGTCCTCTGTTTTGTGGTAGTCAAGTTGTTGTAGCCATTCCATTATTTTCTTCTTAGCTTTGGATTGGTTTTGACCTGATATTTTTAAGCTTTTATGTGCTATATTGTACATTTTGGAGCTCAAGCTGTTGGATTGGATTCGGGCAAAAGAGGTTTTACAGGCTGCTGTGGAACACGCAGGTTTCAGACTGCGTTGTTTTGGGTCAGGTGGTGGTACTGTTGGGTGTTTTTTTAACAGGGCTCTGAGTACAAAGAGCTGACGTACAGTTAAAAGTTTGGTATCCTGGTGTAGTTGTTGACTTGGGTATCTATAGGGTTTCCTAGTCATGACTTTTAATACTGTTCTCTGTGCTCTTTCTAGGCTGATAATGAGAGATTTTGCTGCTCCGCCCCACACAGTGATACAGTACTGGATGATAGACTGACATAAGGCCGTATACACCACTTTAAGCTTTTCGAGAGGTGCAGTGTTCCTCAGTATTTTAAACATATGCACCAGACGCCGTGTTCTTGTGATCATAAGATCTACATGTTTGTCCCATTTTAGTGAACTGTCTATCTGTACGCCTAAGTATTTGATGCTTTTGCTTTGCGAGAGCTCATAGCAGTTGCAACTATTCGGAGTGTCTGCGAGACTCTGACGTCTACCAATCTGTCTATTGCTTTGTACATTGTGTGTATTTTGTTGTACAAGTGTGGGTATGAGCTTTAATAGAGAAGTGTTGTGGTGGGTAGCCTACTTTTATGATAGCTAATGGCACATAAGTTGTTTTAGCTAGGTTTAAGGTTAGTAAGTTATCGTTCAACCAGTTCATGATTTTAGTCATAGTGTATTCGGCTCTTTCCTTCGCCAAGTGCCAGTTGGGAGCTGATATTAGGACTGCAGTGTCATCTGCGTAAGTGTAAATTTTAGTGTGTGGTAGGGACATCGTGCAGAGATCGTTGATGTATATTTGAAAGAGGGTGGGCTCAAAATACTTCCTGGTGGGACACAGTAGGATACTGTTTCCTCGCCGCTTAGATAGCTTCCTATTTTCACCGTTTGTTTTCTGGAGGAGAGGTAATCTTTGAAAATGTTATATGGTAAACCACGTATCCCCATCTTTTCTAGTTTGGCGAGAAGGTTGGGAATAGAGACTGTGTCGAACGCTTTTGCTCTCAAAAGACGTAAGAGCGAAATCTCTATGTATCTTCCTAGATATCTATCTAGGAAGATACATAGAGATTTCGCTCTTACGTCTAGGTTGTCGACTATAGCACTTGTCAAGTCGTGGACAACGTCTTCTGTAGAAATACCCGAGCGGAAACCATATTGGTTTTCCGCTAAAATATTATATTTGTTTAAGTATTGCGTCAGTGCATTGTTAAGTATTTTCTCGAGTATTTTACTTAGTGCAGATAGTACCACGATAGGGCGGTAATTGCTGACACAGTCTCTATCCCCACTCTTGTAAATTGGGTGTACGATGGCTTTTTTGAAGCAGGAAAGAAAAACTCCGGTATTTATGGCTTGGTTACAGATATGGGGGATGGGCGGGACTAAGACCTGTTGAGATTGCCTAAGTGATTGCGCAGAAATGGTGTCCCATCCCACCGCACAGTCTGGTCGAAGCTGGAGCACAATAGTATGTATTTCCGATTCCGACACTTCTAAGAGGGCTATAGAATTTGGTGGACTATGTACGTTAACCAGTTTGTTTGGAGTAGCTATTGGACGAGGGTTACCGGTGATTATTCCATCGGCCAAATTTTTTCCTACACTTGTAAAGTAATGGCAGACGCTGTTCGTGGATGCTTGTAAATAAATAAATATAAATAAATATAAATAAATATTCTACGAAATTCTACACAGCGCTCTCCAGACCCATAGTAAGCATAGTTTAACTAGCTTGTGTTATGGGTTCCAGAATGCGGATAAACATACTTATATACTTTTTTTTTTTGTAAATACATACATATTATACATAGAAACACCCAGACCAATGCAAATAGACATATTCATGCATACAAATATTTGCACTGAGCGGGAATCGAACCCGCGCCCCCTGTCGTAGCAGTCGAATACACTACCGCTACGCCACAGAGGCAGAGGCAGAGGGTTTGAACATATTCGCAGGAGCTCATCGGGACTGCTTTTTGTCCTTTGCGAGTCACTTATTGTTTGGATAGCTTTCCATAGTGCCTTGGTATCGTTCATTGCTTTGTCTATTAAGTTTTTGCTGTAAGCTGCTTTTAATTTACGGAGAATTGAATTGCAACAAATCCTGTAGCGGGTATACGTTATCTTTAGGGTCATATTATATGGGTCTTTTTTTGATTTTATGTGGAGCCTATCACGATTCCTAATACACTGGAGTAAACCAGGAGTAATCCATGACTTTAAGATTGTGTTTCTCCTACTTAGTCGTATTTTTTAAATATGTTTGTGGAGGACCTCAACATAACTGGCGAATTATGGGTGTGTAATACACCTCTGCCTACAGGCCTCTGCCTCTGATACAGGCATGAAGTTATGTTTATGTGTTTATGATGTTGTGCATGACGGGTGAGTTCATAGATATAAGAGTATCCGTTGCTATATTTGCATCGTGTATTTTTGATATCTTAGAGAAATCTAGGTTTGCTAGGTTACTTTTTATAGCTTCGTGATCGGTAGTAGTCTTGATGGAAAGGTTACGGGTGTGATTGGTGTGTTTGATTTTGTTTTTTCATTATAATAAAATATAATGATAATAATAGTCTCTTAGTTATATGCTGGAGAGTTCAGCGGAGAGATGGTCAGGTTATATCCCACCTCCTTTACATGGATGATCTTAAATTATTTGCCCCCAACAATTCCCAACTGATAGCGTTACTAAAGATGACCGAAACCTTTAGTAAATCTATCAGGATGGAATTTGGTGTGGACAAATGTGCGGTCATGCATGTAAAAAGAGGGGAGATTGTGGAATCTGATGGGGTTGAGCTCTCAGATTCCACAAAACTCAGGTCTCTCTCTGCAATCGACACCTATAAATACCTGGGTATGTCGCAGGCGTTAGGCATTACAGAAGCTAGCATGAAGCAATCGTTACGGGAACGTTTCTTTGGCCGCTTGAAAAAAGTCCTCAAAAGTCTTTTGTCAGGCGGTAATAAGGTGCGCGCCTATATAACGGTTGGGTCATGCCGGTTTTAATGTACTCCTTCGGCATACTCAGGTGGACTCAGACGGAATTAGACACCCTGGATAGGAGAGTCCGTACGCTTCTTACTGCATACCGAATGCATCATCCGCGTTCATCTGTGATGAGGTTGTACATACCACGGAAATGCGGGGGACGTGGCTTTTTAAATGCCAAGTCCCTCCATAACCGTGAGGTGTGCAACCTCAGGGAATACTTCCTATACAATGAAGCTGATATGCATCGTAATGTAGTAAGGGTGGATAACGGATTTACCCCGCTAGCTTTGGCTAAAGAGAACTGGCAGAAACCTGTGGTATTAAGTATTAATGACCGCATGGATGTATGGAAGAGCAAGGAGTTGCATGGACGTTTCTATCGGGCTCTTCATGGGTCTGATATAGACTTACCAGCATCTGTGTCTTGGCTACGCTTCGGTGACCTATTTGGGGAAACCGAAGGTTTTGTGTTTGCAATTATGGACGAAGTTGTGATGACGAATAACTATCGGAATTATATTCTAAGGGATGGTACGGTTGACATATGTCGGGCGTGCCACCGTCCCGGAGAATCCCTTAGACATATAATCTCTGGTTGTTCTCGTCTTGCCAACGGCGAGTATTTGCATAGACATAACCAAGTAGCCAGGATTGTTCATCAACAGCTTGCTCTAAAGTACAACCTTGTGGAATCAGAGGTACCGTACTATAGGTATGTGCCCGACGCAGTTCTCGAAAATGGGCGTATCACGTTGTACTGGGATCGATCTATCATCACTGACAGGACTATTGTAGCTAATAAACCTGATATAGTGTTGATAGATCGATCAGAGCACCGCGCAATAATTATCGATATCACCATTCCACATGACGAGAATCTTGTGAAAGCCGAAAAAGAAAAACAAATAAAATATTTGGATTTGGCTCACGAGGTTGTCGACATGTGGAGTGTGGATTCGGCGATTATTGTTCCGATAGTCGTTTCGGTGCACGGACTGATTGCCAAGAGCCTCGAACAACATCTCCAGAGGCTCGCGTTAGGCAGTTGGGTCAAGGGCTTGATGCAGAAGGCAGTGCTCCTCGACACGGCACGTATTGTGAGGAGATTCCTCTCTCAGCCCTAACCACCGGTAGCTTGGTTCCTGTTCCCGATGCCGGTGGGCCACTATTTTTTATTTTTTAAATATATTTGTTTTTAGGTAGATTTCGATGAAATCGATCTACCTATTGGTTTCTTGACTACTGTCGAATTTAAAAAAAAATTCTTCATAGGAGGTCTAGTTAAGACCCCCTGAGTCCGAAATGACCAGTGGTCAAAAAGTTTATATATATATATATATATATATATAAATATATATATATATGTATGTATGGTTCCACTTCCCAAAATTTGCGGCAGTCTCACGGTCGCATTTTTGCCCCGATCGCTTTCAAACTGCAGTCAAAAATTGCTTGGGTGTAAACTTAGTTTAAGTTCGTGAACGGGTGGAATCTGGCCTAAGGGGACGGTCCCTACCCTCCCCTTAGGCCGGATTCCACCCGTTCACGAACTTCTCACCTCACTTTTTGTGAAATCAGTTTTTCCTCAAAATTTCACGTTCCATGAAAGATATTCGAACCGTTCTAATTTTATCCCATAGTATACATGAATACCAACAACTTTTAATTTATAAAACTATAAGATTAAAATTTTAACTAAAAGTGGAGGGGGGGAAAACCACAATTTTTCGGGAAAAAAATCATAACTTCTAATCGGTGAACATTCTTGCAGTCGGAAACATTTTTAATTGATAGGCCATTTTTAAGTCTAAAATAAATGTCTGAAAAGATTTTCGCTAAAAGTAACCGTTTTCGAGAAAAAAAAATTAAACATGTTAAAAAATAATATTAATTGCTTCACGAAATCTACCTGTGCGTTCCCCCTGTGGGAACGGATTTTTTCTTATATATATTTAAAAATGTAATTATATGTATAGAAATTAAATAAAGGAGATAATAATAATAATAATAATGTATGTATTGTATGTGTGTTGTGCATGAAGTGGGTTTATTAATATATTTTTTCATTTGTTTCAGGTATGTGCTTATCATATTTACATGATTGAAAATATAACGATGAAAAAGGAAAAGCTAATACATGCTGGGTTCGAATCTGCAGAAGTAAACAAAGGTATGTTGGCAGGTGAGGCCGCCTGTCACCCCAGCAGAAGCAGGCCGGGACGGTGGGGCGACTAGCGCCCCTCCCAAACCGGGGCAAGACGGGGACACCGTGGTTCTCAAACCCGAGGGTGCCATCTCGAAACCGGAGATGGCCCAAGGTCAGTCGGGGTGCGAGAGATATGCTCTATGGGCAACCTTACACCCCGGCGTCTGAAGACCCGAGACGGCGTGCGGTTTTAGTCGGTTCAAGCCCGACATAACCGCCCCCGCTGGCCGACGAGGGGTATCCGAAGGGATATCCGCACGAAAAAAAAAAAAGAAAAGGTATGTTCACTTCTACAGTTTCTGCAGTTTCGTCTATTTCGAATTTAATGCGGACGAAGTCGCGGGCAACAGATTGTTTAATAATAATAGTATTACAATATCAGTGGTATCTTAAACTAAAGAAATATGACTTACATAAAAGTAAAGATTTAGATCGGAAAAAGAGAACATCTAGAACGGGACTTGAACCCGCGACCAGACCAGATTCTCTTTTTCCGATCTAAATCTTTAGAAAAAGTAAGCATGCAAAATGCTTAAAAATTTAATTGAATTACATAAAAGTATTTAGAGTTTGGAAGCTCTTCTTTTTTTTTCGTTTGGAAACCCTCACGGGCTTCACCCCATCGGTGCTAACGATGAGGTGAGTATGTCGGAATCGGACTGAGTAAAACCACACAGTGTCTTGGCCAGGCACCCGGGTGCACCCTCGGAAGAATAACCCCAGGGTTGCCGGCGGACTTAGGCCGCCATCGCAGCCTCGCCTACAGGGTCGGGCTTGATCCCGCTTCGGTAAGTTTGCAGGCGTTTGTAGGACACTCACGACACGCCTCACGAGTAACCGAATGGTTGATCCACCGGCCGCCCCACCTTCCAGATCAAGACCAGTTTCCACGTCTTCCACACTTCGGAAACTGGCCCCTTTCGAGGCATGCACTCAAGAGCCCCAACAGTCCAGGCCCTAGTTCCTCAAGGGCCAGTTAACATGCTTTTCCAAGCTATAAGCCGGAGCACTGCTGCCCTAGCTCACCCTCTCTGACCTCGGGCACGTCGTTCGTGCTATTATCCGCGTCAGGCGCCAAAGGCGAAACCATGCCCAGAGCAACATGTTCCTCCGCTCTCGCTGGGAACAGAGAGCCCAGGATCCCGTCCAGCCGCTCCGGCTTGAGGCTCTGGGTGAGTATAGGCTTCCTGGGGCGAAGTTTGCCTCTGACCGCAAGATACCTCCTCCGCCTTGAGTTCTACTCCAGAAACTCCAGCTCTTCGTTTCTCCGGCGAGAGTTACAAACTTAACTAGAGTTTAGTAAAAATATTTAATAGAAGCATCTAACATATTATTGAATTACCAAATCCATTTCTTACCGGTACCGCAGGAGCAGTGGGAGGTGTACATCCTCTGTCTCTAGTGGTTCCACTCCTCAAGAAGTTTTGGCACTGTCTCCTCTGGGCTGAATGTATCGGATCATTAGGGGGTATTAATATCGGAGCGCAAGCAGGATTTGTGGTTGCGTCTGGAGCCAATTGTCCATTGTTATCGCAGCATACGGTTGGGAATACACCTATAAAAAATCAGTGCATCATTAAAACTGTTTTTTTTTTAAATTATGCCTATAACTCTATCATTGACTTCCCACTTAAACAGAACCAGACTAGTGTCTTATAAAGGAGCCATCTATGTTCCATAGTAAAGTGAAATACTGCCTCGGTCTATCAAGTATACAGAGCTGCTGCGACATCTATTAAGTGACCAAAGTACTGACGCCGCTTGAGTATCGACACTGTGGCAATAAATAGTTTAAATGGCGAAAGGTAAATGAGTTTTACTGGTGGTAGAAATTTGATGACACAAATTTGTCACAAAATTCTGCCGGGTTAGTCGGTTCAAGCCCGACATAACCGCCCCCGCTGGCCGGCGGGGGGGTATCCGAAGGGATTTCCGCACGATAAAAAAAAAAAAGAGGTACCACCGAGCACGATTGCGAAAAACCCTCCATAGTAATCCAATTTCGGTTTGATTGCGTTCAGAGGTCAGCAAGTGCATAGCCGGGCGCATGGTGGTCACGCGGTGCTGCGACGACAATCCTCTTCTGATGAGGCCGTCAAGCTGAGTGCCACCATTGTTAACATGATACGTGTATATAATGGTGACCCTCTTTCCTGAGACTTTACCTTTAGCTTACCATGTTATAATAAAATGTGTCGATCAGATAACCTTACAAACTTACTAGTTCACTACCACAAAACTAAATGTTTCTCATATTCACAAACAATGAAATAAGTAACTATTCATGTAATATTAATAACCTGTATGGCAACTGTTTCCGCGAAAATCTATTTTTTTATTTAACGTGACCTTAGCTCTGTATCTATTATAGTCTGAGATATCATCACGGCAAGTTTGCATATCTCCAACATTTGTTGTCAGTCACCATGGCAAATCAAAGAAGTGTAGACCTCTTAACGTCTGAAGCAGACATGCGAATATTGGTTAATTCGTATTTTTTCTAAGTATTGTTGAAGCTTACAATGTTTAACAGAACATGGTCAAGTTACCATTACATAATTACTAATTTCACAAAGAATTGCATAAAATTATCAAATACACTATGGTAAATTTACCTATATGCCATATTCGTTAATTTGCGTATCATTATATATATATATATATAGTATCATTTACGTAAAAAAATAGGATATAGACCACGGATTACTTACCCATGAGTTGTACTCGTGAACTTACTATGGCATTGCTGTCAACCAAATTAAAAAGTAGACTAGGTATAGTCAACCATTTGCTATAATGAGATGATTCATAGACTTAGTATCTATGTACTAGCGATCAGACGGTGTTTTTGGTTTACGTTTCATGTTTTTGGTTTTTAGTAACAAGCCTAAACAAAACTTTGATATCGCCCGTGGGCTGTGGAGGTCAGATGGTAGTTGCTTCAGAAAAAATATCAAAGTTTGACCGCTTCGTAGTTAGACTAAAAAGTCTCGGAGGATGATAAAGATTAACGAATGAAAATTGTACCAAAATAATATAAGATCAACATAATATGGTTTTGGTTAATTAGAAATAATATCAACGTAACTAACTTAACTGACTAACAATCATTGTCACCAGTCGCAGGATACCGATCCCCTGGTCCGTGTGCTCGATTACGTCATCGCCTATGCGGGATCTGTAGAGTTCAATGCTATGCACTTGCATTTCGCCAAGCTTCCTTTCTCAAGCGCCTCCTTTCACGTCTTCACACGTGTCACACCCTATCCGCGTCCACTAGCACGATATCATCAGCATACATGAGCAGCTATGGAGACTGCTCATGTGAGTTTCTGATGCTGTCAGACACAATGACTAAATATCACGCTGAACAGAAGCGGACTAAGGACAGATCGTTGAAGTACCTTTGTTACCCTACCCGTAGTTTCTTTTACTTCCATAAACATTTTTTTATTTCACATCATTAAAATTAATCAAATTGCACTATATTAACCTTTAAGATCACAATTTTTTGTTAAATACAACCGATATCTGCGTTATTCACTAGTTTCAAAAAAATTTTTGATAATGTTCATATGAAATTATGATTTCATACTTGCAATTGTGATATATACGTGAATTGACCATGGTCGAAAAAAATATTTAGTAACTTTTCTTAGAGATATCATAGTTGCGAATGTACCTAATTTATTAGGTTATTTCACTTTTATAATACTTTACTGATTAATCAGCAATATTCTGCATACATTTTCATAAAAGAATTAGGTTAAATAAAGTGCGCCATTCAAAAAATAAAAAAGGAAGATCTTTGGCTCTCCTGTAAAATTTGTAATTACACACATACGCAACTTTACCATACTGGTGACTATATGAGTTTTGAATACACAAAATTTATATTCTAAAAAAATCTTTTCTATTGTAGTTTATAGAAAAGATCGTTGACATGTACTTACTTGACGCAGGAATACCAGCCGACAGTGACATGTCATGTGTGATAATTTGACCCCATTGTTGCGCGTTTAGGTTCATTACTGGATCAACTAGATGTTTGTCTGTGAAGAGCCGAAGACTAAGTTCTCGGGCATTAGGAAGTTGACCGCCGGTGACAGATCTTGTAATTTGACTTATGCCTGAAAATATATTACTAATTAATGTACGTATTGGTACTATTATCACTTAAATCGAATATCATTTAAAACACAACAGTTTTGAGACCAAAATTATGATGTATTTTTGGGAGAGTCCAAGGAGTTTTAAACCGTTAAACTAATAAGAACAGTAAGAACCCCAGAATCCCAGTAAGAACTGGGAGCAAACACGTCCTCTTTGTTATTTAATGTCGAAAGTTGGACGTCACGACATAATTAAATCTTTATACTACTGTTATTTCATTATGTCATCTCGTCGGCAAGTGGCGATATTCTACCGCAACCAATTTATTGAGATTAATCTAATCCTAACTAGTCTAATCTCCCTATAAGTCTTTGATATCTGTATGAATGTTTGCTAATACTAACGATGTATAAAATTACTTGATTCTCTCCGTAATGTAGTTTGCGGAAAATTCAATTTGAAGACAGTCTGATCCTCTGAGACTATTTCCGTACTAACTTCTTGTACTCTTAATAATATATATTTTTTGTATACTTTGTCAGTAAATTTTTGCACTTCCCAAATTTACTACTACTATTTAGGTAGTCTTAAATAAGAAAAAGTAAATAAATAAATGAAGACTTAGTCACACTTCTGTTCTTGAATTTTACACTACGTGATTTTATAATAAGTATTAGAGTTATCGGGATATTTACCATGTGTTTTTAATATGTTAATAATCTAATACTTATGTTAGTGACCATGATAGTTTAAATACCTATACCTGATTTTATGTTTTTTTTTATATACCAACTAAAAACTATATTCTTTCTTTTTTACTGCATTTAGCATTAAGCTTACCTGCATGATTTAGAAAAGGTTTCAAACATTTAATGCGCGAAAATTGATATGTTTGGAATCAAAATACAATAAACTAGACCAAACTATCAAAGATCAAGAGCGACATATCCAGTTTCTGACAAGCATATTAGGAGAAAAAATGTTTTATTCTTTGGCTTAGAGGAGAGCGAAAGGAATAATTACTTACATCGTACCATACTACAGGTAATAAACAAAACTATGAATATATCTTGCTCCAAAGAAAATATCGAAGAAGTGAGACTTCTGGACAAGAAAACTACCAAACCAAGACGTAACTTTAAATACGGTCATGATGAAGATTGAGCTATTAAAAAAAAACAACTAAATCAGACTTCATACTATAGTAAAGAAGTTTTTCGCCCTCAAATACTAGAAGAACGAAGACAGTTGAGCGAAAAACTAGTAGAAGAAAGAAGCAAAGGAAAAAGCTCTATCTGAGCTACAACAAGTTAATAATATAACAATAGAGATCAACAATACCAAGAGACCGGCAATAACAAAAAGAGAAATCACCTGAAACACAAAGAAATATTTCAGATACAAGAAAACTTAACAAAAATAAGCCTGCAAAAAAACGCAAGTATCTACCATTAAGTACCTATTACGAAATAAAAATAAAGATGACCAACACAATTCGCTCACTGACTCCGCTCTAAATAGCCCTAGAAAAATAAGCGCTAAATCCGGCCGTTTCCCGTGGAACCTACAGATCGAAACCCTCCTCTCCATCCTCTCTACATCTGACATACGATGCAAGAATACTTCTATATGTCTATCTATCTGCCTTCACTTAGCTACTAGATTTTATAGAAGCAATCTCTCTCATTAAATATTATATAAATGGATTCTCTAAAATAAGAAGATCAAGTTACAAATTAGTGGAAGATAAACAATACATTTTCTGTTTATTATGGTGAGACCAAAGGCCACTATTGGGTTGACTTTTTAATAAACAGTCAACTCAATATAGAACGTTTCATTGCAATATCTGAACGAATATGCATTTTAAATTTAAAGTTCACTACAAATATATAAAATATACAAGCTCACGCTCCTACACAAGACAGCAGTGATGAGAATTTAATTCTTTCTGGAATAAACTACAACAAGCTCAAGATTGGTGAGATTACAAAGATTGCTGAAAGAGACTGGATGGAGCTTGGTCAAGATAGAAGAGAGAGAAAGGAGTGGAAGGAGATGAAGAAGGCCTATACTAAGACCAGAAATATGAAAAAAATAATAATAATTTAGAAATAATATTCTAATGAAATATGTATTGTAATGGAAATATGCATGTAATTAATTGACTATAGAATTAAATGGCTATCATAATACAATGAATAGGCGTAAGGATTTGGTGAGCCCATCGCCCATGAGTGAGAACCTGGCTGGTCAAGTTCATATTTTAGTGCGCTCTAATACCTTTAGTGCAGGTAAAATCGAACAACTGAGACTTGATGCTGTTCCAGCCCTTCCACTTGCATTAGCTCAAGGACGTGTCGATGATGCGACGGATACCGCAACTCTGCCTCTGACTGTTGACGGAGAGTTGCCCAGGATATAGAGCGGATTATGAGGATTCTAGTGGAGGCGATTCTGGAAGTGCATGACAAGAAAGCACTCGACTCGGCCCCCTATACATGACAGAAGAGGGTCTTCGAGCTGTATAAAATTGATCATACAATTCAAAACTTCCTCGGTGCCTTTATGGAGCAATGGAGCACAATGCTTAATCTATCTGGGGTGTGACTGTCGGCTGCGCAAGACCGGATAAAGGTGAAACGGGGTACTGTCAGGGCGACTGTCTGCATGATGGACCGGTCCCACGGTCCATCATCGCGGATAGACATTCTAGCGAATAAGCATATATTGAGCTGATGGACCGGGGGAGTTACGGGTATTTCTACTATCCCCTATGACGAGAACTTCGTCAGCGCGACATGTGGATAGTGCAGACCATAGAAATAGTCCCAGTTGTTACCTCAGTCAATGGTTTGATACCAAGGAGCCTCTCAGTTCATCTTGGGAGACTCGGGATCAGTGGGAATTCGGTGGCGGATAAGATGTAGAAGGCGGTCTTGTTCGACAATGCCTGAATAGTGCGTCGGTTCCTCTGCCAATCGCTCTAGCGCCCAGACCGCTTATTGACCACCTCGCAGGGGTTTTCGTGCCATTTCTCCCTAAAGGGCATCCCTTAGAAGTAGCTTCATGAGAATAATAAATATATTAAATATGACCCTGTGCCCCTGACATTAAATCCACCTTTGAACAATATACTATTTATGCAGAAAGTTGAAATAAATAAATAAAATCATATTTATCATAATCTGTATCATTAGATATGGATTTTGAGTGATGTGGGAAAATCAAATAAAAATATATCATATTGAAAACAAAAACTTAACAACTTAAAAAACTTAAAAAACTTATGTGAATTTATTTTAAGAATTAACTTCCTATCCCAGAATCTGCAAAGCCATGTAAGTGTAACTGTTACTGATTTATCAATTATCATATCAAGGACGTACCGTCAGCATAATTACTCTGGGTCAACCGTCCATAAGGCGTCCCAGACATTCCCCACATTGGTCTCTGCAGATTATTGCAGGAACCATCAATGGATCGGTACCGAGAATTTGTGCAGAACCCTGGTGTCAGACCACATGTCATGGTAGCTGGGCTATTGGGGACTCCTTCTGGTGGAGGTGGGTTTCTGAAACTGTGCAAACAGACCAGGTTTAAAACTATTATTTCGACACTTCCTATGAACACTACGCTAACGGAAACATTTGGTATACACTTCGATCAACAATAACACTAGATATCGGGTGCGGCGCAAGAAAAACGTCTCGGCAAATAACAGCGCACTTGTGGCGTGCGCTCTTATTTTGATTTAGTTCGGGCCAATTACGGCCAACGTAAACGCGTTTTACAATGCCGCAATGTGTGTTCAAAAGTTGTAAAAATAATTCCCGAAAAAGCAATGTATCGTTCGGAGTGTCTTACTTTCGGTAAGTACATACAGAATTATTTATATTTTAAGCTTTAAACTAACAAAAAATATTAAATTTTGAATAAAAGGACGGATTTTATAAAAATAAAAGTTTGGCTTAAAATGTTGGGCCAGTCCACGTGTATTGGCCCCACATTCAAAGCCAACCTTTTGTTTAATAGAACAGGAGATGCTTGGAGTATTTTTAGAGTAATAATTTTTATTGTAATTTTTATCGTGATTAATTAATGACATACAAACAACAACAAAAAATTTGCTAAATGGTCTACTTTTGTCTTTTTAAAATCTTATATTTAACTTGCAATGTATGTGTGTATGGACGAGTGGAATCTTGCAACTGAATTTTAAAACTGGTTTCCCTTAACCGATTTAGTTGTGTTAAATTTGGATGAAAATGCATGCTAAGCTAATTTGGTAACGATTTTACTATCATCCCTACGCATTACATGCCCGAACCAAGACAAGCGATTTCGTCGCAACTTTTTTTGATTGGCGCTACTTTCACACTTCCTCTAATTTTGTCACACCACCCATCCATCTCAACATTCGTATCTCGGCTGCATGGAGCCGTCTTTCATCCGTCGCCTTTTTACTCCTATAATATGGGTATCAAATTAAAGTGTTTGCTGAAAAAAATACGGTTATAACTAAGATGTTTTTTTATTGAATTTTGATTAGATATTTATCTTTTAGTTTTCCTAGCAATCCGTTTACGTGCGCAAAATGGATCTCAATTGTCAAAAGAGAAAGAAGAGATGAGTTTTATAAGCCAGCCAAGAATTCCGTTATATATTCGGATCACTTTGATAAATTGAATATATCTAGCTAGCCTTAATTAATTTCCTTTAAACAAATTGTTCGTCCGTATGGATTTAAGATATTGAAGGTTTTAATTTTTTTGCGCGGAACATTGATACTTTTTGTAAAATCAAAGTAGCCTTCTATCCTACCTATCTGCCAATGAAAGTCCCGTTAATATCGGCCTAGCCGTTCCAGAGAAAATCAGATTTTATTCACAATTTTGTGAATTTTAATTTTTTTACGCGGAACTCAAATTCTTTATCTAAAATTAAAGTAGCCTATGTTACGCCTTGTAACATTACCTATCTGCCAGTGAAAGTCTCGTCAAAATCGTCCATTGTTAAAATAAGATATTTCCTTAAGTTTGCTGTACGTTACCTATTACTTCCCGGCATTCGTTCCTTATTAGCAGCACTATCGAATGGTCCCTAAAACCAACGGGTTTGATTCCTTGCTAGGAATATTGATTTTGTAAATTTCAAATAATGCAGTTTTATTTTAATGTTTTACAAAAAGTTATTATGGCGACTCCACAACTTTGTTCCTACTTTAGAAATATTCTAAGAAATGTGAACACAAAGAACAAAACGACATTACTCATGTATTAACGATATGGTATTTTGTACTTTATTTAAGACAAATTAAGGTTGAAATTTGAAATTGATTTGTAATATTTTATTAAGTTTTCTAATAAACAAAATATAAGTATAACTATATGTCAACACGGACAGTTTTTCGCTTTGATTTTGTTCGCGACCCGTTATCTAGTGTTATTGTTGATCGAAGGGTATACAAAAGGACCTAATACAAAAAAGTGGATGCTAATAACTCACGCGTGGAAGCTAAAATATTCGATTCAATGTATTATGTTGAATTTGCCGTAATCTTCTCTGATGTGGATTAAATTGCAAGTTTTCTGTAATTTGATATCTTGTCATCGCTAAATCTGTAAGTGCTGCACAGATTTAGCGTGTAACCAAATTTCAAATGACATTTTACGTTCTAAACGCCACTGACTATGGTTAATTTCAAAACTTTCATAATATTTTATATTAAAATATGCAGATTTAACCAATCATTCATTCACTTGCCGTCTTTGAAATTGCTTAAATAATAACGAAATATTATTATAGAAAACCAACTGTTGCTCAGTTGGCGTAATGTTCATAGATATCGATTTTTAGACATAATATCTAGTAGGTCATATTATAATTGTTAATGGCATTATGATATTACTTCCTCATGATCTCTTTAATATAATTTAATACAGAAGACTAAGCCCTCCACCAAACAACAAAGTGTGGTTCCGCCATAAGACTAATAGGTACACATTATCGAATATCGAATTAACAATAAAAGCAAACAGACATAATTATGTGTACTTAAACTTATATACAATAAAAAACCTTAAATTGTTACGCAAGCTTTGTTTAAGAGCTATTATGTAAACCGTTTCCAAAGCAAGTATTATATAGTAGAAATTTACAAGAGCATGAACATTATACAGGAATAATCACGATTTACTAAGTAGCAGTGAAGTTTTAATAACAAAAAAGTTTAATATATTATCTATTAATGCCTATAGTTATCCTTATTAACTTACAAACAAGTAAATATATTTTGTCAAGTTAATGCAAAAGTCGTGCAATGTCCACTTGTCAAAATCTTTATTGGTAAATGATAAAATGAAAAACTTCACCTTAAATTAATTTCGTCAGTTACTGTTGATTGACGGACAAGGCTCTGGCGTACGCTTTTCTCTCAGGGTTGGGAGGTCAGATAGTAGTCGCTCCCATAAAAGCCGTTTAAGCCTAACTAAGTGGTGAAGAAGGTATAAGTGGATCCTAGACTCCGAGTGAATGCCTCGTATGCAACCGAGAACAATGCTAAGATAATGATGACTGCTATAGCAAGACGTCTCGAGCAAGTATCATCTTTGATGGATATAATTCCATGTTTAAATTTTTGGGTACTTACGTGGTACTGTTTAGAATAAGACGAAACGCTTATCCCTAAGTATACCACGTTAGTGGATTTCACATTGGTATGCTAAATATGTAAATTAATTCATTTCAAACCGAAAATTTTCAAGCACTAAAAACTGCGCGTTATTTTTAACCGACGAAAAATCCTAAGTCGACGCGTATAATTTTTTTAGTTATGACCACGTATAACTTTTTACACAGTAGTCCGATTTTGGTCATTCTTTTTTTATTGGTAAGAGTATACCCCGAAGTTGGTCCCATATAAATTTGAAAATAAAATCCAACGTAAAGGGTAGTAAAACAAGGGATGATTGATTGTTCACTCACTGATTGTATGGTATGACCAGGCATAACTTTTTACAGAGTAGTCTGATTTTCATAATTCTGTAAATTTGAAAAAAAAACTAATATATATTTTAAAAGTTATCAAAAATTAAGCATGTAGTAATTAGAGTATTATAGCCACAAAAAATTATGAAATAAAAACTTTGTAACAAAAAATTAAACCACCGAAAAAACTGAAAAACAAGAAATAATAAACCTATTTTATTTAACCTTAATAAAAAACTTATTAAAGTATGGAAACTACATCTAAGTATATATTTCTGTAAATAGTTGAGTTTTTAATTACCTTTAATAACTAAGTTCTTAAACTAATGTAAGTTATATCTAAGTAATTTTGAGTCGCCGCCAAACAATCACTGTACAAAGATCACTAAAAAACCTTAAATTTAACGAAATAGTCAAATCTAATTAACAATGCAACATGAAATCTCCAGCGATAAACATTAACATTCCAAAAAATATGCTCTCCGCACGACCACTCAATCAATCAATTACATAGCTTGTTTGGCGCCGACTCAAAATTACTTAGCTATACTTACATTAGTTTAAGGACTTAGTTATTAAGGTTAATTAATAACTCAACTATTTACAGAAATATCTACTTAGATATAGTTTCATTACTTTAAGAGGTTAGTTATTAAGGTTAAATAAAAAAGGTTTATTATTTTTTGCTTTTCAGTTTTTTCGGCGGTTTAATTTTTTGTTAAAAAGTTTTTATATATTTTCTATTTGACTTAGCCACCACGCTAATAATACCCACAAACAAATTATTAACTTCTTTTATCTAAAAAATAAATACAAGACTTACTAGCTGAGCCCTGCAAATATTTCGTATTATTTGTACGAAGAAAGCCCATAATATAGATAATTAGGAAGTATATCTCGATGCTAAAGATTAATTTCCATCCGTATTGTAAAATCCGAGAATGGAAAAATTTGAGGAATAAGAAGGAAATATATTTGATTAAATAAATTGAAAGAATTATTCTTAAAAGCTTCATGACGTGTAAGATTTACGAAATGAATAAAGGATGTGGGAATGAAACATGTTATTGTGATTTTACTTAAAAAAGTTACTGATAATTAACCTTAACACCGTTGCACTCGGCGCTGGCTTAACATAACATAAACTAATAAAATACAAACAACACAAAGAACTGATCAGTTATAACTGTTTCATCGTGTGTGAATTCATTTTAACAATTCTTATTTCTTCGAGGCGTGTCGGTGGCAATTATTCTTGTATTGAGTCAGCACAAAACTTTGATACAATTGTTGCGTTGTCTGTAGCATCCATTAGATGCATGATGTTATGTATTTCATTGTTTACAAAAGGTATACCACATACGAATATACTCTGCAAGTTAATGTCATCTGCAAATCCCTATCTGATACCGTTGTCCTTGCTCCAGCCCATCTTTACGTTCAAGGTCCACCAAGGCAACTTATATCCTTGTAGTTGGAAGATTATTGGACAGCAGGATAATAAGTATAGGTCGAGAAGTACTATCTCGCTTCAATCCAGCCTGTCACTTATTACCAATAAATGGGATCACACCATGGCAATACTATTACTGTTATGTGTTTGAACGAATTTTGTGTAGCTGTAGTAAGTAACAGTCTAGAGGGTAAAACCAAGGTTATAGTGGATAGTTGCTATGTGACATAGATATGTGAAATTCCGAGATTGGTTCTTATTGACTGAGTGTTCCCCGGTTTAGTTGTTGAGCACCCCGACAAATTAATTTCGACTCTCTCGAAGGTGAATTGAAAGGTGAGGTTAGTTTTTCATGGGTTCTCTAATGACTTTTGCAAGACATTAGGTGTCCCTGAAAACGTCGATGTGGAGTTGTTTTTATTAAATTCAAAAAATTTATGATCTTTTGTTTTCAGTGTTTGTTGTAACTTTCCATTACAGCCACCCCAAATTAACCGAATCGTATGCCACAGATGAGGCCATCACTTTGCAAGTACATTTAGATCTAACAATTACGTCCCATATACGAAGCCGTGTGTTAGTTTAACTTGAGTTTTAGATTAACTTATTTAATGAAAGCTATTCATATACTTGATAGTTTAATCTATTACACTGCTATATATGTAGATAGCAACTCGTAGTTTGATGCGAACAGCACAGTAAAAACCTGTGGTATAAAAGACAGTAATTTGATTAATTTCCAAACAGCTTAAAATGACACTACACCTGCAACTTTGCGACACATATTAACTACTATGTATGTACGATTTTATTCTCATATGGCAATATAAAATAGTGTGCTTGCAAAGATATGAAGAAATGTGGTTCAAAACATATCCGTGCATATTATTAAATTATTGATTTATTTCTTTGTCTCACCCGAATCCAGTAACACCGAGCCTTTCCGCAGGTGGAGTGAAAGGAAGGACATTCACAAACGCTGTCGCGGCTTTACTTGGTTTGAATCCTGATGTACTCAGTTGGGACAGAGAAGGACCAAAACGATAGGCATGTTGATAGCATTCAATGGCATCATATAATGCTAGTGTGAAGAGTATTGTTGATATGGCCATTGTACCTGGAAAGAAAAACTAATGTAGCTTCTAGTTTTGCAAAAGTTTAATAGATTTCATTCTGTTATGCTCGTCTTGAATTGGAAGATAGTCTCCTTTCACAGGAGATTTAAGAAGCTTATAGATTAGAAGTTAGATTCCACAAATACAGGGATTTTTTTTTCGTGACTATATCTACCACCCTGTAAAAATACAGAGACGATGAACACATGAAAAAGACACGTGGAAAATCTAAGTAAGTGAATACTCAGGCTCCTCCCACTTCGGCAAAACACTAGTCGAGAAGTATGCCTCTCCCAAATGCACGAAAGGAGGCATTACCCATTCGATCGCCCGGGGTGCACGAGATGGTCGTCTAACCTAGCATCCCTCCACAAAAATTTTTTTTTTACATGCGGAAGTCCCTTCGCATACCCCCCCGCCGGGCAGCGGGGACGGTTATGTCATGCATCGACTAAAACCGCACGGTGTCCTGCCCAAGTGTCCATTGCCGGGCACCCCGGGTAAGCCCTCGAAAGGATAACCCCAGGGTTACCGGCGGACCTTGGCCACCAGCGCGGCCTCGCCTGGTGGGGTCGGGTTTTATCCCGCGTCGGTGAGTAAGCAGGCGTGTGTAGGACACACACGACACACCTCCGCCACGGCCTGCTTCTGTAAGGACGGCGAGTCGGCCAACTGCCGTCCTCAGGCCTCGATCATGGAGGTCGGTAGTCCCGGGCGTAGATGAGTCTACGGCGTCCTCGCCACAGACTGCGAAACTCGAGGGGCAGGGTTCTCTCCCGCTCCCTCTCCGCCGTCTCTTTCGCGCGCATTACCTGCTCGCAGAAAGAGGCGGCGGCGTGCCACTTGCTCCCGTCGGAGACCACGGGCCTCACCATGGTCTCCAACGAGAGAACGTCCACGCCCAGGACCGCAACGAGATCCCGACGTTGACTCGCCCGCAGGGCACTGCACCAACGTGTGGAGCGCCGTGTTTTCGCCAGGATCCTCGCAGTGCTGGCACTGCGGTGTTGTCTCCCGGTGGATGCGCCATAGATACTTACCGAAGCACCCGTGTCCGGTAAGCCTAGATATGTAGTCAACCTTTGTACTAGCTAATTAAACTCAAAATCATGAGGCACGTACAGTTGTATACATACCTCTTTATACAGGGTGACAACGAGTAAGTACCGAGCAAACTTATTTAATTATACTCGTGTCAGTTTAGCCAAGTCAGTTCTGATATTGTATTCCTCTCTCCAGATACATACTTTAAGATTCAAAGCGCACATTTATAACTGTTATTAATTTATTTAAGTTTTATTTATTCAGTGCGAAGTCATTTTTTCTTGTAATTTAGGTTTATTTAGTATTCCTAGTTTGCTGTCTTTCGTTTAAATTATGGTTTAATATACTATAGCATAATATATATCTACTATATAACATATTTGTCTTATACCATCGTAATACCAAATAATATTTTAATGTGTATCTGTAACTATTTAATTCCTTAAATTTAAATACGTGGTTTTTTTTTCAGTTATAATAGTAAGGTAACCATGTAAGACGCTAAATCCGTTCATTTTATTCCTGAATGTAATTTGGCTTAATGAACAAACACAGAGAGAAAGATTTACATGTTAAGAACCTACGAATAACGAGAGCAGAATATCAGTAATACCATTTTCATTTTCGTGCGGAAATCCCTTCGGATACCCCCCCGCTGGCCAACGGGGGCGTAGACTTAGTGCTGATTGAGCCTAATTTTGATAATTTGTTGCAATAAGAATAATAAATAAGGGTTTACTAAGAAGTCATTTTCACAGAATGTTTACTTTTAAAACAACATACCTACTTTCCATAATTGGGTAATTTTACAGTATCGAACTGAAATCACCCTGAAGTTGCCTTTTTTCATCTAAATGTGATTAATTATGTTATAATAATAATAATAGTTTTTAATTTTCTCCCATATAACGTTTCAAACAACAATACGATTACAGTTGAGAAGGTATTGGGAGACTGGTTTCCAAGCTAGGTAAGAACCTGTGATATGGATAACCAGGCTTCCATTCCACAGAAGAAGTGATACTGAGTCATAGCAAAAAAGTACATATTAAAGATTTAAAAAAAACAAAACAGTTAACTAAAGAATATTCAACTGAAAAAAAGGAATATAATACAAATACGTGGAAATCAAAAATAGGTTAATATTCATATTCTTTGGATGTTTGTGCATTTACGTGAGTATGTGTGTGTATGTGTGTGTGTATTTGTGTGTGTATATGTGTGTATATGTGTGTGTGTATCTGAGAGTATATGTGGGAATTATTTTTATACATTTAGCAGATTTTCCGTTTGGTCATAGTTCAAGGTAAGTAAAAATTTATAAACTATTTGCTTTACACATTTTTTAGTTTTAGGATATTATGTTCAGAGTTTTGTTAAGTTTATTATATCGGTTTAAAATAAATAACAAATACTCAGAGTCCATCTTAGCTTTTGCTGATGATCTCGCAATACTGACGCGTAATCCAAAACAATGTCAGGAACTATTAAAGGAAGTCGATGAGTTCTGTTCGTGGACAAATGGAATGAGGACGAAGCCCAGTAAGTGTCACTGTCTGTGTCTGGGTAGACGGGTCACCAAATTTAACTCCTACGACCCGGGACTCTTCATTGGGGGTGAACCAGTTTCCATAGTCGCTGAATCGGTGCCATTTAAATTTCTTGAGAGAAAGATACTATAAAGGACGCACACCATCCTTAGATGAAGTTGTCCATACGTTTATAAATGACCTAAATAAGATAGATCAGCTACCACTGAACAATATCAAAAAAGCTTTGATATATGACAACTACTTAACATCACGTCTGACTTGGCCATTTCTGGTGTATGAATTCGGTAAAACCTTACTGGCGAAAATAGATGCAACTGTCATAAAATCACTAAAATTGTGGCTTGGACTAGCGCATTCTGCTGATTCCTCTGCTCTATTTAGGGATCAAAATAATTTTGGGATGAAACTTAAGAAACCATCGGAGCTCTATAAACACCTTAGAGTTACCAAAGCCCACATCTTAGGTAAATCCCAAGATGACACAGTCAGGGCACTCCCGAAAGATAATAACTCGTCCGAGCTTGAATCTAGACTCCTATTCCATAAACGATTTATGATAGCGGCCCAGTCGAACAGAGTGGGTTTGGGAGTACGAGAGTCAGAAAGGGACCAGGATATACTTAAGTCCTTTCTAAAACAAGACGAAAATGATAAATATCGAGTGCACGCGATGAATTTGGATATCCAAAATGAATGGTTGACAATGGGAGAGTTCTGCATACCGATGGCCTTAAAGTGGCGCACCTTGATACACGACTGGTCGCCGGACCTGTTAAAATTCTATCTTAACACCTTTCAGATGACCCTCCCAGACCAGAGTAATCTGGTAAGGTGGGGGAAGGCCACAGAAAAAACAATGTTATACTTGTGGTGGGGCAATAGGGACGGCTAGACACATATAAGTAGGATGTAGGGTGCTTCTCGATAGAGGCCAATACTCACGCCGCCACGATAAGGTGCTTATCATCATACGTGAAGCAATGAGTCTGGCAGTAGCTAGAGCCCAAAAAGGATTGACTACTAACAGACGTCATATCAACTTTGTGTCTTAAGGTTCATCCATAACATCCAGGAACAAACCTTATTCAATCTTAGATACTGCCTCAGATTGGACTCTCCTAATCGACACGTATGAAAAGCACTATAAAATTCAGGAGGATGTTGGGGTTTCGTCATCTAGACCTGACATATTCCTTTATTCTAAGAGGTTAAAACATGTGGTACTTGTGGAACTTACTGTTCCGTGGAAAACAAATATACCGAAGGACCACACAATAAAGAAAAATAAATACTATGATTTCACGAAGGAATTACTCATAAACGGTTACGTGGTTAATTTGTATGCAGTGGAAGTGGGAGCGAGAGGTATACCAGCAAAATCTCTCTATAACCTACTTAAAGATCTAGGTCTATGGAGAGCTACAATAAGCTCATTACTAGGACTAATGTCTAAAGCGGCACTAGTAGGTTCGTATCAAATTTGGATAGGCTGGGAGGGGAACTTGGGTAGTGAAGGTGAGTGTTGATGTACATCAACAAAAGGGGCCCCTTCTAAACCTACACTTGGGTCGCAAGTCCCAGGCACTGTCCCGAGTTCCCAACTCAGCAACGTAATTGTCCCGGCACCCGCACGGAGAATTCATGGATTGCTAAGAATATCGGTCTCAAGTAGCCGCCCAGAAAAGAGAACGATCGCTGAGAAAAAGCTGAAAAAGAAGTAGTTGCACAAACGCTATATTTGCGACGCTTGTGCAATATAGTGGTATCAAAAATTAATAGCGAATGTTGCTTAAGAATAGCATTATAAGATAAATAGCTGTCGAACTGTAAGTAAAGAACTGTTTTATATAGTTCCACAGTAGGGAAGCGAAAGGGCAGAGACAATGAAATTTTAAGAACTGCTCGTTGGGCCCGTTCAAGTTTCAGGAGTGATGTTTTATAGGTGCCTCCCCAGACCACTACACAGTAAACTAGAAATGATTGGCAAAGCGACTCGTACACCATTCTGATTGTAGTGGACTCAGTAACCCCACGTAGGGGTGTGTGTTGGGTAACCTCCTCGAGTGTCGCTCCGATTCCGATGCCGCTGCAGTCCGGGGGGAACGGAATCGGGACGGCCGGTGCACCCTGGGCGGCGGTCAATGGCTTCCTCTTCATGGGGTTGGCATTGATCGTCGGCTAATACCCAACGTGGCGGGAACACATCGCTCTCCGCTCTGTTAGTGGAGGAGGCCACCGTAGGGTCCTGGGGGATCCAGGGGTGAGTTGGCCCACTGATAACGCAGGGGCCGACGGGCACATGTGCCGCTGCCGGTGAGAGAGGACTAGCCATCCTCTCGCATTCCGTAATCGGTAGGTGATCAGCAACGACCTGACTGGTGGCTCCAGAAGGGTACGCTGAACTTGCTGACCGGAGGGCTTGCCTTTATTGGCCGGCCCACGACAAGGAAAAGTCAACCTCAAGGCCCTCGAGATTGAGGATGGGCTCCGGTGCAAGACGACTCGCACCGGAGCTCGCCTTCTCGAGGGCTCCGGCGCCACTAGCGGCCCCAAAGCAGACGCCCTAGCGGCCAAGCTGAGGGAGTCGCTGGACACGGAAACCAGACCCAAAAAATGCGAGCAGGTAATGCGCGCGAAAGAGACGGCGGAGAGGGAGCGGGAGAGAACCCTGCCCCCCGAGTTTCGCAGTCTGCGGCGAGGACGCCGCAGACTCATCTACGCCCGGGACTACCGACCTCCATGATCGGGGCCTGAGGACGGCAGTGTTGGCCGACTCGCCGTCCTCACAGAAGCAGGCCGTGGCGGAGGCGAAGCAGGCCGTGGCGGAGGCGTGTTGTGTGTGCCCTACACACGCCTGCCAACTCACCGAAGCGGGATAAAACCCGACCCCACCAGGCGAGGCCGCGGTGGTGGCCAAAGTCCGCCGGCAACCCTGGGGTTATCCTTTCGAGGGCTTACCCGGAGTGCCCGGCAACGGACACTTGGGGAGGACACCGTACGGTTTTAGTCGATACACGACATAACCACCCCCGCTGGCCGGCGGGGGGGTATCCGAAGGGATTTCCGCACGTAAAATAAAAGTACATTACCATGTAAACTTCCGCCGAAATTTGGTTTGAACGAGATCTAGTACGTCGTTTTTTTTTAATACGTCATAAATGGTAAACCGCAATTTACCTTTCATTCAATCAACTCACATTTAAAAATTTTACTTGTTGGCCGGTTTTTGTCTATTTGTTAGAGTATTAATTGTTTCCCAAAGTAGTTTTGGATTATGTTTGGTTCTTTTGAGCTCATTACTTTCATAGTTCCGTTTTAGTTTTTTCAACAAGTTGTTGCAAAAATTTCGGTAACGTTTTATGTAGTGACTAGAGTATGATTATTGGGGTATTTTTTTGATATTTTGTGTAAATTATCCCTGTTGTGCATGCACTTCAAAAGACCAGGGGTAATCCAGGGCTTAATAATCATTCTTTTTTTCGAGTGAGTAATCTGCCTCGAGTTCGACTTAATGGCTTCAGTAATAGACGATATCAAAAAGCTCGCGGCAAAATTGACATCGCACGAGTTGAAAACAGGACCCAGATCCATATTACTAAGGCTAGTAGCGAAGCCCTCATGATCCTATTATCGATACAGTCATGATTTAGTTTAGACTTGAGAAATAGTAGAACTGTTTTATGATCAGTCAGTGATGTTTGGGCAACAAATGTGTGTGCTTGGACCTTAGTTTTTAGAAGGACAAGGCAGTTATCCACTCGCGTTGCAAATGTGTGGGTGGGGAGTAAACCATGATAGGCTGCAAGATTCAAATAGTCTTGGACATCATCTTTAACTATATCTCTATTTGTTACGTTCCTAAACGAAGCAATAAAATTTTGCGTTGACAGACATCTATCTGTCACTTGGTTGTCAACTTGCTGAAAAAATTGTCTTGCCAAAGGCTCGTTTGGTTCAAATAAGTTTGTTCGAATAAAGTATGTAATCCGCGAAAATAATATTTGGCTCGCGTTGGTTTGTTTATATTTTGGCGTTATTAACGTAATCAGTTGGGAGTTGTTCGACTGAATTACATGTTTTATGTGAAGGGCTCCAGTGTTCACCGTGCTGAGTTTATCTGTCTCAACACAAAACATCATACACTCTACACTTCAGATACACTAGGATACAGACACAGACAGGCAGAGGCGCATGGTTTCAGGCGCCTTCTACTAAATGAGAAGTCCAACCGATTTAGTAACAATAATTGGCTCTGTGAACCGCAGACTGCTCATTTCCCCATTGCAGCCAGGAGAGGCCAACTTCCACTGCGCTTTATACATCCTGGCCCGGAAATGAACATTTGATAGCAGAGCGTGGTTTTAAATAAAACAATAAAACCTATTTTACTTTACCGCTATTTGATTTGCTCTGTATTGTATGACATTGAACTCAGAGAGAAATAACCGGTAAAGTAGGTAAATTGACAATACTTTAATAGTGTATAATATCAGTTTGGTGTGCTGATTTGGAGTCATTGCTGGGGAACTATTATGACTAATTAATTGGCAATATTTTTAAGGCATTTGATTTAATCAGTTGATTGTTGCCTGTCATGCTTGTACATACATAACATTCTATAATCGAATGTTTATTTGTAAGCTATATTTAATTATATTTGTATTGGTGTTTGGCATCATTGGCAAACTTAAACTGAAGTTTTTTTGGGCCATTTAATTGAAACAACATTGTTAAGTAATTTCTTTGTTTGGTTAATCTCTTTATCTGATTTGTGGAAGTTTGGTCATTGTAATGTCTCTTTTAAGTGCAGCGAAGGAGGCCATAGCCGGTATAACCACACAATTGAGGTGGTTTACCTCGGCTGCGGCCACTACTACCCGACCAGAGCTGGCGGAGATCAGTCTTACCAGGTTCGGCGGTATGGAGAACAGGCTTGGGGCTGTGGATGCCCTGTTCACCCGCTTTAGCCACCTGGCTGAGGACCTTGAGTTGGATCAGCTGAGCCAGGCAGCGAGGGATAAGGTTGTTGGTGACTACGACCAGATCCTGGCATTGGCAGACACGATTTCCCTATGTGCTAGGGAAATATTGAAGAGCCGGGACCCTGACCAGGCCAACCCGGAAACCTCTATCGCTTGCCCCGGACTTTTGAGCAAGCTGCCCACGCTTGAGCTGCCGCATTTCGATGGTCGGATGGATCACTGGTTGGGCTTTCAAAATTTATTTGTGAGTCTGGTGGACTCGCGCTCGGACCTTGGACCCACCCAAAAGTTGGCCTAATTGATGTCCGTCCTCGAGGGAGAGGCCCGAGCCTTGGTGCAGCACTTACCGGTAACGGATGCGACTTACCCTACTGCTCTGGAGCTGCTCTCCCGGCGGTACCACAACAAACGGTGTTTGGCTGACGCTCACATTAGCCATATTTTTGGGGTTACCTGTCATTACCAGAGTGTCAGCCTTGCGTACCGACCTTTTGAACCCGTTGTTGGCAGCGACCAATGCTTTGAGGCGACTGGAGTTGCCAGTCGACCACTGGTCGTACATCTTGGTACATATAGTGCTGTGACAGCTGCCCGTGGACTTGATGTCCCGTTTTGAGCAGAAATATGGTGGTGATAGTGCCACCCATCTACCCCTCTTTGAGGACCTTGTCAAGTTCTTGGAGGACGAATGCAGGTTTTTAGACAACTCCAGTATTGCCATGGGGAGACCCCATGGCAATACTGGAGTTGTCTGCCCACCGTCTCCTCGGCCCAGAGGCCAGGGACTGCCTAGGGTTCGTGGGCATGTTGAGAGTCGCCCCGCCTCCCGTTTTACCGGCACCCAGATTCGTCCTGACTGTTAGTATTGTAAGGCGACGGGGCATGGCATAACAACTTGCGCGGCCTTTTTGGGAGTGCACGTGAGTGCCCGCCGCCGTATTGCCAGTGCACGCTGACTGTGTACTCTTGTTTGGGGGCACATTTCCAACGGGAATGCCCCAATCCCCGTCCTTGCAGAGTTTGTGGGGGATCACATTTGGACATTTTATGCGCGAACGCGAACCGCGCTGGCAGTCCAGTCTCTGAGGGGGGTTCGCGTACGGGGACCGGATCACCGGACCAGCACCGACTGCCCTCCCCTCCGTTGACGGAGCGTCCCCGATTGGAGTCGCGCCCCCCGCCATTCAAGCATCCGGTGGGATACGCCCCTCCAGCGATGGCACGCGGCTCGGGACATCGCGCTGACGAGGGGTTTGAACCCTATCCTCGTCGCGAGAGACTACAGTCTGGGTGCGCCGATCGGTTACCGCCCAGACATTAGGAAGTTGGCGCCTGCCCCACTACTGCAACCCCCCAGATTGACACGGTTTTGTTGCCTACGGCATCGGTCAGGATCTGGGGACCAGCGGGGGCCTCTGTTGTGGTCCGTGCCATTTTGGACACGGTTTCCCAGGGTTGCATTTTGTCGTCTTGGTTAGTGGGACAGGTAGGCCTTAATGTACGTGGCTATTCAGACACGATTAGAGGAGTGGGCAACGCAGCTGTCACCACTGTTGAGGGACAGGCTCGGTTTGGGCTCACTCCTTTGCATTCGTTGGGCACTAAAATTGGTACCTCGGCCATTGTTATGAAGAACATTCTGGGAAGACATCCCCGGATACAGTTGTCTTCAGATATTGTTCGGTTGACGTTGGGTATGGAGTTGGCTGACCCCCGGTTTGATTCTCGTAGTACAGCGCATTTTTTGTTGCGTGCCGATGTACTAGGGAGAATATTTTTGGGTGGTAGAAGGATCTTGCAGCCAAACGGGTTTGTGGCTGTCTCGACCATCTTTGGCTTTGCATTGATGGGACCGGTATTTAAGGACCCCCTCCACCTGAGCTTGATTGTGCATTGGTGTCCGGCTCCGCTCTCTCTGACGCCGTTCAGAGGTTTTGGGAGGTTGAGGAGCCCCCTCAGGTGGCCCGTTTGAACCCGGAACACAAGGATTGCGAATTGTTCTATCAGAACAACACGGGTCGACTCCATTCCGGTCGGATTGTTACCAGGTTGCCCTTTGTCGCAGTGCGACAACTTCTCGGCGCATCTAGACCTACGGCCGAGAAGAGATTGTTTGCAATGGAGCGCCGCATGGGCAGGGACCCTGTGTTGAGTCAGAAGTACTTGGATTTCATGCAGGAGTACGCGGATTTGGGATACATGTCGGTGTCAAGGTTGGATTGGCGCTCAGTTGAACATTACTTCCTGCCCCATCATGCGGTCCTCAAGCCGTCCACTGGCAAGCTGCGCACGGTATTTGATGGGTCTGCGCGAACTTCTACCGGTGTCTCCTTGAATGATTGCTTGCATTCAGGCCCCAAATTGTTGAGGGACCTTTGTGACGTCATCACGTCTTTCTGTCGTCATCAGGTAGTCTTTGTGGCCGACATCAAGATGATGTTCCGACAAATGGTCATTCATCAGGATGACAGACGTTATCAGTTAATCCTGTGGCGCGAGAACCCCCAGGACCCCATGATTGTGTACGAGCTCAATACGAATACATACGGCCTTCGTTCTAGCCCCTTTGTTGCCATTCGTTCGCTTTGGGAGCTCGCGGACCGAGAGCGTTTGAAGTTCCCTCGGGCGTCCGCCATCTTGAAAACGGACCTGTACGTTGATGATGTCTGTACTGGGGCTCCCACGGTTGGGGAAGCCATTCTATTGCGTGACGAGTTGATTGGGATCCTGGCTTCCGCTGGATACGAGTTGCGTAAATGGGTGTCCAACTCTCCAGCTCTATTGGAAGGTTTGCCGGAGGATCATAGACAGGACCCGCATTTGTTTGAAGACGTTGACAACCCCGCCATGATGGCCGTCCTCGGTGTTCAGTACAGACCGGTCAAAGACATCTTAACATACGATGTCGACCTAGAGTCGCCCCACACTTGGACTAAACGACTTGTGTTGTCTACTGTCGCAAGGACCTTTGATCCTAATGGTTGGATTTGTCCGGTACTGTTTTGGGCGAAATGCTTTCTCCAGCATCTCTGGACCGCGGGACTTGGTTGGGACGAGCCGCTTCGGGAAACCCTGTTGAAGGATTGGATCCACTTTGTGTCCACACTCCCTGCGGTCAATGAGGTCGTGTTGCCCCGCGTTATCCTCCCCCCTGGGAGTTACACTGCTACCCTCCACAGATTTTGTGACGCGTCGTCGCACGGTTACGCAGCCGTTGTTTATCTGCGCACCGTCAGCGCGACAGGCCAGGTGAAGCTGTCGCTGTTCATGGCCAAGAGCAAGGCCCCCCTTCGAACAGCATTGACCATTCCCAAATTGGAGTTGTCAGGGGCAGCTCTTCTTGTGCGTCTATTGAATCACGTTGTTAATACCTTGGGTGAAACTGTGGACATTCGGTCCTCTTACGCCTGGACGGACAGTCAAATTATTTTGTGTTGGTTGAAGACGTCCGTCCACACTTTGGAGGTCTTTGTGGCGAACCGAGTGTCACAGTTACAAAATTCTGCAACGCCTTTAACTTGGAGGCATGTCCCTGGGGACCTGAACCCTGGCGACGTGGCCTCACGTGGGTGCACGGCCCCTCACTTGATTGATCACCCCCTCGGGTGTGAACCAGACTGGCTGACTCGGTCCGAGGATGCTTGGCCTCGAATGCCAGTCTTGATGACGGATCATTTGCCCGGGCTAAGGGTGCTCGCTGTTGAGACGAAGGACCCGCCGTTAGATCCCGACCTTTTGTTGAATCGGTACAGCTCCCTCGATAAACTGTTGAATGTCACATCTTGGATCAGGCGCTTTGGTCACAATTGTAGGAACCGTGGGGACAAACGCCTGTCGCCGGTCCTTTCTCCTCAAGAGCTCCAGGAGTCTCTCCTCCTTCCAGGATCCGCTCTGTGCAGGCTGCACACTTTGAGAAGGAGATTGAAATCTTGAAGTCCGGTATGGCGAAGATGTCGGGAGCTGAGCCCCTTTTTGGATGATGCGGGTTTTTTGCGTGTTGGAGGACGTTTGAGGCACTCTAGCTTCCCCTACGGAGCTCGTCACCCTCTCTTGTTGCCCAAGGAAGGCCATTTGGTCAAGTTGTTGGTGACTGATCGTCACATTAAGAACTCGCATGCTGGTTGTAATGCGCTGTTGGCCATTCTGCAGCGAGACTTTTGGATTTTGTCGGCCCGTCGTACTATCCGCTGCATTGTCTTTCGTTGCATGCCATGCTACCGGACTAAGGCCCCCACTATGCAGCCCATGATGGGAGACTTGCCGGCTGATCGTGTCAATGAGGCAAGGCCCTTTGCAGGCGTCGGAACGGACTTTGCCGGTCCCTTTTTGGTGAAGACGTCTACTCTTCGTAACAGTAAAATCCTTAAGGCTTATTTGTGTGTGTTTGTCTACCTGTCAACGAAGGCTTGGAGCTAGTAACCTCGCTCTCGACGAAGGCCTTTGTGGCAACTTTGGATAGATTCGTGTCTCGCCGTAGGTTGCCTTCTTTAATTAGATCTGATTGCGGTACCAATTACAGAGGTACAAGTAACTATTTGAAGGAAGTTTACGCGCCTTCCTTGCGGACAACCAGGTTGACATAGGCAACAAATTAGCCCGCAGAGGGGTCACTTGGCTGTTTGACCCGCCAGCCTGCCCCCATTGGGGGGGGTATTTTTGAGGCCGCGGTGAAAGCGGCCAAGGGAATCTGGCGGAGATTATTGGGAGACACAGTTCTCACCTTTGAGGAATTAGCTACGGTGTTATGCCGCATTGAGGCCGTACTAAACTCGCGTCCATTGTGCCCGCTCTCTTCGGACCCTAATGATTTGGAGGCCCTAACCCCGGGCCATTTTTTGATTGGACAGCCACTTGTCGTCCTGCCGGAGCACCCCTTTGTCGATGTGAGCCGAAATCGGCTATCGCGGTTCCAGTTAGTGCAACAGCTCGCTCAGAGCTTTTGGAAGCGTTCTAGCTTGGAGTACTTGCACATCCTCCAGCAGGGCGTCAAGTGGACGGATAAAGCTCATCCTCCCAAGGTTGGAGACCTCGTCCTGAATAAGGATGCCAACCTAATGCCGTTGTATTGGCGCCGGGGCGCATTCGCAATCTAGTGGCTGGCACCGCTGGGGTTCCTCGATTTGCTGAGGTTTTGGTTGACGGATCGGTGATGAGAAGAGCGGTCGCCACCTTATCAAGATTGACAACTGATGAGCGGACTGGAAGGCCCGTCCAGGGGGGGGGGGGGTAGATGTTACGTTCCTAAACGAAGTAATAAAATTTTGCGTTGACAGACATCTATCTGTCACTCGGTTGTCAAATTGCTGAAAGAATTGTCTTGCCAAAGGCTCGTTTGGTTCAAATAAGTTTCGAATAAAGTATATAATCCGCGAAAATCATATTTGGCTCGCGTTGGTTTGTTTATATTTTGGCATTATTAACGTAATCAATTGGGAGTTGTTCGACTGAATTACATATTTTATGTGAAGGGCTCAAGTGTTCACCGCGCTGATTTTATCTGTCTCAACACAAAATATCATACACCCTACACTTCAGATACACTAGGATACAGACACAGACAGGTAAAAGCGCATGGTTTCAGGCGCCTTCTACTAAATGGTAAGTCCAACCTATTTGGTAACAATAATTGGCTCTGTGAACCGCAGACTGCTCATTTCCCCATTGCAGCCAGGAGAGGCCAACTTCTACTGCGCTTTATACATCCTGGCCCGGAAATGAACACTATTAATTATAATATTGATATCACCAGTTAATATAATTGTTTTAAAGCTCGAGTATCTTGTCAGTAAGGTAGTGATGATATAAAGTTTGCCTACATGCATATAAAGTCTACATGTAACGCCGGCCGTGAAAGCCTTAAGATTTATATTAGATATAAAGTTTGATTTATTCTTATATGATGGAGAACGGTATATGCCAATTATAATTATATTTGAGTCAATTGTAGCTACCAAACAATTAGCATCCTTGAACGCCCCGGTTCCTCTGTAAGGCTAGGGATACAGTCTTTAATGTACATCACAACGCCATCATTTTGTAGTAAATTTGATGAAGTGAAACAATTATAGCCGTGCAGGCTCGGTAAGTAATTGTTGTCCTTTATTCCACATTCAGTCAATATAATGTTTTTTTTTTTTATTTTTTTTTTATACCACTAATGTGGCAGACAAGCACACGGCCCACCTGATGGGAAGCGATTACCGCGGCCTATGGACGTGTGCAACACCAGTGGCGTCACACTCGCGCTGCCGACCCTGTAAAGGAAAGGGGATGGGAAAGGAGTTTGGGAGGGGATGGGAAAGGAGTTTGGGCTCCGGCACTCTCACTCACCAAACGGAACGCAACAGTTCAAATACTGTTACTTGGCGTCGATATTCTGTGAGAGGGTGGTGCTTCCCCGGTCGAGTTGGCCCATTCATGCAACGGCCAAAATGACTGTTGCTTGACTCTACCACCTGCACATTCCAACTTGTGCGTGAGCTAGCTATTAAAGTTTGTAATCCTGCAAAATTAGCTGATATACCACGAATATTTTGATTTAAGGTTTTAGTAAAATGATTCGGGTTATGAATTAAACTATGAACGTCTTGAATATTGCATTCGGCAGAGTCGGAATTAGAAAAAGAGTCATTACTGATTTGTAATTGTAAATTATCGAATTTTAAATAAGTTTTTAGGGCGCAGTACAATGTCCTTTATTTTTTTTGTTTTTGAATACGTTAGAAATATATAATATAGACTTAAGTAGGAGTAGGACAAGTAGTATTACAGTATTTATTATGTAAAAACAAAAACCATATAGAAATATGCATGAGTGCCTGAGTATATGCGTATGTAAGTTTGTAAGAAGAAGTAGATAGAAGTCACGGTAAGTGCTAGTGGTAGATGTATATTGTGAAAGTGTGTGTATGGGGTGTAAGGTATAGATTTGGTCTAAGAAACTAACTAAATTATTGCTTATGCACAAAAAGTAAAAAATATTAAATCTCTTGTTCTTTTTTCAGGCTAAGGAGACAGCGTTCGGACCGTATTGGTACAGCTTTTTCCTCCTGTATCTTCTTGACTAAAATTCTACCATTTGATTGCCAGCAGATAAATTTCCTTGCCTTACAATATTGACGAACATCGTAAAAAAGTTTCTTCATGGCTGGTGGTAAATGATCATCCACATATATTGGTACACAATTACCATTGATACTAATAGTTTGGGTATTTAACTTCTCGGGTACATGTCGTTTTTTGTTGAATTGCCGTACATGGGTCAGAAAATCATTTCTAACCGCGACTGAGTGAAATTCTACGACAATGGGTCTATCCTTTTCAAGTTTACCTGGTAACCGGTATATATCTCGTAAGGTGCTATTTTGAAGATTGAGGCCTGCCACATTACCAATTTTCTGCATGATCAATGATAGGTCCGCTGGTTTCTCATCTTGCCCAGTTGGGACATTCCTTATTTCCAGAGTTGCCGGTCGGGATTGTTGTTGAAAATCATCTAAGCGCATTTCAAGCTTGTGAATACAGTCTTGATATTCCTTCATGGCAGTCTCCAAATCGACAACCCTTTCCTTTATGTCTTCATACATTTTATTAATAAAAGACAGACCCGAGTCAATTTCAAGGGGAGATTTTTGAAGAGCCGCTATATCTGCTTTGAGGGAGAGTACATTCTTGGTAAGCCCGGCCAAAGTGGCATCCTGCTCCGTTTTCCAAACAGTCAGTCTTCTGTCCTGATCGTCTTTCCAGGAGTTAAGCATGTTCATGGGGTCTTGCTTGAAGGATGCTATAGCTCAGAAGCATTGAACGTCTGCGAGCAGTCATCTTGAGGTGAATCAGATGAACGTAGCCGTTTATTATTTCTTACTTTTTCACTTTCATCCAACAATTTCTTATTTATATATATATTTTTTTTTTATACCACTAAGGTGGCAGACAAGCACACGGCCCACCTAATGGGAAGCGGTTACCGCTGCCTATGGACGTGTGCAACACCAGTGGCGGCACACTCGCGCTGCCGACCCTGTAAAGGAAAGGGGATAGGAAAGGAGCCCCACCCAAACTCCTTTCCTATGGGAAAGGAGTTTGGGCCTTATATCCGCCTCAGACGATGACTTATTAGGAGGAGTTCTCTGCATTTTATTTGTCATCAGTACTATCAATCATTATCCTCTATACGCGTAGCCTATGTTATGTTATTCAACGCAATAATCACAAAAATGAATTATCACAAAAGCGTAGCGCTTCGATCTGATACACTCGTAGCGAATACTGCACCGGAGGCGGGGGGCGCGTTCGTAGTTCGTAGCGCTCAAGTGGCGTAGTAGACCGCCCGTTGAATTGAGTAACTGATTTCGCCAGCTACCGCTATGTTACCGTGGCGTGTCGGGCAACCGACCGGTTTCACACAAGTGCGGCACGAGGAGTTGGTTCCAATTTCCCAGCACCGGCGCGTCCATACAAAGTTTGTTCAATTGTTACACGAACTGTCTCACTTTAATTACGCCCAATAGGTGGCGTTAACCCATAAAAGGCACATAGGAAAGAAGAAAACTGAAGATAGAGACCCATTATTATCTTGTGATGACAAATGAATTGAATGAAAATAATCCAAGTAAAAATATCCCAGTGTTATTGTTATTAAATGTACCCACACAAGAAACAAGATTGTTATCCATATATCTTTAAGATTTCACAAAATTCAGATCTCTCTCGGATTTCACACATCTCAAATTATCTCTTCAATAGAAAGTTATGAATACAAGGGTAGTTTTATCGCATATAGACATTATATAGGCTCATACAGAGTCGAAAAATATTTTATAAGGTAATGACATTCAATTTTGTATATTTAAGTTTGTACTATCAAACAATATTATGCGCCGAACCAAAGAATGGATAATAGTCCTGGTAAACCAAATCATTTTGAAAAGGAAATAAAGCTTTCCTCTTGGTGTTGGGAGGTCAGGCGGCAGTCACTCCTCCTCCAGTCTGAAATATAAGAATAATTTAGAATAAGAATAATAAATCTAGAGAAAGAGATGGAGAGCGGACTCCAGGTTTCAAAGAACAAGGTTTGGCTGGACTTACCCTGTAATGACGATGGTGATGATGACGCAGATTTGAATTTATTGATAAGACTCAGATTTGAATTCTGTTTAACAGTTACTTAACTAAGTATCACATTCCAGTCCGCAGAACTATTGAGAATGGTCGTGTGAATTTGTGATTTTAAGTTGCTTGTAAAAGTCGTGATTGGCTATGGTTACGCATTTTTGATTCTTTGTCTTTCCTATGTGCCTTTTATGGGTTAACTCCGCCTATTGGGCGTAATTAAAGTGAGACAAATATAAGTGATCTCAGTTCGTGTAATAATTGAACAAACTTTGTATGGACGCGCCGGTGCTGGGATTGGAACCAACTCCTCCTCGTGCCGCACTTATCACGCGATGTAATAAACATTGAAGGTCGATGAGGCAACCACAGATATAGCTACATGCTAGATAGCTGTTGCCGGCAGGTTCACTTACGTAAGTCCTGATCCCGTGGGCTCTTGGAATATTAGAATAAAAAGTAGCCCATGTTACTCAGGGATAAAGTGGCATTTGTATGGTGGAAGAATGTTTGAAATTATTTCAGTAGTTTCAGAGTTTATCGATTACAAACCAATCTTTTCTCTTTGAAAAGGAAAGAAAAACATCATGAAGCTCAGTTTTGGGTAATCTTGGTAACCATCATTTGAATAAAGCTACAAGTAATAGTTATTTGTTCAATAAGTAAGCAAAGTTATTGTTTGCTTCATTGCTTTTTTTAACCCGGCGGGAGGCGATACAGGATAAAAAATGGCACATGAATTACGTCATAACTTTTTTGTCATTAATTAAACAATACTTTCTTTCTTAGTAGATACCTAGTAAAATGATCCCCGAATACACTTCAGTTGGCGTCACGCGGTTGGTTTACAGATGTATACAGTGAGACTTATCGTGCACTAGAAATTATCTAACATTTTCTTTTCTTTCACTTTATTATAAAGGATTTTCATTACTAACGAGACCCTTTTTTTCGTGCCAAATCCCCTCGTATACCCTCGAGCCGGCCAGCGGGGGAGGTTAAGTCGGGCTTGAACCGACTAAAACCGCACGCTATCTCGGGTCTTCAGACGCTGGGGTGTAAGGTGGCCCGGTCCATAAGGGCCCACTGACCCAGGGTCATCTCCGGTTTCGAGATGGCCCCCTCGGGTTTAAAATGATCACAGAGTTTGATAGAAAGGATACAGATGATGTTGCATTATCTAGTTTGAGAGTTGGAAAATACATTAGAATTGATGAAGTGGCCCCCCAGTCAGTAGTCGCAAAAGCTGCGCGCAAAGATTTCGCATCAGAGCTCATAATATAATCCTACCAAGTAATTAACATTTTTGAGTCATAAGTAAAATAATATAATATTCTGTTATAATTGATTTCTATTTAATATTATTATAAATTCTAGGGCTATTTTTGTCACTAATTACATACATCTAAGAAAAAAAGAATACTAGGTTTCAGTGATTTAAGTTCATATTTAACATAAGGGACTAAAATAAACTAAATAAATACATAATAAATTATCTATCACGTTATCATTTCAAATTATGTATATCTATATAAATTTAGAATACAGGGGGTTTCGGGGGCGATTAATCGCTAGGTTTAATTTTTAGAGAACGTCGAAAGGAAAACCCGAGCTAATCTCGGTTATTTATAATATTTTTATTCATCATCATACTCGTACATACACCTAAATTATAATAATTGCAGTTGTTTAATATTATATTTTTTACCCTGGAGCAACTTTGTGTCATAAATAGGGGCGCGCCTCCCGCCAGGTTAAATCATGAACTTTAGTGAAGTAGTCTAGAGTTGTATCACGACCGTGTCGATAAAGTCTAACATACGAGACTACAGAGCACAGTAACTGACGAGACATCTAAAAAAATGCATAATGTACGTGTGAAACATACAATTTTTCACCTCGCGCGTAGACCATTGGAATTATGGTGATATAACATATAAGTATGTGGCCCCTTGTGACACGTAAGTAAATAGCTTGTATGTCACGCGCATCGCTAGAGAGGGACCCTCAAAGTCTCCCAATCTCCCTCAAATGATAGATAAGGCCTGCTGGGGACTAGTGGGGTTATGTTTGGTTTTAGTCTATTTTGACTCATAACTGTCAGGTGAGGTCATATCCAGAGATACACAAAAATACTGCTCTATTCCAGTACCTTGCGACTTCTTTGCTATTCAGCCATCAAGTGACATTGTTTAATTTCCAGGATCAGGAAATGTGATATCACAGCACATATAACATACAATATGGTGTATATTATTTTATTTTTGATATTGTTTTACAGAATTAAATTAATGACTACTGCCAAATAATAATAATTAAATAAACTACAAACAGATACGTTTGCGGGCTTATACTTATACAAGCCCGCAGGCTGAGTTAGGTAAAGGCTTAGTTATAGATATATATATATATATATATAGATATAGATATAGTTAGTGGTGTGTTATATTCATAACTGGGATGGTACTTGTTTGAACAGAAGCACAAATGATTAAAGTACTAAATAATGAAATGTTTGTATATGAATCAAATAATATATTCAGAAAGTTTGGATATTTGTTTCCCAGACCAAGTAAAAGTAAATAAAATCTATTGTGTTAAATTTTATTATTATTTGGTGATCTGGTGATCTGTAGCACAGGTTTCATTATACCTAAATCAGACACTAGCTCCTTACAAAAGAAAAAATGCACCAAGAATTAGGAGCATTACTTTCGCTTTTAATATTGTATTTCCTGTGGCTCTATTGTTTGTCGTCTTGCTTTTTTGTAAGGAGAAATAAAATATTTTATTATTATTGCTAAATTTTATTTTATATTTTTTAAACATTTATTGTAACTGTAACCAACCCCGGGAGAAAAGTTTGTACCAGAGCCTCATTCGCAATCAGCAGGTTTGCCGGCTTGCAGGTGTGGTCGATTTGGCCCTAAATCATACCTCGGTCTAATTGCTCTAAGTTTTAGCATGATCAACAGCAAAGACAACAAATTAGTGGACGGTTGGATTGGCAACGCGTGGATGAACCTTCTGTTAGAATAAGCGCGTATAAGCACGAATAACCGCAGTCGGGGTGCGAGGGATATGCTCTATGGGCAACCTCACACCCCGGCGTCTGTAGACCCGAGACGGCATGCGGTTTTAGTTGGTTTAAGCCCGACATAACCGCCCCCGCTGGCCGGCGGGGGATGGGGGTATCCGAAGTTATTTCCGCACGAAAAAATAAATAAATAAAAGGCACGAATAACCACTTAATATCTGATCATCTTGTATTTTTACTTTTTATTATATTATTTACTTTAGTACGGAAAACGTGATTGAAGAAAAACGTGTTCCACAATTTTATTGTAAAAATATTATAATAATCTAACTAAGCCACACGCCGTCATACAAATGCAGATGAAACTTTCCGGGGTCTCAGGAATATCCTATCTAGAGCATATCTGGTTCTCCGGCAACACGGGAAGATGTGCGCGCACCGTGCGCGAGCGGTTTAAGTCGGTTCTAAGCACTAAGCTACCGAAACTTCTAAATTCTTCTTCAATATTGAACATTGGCCCAAGTAACGTAAAGGAAGAAAACGTATTCGTAGACATTCGTATAGTTGAAAATAAACTTTCTACAGCCTGCTGATATCTATCTTCATATAACCCATTATCTCTAACATAACTGGTACGGTACAAGGTTCATTGGGTTGTACTTTGAACAATTCGCCCTTTTTTAGGGTTCCGTTGCCAAATGGTAAAAAACGGAACCCTTATAGATTCGTCATGTCTGTTTGTCTGTCCGTCCGTATGTCACAGCCACTTTTTTCTCAAACTATAAGATCTATGCTGTTGAAACTTGGTAAGTAGATATATTCTGTAAATCGCATTAAGATTTTCATACAAAAATAGAAAAAAAAACAATAAATTTTGGGGGTCCCCATACTTAGCATTCTAAACTGAATAGTTTGTGCGAGAGACACTTCCAAAGTGATAAAATGTAAAAATATATGATGTACAATACCATGTAAACTTCCAACGAAAATTGGTTTGAACGAGATCTAGTAAGTAGTTTTTTTTAATACGTCATAAATCGTAAACCGCAATTTACCTTTGATTCAATCAACTCAAATATAAAAACTTAAAAAAAAAAACATTATTATGTTACTTGCTGCTACGGAACCCTTCATGGGCGAGTCCGACTCGCACTGGGCCGCATTTTTATAGCAACTTCCGTTCCCATCTCTATGGAAGATTCACAGATTTTACTTATCTTATATGTACTTATTTCAAAATATATGTATATGACACAGCGCCATCTAGACCCAAACTAAGCAGAGCTTGTCATATGGGTTCTAGAATGCGGATAAACATACTAAGATACTTTTTTTGTAAAGAAATCCATATTATACATAGAAACACCCAGATCAATGCAAATAAATATACATATTTGCAATGAGCGAAAATCGAACCCGTGATCTCTGTCTTAGCAGTCGAATATACCGCTACGCTACAGAGGTCGTCATCGAAATCGAATTTTACCAACGCCTTTACAAATAATTGTACATTAAAGAGGTACTTAATATAAGTTTATAACAAATAGGTACCTTTTTTTTTTTTTTTATCGTGCGGAAATCCCTTCGGATACCCCCCCGCGTGCCAGCGGGGGCGGTTATGTCGGGCTTGAACCGACTAAAACCGCACGCCGTCTCGGGTCTACAGACGCCGGGGTGTAAGGTTGCCCATAGAGCATATCCCTCGCACCCCGACTGACCCTGGGGCATCTCCGGTTTGGAGATGGGCCCCCTCGGGTTTGGGAACCACGGTGTCCCCGTCTTGCCCCGGTTTGGGGGAGGGGCGCTAGTCGCCCCACCGTCCCGGCCTGCTTCTGCTGGGGTGACAGGTGGCCTCACCCGCCACCCCCAGGCCTGCGCTCATGGAGGACGGAGGTCGTTAAGCGACCTCCGACGCCTGAGTTGCCTGCGACGCGCGGCGAGCAAATTGCGGGCTCGGCGGACCGGGAGAGTTCTAAGTCTCTCCCGGGCGCGCTCCGCCACCTCCTTCGCGAGCATTACATGCTCGCAGAAGGAGGCGGCGGCGGCCCACGCGTTCGCGCTCCGCACCATTGCCGCAATCATGCTGCCGAGCGAGAGGACTCCCACCCCGATGGCTGCCACGAGGTCACGCCTCGGCGCCTCCCACGCCGGGCAGTCCGCCAGCGTGTGCAGCCCTGAGTCCTCGCTCGCGTCGCAGTGATGACACTCAGGCGTTGGCTCCTTCCTGATCCGATGCAGGTGGTCCCCGAAGCACCCCTTCCCGGAGATCACCTGCGTCAGTCGGTAGGAGAGGCTTCCGTGTCGCCTCTCCAGCCAATCCTCCATGATGGGCCTTACCGCCGCTATTGCGGCGTGCCCTAACAAATAGGTACCTACTGTATTGGCGTCGAGATTAATTTAGAGAGATTGCGGTTTCAAGCTACGTAATGTAATCAAGAAACTACAATTGCGTTCAATTTCATTATGAATTCCAACAAAGAACTTGAATATGTATTCAAAATTGAAATTATGTGAATCGTATTCAGATGTTTTCCTTTAAATGAACCTTCGCCATGCCTGTAAACAATTTTATTGTTAAAGTCACCGACAAATTTCAAAATTGCTTTAGTGATGAAGTTCAACAAAATTACAATGCAGTACTTTCGCTGGTAGGTATATATTATTAGGTCTATTATTAGATCCCAACAGTAGAAGGACTATTAAATATATTATTATACTTCAAAAAGTTTTGGTGAAAGTATAATAATTAAAAAACCGGCTAAGTGCGAGTCAGACTCGCGCATAAAGGATGCCCTACCATTATCTACGAAAACGGCAAAAGTGAATATATAACTACATATTCTGTGAATAGTGTCAACCTATTGTCGTTATCAATATCAAGCAAAAACGACCGTATGGTAGCACCCCTTTTTTTTTTTTTTATCGTGCGGAAATCCCTTCGGATACCCCCCCGCCGGCCAGCGGGGGTGGTTATGTCGGGCTTGCACCGACTAAAACCGCACGCCGTCTCGGGTCTTCAGACGCCGGGGTGTAAGGTTACCCATAGAGCATATCCCTCGCACCCCGGCTGACCCTGGGCCATCTCACCACTAACAGCATCGCTCATCCTGTCTCCTCTGAAAGCAGAGGAGTACGGAGAGCGATGTGTTCCCGCCACGTTGGGTATTGGCCGACGATCAATGCCAACCCTATGAAGGGGTGAAGGGGAAGCCATTGACCGCCGCCCAGGGTGTACCGGCCGCTCCGATTCCGTTCCCCCCGGACTGCAGCGGGATCGGAATCGGAGCGACACTCGAGGAGGTTACCCAACACACACCCCCGTATGGTAGCACCCCTAAATATTTATTTAATTCAGTTTTTTCGTATTTATTGTTATAGCGGCAACTGAAAAACATAATCTGTGAAAATTTTAACTGTCTAACTGTCAAGGTTGAAAAGATACAGCCTCCTCCAAATCCTTAGATTTTAAAGTAAACTGTTTCAGATAATACGGCATTGAAAATGGAAATCTCAACTTAGATAATAATTTAGGTTACCAAGCAGGTTCCTAAAACCAGAGGCATCTTGACCTAGTGTGCAGGGTGTGCGGTGCACAAGGGCGCCGGCTGTCAGGGTGCGCCGCGCTGGCCTCGGCTTTGAATGAACCTGCGTCCGTAGTGTTATGACGCCGGTCGTTATAACTGAACCTCACGTAGGAAGAGCTCCGGTATATATTGTATGGCATCGGCCGCGAGCTGATGGAGACACTGGGCGGGCCTACCTTATGGTTAGGGGCAAGCTGCACCCGCGAGCCCAGCTATTGCCCCGGTATTTCCAACCAGAGCTACTCGAGAGAGTTGTCGGCTCCCTGTTCCCAGCGCCGGCGATGGAACATGTTTCACCGCAGGTGGCCCCACTTCCGTTACCTTTGGCGCCCGACGTGGATAAAGGCGACAAGCCTGAGGTTACTTGGGCAGAACTAGGGCTGACGGTGCTATAGCTTTAAGCCAAAAACGTCGCCACGGGACCTAACGGCAGTCCAGACCAAGCGTGGGTCCTAGCCCTAGATGACGAGGCTCTCGAACCCCGACAGAGAGAGCACCTCAGCGCATGCTTGGAGCGGGGCCAGTTTCCGGAATTGTGGAAGACAGGGAAACTGGTCCTCATCGGAAACGAAGGGATGGAGGGGATGGACTTGCTGTCCGCCTACCGGCTTATTGTTGCGCGACGAGGTGTGCAAACTCTTTGAAAGAGTTATAGCGAAGCACCTCGAGCACCTTTTTATGCGGTAAGATCCGTAATGGAGGAGTGGCTTGAGAGGTGACACAGAAGCCTCTCTTACCGACTAACGTAGATTTTCTCCGGCAAGGGTAGTTTCGTTGCCACCAGCTTCAGCTCAGGAAGGAGCCAATGTCTGAGTACCAACACTGCGACGCGAGCGAGAACTTGGGGCTGCACACGCTGGCCCTTTTCGGGGCAAGATTGGGACACCGTGTTTCTCACACCCTAGGGTACCACCTCAAAGCCGAAGATGGCCCAGGCCGAGGTGCAGGGAATTGTCTCATTGCGCCACCTTACACCTCGGCATTAGAGACCCGACATGGTGGCGTGCGGTTTTGGTCGAGTCCGACGTATTCATCCCCGCTGGCAGGCGATGGGGGGGTTACCGGGTGATTTTCGCACGTTTTTTGTGTGTATACCCTCTTTCTTGAACAGAATACGAAACCTTCTAGTACGTCATGGTTATGGCACATCACACTGAAGCTAACAGTACCGTTATAGATATTATAACCGAGGTTACGTTGATATTATTTTGAAGATAGGATTTTGGAATTGTAACTCTATTGCATCAAATGGTATTGAAATTAAATAGATAACTTCTAAGTCCTATAGTCGAATACTTTAACTTTGCCAGAACTATCACATTTCTCCTAAACTACTTCACCTCGAATTTCTCATCTTTGGTGTTATGTTGACAGGTGGATTTTATACATAATAATGATCGAAATGCGTAGGTATTTGAGGGTCCTGTCATATTTTGCCAACTACATTAAATTGGTCCCAGGAAACCTATTATGTTGATTCCTTTGTCGAGTAGGTATATTTCTAAACACTGCTTTTGAAAATTATCTGACAATCAAAACCCAATAATATTAGGCTAATCTCGGATCCACCGGAACCCAGGATCTCATGACTGACTAACTACAAACATAAACCACGAGACCAACCAAGCAGATGCTTTTATTCAATTTTGTAATTAAGAGACCTCTCAATTTGAACGTTATATTCCGTTTACGAAAATCGTTGTGGCTTACTTTATTAAATATAAAATATGTTTGAGAAAGTATAATTCTAAGTCTAAATAAGGTATAATTTATATTAAAAAAAAGATTTAAAAGACAGTTTTTGTCTACATAAGTTACTTCGAACTTATATAGACAAAAACTTTGCTATATAATTTCTTACTTTCCGACTTACATACACACTGATATACAAAATGTACAAATTTTATAATAAACTGGTACAATTATATTTTGTCTTAATACCATGACAGAAGTTGGATATATGAGTATATGATGCGAATGAATCCACCCGCACAGAATTTTGTAATCGTATAATGTTTACCAGCTGGGTGAGCAAAGCCTCTATAGTCGCTTTAGATAAATATTAGATACATGAGGCATTTTAAGCTTTTTCATGCGTCGACAACTGGGTTATTTTGGGTTCTGGAAACAATTTTCTTTACGTTTAGATTACAAGAATAAAATGCGAATTTTTATGTCTCTTATCTTTTGAATATCAAGCTAATACCTACAACCGCTTTTATCGTAAAAGTCAAAATAAAGACATTAACATTCAGGTACATTTCAAGACTTGCCGGAACTCTGCCTTGGGACCTGAAGGCGAGCGCCCTTTCGCAAGTGTACCAGTGGTGAAAGAAGGCGCGAGAGCAGGGACGGAACCCCGAGCCTCGAGAAATCGAGGCCGTGCAGTCCCAGCTCGGCCAGGCCATCGTGGTGGAGTGGAAGGAACGACTTGGTAGACTGCCCGGCGTGGGAGGCGCCGAGGCGTGACCTCGTGGCAGCCATCGGGGTGGGAGTCCTCTCGCTCAGCAGCATGATTGCGGCAATGGTGCGGAGCGCGAGCGCATGGGCCGCCGCCGCCTCCTTCAATCTGCGAGCATGTAATGCTCGCGAAGGAGACGGTGGAGCGCGCCCGGGAGAGATTAAGAACTCTCCCGGCCCGCCGAGCACGCAACATGCTCGCCGCGCGTCCCAGGCGACTCAGGCGCCGGAGGTCGCTTAACGACCTCCGTCCTCCATGAGCGCAGGCCTGCGGGTGGCAGGTGAAGCCGCCTGACACCCCAGCAGAAGCAGGCCGGGACGGCGAGGCGATTAGCGCCCCTCCCCCAAACCGGGGCAAGACGGGGACACCGTGGTTCCCAAACTCGAGGGGGCCATCTCGAAACCGGACAGGACTTTGTGGCCCAGGGACAGTCGGGGTGCGAGGGATATGCTTTATGGGCAACCTTACACCCCGGCGCCTGAAGACCCGAGACGGGGTGCGGTTTTAGTTGGTTCAAGCCCGATATAACCGCCCCCGGTGGCCGGCGGGGGTGTATCCGAGATAATTTCCACACGAAAAAAAAAAAGTACATTTCAAGAAACTTTTGAATAGTTTTTCTGTTTTTATGTTGTAGGTAATTAGTGTTTGCTCTTGTTTTACTGACGTTTGGATTGATAATAAAACTTAAAGGTTAATAACGAGGGGTTCAAAAGTGAGCGAATGAGTGTGTGTTGTTGTTGTGTATGAGGGAAGTAAGTAACAGAGTTAGGTATCTTTAGTATAGGGGTGCTTGGTTGGGGACCTCCACGCGGTGCACCCTGGGCAACGGAGACGGCAGCGCCTCTCTCCTAGGGCGGGGGAGACGCTGCCGCCTACGGCCAACTCCGACCGAGGCGAGGACGGCCCTGTTGAGGGCTGTTCGGAAGCTTTCCACGTGTCCCTCTGATTAGCAGATGGCACAGTGGAGAGCAAGTAAGGGGGCCATCTCGAAACCGGAGATGGCCCAGGGTCAGTCGGGGTGCGAGGGATATGCTCTATGGGTAACCTTACACCCCGGCGTCTTAAGACCCGAGACGGCGTGCGGTTTTAGTCGGTTCAAGCCCGACATAACCGCCCCCGCTGGAGACCCCCCGCTCTCCAGCGGGGGCGGTATCCGAAGGGATTTCCGCACGAAAAAAAAAAAAAAAAAAAGGTATCTTTAGTATAGAAAATACTAATTCAGGGTTTTACATACTACATAATCATTTTGAACAATACTGACAATACATACCTGCTGTGAGCTATGGTTGCTTGAATTTTTTGACAGAACCTTTATTAGATAACACTAGCTGACGTCCGCGGCTCCGCCGCGCGGAGGTCGGTAATTATTATTTGGTCATATCTCCGGTTCTACTTAACCAATTGCAATCAAACATGCGTCAGATTTTAAATCCGACCAACACTGTCCTAATAAAAAAACTGGATCAAAATATGTTCCGTAGCTTTTGCGTCCAGCGCGAACAAACAGAAAACAGAAAACAATAAAAAAAAAACCGTTCCCGCAGGGGGAACGCACAGGTAGATTTCGTGAAGCAATTAATATTATTTTATTAACATGTTTAATTTTTTTTTTCTCGAAAACGGTAACTTTTAGCGAAAAACTTTTCAGACATTTATTTTAGACTTAAAAATGGCCTATCGATTAAAAATGTTTCTGACAGCAAGAATGTTCACCGGTTAGTATTTTTTTTATACCTCCAATGTACAGACACAGCTAATTTACAATTTTATCATAGTATAGATAGATACAACAACACTGCAGGCTCCGAAACAAGTATGAACAAATATGAAATTGTTATAACCGAAGTATGAGAACATACTCATACTTGTAACTATCTACCATTGATTTTATTCTCTATCAAGTGTGTCACAACAACTGTATGCACATAATTTATTATACTATAGAATTACGACCACCCACGTTGGATCCTGTTGTTTATGTCCTCTAGAAACGTTTATGACGGGTACGTGGGGGAGCAGTATATTTCTGGTTCACTCTTAAAATCATATACTCGTAAGTAGAGCCATCGTGAAAGTATAAAAGAATAATATGTGTTTCTTCATAACAGCTATTACACAGACATTAGTATTTACTTTGTATCTCCTTGAAAAAAAATTCAGAGTACTGAGATTCAGTTCATTGTTAATTTGATCGTTTTTATCAGTGTAAACATTTCTATCATGGCCATTATAATCATGAATATATCATCTATAAATGTCCTTAATTCAGAGTATTAACCGTAAAGTTGTTTACATATAATATGACAAGCTGTGCCCGCGATTCGTTAGTGTGGATTTCAATGTTTAAGGTTTTAAATCTATTGCGCGGAACCCAATTTTTTATGCCTATGTAACCCCTTATAATATTACCTATCTGCAGTGAATGACCCATCAAAATCGGCTTAGCCGTTCCAGAGATTAGATTGTTGAAATAGACAGAAAGGCAGACAACATTTTTAAAATTGCTTTTTGTTAAAAATCGTATTCAAACTTATTATTTTGATATTATAAAAAGGTACTTTGATTTTGTTTATTTTTATAAAAGATTGTGAATGTAGATTTAAATAACAAAAAAATCCGTTCCCGCAGGGGGAACGCACAGGTAGATTTCGTGAAGCAATTAATATTATTTTATTAACATGTTTAATTTTTTTTTCTCGAAAACTGTAACTTTTAGCGAAAAACTTTTCAGACATTTATTTTAGACTTAAAAATGGCCTATCGATTAAAAATGTTCCCACAACAAGAATGTTCACCGGTTAGAAGTTATGATTTTTTTCCCGAAAAAAATTGGTTTTTCCCCCCTCCACTTTTAGTTAAAGTTTTAATCTTATAGGTTTATCAGTAAAAGTTGTTGGTATTAATGTGTACTATGGGATAAAATTAGAACGGTTCGAATATCATTCATGGAACGTGAAATTTTGAGGAAAAACTGATTTCACAAAAAGTGAGGCCCTACCGTCCCCTTAGGCCGGATTCCACCCGTTCACGAACTTAAACTAAGTTTACACCCAAGCAATTTTTGACCGCAGTTTGAAAGCGATCGGGGCAAAAATGCGACCGTGAGAGTGCCGCAAATTTTGGGAAGTGGAACCATACATACATATATATATATATATATATAAACTTTCTGACCAGTGGTCATTTCGGACTCAGGGGGTCATAACTAGACCTCCTATGAAGAAATTTTTCAGAAATTCGACAGTAGTCAAGAAACCAATAGGTAGATCGATTTCATCGAAATCTACCTAAAATAAAAGTTAAAATGATGGGTCTCTGATAGACACCTACTTTTGAAGCTAAGCGTTAAAACAAAACTATAACTAATTTAAATAAAAGAAAACCGAAGTAAAAGTATGAGCCCCCTATTAGAAAACAATTTATAAAGTCGCGTGGTGAGGCACAACCATTCGCAACCTGCTCGGGCGATATGAGCTAGCGCGACAAGCAGTCTTTGTGATATTTCCCAACTTTTATGTAATCTGTGATATTACGTTGCAAGACCTAAGAGGGGTAGCAGTGAGAGGTGACTTTTTGCGCAGTCCGTGTGCGACGGCAGGGACGCCGTGCGGGTTTAATGGACGGCAATATTTAGGTCATTACTTGTTTATATTTATAATAAATAAAGGTTTACTTACAGTGAGTTAATATGCGGCAGAGCTTTATGTAAATAAATATGGTTATATTCCTTTCTGGCAACAATGAGTGACAGCTACTACCAGTCACACATATTTGGGTCAAAAGTTTTAGAGCTTTTAGGGCTTGCGCTGCGTCGTACGTGTGCACTTATGCGTGCGCCTGATTCATGCTAATAATACTGAGCTAATTTCGAGCAGATAATTGGCATAAAATCCTACAATAAAATCCATATGATTGTTTATCGATTATTTACGATTTGCATAAAATCGTGCAAAAAAAACCATACGATTTGCACAAAATCAAGCAAGAAATCCATACGATTTGCACAAAATCGTGCAAAGAAAGCCATACGATTTGCACAACGTGTGTTTACTGGCATGTGCGATACGCATGAGGCAGTGCATGCTCTTGTGCTGAAGCCGATGGACTTGCATAATAGGTTTGGTGACAGTAGAGGAAGCTGTGAAGTGCGTGAGGATAGTGGAGCAGATGGCAGGTTGTTGTCTCTGCTTACCCCAGAGGGAAAAAGACTTGAGTATGTGTGTACGTACTTTCTATATACAGGTAATAAAATATTATTAGGTATTTACACCCAAACAGAACCTTATAATAAAGAAAAATGAACCATTAAATCAGATTTTATTCACAATTTTATGGGTTTTAATATTTTTGCGCGGAACCCTAATTTTTTTTCGAAAATTAAAGTAGCTTATGTTACACTCTGTAACATTACTTGTCTGCCAGTGAAAGTCGGGCAAAATCGACTCTGTCTTTCCGGAGATTACCTTATTCAAACAGAAAGCCAGAAAGACAGATACAATATTTTAACATTGTATTTCTGTTATACGTATCGTGTTACATTTATGTGCAATCATTAAAAATCGATTATTTTAATATTACAACAAACATTTGAGTTTTATTTATTTGTATAGATAAGCCTCAAGTTCGGTATGGATTTCAGGAAAATTAAATCTTTTTTTATCTCAGTTTTCAGCGATCCGCAATGCGTATTACTTGTAAGTTCCAGAATAAGCACTTTATATTTTTAAGGACATTCTGTTCGGCGTTAATAAAGATGAGTTATGCTATCGAGGCTTTTTATATGCGATGAAAAACTTTGCTAAAAAATTTACAACCCTGAAATTACTATCTGTTTTATTAAACTCATTGATACCTAGCGAGCGGCGATTTTTTATGAAAGTGTTTATGATTTCGTCTGCGTGGACTTACATCTGGATTTTTAATTTTACCCTAATACTTATTGTAAAACAAAAATAGCCTAAGTTACGACTTCATCATCTATCTACAGGAAACTTAGCCAAGAAACTTGCATCACTGAAAATTACTGTCTTAGATTAATTTCAAAACTAGCGTGCGGCCGTTTTTACATATAAAATATACTATATTAATTTTTAAAAATTACACCGACTTTAATAAATAGATGTAGATAGAGGTACTCAAAAGTGTAAAATAACTGAAATACAGATTTAATTCTAGAGATAAAAAACACGTAAGACTTTTCTGTTGAAGTGGGTGCCAAGCCCGAAACACAACCTGATAATTATATCCGTATCGGGATGCGCTGTTTTGGTAACTCCATTCCAGTCTCTACTTCACTCCACTCTCCAGTCGATTCTCCATTCGACTCTCCACTTTACTGTTCTCTCCACAATATTCTCCACTCGACTCGACTCCACTCTCCACTCGACTCGACTCGACCCCACTCTCCACTCCGTCACTGATGTACCTAATGTTCGAATCTGTAACATTACATGACAGGCGAAGGCGAGGGTTTCAAAATTGATTCTTATTTCATATGGAACACGGCCAAACAGCCCCGAAGTAGTATATTCTACATGCAACGCTGGCCGTGAAAGCCTAAAGATTTATATTCGGTTCTTATTTTATTTTAATAAAAAAAACTCCCCTTTTACCTATTGGTTTCTATACGTATCTTACATGAGATCATCTCCATTTAGGAAACATTGACATAACCATAATTAATTTGAACTGGCTATTCCTGTATAATTTACATGCATGAGTTACTTTTAAATATTAAGGGGTGAGTATTCGTATAAGTTATGAGTCGCGTAACGCGTTTATTAAATGGCCTCATTTATGCGTTCAGTTTCATATAACAGTTAATTTTGTGCCACACGACAAATTAAAATTAGTCTATCACCTCACGCGTGTGGTAAATTATGGCAAAATCTTCCACAACAATACCTCACACACGTGAGGTACCTAGCGGTGTGTGTTGGGTAACCTCCTCGAGTGCCGATTCCGATCCCGCTGCAGTCCGGGGGGAACGGAATCGGAGCGGCCGGTACACCCTGGGCGGCGGTCAATGGCTTCCCCTTCACCCCTTCATAGGGTTGGCATTGATCGTCGGCCAATACCCAACGTGGCGGGAACACATCGCTCTCCGTACTCCTCTGCTTTCAGAGGAGACAGGATGAGCGATGCTGTTAGTGGTGAGATGGCCCAGGGTCAGCGGGGGTGCGAGGGATATGCTCTATGGGTAACCTTACGCCCCGGCGCCTGAAGACCCGAGACGGCGTGCGGTTTTAGTCGGTGCAAGCCCGACATAACCGCCCCCGCTGGCCGGCGGGGGGGTATCCGAAGGGATTTCCGCACGATAAAAAAAAAAAAAAAAAGGTACACCCACCTATAGGTTCTAGTGCAAAGGATATCGTCCACATTTTTTTTTCTATTGAGTGGGGATATATATTCATTTTCTACCATCATCTTCTATTAGTACATAATAATGCTTAATATTTTAATGGATAACATCGCATTTCATCAGACACACTCCCCACAAAACATGAAAATTCGTCTGGCAGTGCAACGAAATTTCAGTTAAAAGTAAATTACTTGACTCAAAACTTATAAAATTACGCTCGTTGGGTCTCCCCATTAGTCATTTAACTTTCTTAATCATACAATGCTATATTTTGTACAGATAGCAATTTTATAGCTATTTATACTCAAACTTTATATGTTTATTATTTATTGTAAGTATGTACACACCAACGAAATAGCATGTTCAAGGCGAGCTTTATTCATTGCAAAGATATCTTTCATCTATCTTGAAGTTTAGAGAGAAATTAACACAAAGCCATGTCTACATTAAAATGGGTCCTGGCTCTTCGGGGCTCAAGCCACCTCACCTGCTAGCCGGTACACCTGCTCATTAACGGCTTTGGCACAAGTTTTCCTCTCAGGGTTGGGAGGTCAGACGGCAGTCGTTACCACAAATGTCAAGATGAGCCAAAGCAAGAGAAAGAGTTGACGAACGCAACCTGGGCTCCAAAGCACAAACTTTGGACGCAACCAGTACTAACGCTGTGAGGATGATAAACAAAAAAAAAAAAATTAACCGCATACTTACATGTAAACTGATAATCATTTTAAGTTGGTATAGATGACCTTACAACACCTTTAGCACCTTGAACTTTTAAGGGTTACTAGTAAAAAAGGTGCAAAACCAGTCATAAATTTTATCATTCCACTATAATCCCCGTACTCTACCGCAATAAACACACATTCAAATTTATTTTATGAGTTAACTCAAAATGCTATTAAAATATGACTTTATTACACACATAAATATTTTACCGCAAGTCAGTGGTACAGTTTGAAAGCACAAAAATAATAAAAATTAACAGTATTGTTTCTATTAAATTTTAAGCATTTTGTATGCTTACTTTTTCTTAAAGATTTAGATCGGAAAAAGAGAACATCTAGGACAGGACTTGAACCCGCGACCAGTCCCTTACAGGGGGAATGCTCTGACCAGCTGAGCCACCTAGACACGTCCCATATATTCGAAATTCTCCGATATGTTATATACGTCTTAAGCGTCGCGGGTTCAAGTCCCGTCCTAGATGTTCTCTTTTTCCGATCTAAATCTATAAGAATTGTGTTTGTAAAAAGATAAGTCAATGTCTGGCTTGATAGTCAACCAGGATTATGAAATTTGATTAAATATGTTTTATATGGATAGTTCTCTAACCTCGGTTTTATGGGTGACCTTGGTTACTATAACAAAGTTTAGTAAAATAACACATTTTAGGATCGTTGACTGTTTACGTGCATAAAATTGTAATAAAGGTGTGGTTTTAGTCGGTTCAAGCCTGACATAACCGCCCCCGCTGGCCGGCGGGGGGGTATCCGAAAGGATTTCCGAATGAAAAAAAATTTATAAATATATATTATATTTATTATTAATATATTTTACTCATGTACCTGAATTCTTTGGTAACACATGTTAGACTGTATACACACTCGTACCGTTAAAGTTTGATAATATGGATATAACATATGTTTGAATATTTTAACGTTTTGTTGATTCTTAGGTAGGGCCACACCAGGATATGTTAAAATAATTATACCGGCGCATTCGTCCCAATATAAAGTCTAGGGACTACCTAATCTCCAAACTCTCTTGCTAGTCATGAACAAATCCATAATCTCCAGCGAGAAACTTCAGACATAAATTAATAGGCGTTGACATGTAAAACCAGCGCAAGGGTGATAGCGATCCCCTCAAAAGCTCTTATTGTATTTATTTTTCTAAGGCGGAAGGTTGGTTATGAACAGAGATCGGAATAGGTAGAGTATATTTACCTAAAGTCCGCAGAAGGAAGTGACATTGAGTTGATAATACCTCCTCTAAAATGCCGGAATCGTAAATATGAAGTATAAATCTCGGGATTTAAGAAACTACAAATTACTTATTGCGCTTTGAATATATTTGAACTAAATTATTATATTGAAGAATATCAATATATTTTTAGAGTTCCGTACTAAAAGTGTTAAATTAAAAATCTTTGTTTTTTCTCCTGTTATTTACCTGATTATATTGTTATAAAAAGGATCTCAATGGTTATGCAACGCTTGCCTCCCTTGATACGTGGATTAAGTACACCCCAAAGTAATTGGGAAATGGTTAGGAAGATGACGATGCTTATAAAAAGGAAAACATAAAAAAAAAACAAAATATCCAATCAAAGCAATAGACATGTATTTACATACAAAACTTTAACTTAATTTTAACTTCTTAAACTTAACATAAAACCATAATAGTGTTTTTATACATTTTTTCAAGAATATAGAACAAAATAACTCTGTTTTTGCCGTCGTGCCGTCTATTGGGCAAAAATGCAAATGCTCGAAATACAATTAACAAGTAGGTAGCTTTTTTTATTGAAATTTCAAGCGGGAACATCATCATTATCGTCAGTGTCGGAAGTAGGATTGATATTTTTTTTTTGTAGAGAATTGAAATAGATGACCATTATTTTTTCTATATTTTCGGTTTTTAATCTGTTTCTTTGTATACTACAAAACCATTTGTACGTAGTAAAAGATCTTTCAACATCCACAGAAGTAAGAGGCGTAAATTTATAAAATACCTCGGTATGTGTTCCTACGACGGCATATGACATTGACCGAATAATCACTACACTTAAGAATACAACAAGTACTGGTTACGACGGTATTACAACTAAAGTAATAAAGCATGTTAGTAAAACTATATCACCGGTATTGTCTCACATTTTCAATTTATGCATACTGCAAGGTATTTTCCCTTCGAAATTAAAAACAACTATTATTCAACCACTTTTTAAAAAACAAGATCGTGAGGATATGGCATGGTATAGACCAATAGCTCTGATACCAGTAATATCTAAGACATTGGAAAATATTTTATACGAGGCACTTTACAAATATTTAGAAAAATATAACGTGATTACGGATTCACAAACGGGTTTTAGAAGAAATATGACTATAAATAAAGCCATACATAAACTTATCAGTGACGTCATGGTCCATATAGATAATAAAACACCAGTTTGTGCCCTTTTTATGGATATCAGCAAAGCCTTTGACTGTATAGACTACCAAATTCTAAAAACTAAGTTAGATAAATGTGGCATTAGAGGGAATGTATTAAATATTATTATGTCTTTCTTAAGCAATAGAAAACAAGCTATATCCATTAACCAAATATGTGAGTCAAAAAGAATGGAAATTACTTATACTTCGGACTATGAACAGGTAGAATATGGAGTCCCTCACGGCAGTGTACTGGGTCCGTTATTATTATTTCTAGTGTACATTAACGACTTTCCTAAATCAGTCACTGTGCCAATGATTTTATTTGCAGATGACAGCACTTTAATACTCTCAAATAAAAATCATAAAATACTTAAAGACACCTTAAATAATACACTCTCTACGTAGTTGAATGGCTGAGATCGAATAATCTTACAGTTAACTTCACCAAGACCACTATAATGGTATTTAGAAATAGAGTCAGACCGCAAATTGACGTAGCAATTGACTACGCGGGTACAAATATAAAAGAAGTGGACACGACAAAGTTTTTAGGTTTAACAATCGAATGTAGGTAACCTTAATTGGAAACCACATATTGATAATGTTTGCACTAAGCTATATCAAATTTCGTACGCTCTATACATGCTGGCAAAAACCCTAGACTTAAGTACTTTAGTGACCGCATACCATGCCTATGCGGAATCGGTAATACGCTACGGCATAATATTTTGTGGTAACTCCACGGACTGGGAAATGGTCTTCAATGCCCAAAAGCGATGTATCAGATCCGTTTGTAAAATCCCGAAAACTGATAGCTGCAAACCACACTTCATTAATTTAAAGCTATTAACCTTCCCAAGCCTATATATCATGGAGGTGGCTTCATTTTTCAAAGGTAATAAGCGAATGTTTGAACACCTCTGTGGCACTCGGCATCAACATATAATAAAAATAATTCAAAATAAGTCTGCTTTAATGAATAAAAGTATTTTATGTATGGCGTCAAGGATTTTCAATAAACTGCCGACTGAACTGTGCTGCACCGATAATATGTACGAATTTAAAAATAATCTGAAAAATATTTTGATACAAAAGGCATACTATAGTGTGCAAGAATATTTAGATGACAAGTGTGTGTAATGTCTGGCAAAGTTTTAATTTTATTCGTTTGTGACATTATGATATTATTTACCTACTGCTTGACATATTGACATAATTACCGTTATATATATCGAAATTTTAACTTTAATGAATAAAAGTATTTTATGTATGGCGTCAAGGATTTTCAATAAACTGCCGACTGAACTGTGCTGCACCGATAATATGTACGAATTTAAAAATAATCTGAAAAATATTTTGATACAAAAGGCATACTATAGTGTGCAAGAATATTTAGATGACAAGTGTGTGTAATGTCTGGCAAAGTTTTAATTTTATTCGTTTGTGACATTATGATATTATTTACCTACTGCTTGACATATTGACATAATTACCGTTATATATATCGAAATTTTATTCATTATGACATTACATATTTATTGACATTGTTATTAATTTTATGAAAATTGAATTTATTGTGTATTTTCTTTTTCCATTTGGTATAACTCTGTATTGTGTTTAAATCTTATTCATTATGACATTGATTACGGTTTGTTTTTTTTATGTTTCAATATTACTCATGAAATTATGATATTGCATATTTATTGACATTGTTATGAATCACTAATTATGAAAGTTGAAATAATTGTGTAAATCTATATGTAGTTCATTGTATTATTTAAAATTAGTACGTATATTTGCATGCCTTGAGGCGGAATTTGGCTGTTAAAAAAAAAATTCATGTTTTGTAAACACCTTTTGTACCCATTTTCGCAAATAAATGATTATGATTATGATTATGAAAACTTGCCTTTACAAGTTTTTCGCTTATTTTTATAATGAATTCATAATAATCAGGATTACTCTCCAAAACTTTGTCTAATTTATTGAATTTATTAATTTAGTGAAATTTTAAAAGCCGTCCAGCTCGCAACATGCATACATGTTGCGAGCTGGACGGCTTTTAAAATTTAATGTTATGTTATGTAGTTAATGTTATGTTCTGACAGCGTTACATATAACGCTGTCAGAACATAACATTAAAATATTGTGTAGTTTATTTACGAGCATTTGCATTTTTGCCCAATAGACGGCACGACGGCAAAAACAGAGTTATTTTGTTCTATATTCTTGAAAAAATGTAAAAATACTTTATTATGGACCTTCATAACCCAGTATGAAACGAGTATGATTCTTAGTTAGACCAGCTTTTGTGAGGCTTTTCTTACTGACTATCCTAATCCTTGGATGGTAATTCATCCACGTATCAAATGAGGCCTTTGAGACCCTTTTTACAATATAATCAGATAAATAACCGGAGAAAAAGCAAAGATTTTTAATTTAACACTTTTAGTACGGAACTCTAAAAATATATTGATATTCTTCAATATAATAATTTAGTTCAAATCAAAGAGCAATAAGTAATTTGCAGTTTCTTAAATCCCGGGATTTAATCTTCATATTTACGATTCCGGCACTTTAGAGGAGGTATTATCAACTCTATGTTACTTCCTTCCGCGAACTTTAGGTAAATATACTCTACCTATTCCGATCTCTGGTTATGAAATTCAACTTAAATTTCATCATCAACCTATTCTAGTCCACTGCTGGACATAGATCTCCCCTAATGAGCGCCATAGCGCCCTGTCTTCAGCTTGCCGCATCCAGCATCTGCCCGCAGTCTTTCGCAGTTCGTCATCCCACCTGGCCGGAGGGCGTCCTACACTACGTTTGCCGAGTCGCGGTCTCCACTCAAGAACACGTTTACCCCAGTTAAAATTTAGGTCAAAGGTATCCACTCATCTTCGTATATAAAAACTTCCCGTATGTGTTTATTAAAACACGTGTCTTGACTTATCTGCTTAAGTAAGTTAGTGAAAAATAAATGAAATTATATTTCAATTTTCCGCTCGTGAAAACTCATTAACAACAACAAGTAACATTTCACTTCTGATTAGGAAAGTTTTACACGAAAACTAAATCATTAATTCAGATTATCATAACTTTAATCTTATACTATAAAACTACCGAAGGACCACACAATATAGAAAAATAAATACTATGATCTCACAAACGAATTAATTTATTGCATCGGTTACGTGGTTAATTTGTATGCAGTGGAAGTCGGAGCGAGATGTATACCAGCAAAATCTCTCTATAACCTACTTAAAGATCTAGGCCTATCGAGAGCTACAATAAGCTCATTACTAGGACGAATTTCTAAAGCGGCACTAGTGGGTTCGTATCAAATTTGGTTAGGCAGGGAGTGGTAGGGGCTTGGGTAGTGAAGGTGAGTGTTGATGTACATCAACAAAAGGGGCCCCTTCTAAACCTACACTTGGGTCGCAAGTCCTAGGCACTGTCCCGAGTTCCCAACTCAGCAACGCGAAGGACCCGGCACCCGCACGGAGAATCCATGGATTGCTAAGAATATCGGTCTCACTAATACAATTTCGGTAGCAGTATTTGTGTACAAGCTATAAAGGCTACAAGACCAACCTATGATAGTTACAAATTTAGATAATTAATTTCCATTATAATTTCACGTTTGTTGCGTAGTTCGTAGCTACCGAACGAATGCACCGATTTTGATTTAGTATTTTTTGTTTGAAAGTCGGGAGTTCTGTTAGCTCTGTCGGCGGCATTGTTTTAATTTTTATTGATTGTATTATTAAAATGTAGTTCGTGTGCACGACACAAATAGACAATAGACACATGTGCCAGTGACATGTAGATAAGTAAGCGTGAATGTGATGAACGAATTGTGAAAAATGTTAGGTTTAGGTACGTAAATTAAGACGTAATTATGTAATTATTTTAATATTAAGCTAAGATGAATAGCTTATTACTGTTATTAGTTAGTTTTCTGAGTAATCAAGTATGTTAGAGTCAAATTTAATAAAGAAATTCCATTCCCTTAAAATCATAACGCACCTACGGTGCAACAAAGTCATAAATACCCAAAATAGCAAAACCGACTTAAGTACGCCAAATCGTTTAAAAATAATGCCTTCGTTTGGGAAAACAAAGACAGCCGTAAAAGTATATCAAAATATCGCTAGATGGCGTGAGTGCCTTTGTGGTTATTACTGCTTTACCGACGATACTTGGGCCAACTGTGTCCGATTGTCTAATAGTGTCCCCGCTGTCGGGAGAAATCGTCGTGTCCCGGAGCTACAACCGCATAAAAGTAATTTTGACCATTTTTATTCTCATTCATTGGAGCAACAAAAGCTCATTTGTATTTATAACCTCAATTATTTATTGTTTTAATCAAAGAACGGTGCTACAAAGCCATTGATTACAGAAATGATTTTGTTGGTCCAATTTAATTATTTTCGATTAGAATAATTGCAACTACGAAGTCTTAAATAAAAATGTGTTTTTGTAGGCCCAATAATAATACTTTTTAACTATGGTGTTGGTGCTACAAAGTCACAAATTAAATTGTGGTTTTGTATGCCCAAAAATATTAATTTTAACTTAAGCTGTTAGAACTATAAAGTCTTACTTTTAAAATAGGATTATGTAGACCCAATATTATTACTTTTTTAACTAAAAAAAAATAAAAATAAAATAAAAATACAAAGTAGTAAGCGATAAACATGTTTTTGTAGGTCCAATACCATATATTTAATTTATAGCATAACAATGAAAGGCCTCGTAACTTTGCAGTTTTTTTTATATTCTATGTATTGATTGCATTATTTAACACAAAATCGAAAAATTATTGCTTCAAAATTATTCATTAAATTTCTTTTTTTCATTAAAACTGTCCAAAGTCGTTTATAGGTACCTACTTGATTAAAGATGCAATAAATTAATAAAATTAACTACTATGTAACTGTATCCATACCTACTGTAAATTACTGTATTATGTACAATAAAGAATTATCTATCTATCTACCTATCTATCTATCTAAAAGTAGTTTTGAATGAAGTAAGTTCGTTTTAAACTAAGTTCATACTACTAACTACATATTTTTGTCGACGTCTGTTTAGTGGTAATGTACGGTTGTCACTTCAAAGATTCAATTACCGGTATCAGCAAAACATTAGTTTCAATTTGGTTAATCTTTATTGCAACCTTCCACTGACATAATTATCACTTGCTTCAAACTAGTTTTTAATAAAATTAATTATATTCCAGAGAACAATGGGTTCCCGAATTAGGAAAATTATTTCGATGGTTCCTATTCGACATGATAATTTGATAGAAAACAGAACATTCGTTGAAACTTGGTTAGAGAACTATGATTCAGAAAATCAACTCAATGATCATAGCTACAGTTTTGAAACTTCTCACCCTTCTATAAATAATATGCCCAGTACTCTTGATGGCAGAAAACCCGATCTTTCAATTACCGAAAATCATGCAAATGATGGTAATGGTGAAATAGTTTTAACTGAAACAGTTAATGTTAATTTGACATTACAAAGCACTGAACCCAAAAACATACCAAGTCAAGATATTTCGTTGAACAACGAGATTCCCTCTGATAATAATGAAGATGTGTATGTGAGTGATGGATCTGAATATGAACCACCGAAAAAAAAGCACCCGTATGAAAAAGTTTATCCATCGGCCCATAATTCATCAAACAGTGATTCCTCCAGCTCTAGCAGTAGTTCCAGAAGCTCCGAGTTTACATCTAGCGGGTCATCATCCAAAAGTAATTCTGATGTGTTAATTGCGCGGCATCATAATGTAGTCCCTGAGACTATAGAACCAAGCACTCATAATGTAGTCCCTGAGACTATAGAACCAAGCACTCATAATGTAGTCCCTGACACTATAGAACCAAGCACTCATAATGTAGTCTCTGAGACTATAGAACCAAGCATCCCGAAGTCTAAAAAAGGACAAGAAACCCAAGTCAATGGAAAAAAAACCAAAGAAAAGATTTAAAAAATAGTGGTCAAGCATATATGTCATCTAGAGGTAAAGTTGTGGCGGAAAAAAAAAACCTGCCGATTATTTTGTACAAATAATTTTTCCACTGACGAGAGAAATACCATATATGAGACATATTGGGCTCTTGGTTCCTATCAAAGACAGTGTGACTTTCTTGCTTCTTGTATGAGGCAAATTGAACCTGAATTCCGTGTCATAAAGATTCCAAAAGGTGGCGACGTTAACAGAAAATGTAGAAAGCCGAACACAAGTTACTTCTTTGTAAATAAAGTAAAAGAGGTAAGAGTTTGCAAGAAGTTCCTAATAAATACATTGGCCATTAGTGAGAAACCGTTACGTACGGCAATTGATGACAAATTTGGAAGTGTAAGCGGAATTCAAGCGAATATGCGCGGCAAACACGGTAAACAGTCAAAGCTAGATACTGAAACAATACAATCTGTACGTGACCACATAAATTCAATCCCTAGGATTGAAAGCCATTACATCAGAGCCAATTCCACCAGAGAGTATATAGATGGAGGTCTGACTGTAGCTGAGTTACACCGTAATCATAGCGAAAATCGTATAGTTAACAACAAGCAACCCGCAAATTACGACGCGTACCATCGGATTTTTACCACACAATTCAACATAAGCTTTTTTATTCCACGAAAAGACCAATGTGATGTATGTGAGGCCTATAAGATTGCTGTAGATAAAGAACCTTTAAGTTCCAGCTATAAGCTACATCAAGAGGAAAAGAGTCTGAGCAGAATAGAAAAAAAGCAAGATTTAGACGAGTGCAAAAAACCTGATAGCAACATCACTGTGGCTATATTTGACCTTCAGGCAGTATTGCTCTGTCCTATAGGTCAATCTTCAGCATTCTTCTATAAAAGTAAACTCAATTCTTATAATTTCACAGTCTCTAATATTAAGGAAGAAAAAAGATTTTGTTTCTTTTGGCATGAGGGTCTAGGTAAGCGAGGTGCCAACGAAATAGGAACTTGTGTATACAATTTTTTTAAAGATTGTTCTTCCAGTAAACCAAACTCAGATATAATTTTTTTCTCAGATAACTGCTGCGGCCAGCAAAAAAATAAATTCTTTTTAAATATGTACTATTAAGCCGTTTCAACCTTGCCCATTAGTTCTATAACACACAAGTTCCTAATTCGAGGGCACACTCAGAACGAAGGAGATGCTGTACACTCGGTTATAGAAAAAAATATTCGTCGAGCAAAAAAGTCTGGACCAATTTACACCCCAGACCAGTATGTGACTTTAATCCAAAATGCTAAAAGACTGGCAATAGTTACATTGTTAATGAAATTAATTTTGATAATTTCTACGACTTAAAGTTGCTCTCTAGTTATGTTAATATTGATGGCGAAACAATCAAAATTTCTGAAATCAAAGCTGTAAAATTTGTTAAAGATTCAGACACCTATAAGTACAAAACCACCTATAAAACTCAAGAATGGAACGAGGCTAAAATTAAAATAAGCCGTACAGGGAAGAAAAATATAAAAGATATAAGCTTGAGTGCGGTTTATAAATCTAAGTTGCCTATTGCAAACAATAAAAAGCAAGATATTCGTCAATTGATTAGTGATAACATTGTGCCAACATTTTATGCAAACTTATATAACAGTTTATTTGATTAATTATTTACATAAAGCTTTATTTTTTTTAGGAAGTTTATTTTAAGTTTTCTTTTTAAAGAAAGTTTAGCTAAGCTGAAAGCTATTTGAAATTAGGTTAAACTGAATTTTGTTACTCGATTTTTCTGATAATTTTGTTTCTCGATCATTTGATAATTTTGTTTCTCAATTTTTTGATAACTTGATGATTGTTTTATTGTTACCAATGAAATAATAATACTCAGTAGTTAAAAATAACAATACTTAAGTTGATTTTGTGAGACGTAATAGTAGAATTTCTTTTATTTTTACAGGTTAAGTAACTTTGAAAGTTTATAAATTTAAAATTTATAAGACTTTATATAAGACTGATTATAAGCCTAAAAGTTAATAAGACTGATTGCGAAGGTTATTGTTTCCTAGTATAAATAATTTGGGGTTATTTTCGCATTTATTACAACACTGTGAAAATAATGCCAAATTATTTTGTAGTTTGTAAGATTTCAATTATTTGGAGATACGTTTTTTTAATTAGTAGTTGATTTTACGAGAAGAAAATATACGAAATATTTGATTATAACTTTTTATTTTATTTAAAACCTTATCTTAAATCACAATGTGCATAGTGCACAATTTATAAAATTATATTAATTAAAACAGTAGCGAAAGAAACAAACAATATAATTTTATTAAAATGTACAACCTACTTTAGATAGTAATTCAGTAAACAGTAGACAAACCCGAAAAAAACTAAAAAGTGCTTTCCTGTAAAATCACAAAATGAGCTGTTGTACGACTTTGTTGCACCGAAGGTGCGATAAGTAGCAAATATAATTACGACTATGCATTACTCAGATTCTGACATAACTTCGTATAAATAGGAAAGACAACATTGTACACTAGTGTGTAAACTTAATTACGCCCCGCGACTGCCTCCCACGACGTAAGAAGCGAATATGCGCTCCCCCGGCTCGTGCCATTTTATTATATAGTAGCTCGCGGGAGGCAGGGAACCATATATAAGTCTGAGGGGTCATTCCGCCCGTCATTCAGCGGCCCGACCTCGCGCGGTACAGGCGTAAATACCTATTGTTGTGCAACTCTTATTGCTACAGGTAAATATATACAGTATGTGATTAATGTGTATAACTTAAGTTATATGAATAAATAAAAATGCGGGGTGAGGTAGTTTGGATCGCGGGCCAGCACTATCAAAAGGCTATAAAAGCAGGACCGATTCATTTGAAAATTACTCTCTCTCTAGGTACGCGGTCAAGAACAAGGAAGCTCAATATGGAATAGTACATCAGGGGTAGTGCTGGGCCAAGAATCCAATTCCTCGCTGACGTCATTCAAGCCACCCATCCAAACTGTTTTCATTCTTCAAACAAAACCTAAAGCTACAGTCCACTGAAGTCAAGTCAAGAAGTGACAGTCTATTCGGAACCGTATTAGGGGTAGGCAGGCTGTCACGAACAGTTCGTTTTTATTATTTTTTATTAACTCTTCTGAGATAACAGGGGTGAATAAGTATTATATGTATGTGTGCGTATATTTTTATTAAATTCATATTTTTGTAGAGATTTAAGTTAAGTAAAGCTATACTAAATGTTAATTCCAAGTCTGGACAGTTGAAACATATCTTACCTACTTCTAAGAAGATGATTCTGAATGCAGAAAATTGTTAAGTATGCCGATTAAAATTCTCTCCGGTTTCAAGACATTCCCAACTGTAACTTTTTTTTATCGTACTGTTAATCAGTCATAAAAAAGAGCAAAGTACTTAACTAAACGTAACTTTCGAGTACTCTTATTGCAGTAAACTAACCTCTAAAAGAAGACTGGACTCAGTTTTATAGTTTATATTATATCGATAAGTACCGACAACGTTGTATCGAAAACGCCACTTATGAAATATTGAAATATAAATTTCGCTCATCTTTAAAATGAAAGCAATGATACTATCGGAAAATCTATAGCCACCCCGTTTCATTAGACACTTTTATTGTGATCGACAGATATGATGGAGGCCATTTTTCATGTTTCTTTTCACTAAATTTACTCCTATCTCTGTGTCCTTAATTTTGGTTCCAAATATATATTGAAGCATTTGTTGTCCTTAAAGGAAATGAATTTCCATATAAAATGGAAAGTTGTATAATAAATCATGCTATAAAAAATAAAATCACGAAACTCAAAATATTATAATCATTTTTCATAAATATATTATGGTCGCCGTCACTAACGACCATAAATTACTTAAATGATATTCAAGTCTCAACGAACATCAGTATAATAAACTTTCCTCTCGCTCGGCAGCATGATTGCGGCAATGGTGCGGAGCGCGAGCGCGTGGGCCGCCGCCACCTCCTTCCGCGAGCATGTAATGCTCGCGAAGGAGATGGCGGAGCGCGCCCGGGAGAGATTTAGAACTGTCCCGGCCCGCCGAGCCCGCAACTTGCTCGCCACGCGTCGCAGGCGACGCAGGCGCCGGAGGTTGCTTAACGACATCCCTGGGGGTGGCGGGTGAGGCCGCCTGTCACCCCAGCAGAAGCAGGCTGTGTGATTTAATTTTCTTCATAAGTTTATTGTACTTTTTTTTTTTTTTCGTGCGGAAATCCCTTCGGATACCCCCCGCCGGCCAGCGGGGGTGGTTATGTCGGGCTTGGACCGACTAAAACCGCACGCCGTCTCGGGTCTGCAGACGCCGGGGTGTAACTAATATTTGAGAGTAGGAGGCCCCAGGAAATGAATGAGTTGTGACCGATTTACCCAGATGTTCGGCCAAGTGATAACCTAGACTTCTACCAATTTCATCACAATATATGACAACCTTTGAAGTTTGTGTTATTTTTGTTTCAGGGTGAGCACAGGAAGGCCTGTTAGATTTTATATTAATATTGTCACACATATTGCTCACATAGTCAACTGTTGGAGAAATTACCTCAGGCTGGGAAGTTATCGACAATGAAGAACCTGGCAATGACTTTTCACAGTCTGATGTTTGACTGTATAATTTTTCAAGCGAGTAGAACCTTTGTTCATTGCTGTGACAAGTCTCCACCAGGCTATTCAAAGCCTCAATGTATTCCCCGATTTCTTTTTGAGAAATGTTGTATTTTAAGGTAATTGAGTCTAATGAGTCATTTAAATGCCTAATTTCAGTCTGCAATTGATGAATATCAGTTTCATATTGGTCTGTGGGCTGATTGGGTATCTAATTGTTTTCTACTTATTCCTATTAATTGTCTTAGTTGTAAATTCGATTTACACAACCTACGATTTTTGTTGACACCTATTTTAAGGTGATAGATAATTTTATGGACCCGAAACCAAGCATATGGGCATCACAACATACCTTCGTATCACGCCTACAACATGTTGATGAAAAAGTCGCAATATTTGCATCGGAACTGAAGAGATTATCAATAAAGTGTGTATTTAAATGTCCACATTGAAACAAATTTATCCTGAACACATTTTCATCACTACAGTTCATAAGAGGCTTAAAAAACGGAGAAGTTCGTACAAAAATTTTACAAGAAAATGAAACAGCGCTATTCTCCACATTAGTACTTACGGCTACATCTGGGAGTCTTCTCGCTCGGTGTCTTGCTCACAGTGATGGTGCGGAGCGCGAGTGCGTGGACTGCCGCTACCTCTTTCTGCGAGCAAGTAATGCTCGAGAATAAGGCGGTGGAGCGGGTCCGGGAAGAACTCAGGTCTCTCCCGATCCACAGAACCACAAAGCGACTCGGATGTCGGAGGTCGCTCAATGACCTCCGTCCTCCATAAGCGCAGGCCTGGGGATGACAGGTGGAGCCGCCTGTCACCCTAGCAGAAGCAGGCCGGGGCGGCAGTGCGTCGCACGCCCCCCCTCTTTCCGGGGGCAAAACGGAAACACCGTGGTTCCCAAACCCGAGGGGGCCATCTCGAAACCGGAGATGGCTCTAACAATTTTAAGAAAAAGGTAAAAAGCACATTATTAGGTTGCTAATGTTTTGTTAACCAAACAATTCACTTCTTTATTTAGTTTGATAAAGTCAACATTGTCAATTGACACAACGAAATTGATTTATTGTCATACGCAAAAGAGGCTACCGCACGAGGCCAGTTTTGGCTTGGCGCCAGCTGTGGTCTGCACTCCTCTCTGCCCTCCTCTCTGCCCTTCACCATACAAATCCTCTGTGCCCTTCACCATCTCAGCAAAAGAGGCTACCGCACGAGGCCAGTTTTGGCTAGCCGCCAACGGTGGTCTCCACTCCTCTCTGCTCTTTACCATACAGATCCTCCCTGCCCTTCACCATCTCAGCAAAAGAGGCCACCACATGACGCCAGTTTTCTCTACCCGCCGGTGGTGGCCTCCACTCCTCCCTGCCCTTCACAATGCCACCTTAAGGGGCCACCGCACGAGGCCAGATTTGGCAAGCCGCCAGCGGTGGTCTGCACACCGTCCCAGCCCTTCACAGTGCCACCTTGAAATGTCACGGGGTGGCTGTACGTCATGTTTCACAGCGTCTCCCTCTTCACGAGTTATGAATATAATGTGCATGTGGACAGATAAGACACTGCTTTAAAATGCCGAAAATGTAAAATTGAAGGAAGATAAAGCTTTTAAAAGATATACATGAAAAGTGTTGATTATTTTGTTCACAACTTTATTTGTTATTTAACGCAACACGCATTATTACAACTAACATTATTATTTATAACTAAGCAATGCTTTATAGCCTCAACTGATGAGTAGTTATTATTACGATTTTTTTTTTGTTTAATAATATCTTTATTATTTCATAATATTAACATTTGTGTACAATACTAGTCTATGGAAACTTAGTAGCACAACGTTATCATCCACATTTGTTTTGCGAGCATGGTAGCCGATACAAAACTTACAGCATTTTTGTTGTTTAATAAAACTGGAACACATATTATTAAAGGTTATAAAAAATACAATATGTAATAATAATACGTATGCCTTAGCATTACGTTTATTCAGCGGAAGGTAGATGAATAAATAGGTAGCCGCGATTGCTCGTCGGTCCGGAACTAGAATTAACGCAGTATCATGAGTTAGACACACACATGCGCACGCGGCTCGAGCTGCGCCACCTCCGTCCCACATATCACCTGATAATTAAATACGGCTGCTTATGGCACACGCATATCATACGAGGGCGGGGCACGCACATATATGTGTGGGTTGGCCTAATCATCGCACTCTAAGAATGAGTGGTGTGGCTTGTATCGCCAAGTAACTATCGATAAAAGAGAGATTTTTCTTACGAGTTTTACAAATATTTTTAGTTAAATTATTCGTGCTAAAGGGGTTATTATGGATATAAAATTTTCAGACAGTTTATAAATGTATACGTCGATCTTTGGTAATCCTATTTGTAAGTGTCATTTTGAAGGTTAGTAAGGAAAGGAGTATTATAAGCATATTTAAGGGCTTTATTTTGTATTAACTGTAATTTGTTTATGTTAGTTTGGCAATTGCTGCTCCACACAGGACATGCATAAGTAATGCATGGTCGAATCAGGGTACTGTATATTCTGAGCTTTGTAGGACTACTCAGACTTGAGCGTCTATTTAGAACTGGAGTTAAGGCACTAATAGCTTTGACCCCTTTGATGTATAGTTTAGAAGTATTCTGGGTTCAATTAAGTTTATTGTCGAGAATTATACCTAGGTACTTAACTGATCGGCTCCAGGGGATCGTATGAGTCCCAATTTTGAGTGTACGTGTTGGTAAGGTACGTTTTCTAGTAAAAAGTATTGCTTCAGTTTTGAACCCTATAATTTTTAGTTTCCATCGGTCAAAGTAATCTAGCAGTCGATCAATGGCTAGTTGAAGTCGGTCAATTATTAAGTCGACATCAGATGAAGAGGTGAAGCAAGCAGTATCATCAGCGAAACAGGCTGTATGAGTGCGTGGTTGCATAGGTATGTCATTAAGATATCGCAAAAACAAGTACGTCATATTTTTATAACGTCTCGGGACTTATCGCGATAAATATGGAACTTACTTTTACCAACGTTTAAAATATGAAAAAAAAAATAGGAGTTTACACCGCGATAGTTTAAAAATAACAAAAACAAGTACGGCCCTAAGATTGAGCCTTGAGGTACACCTGCAGGTACTGGTTTTAAGGAAGATAAGTCTTCTTTGATGTGGACACAAAAGCTTCGATCTGCCAAGTATGATTTTATCAATAAAACCAAAGAGTGGGTATTCTGGGCAACATTAGCTTGTGAATAAGAGCCTTGTGCCAAACTGTGTCGAATGATTTATCTATGTCTAACAGAAACATTCCGGTGGAATGTCTAAGATTGAGGTTATGCGAAACCATCTCTGCTACCCTAGCCAACTGCTGCACTGTTGAATAACCTTGGCGGAAGCCGAATTGTTCGTCAATTAGGAGATTGCCAGATGCACGTAACAATCGATTATAAATTAACTTTTCGAACAGCTTCCCAAGGCACGCTAATAGGCTGATCGGACGATAAGAAGCTGGCTCTGAGGAATCCTTACCAGGTTTGTGGATTGCTATGACTTTAGCTAATTTACTTTAGCAAATCGTGCCGGTCTGTTGCAGTTCCTTGATGTATGACCAAATCCCTGGCATCTGAAGCACTGAGTGCCTTTCTTCTTGCTCGGTTTGTATCTTTGTATTTTAACAATACAGCTAGATAAGTACTTTATCTGCTTGAATTTGGCCATGTTTGTGCCGTTTGGCAACTGAACCAGCAAGAGCGGGTATTCAGCATAGTGGAATGTTTTTAATTCAGATACAATGGCTCCCGCAAATCCAAGGGAAGCAAGTTCTACAGAAATATTTGCTTGAATTGAATCCTTTTATAATGGCTATTGGTAGCTTTTCGTCCTTTCTTGTAAAAGCGTGGAATGCCACTGTATGCAAAAGAGGAAGGACGTGAAGGGTACCTTAATATACTCCTGGGCGCTGGTTCTTCTGGAGACTGTCCACATTCACTGTGATCCTCTTTGTGTACACCAAGTTCACTTAATAGTAATTTTCGAAAAATAGTTCAATATTATTTGGGGAGCGCGCGCGTATCGACCGTTCGATTCGGTGATTTTTTTTAACTTAGATGGGCAGCCGCCGGTGACGTTGACAGCTCGTTCGTATACAAGGAACGGATAGAAAAGGATGTGTATGTGTGAGAGTATGATTAGGGTGTGTGCGTAAACTACCTACAATTTTTGATTATTTTAATTTAATAAAGTTTAATTTAGAAAGTTTTAAACAAGAAATAAATTACGATCTATTGGCGCAGACAACTCCGCCCGCCTAGAGGTTTCCTCTACATTAAACAAATAAATGTATCCTAATCTAAATTGAATTTACTAAAACTATAGATAAATACATGGTTTAATTAATTGTTATTGACGAGGCAGAGGGCAAATCCGAACCACGGGTCGCACATAGCTACTAGTGGAAGTTCTCACTTTAACTGTTCTTATAACTCTATCCTTTCCCGGATAAACCTCCTCCACAACACCAAGAGGCCAACAAAGAGGGTGAGTATTGTTATCTTTAATAACAACGACAGTACCTAACTGTATAGGTTTTGAGGGAGAGTTCCATTTTTCTCTTTGCTGCAGTGAAGTTAAATACTCTACATTCCATCTTCTCCAAAATATTTGAACAACTCCATCTAGAAGCTGATAACGAGAGAGAAGATTCGATGTAGAACTTATTGGCTCGGCAGGTAGAAACTTCTGAGGTGTCACATTTAGAAAATGATTAGGTGTCAAGGCTGACAAATCAGAGGGATCAGCAGATAATACGCAAATAGGACGACTATTAAGAAGGCATTCTATCTGAACCAAGACTGTATTAAACTCCTCATAGGTGTACACTTGACTGCCCATGCTCTTATATAAATGTGTCTTTACAGACTTGACATTGATTTCACAAAGACCGTTAAAATGTGGCCCAAATGGTGGACTACGTTTGAATTGAATCTTATTATTGGACAAGAAATGACCAATATAATTATTATAATCAGTGGACTGTATAAGATTGTAGATTTCTTCTAATTTTCGTTTGGCTCCTAAAAAATTAGTAGCACCATCACTATAAATCATAGACACGGGTCCTCGTCTACAGATAAAACGCTTGAAGGCGTTTAGAAACGTTTCAGAACTCAAATCCGTGACCACTTCCAAATGAAGAGCCTTAGTTGTTAGGCAAACAAATAAGCAAATATAAGACTTTTGGCTTTTAATTCCACGACGACGAACATGTGTGACAAAAAAGGGGCCTGCGTAATCCACAGCCGTGTGTACAAAGGCCTTCACTTCAGCGACTCTAATGTCAGGTAGGTCACCCATCTGGGGATGAGTAAAACGAGGATTTAATCTAAAACAGATATTGCTATTATGAACTCGTTGCCGTACAAAAACTCTGGCGGAAACTATCCAGTATTTTTGTCTGAGCAAAGCAAGCAAAAGGCCAGGACCAGTATGTAGATTTGTTTCATGATAATAATCAACTAAAAGTTCTATTACTCGGTCTTTCATCGGCAATAATACAGGGTGCTTTTGTCCATAATCAAGTTGTGAATTAGATAAACGACCACCTACTCTTACTATACCGTTATTATCTAGGAAAGGTTTCAATTTCCATAAAGTTTTACTACACTGTTTTTTAAGTTTCAAATCATGTATGTCGTTTGCAAAATGCCTTTCTTGAACATATCTAATCACATAAAGCTCAGCCTGTTCCAAATCTTGAACATCGATAGGGCCCTTTGAAGTTAATAATCTAAGCCATCTCAATACATACACAAGAGACCGGAGAAACGTAGACCAGTAAGATATACGTTTAGCGAGACGTTCAATGGGATGGGTAGATGCCATTGTTACATTATTAGTTACGACCAGAGTAACAGTTTTGGATTCTGGTACCTTGTCCGAATTGGGACTAACCTTAAAAGGTTGTATAGGCCAATTTGCGAGAGGGTTTGATAACCATTGAGGTCCATGGAACCAAAAGTTATTATTAAGAAGTGATTGTGGTGTTACGGGACGCGAAATTATGTCCGCTGGATTTTCATATCCTCTAACATGGTACCAATTCGAAGCTGTTAAGTTTGAATTTATTTCTGCAATTCTGTTTGCTACAAATGTGTGAAATTTATATGCTGGTGAATGAATCCATGTTAGTGTGATTGTGGAGTCTGAGAAAGCGTAAACTCTATCAATATTACAACGCTTAGATAGCGTTTCGCGAGTGGATGCCATAAGCTTTGATAACAATAACGACGCACAAAGTTCCAGACGCGCTAGAGATTTTCCAGGAGAAGCTACTCTGGATTTAGAAGTGAGTAAATGTACCGAACCGGGAGAATCTACATCTTTACTGCCGCGTATGTAAATAACAGCACCGTAACACAGCTCACTGGAGTCCGCAAATCCAATTAAAGATATGTGTGCATTTGAGCGAATCTCAACGAAACGCGGTATTTTAAATTGCTCTAAATATGGTAATTCTCTGTGAAACTGAGCCCACTTGTCACGGATTGAAGTAGGAACTTCGTCATCCCAATCCAGTTGGAGTTTCCAACAATCTTGCACTAGCAATTTCATAAAAGCAGTAACTGGACTAATTAGTCCTAATGGGTCAAATAAACGCGCAGTGACTGACAAAATTGAACGTTTAGTGCATTTGTCCGAATTAGCAATAATTTTAAATTGGAACTTGTCTTCCACTGGGTCCCATTGCATACCTACAATTTTAGTACTAGCGTTAGCGTCGGAGTCAAAGTTAAGTGTTTTAGGGCTTTTATTAGACAATGGGATTCTATCCATCAACTTTGTACTATTCGACATCCATTTAACCATATTAAATCCACCAGACTTAAACATGTTGATCAATTCTAAATATGTTTGCTCAGCCTTGTCGACGCCCTCCATAGAACAAACATAGTCATCCATATATAGGTGATTGTCGGCTTCATAGGCTGCTAAAGGGTACTTGTGGCGAAGATCAGCGGCGAGCTGACGGACAACACGCATTGCTAGATAAGGTGAGCTGGATATTCCAAATGAAACTCTATCAAATTCGTAAACATCTATTTGAGAGTGCGAGTTAAAGCGATAAAGTATTCGCTGAAAAGGGCGATGTTCGGGGGTAAGAATAACCTGAAAATACATTTTTTCAATGTCTGCAGTAACAGCAACCGAAAACATACGTAGATTTAACAAGAGATCAAATAAATTGCTCTGCAGGTTAGGACCAGTGTATAATAAGTCGTTAAGCGACTTGCCGGACGTCGTCTTACATCCAGCATTGAGTACGATACGAGTTTTTGAGGTCTGTTTGTCTGGGCGATAGATAGCTCGATGCGGGATGTAGTACGATTTAATATCACGAACAGGATGATAGACCTTAGAAAGATAACCTTGGTCTATATAATTTTGAATAGTGGCATTATAGTCATGACGAAGCTCAGGGTCTTTGTCAAGTTTCTTTTCGAGATTAAGCAGGCAATTCTTGGCAATACCGAATGAATTCCCTAGCTCTGAGGTATCATACTTAAATGGGAGATGTACCGTGTAACGACCTGTTGCATCACGCGAATATGTAGATTTAAATAAAAGTTCACACACCTCATCATCGGGACTTATATGTTTTTTCATGGGTACACTATCAAGTTCCCAAAACTTATGCGTTAAATGTTCAAGAGTAAGAGATTCCGAATTACAAAAAAAAGTCTTATCAGGTTTAGTAGGGGCAGCGTTAGTGCGTGTCTTCAAACTACGTGGTAAACCGTCCGCCCTACCCATAGTTACATAACCAAGGGTGGTCTGCACAGCAATGACTGACGAGTCGGATGAGGCAACCTTGTCGGATCCGAGTAAAAAGGGGAACAATTCATTGCCTATAAGACAATCAATCGGTCCGGGAGCGTAGAACTTATCATCCGCCATCGGTAAATTGCGTAAATGATCGAGTTGCGTTGTATCGATTTGGATATTCGGCAAACAATCCGTAATCGTTTCTATTACGCGCGCTTTAATCGTATATGAACACCTGGGGTCATAACGTGAGTGTATTTTAAACTGTGTAAAACCTAAAGACTTACTCTCAGTCTGTCCTATCCCCTTCACAGTGTTCAGTGCCGGAGATATTTTTATGTTCAAACGTTCGCAACACGATTTAGTTATGAAATTACTCATGGAACCGGTATCGAGAAAAATGCGTACTGGGAGCGGTTGAGCGTTTTTATAAACGTTGACGGACGCCGTAGGTAGCAGTACAGTAGTGTTATTCATCGAAGTACGCATCGACGACGTCACCGAAAGCGCTAAGCCTTCGTTACTTGAAGCGGGAGTTTCGATTTCGTTATCTATGTATGCGGCGTGAGCGGCGGTTGGCGCGTGCGCTTGAGTGGAAGGCGCGGGGCGCGGCGGTGGCGATGTTGGAGACGGCGCGACCCGAGATTGACTTCGCATAGGCGGCCGTGATGATTCACCACTGAACTGGTCTACCCTATGGTTTAGCGTGTGCGACGGCGGCATCGGCTGTGCGGTCGTGGGTTGGAATCCACTGTTCGTATTATCTATGTGGAGTAACAAATGATGTTTTTGGTGACATACATTACATCTATTTTGCGATCTACAAGCGTTAGTATTATGAAATCCAAGACAATTTTTACAAAAATTGTATCGATATACAATATCATTACGTGCGTAGGTATTTTGATTTAAAAAATAATCACATTTAAATAATGGATGAGATGGATAAGTTGTACAAACTAAACATGCGTGTTGTGGTTGAGTTTGATAGTGTGTTTGAGTATGAGAGTTGTTTATGAGAGGGTAAGCGTGAGTGTCATGCAAATTAGAGTTTGGGTGCGATTCAAAATAAGAGTTTGAGTTAGAATATGCGTTTGAATGATAGTCTGAATAAGAATGGGCGTGCGTGTTTGAGGGTAAATTATATTCAAAGTTGGATTGTGAATTGTCTAAGTTAGTATAATGTTGTTGCGACTGATAAGATAGATCTTCAGTTTGAGCCACTAAATTATGAGTAGGTTTTAACTTCGTAGGCTTATGTATTTGTTTGTATTGTTGTGCGTGTGAGTGAGTAGGTGAGCGGAGTGCTATGATTTTACTTTGTTCCTTCACAAATTTAGAAACGTCCTTGAAAGTAGGTACCTTTTGATGACGGTGCGACTGTTCGAATAAAGTTAAATTTTCTTTGTCTAGTTTGCTAAGTGCAATGTGAGTGATCATGAAATCAGACAAATCTTCAATTTGTAAGCGGTGGAGGGCAGCTTCAGCGGAACAAAACTTATCTATAAAGGAGTCGATGGACTGGTTGGGTTTAAAGTTCAACATTTGTTCGATGTACAGTGACGCTTGAACTCTGACATCGTGAAACTTTTCTATGAGAGCGTTCCAAATAATGTTATAATTTTCTGAGGTAGGAGCTAATCCTGAACATACCGTAAGAGCCTTACCCGAAAGGCAACCTACCAGATATTGAACTTTTTCAGCATCAGAAAGGCGTGGATTTTCATGTATTAAAGTTTTGAAATTTTCATAAAAAATAGACCACATACTAGGAGTGCCGTCAAATGTGGCTATTTTAAGCGGGGGTAACTTGCGATTTAAAAGATCATTATCGGTTTGTTGTTTCAGAGTACTTGCAGCTTGTTTTACATAGCAATACAATTCATCAAAAGCACTCAGTGCCGCGTAGTTTGGAACTGCCTCTGGGTTTTGATTTTGGTACAATTTCATTAAATCATCGAGAGTTTGTACAAAGTCTTGCCTAATTTTATCAATAGATTGTGTTCGAGCTATGAACTGATTTTTCTGTACGGAATCGGTCATAGTTACGCTTATGTTATAAACATCTTGTATCATGACAAATAACATCTGTTTTTTACCCTCAGTAACTTTAATCTTCGCTTCAAGAACTGCCTTCTTTTCCGCGGCCATAGTGAGAAATACGTATTACGAACAAAGTGCGAAGCAACAAAAATCAGCAAGTTAATTTCACCTGTATTGCAATGAAGTTAGGGTTTATAGTCGTGTGAACACACTTACAATATGGCGGATCTGGATATGATACTAGTTGAACTTACGAGAATAATTATTTTCTTCACTTTTTATTAATACGTTAATGACCAAAAATATTAACAGTAATATGTTTACTAATAATAAAAAATGATTTTTGTTTTTAGTTGAGTGCGAAAAGCGTGAGTATGGATGAGAAATAAACAGATTTAAGTTAGCGAGTGGCAAGTATGCGATTTGAATTTTGATTTAAATACTAAAACTTGTTAGGAATTTTAAGAAATGCTTAGGTAGAATTTTTGCGTGTGTATGATTCAGGAGATTTAAATGCGTAGGAAGCTAAATGCGTAGAAGGGATCAAGGGCCGAAGGGACCATTACTTGTATGCAAAAGAGGAAGGACGTGAAGGGTACCTTAATATACTCCTGGGCGCTGGTTCTTCTGGAGACTGTCCACATTCACTGTGATCCTCTTTGTGTACACCAAGTTCACTTAATAGTAATTTTCGAAAAATAGTTCAATATTATTTAGGGAGCGCGCGCGTATCGACCGTTCGATTCGGTGATTTTTTTTAACTTAGATGGGCAACCGCCGGTGACGTTGACAGCTCGTTCGTATACAAGGAACGGATAGAAAAGGATGTGTATGTGTGAGAGTATGATTAGGGTGTGTGCGTAAACTACCTACAATTTTGATTATTTTAATTTAATAAAGTTTAATTTAGAAAGTTTTAAACAAGAAATAAATTACGATCTATTGGCGCAGACAGCCACATTCTCTTTCACAAGGCCATCCTTGACATGTTGGTGGTTTTCCGCAGAGTAGCACTGTACTCTGACAATCTTGCGACCTCTGCACTGCATATGGAAATCAGCTCGGTTCAGATGTTTTTGTATGGTACCTCTAATCTTTTCTAGGGTCCATTCACCTTGAAGTTCAATCACAATCGGAGGGGTATTAATTGACGATTTCTTCTACAGCTAAGCTAGCTAAGCTACTTCATCTACAGGGAGATTACCAAATCGGTTGCTTGTAGGCGTCCTCTTGCTTTTATCGACATCTTCAGGGTTAGCAAGTGCACAGCACTAGTGGGACCGGTGGGTGTCACGCGGTGCTGCGACGACAATCCTCTTCTTATGAGGCCGTCAAGCTGAGTGCCACCATTGTTAACATGGTACGTGTATGTAATGGTGACCCTCTTTCCTGAGACTTTACCTTCAGCTTACACTCAGGCGAGGTGGCAAGGTGGAGGTGGAAAAAAATATGGCCCCCTGGGGTTTGGGAACCACGGTGTCCCCGTCTTGCCCCGGTTTGGGGGTGGGGAGCTAATCGCCCCGCCATCCCGGCCTGCTTCTACTGGGGTGACAGGCGGCCTCACCTGCCACACCCAGGCGGTAGAGGACGAAGGTCGTACCATACCAATTTAGAAGACAAATATTCGACAGTTTTCACAATATGAGCCATCCTGGGAAAAACACAACAAAAAAGCTGATTACATCACAATACGTCTGGACAAACATGCATAAGGACATTTACAAAATGTGTAAATCATGCTTACAGTGTCAACGATCGAAAGTACATCGTCACACAGTATCACCGCTAGGAAAATTCATGCCAGCAGAACGATTCAGCCATATCCACATTGACATTGTAGGTCCCCTTTCGACATCACAAAACAAAAGGTACATAGTAACTTTGATTGACCGTTGTACATCATGGCCGGAAGCTTTCCCTATTACGGACATAACAGCCGAAACGATCGCGAAAACCGTATACGAAGGATGGATCACTCGTTTCGGATGTCCCAACTACATCACAACTGACCATGGACGACAATTCGAGTCAGAGGTATTTAGACACCTTTTTCTAGGGATTTTCTTTAGAAAAGCCCTATTGCTATCAAGTTGTCGTCGTCGACGTCGTCGTTGCCAATTTTCTGTCACGGTTTTGGGTATGAAGGAGATGAGCTATCGAGTTGCTGTTTTCGGTAATAGATTCGTGCTGGGGTGAACCATTGCAAGATAAAGAAAAAAAAAACAGCAACTCGATAGCTCATCTCCTTCATACCCAAAACCGTGACAGAAAATTGGCAACGACGACGTCAACGACAACTCGATAGCAATAGGGCTTTTCTAAAGAAAATCCCTAAAAAGGGTTCAGAAAAAGTGGCAGCTAAAATTCATGTAAACATAAAAGGTCAACGATATTCTAAGCAGTGCAATCAGAACTATGTGCGACTCAGCGCGTTCGCAGACTGTCGACGCAGCACAATGACGTCAAGTTCAAGTTCACGCCGCTTCCATAAAAGCAGTCAGAAAATACGCAGCATTATTTAATCATTATTATTGTTAACCAAATAGGATAGTCGACACATAAAAGTACGCACATTTTATAATAGAAAATGCAGCACAGTTTATTTTTAGGGGGGAGTACTATGGCAGTCACTGATAAAGGCGGGACGTGATTTCTATAAGGAAATTGAATTTTATGTGTATAAATAAGAAAGTTAAAATTTAGGAAATCACGTCCACTGCCATAATATCAAATATGAAACAATATGCAAGCACAGATTAATAAATAGTTACTAACGATGCAAGTTAGTCATATCAATAGACGTGACACTTGTTGCCAGGTCCCAAAGATCCCCACTCTACAATTAATGTAAAATCTTAGTATATAATAATAATAATAATAATAAGTTGCAACACTGGTCGCGTACTGTCAAAATATTTTTCTCAGAATACATTTTCTGTAAATAATTTAATTTTATACCTATTTTACATTGTCATCTAGTTATTTTGTGAAGCTAAATAAATAAATTAAATTATTAAAAATGAATCCTACCTCCATCAATTACACCATTTTCAGAGAAATCAACAAACACAGAACTTTAAATTTATGACATACGTCAATCTAGACGAACAGAAAGCAATGAAATAATATGTTGACACGCGGAAAATTCAAGCAACTCAGTCAAATAGCACAATTAACACCGACGGACTCGTCGTGCAGCTCCGCCCCGCAGCCTCAGGTGACCCTTCCATCGACAACTGCTGAGCCGTCGACCTCCGACAGTAGCGACGAGTATTTCTCTCCGCCGACGTCGCCAACACCTGTGTGTCGGCCGGGGAGAGGCCGGCCACCGACGTGCCTAGGACCCCGAAGACAACCGTCCTCGAACAGGGCCCCCGCCGCCGGTGGTGATGTGCGCCGCATGAAATGGTCTTCTTCAATAAATGAAAGCGTCATGCGGGCATATTATATGGCTACAGAGCTAGGAACCAACCTCACTGCATACCGTGGTCGTTTACTGTCTCTGTTCCAGGAACTAGAACCGACTGTCAACGTATCAGCGCAACGATTATCGGACCAGGTGCGGGCTATTCAACGTTGTAATATGTTGGATGGTACCGTACTTGAGAGGCTATACTCTGACGTGCAGAATAGTCTTACTATCCCCACTTCATTGAATGCTGTACCTCCGGTGGAGTCTAGCGTAACCGCGAGTGTAAACCCGCCACAGCTCGATCACACTAATGAGGGTGTGGAAAGTGAGACTATATCCGTAAGTACCCAGTATAATGAACGATTAAGGAGCACTTTGGGGGATGCGATGCTAGAATATCGATCTATGATACCAAGCAAAAGACCTCGCTTACCCCATTTGCCCATGCATAAAAGGAATATAGCGCTGGTTTGTGCCCTAGATTCGCTATTACCTGAGTATTTAGAAAATAGCGAAGACCTTAGTGATACACATTCGATTTTGTACTGTGCGGCCGTCGCAGCATGTCGAGTAGCTGGAGTTAAATTTATTGTAAATAAAACTGCTACTCGACCCAAACCTGCTGTGCCTGCCTGGCAGTACAGGATTGAACGTCGTATTGCTGAGGCTAGGACACTCATCGGTAAGCTAACCTGCTTCAGATCAGGCAATACCCGCCCGAGGGTGATGCGCTTTGTGACACAGGCATTCTTGGGGACTAACGTTAGTCCTCAACAATACGCTTCATGTGTCACAGAGCGCATTGACTTTCTGAAGCAGAAAGTTTATGCATGGGCAAATCGGATACGACGCTACAAAAAGCGCGTAGATAGGTATAATCAGAATCGCATTTTCCAAATGGATGAGCGGTGGGTTTATCGGAAATGGGAACAACCCGAGTCAGGTGTAAATGACGGTACTCGGCCGGATGCTGATGCTACGAATACTTTCTGGGGTAGCATCTGGTCGACGCCAGTCATACATTCAGAAGGTGATTGGATGAGAGAGGTTGAACGAGCATGTGAGAATTTACAGATTATGGAGCCAATTATCATTTTACCTGAAGATGTTGCAATTGCAGTCCGTTCGTTATCGAACTGGAAGTCAGCAGAACCGGACGGACTGCACAACTTTTGGTTGAAGTGGCTCCGTAACTCACATGCTCGTTTAGCAACTCAATTCCAATCATGCCTAAACTCGGGTTCCCTCCCTAATTTCCTAACAACTGGAGTAACCCACCTACTCTATAAGTCTGGTAGTGCTACGGACCCCAGAAACTATAGGCCTATTACCTGCCTACCGACGGTCTATAAACTCCTAACTTCCATTCTGAGAGTCAAAATTACTGCACATTTAGAAAAAAAATCGATCATCTCTATCTCTCAGAATGGATGTAGGAGCGGGGCCCGTGGCACTAAAGAGCTCCTTCTAGTTGATATGGCCATTAGCCAACAGGTGCGTCGTAACCGTAAAAATCTGGCGACATGTTGGATAGATTATAAAAAGGCTTATGATTCTGTTCAGGTTGTGTTGTTGTTGTTCAGGTTGAGGGTGCTAGAGTTGTATAAAGTTGATACAACTCTATCTACCTTCTTGAGGTCATGTATGGGGCAATGGACCACGGTTCTTCGCTATCCAGGATGTTGCCAGACAAACGATGCACCGATAAGAATCGAGAGGGGTATATTTCAGGGCGATAGTCTGAGTCCCCTGTGGTTCTGTCTAGCACTGAATCCTCTTAGTACAATATTGGAGAATTCAGGGCTAGGCTATCGGTTGTGGAGAGAGGGTCGAGCTATATCCCACCTCCTATACATGGATGACCTCAAACTTTTTGCTACCAATAATCTACAATTGATGGAGCTATTAAAGATGACTGAAAACTTTAGTAGCTCTATCAAGATGGAATTTGGTTTAGACAAGTGTGCGGTCATGCATGTGGAAAGAGGTGGTATAGTGGAATCCGAAGGCGTGATACTTTCGGATTCCATTAAACTTAAATCTCTATCTACAACCGAAACCTACAAATATCTAGGTATGTCACAGGCATTAGGAATCCCCGAGTCTGGCATGAAGCAGGCATTGCAGGAGCGCTTCTTTGGCCGCCTGAAAAAAGTTCTGAAAAGCTTTCTATCGGGTGGCAACAAGGTGCGTGCCTGCAATGGTTGGGTCATGCCAGTCCTAATGTACTCCTTTGGCATACTTAGATGGACTCAGACCGAACTGGATGCCCTAGATAGAAAAGTTCGTTCGCTGATGACCACATTTCGGATGCACCACCCACGATCATCTGTAATGAGGTTGTATATCCCACGGAAACTGGGGGGCCGTGGCTTTCTAAATGCTAAGACCCTTCATAACCGCGAGATATACAACCTTAGAGAATATTTCCTTCAAACAAATACAGATATGCACCGTGATGTGATCGCATCGGATTATGGCTTAACCCCTCTTGCGTTGGTTAGAGAGAACTGGCGCAAACCTGTCGTACTAAGTATTAATGATCGTATGGATGTATGGAAGAGCAAAGAGTTGCATGGACGTTTCTATCGGGCTCTCCATGGGCCTGATATAGATTTACCAGCATCTGTGTCTTGGCTACGCTTCGGTGACCTATTTGGGGAAACCGAAGGTTTTGTCTTTGCAATTATGGACGAAGTAGTGATGACGAATAACTATCGGAAGTATATTCTAAAGGATGGTACGGTTGACATATGTCGGGCGTGCCACCGTCCCGGAGAATCCCTTAGACATATAATTTCTGGTTGTTCTCGTCTTGCCAACGGCGAGTATTTGCATAGACATAACCAAGTAGCCAGGATTGTCCATCAACAGCTTGCTCTAAAGTATAACCTATTAGAATCAGAGGTACCGTACTATAGGTATGTGCCCGACGCAGTTCTCGAAAATGGGCACATCACGTTGTACTGGGATCGATCTATCATCACTGACAGGACTATTGTAGCTAATAAACCTGATATAGTGTTGATAGATCGATCAGAGCGCCGCGCAATAATTATCGATATCACCATTCCACATGACGACAATCTTGTAAAAGCCGAAAAAGAAAAACAAATGAAATATTTGGATTTGGCTCACGAGGTTGTCGGCATGTGGAGTGTTGATTCGGCAATTATTGTCCCGATAGTTGTTTCGGTTCACGGACTGATTGCCAAGAGCCTCGATCAACATCTCAAGAGGCTCGCGTTAGGCAGTTGGGTCAAGGGCTTGATGCAGAAGGCAGTGCTCCTCGACACGGCACGTATCGTGAGGAGATTCCTCTCTCTGGAGCCCTAACCACCGGTAGCTTGGTCCCTGTACCCGATGCCGGTGGGCCACAATTTTTTATATTTTTAAATATATTTGTCTTTTTTTTGTATAGAATGTATTTAAAAATATAATGTAATATGTATTTAAGTGTAATAAAGAGATAATAATAATATTCTTTATTGACAAAAATTAAATTCATTACATTATGGGAGTCCCTCACACCTGCGCTAGTAAAAACTGTGTTGCAGGTGTCAATGCCTTACCCACTACTAAAGTGACAATAGTTTTACATCCAGATTGATTCAGATTGAATATTCTATGTAACTAACAATATTTATAATATACCTAAATTCTATTTAATTCATTTATATAATTAATATGTATACTAAAATGTTAAGCCTCCAATTATAGCTAATCATGCTTACATGTGTGTGTGTATATGTGTTTGTGTGTGCGTGTGTGTGTGTATGTGTGTGTACTATAGCTGTGTCGGTGTTACCAGATTCGCTACAGAGTCATAGTCCATGGATTTTAGCCATTCAGATACAATACTTTTAAATTATTAATTATTTAATTTACGTACTTATGAACCTTATCACATTTATTATACGTGTGAGGAGCTAAAAAGTTGTAGTGCCTTGGGGCAAATGTAGATTTAGTACGAGGCACAGGGCATCGTTCTCTACGCTTTTTCATATATAAGACACAGTGATTAATATTGTAATGAATATATCAATCACTGCTAAGTCAGAGATCGCGGGTTCGATTCCTGCTCATTGCAAATATGTATATTTGCATTGGTCTGGGTGTTTCTATATGTATAATATGTTTTTATTTACAAAAAAAAAGTATCTAAGTATGTTTATCCGCATTCTAGAACCAATATGACAAGCTCTGCTTAGTTTGGGTCTAGATGGCTATCTGTGTAATATGTCCTAGAATATTTATTTATTTAATAAGTTAATAAATATACAGTTTACCCGACTGTGGTATTTCACTTCACCTCCGCAACAACTACTAATGGTATAAATTTAAAATTATAATTTTATATATAAATGTCAGAGTTTAAATGAACATTACATACATGTACACCAGAAACTGTTCTATATCTTCTATTAACTATATTCTCCATTCAATGGTTTCCTGGAGAAAAAAATATTATGTAATCTTTGCCTGGAGGGAGATTGCCCTGTGCGATAAGGCCGCCAATTGTATATGCCTCAAAACTGTACCAACTTATATTCTGTATGCGTATTCACAATAAAGAGGTTTATTATTATTATTATTATCTTAAACAGTGAAAATAAAGATTAATATTGATACAAGTGGTTAGGGCAAAGTTAAAGAGACATTTGACCAATGATAGAATATTTTATATAAAGATGAAAAGAAAACAGAACAAAATAAATTCTCATTGTAGGCACTTCAACCACCACTCAAATTACTATCTACAAGTATATGTACTCGTATAAAAGAATCCGTCTCGTGTTTGTAACAATAAGGAGGGTCGAAATGGCACCTAAGGAATTATCATCAATTGGTTAAACTAACTTAATATTGCGAAGTGTATCTAGGTCAAGGTTTTGGTCAAAATATTCTCAAGGGTAAAACTTCTCAACTGTCAGCTCGATAGCTAAGAAACCCATTAAAAGCATTCAAATGTACATTCTAAAGGAAGTAGGGAAGATAAAGTACATGACATAGTACGGTCCTGTGCTTCAGTGTGAAGATACACACTAAATCATATGTATATATATATATATATATATATATATATATATATATATATTCCCCCCACCTTGGGTGCTCAAGTCGCACCCTCCATGTCTCCATGAGTTCCCGGCGGAGCTGGGACCACTGAGCCCTGATTTCTCGGGGCTCCAGCCTATGGCCCCGCTCCAGCGCCTCCTTGCGCCACTAGTACGGCAACGCAAGGGCTCTCGCTTCCAGGTCCCATGGAGGGGTCCCGGCTAGGAGACATGCCACCACGACGGAGATCGTGCAATACCCCCTGATGACTCTGACGGCCATCACTTTCAACGGGCTGTTTAAAATAGCCACGTTGCGGGCCGCCAGAGTCACCGCCCATACGGCGGCCCCATCCTATCCTACTTAATATTATAACATAACATAACATAACATAACATAACATAACATCATAACATAAACTCACTATATCCCCGAAGGGGTAGGCAGAAGTGCTAGCACCCACATTTCGCCAGTTTATGTTTAGGTCCCAATGTAATAGGTGGCGAGCCTATTGCCATTAACCGGGCACTTATAAACCTGCGATAAATACACACATAATTTCGAAAAGCATCGAAAAGTCATTGGTGTTTGCCATGGTAAAACCTGGGATCGAACCCGAGATCTCGTCTCAGCAGTCCATTACCCATACCACTAGGCTACCGCGGTTTTACACTCTACACGTTTTAAACTCTAAAACTTCTGCACCGATTTTCATGCTGTTTTCACCAATGGATAGAGTGTTTTTCAAGGAAGGTTTTATTATATAATTTGTCAAGGTTTTGTATACCATGGCTAAAATATAATGATATTTGTTGGAGGTGTCAGAAAAAAATAGAAGTCTGGGAGCTTTCAACGAAAACGCTGCGTAACCCCTTTGAGATATAACAAAATGATGTATAGTGGTGGAAGAGGTTCCTATGAGTAACAGGAACGGGTTCAGAATTCCACGCGGGTGTCTGCGACATTACACACAGCGGTATCTAGACCCAAAGTAAGCATAGCCTGACTAGCTTGTGTTATGGGTTCTAGAATGCGAACAAACATACTTAGATACATTTGTTTTTTGTAAATACATACATACATATTATACATCCTACTTTCATTTTAATCAACGCTTGTATGACATTTTCGACCGATCACCAACGATAGCTTAAACTTTTACTTGATATTGATAGATATAATAATGTCAAGGTTTCGCTGACACATTTACAGAGGGAAGAATGCTTCGAAAGCTAAAAATATTTCTTTTCTGTTTTTTCTCAGTATTATGTTTAGTTCAGTTCTTTTGATAGTACTCGTAATAGGTTACTTTTCTAAGTATGCTGGAACATGTGCAAATGTGTATTCAATCTATACATACATATACATAAAATTGGAGTGTCTGTTTGTGATAATATGTAGTAAAACACGGTTATTTCAATAACCGTTTTTTACTACATGTATATGAATATATATACGGTACATACACCAAAATAACATGTTTTACAATTTTTGTCGTTTGTCTATTTGTTCCGGCTAATCTCTGAAATGGCTGGACCGATTTTGACGGGACTTACACTGGCAGAAAGGTAATATAACAAGGAGTAACATAGACTACTTTAATTTTAGGAAAATAATTCGGGTTCCGAGCAAAAAAATTAAAAACCCTAAAAATCTTAATCCACGCGGACGAAGTCGCGGGCACAGCTAGTCTACACTAATATTATAAAGAGGAAAGATTTGTTTTTTTATTTGTTTGTTTGTAACGAATAGGCTCCGTAACTACTGGACCGATTTCAATAATTCTTTCACATATAGAAAACTACAATTTAGGCTACAATTTATTTTCAAAAAAATTAGAGATCCGTAAGAAAAAATCGCAATATGGTAAAAAAATATAGAGAAATGAAAATCTTTTAAGGCGTGCGCTGCGTAAACTATTGATGATAGAACAATATGATGTACTACAGGTTTAAAGGTCTTTAAAATGTCTACAAAAAAAGTCCGCGAAGCGATATATGCAACCGTAATATTTGTTCCACTACAACAGGTTTTGTGTTCTCAAAATTTAATTATTTCATATCTTTTTGATCACATCACAACGCGGGCAACAGCAGTGCGAGTGGGAATGGGAGTGGGGGTGGGAGTGGGGGCGGGAGTGGGAGTGGAAGCGGGAGTAGAAGTGGACGCAATAAGCTACTTCCACGCGAGCGGAGCCGCGGGCAACAGCTAGTTGAATAATATGGTTGTATGCTGTTTTAGATATATGTTGTTTTAGATTTAAATGATAATGTGAAACTGGCGGTCGAAATGAATAAGGATGGTTCTCTCTAGTTCCAGTGTCAATTTGGTCAAATGAACTAGAAAGAATTTAAATTAGATAAGTATTTTAAGTCTATCATGAGTAAGCACTTCAGCTTTTAATATGGACACTCGCTTTGGCTGTCAGTTGAACTTGAACTGGAGTTAAAGAATCCTTTTTTACATTATTAACATATTGAAGAAAAATTAAGGTTTATCCTACTAATATTGTGAATGTGAAAGATGTATAGATGTTTTTTACTCTTTCATGCAAAAACTACAAACGTACCTTTTTTTTTTTTTTCGGCTTGAACAGTCTAAAACCGCACGCCGTCTCGGGTCTTAAGACGCCGGGGTGTAAGGTTACCCATAGAGCATATCCCTCGGACCCCGACTGAACCTGGGCCATCTCCGGTTTTGAGATGGCCCCCTTACTTGCTCTCCACTGTGCCATCTGCTGATCAGAGGGACACGTGGAAAGCTTCCGAAGAGCCTTCAACAGGGCCTTCCTCGCCTCGGTTGGAGTTGGCCGTAGGCGGCAGCGTCTCTCCCGCCCTAGGAGAGAGGCGCTGCTGTCTCCGTTGCCCAGGGTGCACCGCGTGGAGGTCCCCAACCAAGCACCCCTCCCCAACCAAGCAACCCCGACTAAACGTACCTGGGTGGAACTTGGCACAGGGATAGATTATACTCTAGAATAACACATAGGAAACAGGTTCCCATGGGAAGCAGGAACGGGAACAGAATTCCAAGTCGGCAAAGCCGCAGGCAGCTTCAATAATCCGGACTTCATGGCAACAGCCAGTTCGTGTTAACATACTCCCAATTTTCCCATCGTTTGTCCCGAAGTGCCAGTATTACCGCAGTATGCTAGGCCTGTTTGTAATTCATTTGACTGATTCATATTTTGGTGTGATTCAAAATACGAAACAGTCATGTTAAATACAAAAATATGCATTAGTACCTCCATGAAATACTATTGTAGCGTGCATTACTATGAAATATTATATTACTAAATACATAATACAATATTTTACAGAATAGGAGTTGTAGGTACAAATAATGTTTGTATTTAATAACACGTTTTGCGATCAAGATCGTTGATGAACGTTCTCTTATGTCCATTCTTCAGAAATCGAACAAAGGCTTCAACCTTTTTTGTTTGGAGCTTAGAAACTCTCCAAATTTTGACGAATAATGTAGTCATTTTATTGGGATCACAATACGTGTAATAGGTACTTCGTTTATGCAGTCTAACTGGAATATTGTCCAAAAACGAATTCAAAATATGAATCTAACAGTAAAATTATCAAATCCTTCTGACTTGTCATAGATAATTAATTAAAATGCACTTTCGATTCATTTGATGCGATCAGATGCGATTTATAAATTTAATTAATTTCAAAACATTAAGTAAGTGTTTATTTTTACAACTGCAAAAATTCCAAATTAAATTTTATCCCAGGAATAGGTTCCTATAGGTCGCAGGAACGTGATCTGTATTCCATGCGGACAACACTTAGAAAACCATACAAATTCTAGATCGATATGAGTAAAACTAATAATGATAGAATATGTGCCCACGGTTATTACACGCAGGTAGAGCAGGGTTTCAATATAACTGCTTTTCGATAGCTGCCAGCAAATAATATGGTGCAAATTTCATCCAAATACGATTTGCACGAAACAGGTCGTTTAGGTCGTTTTTTTTCACACACAATCAAGTATCAACGAAACGTCAAATAAAACAACGTTAACATGTTTTTTCGCACTTCACCGTTACACAAACTACGCGTATATTCTTGTGAAATGACCAAGTTTATGCTGAAACGACATTTACACAATGTGAAACCGAGACAGTTCCACCTCTTTACTGTTCCCAAAGTATAATAAATCTATTTGACTACTTTTATGACTGGTAACATTTTTTATTATGTCTGTATTAAGTATAATTTTTTAGTTACCTACTTTTTATGTGTCTAGTTTGTGCTATGATTATGTAAACCTGGACTACACCATGTTACATGTTTTAGACTTGAAAAAATCCTACTTCCTACTAATATTATAAATATGAAAGTTTGCGAATATTTTTGGATGTTTGTTACGCAATCACGCTATAACGGCTGAACGGATCTGGCTGAAATTTGGGACAGGGATAGATTATAGTCTGGAATAACACATAGGCAACTTTTATTCCTGCAATTGGTTTCCATGGAAAGCAGGAACGGGATCAAAATTCAGTTATCTATATATAGATATTATACATGTGAGTAACATATACTCACGCCCATATTCCCAAAGTAGTAGGCAGAGGTAGACCCATATACCCACAGTTCGCCAGTCACACTGTGAGCATGTTACCGCGATGGGAATGGTACCAAGAGTCGGTAAACTCCAACTATCTTGTAACCAAGTTTAATAGACAGTAATTGAGAGAAAGCCTATCACTGCCGAGTGGGAGTGGTGTCGGATTCGAACTGACTAAAACCGCATGCCGTATCAGGTCTTCAGACGACGGTGTGTAAGGTGGCACATAATGCATTTCCCTTGATGCTCGACAAGGCTATACATATCTACCTGATTATGATAATTAAATACTACCATAAAGTACTCTGTGCCAGAATGCCGTATCACTGTCGTGAACAAAATGAGCTCGTGGCCCACAAAGGTCGCCGCTCACCGAGCTCTAAGCCTTTGTTACTACACAATCAAAAAAAACTCTTAACAACCGTCTCACTTTTAATTAACGAATAAATACCAGTTAATTAACTTTCAAAAGGTACTTTTAAACAGTATTTTAACACATCAAAGGGTTTTCAAATGGACATACGTCTAGTTCTTTTATGTGAAAAATTGTGACTACACGTAAAATATTAACCAGTCATCAATATTTAGGTACTAATAGGTAAAGTTTGTGAGGTTGCAGGGGGTAATCTCTGGATCTACAAGACCGACTTTGAAAATTCCTTTACCAATAGAAAGACACATTATTTATGAGTGTCGTAGGCTATATATCATCATGCTACTACAAGGGAGCGGACAGTAATCATAAATTTTAACAAATCTGACAGATTGCCATACATTATAATGAAAACTAGTAAATATCAGGCATACAATAGGTTAAAGGGGTGCAACGGAATACGCCCAGAGGGAAGCCCTTCCCAGCTAGAAAAATATATAGCTAAAAAATATAAATATATATATTATATATATAATACATACATTTTTCAAAATTAAAAACAAAATATTCTGTAAGTAGGTAGAAATACTTTGGGGTGCTTGGTTGGGGACCTCCACGCGGTGCACCCTGGGCAACGGAGACGACAGCGCCTCTCTCCTAGGGTGGGAGAGACGCTGCCGCCTACGGCCAACTCCGACCGAGGCGAGGCCGGCCCTGTTGAGGGCTGTTCGGAAGCTTTCCACGTGTCCCTCTGATTAGCAGATGGCACAGTGGAGAGCAAGTAAGGGGGCCATCTCGAAACCGGAGATGGCCCAGGGTCAGTCGGGGTGCGAGGGATATGCTCTATGGGTAACCTTACACCCCGGCGTCTTAAGACCCGAGACGGCGTGCGGTTTTAGTCGGTGCAAGCCCGACATAACCGCCCCCGCTAGCCGGCGGGGGGGTATCCGAAGGGATATCCGCACGAAAAAAAAAAAACGTAGAAATACTTTTCGTATCAGGTATAACGCGACATCTCGACCCACGAAGTGTTAACCTCAATATCGATTTCGCATTTTGTACGATTTGTGATAGTTACGGACATTTTACTTCCCTTCCTTTAATTTTTTCCACTTTCTACTTTTTCCTCTAAAACCTTTTCTACTGTCTCACCTTACTTACTGCCTCTTTACTACGATAAACGCTTACCATTAATTCATCTATAGGTATACTCATTAGCTACATTAATAGTAGAAAAACATACATATTTTAAATAAAATAAATATCGCATCATTTCTTGTTATAATAAATTTTATTGCGCTCCTTTCAAAGAAATAATTATCTATACTAATATTATACAGCTGAAGAGTTTGTTTGTTTGTTTGGTTGAACGCGTTATTCTCAGGACCTACTGGTTCTAATTGAAAAAATATTTTTGTATTGCATAGCCTATTAATCGAGGAAGAAGCTTTCCTAATAATAATCCAATGTTATTGTTTTTAAATGACTTGGTTACTTTGGATAAGACGATAGTTAGTAGGTATACCATCATAATGGCAAACTTATGGCACAGGACCAAAACGCATAATGAGGTACAATATTTTGATAATAAAAAACCATAATTCTTCCTAAAATTATTATCGGAGTATTATCTGTAAGCTATATAATATGAATAAGTACGATCAGTGGTATTAATCAAAATGCTTAAACACCATTTCACGAATCCTATGTAACCAGTTCGTTTTTATGCATTACTAATAGAGAATTCAAGCATTGAGGTGGCCTTCTGCCTCCAGTTTAACAAAAAGTAACGTGATTTGTCACAGCCTTTGTGTACGTAGTACCAAAAAACTTGAACTAAATTTACTTAAGCATATACCTACGTTTTGTTGCAATTAAGTCACCCGTTACAAAGATTTGATTTACTTTGTTAGATGATAAATGCAATTATCCGTAAAAAAAGTGTGATACTTTCGGAAAAACATATTACAATAAATACCTATTATTTATCTAGTGAGTTCATTTTAAAGGCTACGTGTTAATCTAGAAAATTCCAGACAGTCATGAAAAAGGATGAAGTAGATTATAAAAGTCAATTTAATTTTAAAATCGGTATGAAAATTAAAACGATGGCGACGCAAAAAACGGCTCAAAGTTTAATGTCAACTGTCATGTCTGTTTCAATATTACAAACTTTGCTGAAAATTTATTCGTCGTCCATGCCTATTCGTTAAATATTATTTTAATAATATTACAAAAACGGAACCTCATTACGCGAACCGAGTCAGTTGGTGAACAATGCTAAGAATCAATATTTTATTGTATTGAAGTTATGAGTCATCGGTCTTTACTAATTCGATTTCAAGACTCTATTTAAAAGAAAATACATTTTTTTACCGTGTAGCATGCGAATCTGTCGTTTCGGAGAGAAACGCCCGTGCCTAACACTAAATCATGAGACTTATCTGTGAAATTCCTCTTTGTTTTAGTTTTGCAAACTCGAGGCAGTTGTTTTGTCTCTCTTTTTTGTCAGGCGCATTTCATTGGAACGTATTTTTTCAAGACCATCCCCTACCATAAAACGAGCAGATTAACATATTTCACTCACCAGAGACAGGTGCTATCTATAGAATATCTATAGAACTCTTAATAATAAGATATTACTGGCTGCCTGTCTAATTATTAAGAGTTCTAAGATCTTATTAATAACGTTTTCAAAATCGATTATATTTCCACAACGCTCAACCATACGGCGATTTTGTTTTGTGCTTTGTGCTGCGATTTTTGCAAGTCAGTAACAAATTAGATAGTCCCTTCAAAATAGTTCGGCCCCAAGTAATAGGGGACGAACCTATAGCTTTCAACCGGACAATTTATCATTACCTATAATATTTATGGTTGGATCGAGAACAGCCCTGCCTATCCCTTACTTACCTTAAACCATACCCACGGGAAGGGAATGGCCCTTGTATTCATATTACCGGCAACCACTCAGCTTAAACATGTATTTTTAGATTATTTTCATAGGGTTCCAGAAACTAACAGTTTTATTCAATATAGCAAACGCTATCTTTGTTCAACTTTCCCATTATTGATATCGTTATTACGATGCCTTTTATGATACTCTTGACACTTAGCGTGATACTGACGAAAATATAGTTTTTTCGAAATCGAAAATCGATCTGTTTTCCCTTTAGAGAATCACCCCCGCTGGCCGGCGGGGGGGTATCTGAAGGGATTTCCGCACGGAAAAAAAATAAAAGTACACAAAACTTAATACTTTATAAGAATTTAATAGTTTTTTTTTTCTTTTTTTAAATAATAGATTTTTAAGAGAATCTCGTTACAGATTCGTTCTTTTGTAGCTGTAGATTGCTCCTATTGTAATCTGTATAAATGTATAGGAAAAAACACCTAAATGCGACTTATTCATCGTTATTTCATGTTATAGCCTTCCTTATTCTCATACCTTCCCCATTATTACGCTAGGTAACAAAATTACACTCACGATTGAGAGGTCCCGGGATCGAATACTGACCATTACACTTCCGACGTGAACCCATTCCAAACACAAGCAATTTAACTTAGTTCGAGGGGTTAATACGAATAATAGTAATTTCAGTTACCTATTAGAAGGTACTCTTAAAAAAAATCAATGCTAGTCGTCCCGTTAGTAAAACATATAAAAGTAATTAAATACCTCATATTTTAAGCACCTTGAAATAGAAGTCCCATGAGTCCCCTCCATCAAGTATTTCGTTACATAGTACGAGGGTCAAACTGAAAGTTCTTAGAAAATCAAAAACTGATTACATTAGCCAGTTATTAGTTTTATTATATCTTTTCAAAATATTGTCCATTCACGTCAATACACCGCTGCATGCGATGGAACCACTGGGGAAAGCACTTTGCCCACTCGTCCTTAGGGGTCTCTTCAATGGCATCGCGATACGCAGCCACCGCTTCTTCAGCATTCATAAACCGCTTTCCTTTAAGTTTTTCTTTAATTTTTGGAAATAAATAAAAATCACAAGGCGCGAGGTCGGGGCTATACGGCGGGTGACCCAGTAATTCAACGTTTGATGTCGCCAAATAGTCGATCGTTCGCTTGGCGGTGTGCGACGAGGCGTTGTCGTGGTGAAGGAGGATCCTACTGCGAGGTCGTTTCTCTCGAACTTTTTCCAAGACAAGTGGCAGACAATTGGTAGTGTACCATTCTGCAGAAACTGTTTTTTGATCCTCTAACACAATTGTTACGAAATGACCTATCCTTCCAAAGAACGAGGCCACCATTTTTTTTCCCGCACTTCGATCTCTCTTCACTTTAGTTGGCAACTCCTCGAAAGGAAACACCCACTGAGCAGATTGTCTTTTGGTTTCAGGATCATAACAGTAAATCCAGCTTTCGTCACCTGTTAGTATGTCGAACACAGCATTAGAGTCACCTCCGTTAAATCTTTCAATCATTTTATGGCACCAATCCACACGATGGAGTTTTTGAGCCTCAGTCAAATTATGAGGTATCCACCGGGCGCAAAGCTTCCTGACCGCTAAATGTTCGTGGAGGAGCTTGTCCGAATCTGCTGATAGGTCACTCTTTTGTCAGTCTCTATCATACGCCGCACAACACAGATGTTATTTTCAGTCGTCGCCGTAGAAGGCCGTCCCTCACGTAAATCATCAGTGAGATTAGTGCGACCAAGTTTAAACTCATTAAACCAGTTGTAAACAGTCGCACGAGATGGGGCTTCATCGTGAAAGGCCAATCGTAGTCTATCATAACTTTCTTGTTGACTTAAATGACATCGAAAGTCATAAAAAATCATTGCACGAAAATTTTCTCGTGTTAAATTCATGTTAACGTGACACAGACAATTTTCAATTTGCCGCCAAATCGTAAAACAAATGATAAATGAATGAAATATATACTCAGTAATATTGGCAAAGAGTTCTATTTTCAAATTTTAGAATTATTTTTTTATTATATTGTTTATAAGTGGCCAGTTCTAAGAACTTTCAGTTTCCTTCTAGGCAAACGTGATCCATCGTAGACCACATCGTCACTTACGATCAGGTGAGATAGAGGTCAAACGTGAGCCTATCATCCATGAAAAAAAAAACACTCCTTTTGTGTCGGAGTACATCTCACCCCGTTCTTCCACCCTATAAACTCATCGCATCGCACCAACGAATCATTCTAGTAATAATTGCTCAAGACAATAGGTGTATAAAAACATTTTTATAACTAGTAGGTCATATCAGCCGTAGGATGTCCACTGCTGAACATTGGCCTCCCCCATCGACTTCCATTTCGACCGGTCTGTAGCCTGCAACCACCGAGTCCCTGCACTCTTTGTCAGGTCGTCTGTCCACCTTGCGAGAGGCCTTCCTACGCTGCGCTTGCCGTTACGTGGTCTCCAATCAAGAACCTTTCTGCAGGTACCTAACTATATCAAAAATATATATTGCAATTTACAACAATTATTGCCACTTTTTTATTATCAATAAATCATGATAAAAACAGTAATACAGATCAGTGTTTTTACTATAACAATAAAATGATTACGTCACAACTCTTCGTCTTCTGAGCGCCAATCCCATTGCATCCAAGGCTTGCACTTTGGAGCCTGAGGTGCGCTCTCTCACTTTGCCACTTAGCCACGAGCCCCTTTGTATGCCTATCTCTATATATATATATATATATATATATATATATATATATATATAATACGGGAATGGGATTAGAATTCCACGCGGGTGAAACCGCGGACAACCAGCTAGTATATATATATATATATATATATATATATATATATATATACTAGCTGTTGTCCGCGGTTTCACCCGCGTGGAATTCTAATCCCGGGAATGGGATTAGAATTCCACGCGGGTGAAACCGCGGACAACCAGCTAGTATATATATATATATATATTATATATATATATATATATACTAGCTGGTTGTCCGCGGTTTCACCCGCGTGGAATTGAATTCCACGCGGGTGAAACCGCGGACAACCAGCTAGTATATATATATATATATATTATATATATATATATATATACTAGCTGGTTGTCCGCGGTTTCACCCGCGTGGAATTCTAATCCCATTCCCGCTAACCATAAGACCCTATTCCACCACCACAATCTATATAAGATACACAATTCCACCATACATCATTTTGTTATATCTCAAAGGGTTTAGGCAGCGTTTTCGTTGAAAACTACCATACAGTTTATTTTTTTCTACACTTCCAACAAATATCATTATATTTTAGCTAATGTATACAAAAACTTGACAAATTATATACTTAAACCTGCCTCGAGAACCACTTTATCCACTGTCGAAAACAGCATGAAAATCTGTGTAGTAGTTTTTAAGGTTATCGCGAACAGACAGACAGACGCGGCGAAGGACTGTGTTTTATAATATGTAGTGATATAGAGGTATATCAGTGTCAAACAGTGACGGCCTCTGTGGCGTAGCGGTAGTGCATTCGACTGCTACGACAGGGGCGCGGGTGCGATTCCCGCTCAGTGCAAATATTTGTATGCATGAATATGTCTATTTGCATTGGTCTGGGTGTTTCTATGTATAATATGTAAGTATTTACAAAAAAAAGGTATATAAGTATGTTTATCCGCATTCTGGAACCCATAACACAAGCTAGGTAAACTATGCTTACCTTGGGTCTAGAAAGCGCTGTGTAGAATGTCGTAGAATATATTTAAAAAAAAAATTAAAAAAAAAAACTAGTTAGATTTATTTCAATTATTAAACCCTGGGTTTATTGTCAATAAATAAACACATGCGTGTATGTGGCTTATTTATTACAAGAGGAAAGAAAGTTATGTTTCCGCCATGTGTCATGCATGATAATGCTCATAATATGAATCATGTTAATGCGTAATATTTGGCAGACGTAAGTCATAAGGTTAGATCTGTATGTAATGGATTTGCCCAATTAATTCTCAGCTTCTTATATCAATGAAAGTCTAGTAGATACTGACCACTAGTGCCTATATATTTCCTATGCTTCCATTTTTTTGTTTAATAGTGTACAAAATCTACTGAGAAAATGTCAAAATATTTTAGGTAGGTAATTTTGCTTTACACATTTCAAAGCGTTTAAGATGTGTCTTTTATTATTATCTAGAACGATCTATGTTCATGAAATTGTTCCTTTATATCGTACATCTCACGAACTTCGGTCTGAAGTACAGCTACGAGCAGCTTTGTATCTTATGAAGCTAAGCATATTGACGTTACGCAGCAGTAAACGCAATATTACAATATTATTGGTGAAGCGATGGTAACCACGCTCAATCACTTCTTTTCTTCGTTTTTAACTTTGTATCAAAGTCAAAAACGAAGGAAAGAAGTTAACAATAAGGTTGTTCTTTTTTTTTCATTGTTAATGTACATAATTGAAAAAAAATCGTGATGGAAAGCTGCAGACTGAACAATAAAAACTAAATAGAGAGCTTCATCAACGCCAGCAACTCACATGAACTCGGAGATCTGAACAGGGTGAGACGGTTTTTGCCTTCTGTATAAGACACATTGCGTGAAATAGGTACTGTTCTCATCTGGGGTGTGTGTTGGGTAACCTCCTCGAGTGTCGCTCCGATTCCGATCCCGCTGCAGTCCGGGGGGAACGGAATCGGAGCGGCCGGTACACCCTGGGCGGCGGTCAATGGCTTCCCCTTCACCCCTTCATAGGGTTGGCATTGATCGTCGGCCAATACCCAACGTGGCGGGAACACATCGCTCTCCGTACTCCTCTGCTTTCAGAGGAGACAGGATGAGCGATGCTGTTAGTGGTGAGATGGCCCAGGGTCAGCCGGGGTGCGAGGGATATGCTCTATGGGTAACCTTACACCCCGGCGTCTGAAGACCCGAGACGGCGTGCGGTTTTAGTCGGTGCAAGCCCGACATAACCGCCCCCGCTGGCTGGCGGGGGGGTATCCGAAGGGATTTCCGCACGATGAAAAAAAAAAAAAAAAAAGGTACTGTTCTCATCTCTGGAATCGCTCTGCACAGTAGGTACTTAATTATTAGATGCCCTCGACAGGTTGCAGTGACATGCAGTTCGCATATTAGGAGTCCAGAGAAAACTAGAAGAGTACCTGAATCTCAAGCTAATATTTTTAGCTTCGGCAAAAATAGTATCATGAATTAGTTCTGGCTTTCATATGACGTACTTATAGCCTTTTAAAGTCAGGGAAAATAATTTATATGTCAACTATAGGTCTATCCATACATATCAGGGGCGTGCCTGGGCCATGAACGCGCCGTGTCCCTTCAGGGGCTGAAAAATATCTAGTTGTGCACATTTTATATGAACTCGTTCACACATGTGCCGGGCCCAGGGACTTAAAAACACATTCATAAGGTTACATAATTATATGGGTAACACTATGAAAAGGCTACATAATGAAAGTGTTACACTTATAAATGTGGTATTGAATCTGTTAATCGTTACCACTTTTAATTGTGTAACCGTTATATAATAGGTCTCAACCCTATGGAATTGCCGAAATTTTCTTACAAATTCATGAGTTCGTTATTCCTGTAATTTAATAGCTATTTCCATTATATAAATTTTGTTTGAAAGTTGATTTCAAGATTTTACAACTCTAAATGTTGTTTTTATTGGCCGCTTGATAAATTAATTCGATCTTCAAAAACAGTACTTTCTAAATGCTATCTATTTTGATGATAAATTTCGTATTACTTAACAGCTGTCACTTTTCAAAAATGTAATAAAAGTTGCTGTTTGTTAGCTTAATGTTGTCTCATTCATACACAAAAGATCATAAAATTTGGATTTGTCATTCCTTAAAAAACGCAAAAATGTTAGTACTGAAAATTGGGTTTCCTTCAATTTCTTCAAGAAAAACAGCACTTTCATATGTAACGGCCTAATATATGTAACAGAACAGATATTAATCTGTTACCAGTTTTATTAGTATTTTTTGATACAGAATACTTTATTTGGCACCGAAATACTACCTACGAAGCCAAATTTACTATCCTATTATATTTATAGTCTAAATTTTTAAATAAAGGTATTTTGTACACCCTCAAGTACTTTAGGACGTTATTTCTGCTCCACTTATTAACACATATAAAACGTACCACTTTGAATATGGCACACTTTCGTATCTGTTACATTTATAAATGGGTTTCTTCAAAACAGTTACAAAAAACAGTGTTAAAACACTTTATCACGGTTACAGTGCATGGGCTGACGGCGGCCACGGCCCTGACATATCCCGGGCGCGGCCCTGACATGTTCTGGGCACGGCCTAACCACGATGGTTAGATGATAAGTAACTCAGTAGGTATTTCATTGTTCGGTTCAAGCCCGACATAACCACCCCCGCTGGCCAGCGGGGGTTATCCGTAGGGACTTTCGCAAAAAAAAAAGGTAACTCATTGTTGCAGAATATATCAGAAATAAAAATAAAATATATCAGATATATGTAGTAGAAAGTGAGGTGGTCTACTTAGCATACAAAATAAGTAATGTAAGTTAAATAACTCAAACAAATCAATAAACTTCACTAATCTTTGTGACTGCCTAAGTAGGTACTTCTACATTAGAATCCTCACAAAGCAGTAAATATTTCTTACCATGACATAAAAGCTTCAATACACCTTGTTAAATAATTATACCTTTCCAGTAGGTTATTTGCACAAAGGATAGAAGCGTCGGTAGCTTAGTGGTTAAGGAGTCTACCCTACGATCGAGAGGTCCCGGTTTCGAATCATGGCCATTAAACTACCGACGTGAACCCACTGCTAACACAAGCAATTTAGCTTAACTGGAGGGGTTAGAGGGAATATTAGTAACGTCGGTTACTAATATTCTTTAAAAAAAAATTGCTCTTACTCTATACAGGACAATTTTGCGGTACGCATTATGGAAACGTTTACAATAATATCTCAACAATTTATACCTAAAGTCTTGAATCAAATACTATATTATTGGATTTACTAGTAAGCTGCCCACAGTAGCGTGGTACATAGGAAACGAAACCATAATGTTTCAATTGATAAAATTACAAATTTTTGTAACAATAAATATGTTGTTGAGTATTAAACATATTTATTTTACTACAAAAGTTCCAAGTTTTATATTGTTTGCATTTCTAAACTAAAATTACATGTCCCTTGATAGTAGGATAGTTATTGCTCTACTTCAACTTCTTTCAGTATTCAGCTATCATCTTACAGTTCTAAAAAAATAACAGAATTTAAAGTAAATAACCGATCGTACGTGACTTGCTTTGAACTCCTGTCATCGGGCTGACCCTCGTAGTAGGTTGCTACAGAATTCCTGATTCAAAATTTACAGATTTTCCTAATAACCTCGTCACGTCCCGTCGTCCTTACCACTCATAAATAAAGATATCACGAACTTTCCCTTTACACCCTTTCAAGAATATTTTAGCTGTCTGAATCTCGGGGGAATCGCCCAGTAAAGTATTTAGTTAAACAAATCAGCTTCATGAAGTTCATTACAACTAAGGAATTCCCGGAAGTTAATCGATCTATTGCCTCATTTGTCCCGGTCTGTGTGGCATACGTTTTCACTTTTTCACCCGTTTTCACCCGGGTCGGGCATAGTGCTACGGGTTTTTTTTGTTCAAAATATCAGCCTGAGTTTTGAAACGTCCTATAGACGGCAATTAGCCTTACGGCGTAAAAGCAATATTTTAGAAACTACACTTACTTTTAGTCTACTTAGCACTCTGGAGTATATTCCAGAACATTGTCATTGCAAATTTACCATTTGTTGAACAAGAAAAGAAAAGATTTTTACATTCTCTCAAATACTACAGAAAAATTAATGTATAATATTTTAATTATCCTTTTCTTTTTCCATTTAAATACAGACATCTGTAACTACAGATCTGTCTTGTAAAATTGAATGTGAAAATAAGTATTATACCGAGTAGGTACACATCAAGTGAACAGAGACGAATGATGATTTATAACCGAAGAACCCAGCATTGTCGTCATATCGAAAGTAAGCGAGTGGGATTTTGATCAATATGCTATGCTCGACAGCGTGCGGTAGTGAACAACGAATCCCACTCGTTACAAAGTCCAATACTATTGAAATTAATATGGGACCACATCACAGTTAAACCAAATCGAATACAAGAAGAATGATTAAACCCAGTTCATAAACGAGGGCAATACCCTTGTACCCTACAGGCGTGATGTTATATAAAGTGATTATGTACACAATGCATACAATGATATAGCTAGATAATGATATAATTTAAATGGGACTGTTTAGTAATAAATGTCTGTCTAACAAAAAATAATTTTGCATATCCGTTTACAATTGAAGGAGTTATGCCCGAGCATACGTAAAAAAAAACATACGAGTAGAAAACCTCATCTTTTTTTGAAATTGGTTAAAAAATTATTGACTTTGGATCACATAAACTAACCAGTGGATACCTAGAAATCAGAACACATACCCAAATACGTATACACATACATTTTTTATTAACACAATTTCGAAGCCCTATTTCCTCCTTGACTCGTGCTAGTTACTTACTTGAGTACAATATACAGTAACAGGCTTCTGATTTGGCACGTCGCGTCCGGACGGAGGGTCAGAGTCCGTCTAAGACCAGAAAAATAGAAGCAGTTTTTTGATATTCTTTCACCCGTGCATGATATGTAATTTTTTATAAATAAAAAAATCAAGCTTCTGTGTTATCAGCGAAATCTCTACTCGTAAATATATTTTATCTTATTTCAGTACCGCTTTATAATAAAATAGTACAATTAAATTTTTTGTATGCTTACTTTTTCTGAAGATTTAGATCGGAATCTTCGGTCGATCGGATCGGATCGCCTTAAGACGTATATAATATACCGGAAAATTTTGAATATCTAGGACGTGTCTAGATAGCTCAGCTGGTCAGAGCGTTCCCCCTGTAAGGGACTGGTCGCGGGTTCAAGTCCCGTTCTAGATGTTCTCTTTTTCCGATTTAAATCTTTAGAAAAAATAGTACAGTTTATAACTTCAAACACAAAAAGGCACACAAACCTAGTAGGTATAGTATTTTTCGGGGTGTGTGTTGGGTAACCTCCTCGAGTGTCGCTCCGATTCCGATCCCGCTGCAGTCCGGGGGGAACGGAATCGGAGCGACCGGTACACCCTGGGCGGCGGTCAATGGCTTTCCCTTCATAGGGTTGGCATTGATCGTCGGCTAATACCCAACGTGGCGGGAATACATCGCTCTCCGTACTCCTCTGCTTTCAGAGGAGACAGGATGAGCGATGCTGTTAGTGTTGAGATGGCCCAGGGTCAGTCGGGGTGCGAGGGATATGCTCTATGGGTAACCTTACACCCCGGCGTCTGAAGACCCGAGACGGCGTGCGGTTTTAGTCGGTGCAAGCCCGACATAACCGCCCCCGCTAGGCGGCGTAGTAAGTATCCGAAGGGATTTCCGCACGATAAAAAAAAAAAAAAAAGGTATAGTATTTTGTGGTTTAATTACAAATCTTTTTCATCTGGGTGTAAATGACTTTGATAGTTTTTTTCTTACTTTGTTATGGCTCTCAGCTTATATCCAATCGTGATGATTTGATGAAACATTAACGTAGGTATAATTAAGGTGTTCGAAATAAAAGGAAGTGGTAGTTATCTAAGTATTTCCAGTAATACAATTACAAAGACAATTCAAACCTTTTAAACTGTTTAGCAGTTTACTATACTTCTAAATGACTTAATGAAGTTTAACACTTAAAAAGGTCGACATCAACAGGTAAACCTACAATCTAAATAGCAAGTTTACCCTTTTTTTTTTTTTTTTTTTTTATTAGCACGCCGTCTCGGGTCTTCAGACGCCGGGGTGTAAGGTTACCCATAGAGCATATCCCTCGCACCTCGGCTGACCCTGGGCCATCTCACCACTAACAGCATCGCTCATTCTGTCTCCTCTGAAAGCAGAGGAGTACGGAGAGCGATGTGTTCCCGCCACGTTGGGTATTGGCCGACGATCAATGCCAACCCTATGAAGGGGTGAAGGGGAAGCCATTGACCGCCGCCCAGGGTGTACCGGCCGCTCCGATTCCGTTCCCCCCGGACTGCAGCGGGATCGGAATCGGAGCGACACTCGAGGAGGTTACCCAACACACACCCCAGCAAGTTTACCCTAGCATTTAATAAGACGGCACATTCATTATTGTAAGTTACAAGATGTAATACATGTCTATTGCTTTCTCTTGCATTGTGTTGAAACTTGTAACAAAGTCTCAGTTACAAAAGCCGTGTCATACTGGTAACCTGTTGTTTGCACGCCAGACTTTAACTTATCTGTTTCTAATGTAAAATTTTAGGACCAAAGTCTCTGTTATCACATAACAGCTACCAACTAGAGTAATATTTATACGATATAATTATCCAAGAGAAGGATATTTCACTGAAGCATGTTACTGAAAACCATTTCTTTTTATAATATAACGTAAACATAGTTATAACGAGAAACGAATATACCAAGGTTCGCAATTTAATGTAGGTACCTAAAGACCTGCCGTAGGTATCATTATAAAAAAGCAAAGTCAAGCCGTAACATTTTATGAATTCCGGGGAAAAGTCATCGAGATCCTTTTTCAGGGTGGATATCTATACAAATAAAGGAAATTGAAGTGTCTGTCTGTAATATTCAATAAAAAGCGTATAAAAATAGCTTTTTAATAATTGCATATGAATTTACAAACATTTTTTTTTTAAATGTATTAGTCTGTTGGTCTGTCTGTCCGTCTAGACAGGCAAACAGACAGACAGACCAACTGGCAAAAAAAACCCGGCTTTCCACTAAACTATCCACTACATTATAAATTTAAAAAAGTGTAAAAAGTCCGATGACTAATATCTACAAGTCTATATGTATCAACTATTTTGACTCATTCTTGACACACACGCCGGTATTTATCTTTGATGTCGTAGGCGTCTATTACGCCCACGTTTAATTATCTATGTATTGTATTTGTATCATCTCCCATTACAAGGAATAACATAATATTTAAATTAGGTTTACCAAACATTGGACTCACCTCTTTCAGATTAATAGGCACTTCTATAAAAATTTACATGCTTAGTCGCCGGCATCACTACAGTGCAAAGTAATCGACTCTTTTAGCGGTTGCCCCTATCAATATGTTTCAGTCGTAATGGGAATAGATCAATGAGTACTAGACATAAAAACAATCTTGTGGTTTGTAATAGTCGACTCCACAAGATTAGTAATTCCTTTCAGGGTAACTGTATACGCTTCTACAACAAGCTTCCTAGTGAAATGAAGAATCTACCTCTTCATAAATTTAAAAGCCAAATTAAAAGTAAACTCTGCCAAAAAGGCTACTATAAAATTCAAGACTATTTAGACGACAAACAAGCTTGGATATGAACTGTTTGCTCTCTCTCTATACTACTCAAATGAAATATTGTACTTAGGTTAAGTAAATATGTTTGTAAATAGACCAAAAAAAAAAACAGCGCGCTGAGTTTCTTGCCGGAGTCTTCTCAGGACAGGGCCGCGTTTCGAACCGGTGATCCATTTGCCAAACATTAGATACTTTTTTTTTATGACGTTTTGTAAGTGCCGTATTAATGGTCTATACAGAATAAATGGCTTTTGACTTTGACTTTGACTTTGACTTTGAGTTATAATGTTAGTAGTCGTGCGAATAGATCAATGAATTTCAATTGGGTAATGAGTAAGAAAGAGGTGGCCCGAAACGAACCTTAAATGTGTCGGTTAAGTCGCTAATATCAACATGCGTGTTTTAAGTATTAGGTTTCAAGTCTTGGTTAGTCAATTTGATTAAGGGGCTAGCTAATTAGTTCTTGTAAACATACATACTTACCGCAATTTTTAATTACCAAAACCACTTAGTATACATGACCGAATCGCTAGCATTATTATATCATACCTTTTTTTTTTTTTTTTATCGTGCCGAAATCCCTTCAGATACCCCCCCGCGTGCCAGCGGGGGCGGTTATGTCGGGCTTGAACCGACTAAAACCGCACGCCGTCTCGGGTCTACAGACGCCGGGGTGTAAGGTTGCCCATAGAGCATATCCCTCGCACCCCGACTGACCCTGGGCCATCTCCGGTTTCGAGATGGCCCCCGGGTTTGGGAACCACGCTGTCCCCGTCTTCCCGTCCCACCGTCCCGGCCTGCTTCTGCTGGGGTGACAGGTGGCCTCACCCGCCACCCCCAGGCCTGCGCTCATGGAGGACGGAGGATATCATACCTACCAGTAATTTTTTTTTATCAGTGAACTATAAGAACATTCCTTTTCAACCATTTTGTTACTATTTGTGCTATTGTTCCTATAATATGAGGCCAATAGTGAAGTAATCTTATTCAATTCAAACTTATAGCTGAAACTTTCAACTTTACCTGTATTTATGAACTGTTAATTTATTACTACTACTACTACTAATTTTACTACTACTAATTTGTTTCTAATAGTACCTATTTTTAGAGGTTAATTAATACGTAGGCCTTTAATATTTTCTATATTCAAATTACATTAGTCACTTCTTTTTCAGAAGTTTGGACATAATATAGCTTATTGAAATTATGCTTTGGGACCGATACCGCGATCGAAATGGCACTATAAGAACGATGTCTAGTCAAACTACAAACTGTCTGTGTCCAGCCGAATTCATTGCAAATTATATCCTCACTTGGGGGATTTTTTATAAAAGTTTTCGCCAAAGCAGCCCCAAAAGAATCAAGAGAACGAGCGCGCTCGTCGCCTGTCCACTGTGCTCTGCGAATTGGAGCGACACATGGAAAACCAAGGAGCCAAGAATACGGTCCAGTCCGACCACGACGGAACATTAGCTTCCGTTGCCGTAACACACTATGTTAAAAAAAATATTATAGACTAGCAACAAAGGTTACCTAAAACTTGGCAAAATGTAGAAGTATGGAATGTAGTGACTTGTCAACAGTTGTTACGTCATACCATAGGTATAGATTCAAACAAAATTATTTATTATTGGGTTATTGGAGCAGAAGGGAACTGTCGAATACACTTATTCACGCTTTGAATTCTATAGAGTCATAATGTATTAAAGTCGACTGAATTTAGTCCTAGCATTTTCAGTACAGATTTGGTTCGTTTGATTTCTGTAAATGCCAGTTTTATGTTTTCAGCTTTTAAGTACATCCTCGTATGTAAGTATGTCAGAATGAAAAATTATTGAGTGTCCTCTATTTCATATTACCTATTATTTAATGTACCGTATGATTGACAACAAAGCTCATTCAATTGTCCTTCCCAGACTAGACATTACTCGCAGATTTACTGGGGCAACAAACGTTAAATTTGGAGAAATAAAAGGTGATATTATTATAGAATTGAAGTCAGTTATGGAACTTACATTTAACTAAGCACCCCAACTAAGCTTAACGAGATAAAGTTATGTATTATACAATATTCAGAAATCTAGAACACCTTTTACAGTAGGTATTCTTAGGGATTTCCGCACGGAAAAAAAGAAGTATCCTTATTGTGAAAACGATACGCGATTTACTTACACCAAAGCATATGAACAATATCTTAATAATACAATAGGCATAAGCGTTATGTTAAATGAACGATACTGAACACAAAAATATATTTTTTTGGAATTCTTGTCTGTTTATTCGCGGTGTATGCAAAAACTACTGAACGGATTTTTAGGCGGTTTTTTTATTAGAACTTCCTTGGTCAGGATTAAAATCTGCCGTATCTTTGACTGCAATTGGTTAAGTAGAGCCGGATATATGACCAAAAGTCGCGATAACCGACATCCACGAGCGGAGCCGCGGGCATCAACTAGTTAGCTTATATGTATACTGCAAACAAACCTAGAATCTCGGCATCTCGGTAAGAAATGTTGGTGTCACTTCAATCAATCAATCAATTTCTCCACCTCATCACTCTATAGCTGTATCGCAAAATCGCCATCATCGAGGCCGCACGCTTAGGCTTTATTGTAGGCACTTACTGAATGCGTAAGGAAAAAAATATCCCATGGTTAACGATACAGCCTCTTCTTACGGAATTCTTGGATGTGTAATAGCTATTCTTTTTATGTGTAGTGAAAATACAACCATAGTACGTATCTTTAAGGTTCATTACACGACCCTTCTGAACGAGGACACGGAAGTAATTGAATGTGTTGTATCGTAACCATAGTTATAAATACAAATCAAACAACCCTTAACCAAAATAAAAAAGGTATTGTTTACCGTAGCCTATGGATGCTTGCAACACCAAAGATGTCACTCACATGTATTGTGAGGCGAAGAAAGAGAAAAAAGAGGAGAACGCGAGAAAGCAAGAGACGTAAGATCTCCAGCACTCCCACAAACTGTACAAAATGTAACATACTGCTACTTTAGTACATTATTAAATCATCGTCATCATTCCCGGTTGCCTCCGAGGCTTTTACCCTGGATTTACTTTGATTTGGCTTATACGGCTTTTATGGGAGCGACTGCCGTCTGACCTCCCAATCGCAAGAGGAAAGCCAGCACTAGAGCCTCATCCGACAATCAGCTGGAGTGCCGGCTTGGCCCCAAAGGTCTTGCGTGGGGCCCCATACACAAAGATAATAAAGTAAGGTTTTTTTCTGATTAGAAATCCCCTCGTATTCCTCGTCTCCTCCAGCCAATGTTTCACGATCAGCTTACTTCAAAGTTAAATGCCTGAAATAACCGAGATTAGAGGGCACAACGTTGCAGTACATTGAAAGCGACGGATTGAGAACAGTAAGTAATTTCACAAACAAGTAATGAACTCGGCCTTGGTGGCTTAAGGACTCCAATCACGTGTTCCCATTTATAAAGCCCCGTCGTAAATTAAGTATTAACGAACTGGATACAATATATTGTTCCATGTTAACATATCCACATAAATAAAAGGAGAAACTCAGTTAATTCTGACTTACACATAGGTACACCAATTAGAAATACGTCAAAAGAATCCTCTTTTTTAATAACGTAAAATGTAGCCAATTTAGCTGATTTGGCCGTCATCCATAGTTCTGAAAATAGGGCTTTAGAAGTATTTCTAAGTGCTCTAATATAAATAAATAACTTGCTTATTTCGTCAGTGGCTATGTCCACTACTACAACTTTCAATATATTTGTATTGCAATAAAAGGCTTATGATGACACATCCCTATAATAAAGATTTAGATCGGAAAAAGAGAACAACTAGGACGGGACTTGAACCCGCGACCAGTCCCTTACAGGGGGAATGCTCTGACCAACTGGATGTTCTCTTTTTCCGATCTAAATCTTTAGAAAAAAATAAGCATACAAAATGCTTCAAAATTTTATTGAAGAAACATCACTATAATGTTTTGTTTGTGTCCTGACGTCTGACGACTAACTCGATAAAAAATATGAAAGTATCATACATACTTTCATATTTTTTCACATCACATCTTGACAAAAAATTATAAATGACCGAATAAACATGAATGTACCAAAACATGTTTTACGTAACTGGTAACAAGGTCAAAGAAAGAGAGTTGTGTGACTAAGGCATTTGACAAAAACCGATGTCAGTTATATTCCAAGGACGCTTTTTTTCTATTTATTTTAAGACTTTTTATTCGTTACGAATATTTCAGTTCCATCGTAGCTTTAGATAGTAGACATGCTTACACAGTATATAACAATTATAATAAAAATCTAACTATCCCTGATGGGGACCAAATAACCTAAACAAACTTGTAGCTGCTTCGCATCGAGGTGTTGCCAGTATGTGCAATAGCGGCGGTAAGGCCCATCATGGAGGATTGGCTGGAGAGGCGACACGGAAGCCTCTCCTACCGACTGACGCAGGTGATCTCAGGGAAGGGGTGCTTCGGGGACCACCTGCATCGGATTAGGAAGGAGCCAACGCCTGAGTGTCATCACTGCGACGCGAGCGAGGACTCAGGGCTGCACACGCTGGCGGACTGCCCGGCGTGGGAGGCGCCGAGGCGTGACCTCGTGGCAGCCATCGGGGTGGGAGTCCTCTCGCTCGGCAGCATGATTGCGGCAATGGTGCGGAGCGCGAGCGAGTGGGCCGCCGCCGCCTCCTTCTGCGAGCATGTAATGCTCGCGAAGGAGGTGGCGGAGCGCGCCCGGGAGAGACTTAGAACTCTCCCGGTCCGCCGAGCCCGCAACTTGCTCGCCGCGCGTCGCAGGCAACTCAGGCGCCGGAGGTCGCTTAACGACCTCCGTCCTCCATGAGCGCAGGCCTGGGGGTGGCGGGTGAGGCCACCTGTCACCCCAGCAGAAGCAGGCCGGGACGGTGGGGCGACTAGCGCCCCTCCCCCAAACCGGGGCAAGACGGGGACACCGTGGTTCCCAAACCCGAGGGGGCCATCTCGAAACCGGAGATGGCCCAGGGTCAGTCGGGGTGCGAGGGATATGCTCTATGGGCAACCTTACACCCCGGCGTCTGTAGACCCGAGACGGCGTGCGGTTTTAGTCGGTTCAAGCCCGACATAACCGCCCCCGCTGGCACGCGGGGGGGTATCCGAAGGGATTTCCGCACGAAAAAAAAAAAAAAAAAAAAAAGGTGTTGCCAGTATGTAATAGAGCATACCTCCAAGGTTAATTGTCGTATAATATTGTAAATTTTTTGGGTTCAATACAAGTTTTATCATCCAGTAATTTTATAAAAATGAGGTAAGTACCTAAATATGTCATCTCAATACTATCGCGATGTTAGAAGTGTACCGCGTTGTAAAACAGAAGTCATACCTCGTTCTCGTTCGTACTCACTGTTTAGTGCATGTTGTGTTGCACTCGTGCTTGCGTTGACATAACCGTCCCCGCTGATCGGCGGGGGGGTATCCGAAGGGATTTCCGCACGATAAAAAAAAAAAAAAAAAAAAAAAAAAGGTATGCTAGCTAATTCGCTTGTTTTTTGAGTGATCGTGAGCGCCAATGCCTTTACCCCGTATTTCGATTTCTACCTAAACAAACTTGTAGCTGTTTACCTCTTTTTTTTAAATAAGATCTTTAACTTAACGAATTTATACGTTTTCGATAGTCAAGGTATAGCAAAAATTTTAGAAACGGCTTCGAAATACATGTACCTAGTTTAAATGGGGCGTGGCTCATACTGAATTTAAAATCAATAAGGGATCGGCTTTACGAAAATACTTTCTTCATCCCTTACTCCAAAATATATAGGTATTTATATATATACACTAGTATACTCCCAAAAGGATATCAGAGCTGTCATTTACTCCCACATTTCCACAGTTATATTTTTCATTTACAGGCGGAGTTTCTAACCTAATGGCTTGTTTTTAAACTAGATAACCTATCGTCGCACAGTAGGCAAGTACAGGTTATTTAAGGCCAATTGAGGGTTCCATAAAGCTTGTCTATTGAAATTGTATCTAATACTTGTCAAGAACATTTTTAAAATCAACGCACGCAAGTATAATAGTGTGGGTGTGATTATGTTTATCAATCTATTAAATTATAATTAGGTACTATACCAATTGAATTTGTATCTGTTTGGAGTTTCAAATAAATTTAATGATTGGCAGGTTAATTTCGGCTATAAATTCATAAATTATGGTAATCATCTTACGGACTGTGGATAAGCACTATTTTCCGTTCCACAATGCACTTGTACATTAATGTATCACGCACAAGTTATACAGTGCATCGGACTTATGAAACCTAAAACAAACAATGCGTTATATCAGTTACACTCCACGTCATACTTTTTTTTTTAAAGGAATACTTGCATTCATATTCAAGTGCGCACATGAATATGAATGCAAGTTCTTCTGGAGTACATATATACACATGATATACGTTGAGGACTTTTAATATTTGTGTAACAGTTTATTGAATATTATTAGCTATACGACTTATACGAGTACATACGCCTTTATACCATTATAACCGGGTCCGTTGGATGATATGAGTGGATAATGAAATGTGATAAAACCCTAAGCCTACTTCAAACACCAGTTCTCTCACAATGTTTTGAATATCTAAATAATAAGTGTAAGAGTAAACTCATAGTACATGTTAACAAAGTGTCAAATCAAAATGCGAATATAATGAAGCTTGACCTTCGAATAAGTTAAAAGTTTACAACAGAATAAAAGTTAAGTTCCTAAGTGAAATTCAATCATCGAAATGCGAAAGAAAACTTAATAGTTAATGATCTAACTGATGTTGCACAGAGCTTCAAATCGTAGTCACTCAGTGTTACTCACTACTCAGTGTAAACTATTTCTCCATATCGTACGGTCTTGGGCATCCGCGGTAATAAGACCATTGGCTCGCATGTCAACTTCAATGAGCTATGAAAATTATGAAAACTTAATTCTAACTGCATAATTCATAGCTTAAAAGATAATACTTCTTAAATTCTGACTACACAAATATACTTTAACCAGTTTTCCATCACGAGATTCTTCGTCAGAATATTTGGTAGCCTAAATCATAGATCGTGGCAATATAAAAGTACTTTGTAATTGAATTCCCGCTTCAAATAATATATGACATTCACTTTAAAATGTAAACTCGATAGATTCAAATTATGTATCCAATGAACAATCATGAATTGTATATGAGCCGAACCATCTATAACTGTAACTATTTCAGAAACTTAGAATTTCATACTAGAAGTACAGCTCGCTCAGCAGATAGACTGACGCTCTGGTAAGTGGCCGTCAAGCTGAAAGCCATCAGTGTGGCATTTATAATATACCTTAATTCCTGCGACTTCATTTTTAGCTTACCATCAGGCGATTTGAAGTCCTATCGACATGGCCTACATTAAAATTTAAAAACGAAACATCAAAATAAAAAGACTAACAAATATAATATCAAAGCTATTTTATTTCCCCTTTACATTCAATGACAATTTCACAACGGTGGATAACCATAACGCGCTATATTTTATTATATTTCGCTTCATTAGTGCTCATGCTGTTGGCTGTCCAATCAAATCAGTTCCGTGATTAATCTACTTTGTTTCCGAAACTGAGTCATTTTGAATTATTCACAGTAAGGTCAGTCAAGTCGTTTAACACATGCAAATTCACCGTACGTATTAGCATAAAAACATAAGTACCTTCTATTTAACACAAGAAAGGTAGAGAATAATTTCACCTCATGTCTTGATGATAGATGAATATTATTAACCGTTGTAAAGTTTGATGTAGGTATTTAGTGACTGGTAGTAATTTGACCTGCCTGGAAAAATTTACATACAACGAATCTGCAAACGGAGGGTAGGTAGCCCTCCAGCCAGATGGACTGACGACCTAAGAAGAGGTCTGGAATAGACTGTATATATCTGTATATATATATATATATATCAATCAAATCAATCAATCAATTAACCTATTGCAGTCCATTGCTGGACATAGGCCTCTCCCATTGTACGCCATAGCATAGACTGGATGCGCAAGGCGGAGCGCATCCAGTCTATCCCAGCCACCTTTTCAGGTGATCCGTCCATCTTGCTGGGGGACGTCCTACCTTCCGTAATATATAAGGTGTCACAAAATTAGGTCTCTGAATTTGGTGAGATGACTTGGTATCGAGAAAATATGTATTTGAACCAAAAAAAAAAAGAGTAAAAAAATATATTTAAAAAATATTTAAAAACATTTAAAAAAAAGATTAAAAATTAAAAAAATAACACCACCAGCGACCAGCGTCACGTGACGTGACGAGCACACGTGACGCTGTTCGCGATTTAGTATCGCGGATTGGTATCGCGGACAGTATCCTCGCAGTATTCTCCAAGCGGATGTGTGGGAAATACCTAAATCGGGACCAGCGTCACGTGTGCTCGTCGCTTTTTTTTTTTTACCCGATATATTTTTTTTGTTTCAAATACATATTTTATCGATACCAAGTCATCTCACCAAATTCAGAGACCTAATTTTGTGACACCTTATATAAGTAGATATAATATATATAATAAAATAAAATCGAATACAATCAGGATCAACGCTTAGACGATGATGATGATGATGACTGATGGATGATGCAATTGAATCTGGAATATCACTCTAATTTTAATGGCCTCTATAAAATTTTGTGATAAAAATATTTTGTGCTCCAACGAGTCCAATGACTTAGGGCGACAAAGAACATAAACAATTGTAATATGTAACAGGCTTGTCACACGTACACAATTCTCACGTATTTAATTTTCATTTCAATATAAATTCGTATAGAATATTTTCATTCAAATAGAGTCTACTGCAGAATTGTGACGTGACGTTCAGAGTATAAAAATATATTAATAAGTTAGAAGACAGGCCTGTAATTTATACAACTTAACAACATAAATTATTTTTCATCTCTCCTGTTGGCCGGGTGGAACGTAGCTTATTTCATCCCTAGGGTGGAAAGTAATTTTTTTTTAATTTTAAGTTTTGCCATGGAGTCCATGAAAATTAAGTTACGTCATATTGCCTTGATATCATGTCGCTTTTTTTTACATGGCTGTCTAGATGCACATCTCCGTGACCAACTTGATTACAATGTAACCAATAGATTCGTTTTTCAAAACTTTTCTAATGTGTATGTATGTACGTGAATTATAACTTTTTTATCAGAATAAAAAAAAAACAATTTAGGTTTGCTAAATAATTAGCGGGAAAATAAGATTCAATATAAATAATTACCTTGTGTTAATTGTAGTTAAAAATGGTTTCGGAAAGTGATTCCAATGACACTCCCGATGAGATTAAAGAACAGGCAAAAGCTGTTGTTAATAATATAATCTATTTTTAAGTTTTCCAATTTTACTTTAAATTTCAACTGATTATCAATATAACTGTTTCATTAAATGTGTGTGTAGTATTTTAATTTCCTCAAATAGTCGAAATAAAAAGTAGTGTTTAACTCGGGTGAATGTCACTCACACTCGAACTATTGGCGCTCTCACTAACTATTTATTAATCTGTACTCTCACTTCGTTCGAGCGCCAGGAATAACTCGGGTGAAATGGCTGACATTCAACCCTTGTGTAACAATCTACTATTTCGGCAGCATTCTAGCATTTCAGTGGGCACTTATTTTAAAATAACCTAAGCTAACATAGAATAGCTAAATTTTTATAGGATTGGATGCCTATTCTTGTTTTGCAATTTTCGTTATCACGGGGGACTAAACAGAGCTTAACCATTAAGAAACCTGTCGTCTGGCGACACCTCCGGCAACAGTACAGCACCGGATTTTGCTAATTACTATAGTCATTTATTTAGCATAGCCTGGCCTACATTGGTACTATGTTATTACATTCCAATCGATATTTCGATTGTCAACACTAACGACTTCCCGGCAATTTCAGGGTGATGATTACATTTGGTAATGATGATTTTAAGTTAAGGCAACTCAGTTCATCGATCTCAGCAGGCATAAAAGAGAACGGAATTATTTCACATTGTTTGTCTCAGTCAGTCAAAATATAAATTAATACACCACAATCTTCGCCCTTTATAAATTCTAATCTTTAGACCTAGGAAGTAATCAATGTTGGATCGAATTGCATACTAATACTAGTTCGAATTTTGTCACCTATGCTTGAGATTATGTCTGTTATCAATATTCAGGTCACAAAAAAAACAATGGTAATTATATCAAGGCGAGCTACCATTGCAGATTGTAAGACCCGTTATGGATGAATGAGTGAAGAGGCGCTACGGTAGCGGCTGAAGCAGATGCATGCCGGACGTGGCTGCTTCGATGAATTCATACATCATATAGGCCGGGGGCCAACGCCCCTCTTCCACCACTGCTAGAGCTTGGTTGCCATTAAGTAACATTATGGTACTAACCACTACTACTGTACCTGTAATTAATTATAAAATACTTTAAGTGACAAAAAGAAATGTTTTTAAAAGTAACACATTTGTAACACAGTGTACATAAATATTTCTGTTCCGTATCTAACATCTCTATTATATGGAAATATACTATTTTCACCATGATTGACTATTTTTTTAAAGTCGTCATCGTTGGCATACAAAGCTTGTACTTCGAGGCCTGTGGACCTCTCTACAACATTTCCTTCCTTTTGCGAGACTGATTGCTATCTGACCCTCCACCCCCTAGAGGAAAGTTTGCGTCCGAATCTTGTACGTCAATTAGCAGATACCTGTGGATTGACGCTATATACACCAGCTATATACACGCTGGTATACACCCCCTCCTGAGAGTCACAGTGAAGCTGTCTATTGTTAACGAATATGCAATGCATATGTTACCTACCTTGTATCTATGCATCTATTTTATCAAAACCATATTCAATGTAATTAAGAGTATGTAGTAGAATTTACTATTAGTACTGTAGCGCTTCGACCTCATTCGATCACTACAGTTCATTGACCTGGCCATCATGTGTCAGAGTTTAAAAATAAATACTTGTTTGATTCAAATATAGCGTAGGGATGAAAAAACAATTTCTTGGCGGTACATTCGGCTGTTCGGCTGACAGCGGGCGACTGGGCGCGCCGCCCTGGTCCGCCGTCCGAAGAGAAGATATAAGTGTATTGAATTTAGGCTCAGTCCTTGAGCGGAGACCGCGATTCCCTACAGTTCGCTTAAATATAAATATATTCGCGTAAAAACCTCCCTAAACTCGATATAGCAAGCTTTGTTGTTTAAAATAAATGAGATATTACTGCTTAACCCGTGTGTTTATTTTTTATCAACACGAGGTATTGTGGCGTCCAACCCCCAGACGCTACAGTACCTTATACTTAGTTCAAACGATTAGTCCCGGTGTCCACCACCAATTTGGCCACCACTGGTGGACAGAGAGACAAATTATGAAATTATGTTCCGCTGTCCACCAGTGGTGGACAGAGCAACATATTTTGAAAAGTTGTTATTGCGAAACGACTTTTTGTCGCCAAACGCTGCTTCGACTGAACGATTCTTCGAATATTTATCAATCGATGGAGTGATATTTCGCACTTCTTCCTCGCTCGGCTTATATTCCGAAAATAAGTAAAGTGGGTTAGGTTAGGTTAGAACTGTGACCCCAACAGAGCGCGAGCCGAGCGAGCGTAGCGAGTGTGCCGCGGCAGCGGCCGGCGAAGCGGAGCGCCGGTGTACAGTGATAATACAACTTTTCAAAATATGTTGCTCTGTCTGGTGGACAGCAGAACATAATTTCATAATTTGTCTCTCTGTCCACCAGTGGTGGCCAAATTGGTGGTGGACACCGGGACTAATCGAGTTCAAATAAATTTTATGGAATTCATCAGATCGAAACATTATGTATCGGCATAATATTGGTTGAAGTAATTAGACATTATCTCTAACATGGTTACATTTAATCTAATACTGTAACAATGAATCAATAAATACGTTATCGTGACTGCTTATCCAGAGGACTCGCAATTCATTTTCAGGATAGAACGAGATCAAATTTCATGTTATTTAATTATTCTTTCACGAAACCTGTACAAAATATTATTAAAAAAAAGTCTAAATTGATTAATTTTATGTATTCTTAAGAAAATCATAAACATACTTATGAACACCATAGATTAATAGGCACTTGCATGTGTCAACCATAAAAGGTCCTTTTTTGAAATCTCTCAAATCTTTTTGAAACGTCTCAACGAAATGAAAACAGGTTTTAGTGATAAGCGACAACTCAATATAATTTTTGTCTCGTTAGCAATAAGGACCTTGGCCTACTGTAAGTACATTCGATTTCAGAAAGCGAATTGCGAACCTGAATGTTGCAATTATTAAATTGTTAAATTTATATAATGTTGTATTGATAATAGTGAGTCCACTTACATACTTTTGAAGATAATTCAAGTAGGTATACCATTCTTTTAATACAAGTGTTAATATCAAAGTGGCCCAGGATTAATTAATTTCATGTTCTATATCCACTAAAGAGGGAAAATTTATAGATATTTGTTACACATACCCTTCGCATACCGTATGACGCAGGCAGCCACAGGGTTATATGTAAGGTTCTCTCTACTCTAAAGATGTAGACTGATAAACATCTAAAACGATGACAATGTGACATAAACATACCACCTATAAGGTGAAAAGGAACGGAACTGAACTGGGTGCACCAGTTCAAATATCTGGGGCACATGGTGACCTCTGGCGTGAAGGATGATGTAGATATAGAAAGGAAGCGAAGGGCGCTGTCTGCGAGGTCGAACATGGTAGCCCGTTGGTTTGCACAGGAACGTCAAAATTTCACTTTTAAGGCATTTTGCACGTCCTTCTATACTAGCAGTCGGTGGGTGTCATACACGTAGAAGCAGTTCAGGGTCCTTCGTGTCCAATATACTATAATATGGGCTGTCCCGGTGCTGCAGTGCCTTGGGGATGTTCACCGAGACACAAGTTGCTTTCTTTAACACAACTATGCGAAAACGATACACATCCCTGAACAGGGTGCGGGCCAGCTCAAACAGAATCCTGAGTATACCTTGGTGAGTAGGTTTGATTGTTGGTACATGAACCACTGTTGCAACAAGGGTGAACTCTAGTGTATTGGAAACACTTTTATAACACTCGTTTTTAGAAAGAAGAAACTGGTATTTTTTGTTAGGAGAGCTAGAATGCTAATACAGCATTTTTCCTTTTCAATTATTGTTTTTAAACGTTTTAGCGCTATTATTCACTGTTGTTATAATTAAATTCAGTGTAAGCCATTAGAACAATCGAACACAGATCTGACTGGTTGTGAATAGCATTGGCAGGGCCAAAACATTTAAGAAACAATCATCAAGAAGGAAAGGTTATGTTGCCCGTTCTTGAGCGTCCGTTTCTACTTATTAATTGAAAGTAATTATAATAATCTATATTGTCCATGACAACGGAACTACGTCAAACAATTAACGGAATTGTGGCAAGACACGCAAGGTCCTATAAATAGTCATGTCTAAAGATTAAAGGGCCTCATGAAACTGATTTTTACCTCGGTGTCATAGTATATATAGTAAGCAAAATATTGGCCAAGAGATTTAAAATTAACAGTTTTCTTGGTACATAAGGTCTCACGCCAAAGACTCTTTTATTTGACTGCCAGCTGCAGTGCGGTTTTATTCGGTTCAAGCCCGACATAACCGCCCCCGCTGGCCGGCGGGGGGGTATCCCAGGGGATTTCCGCACTCAATAAAAAAAAAAAAAGGTACTTATTGGTTCCCAAACCCGAGGGGGCCATCTCCTAAGCGGAGATGGCCCAGGGTAAGTCGGGGTGCGAGGGACATGCTCTATGGGCAACCTTACACCCCGGTGTCTGTAGACCCGAGACGGCGTGCGGTTTTAGTCGGTTCAAGCCTGACATAACCGCCCCTGCTGGCTGGCGGGGGGTATCCGAAGGGATTTCCGCACGAAAAAAAAAGGTACTCATATTTTGATATCATCGGCAAAAAAATTATTTAACAGGAATACTCTTTCGAAGTCTACACAAATTCATGTATTTTTTCTTTCATATACGTAGGTATATTATAAACAGTCAACGACAAAAGTGGATTAACACTAAAATATTTACAAACATTTTTAATATTGAAATACATGTACCTACTAATGAATGTATATGTAGTTTTATGACCCCCAGAGGACAATGTTATTATAATTTCATGTTTTCTTTATTATTAGTTTGTTAAATTTCTTATTATACTTCTTTCTACGAAACTGTTGTTTGCAGATTTTGTTGATTGACCAATTGTAAAAAAAAAGGTACTCCATATAACAAAAAGCCTGCAATTTCTAAGGACGATATATTTTAAGGAACAAAGTAAATAATCGAGGTAGCTGATTAGAAAAATGTAATTGCTTTTCTTGGACTAGGCCAGGTGCTATTTGGAAGGGTGCACTTGCGCGAATGGCACTCGCGAATAATACAATTCATAAATCTTTCGCAAATTCCAATTTAGTTTTGCTCGTTTCACGCTAATAAAACTTTCTAAGTATAAAGTAACTCAGTGTTCATTTTATTAAATGGTAATTTTCATCTCACTGTGATTAAACTGAGATATATTTATGTGCGTGCGGGCTAAAGTTATATTTAGTTGTTTGTGTGTAATGGCTTATTCTGTTTAGTTTATCTTAATAAGTATGCGAATGGCACTACAAGTACATTTATTTTCTAATATTCTTCAATCAATAGTGCAATACAAGACAATATCCTACTATAATATTATAAACGCGAAAGTTTGTGAGTATGTATGTACGTTTGTTGCTCTTTCACGCAAAAACGGCTGAACGGATCTGGCTGAAATTTGGTATAGGGATATATTATAGTCTGGAATAATACATAGGCTACTTTTTATCCCTGGAATAGGTTTCCATGGGATGCGGGAACGGGATCAGGATTCCACGCGGATGGAGCCGCGGGCAACAGCTAGTACTAGAATAAAAATTGATTTTACATTTAATTATATTGGTTATCATGCTATTAACATTATGATTTACTACATTATAATGCGTGGTACAGGCGCCCTGGTACTCCAAGTGTCAGTACCTCTGAAGACCAGTGACGCTGTCATGTTACACGCATGACAGCATCAAGCTGAGAGGAGCCCAATTCTGCGCGGAGGTGACGTGCATCGGCATATTATCTGTTTATATCTGCACTTAGGGTTTTGTTTTTATCACTGATTTTTAATTTTGTGTTTTTTTTTGTATTCTGTTTTAGTATTGATATCTTTTTAACCGACTTCATTTTGTTTTAGCGTATAAGTTTTGTTTGAAGTATGTGTTTTGTGCTATGTACAGAACCATTTAATGGATTTTTTTTCTTTTTTCTTTCTCTTTCCTTCTTTCTTTCTTTCATTTTTTCTTTCACTTGTTCTATGATTACTGAACCTTTATAATCGAGAACTCAGGCGTATACAATATTTAAAAAAAGATACACAAGAGCAGAAAGACTAGATTTTAAAGACACAATTTCAAAAATTAAATTATTACCGTTAGACTTGTTCTTTCTTAGTTGTTTGTCGTTACTAACGTAGAACAACTCTAACTTGAGTGTTGATCCCAATATTTTTTCTGATTCAAACAATTACTTGAAGATAACGTTATGTTCAAACTCATATCGCATATTGCTAATTTTTATCATCTCTGTATCCTTTCTCATACGCCGATTTCCGCAGACGATTATTATAAATCATTGAGCTCGTTTGACCAACAGCCATAACGCTCGTCGTAGGGACTATGGAATGTGAGCAGTCATAAAAGAATAAAATTATTTATTGTACCATAAAGGATAATCAAACGTGGTGTCATTATATGTAGCATGTCATCCATGTGTGTATCATAACCATTGAGAGAGGTATAAAAATAAATGAAAGAAAATATTATTTTTTGGAGCTTGTGGGTTCGTAGGTTTTGCAGGAGGTAGCTATGTTATGTAGTCATATCAAAATACAAAAACCATAAACTAAAAATACCTACCTACATAAAAATTCAAAAATGCTATTTCTCCAACGCCAAATAGAACGAAGTTACAAAATTCAAATAAGATTACTTTAAAAATAATTAAAATATACTACGTACAGTTTAGAAAGATACTCAACAGAATTGGCACTATTATCTACTTCTATGAAACATAATTATACGTAAACATTAAGGCGAGGGTATTCGGGGACTTTAGGTATTTTCGGCATTGCTAGGTTGCCACTTTACGTCGCAGCGACGCACTAGCCGACCGCAGCCAGTTTCGCGCGCTAAAGTGTAGAAAAATAAGAATGTAGATTGAAGCTTTTGTGTTACATATTGTGAAATCAATAAAAATAATTAAACAACAATTAGTTACATAGCGTATCTACCAATAATACAGTTTACGTTATTCACTTTTATTATTTTGATATCCGTCTACGTTCAAAATAGCTGCGTTCATTCATTGTTTTAAAATAGAAGGGTTTCTAAATAAATATAGGTATTATAATTTTATAGATGTATGTATTTAATTTAAATAGATATATTCATGCATACAGATATATAGCAGGAATTGAATTCGCCGCTGCCCTCTACGTAGCACTATATTTGCAAATAAAATTTGAATCTCAACTTTTAATCAACGGAATTGTACAACTGACCAATTCCTGCGATGTCGCATTTATGCTACGTAACTTCATTTAAAAGACGTATAACGCTACTGTGCACCTAACACGAAGTGACAAACGTCCTACTTCGAACACGTTCCGCTCGGACAGATTGGCTCTCTGAACGCTTCATATAGGTAGAAAATGTAGGTATTTTTAATTTTCATTGTATAATACAACATTTTTGTATATTTTGATAACCTTTTTCCATTCTCCTATCCATGACCTTCATTTGGTGTAATTTTAATTCTTCTAACTTGAACACAACTCAAATAAAACCGGAATTCGTTTTTGGTTAGACCAATCTTTGAGAGCAAATTATATCGAGGAAAGTTAAAGTCATCGTGTATCGGATAACCGAAAATACTAGTTTGTATACTCTACAATAACATATGTGATTTTTAGAATACAAGGACTTCTTATTTTCGAAAAATCTTAATCTAAAAACACCCTTTCTCAGGGACCCTCGCCTTAAGAAGAGTCTATTACTACTAGACAAGCAGTTGAGTATACCTTTAGAACATACTTTGTGTCAGAGTTTGGGAGTGGGATAGAAATGTGATAAAAATAGATAAATTTTACCTAACTTACGTAAATCAAACTTCCAATAGGTAGATATTATAAATGTTCCAACACAGTACCTTTAGTAAACTGTGACCGCTAAATAAACCATTCAAAGTCAGGTGAATCAATAAAACTGAAGTAACCAATTTTTTCGTTCCGTACAACGAGTTTAGTATACATTGTAGATAGATAGTATAAAGTGTAGTATACAATTTATTTGCATAATATTAGTTTTACAAAATTTCCACCAATTCAGCTGAATCTTATAGAATGCAAAAATTAACATCGAAAAAGCACATGTCAAGATAAAATAATACTTTGAGGAATTGTTCGAATTGAATAAGTTATTAGGTAAGGCGATAGGTAATTCCATGATTAACTCAGCTTACATAGCAAAGTCTATTACAGTTTATACAGCGTAACTCCTGAGCCGCCGCTCACAATAGCGAAACAATTGAACACATAATTACTTAACAACAATAAACATAGCTTTATTGGTACCGAAGAATCTAAGATATGTGACCGCCTGTTGGTCACGTTACGTAACAAGTAATCGTACGCTTTGAGTGCAAACGTGGTATCTTTTCATTATTAATTAAACTTAAACTGAACTCTACCAGCAGGAGATAGGGTGCATGGTCACCATAAGCTTCAGAGCCCAAGCCAACCACATCTGCTAGCTCACCTTCCTGTGAACGGACGAGGCTGTGCCAGGCCATCGTGGTAGAGTGGAAGAAACGACTTGGGATCCATCATGGAAGACTGGCAAGAGAGGCGATTTTATTATTATTTTAGTCTGTTTAAATAATTGTAATATAATTGTAATATCAAATAAAAGTGGAGAAAATCCTGAGTTCAAAAATATAAATAATTTTAATATAATATTATGGATTAGTTAAGAGATAAAAAAATATAGTATATTTCAGCTATTTAAAATACTACTAGCGCCATCTATCGGTGGAAAGCTAGGACTATATTTAATTACTATTTTTTTAAATAGTAATAAAATATGGTCTAAACTAGGTTATAGGGACTATAGACTATATTTTGTTGAAAAGCGCACATCTTGCTTTGTATGATTTCTTTTTTATTGTGCTCATCATTATCAGAGTGAGGTTCATATGTACGATTATTTTGGAAAATCCACGGGAATAGCCAGCACCCGGGTGACACCAGACGTAGTAACTATTTAGTAATCTGTGACACCAGCACGAACAGCCAATTAACTAATAAAACTATATTTATGAAGTTTATAAGAGGTTGCAAAGAATAAGCGTGACGTCATATATAAGTATATTAAACTCCATATATTATATAATGAAGAATGTTAATGGGTATGCCAAATTGGTTGAAAGTTTGTTACAGTAAAGCGTGTATGTATACAAATACACTAGTTTGCTGTACTCAAAAATACCGATTAGTTTTTATTTTACAGGCATTTAAACTTGCGATAAATTTTGAGTCCCGCTAACAGTCACGTGACCGCATGTGACGTCAATTTACAACGCTCCGCTTAGTAGCAAATCACCAAAGTAGCTTGCGCAGTATTTTGTTTTGTTTTCATCCGCGGATTAGGTTAATAGTGTTTATATTCGATTCATGAAATTGATTGAAAAAGGGCAATCGGATAATCTGCCTAAAATAGATGCACTAACGGTTGCCTATTAGTTATCAACAAAAGGTGATTTCGTTGCCGCCGAAATGCGACGAATAAAAATGCAAAGGTAAGTTAACTTTTCTTGCTATTTACAAAATAATGTATATGTTCTAAATTGTTTTATTGAAACAAAATACCCAAGTAATGTCATATTGCAACTCAAATAGGCAGAAGTACTAAACTTTATAAGTTTTACGTTATAGACAACCAATATGTATTAAAGTTTTATATCTATGGGTACGTATGTACATATGTGTGTATAGGTACCTCTTCTTAGTAAATTTAACTAAATACAAACATGTGTTTATTTAAATATATATTATACAACAATAACTTAAACTGATTATGTATTATATTATTAGAAGCGCAGGCCGTATATCGCGACACGCTAGCATCAACAGCATAATCCACCGTGCTCTTGTCACCGGCTCACCGCTGGCTTACCAGCCGTTCGTGAAACTAATAGGCTGGTACGCGACGATGGCAAGAGACCGGATGGTATGTCGTTATTGCCTTGAAAATGGGTAGGCCTTTGGTATGGGACGCAACGTTCGTCGACACCCTTGCGCCTTCACACCTTCCAAGCACAGCGGACTGTGCCGGCGCTGCTGCTCAAGCCTCAAACGGCGTAAACACTCCAACCTAGTAGGTGATTATGTTTTTGAGCCGTTTGGGGTTGAGACGCCGGGATAATCAGCCAGAAGGCTGGACTTCATCTTGCACAAAGAATTAGCATTGCCATTCAACGAAGCAATGCTGCCAGTGTTCTGGGACCATTACCAGCCGGTGATGATGCGAAGGAATTCTACAATACATACATTGATTTATTGCAAATGTAGTGGGTTGAACAGATGTAGGTACTAAACCTTTTCAATTTTGATTTGTCTTATTAAAAAAATACGTAAGGCCGTTTTATTTATTTTTATTTGCAACTTATTCCAGATCGGCAAGAGACAGCTATGGTGATTAATCATCATCACTGATGATGCTATTGGTTACGTACAAGTAAAAAGAGTAAGTGATGTGTGTACGGTCAAATGTAATGCAAAAAAAGGACCAAGAAGTTTTAAACGTAGCTATGATTTAAAATAATTTTATAATACTTATATTTATTATAATATAATAAAACTTTCGTAATTTTTGAAAGTAAGTATTTATAATTTGTAATGAAACTTAAGACACCGTGCTGAGAGTGCGAGTGGACTGAGCGAGTGTTGTGAGATGACGTCACACCGTCACACGCATCGAGTACGAGTCGCGTTGCACGTTTACTTCTATAAATCGGAAACTAATTGCCGTATTGAAGTAATTCTTTCACTTGTATTTTTTATTTTTGACAGAGAATATGGAGAGCTAATATTCAAAATTTGTTAACATTCTTCATTGAACACTTGAATCAATCAATGTAGATTGATTCAAGTGTTCAATTACATGTAGTTTCAGAAATGAAATTCCTTCCTTCCCTACGGCCTTGTTTCTTACCTATTGTTTTATGTCTATGGAAGTATCCTTATCAATTCGATGCAAAATATAACATAACACCTACCACTATACTATACCACTACCATTTGATATGAATTTCCAGACCCCAAAAAATATCCGTTTTCTTCCTTTTGAGATAACAAACCCTAAAATGTAAACAAAACGGTAGAAAAACAAGTTCGGTGGCGGCCGAAGGGGGTTATCCTTTCGAGGGCTTACCCGGGGTACCCGGCAACGGACACTTGGGGAGGACACCGTGCGGTTTTAGTCGAGACACGACATAACCACCCCCGCTGGCCAGCGGGGGGGTATCCGATGGGATTTCCGCACGTAAAAAAAAAATGCATCGTTTGTTATTAGTACATATGAATTCTATGACCTAATTACTTACATAAGTAAAAATCATTGAACAGAGGCTGAATAGGAACAATGCGAATGTCGTGGAATTCGTTGTTGTAACATCTGATTTATATTCAATTACAATCTTATACTGCTATTAAAAAAAAATGATTAAACGGCAAAAATGGATTAAATTAGATTACATTAAGTGACACGGAAACTCTTTTATTATATTATATCAGGACGTACGTCCTGATATAATAGAATAAAAGATTTAGTTAGAACGGCGTGTGGTTTTAGTCGGTTCAAGCCCGACATAACCGCTCCCGCTGGCCGGCGGGGGGTATTCGAAGGGATTTCCGCACGAAAAATAAAAATACAAAAAGGTACCCTGCCTCTTCCCGTGGGCGTTGTACTAGTCAACTTACGAATGAAGTTATTCTCTCTCCTACAGTAAACACACAGGCCATGAAAAAGCCAGTTGCCTTATTACCTGCGATCTTATTACGTAAGACCGAAATATATAGTTGGCGTTGGATACCTATAAATAATGCACCTCGGCGGATATAGGTAGGGATAGAGTACACAGAGATGAGTATGATGTGTATGGATATATGTCTAAATTATGTAATAGGCTTCAATATCTTATTGAGCAAAGCCACTAAAGGGCAACATACATATTCAAGGCATTTTGCACTTTGTCTGCACCGTCTACTTCTTTAAAGTAGTTGGGTTGCAAACTATCGAAAGTATCGAAACGGTAGTGATTGTTGCACGCTATGCCCTTAAAAAAGTCGTGTGAACAGTTCTAAGGCATTGTTCATTAAGAACTTAGCTAACGAGAAGTCGGTTCATATAAGAAACATCGTTTAGCTATACATACCAAAATATATCGTTTGTATGAAATAATATCTCACAAGCAATACAGTTAGTTATAATCGGTAAGAATATAAACAGGGCGTAACTATATCATTTGAGGCCCGTGGCAATTTTTTTGGATGGGGCCTGACGTCGCAGTAAAAATAGTCACGTAAAAATGTAATTTTAATAAACCACTGATGTTAGTAGTTACCCAAAACTATTAATAATATCATGTGCATTTTGGTTAAATCCTTACTTAATATATAAATGTGAAAGTAACTCTGTCTGTCTGTCTGTCTGTTACGCTTTCACGCCTAAACCACTTAACCGATTTTGCTGAAATTTGGTACAGGGGTAGATTAGACCCTGGGAAATGACAAAGGCTATGTTTTGTCGCGATAACCGACATCTATGCGGGCGGAGCCGCGGGCAAAAGCTAGTATCTAATAAGTTTTATTTACAAAAGCATGGGTTTATACAAATATTTATAATGAAATAACAATTTTTCTGGATCTGGATATACTTAGTGTATATCCAGATCCAGAACAAATTTTCTGGTGCTGCATGTGCTATACTGTTACTTTTAGTACTTTCGGAGCACTGTTCACTCGCGTTTTCATCAATAAAGTCATCATTCTTAAAATACTGACTAATTTTAGGTAACTTTTTACTTTTTTCTTCAGTCTCCCTCTTTCTCTTTCGTCTTTCGCTCCCACTTAAATATTTTCTAGAACTAGACATGTTGTTAGTTTATTTTACATCCATTTGCAGGTTCAACTAACAACAAAAACTACGAAAAATCAAAGATATAGATGACTAACTGTTATTACAACCAAACAAAAAATGCGCAATAGAGCCCTCCGTAAATAAAAAATATAAATCCGGGATTCCCCTACACTGAGAGGGTTGCCTTATAAAAGTACTTTTTTAAGTCCGTCAACGGATGAAATTGAAAGTACCGTCACGTGGATTTGAAAAATTTACTGAAAATATGTTAAATAAAATTTATTATTATAAAAAAACAAAAATGTTTAACTTTACCGCAGTTTTTTAACGAATTTTAGTGCATTCAATAGGAAATTACATGATTTAAAAGAATTTTTTTTTACCCCCTATCACACCGTTCAAACAGGTACATTATACCCTTCCGGCAAAATGAAGTTTGTCAGCAAAATTTCCGGTTAAATCGCGAAATTTCCTATCAAATGAACTAAAATTCATCAAAATACGCGATAAAAATAAGATACATTTTTGCTATTTAATAATAATAAATTTTATTTAACATATTTTCGGCTTACTAAGTCAACGCGTACCAAGTTGATTTTATTCGTATAATTATCAATTATCGATTACATATTATTTTTTCAAATCCGCGATGACAGGACTTTCAGTGTCACCGGATTCTAGCCTATGGGAATTCCCCGACCGTCACTAGCTCGCCGGCGTCACCAATGTACCGCGACAAAAAATGAAGCAACCAATAGATGCGTTCTGAAAATCGAGCTCTCTCTAACAAGCTGAAAATCAGTAAAATTGTTCAAAACAGAATTATAAATAATATTTAAAAGTCCCCATCATTCCCGTGTATGGTTTTTTTTTATAAATTAAAAAAAAAAAAGTAAATATACATTTTTTATTTTACATAATTTTATGATATACAATTTTGTCTAAGGTACTTTTATGATTGAGGCGCGGGAGCAGGGACTGAACCCCGAGCATCGAGAAATCGAGGCCATGCAGTCCCAGCTCCGCCAGGCCATCGTGGTGGAGTGGAAGGAACGACTTGGGCGACCAAGCGCAGGGCACGCCGCAATAGCGGCGGTAAGGCCCATCATGGAGGATTGGCTAGAGAGGCGACACGGAAGCCTCTCGTACCGACTGACGCAGGTGATCTCCGGGAAGGGGTGCTTCGGGGACCACCTGCATCGGATCAGGAAGGAGCCAACGCCTGAGTGTCATCACTGTGACGCGAGCGAGGACTCAGGGCTGCACACGCTGGCGGAATGCCCGGCGCGGGAGGTGCCGAGGCGTGACCTCGTGGCAGCCATCGGGGTGGGAGTCCTCTCGCTCGGCAGCATGATTGCGGCAATGGTGCGGAGCGCGAGCGCGTGGGCCGCCGCCACCTCCTTCTGCGAGCATGTGATGCTCGCTAAGGAGATGGCGGAGCGCGCCCGGGAGAGGTTCAGAACCCTCCCGGCCCGCCGAGCCCGCAACATGCTCGCCTCGCGTCGCAGGCGACTCAGGCGCCGGAGGTCGCTTAACGACCTCCGTCCTCCATGAGCGCAGGCCTGGGGGTGGCAGGTGAGGCCGCCTGTCACCCCAGCAGAAGCAGGCCGGGACGGTGGGGCGACTAGCGCCCCTCCCCCAAACCGGGGCAAGACGGGGACACCGTGGTTCCCAAACCCGAGGGGGCCATCTCGAAACCGGAGATGGCGCAGGGTCAGTCGGGGTGCGAGGGATATGCTCTATGGGCAACCTTACACCCCGGCGTCTGCAGACCCGAGACGGCGTGCGGTTTTAGTCGGTTCAAGCCCGACATAACCGCCCCCGCTGGCCGGCGGGGGGGTATCCGAGGGGATTTCCGCACGAAAAAAAAAAAAAAAAAAGGTACTTTTATGATAAAACTTACCGTTTTGCTGAAAATCGCGAAAAACTCATTTTTTTGACTTTTGACCTTGAATAAAAAAAAATCCATACACGGGAATGATGGGGAACTTTTAAATCTTATTTATAATTATGTTTTGAACAATTTTACTGATTTTCAGCTTGTTGGGACTTTATGTACCTTCACTCTCATTTTTTGGTCTAGATTGACCCGACTATTAGGTACAAAATTTTTGTTACATGTGTTAGGTTATTTCTGAGCTCGTAGACTCTTGTGCCGGGGCCCTCTTGGATCGGGGGCTCGTGGCATTTTGCCAGCCCTGCCACCCTATAGTTACGCCAATTGCTATATTCAGTGCACTGAATATAAAACTAGGTCTACAATACATTCTGCTGTTGCAAAAATTGAGCGAAGCAATTTCACCAGGACTTTTTCTAACGGTGATAATTCCTCAATGGCTAGTCCGATTTTCGTTTTTCTTTTATGTATATGAACAAATTACTTTAATACCAATCGCGTGAATGAGGCCTTTTTGTTCATTGATAAATCAGATTTATTACATAGCCTATGTCCTTCCCATCAGTAACATCTTTGCTTGTGTGAAATTTCATTAGAATCGGTTCAGCCGTTTGGGAGCAGAAGATGGTTTAACGAAATACATGAGTCGTCTAAAAGAGAGCAAAGCTCTGACGAGCTTCGCTCAATTATATATAGGTACAATTTATTTAGAGCATAGTACAAGTGCGTCAACACCTTTTTTCTAATCTAACCTTACAAATAAAAGTGGATGATGTGTGATGATTTAATAATATTAGCGATACATCGATCAAGTGCTCCAAATTTAAATGAAAAATTATTTTATGCTCAATTTTATATACCTCTCTTACTTAGCATTATATATTACGTTCCTATAGTGAGCAGGGTCCCTATGCCGCCCAGAGGAAGTGTTGTGCTGCCAGTGTGTCCGTATAATCAAGTGATATTCTTCGAAAACAAAAATGAACACAGATAAGATGTTGTCTAAAGCAAGCATTTTTAAACCTATGGGAATAATGACGGAAACTAAAAGTTTCCTTCCAACGGCTGATTTGCATTTGATATGGTATTGTAAAAATGACATTATACATGCTTAAGCAAATTACAGAGCTCCATGAGATTCGTATTGATAGGCACGTGAAATTACAAGCAGCAGCAGTTCATCTAAAATTTTTAAACCAACATTATAAATAGCATAAAAAGATCAATGATGATGATTTTGTAATGAAATTATTTACATGACAATTAAATGTGATTATTTACTTTGTTTCTAATTCAGTTTTTAAAATTGCATGCCTATTACGGTGAAATATGGTGAAACTGTACTTGCTTACTACTTTTAACAACCATCTGTAACCCATATTTGCAACGACTATAATAAAAATAAATAAAAATGGATTTAAAAAGCTAATAACTCTATATTGGTGGATAATGAAATAAATAATAATTAATGTTAAATAATAATAAAGAATATTATACTATGTGTTCACGATATGTAAACGACTGTTGCTACGACTTCCGAACCATGGTATACACACACTTGTTGTCTTTTTTGAGCTGAGAGTGAGACGAAGTCGAGCGAAAAGCTCTCTATACTCCACTCGGTGTATTTTGGTTGTGACGCTACTCCTCCTAAACTAATCGACCAATTTTGACCAAACTTGGCATTTACATAACATAACATAACATAACTTCACGCCTGTTTCCCCGAAGGGGTAGGCAGAGGTGTATTACATACCCGCGATTCGCCAGTTATGTTAAGGTCCCAGGGGGCGAGCCTATTGCCATCTACCGGGCACATTATTAAGCGAGCGATAATTAACACTTATTCATGCACACATAACTACGAAAAGTCAGAGGTGTGTGCCCGGGCGACTGGGGATCGAACTCGAGACCTCGTTTCAGCAGTCCGTTACGTCCGCCACTGGGCTATCGCCGCGCCGCACTTGGCATTTAAATACAACTTGATACCCGAAAGGAAATGAAAAATTGAAAATCGAACAAACCATGGAGGAATAACCACACTTCAAAAATTTCAAAATCTGATTTCTCCAAAATTATCCATGCTGACACCAACGTTTGTAATCAAAGTAAGGTAATCATGTAGTGCACTCTCAGCTCAACATTGCAACAGCAGAATGCATTGCGCCCCTAGTTAGTATTATTTGTGCTAAATTTTGATGATTAGTGTGTGGGCCAGTTAAAATATATTCCGATCCTATTAATAAAATTGATGATATTGATGTGCAAGCGCGGTATAATTGATGTGCAAACAAACGCGTTTGGTCCCTACAGCGGATCACGACATTTGAACGCAAAAATATCCCAATATACAAAAACATCTACCAAAAACTAAATATGGTTATTATATTTATTACTATTTAATTCACTGACACGATTGCATTATACCAAATTATTTGACATTTATTTCCATAGAAAACTGGACATTATGACCTAATTGACATATTGTGACAAATTAAATTAACTATAGTCCTTACAATATACCTTGATCTCTGTGACAGATGACTTCGAAACCGACGAAGTAATTCAATTAAATTTTTAAGCATTTTGTATGCTTACTTTTTTTCTAAAGATTTAGATCGGAAAAAGAGAACATCTAGGACAGGACTTGAACCCGCGACCAGTCCCTTACAGGGGGAATGCTCTGACCAACTGAGCCACCTAGACACGTCCCTGATATTCGAAATTCTACGATACATTATTACATTATTACGGTAGATGGCTCCAACGTCGCCTTAAGACGTAATAATGTATCGGAGAATTTCGAATATCTGGGACGTGTCTAGGTGGCTCAGTTGGTCAGAGCATTCCCCCTGTAAGGGACTGGTCGCGGGTTCAAGTCCTGTCCTAGATGTTCTCTTTTTCCGACGAAGTAACTTTGCACAAGCGTCATGTTAACAATTTTATTTTATATCACGTATATTTTCATTATTCACGTGCTAGTTTTCCCGCAATTGAAGTGCAATGAAAGATATACAAACTCACACTTAAAATGTACTCCGTAACTTCTACAATACCTTGTAACCTTTCTAAAAAATAGGTCGCTTACGCATGTACAAAGTCATACTGGGCTGAGAAAAAGATAGAGATGTGACAATCGCTAAACATAAATCGATAACCAATTCTTATTTAATTATTTATAAAAGCAATAAAACCAATACAGTACCCGTATAAAACTTTAAATATTTTTTTAAAGTTACAACACACAGTCACAACCTTGAACTCGATCAAAATTGTGCATGCAGTGGCTGCCTTAAAAGGATAAACAACCAAACAGAATGATTGTACCTATATGTAATTATAGTATAGTATTGTTGTATTAACCAATGGATGTCCTTATGAATATTTTTTTATATTTTGTGCACTGAGTCATAAACCAAAATTTCAACCTAAAGTACATGTTCCGCTATTTTTATGATGTTACATAAATACTGTTATGTTAATAAAAATACTATATTTTTATTACATATCTTGATAGATTATAAAGTAACGCGTATTTTAATAGAAGTGTCCTAAACACTAGATGCCTTGTAGATAGGTATCTTCAAAAGACTAAAACATCCCTAGGCAGTTTTGAGATGTTTACTTCTAATCACTTAAATCATTAACGAAAGAAATAAAAAGATAAATCTGAAACTTTAAGGCCTTGTTGAAAATACAAATATTAAGTAATCACAGCATTAATACTTGTATTATATATAACACATTACATTCATGCTTGGTGAAAGTCTAAAGTAATTTGTAAGTTAAAAAGCAATTCTCTATATTAACAAGTAACCTTATATTGTCAGAAGCACCCAAGCATTTAATTTGAAGTGATGATGACAATGCTCTCTATTTTATATGATCGTAATTTTTTCAAATCATGATCATGAATATAATGGAAAAAATACAACAAAGTTTTGTGATGTAATAAAATAAAACTAATATTTTAAATTACCAACCTTGTTGGACATTACATTTTTAATAGCAGAACGATGTAAAATATATTATCACGTAAGTATAGTAAAAGACAAAGCAGCTTAACGGGCTCTGTCTGGACGTAAGCTACCATAATTATGCTTTGTTTTTGTTTCTAAGATTATTTCTCTCTCTCTCTAAGATTACTGATGCTAGACAGTTGTTTTTTTTTATATATACAGCTAATTATCTACTGTTCACGCACATTCAAAAACATTTTGGATATATAGAGCAGTTTCTTGTTAAAAAATTGCAAAGACACACTCTTTGAAATAAATTTTTCGTTTCAATTATCTCAATATTTTTAGCGATGACATATATATTTTTTGTTACAAATATAAAGAAAATTTAATCAGCTAGTGGGATATCTACAAATTAACATCCTCAAATCCGTCATATTTTTTAAATGATTTATTTATCTGTTTGATTTGTTTGGCGGCAAACGGATAAATAAACCATGTTTTTGAATGTGCGTGAACAGTAGATAATTAGCTGTATATATAAAAAAAATCAAGTGTCAGTAATCTTAGAGAGAGAGAGAAATAATCTTAGAAACAAAAAATAAGCATAATTATGGTAGCTTACGTCCAGACAGGGCCTTAATGATTAGCTTAGCTTTTAAACCTGTGATAAAATGGGTAAGAAAACCTGAGATATATTATTTTATAATCTAGTGATTATAATACTACTTATGTATTAGCAGCAGGGTAAAATCAAACAAATCTATTATTGATGATTTCTTTATAATCACAAAGCAAATCATCACGTAATTTTGACGTTCGATAGAACTTGAACATGGTCAACGTTCGGACTATAAATCATCATGCTATAGCTGGAAGCTGATGAGTAGTAAAATGTTCCCATTTTCCCATCTCGAAATTACAGAGTTGCGAACGTGTAAAAGATAGTTGATTAGAGACTCAACCTTTGATAATAAATATTATCACGCTATTATATTAGGATGCCTCGTAGAACTAATTTCGATGTAACATGTAAATATCAATTTCTTTATGATAAATGATTGACAATATAATAATGAAATAGGTGAACTATTATATTATTTAATACATATTGGGTTCGAAACTGCAGGAGTTAAAAGACCTTGATTTATTCCGAATTTAACGCGGGCGAACTCCCGGGCAACAGCTAGTTAAAAAATATAAATCACAACGTTTCATACGAAAATCCTTAAATTGCACAGGGTCATTGAAGCACTAAATTGTATGATATTATCGAAAGTTACAGTGAATATTACAAGCTGAAACGAAACCAATTTAACAATAACGAACTCTGTGGGCCGCTACAATTGTTAAAATGTTAAACACAAGATCTGGCTAAATTATTTTTTTGTTCGGATTGAACTTAAGCTGTACGCTTTCACATCGGAGTCCGGGGTCCGCTCTCCGGCTTTTTCAAGCCCTTAGTATAAATGATATCGAAAGCGAATCAAATGTTTTGTGTTTAGTAACATACATAACAGACACAACAGAAACATAAATATAAAACAGGATCCCCAGTGCTATGACAAGATCTTTGGTAATAACAATTATAAGTAATAAAAATACCGACAAATCATTCCACGCACCAAAACCACTCACAGCACGGCCCTTCTTTCACAACAGGCAATAGTCAAACCGTAACCGTGACAAGGAAAAACGTGCGATAATGGAAAATAATAAGTCATTGTAGCAAACAATGCGAGGTAGGTACACAGACTATGACATTGTTTTAAACCGATAGAATACAGACTGGTAATGCAGCCGGCAAATCAAAGGCAGTTCAGCCGGCAAATCAGAGGTGACTGGATTAAGTTATTTATTCAAATGAAAATAGTAATATTAATAAAATGAATAAATAGTAAAAAAGTTATTTAAATGCAAATAAGAAATTAGAAATAAGGCAGTTTGACGTAATATATATACATAAAGTCACGCCTTTTTCCGTTTACGGTAGGCAGAGACAGCCTCTTTCCACTAGCTGCGACATAACGGCATACGCGTTTGGCTTCTTCTGCTTTCATAATTGTCGTCATACATGCTGTACTCTTGGCCTGACCTTTCTCTAAACCGTCCTCGATCTGATTAAAATACAGATAAGATCATCGGCGTACAGGAGCCATTTGTCGGTCAAGTCAATCATTCTAAATCCATACGCACTCTCTTGCAGTTCTTTCAAACAGTCCTATATTCATTCATTCTGGCGGATAGTATTACACCAACGCCTTAGCTGGCTCTGCTAGATTTCGCGACTTGTTTGTTTGTTGGTTTTGTATACGGTCCATGCGTGGTGGTTTCACAACCTTTCCGCTTTGTTTCATTCACAAAGAACATCTAGATGTCTTTCACTTATTAACTCACATACTTCTTCAATTTTATCATTCATACTTCCTCTAACATTCATTGTAGCAAAGTGGCTGTCCGAAGCACACTTTTCACCCCCTCTGGAAACAAGACGAAAGGAGTCGTGAACTACCTCGCCGCCAAATTGGAAATTATTATTAATGTTCATTGTGTTCCTATGAGTAGCTAGGGAATGATGTGGTCCACTCAAACAGAGCCCCGAATGTCTGGGTAAGGCTCGCCTTATTCCGGGGACACCCGGTCCCAGGGCATAACCTAACCTAACTTATACCTATGATACCAATAACTAGGCTCGCCCATAGTCAGCCCTCGGCACGACAACCACTGGCTTGACATTTGCAATCGTAACCATCTGTACTCCGTTCCAAAGAATTCCAGTCGCCAGGACATTTATTGAGACGACAGATAGACGATTGTTCTCTGCAGTCCAGGCAACGTAATTAGACCCTAATAAATAAATTAAAGAATTTAAATGAAAATACATATTATTAGTACCTACACGCTGTAATAATATTTCTGATGCAAGTACATCATAAATATTGTTTACTTAAGTTACGAGATTTCTTTAATACCTTTGGTCTACTACTAGTCTGTTTTGCCGTTCCGCCCGCGTGGCAGCTATTTTGTAATTCAGGTGATTGTCAATATGTATTGTGTGCCAAATTTTAGCTAAATCTGTCTAGCCGATTTTGGGTGCTTGTGTCACTTACAAACTCTCCCATTTATCATATAAATAGGATGTTACATTAGTGCCTAGTAGATTGACAGAGCCTCGGGATAGTTTTTAAATGGAACCCACTGTTTGACCTCAGAATAGATACAAATTTCGCTTGAAGTCAATCCATTAAAAAAAACTTTTACTCGAATCATAACTATAATTGTATAAGGAGGACGGAGGTCGTTGAGCGATCTCCGATGTCTGAATCTCTTCCGCGCCTAGCGGGCTGTGCGGATCGGGAGAGACCTGATTCTCTCTGCATGCCGCTCTGCCGCCTCCTTCTCGAGAATTACTACAAGTAAATTCGGTTATTAGTAAATACTCTCTTGAAAAAAAACCTTTTTAGAACCCGATTTAGAACAAAACTTGCAAATTTAATAATGTCTAACATTTGTTCGAAACCCCATTTTATAAGACATATCATCCAATGTAAAAATTTATGTTTGCGCCACTTTATTTTTTAAAGTCTACAAGTTACCGAAATTAATGATATTCCTATTAACACCTCCAGCTAAACTAAATTACTTGTTTTAGGAGTGGCTTCACAACTGTAGTGTAATGGCCAAGATACGAACTTGAATGAACATTACAGATACACCGGACGAACATTATATATACCTAGTTACATAAAATACTAATTCATCATCACCATTATCTCCGCAGTGAAGTTTCTCGCGTCCCTGACCTGTCACCAGAGTCCAATCGATAGAAAAACAATCTGTTGATTATTAGAAAATCAATTACAACAATGTTTAAAGTATAACAGCGAAGTGATTATTTTTATGTAACCTGTATGCTGTTTAATATTTCTCCGCTTTCCAATTATCGTACAACGCAGTGTAAGAGGCGGAAAAGAATGATGGCGTAATGTTTACGTTGCAGCAAAGTTTGCGTTGAGACTAGCTGAAAAACCTAGTCTTATAAAGAAGCCGCGAAAACTAGAGATTATAATTGCGGTAAATCCATTTTTTCATCTTGCCGAATTAAAATCGGTTGAATTTTTTTCCATAAAAGCGACGAGCCATTACCCGTTTATTTCTTGTTGAATCACCGGCTTCCGTCGTCGTAATGAACATAAAAAGGTTCCTCATAATCTTCCAATACTTTTTATATAACGCTCAAACGAACAGACCATGTCTTTTAATTTCTTTATCATCTAGGCGTTAATCCCGTTGCTAGCATTTTGGAACCTTTGGAACCCGGGGTCTGCTGTACTAAGCTTTTTCCTCCTGATGTGACTTTATCTTTGCTTTTACGGGAGTGACTGCCGTTTGACTACCCAACCTCGTGGGGATAGCCTATGACATAGCGTCGTTCGTTAATCAGCAGGTTAATCAGCATTAGTGGGACCGGTGGGTGTCACGCGATGCTGCAACGATAATCCTCTTTTGATGAAGCCGTCAAGCTGAGTGCCACCATTGTTAACATGGTACGTGTATGTAATGGTGACCCTCTTTCCTGAGACTTTACCTTTAGCTTACCATCAGGCGAGACGAAGTCAAATTGACGTGTCTTGCAGGTGAAATTGGTGGACACACATATTATAACTTGAATTCTATAATTGAGTTGTGTTTCATTTACCTGTTCATTTCGAATGTAATAGACATTAATTTATTTATCTGTACAAAACGTATAAGATTTATTTTAACTAGCATTGTTATGGTATCATTACATTGTTACACATTGTTACTACGCAATAAAATACATATCGGATATTTAAACTGTCTTGAACTTAACTCTCTACATCGAGCAATATGTAAATAATTAACTTAGTATTAGCAAGTTCCACATTTCTGTAGAAAAGATAAAGAAAATATAAAGAGCAATCTTATAAATGCCACTATTGTAACCCTTGCAGGGTCAACAGAAGTGACACACGAATACACCGAGGATGTCCCAGGAAAGGTCGGGAATTGGAGGAGCTAGAAATATAATAAATTCACTACCCGCTTTAGAAAAGCGGCAGACGATGACAATGAAACAGGAAAGCACGAATATTGAAGCGCTTTAGCATACACAATTTGAAACGTTCCACGTTTTGTTTTTCTATAGAAATGTGCCAGGACGTGTATAGGCGTTTATGTTTTTTGTGGTAATCGATTAAATTGTCGAATGGTTGATTTTGACTGGCCGCTTGCGCTTATCATTGCGTTTGTCGGGATTTTCCTTAGGTAATCTAACCAAACACCAAACAACCTCTAAAGTATGATTTACAGTCGCCATCGGTGTTAGCTTAACACATCCCAAGTCACCGATCACCATAGCTCTTAATATTTGCATAAAATAATAAATAAAAATTACGTCTTCAATTTTTCATTCGAAGATTACAAAAATAAATTGAAATTTATTTATTTATTGCAATGTAAAGATCTTTTGTAATTTTTTTAGTATAATGTTTAATATTATGGCTTTATGTCCTTCCCTCAAATACGTACACTCGGCATCGGTATTATTAGCTTAAAAAATTCCATGTTATGGACCAAAACTTTGCAAACAAATGTTGAAAAATGCTACATTTGCCCTCTGAATAATCAATCATACATCAATTTATTGATTTATTTCAATGTAAAAAATATTTGTAAATTTGTTAGCGTTCAGCAACTTCTTAGGGCGTCTGTTAGTACTAGTGAAATTTTAACATTTGCGTCTGCCATGGCCTGAGGTTTAGCCTAGGACTATTGCGTCCGCATACTCGTCTACGCCCGGGACTACCGACCTCCATGATCGGGTCCTGAGGACGGCAGTTGGCCGACTTGCCGTCCTTACAGAAGCAGGCCGTGGCGGAGACGTATCGTGTGTGTCCTACACACGCCTGCCTACTCACCGACGCGGGATAAAACCCGACCCCACCAGGCGAGCCGCGCTGGCGGCCAAGGTCCGCCGGTAACCCTGGGGTTATCCTTTCGAGGGCTTACCCGGGGTGCCCGGCAATGGACACTTGGGCAGGATTCCGTGCGGTTTTAGTCGATGCACGACATAACCGCCCCCGCTGGCCGGCGGGAGGGTATCCGAAGGGATTTCCGCAAGTAAAAAAAAAAGGACAATTGCGTTCAACACACAGAGACCCTCGGTCTATTGAAGTCGGTCTCGGACTAATGAATTAAGGGAAGCCTTCATTTTAGGCATTTATAATTTAGGATTATCATCGCTGTTCTTGAATATTGTGCTTCTCCTTCATCCTAGCACCAAATCCGGTTGCATCCTTAGCTAGTACTTGGGGTCCGGAGTCCGCTCTCTTACTCCTCCTTGCTATGATTTAGTTTAGTTGTCATTTTACGGAAACGACAGCCGTCTGACCACCCATCCGAGAGAAAAGCCTGCACTAAACTCTCGTCTGTCAACAGCACGTGAACTGACTTGTACGTGAGCCTGAATTGGAACCCCAACATCTTCATGGGGCCCCATACATCCCGAAATAATAGGTTACTATTTCGGGATCAGGTATACTATAAAATAAATATAAAAAAAAAAATTAATGCCACCTTGGTCACGAAACAAAGTGACTACACTTTCATATTTAAAAAATCAATACTATTGATTTTCTAATATGAAAGTGCAATCAACTATAGATTCAATAGTTGTGATGATCACCAAGGCATTTCTAATGGTCAAAGATCGATTCCCATGGATAGGCATTATTAGGCGCATGCATATTTTCTCCTTGCCTTATTACTTTCGATATCGTATTCTGTTTCGCGGGTTACACGAACAACAATGCAAGCAATTATTTAAATATTCTCACAGGAAGATTATTATCTCAATCTCCAAGAATATCAATTGCAAGCAATTGCAACATACATTACGTATGCAGTATGTAGGCAATATATTGTATTATTATTATTTGTTAAAAGACTATTAAACTTGTGACATTGGTCACACATGGCTTAACTAGTATTATTCAGAACCCTTCCAATTAATCAGTTATTTTTCAGTTAAGTTTTGTTCCTATTGAAAAGCACAGCATTACAGAAAAAAAAGAAATATAATTCTAATCCACGTGAATGTAGAATAAGAGAAAAAAATGTGAATGTGTACTTACCTATAGTTTATAAAATTAAGAAATATTTAATTCACTTCACTTTATCACTTGACCCCTTCAAAGTTGAATTTCGCGCAGCGCGTTGCAACTGCGCAGATCGGTCGGTTGAAAGTACTGCCACCGCGCCAACGTCAGTTAACTAAACCGCAGGAAGGGCGCACTTGCAAATATATAGTCAACAAGCGGGGATAAGTTCTATCGAAATCTTATACCACTTAAATGTTATTCAGGTTTACATTATTCACATTACTTAATTTGTCTTATCTGTCCGAGGAGGAAAGGTCGAAAGTAATTCCGTTATGAATGAAACCTTGCTTTTCCTCTTATTTATTTAGTTATATGTTTTTTTTTTGCTATATTGTTTAGTTATTTATGTTTCAGTTACATAAGAACGGGCAAAGACAGAAATGAATGAAAGTAGTGGGAAGAGGACTATGTGTCATAGGGCACACCAAACACTAAACCGAAAATCCAGTTTGTTAGTTTATAAGCTCAGTGAAAATATTGCATTGTATGTTTGCAAAGATTCAAAAGTGTTGGTGACCTCATGACTATTTTTTCGCTGCAACATGTCGAGAGCTGTAATAAGTACTAAGCAAAGCCATCCCAGAGATGAGAACAGTAATCCACGCAGAAACAAATCTGTATTATACAAGACACCGCAGCCTCGGCGTGACAACCGGTAGGCCAATTTTATGACACTTGATTATTGATACTGTTCTACAGCGGTAGTCATGTATGCTAAATAGTAGCGAGAGGAAGGAACACGCATGCTTGTGTCTTCTTGAAATTGACCTCTACCATTCAGAAACTCAACATTCGGAGCTGCATTGAGAAACATGATCCAGGATCCCGTCAAGTTCAGAGAACAGCTGCCGTATTTTGCAACAATAAATAATTCACTCGAATCGCATAATCGAGCAATAAAATTTGGAATGTAACATCGTTTAAGGTAAAATTATACAATATGGGCAACCTTACACCCCGGCGTCTGTAGACCCGAGACGGCGTGCGGTTTTAGTCGGTTCAAGTCCGACATAGCCGGGTGCGTCTCATAACGTATAAACTCATTTGGTCTAATTTCATTTTATTATCGTTCATAAGATATAATCAGCGTGAGATATACCAACTGTTGATATAATTTCTTTGCATATAACATTTATTTATTCTAAAACCTAATTATTTATGTTTCAGTCACATAAGAATAGCCAAAGACAGAAATGAATGGAAGTATAACGTTGTTTGATATAACGTTTATGTAATCGAAAATCATTTGGTCTAACGTTTAATATTGTTACAACGATCGTCGATATCTCGGAAACTACTGATCGAATCTTCTAGAAATTAAAACGCATTGTTAATGTCGAAGTACTCTATCGATCCGTTTAGAAAAATCCAGAAAAGTCAATAAGAAATCACAAGCCCTTTTGTCTACCTATACCTACTTTACCTACAAATCGCGATAACAAGGGCATTCACCTCTATCGTCGGCACGACTGTGTAGGTACTTGTTTTCTCGAACGCCCTAGTAAATACCTACTATTCTCTAACGCTCTAGTGCCTTATCTCTAGATGATTCCGGAACAGTCTACCCTCTTTATTAAGAGCTATAAAAGGGCGCCCGGCGATCGACACGAGGCAGTTAATTTTCGAAAGCGAAAGTGAACACATCTTACCGAAGTGAACCAAGAGAGTTATATCTGCGACTTAAGCAACGATTGTGGACTGCTGTGAACTGCTGAGCGACTTGAACTGTTGAAGAGTACTGTGTGTGCTAGTTATTTAGTTGTCTAGTTTGTGGTGAGCGAATAAACCTCTTTGTTGTGTAAACGGCATTTAATTTGTACCCCGCGCACGTAACAACTGGTGTCAGAAGTGCGATGCCGTTATTACCACGTGAAGACGAAGGGCGTACTCCACGGACAAGACGTCAAGTGGAAATGGATGCTGCACGTCAACGGAGCCTTGAAGAGGAAGGGCGTCAGGCCGATTCTGCTATCTCGACGGGAACTACGGCAGCACCAGATGGAACCTTGTCAGATACCAACATGATGACGCTGTTGGCTTCTATGCAGCAGATGATGCAGGCCTCCTTGCAAGACATGCAGGCCAAACAAGAGGCTAGTCAACAGATGATGCAGGCCTCCTTGCAAGACATGCAGGCCAAACAAGAGGCTAGTCAACAGATGATGCAGGCCTCCTTGCAAGACATGCAGGCCAAACAAGAGGCTAGTCAACAGATGATGCAAGCCAACCAAGAGGCTAGTCGGCAGACGATGCAAGCCTCCTTGCAAGAAATGCAGGCCAACCAAGAGGCTAGTCGTCAGACGATGCAGGCCTCTATGTTGGAGATGGAACAGGCCAACCAACAAGCAGTCATGGGTAAAATCGATGCAGGCATCCATGCACTGGGAGATAAAGTGAAGATCCTTGAAGATGGCTTGCAAATGCTGAGTAAGGAAGTGGCTTCGAAGACTGGGACCATTGACGACGGCTTGCAAATGCTGAGTAAGGAAGTGGCCTTGAAGACTGGGACCATGGACGGCCGCTTACAAGAGCTTGAAAAAGAGATCGTCAGGCTAAAAACCTGCGAACCTGTTGACGATCGCTTGCAAGAGCTTCAAAAAGAGATTTTCAGGCTAAAAACCTGCGGACCTGTTGCCGCGATCTCAACATCATCAGCGAAGTTCGACCTACAACACTTCGATGGAACTTCCTCGTGGACAGCCTTCAAGGACCAATTTGAGATATTGGTAAAAACCAAAGCCTGGAGCAACGAGGAGTCCTTTATGGCCTTGACACTTGCATTACGAGGAGATGCCTTAGTTATACTGGAAAACCTGCCATCTGAAGGAAGGACACTGGAGTCCCTGATGGAAGCATTAGACACACGCTACGGTGACAAGCACCTGGAGAATGCCTACCGAGCGCAGCTACGCGAGAGGAAACAAAAAGCCGGTGAAAGCCTCCAGGAATGGGCTGTAGAGGTTGAAAGGCTCGTTCGTCGGGCCTACTCATCTACACCCGTGATGATCGAGACCACTCTACTGGAGGCCTTCCTAAACGGTATACGGGACGCAGAAGTGAAAACTAGTGTACAGTTGCGTCACTGCCAGACCTCAAAAGAAGCACTGGCTTATGCCCTTGAGGTGGAAACCGTACGGCAGAATGCCGGGATAAGTAAGGTCAGAGAGGTCAAGGAGGTAGTTGCGGAGGAGAGGAAGCCGCGGTATGTCCCAACGTGTTATTCCTGTAGAGGAAGGGGCCATATCCAGTCAGAGTGTCCTTCGAGGAAACGGAGGAGGGTCACGGACTCCGGGACCCAAGTCGATCAAGATGTTCCGTTAAACTAAATGTCGCCAGGGCCGCGGGGTGGGCGCTGGCTGGTCGACATGAGGCCCCAACGATCACAATAACTCAAGTTAGCAATGGAAATAGTCTGATCATCGAGGCCATCTTAGACAATCAACCTTGCAGTTTAACAGTGGATACTGGAGCTTCACGTACAGTTGTAAGGCCGGAATTGCTGAAACGCACCATAAGGTGGGAAAAACGATCTCCGAGGTGCCAGCTTCAGACAGCTACTGGCCAGCCAGTGACCGTCCTCGGTGAAACAGATGTGGAGGTAAGAATTGGCGACCAAATATATCACCAGTCAGTATTAATTGCTAATATTACTGATGATTGCATTTTGGGGCTTGATTTCTTGAAGAACTACCGTTTAAACCGTTTAAACCGTTCCGTTACCCCACCAAGCTCCTCTATGAGTATTGCGAAGTTCTGACCGTGCGACAGTTGTTCCTGTTAAGAGTAATTCTGAAACAACATGCCATTGTAGAGTATAAAGCTGCCTCACAGGTGAGGCGAAGAGATTACGCGGTGAGTGACCGGGTTCTTGCACCTAGAACGTCGTTTGTTCGGAGATTTTTCCCTTTCCTGGGTCCATATCTATATAATAGAGTAAACAAGGTAAATAATATCTACACCTTATATAGAATAGAGGCGAAAAAAATCCTTACTGAGTGGCTTAGTAAACTGTCATATGACGAGACAGAATCCCTAATAAAAATTATTGAATAAATCTCACTTAAATTTACGATTTTGATTGTCCACTACATTGTACACCATGTACTTACTAATTATAAAGTAAGTATTCTGAATTTATACATACAGGACTCATCCTGCTTTCAATACCTGCGACCATAATACATTGGATCTTACCTAGATGCATACAACATCCACAATACCTATATCATGCACACTCCACACACACACTCTCTCTCTCTCTCTCACATACACACACACACACACACACACGCACACACACACACACACACACATTCAAGCACACAATTGTTCCAAAATGTCCTTTTAAGCGAAATAGTTCCAAAAGCCTAACAATAAGTAGTTACAATAATGTACTCTTGATACAGTTCTTGGGGTTGCTGACTCTGTATGCTGAAATACAGGCTAAAAGCCTAGTTCGGCAGCAGACGCATGATTGTTACATTACAAAATAATTTAATAGAAGTTTTTTAACATTAGATTATACAATACAAATTTTATTTCTAATTCAACTGACATCTTAAATTTACTCCTAATGCTGACTGATTGTAAAATCTAACTTATGACATTGTATTTCTAATAATGATGACTGTGAAAACTGATAAGTACCCTATTTATAACCTCTGTTAATTTGACTGTGTTAACTTCCTTAATACATATATAAATATCTATTAATGTTGACTGAGTAAACTATGATGTATTGTATCTCTAATACAGATAAATTGAATAATGTAAACTTATATGTATTTTTGGGCTAATAAATTATTATTATTATTATTATTATGTGTCTTGGATATACCTAGAGGGGTGCTGAGATTTCCTGATCAGGAAGTTTGTTTACAAGGATCGCACCCGTGCACTCTTTACTGTTTAAGGGATACGACGTTAGTTCCTAAATCGGAAACATTAGTCAGAGTGAGGTTTCCTGCGAAGACTGAACAAAGAAGATGTCTTATTGTCGAAGATACCGGCAGTCATCAAAACTTAATAACAGCGAGAACCTTACTGATGCCGAACGGAATCACCAGGGTGAGAATCCTCAACCTCAGTGACGAAATTGTTCTCCTGAAGAAGAATAGTGTGGTCGGAAAATGTGAGGAAGTAAAGTACCTGAGACGGTTGGACAGCACTTCGACTAAACAAGGTGGTACACAAATCCCCGAAGATCACATTCAGCAACTTCTCGAAAATTCCAAGGAAAACTTATCGGCATCAGAATTGCATCAAGCCAGAGACCTCTTGCTACGATTTAGAGACATCTTTGCAACCGGAAATGGCTGTGGAAGGACTGGACTCGTGAAACACCGGATTGACACAGGTGACTCCAGGCCTATAAAACAAAGACCTCGACGTTTACCATGGGCAAGAGAAGAGGAGGTAGCAGTTATGATTAAAGACATGGCCGATAACAAGGTGATTGAACCTTCTACGAGTCCGTGGTCATCACCTGTGGTACTAGTAAAAAAGAAGGATGGCAGTACAAGGTTTTGTGTGGATTACCGAATGTTGAATAATGTCACAAAGAAAGACAGTTATCCTTTGCCTAGAATCGACGATACCCTGGACATGCTTAGTGGTATGAAATGGTTTTCAACCATCGATTTAAAAAGTGGCTACTGGCAGGTGGAGATCAGTCCGGACGATAAAGAGAAGACAGCCTTTAGTACAGGAATTGGAAACGGTTTATGGCATTTTAATGTAATGCCATTTGGTTTATGTAATGCACCGGCCACGTTTGAACGCCTCATGAAAAGAGTAATGGTGGGTCTACTTGGAGACGTCTGTCTGGTTTACCTGGACTATGTTATAGTTATGGGACGCAGCTTCAAAGAAAACCTGAAGAACCTGGAAAAAGTTTTTACTCGGATTCGTGAGGCTAACCTTAAACTGAGTCCAAAGAAGTGCGCTCTATTTAAAAAGGAGGTAAGCTATCTTGGACATGTGATCTCAACGGAAGGAGTTAAAACCGACCCCGAGAAGATTAAAGCTGTTCAAGAATGGCCTGTTCCAAAGAACAAAACGGAGGTTCGCGCGTTTCTGGGACTATGCAGGTATTACAGACGCTTCATTAAGCATTTCTCGGATATTGCAAAACCACTACACCGACTGACGGAAGATAAACGAGACTTCGTTTGGGACCTGGATTGCGAGCAAGCTTTTAGTACGCTTAAACAACGATTGTGCGAAGCCCCTATATTGGGTTATCCTACTAGGGAAGGTAGATTCATTGTGGACACGGATGCCAGTAACAGCGGAATAGGTGGAGTGTTGTCACAAGTGCAGGGAGATCGCCATGTTGTAATAGCATACTTCAGTAAATCGCTATCTAAACCGGAAAGGAATTACTGTGTAACTCGTCGTGAACTTCTCGCTGTGGTGAAGTCTTTACAGCATTTTAATAAGTACCTTATAGGACGAGAGTTTACACTAAGGACAAATCATGCTGCGCTACAATGGTTGCTGCAATTCAAGAATCCGGCAGGCCAAGTAGCAAGATGGATCGAGCAACTACAGGAATTTCCCTTTGTGATAGAACACCGAAGTGGAAAAGGGCACGGCAATGCTGATGCTTTGTCACGAAGGCCGTGTGTCGAAGATTGCAAGCATTGTCAGAGGAACGAAGCCCGAGAAGAGATTAAAGTCATAAAGGTGAATGGACTTGACGACGAATGGAGTGGAAGCAGTATGAAGAAGGCGCAAGAAGATGATGATGACCTACAACCTATACTGCACTGGAAACAACTTGGAAGCAAATCCCGATGGAGTGATGTATCTGCTTACAGTTCAACTACCAAAAGCTATTGGGCCCAGTGGGACAGCTTAGCTCTGGTAGAAGATGTCCTGTATAGGTAATGGGAGTCTAACGATGGTAAGGAAGTAACCATGGACGTAGTGGTACCACGAAGCAAGGTGGCCCCACTCTTACGGCACATCCACGATGGTGTTTCTGGCGGGCATCTCGGAGTCAAGAAAACCCTGGTTAAAGTGCGACAGCGGTTTTACTGGCTTCGTTGTCGGGAAGATGTCGAGGATTGGTGCCGTAAATGCACTGCATGTGCTTCGGTTAAAGGACCGCCGACAAGAAGCAAAGGAAAATTGAAGCTGTACAACGTTGGAGCACCGTGGGAACGTATCGTATATATATATGATGTTGCTGGACCTTTTCCAACGACTGATGAGGGTAACAAATACATCATAGTAGTTCAAGACTACTTCACTAAGTGGCCGGAAGTATTTGCGACACCCAACCAGGAAGCAGTCACTGTAGCCAAGAAACTGGTTCAGGAAGTGGTCAGTCGATACGGCGCACCTATGGAGATCCACTCCGACCAAGGACGAAACTTCGAGTCTGCTCTGTTTCAAGAAATGTGCAAACTCCTCGGTATAAACAAGACCCATACGACTCCAGCGCACCCGCAGTCAGACGGAATGGTCGAGAGGTTTAACCAGACGTTGGAAAATCACTTGGCTAAAGTTGTCGACGAACACCAAAAAGATTGGGACCAGTACATCCCACTGTTCCTGATGTCCTATCGATCTGCGGTGCATGACAGTACGGGACACACTCCAGCTAAAGTCAATTTTGGTCGAGAGATAAGGCTACCAGTGGATGCAATTACCGGCACGCCACCCGATAGTTCTAAGCCCGTGACGGACTACGTGAGTGAACTTCAAAACCGGCTGGACGAGGTACACACAATGGTACGGGAAAACAATTTTAAGACAGGTATAAGGATGAAAACCCGGTACGATAGAAACGCAAACACCAACGGTTTTGAAGAAGGAACCCTGGTATGGTTTCACAATCCGTTACGCAGAAAGGGAAAATCTCCGAAACTTCAAGCTCGCTGGGAAGGACCCTATACGGTTGTTACAATGACATCACCTACCGCATTAAGAAGGGGCTTAGGGGAAAACCAAAGGTAGTTCATGTGGATAGGTTGTCGCGATATCATGGAACAAATGATGCTCGGGACGAGCATGATTAAGAGGGGGGTAATGTTACAACGATCGTCGATATCTCGGAAACTACTGATCGAATCTTCTAGAAATTAAAACGCATTGTTAATGTCGAAGGTAACTCTATCGATCCGTTTAGAAAAATCCAGAAAAGTCAATAAGAAATCACAAGCCCTTTTGTCTACCTATACCTACTTTACCTACAAATCGCGATAACAAATGCATTCACCTCTATCGTCGGCACGACTGTGTTTTCTCGAACGCCCCAGTAAATACCTACTATTCTCTAACGCTCTAGTGCCTTATCTCTAGATGATTCCGGAACAGTCTACCCTCTTTATTAAGAGCTATAAAATGGCGCCCGGCGATCGACACGAGGCAGTTAATTTTCGAAAGTGAAAGTGAACACATCTTACCGAAGTGAACCAAGAGAGTTATACCTTTTTTTTTATTTATCGTGCGGAAATCCCTTCGGATACCCCCCCGCCGGCCAGCGGGGACGGTTATGTCGGGCTTGCACCGACTAAAACCGCACGCCGTCTCGGGTCTTCAGACGCCGGGGTGTAAGGTTACCCATAGAGCATATCCCTCGCACCCCGGCTGACCCTGGGCCATCTCACCACTAACAGCATCGCTCATCCTGTCTCCTCTGAAAGCAGAGGAGTACGGAGAGCGATGTGTTCCCGCCACGTTGGGTATTGGCCGACGATCAATGCCAACCCTATGAAGGGGTGAAGGGGAAGCCATTGACCGCCGCCCAGGGTGTACCGGCCGCTCCGATTCCGTTCCCCCCGGACTGCAGCGGGATCGGAATCGGAGCGACACTCGAGGAGGTTACCCAACACACACCCCAAGAGAGTTATACCTGCGACTTAAGCAACGATTGTGGACTACTGTGAACTACTGAGCGACTTGAACTGTTGAAGAGTACTGTGTGTGCTAGTTATTTAGTTGTCTAGTTTGTGGTGAGCGAATAAACCTCTTTGTTGTGTAAACGGCATTTAATTTGTACCCCGCGCACGTAACAATATGTATATTGTTTATTTTATCGAAAATCATTAGTTCTAACGTTTAATATATATAAAAAACGTCATTATGGTTAACACCCCGACTCAGAGGTACCCCGAGTTTTGCCGAGAGTTTTTTAAACCACCTAGAAATAAGAGCCACTGTAAACGGGGCTCCGTCGACCTATCTTAGCGCAGGTGGTAATCAGTTACTAGTTATGTTTAATATCTACTTAGGTTACTATTACCTGTAACTCTTTCTTCTCTCTCTCTCTCTCTCTCTCAGCAACAACTCTATGCAATTTTGCTTTGTATTTTAAGTAGGCGTTTTCATCATATTAGACCAAATAAGTTTTATATCTTTTGAATGGTATTTCAAACGATTTTATATTTAATGTATGTTATGCTTATAAAAATTAGTTATTTTAAAATTATATCAATCGTTTATTATATTAACTAATGACAGCCTCCGTGGCGTGGAGGTATTGAACGCGGCCGCTACGCAGGAGGCGCGGGTTCGATCCCCGCTCAGTGCAAATATTTGTATGCATGAATATGAGTATTTGCATTGGTCTGGTCGTGCCTCGGAGAGCACGTTAAGATGTCGGTCCCGGTTGCCATACGAATATGTATGGCAGTCGTTATAGGGGAATTGGGTGAAATGGCCCCGCATAGAAGGGCTGATCACCCGTCTGGTCAAACGGCGTCCCCACTGGCAGTAGTAGTATATTAACTAATCGCTATATTAAATAAAATTAAAGGTTCCGTTGTTATATGTTGTTAATATCATCCTGCCAAGGACACTGCCAAACTATTGTTGAGAGTTTTGTATTATTAAAAAAGTTTGGAACGTAGCTGTATATACCTACTGCTCAGCCATTTGTTTATCTAGAAGCCAGCTGACAGAATCTAACATGAAAATAAAACCTTTAAACGAGCAATTCTTGAATATGTATATATATATATCCCTATATTTATATATATATATATATATATATATATATATATATATATATATATATATATATATATATATATATATATATATAAAAGTTATTAAAAAAAACCTGTGAATTGAATTTCGCGCGCGAAAAATTTACTTATTAAAAAAAAGTGCGAATCGGACCCAGGAATCGTTTGAGGAATACAGAAAGAGAGCGGTGTAACACAACAAAAACTGCTTATCATCATCATCATCATCAACACATTGTTAGTCCTAGCTGCATGCAAAGTTTGTACTTCCGCTCTCCTCTCCTTCTTCGTATCTTGATTTGGCTTATCTTAGCTTTTGGGGAAGCGACTGCCTTCTGCCCCTCAACCTCAAGAAAAAAACCCGCACCAGAGCCTTATCTGTTAATTAGCAGGTGTACTAGCTTGTAGGTGATGTTGGCACAGGCCACGAAGATCTCAGTGGGGTCCCATAGAGGTACACAAATAAACGTGATGACAAGTAGGAACAAAATATAGTAAAACACGGGACTTTTTTTTTTAGCGTGTATAAACTCCCACGGGCTTCTTTAAGGAGAGCCTCAAATATGTATCTAGGATCGAATGTTCATCGCATGTTTTCTTAGGATCATTTGGAAACGCGATGGAACTTGCGCGCGAAAGTTATAAGTAGATATGTTATTGAAATGTTCCCAGATTATATTTCCTTCGCTATGTATATTGCGAATAGAGTGATTTTAGAGCATTTTGGTGTACTTGTTTAGCTGTCACTACCGACCCCATACACTATCACAACCGCACTTGGGGTGTGGTCGGTTGTGCCATCTTTCTTTTTGTTTTCATTGGCTCGTGTGAGTTAACCATTTTACCTAGGGCAAACATCGAAGTATGTATACGAAGACCATTGTATATTGCACTTGAAAAAACATCTTTCTTCCCTCTTACTGGTATGGGAACTAAATGGGCGATTATATAAAAATTCTCACAAACATACCCAGTCTACCCTACCTACAAATTGTGAACACATGATTTTTTTTTATCTTATTAGTTTTTTTTTTCGTTTCTACTTATGACTATTGAATAAACCGTGCCATAATAAATATAAGGGAACCGAAAAATATTAAAATTGTAAACACATGCAGTTTTCTTTTTTACATACATACACTTTTACATACATACTATACTTACGCCTTTGTCCCTCCGGGGTAGACAGAGACAACAGCCCGCCTTCTGCTTCTGTTCTTACATACTTCACGAGCTTCCCCACCTTCCACGCTTTAATTACTTCACTGATGTTGGAGGCATATTTTGAAATAAAATGTTGTGTATGATGAATACGTCCGAACAGAAACTGTCACGCGAAGCCACTGTGGATACCTCACCACTAAACTCCATATCGTTCATGCCAACAGATCCCCATGAAATTAGGAATATGATTCTAGGACTTAGATCACATAGTGCACTAGGGTTACGGCGGAAATATTAAAACAAAATGCTATGACTCTTGCCCCACCCATTGCATTTCTGTGCAACCTAAGTCTCGTTACTGGCTCATTCCCCGCTATATTTAAGAGAGCTGTTATTTCTCCTATTTTTAAATCTGGCAGCAAAAATGAGCCAAATAACTACCGACCTATCTCCCTTCTATCAACGTTATCTAAAATACTAAATAAAATAGTGAATAAGAGAGTTATGAAATATCTAGAGCAAAACCGAGTCCTCAGTGATTTTCAATTTGGCTTCAGAGCAACAAAATCGACTGAAGACGCCGCTTGACACTAACCTCAACGATAGTATCATATCTGGATAAAGGAGAGAAGTGCCTGGGGGTCTTCTTAGACCTCCAAAAATTTTTTTGATGCAGTTTCTATTCCAATCCTAATAACTCGGTTGGAAAACGTTGGTATAAGGGGGTTGGCTCTGGACTGGTTCACGGACTATTTGACTGATAGGTATCAACGCGTTGGGGACAGCTACTCCAGAGGAGCAATCAATGTTGCGTCATCGCCCACGTTGCCCAGGGTGCACCAAACTTGGAGGTGATCCAACCAGTCGCACCCCAATTAATTAAGTACCTATTCACACGATTAGAATCTATGTTTTGCAACTATTTTCAATTTTTACTCATAGTATTTAAGAATTTATTGCACGGATATTACAAGAGACCGCCATATTGGTCGTTTTAAATAACAAAACCTATAAAATATATTACGTAACTTTAAATTATTACATCCTTATTATCTAGCAATAATGACTACTTAAAGAAAAAAGCGAAGAAATTTGTCAACGAAGCAATTTCGGTGATCCATACATCCATCACTGTACATACGTAAGTACTTGATGATGTAGCGCGTTATTTGACTTACACATTTTCAGGAAAAAGAAAATTTGGGATTATTTTTTATGTCCAAGTGTTGAAGATACTTAAGTACCTACTATATTATATACGTACCACTCATGTGGCGAACAGAAGATAGATGACCTTGGTCTGTACCATAGTCTATGAACGTTTTCGCTGAGGGAGATAACGGATATCAAAAATATTTTTTGCGATGATAGTAATAGAAGGTAACCTATACACGTTTCGAAGGGGCCCTGACCAAAGTGTGTCTTAGTATGAGGCGTAAGCTTGGCATTCCTAAGCAGACCTGGAAACGGGTGATTTATTATAGAAGCGGAGAGCCAAGGATACTTGGAGCGTAGTCAAGCGCGAAGTACCAGACCGACGGAGAAGGTGATGCACTATGCTTGCCCTCTATTTGCGTAGCCCTGTCACCGGACCTTAAATAAGAAATGTCCTACATAGTTTCTGTAACACTGAAAGCCGTACTCACCGAGGGAACATAACTGATCGTTATGACAGTGGCAGTGTGGAAGTACGAACGAGTTCCTTTTATAAAATTGAGTTGGCAGAAATAAGCAGATAAGTTTACGTACCTTTCACCGTAATGAGCTCTGGTGCATCACCGAAAAAAGTCACACTTAGATTTAACCATGGTTTTTAACAGGTTATGCCACGCATGTTCTTTGGACAATTTCACTCGAACTTTCTGAACTTTCCAAGCGACTAAATATTAACCTTTTTTTCCGTGCGGAAATCCCTTCGGAAACCCCCCGCCGGCTAGCGGGGGTGGTTATGTCGCACTTGAGCAGAATAAAACCGCACGCCGTCTTGAGTCTTCAGATGGGTGTAAGGTGGCCCATAAGGCATTTCCCTTGCAACCCGGCTGACTCAGGGCCATCTCCGATTTCGAGATGGCCATGATGTCCCCGGCTCGCCCCCGGAAAGCGTGGGGGCAAGCAACGTGCTGCCGCCCCAGCTGCTCTTGCTGGGGTGACAGGCGGCTCCACCTGTTACCCCCAGGCCTGCGCTCATGGAGAATGGAGGTCGTTAAGCGACCTCCGACATTGAAGTCGCCTCCGCGCCTCGCTGACTAAACATTAACCCTAAATTACAAAATATCGCAACTTACTCGTAGGTTTAGTAAGGTTGCGGGTGCGAGAAACGAAACAAAAATATCGAGCGATATCAAGTTTGGTACTGTATAATTTAACATTTAGGCACGGATTTTAAAAATTAAAGATGTTTTTTACAATCAATAAGTATTAGTAACCGAAATTAATAGTATTTCCCCTAACCCCGTCAGCTAAGCTAAATTGCTTGTATTAGGAGTGGGTTCACTTCGGTAGTGTAGTGGCCAGAATTCGAACCTGGGATCTCTCGATCGTAAGGTCGACTTCTTAACCACTTAGCTACCGACCAATGATTAGTTGCGATATCGAGTTTAGGTATTGTATAATAACCTTACACCCCGGTGTCTGAAGACCCGAGACGGCGTGCGGTTTTAGTCGGTTCAAGCCCGACATAACAGCCCCCGCTGGCTGGCGGGGGGGTATCCGAAGGGATTTCCGCACGAAAAAAAAAACAAAAAAAAAAGGTACGGATGCATAATCTATAAAAGAAAGGTGAAGGAAGTTTTTTCGAAGCTTATTCCTTTATCTGTTTAAACAGTGACCTCTGTACTGTATTCTAGTGCACCAAGTATTATATTAAAATACTAGCTGATGCCCATGGCTCCACCTGTACCGAGGTCGGTTATCATGTTATGGTCATATCTCCGGTTCTACCAAACCGATTGCAATCAAACATACGGCAGATTTTAAGTGTGACCAAGCCCTTTCTAATAGATAAAACGACATCAAAATCCGTTCAGTACTTTTTGCGCCATTGCGAACAAACAGATAAACAGACAGACAAGTATTAGAGAATATATTTATGTGTTTAGAACCGTTGGTTTAACATAACTCAAATTTCTTTTTTGATCTCCAATGGACAGACACAACTAATTTACAATTTTATAATAGTATATATGATTGTTGAGGTAATAATAATGTCAGTGTCTAATAATAATGTCATAAGTTAATTGATGATCCTTTGTGGTACTTCTTACAACAAATAAATAATAACCATCGTGGTATATAGATGCGGCGGTGGTAAAAACAGCATCCATCCTATCGATATGCTCGACTCCCTCATTGCAAATATTTGTGTGCACGAATGATGTGTTTCTGTGTATAATATTTATGTATTTACAAAACAAAAAAATATCTAAGTATGTTTATCCGCATTCAAGAACTCATAACACAAGCTAGTTAAGCTATGCTTACTTTGGGTCTACATAGCGCTGTGTAGAATGTCGTAGAATATACATATGTCTATTTACGTTGGACTGTGTTTCTAGGTATAAGCTGTGTTTAGCTTGAGTTTATTTAACATCATCTAGTATTTATTAGAGTGTTATTATTACCTACTTACATACGCCTAGTATGTTTGTAAGTTACTAAAACAACATTATTCTACAGGGTTCTTAAAACAAAATCATAAAACGCAGTGTAAGACACTAATAAAAATAAAAAACAAGGAGTCGTTTCAAACTACAAGGACCCTTTACGTACCTACATAACCCATTAACTACATTTACGGCACTTTTATATATAGCGTGAGCTCTCGAAAACAGTATTCGGCCTGCAGAATACCTACTTAGGCTACTGTACTAACTGAAGAGCGTACCGACTCTTATCTTGACTCTGTCGAAATATCTCACCCTGCTATTAAATACTTCCATTTAATCGTATTGATTTCAGTTAAGAGAAAATACATTTTCACTTAACTAAAATCAATACGATTAAATCGATATTCTTAATGTCCTGGGGCCTTTTTTTAAATATTTAATCCGTCAAATTGACTGCGAGGACCTGACGGTAAGCTGAGGTGAAGTCCAAAAAGTAGTGGCCACCATTTCCAGAGATTGTCCCTAGTATGGTGGCCCCTACCTAGACGGCCTTGACAGATGTTTTTTCACGCCCCGCTTAAAGAACCCAGGATTGTAGGAAGCTGAGCTGTATAGCTTCATCTGAGCGGCCCGAAACTGAATTGTTTTTAGCGCATCGTAGTAAAGCTGTCAATCAGCTGTCTAGGCGTGAAAAGATAGCGCAACGCAACATACAGAGTTACTACGCATTTATAATTTTATTTTTAGTTAGGATATGCTCATATCTTTGAGTGTATCACTAATTTTTGAAACCAACTCGGTAATATTGCCTATGATATAATTTAATTAATATAGACTATACTAACGAATCCGAACCTCCTGTACACCCTTTGAAAAAACTTCCTATATATTTGAGTAAATACAACCTCAAATAAGGCACAGACAACAAATCTACCTAAAAGTTATAATGCATAAACTATACAGTGCCCATAACAAATTCCATTTTTCCAATAAATATTACACTTAGGCTACCTAGAGGTTTCTAAGAGTTCGTGCCTACCTAGTTGATTAGATATCATATAGTGGTGCCGTGGCTTATTACATTACTTTTTATTACATTACCGTGCCGTACATACTACATTAAGCAGATTATCTGGAGCTATTTTTGTTCACTATTCATATCATATAAATTTCTCTTACCTACCCAAGAAAGCTAAAATCTTGTTATAAACGAAGGGGTTTATTGCTCGGCAATTTGTTCAGCGAACAAATTTGCTTTCGACGTGTTTATTTTTAGGTAGGTACAGTGCGAATTTTATCGTTGCACGTTTTAGGTACGTAGGCACTTTAGAGTAGTAAACCAACATTTTATGCTCAGAACTTCAAGTAGTGTAATAGTCAAGACGTTGGACCTGGAATTAAGAAGTTACGGATGACATTAATAGAATGGGCATAAAGAAAAATTTAAATGAAGAAGTGGGGCGCTTGATTTCCCACCCACTACTCTACCGACATTCATTCAAACATTTATCAAAATTAAGTTTTGCTGATGTGATTGTCACTATATATATATATATATATATATATATATATACTTAGAATTTATGCTTATAGCCTATTCGAAAATAACAATATGATAACATATTGACAAACACTACAGACTTGTCCTGTGTAGTGTCGTTCATAAAAGTTATACGACAGTACGTGGCACTTTAGCGGCAGAGACAATGTTTTTCCACTTGCTACGATCTTGGCATATGCCTTTCGCTTCTTCTACTTTAATAATTGTTTTCATAATGGCATTTCTTCGATCAAGGTCGACCTTTACTGGGTTGCCCATTCACCTTCGCCTCATAAATCTGTTTCGTCAATCTTCTTTCATCCATCCTCTCTACGAGTCCGAACCATCTAAGCATCCATTTGTCTATCTTTGTCACTATACCTTCAACCATACCACAACGTTCCCTTATGACGCTGTTCCTCACTCGGTCCATCAATGTCACTCCAGCTACACTCCTCAGACTTATCATTTCTACAGGATTCAGTTTACTTTTATGCATCTTCTACCACGCCCAACATTCACTACCATACATAAATGTGGGGACGAGTACTCCTCTATTTACAGCCAGACGTGCACCTTTAGGTACTTTCTTCATAAAGTTATGCATCGCCCCGTTCATTTGATTTCCTGCCAAAATCCTTCGTTCAATATCACTGTCATACTTTTTATCTCTCGTAAACTTAGAACCCAATTAGATAATCTCTATCACTTATTCCACTCTATCTCCTTCAATCAGGACTGTGCAGTTAGCTTATCATACTTTCTTCTCTTTCAAAAATCTTCACTTTGGTCTTACTTATATTCACTTCAGCGTACAGGTGTGTACCTTTTTTTTTTTCGTGCGGAGATCCCTTCGGATACCCAAGCCGGCCAGCGGGGGCGGTTATGTCAGGCTTGAACCGACTAAAAACGCACGCAGTCCCGGGTCTAAAGACGCCGGGGTGTAAGGTTGCCCATACAGCATATCCCTCGCACCCCGACTGAACCTGGGCCATCTCCGGTTTCGAGATGGCCCCCTCGGGTTTGGAAACCACGGTGTCCCCGTCTTGCCCCGGTTTGGGGGAGGGGCGCTAGTAGCCCCACCGTCCCGGCCTGCTTCTGCTGGGGTGAGAGGCGGCCTCACCTGCCACCCCCAGGCCTGCGCTCATGGAGGACGGAAGTCATTAAGCGGCCTCCGGCGCCTGAGTCGCCTGCGACGCGCGGCGAGCATGTTGCGGGCTCGGCGGGCCGGGAGAGTTCTAAACCTCTCCCGGGCGCGCTCCGCACCATTGCCGCAATCAAGCTGCCGAGCGAGAGGACTCCCACCCCGATGGTTGCCACGAGGTCACGCCTCGGTGCCTCCCACGCCGGGGATCTGTTATGGTACCTATTATGTTTTGGGTAAATTACCCTTGTCGCTGGAATCACTGTTTCCTCTATACCACTATGTCGGCGGAGCTGGGATCTCAGATACCAGTGCCAGCACTTTTGCCAATGATACAGCGACGAGGTGTAGAGAGCCTCACCAACATCCTTGAGGTCCAAGCCAACTTCACCTTTTATTCGTTTCACTTGCTTAACAACGGACGAGGCTCTGACACAGGCTTTCCTCTCAAGGTTGGTAGGTCAGACGGCAGTCGCTCCCGGAAAAGCCAACCTACTAATTAAATACAATAAGCGGACCTCGAGCTCTGAAGGGCAAACTTTAGACGCAAATGGGCAATCACTATGATAATGACAATGACCCTGAGGGCAGCTAGGCACTTTCGAAGTTAACCTTTTATGTTGACCATTTTAAGCATGTCATAATTTACTTTGAAAATGTCAAACTATGAAGGAGTAATAAAACTGTCAAGAAAATAACATTTTGGATGAATACCCCTTCATGTTTACTCGCTCCTTCCTGTTTTTATTTATCTCAAAATAAATGACGTCATGCAAGACCAAACAAAATAGAAAATGTGTCAATCATACCCATTATAATTCTATCCACTATGACAATGGTAATTCTATAAGGCTTTTTATCTACATGCATATAAGAACAAATTGCACAGAAATTGTTAATAACAAAAACCAATATACTATTTCATTTCAGTAACAGATAGCCATAATATCAAAATAAGTAGTTAAATGGAATGACAACCAATTTCATAGTAATTATCACTGAGGAGTACAACTTTTGATAAATGCACGCGCCTGGTGATCTAATCGGAAATTATGTATTACTTGTAGGTACCTACATAACTATTAAAAGCTTTTATTTTAATCCCTCCAGCATGCATACAGCTATTAAATTAAATTCAATTTGGAATTGTTCGATGTATTATTTGAAACAAGTCTCGCACTAGGGAAAGATCCACAGAACCAATTATATTCTCCTTCTCTTTTTGGTTTCATTTAGATATCATTTATAGGAGCGACTGCGAGAGACTGGGAGGTCGGACGACCTTCCAACGCATAACACAGTGCCATACTATTGTCTGAACATTTATTCGCAAATAATAGAAATCATTATTATTGTGCGCATTTAATCGAACCACTAACACACGACGCCTCGCGCCGTTGTAACAGTTGATCAAATGTCTATTCGGCACCAATTGTTCAGTTAAATCGATCAACGTCAATTGTGCAATTAAATCAAACCAGGTGTTCTCAATATTTTTATGAATTTTAATCTGTAATGTCAATATCATGGACATCATAAAACCCGAGAAATACCTGTTATGCAAAAAGCTCGGCTGCGGTAGTTCAATGTTGTAATACATTTGTTTTGAATCCGAATGAGAGCTTTACCTTGACGACTTCATTTATTGCATTGGAAACGAAATTTGCCTTGGACTCGTGAAATTACGTAAGTAAGTCAACCAATTAATTCACATACAGATCACTTAACCGAAGTATCCGAAGCAAAAATGCGAAAACGTTTATTCTGTAACGTTCTTTACTCAAATATTGTTTTATTTATTAAATTCAAATATATTTATGACGACCTCTGTGGCGTAACGGTAGTGCCAGAGGTCGCGGGTTGCATTCCCGCTCAGTGCAAATATGTATATTTGCAGTGTTCTGGGTGTTTCTATGTATAATAAGTACTCATTTACAAAAAAAAAGTATTTAAGTATGTTTATACACATTCTAGAACCCATATGACAAGCTCTTCTTAGTTTGGGTCTAGATGGCGTTGTGCACTTTGTCTTACAATATTCATTTATTATTTATTTCTAGTGCTTCAATTATGCAATTTCTTTTGTAATACCGAGAACTTGTCTTGACTGTATATTGTTATTGTACCGAATAGTAAATATTTTACCAAATGGCTGCTATCTTTGATAATATCATCGCTTGCCATCGATAACAGCCGTATACGTCAAATCAAATGGTGGAGAAGGAGAAGCAACTGGTAAGTGCCCAGCGCGCTTAACAATGAGTTCCTTATCAATGAAATATGGTGAAGTGTAAGGTTGAAGAGCCACTTTTCGATGCCATTGTACGTCATTTTGATATTTAGTCAATCTGATAACAAGACATATGGATATATGGTCGTATAGCTGTCTAGTCCAATGCGATGTAGTCATATTGAGATTTAGTCCTATAGCGAACTAGTCATATTGATACCTTGTCTTATCGAGAAGTAGTCCTAAAGCTTCTAACCCCAACTGTCAACTACGTTAAGACGAAGAAGATTATTAACCAGAATACTTTTACCGCATACTGCGTGATTCTCTTTGAAATATTAGACAAGGGCAATCCGTGGGTGTCATCTAAAAGTGGTCGCAATGGCCGAAATCGGTTGGAGGTCATCATCAGCACAAGTTAACAAAGGGATAAGCTCCATCTGATCATTATCATCATTTTTGGCTTGACCCGGCTTTTATGGGAGCTACTGCCGTTGACTATCCATCCCCATAAGGAATGCCTGCGCCAGAGCTTCGTCGGTCAACCAGCAAGTGCACCGGCTTACAGGTGGGGTTGGTTTGATCCTGAAGGTCTTGGACCCCTCAAATCAAAATCAAATCAATTTAATTTGCGTCCTATGTTTTTTTTTACTTTTTTAAAGAGAGTTGGAACATATACAGTGGGTTTCGCCATTTTTAGCTGATTCAGAATACCAAAATTAACATAATAAGAGATGATAATATTGATAATAGCATCCATCAGATATTAAACATAAACGCTATGAAAAGTGCCCGGTTGACTCCGCTGTACTAGGTCACACTCTACCGGGTATATTATATACCTGGTCACGAAAATAAAATACCGGGTCACAGCATTGTCTCTTTGTTTCCTATCAATTTTATTATAGTCGTTCATGATCAAAAGACATGTTCCTTTTGTACCTAACTTACTTACTTAGGTACTTATATAAGGTTGCCCTCGAGGGATATGCTCTATGGGCAACCTTACACCCCGGCGTCTGTAGACCCGAGACGGCGTGCGGTTTTAGTCGATTCAAGCCCGACATAACCGCCCCCGCTGGCTGGCGGGGGGGTATCCGAAGAGATTTCCGCACGAAAAAAAAAAGGTACTTATATAAGGTATAGTGTGTTTTTATGTTCCGTAACTAGGAGGGTTAAAACACTTGTGGTAGGTCACTTTAGGGAAACATTAAACTGGGCCAGAGTATAATAAGGTGTGAGAAACGCTGGACTAAATAATTAAAGACCCAGCATAGCAACTATATGTACGTAGATCTACATACGAGTGTTTGCATATTAACAAGGAAATGTCTCTATTTGCTGTAAAACGCATTAATTCAAAACAATAACAGATTAATCTGTACACATGATTAGTTTAGGTACATGATTGCGTAATTGGACACCATTTTGACTGCGGCAAACCCCGCTCTATATAATTATATCCTTTGTGCGATAGGAGGTATTAAGGCGTTCTACAAACGTTCAATGTACCTAAGGTTATCATTCGATCGGGTCGGGTTTTAATTAGTACCCGGGTTGAAAACCATACTTTATAATAACTATTTGAGGGTCGATACTCGATACGGTTCCGATTGATCTCGAGCTCCAGAGATGCGTGACTACACTATAAAATAGTATGCTTTCTACCTTTTTTGCAGAAGAGGTCACTGTAGAAGCAATAGACTTTTTAGCCACCAGAATGATCAATGCATAGATACAGTCACGCCCATTTTGATAGGCAGAGTCAGATATTTCCATCTACCTTATACCTACTTCTTTCCTCATAACTGTTGTCGAACATGCTTGGTACGACAAGTAAACCCGTACAAGAAAAGTAAAACCGTTGGTAAGGTAATCGGGATGGACGTTCGGTTGAAGAGAAGAGATGTAGGTTCATCTTGAATCAGACCTCTTTATGCATAACTTAAAGCCTTCAATACTGGAGCTATTGGAACCAATAATGAAATATACATTTATTTTCCTTTTTTCGTGCGGAAATCCTTTCGGATACCCTCCCCCCCCCCCCCCCCCGCCGGCCAGCGGGGACGGTTATGTCGGGCTTGAACCGTCTAAAACCGCACGCCGTCTCGGGTCTTAAGACGCCGGGGTGTAAGGTATTTGCTTTTTTACAGAAGGTACAATAACATCGGGGTGTGTGTTGGGTAACCTCCTCGAGTGTCGCTCCGATTCCGATCCCGCTGCAGTCCGGGGGGAACGGAATCGGAGCGGCCGGTACACCCTGGGCGGCGGTCAATGGCTTCCCCTTCACCCCTTCATAGGGTTGGCATTGATCGTCGGCCAATACCCAACGTGGCGGGAACACATCGCTCTCCGTACTCCTCTGCTTTCAGAGGAGACAGGATGAGCGATGCTGTTAGTGGTGAGATGGCCCAGGGTCTGCCGGGGTGCGAGGGATATGCTCTATGGGTAACCTTACACTCCGGCGTCTGAAGACCCGAGACGGCGTGCGGTTTTAGTCGGTGCAAGCCCGACATAACCGCCCCCGCTGGCCGGCGGGGGGGTATCCGAAGGGATTTCCGCACGATAAAAAAAAAAAAAAAAAAAGGTACAATAACATCAGCCAATCTGATTAAAATATAGATATTGGACATCGTAAATAAGTGAAATTTCTTCTCGAATACTGAAACTAAAGAATACTCGAACATAGGACGAATTTTCTACATACGTTACTTTTAATGGGTATGAGAGAAAACCAATGACAATATATGCTTCATGGAGAAAACGGGCACCAAGATAGAGTGCCTGACAAAATAAAGGTAATTTAGATGTAAAGAGTTGATAAGTCTTGAAAAATACGCGAAATCATAATGATACATCCGCAACTTCCATGTATGGTGTTTGTTTTTTTAAATTATACTGGTTGAACCTGTTGACGGATAAGTTTAGTGTCAATGCCAACACTGTAGAGAAATTTTATGGTTAATCCAAAGGTAAGCACCTAACGAAAACATTAGTTATCACCATTGAAATAAATAATACGGATAAGTGTCAATACACTCAGTACATAATTAGTCTCGTTTATAAACAGGACTAGTCAAGTAATTCTCCTTGTCGCTAATGTTGGGAGTCACACAGAAATAAATCGTCATCTTCATCATCTTAGCGTTGTTCCTCGTTGCATCTGATCCGCCCGAGATTCGCTTACTCCATCTCAAACGGTTTTTATCGGAGCGACTGCGGACCTTCCAACCCCGAGAGAAAAGCGTGCACCAGAGCCTCGTCGGACGTGTATGGTGTATGGTCGTGTAAGATATTAATGGGGCCCCATCCGGGGTGTATGGGCCCCATTAATGTATTTTGTAGGTGTAAATATTCAATATGAAAAATTAACCCAATAGTCGATTTACAAATAATAATAGCTGTTCCATTGCGACTTTCAACAGAGCCTCTGTCAAAAGACCCGAAGGAATAGCAGGAGTATTACACGTAAAGAAGATAAAGTTTAAAAATATAGACGTGAACGAGTAAATTTTTTCAAGAATAGTATAATATAGTTCTAGATCTCCACCCATAGATTACGCTAGTAGTATTTGACATCGCTGAAATGTGCTGCAGTCCGGGGGGAACGGAATCGGAGCGGCCGGTACACCCTGGGCGGCGGTCAATGGCTTCCCCTTCACCCCTTCATAGGGTTGGCATTGATCGTCGGCCAATACCCAACGTGGCGGGAACACATCGCTCTCCGTACTCCTCTGCTTTCAGAGGAGACAGGATGAGCGATGCTGTTAGTGGTGAGATGGCCCAGGGTCAGCCGGGGTGCGAGGGATATGCTCTATGGGTAACCTTACACCCCGGCGTCTGAAGACCCGAGACGGCGTGCGGTTTTAGTCGGTGCAAGCCCGACATAACCGCCCCCGCTGGCCGGCGGGGGGGTATCCGAAGGGATTTCCGCACGAAAAAAAAAAAAAAAAAAAAAAAAAGGTACTATAAAATTGTATTTTTATCTCTTGGTATATTCCATAATATTACATTATATTTATATTTTACCAACATAGCAGAGCCAGTCAGCAACCTGAAGTGGCAGTAGGCAGGGTACATAGCTCGGAGAACCGATGGCTGGTGGGGCAGAAAGGTTCTTGAGTGGAGACCACGTCAAGAGATATAAATATTTTATTGACAGACATGAGTAGAGTGATTATCATTTTGATAATATCTTAAAAAGCACCCCACGCTTTTTTTTAAATAAAATACATATTTTTATTTACACTATTATTATTTTATATTTATTGAAATTTGTAACACTATTCTCAATTTAAATTTATTAAAACTTTTTTTCTATTTTTTTAGTACGGTTTTCTATAAAAAGCGTGTTTTTTATTTTTTTTTAAACTATTATTTATTTTTTATTTTATTATAATTTTATCAAATTAGTGTATTGTCATCGGTCCTCGATAAATCTACAAAGATTGAACAAAATCTAGCCGTTTTAAGTGGGTCAAAATCGCGCCCAAAGGAGTCGGTTTTTTTTTATTTTTTATTTTTTTATTGTAATTTTATCAAATTAGTGTATTGTCATCGGTCCTCGATAAATCTACAAAGTTTGAACGAAATCTGGCCGTTTAAAGTGGGTCATAATCGCACCCAAAGGAGTCGGTTACAAACATACAGGTGAAGCTAATAAAAAGCTTATAAAAATAATGCTTGTCAGATTAAATGACTGGAACACACAACTCTGATAACATCGATTGTTTCACTCAGAGATTTTACTTACTAGAAAACTCTTCACTCCCTCTCCTATTTATTCCTTGTAGATTCCATCTCTGCAGTCACCGTCTCCGTGTAAATTGATTGTTAGATATGAACGGAATTGGAAGCGAGAGCCCTTTCGCAACTGTACCAGTGGCGAAAGGAGGCGCGGGAGCAGGGATGGAACCCCGAGCCTCGAGAAATCGAGGCCGTGCAGTCCCAGCTCCGCCAGGCCATCGTGGTGGAGTGGAAGGAACGACTTGGGCAACCAAGCGCAGGGCACGCCGCAATAGCGGCGGTAAGGCCCATCATGGAGGATTGGCTGGAGAGGCGACACGGAAGCCTCTCCTACCGACTGACGCAGGTGATCTCAGGGAAGGGGTGCTTCGGGGACCACCTGCATCGGATCAGGAAGGAGCCAACGCCTGAGTGTCATCACTGCGACGCGAGCGAGGACTCAGGGCTGCACACGCTGGCGGACTGCCCGGCGTGGGAGGCGCCGAGGCGTGACCTCGTGGCAGCCATCGGGGTGGGAGTCCTCTCGCTCGGCAGCATGATTGCGGCAATGGTGCGGAGCGCGAGCGCGTGGGCCGCCGCCGCCTCCTTCTGCGAGCATGTAATGCTCGCGAAGGAGGTGGCGGAGCGCGCCCGGGAGAGACTTAGAACTCTCCCGGTCCGCCGAGCCCGCAACTTGCTCGCCGCGCGTCGCAGGCAACTCAGGCGCCGGAGGTCGCTTAACGACCTCCGTCCTCCATGAGCGCAGGCCTGGGGGTGGCGGGTGAGGCCACCTGTCACCCCAGCAGAAGCAGGCCGGGACGGTGGGGCGACTAGCGCCCCTCCCCAAACCGGGGCAAGACGGGGACACCGTGGTTCCCAAACCCGAGGGGGCCATCTCGAAACCGGAGATGGCCCAGGGTCAGTCGGGGTGCGAGGGATATGCTCTATGGGCAACCTTACACCCCGGCGTCTGTAGACCCGAGACGGCGTGCGGTTTTAGTCGGTTCAAGCCCGACATAACCGCCCCCGCTGGCACGCGGGGGGGTATCCGAAGGGATTTCCGCACGAAAAAAAAAAAAAAAAAAAAAAGATATGAACGGAATTAAATTTTAACAGGAAATTGAAAGGAAATCTGTTATTGTCATTTGACTTGAGAGTCCTGAGAACCTATATCACCTTTCTGTTCTATCTTCAAATCACACCCTTTATGTCTTCGTTTGTCGTGCTAATTAAATTTAACAAAATTAAACATTGACAATTAAACTTTCCACATTAACATAGCCGGCAAGCATATAGGTGCGTTGTGAAGGCGATGCATTTATGAATCTGGTTGTGGTTGCAAGTGTTTATAACTGCTCAGCATCAGTTAGGCCGAGTACTATTTCTGCTATCTTACTAATATAAAAAAAAACATCGGTATGACGGACAGCTTGAAACCTTAAAAGAGTAGTTAAACTCGTTTCTGTTTATGAAATACTAGCGGCTTTGCCCGCGTGTAATTTTGTTTCCGTTCCTGCTTCCCATGGGAAACTTTTCCTAGGGATACAAGTGAAAGTAAATTTTCCTATATATTATTCTAGACAATAATCTATCCCTGTACCAAATTTCAGTCAAATCCGTGTAGTAGTTTTTGTGTGAATGAGTAACAAAGATCCATCCATCCAAACTTTCACATTCATAATATTAGTGATTAAATTCTAAGCTTCGGTTTTAACTACTTTATAGACTTCAAGCTGTTCACATGCGCTGTGCAATTACAAAGTAAGCTTTACAAAGCCGAAAAATAGAAACACATTATTGATAAGATTAATTTAATGGCGTATAAAAAGTACATAACTATATAAACACAATGTATTGGGATTGATTTCAACATTACATAAATTATAATTACGAGTATAATAACTTAGGAAATGGTTCAAAACAAGCTTTTAAACTGGTGCGTACATTATAATACTTACTACCTACATTTTTACTGAACATCTATCATTTATTAGGACATAATATCCTTTCGGTAATACCACACTAAATCCACAGAAAGAGATTTTTGGAAGTTTACACTGAACACTGAAAAATATAGGTTGTATGAAATTGTAAGTGGATAATCTTCTTATATATAAAAATGAATTGCTGTTCGTTAGTCTCGCTAAAACGCGAGAACGGCTGGACCGATTTGGCTAATTTTGGTCTTGAATTATTTGTGGAGGTCCAGAGGTTTAAAAGGTTTGTCATCGATTGAGGCAGTACGAAGTCTGCCGGGTCAGCTAGTCATTAAATAAATTTATTGCAACATACTCGTAAACAAGCACCGTATTATTTATTCACAAAATGTTTAAAATAACACACGTATCGAAAGACCTATTACTCATTTATCGTCTAATTTAAAATATTGTCTAATTCTTAGGGACGCGGAATTAAGTGATCACGGTTACACTTATATGATAGATTTGAATGCTCCGAAGTCCCAAATAACATTAACTAGGAGATGTGTTGGTATTATCAAATCCAGTATGAATATATACCTTCTACATTTGAAATCTCTAACTGCTATACTTTCTTTTTTCTATCTGGTATATAGAGGGTAGACTGATCAATACAAAAGTTTAACAAATAAATTAATGTGCCTAAGAACTTAAGATTTAAATATTAAAAAATGATAAAAAATAGAATGAGCTCGATGTCAAGACAGTAGAGAAAATACTCCTGAAATTTTCAACGCTTTTATCAGTTTTAGATTATTTAACTATGAACACATCACGAACTAATGCGTTGCTTTCGAGACTTTTCTCAAAGTTAGTAGACAACCACTTATCACAGCCACTGTACGACACGGTACAACCATAACAGTACTTATAATAATTTAGCTAACTAATCATTAGTGTTGAATATTACTTTATAAATAATGTCGAAGGACTTGAATGTATAATAGCCTCTCACAAAATGTTTGAACTGTCATTTGCGAATAGTCTCTGAAATCTCGAGTCCTTCCTTACATTACTGGCGAACTACTATGCAAACTCAAACAGTCTTACTACAGCTATTACTATTTATCCTTAAAAGTAACTAATACACACCTATAAACAATCATCATTAGTAGTAATTAACGATAAAAATTCCGGTTTGTGAATTGAGAGTCTCAAATTTAATAGCTTGACATAAACAAGAAAAGAAAATAAGACTAGAACATTAAATATATCTACAAAATAAACTCCAAAATGAAATAAATAATGAAATTCAATTATTAAAAAAAAAACATTCTAAACTCAATGGTGTTTTTTTTGTTCACATAAGAGACGTTCGTCAGCCAGACAGTAAAGAATAATTTATTGTACAGTCAACATCAAAAGTAGCTGAAAACGACGATATATTATTTAATATGTTTTAGAAATGAAGAAGGTGCTCCATACGTTATTGAATGTACTGTCACTTTTGATGCTAAGATGTTGACTGAACTAGTGGAGCTTTTTAAATTAAAAAAATATATATTAACTCGTACGCAGACTCTGCCAAGGGTTTAAGTACGTAACGAGGTAATACTTGCTAATGCCAGTCGTATAAGAATTCAAATATTCACTTTCACGATATACTCATATTTTTGCTAAGCGCAATCTATTTAGTGGCATTGCTTGCAACTTTATTTTTTATCCATTTATTGGTACGAGTTAAAATATCCGGTTGCTGCGCTGGATCTTGCCAAGCAGCTAAATTAATCTTCTTTATTTCCTCGCAAGACACCGTTGGGTTGCTGTAACGATAATAAAGAGATTTATAGATTTGGCATTATTCTTGTTGATGAAGTTGTATTAGATAGCAAAGAGTAAACATCAGGTTATAGAATAAATTGAAAATCCTAAACGAAATCAGTAAATATTCTTCATGTACCTTTAGATACTCTGATAATATTTTAATTGAAAGACCTATTAACTGAATTCATACTAATATTATAAAGAATAAGGCCGAATTTCATGGGTTTGTTTAAAGTTTAGTCAAAGTCAAACTCAGTCTTTATTTTTCAAAATAGTGCAACGTAATTACATCTTTTTGACGTCAAAAACTGCTTAATACTAAGTTTACCACCGCTTCCTAGGCGCTAGTGGAGAAGAAACGGCGCAACAAACTCCACTGCGGCATTTTCGAGACGTCAGCTTATAATAGTTATTTCTTAAGACTAAATATGTACGAATGTACATTTTTGTCACGTGTCAAGATAAATAAAGGTAAATAAAAAAAATGTTATAATAAAATTTAACCCAAGTTTAACGTTCAAATAATTGAAAAAAGTTAAAATATGGTAAAAAAGGTCGTGTGCCTACTACAATATTATGCTGTAGTTGTTACATTTTAGGAGGAGCCTGCACCATGCTCAAACCAAACTTTTTTGTCTTTAAGGTAATCATCTGTCCTATAGTATGCTTTTTTACACAAGGTGGTCTTAACAAAGGTTTTAAATTTATTTTCAGGCATACCAAGAACCGATTCAGGCAATTTGTTATAAAAGCAGCTTCCCCCCTAAAAGAATTACTAACTTTGCTAAGCCGATAACATGGAAGGATCAGTTTATTTTTATTACGCACATTTCTGTCTGTAATGTCACTTAGATACTTTTGTAAAATTGGATATATTTTTCCTGACATACAGTATGTTCTCGAATATATATTGGGAAGCTACAGTTAAAATATTAGTCTTTTTAAATCGTTCCCTAAGATAATCTCTCTTGCGTAAACAATAAATGGCACGAACTGCCCTCTTTTGTAGTACAAATATAGTTTCTAAGTCTGCTGCATTCCCCCAAAGTAGTATTCCATAAGACATCAGACTATGAAAGTAACTAAAATATACCAGCCTAGCAGTAGGTTCATCTGTCAACTGCCTAATCCGTCTGACAGCATAAGCAGCCGAACTGAGTTTATTGGCCAAAATAGTGATATGGTCACCCCATTGCAATTTCGAATCTAGTGTTATGCCTAGAAAAGTGCCTAATCCGTCTGACAGCATAAGCAGCAGAACTGAGTTTATTGGCCAAAATAGTGATATGGTCACCCCATTGCAATTTCGAATCTCATTCCCATTGCAATTTTGTATCGGCTTGGGGAGTAGCTCTTAAGACACACCTGCTTAAGTTAGAGAGAGCACAGCGGGCTATCCTAAAAATAGGTAATAAAAAGCCGTGGCGCTATCCGACTGATTTGCTCTATGCCGAATGTAACGTACTACGCGTGAGACAATTATTTATTTCGTCAACCTTACTCCGATTCCACGGGTACGCAAAGGAATTAGCGCGTTCATCATACAGAACCTTGAATTGGGATCGGCCCCGGGTACGCACCTCCTTTGCACGTAGATCGTTTGCGTTCCTCGGGCCCTATTTATACACCAAAATTTATAACACAAATAATACTATAATTGATATGACGTACTTAAACGCTACAAGCACTATAATAAAGTGGTTTGAACCAAATAACTATGCTCAAACGGAGGCGCTCGTAGAGGTCTTAGAGTAGAAAGACACACACACATACACACCCTCACGCACATACACACATATATACACTCACACACACACAAATATACACACAATCACACACTCATACACACAAACACGCATACACACCCTCACACTGCACACATGCACTCACACACAAACACACACCTATATATGCATGACATTGGTGCACATATGTTTCGTTGCAACAATTTTATTTGTAGTTAGGTACTTTATTCTGTATTTTTTTAAATATAACTTACCTGGGAAGAGATTGAACTCCACGACACAGGGTATCCTAGTGTACGGTTCAGAGAATCATTGGCTTGTACTTAAATTATTATTATTTTGCTAAGTTTTCTGTATGCATCTAACACCGTTATGTATATGTTCATTTGAAACCAATAAATTAAATTATTATTATTTAAAAAAAAGTGATTCTAGTTGGTTCACAGAAAATATTTTTAAGATTGTAACTCTTGAACATGTTTAGAAATTGGGTACTTTTTCTACACTGTTCCAAGATGTTTATATTAAAGTCTCCACACACAATTAGATTATTTCTGCTATTTGACGCTATCCCAAGAATTTGGTCCATGACCCCAATAAACTTTCCACAATCACTATTAGGTGGACTGTATATGCAGACTACTATATAACTATCAAGCTCGGCACAGGCCACCTCAGCACATCGCTCAACAGAAAGTCTTACAATGTCAATCAGCTCTTTGCTGCGGAGACCATTTTTATTAAGACCATGGAGCCACCTCTGATAGCAGACTTTCTGTTAAAGCAACTTACAATATTGTAATTGTCTATACTGAACATCATATCACTCTCTTTGAGCCAATGCTCAGTCAAACACAAAATATCCACATTTAATTTCTCTAGAAATAATTCAATTATTAATTCCTTGCCGGGAAGACCTTCTATGTTTTGATGAGCTATCTTTAGCACTGGCATTCCTGTTTTCTGAACACTTAGTTTAAATTATCATTATCAGTTAAACATACAGAATTACCACTAAAAGTATCTGGCAAGTCTGTAGGTATTAGGTTATTGCTTCGTTTACAATGTAAACTCGTCCAAAAATTAATATTATATGCCACTAATGTAGCAAATTTATATTTGTCTATCTATCTCTATTTCTCTATCTATTTAGTATCTATCTTTGTAAGATAGATACTATCTTTAGACTTAAAACAATAATTACTAATAAAATTATTAGTGTCAATAAATAAAAAGTGTCACTATGACGACATGTCAAAGTATGAATAAAATTATTTAAATAATGTATCTTTTTATTATAAGATGAGAACTGGCAACACACATAGGAGGGAATGCACATAATATTATTTTAAATAATTTTAGTTTACTGAGGGAGTCTATACAGTACATTAAGTCTTTCTTGCCTACTCTGATACTCTCACCTACCAGTAATACAATAGTGGAATTACTATTATACTTAGAAGACACAATTTTGTCTATAATTTGAGTGTAAGTTGCATTGGGCAAGGAATAATGGATACAGTTTTTTAAATATTCATTAAACATGTAGCCCATATTGCGATTAACACTATCAGAAAAAAACATTGTATTACTAGGCGGATCAATGTTGTCAGAAGGGTCAGATGCAGTCTCCAGAATACTGTCACAAATAGAGAGAGCTGGTATGGAGTCACTGATAGGGGGTTGGTTGATCTGCCCACAGCTGCACTGTCGAGTTAATGAATCAAGTAGTTCTTGGTTGTGCCTGCTGTCATCAATCAGTTTGTCCAAAGCCAACATGTATTCAGTATTCTGTTCCCTTTGGAGGTCTTATTTAGAGAATAAACTTGCATAATCGTCCTGCAATTGCTTAATGTGTGATTCTAGCTTGGCCCTCCCAACATCATGAGCCACCTGACTCTCCGCCAACTGATTACTACATATAACCAACTGCCTACTACACATATATATACTGCCAGTGGGGACGCCGTTTGACCAGACGGGTGATCAGCCCTTCTATGTGGGGCCATTTCACCCATTTCCCCTATAACGACTGTCATACATATTCGTATGGCAACCGGGACCGACATCTTAACGTGCTCTCCGAGGCACGACCAGACCAATGCAAATACTCATATTCATGCATACAAATATTTGCACTGAGCGGGGATCGAACCCGCGCCTCCTGCGTAGCGGCCGCTTTCAATACCGCCACGCCACGGAGGCTGTCTACTACACATATATAGGTCAGATTGGAGTTTTGAATTTAGGTCTCTAGTGTTACTCAAACAAGATTTCATCTTCAGGTTAAGTTTCTTAATTTTTTTGTTTATTTTTAGTTTATTTTTGATTTTATTATGACTAGTCGGTTTTGTAAATTTCATACACCTACTATCATTTGTGAGATCAATCACAGATGAATTCGTTGAGGCAGGCACACAGGTCCTTTCAAGGAGTTCGGTATAGAGGTTGGACACCTCTGCTGACTGTCGCGATTGGACATCCTGCTCATAGCTACTAATAAGCCTGTATGCCTCCCCTAGCTCATTTTCTAGCTGGGTGTTACGTCTGAGGTTTTACCTCAAAGGTATCACCGCATTGGCGGAAAGATTCTATTTCTATTTGCAGCTGGTAAAGTTGTTCGCTCAACTCATCACAAGTAACTTGACTTTCAGACAGCTTTTGTTCCAAGCTGTTATTCCTGTTACGCATTAATTCATATTCACGTTCATTATCTTCCCTTTCCATTATTAATTGCTCATTTTCTTTCTTTTCAACTTTAAGTTGTATTTAATCTTGTGTTGTGTTTAATCTTCGGAATCACTGCACTTATTGGAAAAATACTTTCACCATTTGAAAGATACATGATCCTCGTACATTATTCCCATTAAAAAAAAATAAACAGAAACGAAGCGAGGGCGGGTTAATAGTGCTTCTCAAGTGCAAATTAAAAGATTATGATTATGCATTCAAATTCCCAAAAATACTTACAATTCGGAAGAAGGCTGAAACACATCCCTTTGAATGGTACTAATCCCACCGTTATCACAAAGCAGCCTGGCGAGTGAAACACGCTTCAGTTCAGCAAGCTGCCTCTTCTTAAAGCTACCGGCCTCATCCACGTGAGTATAGAAGTATCTGTCACCAGTCTTTGTTCGCCATAATTGTTCCTCTGTAAAAACACAACAAATTATGGAATCAAAATGAATTTTTGAAATTACAACTTATAAAAGAATAAACGCAAGATCTGAAATTAGTTTATTCAGAATTTGGTGTCGGAATCGGTTGCCATGATTATTTGATTAGGATAATAATATTCGTATGTTTTTTTATTTTTTTGTAAAACTTATATTAGAGCCTGTGTCAGAGGAAATTACTCAAAGGTATAAAGGTTACTTAAACACACTACAAAGTAGTGCGCTCATTAGTTTTGCATTTAGTCAAGACTACAAGAAATTAAATAACGGATATTATTTTAGTTTCAAAAATTACAAAAATGTTGGCTTTTTTTATAATACCCGTGCCACGGTAGAGTCGACGAAAAAAGTAGCTTTAAAATCACTAATTTATTAACCACCTTAGCACTTGAACCTATTATAAAATATTAAACTAAATATGACATTAACTTCTAATGCAAAGTTCCTAAATTTTTCAGTGTTAAGCAAGTTTTGTCATTGACTGTATGTTAGCTTATATCGGTTACTTACCTTTATTTGTATCCAATATAGAATCTCTTAGTATTTATACAATTAATGTTGATCATTTTATATTATTTAATGTATTTTGTTGTATAAATTGTATAGGAAAACTATCCGCACGAAAAAAAAAAAAAAAAAAGGTACTCACTTATCAAACAAGTGGCTGTCGGCCCAAGTAACGAAGCAGGAATAGGTTTCTCAGCCATCAAACCAACCAGCAAGTCAATATCACCAGGCTGTTCGTAGAGCCGTGATAGTTTGTCTACTGTCTGTAAAAGTATCTATACTTAATATAGCTGAAGAGTTTGTTTGTTTGGTTGAACGCGCTAATCTCAGGAAATACTTTTTCGACTGGAAAAAATATTTTTGTGTTGGATAGCCTATTCATCAAGGAGGCTATAGGCTATATATGATCACCCTACTATCCAGTAATATTATATATGTTAACAAATCGGGCAATTTGTAAACATATATATATTATTTTAAAACTAATAAATTACAGGCATGTAGATATACGTTAAATAGGTGCGACGACGGTTCGATCCGTATGTCATGTGTGTAGCCTATGTGTTATTCCAGATCATCATCCATCCCTGTACCAAATTTCAGCCGGATCCGTTGAGCCTTTTTGCGTGAAAGAGTAACAGACATCCTGACATCCTGACATCCATACATCCGTACATCCGTACTTCCGTACAACCGTACATCCGTACATCCGTACATCCGTATATCCGTACATCCGTACATCCATACATCAATGCTCACCAAACATCAATGTTCGCAAACTTTCGCGTTTATAATATCAGTACGATTGTTACCAATTAATAAACAATGATGACTGATACATGATGTAAGAGATTACTTACACAGTTAGTGGTCATTAGTCCCAAGTACCAGTTGTCCCAACCGGTAAGGTTAAGTATATTTTTGTTACTGTTTGTCAATCAATAGATTATACATACCTCCTGAGGTATATTATCAGCAAGGTCCATAAAACTGATGCCAGGTAGTTGGCCACAGAGCGCCCTGTACTGAGTGTATCCAGGTAGACCATGGTCGCGACCGCGCTGGACATCCACTGCCAGAACATCTAGACCTCCCAACCAATTGTTTCGTAGCTGCGTATAGCAATTAAAAAGAAGTTAGTCAATTTTCAAATAAACAAAAAATGTTAAGAATCGTGGCAAGTCGAAAAATGTTATACTTTGCTTACCCTAAATGGAAAGAAGTGTGACTATATGTTTCTAATTTTTCTAAACACACTGTGTAGTTAATTAACTGCGCACTACTTTTTATTAAACGGTCAATGTCAAAAGAGCCCCTTAACCGGAATCGCCAATTAGACTCAATAATAAAATCATTGTAGCTATTAGCAATTGTGTATCCGCGACAACATAACAATTTAGCTTCAATGTTTAAAAGCGTAAACAACAAGCGTAAAATGGCTGTACGTTGATGAATAATAAATAAATGAATTTGGTTCTTTGTTATACGAGAAATACGAGTATATACCTAATTTAGGCTAATAAGGGGCTATGCACAAACAAGCTTACAATTATTATTATATTTACAGGAATGAGTGTACTGTAACGTATCTTTTTAACACCCTTGCTCGTAAAGCTGATGTAATTCCACCGGTTTTAAATATGTAAAGCGGGTCATAAAAAACGCGTATGTTACCAAAGCAAATAGTTAAGTTATAGTCCATACAAATTCCATAACAGTATTATTAGCCATTTCAAACATTCAAATATGGAACTGATCGCCGCCGCACGACTCCAGCTAGTGAGCAGCGCGCTTTTGCTATTCAAATTTCGAACTAATCGCCGCGCGGCGCCAGTCAAACTACAACTACCCGAAGGGATTTCCGCACGAAAAAAAAAAAAAAAGGTACGTATCATTTTAATAATGGTAATTTCACTAACTGTTTCAATAATTAAAAATGAACAAAATATAAAATGTTTTTTTTTTCCGTTTCCTCGCAAATGTGTTAAAAAACGTCGTACGATATACGTGCGTATTGGTTATATGGTAACATGCTCGGCTCAATTACGCCCTCGTCTTCGGCTCGGGCTGAAATTCCGCCTCGCATGTTATAACCATCTTAACGCACTAATATCGTAATGTACTATTACAATATTTCAAGGCAAACATAATAATGTACGTACTTCGAGATATGTAGGTAAATAATAATATTATGATGTTCGGTTAAGTGATAATTGTAATTACACGTGGATTCATTGTAAACATTTACATACAAAATCAAATAAGTAGGTACATACCTACGAGTATCTTCTATGTTTATAAATTTTATTTGTTTGTCTTTATTAACATGATATAGTTGGTATTATATGCTTTAGCTAGCAAAAGTAAATACTTGAATGATAATTTTTGTCTAAGCGGTAATTTACAGTTTATCTATACATCTATACATATAAATAAAATTGGAGTGTCTGTTTGTAATATTGAAATTACCGTTTTTTACTACATGTATATGAATATATATACGGTACATACACCAAAATAACATTTTTTTCAATTTTTGTCTGTCTGTCTGTCTGTTTGTTCCGGCTATTCTCTGAAATGGCTGGACCGATTTTCTGTAATGTTACAAGGCGTAACATAAGGTATTTTAATTTGAGAAAAAAAAATAGGGGTCCGCGTAAAAGGTCCAAAACCATAAAAATCTAAATCCACGCGGTCGAAGTCGCGGGCACAGCTAGTGTGTAATATGCAAGTGACTAAAATATGCCGAACTATAAGCAACTTTGAAAATCTAGATTTTTAAGCAAATAATTATATAATTAAATGTCGTATTATTATTATGTAAAATTTCATTTCTATTTTGCTTGTAATTTATTAATTTTTAATTTATTTATTGCATACAATTTAATAATTAATATATAATTTACTTATATAGCCTAGGTATTTCTAATTTTATAAAGTATTTCATTAATTTATAATTTAATATTCGACATAATTTATTAATTTGTAATCTTATAATTGATTGGTCTACAATTTAATACATTATGATAATAATGTATTCATTTGATTTTATTTTATTAGGGAATTAATTTTATGAATGCTAACATAATTTAAGCTTGCACTAACAAATAATTGATCTTTGTTATCTAAATAAATAAACTATTATTATTATTAGTCTACATTATTTTGAAAAGAAATGTGGTAAAAGTAACACACAAAGAATAGTAGAAAATTTTAGAAGAAACCCGAAGATAGTGAATAGAATTAGCTATAAAACCTTTTGTATCAACTGTATGGAGCCCAACGAAGATCATCGAGACCCATTTTAACCTCACCTACAAACCGGTACACCTGCAGATTCATGGACGAGGCTATGGCGCAGGCTTTCCTCTCGGGGATGGGGGTTCAGGCAGCAGTTACTTCCGTAAAAACCGAGATAAACAATTCCATATGGAAAGGAGGAGTAAAGAGAGCAGACCCCGGGCGCCAAAGTGCAACCTATGGATGCAATAGTGGTTGGCGCTCGGATGATGTTGATGATAAAACGATTTATATCACGCAAAGGTCAACTCGTAGCACCTACATTATAGCTATAAAATGTTCAATCCAAACTTTATAACTTACATCGTCATCATAATTCAGATCCAAATCCTGACTCTTCTGGTTCGCCATTCCTCTCAAGGTTTTTTCCAATCCGCCCTTCTGTGATACAAGTGTCGGTTTATAGTAATGATCTTTAAGACGGTGTGAGGTCACACTTTTGTCTTCATCCATTAACTGTATATTTTGGTCTAGAAGGCTGTTGATGAAGTGGAAAGCGGCCGTCGCAAAGGAATTCGTGATTGTCGGGTCTACATCGGAATTGAAACCAGTGCCGTAGCTGTCATACAATTCTTCGAAGGATTTACCTGAAGATGAACAAGCAGTTATTGAATATTACGGACCAGAAATGTACTGCTTGTGCTTTTTTTCATGTGTGAAACACCCGACGGGTACCAGTTCACCGGTACTATTAACAAAATTGCCTTACCGGAATCGAACCGAATAAAACCTCATAGTGTTCAGTCACAAAAGCCTAATACCAAGGAGCCCGGGTACACATTTGAAAGGAAGTTCTTAGGGATTTCCCTTTTGTGTGAGTGGTTTCACTGTGGAGCGCTGGACCCCTCCTCCGTGTAGAGGGGTGTACATGGAACACCTCACGAGTTTTTCCGCTAAGGTTAAGGTAAGGTCTCCGCAACATCGAATAGCACCTCCCTGTGCTTCTATCTTTTTCTATTACCCAGAACTGTTACTATCTAAACCGAGGAAAAGACCCAGAATGGCTGCAATCGGCGGAATCAACAAGGCGCACGGCTCCCGATCTGAGGAATGTGCGATTCGGTCCTGCCAGATGTATTTCAACTCATACCCTACGCCCTGTGACCTACGCTCATGGAAGCCGAAAATCATTTAGCACTTCCCTTAACTCAATTCAAGTATCTTTTCCTGTCATTTCGTAAGTGAGCCTATTCTGGCACTTTTCATCGACTGTTTATTATCAGATGGAGAACGGCCATATTACTAGCAGCCGCATAGTACGACACCAACGGTAAAAGATGTGATGGCCCTTGCATTTTACATCATCGGGAACCTCATGACAATAATAATGTTTCAATACATAGGTAGCAATGATCTTCTATTAATCAATTAGGATAGGCAGTAAGTATCCGTACCGGTTAATGCAGGTAGCCAGAACGTATACGTAATATGTTGCATTTCAGCCACAACGATTCTTCGGGCTTCATGAAACAGTCTGTCAGAATTCCATCCAGGGTTCAAAGTAGCTAAGCTGCGAGCTACTCGATTATGTTCCCGCACCCACACAGTGTACATGCTTGTCAGCCATGGATGGGAATTGGCTCGGGTGTCTCCTGTTTAAAGAATAAAAACTCATGATTGAATCCGTCTAATTCTCAGATTTGTTAAGTTCTTTAAATGTTACCTAAACGTGATCGTGACGCGACATGAGTATCGATATACCTAGTTTATGAATTTGAACAGGCAAGCCATTTTAATTAGATGGAGATCAAAATACTGTGAATTATTGAAAGCAGATCTCAATTTTAAGTATATAATTTATAATACTAAAGATAAAAAAATGTTGAGCTAAAAATTTAATACTATCTAGTCGTCATCGACATTAATCATGAAATGAAAACGTTTCTTTGTTTATAAGATCGCTAATAAACCAAGAACAATGACATTATTAATATTCTGTGCCTTGGCTCACATTACCATACTTTTAAAGACTTAGGTGTCTATTGCATACCTACGAGTACCTTTACTTAGAATTCACTGATGGCCAGCGTTTACGGTAGCGTGAAGACGAGTAAGTACATAGCTCTAAAACTGTTTGTGGATACTTTACTGACAGCCCAGATGACAAATATGTTCCAACGTCTCCTTATAGAAATTACTCACATCAAGACAAGAACGTAGCGTGACTAAAATTTATATTATGAAATTTATTTTGAGGATAAGGAGAGTCTCTGAGTGAACTCTAAGTAAGTTTGGTTGTCTCTCTGTTAACTTAGCTTCTGTGAAAGTTTATACATCGACACGCGATGAGCATGTTGCGGGCTCGGCGGGCCCGGAGAGTTCTAAATCTCTCCCGGGCGCGCTCCGCCATCTCCTTCGCGAGCATTACATGCTCGCAGAAGGAGGTGGTGGCGGCCCACGCGCTCGCGCTACGCACCATTGCCGCAATCATGCTGCCGAGCGAGAGGACTCCCACCCCGATGGCTGCCACTAGGTCACGCCTCAGCGCCTCCCACGCCGGGCAGTCCGCCAGCGTGTGCAACCCCGAGAATTATTAGGACACCTATTAATTCTACATTATTATTTTAAAGACATACAATAAACTACTAGACTTACCACCATTGAAGCAAGTAGTAGAATTACTGTCTACGAGGCATTTCTCTGTCGGGTTGATTGCCAAAGGCATGTACTCCTTGTCTTCAATACTTGAAGTCTTCAATAGACCACCAGTCTGCTCTCTCAATGCCGCTGCGTCTCGACTATTCGTACCGTATATCTGCGACCCATCGAGGAAATGTGTCGCTTGGTTCATCTGACGAAAAATAATAGATTACCCATGTATAAGTGAAGCTATAGTGTACACTCTAGTGTAGTTCTTAAAGTAAATTGTAAAGTCAATTAGTGAACGGTAATGATTTTATTATTTTTATTCACATACTGCCAGCTTTTTATTCCTTAAGCGTGAATACCAAAATCCTATTAAAAGACAAGAATAGACCTCGACATAGGTAGTAAGGTCTTTGATTCCAATAAGTAAATTATAGGTCCAGTCAACGACGAAAGTGGTTGAACACTTAAATATTTACAAACGTTATTTGGATTGGAATGTGAATACTCTATCGCTGTGCTAGGAATGCAAGTGTCGCTGACGCAGATGACACTGCGGGCGACTACGGTTGTAGTCTGCGGTCGGTCTTGGACTGGAACCTTAATAGTACAATCGAATCTAAGTATGTATTACTATCGATAGTTTGAAATGAGACCGCTCCTTCTTCAGAGCGTTGACACTGAGCAAAATGCAAAACTAGAACGTCTTTTGTTTCGTTCCTAAAAACCGTATCGTTACCCAACAGAAGTAAGCGCATGTCCGTGGGTTGAAGGTAGAAACTGCCTCCAACCGCAAGTGTTAGTATTTTAAATCGGTAGGTATTGAAGAACGGTAACCTTTGACACGTAAGTATATTTCAGATGAAATAATCATGTTTAATCAAATCTTGTATTAGACTTTTCCACTACAATGCCATAATTTCGCTATCAAGTCACGTACCTATATGTAGCTATAACAATTGCAAAATAGTGTAAAATGTCATAATGAGTAATGCCGCTATATCAATAATACTTACTACGTTTTCAATAATCTGGTTCATTGTAAACATACATGTCAAAGTCCTACATATGCTATCGTGTTATGTAGGTATATATGATAATGAGTAAACACTTCTTACAATTCATATTTCTAGAAACAAATGATGCCGTTGACGGTTGAAGGAAATGCAAATAGCGCTGTAATTTGAAGATCTAAGTCATACATTAGCACATTTTTGTAAGTTAGTTAAATAAAAATCTACAATTTTGCACTAATCCTACCAATATTATAAATGTGAAAGTTTGTGAAGGTGTTTGTGCGTTTGGATCTTTGTTACTAAATCACGCTCTAACGGCTGACAGGATTAAACTGAAATTTGGTACAGAGTTAGATAGACGTTTTATTCCTGAAATAGGTTCCCATGGGTAGCGGGAACGGGATCGGAATTCCAAACGGGGAATCCGTGGCAACAGCCAGTTAAATATAAACTCGTTTGTTTCAAATAAACACGTCATAGCTAACAATGCACCTAAGTAATTGAAATTGATCAAGCTTATACAATAAAAGTACAGAGTACATTTTCAATATTAGGTACTCCAATTACGTAGGACCAAAACATGCAGCTAACACCTACCTACCCCTTCGGGAATATACTGGCGTAAGTTGTGGGAATGTTTTTGTAGTAACTATTTGATGATTGAACTACTAGAACAAGTTTGAATACATGTTGTTTAACTGTACAAAGTAGCTCAATAAATTCTAATTTAAACCTTTTCATAAAATAAAACACGAAACATATTTCGTCTGTGGATTATAAAACTACTCAAACATCGAATAATGATATTCCAGTATAAAAAGGTTTGTAAATAATAATTAGTGTTAATAAGCTTTGTCGTTTATTGTGCTGCGCTGCGCGCTGTACTTAAATCGAAAAAAATAAAATGTGTGGTCCGAAATCATGGTGTGTCGTGCGCACTCTAATAAAATACAGTAAGTACGAGTACCTATGTTAAGAAATATAAATAGTTATTAACTGTTTGAATATTAACATTGCCCTACACGTGGATTTTACAATTTACGTTTGAATCACAGATCTCAGTTATAGGTATTTACATGAAACCTGATCACTGTGCATATTTATTAAGTAATGCTCCATTGTATTCGACATAAAATACTGACGCATCGACATAAAAGATTCATTTCTAAGAATATGCATATAAATGCATAAGATCGACGCTCGTTAAACGATAATAAGTACAAGAGATCGTCATCGTAAAAAAATAGATTTGAATTCTGAACAGTACAAGAATGTGTCTCTCAGAACATCGGAACATAAAAAGGTTGCAAATCTCAGCGGTCAGTAAAGCCGAGTACTGCCTTATATAGCTTGCTTATTTTACCCATACTCATCATCCTACGAACCTTCTCCTAACTCTGTAGCGGTCGGCTTTCAATCAACTTCGAAATGCTCGAATTTCGATAATATTATTGCAGTGAAGCGACCCTTCACAACCCACTGGCGGAATCAAAGCTCTGTATTTAGACCAGGTTGTCGGACATATTTGTCGGACGAACTTGGAGCCCTAAAAAGTCTGGAGAGCTAGATCCTCCTCCGGTAATAAGTAGGTATGCCAATATACCAGCTCGCAGGTGAGGTCGGCTTCGGCCCCGTACATCTTGGTGTGGCCTTATAAATGCATCCCTTTAACTCTAAAATCTATTATCTGCATAAAAGCAGTGAACTGACTTGTTCTGCAGCTCCAAAAGTGCAGTCTCCTCTATATGTTGTAACAGACCGGGTGTATTCCATGCAGCTGATGTCTTTGTAGAAGGGATCATCGTGCGGTACCGTGATGGGCATGCAGCTGGGATGAATATAACGCGGAGTCAGAGCGAATCCGTCGTTGCCGCAGCATCGAATGGGTTGGTTGGTGTGAACTGTCAAAAATAAGGTTTATATTTTTGGGCGAAGTTTCAATTCTTTTTCTTTGGCTTAAGTTAAACTTTATAACATCAACATTTGAAAGTGGAAGTCCCATCAAAATCGGCCCAGTTGTTCCAGAGATTAGTGAAATCAAATACGAAAACAGACACAAAAATTTTAAGCACAAGTTTAAAAAAATGTATGCTTATTCATAAGTATATACATTCAGGTAAAAAGCTGTTATTTTAGAACAATGACAACAGCAGAATATTGACACTTACTTGTCTTGCGGGCAGGAGTATGCGCCAAATCGTGGTAAATAAACTGGCTCCATACTGCCAAAGCTATGGTTTTCTTATGATTAATCTCATTAAGGTTGTTTATGAGCTTCGTGCTAACAGCACGAGCTGAAGGTAAAGCCTTGAAGCTCAGTGCACGACGAGGCTGCAAGTTATACAACATAAATCTTTATCAGGCCATTGACAATATCGCTAGAAATAACAACAGAAATTGTATAAATAACGACGTAACTTTTATAACCATGCTTATATTATTATATAAGTGTTAAAATCGATTTGATGTCTAAAATGCTAATGATTACATCACATCTATTATTTTACCTACATACACATACAAGAGGTACCTAAATACTTTATATATTATGAATCATAACGTCGATAGTCTAGAAGAAAAATGTATTGAGTGCAAAATCTTGCACCTTCAAAAAAGAACATTATATCGATGCTCTAGAAGATAAAAATTATAAGTGGTAAGTTTTGCACTTAGGACGTTTGTCTTCTAAACCATCGATGACATGAACTACATGATGTCAATGAACTACACTAACCTGTTCGATACCGTCAGCATATCTTGGATGCAGAATACGTTTATAGCCCGTCAGGGCCTGACCCCATGAGGAACGCACCGGGTTATTACAAGAGCCATCAAAAGTTCGATATTTGGAAGATATTTTATTTATAGGACATGTGAATCGCTCCAAAGCCGCACATTCTCCTCCGAACTCAGTCTCCCGCAAAGCTGAGGTACTAATTAAGCTAGCACACTCATCATTAGGTACACCAAATCTACGAAAAGATCAAAAGTGTAACATTTTTAACTTCGATACCAATGTCTTACATTCCATGGAGAGGTTACTTACCGTCTGCATCTGGTGTAAACTAAATGTTGAGATGCCTTTGTAATAATCATCGAAGACTTCTCATAATGCATAGCATCTGCTGAAGCTGATCCGTCGATTACAAGCGCATGTGATGCGGTACCAATTTTAGGTAAAATCTCAGCTGATTGTAAATTGATTTCTAATCTTTTTAGCATAGATACTTCTAATTTGCTAAGCTCTACGGACCGATTTATATGCACGTCCGTCATTGCCGGTAATTTCTTCAGTATTTCAGCACTCGGAAACGGAAAATCGTACATAGGCGGTGGATGAATAATATCTGTAATAAAGTTTACCAATCATAGCACTCACAAAAATGATCCTATTAAGTTGTATTAGATAAGTTAGGATCTCACATACCTGTATTTACATAACTTCCAAAACTAACTCCTGCCCAGAGTAGCACACCAAGTAATACCACCTTCATTATTTCTTCCAATATCCTGCAAGAACAGATTAATGTAAACACCTGGTACTATTTGCATATCAAAATACTTTTAGTTGTAAGAAACTAACCGATGACGAAATATAATTAACTGTAACATTCCCAGACCCGACATACACATTCCGAGACGTTTCTGGTCTAACTGAACAAGCGAGCTAATAACAGTTTTATGACCTCCATTATGGAGACCTCTGATAAGGCTAACCTTTAACTGAACTTCGAGAGTGGCACTAATAGCAATATCAAATATAAGCTTTATGATGAGTTTATGATTAAGTTAAATGTGGGTACTAGATTTTGATTGCCAGGTAGTTTCAAATTATAAACAGACTCACTGATAAAGAAGATATAAAGCCTAGCACAAGGTCTTCATATCATCCGATTCTGGCTGTCTTGACCCACGTTTGTATTATTGTGCGGATATTTTATATGTGTAAACATTAAAAAGAGCATGTGATTTTAATATTGATTTATACCATCTCGTCCGTAAATTATAAAATAATATTGATAAAAAGTAGCCTATGTGTTATTCCAGACTATTATCTAACCCTGTACCGAGTTTTAACCAAATCCTTATATATTTTTATTATTACTTAATCACGCTCCAACGAGTGTCCACTCGTGATTAAGTAACAAACATACGAACATCTTCAGAAACTTTTTGTCTTCTAATATTAGTAGTAAGTAAGATTAAATTAGTTGAATACATGATCATGCTATCCATACTTTTTAGTACCTCTTGCATTGGGGTCAATTAAGAATGGATTTTGGGATCAATTAAGAATATAAAATAAAATTTCAAAGTGGGATCAGTAAGGAATACGCATTCGGGGTCAATAAAGAATGGGATCAATCGTCGTGGGATCAATACGGAACAACCCGAAATACCTACCTCAAATATATTAAGTTTGATCTAAAATAATTCTATGTGCATTTCATAATAACTTAGTTATTAAGGTTAATTAAAAACTCCAACTATTTACAAAAATTTATACTTAGATATAGTTTCATTACTCTAAGAAGTTAGATAATAAGGTTAAAAAGTTTTTTGCTATTAGTGGAGCAAATGCCGTCTGACTCCCAACTCCGAGCGGCAACTGCGAAAAGTCTCATTCGTTAATCAGTAGGTGAGGTTGGCTCCCTAGATATTAGTAGGACCCCATACAGCAACACACACATACAATACATACAACCATAAATACATCCTACTATATAATACTAACAGTCCGAAACCCGGCTTCGTCCGGGAATAAATTCGTAAAAAATCTCATAACGCGATTGCACCGTCACCTATTGTATGGGCTAAATGTAAACAAATATAACCTTCAAAATTTAATTTCATGCAGCTTAGTTCAAAAGTCAAGCAGTTGCCATATAACGGACTTCCATTAGGGGTGAAATCTTCCGCTGGCCGGCGGGGGGGTATCCGAAGGGATTTCCGCACGTAAAAAAAAAAAAAAGGGGGTGAAATCTTGAAAATCGCCGACCTACGGGTACTTTCATACATTATATAAAATTTCGTGCTTCTTATTTGGAAAATGATGAACTTTCCATACAACCGTTCATCGCCGGTTTTACCCCCTTAGTTGGAAAAAATGGTCTAGAACGTTTCAGAATATTCCATAACATTCGTTAGTGTTTTGGAAAATTCCACAACGATCTGGGATATTCCCGAACATTCCCGAATTTTGTGGAATGCTTGATGAGAGTATTCGCTCTCGAATGTTTCACTGGAAGCAGCTTCGCAGAAATTTCTACATTACGTGACCAATCAGAATAAAAACACATTTTTCGAAATATAAAAACCTACAATGTTTCTAGAGAGATTTTTACACAGTAATAGTACTTACGTAGTAAATACTAGTAAATAATAGTATTTACCTCGTTTACCGTTTCGATTACTCAAGGGCACATTTTATTCTAAAGAACTTTGAAATCAGTAGCATCCAAGCATGGATAGCATCCAAGTTAAGGCTAGGTTTGACCCATGAAAAATTAATATAAACGCGTTTAGTTCAATTTAGACTGCCTTAGGCTAAGGCAGTCTAAATTGAACTAAGCCTTAGCACATTCCACTTAATGAATTAAAACGTCGCGTCGGTTCGGTAGCTTACATTACACATTCATTGCATTACACTACGGTACTGGCGTAAACCCAATCCTAACGCAAGCAATTTAGGATACCTGGAAAGTGGAAAGGTTAGCCGGAATACTTACGAATCAGTTTGATGAATCAGTAGTCTTCTTAAAAAAATGAGTAAAATGTTAACAGGTTAAACGGATTTTCACTGGTGAAGCCAGCCGAAGGATGGAAGGAAGAAACCAACTCTTAACTATTGTAATATTAAGTCAACTAGCTGCGCGCCCTGGCTTCGGCCCGCTGCAATAATAGCACCTTACCCATGGACTTTCCTAATTTTTTCTTTCATAAAACCTTGTTTTGAAGATACAAAACACAAAAAAAAAAACAATTTCGTGCAGGCGTTCGGAGATTTTGCGCGTACATACGTTTCGAAGATCCATTACGAACCCTTTCAATCACTAAAATGTTAAATGTAAACAAATATTGGAAATATACATAAATACCTACAGTAACATTCCATATTTATACAGATAACGCAGTTTAAGTTGAATTCAAGGCGTTTATATTCATGATGAAAGTTCATTATACTAATTCACGTAGTTCTCATCTCACGTTCACACACCGATAGCTTAGTGGTTAAGGAGATCGAGAGATTTTTAATGATTGGGTATGATTAAAAATTAAGTAATGCGGTAACAGTAATGATTTCACGTAAGTTTAAAATGCCTGATATTTTTTTTATATCATTTTTGACATCGCCGTCTGGACCGCAACCTGTAAGTGAACCTTCAGTTCAGATGTCTACAATTTGTTCATTAAAGAAAATATTATTTGTTCAGACAGCCTTGAAATAATGTAAATTTTGAATTAAAAGGGTCGGTAATGCGGACAATGCGTCGGTAGCTTAGTGGTTATAGAGTCGGCCTTACGATCGAGAGATTCGCTAGAGGCTCTTTTCGTTGGCACCGCGGTGGAGAAACGATTAAAGTGACATTGATTCGGAAAATGGTACAATTTTACGTCTAGAGCTCTTGTTCGCGGACATCGTAGAGAATCGATGAAAGTGACAGTCCCAAAGGTTTAAAACGGTCACGTTATTATATGGCCTGTTAATATCAATAGTAAACATAATGCTCAATAGTATCTAGTGTCCAGGTAAAAGCTAGGATGTTATAGAAGTACTCCAACTTACATGGAATGTTCACTGCACACATCACATTCTGATCTCCTTCTAGAACATTTCTCTGGAGACTTAACTTTGGCATCAACCTTCAACATGGACTTTCCTTCAAAGATCCGTTTAAACAACATAATAGCAACAGCAATATTTGTGTTTTCTGACAATTGTCTCTTTTATGTCGAATGTTGGATTTATTTAGAACGATAGCAGAACACACTTGTTCAAAGAAGCGAGTTTCCATTAGATTGGCAAAGAAGCCAATTTCAGCTCTACTGCCTGAGTCGTACTGATAAATTTAACCTAACAAAACAGCGAATGTTGGACAACGAATGCAAGTCCCCTCCTCTTGGCACCATTCACCACACAATGAAACCTTTCCCACAGAATAAAATATAGGAGTACAATTTTATAGTCCCACAAATTCGAATATCATGATTACTACTTTTTTGAATACTTATTTTCAATTTTCTAGGTTCGACATGTTAATAATAGTTTCAGGTTTATATAGTAATTTGATGAACCTAACATTTTTTTCATAATATCGCTGAAATACTGTTTTGTTTACCTACTGATGAAAGTAGACTGTGCCATTATTGCCTTTATTAGTGTGCTTCCCTGCTTGATTAAATATTATTAAGGTTTTAGCGTGTGGAAACCCCCACGGGTTTCACCCCATCGGTGCCGACAATGGGGTAGGCGTGTCGGAATCGGACCGACTAAAACTACACGGTGTCCTCCCCAAGTGCCCATTGCCGGGCACCCCGGGTAATCCCTCGAAAGGATAACCCCAGTGTTACCGGTGGACTTTGGCAAATACGCGGCCTCGGGGCTAATTGATATGTACGGTAATGACATTTAAACTAGGGGTAGTTTAAATGTCATTACCGTACATATCAATTAATCTTAATTTTGTAAATCTTATACTATTTGTACAAGCAATTCTTGTATCAGTATAAAAAAAAGTACGTATGTACATAAAAATACATCTCTTTTTCTCTTGGTTACGAAATAACTTGAGAACGACTTTACTGACTATTATATTATTATTTTTCGAAAAAATCGTCACTTTACAGTAGCACAAAAACAATTTAAAAAAAAACTGAATTGAATCAATTTACTAAAATACCTCTTTTCGAAATATTCACACATTTTTTGGAGGTTTGGTTTGAGTTTTAGATTTCAATTTATATTGGTTTACATGGAAAATGGGTAGGACTCTGGTTTGGGACGCAACATGCGTCGACACCATTGCTCCTACCCATATAGCCAGCACGGCTGGCTGTGCCGGTGCTGCTGCTGCTTCGGCGGAGACTCTCAAACGGCACAAATACTCAAATTTGATTGGAGATTATGAATTGGTGTCGATTGGAGTCGAAACGTTAGGGGTATGGGGTCCGAGTGCTCACAGTCTCTTCAGGGAGATTGCAACACGTATGATCGACGCTTCTCGTGACCAGAAGGCTAGCTTCTATTTAGCACAGAGAATAAGTATTGCCATACAACGTGGCAATGCTGCCAGTCTTCTGGGCACGTTACCACAGGAGGCATGCGATGCGGAGGAATTCCACGATGCATTTTAGGTTTAAGTTTCTTTTAATTATTTATTTTATTTTAGTTTTATTTAGTTTAATTAGATATAAAATTTGTAACCACTTGATTTATACTATTGATTGATTGATTGATATTGATTTATAATGATTTATACTGAATGTTATATTCCGAGATGTAGTAGTATAGGATCCCGTTATAAAACGACCATTACGACCGCGACCGATACACAGCATATACGAATCTATCGTTATCCTTTTCATTTATAGTAACAAATAGCATACGCACTCTCTTTCTTTAAATGGACGGGCTTCTAACAGCTGCTATACTGTGTCCTCCTCTATCGCATGGGATTGTTGGTTGGGACCTCTCAGTCGCACATATTTACACGCAGCAATATTTTACTTTTCAAAATTCGACAACCGGAATTTCGGGACTGATTTTTCGCAGGCAACCCTATACCACCGTGTTCATAATGAAATAACCTTTATTTTCATTTAACTTTAATTTAATAATCAGACCGGTGCAAAATGCTAGTATCGATTTACCTGTTTATACCTAGCTACCCGAGAGTTGTGACAGGAAAAGAATAGGCAACCTAACGTTTGCATATTCTATGGGCTTCATACTTTCGATTCGTATGGAATTTGTCTAATAATCAAACCAGTGAAATGTATTTTTTTTTTTAAGTTATTAATTAATCCTGGACTGAAATTTGATAGGCAACTCATATACAATATGTTTAATGGCAAATTAAATTTAATACAAAATACGTTTTATTAAATAAACATCTCGGTGAAGGTCGTTTTAGTCGACTATAGGTGACAAATTAGGCATGCACTTAAACTCGTATTAGTAGGTACATATAAAATTATACCCTAATCAGTAATGAAAAAAAAACTGATATAACTCTAATTAAATCAATATTCACGTTAAATATATTGAAAAATTAAATGTGAAAATCAATATCTTAATATGTCGTGGTCCATCGGAAACTTGTGTTCCAGACGTTTCGTCGATCACTGCGGTCAACATCTTCAGTGGTACACGTCGGGACGCCGTCGAGTGCGGAGAACCGTCCTCGGCGGCGAACTCGGTGCGACTGACGTGTACCACTGAAGATGTCGACCACAGTGATCGACGAAACGTCTGGAACACAAGTTTCCGATGGACCACGGCCAAACAGCCCGGAAGCAGTATATTCTACATGCAACGCCGGCCGTGAAAGCCTTAAGATTAATATCTTAATAATTAACTAATCGCAGTTATAGCACGAAGCACAAAAACACCCTAGAGCAAATTATCTATAGGGGTTACAACTACTCGACTTAGATTACTCATCACAGGAGGCACAGATATGTACTTATATAGCAGATATAACCTATCTATATACCTACCTATATAGTTACACTACTCTCGAAAACCGCTATAACGATTTTGATGAAAATTTGTAATTAGATAAGTTTTAAGTTATCTAATCTATTCTCTATTTCTTTTTCTTTTCTTTAAATTCATTCGATCCGTATAGCTAGGTACATTAAACCTACTTAATTATGTTTCCCGAAAAAATTATAATACTGACTGTAACACAAAATTTTGATTATAAATAAATTCTCAATAAATAATATTAACTCTTATTTTCGGAGATGCACGGTAATAAAGTACCACGTTCACGTGGAGTGCGCATGCTCAAAGCGTGGTTGTAACCCCCTCTTCTCTATACCCCTCCCTCCTCACCGATGCTTACATTCCCTCTGCAAGGCATCAGCTGTTCACGTATTGAAAGCGTGCACAAAACCCGGTTGCGGTTTATGTGCATGACGATGTTTGTGTTTAGCAGTGAGGTGAATCAAACATGAAGGTTCGCTTCGACGTGAATCTACTAGTAGAATGTGACTTTGTCTAGGCCCCCAGACCTCTTATTCTATTTGACACGTTTGGCGCTCACCGAACCGTATAGATATCGTATTAGCCGAAGCATTTACCTACATTGGTTTAGTTTTACGCCAGTTCTTTCTTTTATGTTAAACAATTGAAATCCACAGACTTCTCACGTTACGACTTTCATTACAACTCGATGTCAAATAGAGTAATCTATTTTTTCTTTTTTTTTTCTTGCGGAAGTCCCTTCGGATACCCCCCGCCGGCCAGCGGAAGATTTCACCCCTAATGGAAGTCCGTTATATGGCAACTGCTTGACTTTTGAACTAAGCTGCATGAAATTAAATTTTGAAGCTTATATTTGTTTACATTTAGCCCATACAATAGGTGACGGTGCAATCGCGTTATGAGATTTTTTACGAATTTATTCCCGGACGAAGCCGGGTTTCGGACTGTTAGTATTATATAGTAGGATGTATTTATGGTTGTATGTATTGTATGTGTGTGTTGCTGTATGGTGTCCTACTAATATCTAGGGAGCCAACCTACCTAGGGGCGGAACCTACTTACCATTAACCAGTGACTTCTATGTATACAACTACGAGGGTCAAACTGAAAGTTCTTAGAACTGGCCACTTATAAACAATATAATAAAAAAATAATTCTAAAATTTGAAAATAGAACTCTTTGCCAATATTACTGAGTATATATTTCATTCATTTATCATTTGTTTTACGATTTGGCGGCAAATTGAAAATTGTCTGTGTCACGTTAACATGAATTTAACACGAGAAAATTTTCGTGCAATGATTTTTTATGACTTTCGATGTCATTTAAGTCAACAAGAAAGTTATGATAGACTACGATTGGCCTTTCACGATGAAGCCCCATCTCGTGCGACTGTTTACAACTGGTTTAATGAGTTTAAACGTGGTCGCACTAATCTCACTGATGATTTACGTGAGGGACGGCCTTCTACGGCGACGACTGAAAATAACATCGGTGTTGTGCGGCGTATGATAGAGACTGACAAAAGAGTGACCTATCAGCAGATTCGGACAAGCTTAGGCATCGGTATGAGTCAAGTGCACAAAATCCTCCACGAACATTTAGCGGTCAGGAAGCTTTGCGCCCGGTGGATACCTCATAATTTGACTGAGGCTCAAAAACTCCATCGTGTGGATTGGTGCCGTAAAATGATTGAAAGATTTAACGGAGGTGACTCTAATGCTGTGTTCGGCATACTAACAGGTGACGAAAGCTGGATTTACTGTTATGATCCTGAAACCAAAAGACAATCTGCTCAGTGGGTGTTTCCTTTCGAGGAGTTGCCAACTAAAGTGAAGAGAGATCGAAGTGCGGGAAAAAAAATGGTGGCCTCGTTCTTTGGAAGGATAGGTCATTTCGTAACAATTGTGTTAGAGGTTCAAAAAACAGTTTCTGCAGAATGGTACACTACCATTTGTTTGCCACTTGTCTTGGAAAAAGTTCGAGAGAAACGACCTCGCAGTAGGATCCTCCTTCACCACGACAACGCCTCGTCGCACACCGCCAAGCGAACGATCGACTATTTGGCGACATCAAACGTTGAATTACTGGGTCACCCGCCGTATAGCCCCGACCTCGCGCCTTGTGATTTTTATTTATTTCCAAAAATTAAAGAAAAACTTAAAGGAAAGCGGTTTATGAATGCTGAAGAAGCGGTGGCTGCGTATCGCGATGCCATTGAAGAGACCCCTAAGGACGAGTGGGCAAAGTGCTTTTCCCAGTGGTTCCATCGCATGCAGCGGTGTATTGACGTGAATGGACAATATTTTGAAAAGATATAATAAAACTAATAACTGGCTAATGTAATCAGTTTTTGATTTTCTAAGAACTTTCAGTTTGACCCTCGTATAGTAGGAGAGTCCGAGATACTCGAATGTGTGATAGTGTTAACCTACCTACACCTCGTAGTCCAGTCAAAATAGACATTTGACTTAGGAATAATTCGCATAGCGCTGAAAATTGGCAGAGTCGTTAAATAAATAAAATGTCAAAAATCCCCTTCGATCCTATTTCTGCAAAAAAAAAATCAAGGTCAAACGTATAAATATAAGGTTTTTTCCGCGTCGGTAAGTTGGCAGACGTGTTTAGGACACACACGACACACCTCCGCCACGGCCTGCTTCTGGAAGGTGCCAGGCGTAGACGAGTCTGCGGCGTCCTCGCCGCTTACTGCGGAACTCGGGGGGCAGGGTCATCTACCGCTCCCTCTCCGCCGTCTCTTTCGCACGCATTACCTGCTCGCAGAAAGAGGCGGCGGCGTGCCACTTGCTTCCGTCAGAGACCACGGCCTTCACCGTGGTCTCCAACGAGAGAACGTCCACGCCTAGGACCGCTACGAGATCCCGTTGACTCGCCCACGCAGGGCACTCCACCAACGTGTGAAGCGCCGTGTCTTCGCCAGGATCCTCGCAGTGCTGGCACTGCGGCGTTGTCTCCCGGTGGATGCGCCACAGATACTTACCGAAACACCCGTGTCCGGTAACTATCTGGTACATCCGGTAGGAGAGGTCCCCGTGGTCCCTTTCCAACTACTCCTTCATGATCAGCCTCACCGCCGAAATGGTGGATTCCCCCACCTTGGATGCTCAAGTCGCACCCTTCATGTCTCCATGAGTTCCCGGCGGAGCTGAGACCGCTGAGGCCTGATTTCTCGGGACTCGGGCCTATGGCCTATTATCAGCGTCAGACGCCTGAGGCGGAACCAAAAGTGGAGGGACATGCTCCTCCGCTCTCACTGGGAACAGGGAGCCCAGGATACCCTCCAGCCGCCTCCAGCCTCCAGCAGCTCTGGCTGGAGGCTCTGGGTCAGTAGGGGCGCCCTTCGGCGGATTTGGCCCCTGACCGCAAGGTAAGGGCGCCCGCTCCCATGGGTTCTGCTCCAGAGACTCCAGCAACTCTTCGCAGGTAACAAGATGGCGTAATAAAACTAAGTTGTTCTTATCTAGTATATATCCTTCATTGAGTAGAATCACTGTGCCCCAATTATCATATTATAACAGTAGGTATATCAGCTAGTGCCGTTCGTGATTGGGTAAAAATACGTTGATAGTGCCCACACTACGCTCTACTCCACGAACGTACCTATCTTTAAGTAACTCGAGATAATTCAATTAGAAATTTACATGACATGACATAACTCAAATTACCAACGAATTAGCTCCTCTAGCATAGGCTAGAGGAGGTAAGTCGAGTTGCGTTAATGTTAATATTTGGAACAGATTTTTAAAGACTTAGCAGTTCCTCTTTACTACTTTTCCCACTAATGTATTTATTTATGTCTGATGGTGTGCTTACATAAATAAATAAAAAACATCACGTGCCCTAAAAAAAGATACATTTACGCTTACTTCATATTTTGTTAAATTCTTTGTAATTGGAAAATCTTACCTTATTAACAACACATAAGATGGGATATGTTCCACGAAATAGAACTAAGAATACTAACTCAAAAATCTATATTAAGAATGAGCGAAAACCAATGAAATAACGTGATAAAATTACATTCAGCGTCACATTGACCTTCCTATATTTCTATATTAAAAATTAGCGAAAATCAATCAATTAACGAGATTGAATTACAGTCCACTGACCGTCACATCGATCTATCTATATTTGTCAAAATATCCACTTTATATCCAACTCATAGATGCCATGCATGAGTCATAATATGAGGTTTACCACAACTCGGGTTAAGAAAAATCCAAGTCAACTTAAGTGCAACTCTAGTAAACTCTCGTTAGGAATTCGAGTTGACCCATCACTATTTAAACTTAAGTACAGCACAGATGGCAGCTAGTATATATATAATAATCTATGGTTGGCAGTTGACTTTGTTGACAGTTGACAGGTAGTCTGAGTACAACTGTGCATTATAGTTATCGAATATTGTCAGAAATAATGAATGGTTAATGTCTATGTGAATAAATATTGTTGTTGTGTCGTGATAAACTATAACAATATTTGAAAAGCCATGGCGTCTCATTTAAGTACAAAGGATCGCCTTCTAGCTTTAATAGACGATATTGAATTAATAGCAAAGTGAGTTGAGAATTTGTGACTCGGAAAACTGCGAAACATAAATTGTATTAACTATTAAACCTATTCCTGTGATATTACAGAGAAATGATTGAAGTATCGATAGCACCAAAACCCCAGAAGCTTTCTGCTGCAGACCATGCACAGCTAACAGATCTGTTACTTTCTAAGGATTCGGAATTAAAGAAGACTTTAGAGCTGGCTGATGAACAAGCAAAGATACAACAGAAGATGAATGAATTAAAAGCTGAAGTCGAAAACAAGGTACTTTATTGTTGATCGGTCTATTGTCTTGTAACAATGCATTAACCCACTTTCACTTCACATTGCAGGATCAAGACATCTTCCTTTTACAAAGACAACTTAAAGATGCCGAGCAAATCCTTGCGACTTCTCTATACCAAGCTAGGCAAAAGCTTGCCTCAATTGTTAAGTCTAGAAAGAAACCAGTATCATCTGAAGAACTGATAAAGTTTGCACATAGGTATGTTTGGGGACTTGTTACAAACAGGCTAGCTTTAAAAAATTAAAATATCCCAAATTATTTGTTAGTTAACATAGTAGTGCCAAAATTATCTGAATATTCTTAAAGTTTCTAAAATAAATAAATTAAACTACTTACTGTTACTAGGCGTATGCTCAATTTGTAAAATATTTGTATTTAGAATCAGTGCCTCAAATGCTGTAAGTGCACCCCTATCGTGGCAGCCAGGAGATCCCCGACGACCTTACCCTACAGATCTGGAGATGAGGTTGGGCTTGCTTGGACGCCTCAGTGATCTACCACTCAATGGACACACTCCATCAACACTAAATGAACTTCACAGAATGACCACTGGTGGGGGTGAGTCACTTAATTATGATTTTCTTAGAGATAAGTACTCTTATTTCCAATGTATTATAATAGGAGGTTTATACTGAATAATTAAAGGTATTTCCATGCTTGAATAAGATTTATTCCTTGGTCTAGAGGTTATAATTTTTTTTTATGTAAGTACTTAAGTATTTACTATGACTCATGCTTGCAGATTCTATTGTAATATAACAATATGCTTCTAACATATTGTTATATTACGATGGAATCTATGTTATAAAAAATAGAACAATACACGGATGTTAAAACCTGTATGGGGACATTTGGTAATGAAAATAGTCAGAGAAAACTAGAAATAACCAAAACATTGTATAGTTAACTTTGAGTGTATATGAGGCTGAAGGGTGCGAAGATCTTCAGGCCCCAAGGCAACCTCACCTACAAGCCGATGCACCTGCTCATTGACAGACAAGGCTCCAGTGCCTTGACTTTTGGCTTGGCCATCCCCCATGTTGGGACATCATATGGCACTCAGTCTTTGAAGTACGAACTTTGGATGGGATTGGCCATCAGATTAAGAAGAACATATAGTTCATTTTAGAATTGATGTCTATTACTCAACCTATTTTCTGACAGTAACTGAATGAAATCTTATAAAACAATCAATGTTTAAATGAGCACAGCGACCTACCCCTCAATTCTGCTGGACCTACAGATTTGGAATCGAGAGTGGGTTACAATCCCAAGTGAGTTGAGGTGCTTGCTACATATTTGCTATGCTCAGACACTGTCTTGCAAGGATGATGCTGTAACTAGTCTCCTCTATTAAGGGTACTTCCAATTACATTCATGTCAGTGTTGTATGAGTTGATCAGGTTTGATGTACCTTTTTTTTGCTCTACTGTCTATGTTAGGATTTCATACACACATTGTAACAATGTCAGTCGATAGCAGTCTGACCCCTCAACCCCTCATCCATCCATCAGGAGGTGTACCAGCTTGCAGGTTAGGTGGGCTTGGTTCCTGATGATCTTGTTGGGGCCCCATACGCCCATCAGAGATTGCAAGAATTTAATAAATATGTTGAATAGTTACCTAGGAATCCTAGGATCCTTTGGATCAACTGTAACTCAAAATTTTCATGTAAGTTTTGTTGTTTATATTACAGTTCCTGCAACACCAACCAATCAGTTTACCTGGCATCCAACTGGCGAACTTCATATGTCTGTTGGAGGGGGTAACTCCGTCGCAATTGACGGCCGTGGAAAAGACGCGCCGACGCAGGAGGATGTTGAAGTTATGTCGACTGATTCCAGTTCCAGTTCAAGTAGTGATTCTCAATGAATAATAAAAATGAAGTGTATGGAACAATACATGTATCACAAAGAGGCTACCTAATTTGTGTTGAATGAACTTTTGAGTAGTGCAGTTTACTTTTGTGTAGTATTTTACAAATCAATTGAAGTTGACAGAAATGATAAGACTGCTTTCTCGATTCTATTATTTAGAAGGTATCATTTGCAGAATAAAGCCGTAAATATATCGTCGAATATGTATTATCTCTTCTCTTCCTACCTTTCAGCGGGCCTAACATGGGCGCGGGACAAATATCTCTCTCCACCGCTTATGTCAAGTTGACAGGGGACAAAGGTGTTTGTCCCCGGTAGCTAGCATGGCGTCAAAGGAGACAACTTATGTCCCTCGCTGTGACGTAGACAAGGGACTATTTCTCCACTTGCTTAGCACGGCGGCCGTAAAGTGGAGATAATTTGTCTCTTTTTGACAGATGATAGAGAGATATTAGTCTACGAACTATTGAGGTGGGGACAAGAGTGTTGATAAATAATATAGTGGATAAATAAAGATTTCTTAATAAACAATAAAAAATGTCTCGCGGCTATTTCATTCTAAGTGAGCTACAAACACAACAAACGGAACAAAGAAAAATTATGCGGCGTATGCTGCGGGATCAAATGAACGTGTTCGAATTGCCAGAGATACGAAATTCATACGAAATTATAGAATTTCCAAAGATATGGCCCTATATTTATGTAATGCATTGAATAACGCATTACGGCCCTTAAATGATTCAGATGGCTTGCCAGTACATTATAAGGTAAATAATGTTGCATTTCTTAATCGCATGTGAATGTGTATAATACCTAGCTATTCTATCATTCATATCTCATTATGTTTAACGCAGGTTCTAGCATCAATCAGCCTTTTGGGAGATGGGAGTTACCAAAGGCGTACTGGTCAAGACCATTCTTTCTCAATCGGCCAAACCACAGTCAGTAAATATCTGGCTCAGTTTACTGATGCTGTAAATTCAATGTATGTGCAAGTGCTATATTAAATTCATTTATACCTTCTAGCACCTCTGCCTACCCCTTCGGGGATACAGGCGTGAGTTTATGTTATGTTATGTTATACCTTCTATCCACCCTCTATAGGAAACTATAGTTTATTATGATATACCTAACACATATTTTTTCTTTTAGATTATTACCACAATGGATAATATTTCCTGGGACTGAAGGTGAGAGGCAAAGAATTGCACATGAATTTAGAACTAAGTTTGAGCTCCCTGACATTTTAGGAGCAATAGACTGTACTCACATCGCAATATTCCCACCACCTCATCCCCAAGGAATACAATATCGTAACCGTAAGGGTTACACTTCAATAAATACCCAGATGGTAAGTAAGTCTACTGAATCAATTGTAACAGACAGTATATGTACTACATATATTATTTAAGTTGATGGGTTTTATTAATATTACCAAAAAAAATTATGTAACTAAAAAGATTATTGTTGCAGTTATATAAAGTGTCATATTTATGCATTGTACATATTTTGACATAATCTATTAATTTTAGGTTGTGGATGTGAACAGCAAAATTTTAAATGTGAATGCACGGTACCCAGGCAGAGTTCACGACCAATTTATTTTTAATAACTCCTCTGTGAAGGCAGAACTACACAGACTGCATAACGCAAGAATTGGAAATTACTATCTCTTAGATAATGGTGTTGAATAATAAATAAATATACAAAAGAAATATCTAAAATTTTTATTCAAGCACATATATACAATTAAAAACAATTAAAAGCATAATATAAAGTTTTGGTTTCCATCCTTAGTTACTCAACTTAGTCCAAATTTGCTTATTTGGTATTCTGTTGTACGTCCTAAACGTCTAAAATTAGAAACGTCACACTAAAATTAGACGCCATCTAAAATACTGCCGACCAGTTATAGTGATAATTGTAATTTCGTTAAAATTTTGTGGCAAATAACATTTTTATGATGAATAACATAACATAACTTCACGCCTGTATCCCCGAAGGGGTAGGCAGAGGTGTATTACACACCCACGATTCGCCAGTTATGTTAAGGTCCCAATGTAATAGGGGGCGAGCCTATTGCCATCTACCGGGCACATTATTAAGCGAGTGATAATTAACATTTGTTAATGCACACATAACTACGAAAAGTCAGAGGTGTGTGCCCGGGGCGACTGGGGATCGAACTCGAGACCTCGTCTCAGCAGTCCGTTACATACGCCACTGGGCTATCGCCGCAATGATGAATAATGATTTCGTGATTTTGGCTTTGGCCAGTCAAAGTCAAAGTCAAAAATCATTTATTCTGTAATACGGAACTTACAAAACGTCAAAAAAAATTAATCTAATGTTTGGCCGGTTCGAAACGCGGCCCAGTCCTGACTGTCCTGAGAAGACTCCGGCAAAAAACTCAGCGGGCTGTTTTTTTTGGTCTATTTACAAACATGTTTACTTAACCAAATTACAATATTTCATTTGAGTAGCATAGAGAGAGAGCAAACAGTTCATATCCAAGCTTGTTTGTCATCTAAATAGTCTTGCATTTTATAATAGCCTTTTTGGCAGTTTACTTTTACTTTGTCTTTTAAATTTTTGAAGAGGTAGATTCTTCATTTCACTAGGAAGCTTGTTGTAGAAGCGTATACAGTTACCCTGAAAGGAATTACTAATCTTGTGGAGTCGACTATTACAAACCACAAGATTGTTTTTATGTCTAATATTTACGTTATGTATATCACAAAGCCTTAAAAAATTGGAAATGTTTCTTCTGACATACAAAAGATTTTCAAAAATATATTGAGACACTACAGTTAGAATGTTTATTTCTTTGAACTTTTCTCGGAGGGAGACTCTTGGGCCCAACTTATAAATTGCCCGCACACCCCGCTTTTGCAATACAAAGATTGTATTTAAATCTGCGGCATTACCCCAAAGGAGAATGCCGTAGCTCATAATACTATGGATATAACTGAAATAAACTATTCTAGCGGTATCTATGTCTGTTAAAGTCCTAATCTTTTTACAGACAAATGCGGGCAGAATTAATTGAAAGAAATTTTAATTAAAAACATTTACATTCACATCAACACTATGTCGAATAGTTTCTTGTAAGGTGCTATTGCTTTCATGCAGGGCATTCACTAAGTTTTCATAGGCAGGAGGTCGTGAAGGCCTAGGCAAGATGCGGCGTCTCGGCACAATCCGATGGCGAATGGGGCCAGCTTCTGCCGAGACACCAGATTGAGGCAGTTGTGGCTGCTGTACCTCCTGAGGAGATTGTACAGAGGGCAGCAATAGAGATACAGGTGGCGAGCTGCTCAATGTAATTCCCTAAAATAAATATTAAATTGTTCATGTATTTCAAATCAAGCAATTATTTCCTTGCCAAATTTTTAACTGATCTGATATGTCAATTGTGTCATGTCACGTCAAATTGACTTGCACATATTCCAGCCAGAGATAGTTTAGTTGCGTAGATAACAAAGAGGTTTACACCGGGTTGCCAGGCTAGTGAACTGAATAAAACCGTTTGTACTTAGCTATGACTAAGAAAAATAACGGTTTGTTTACTGTTTGATCTATATTTTGCATTATTAATCATTTTTCGGCATTCTAAAAACCTAAGAATATAGTTTTTAAAGGATTTAATAATTCACTCTTTATCATTCATTCTTTTTTTTTTAATAACGGTAACACTTTCATATTTAAATTTTGGTGATGTCAGATTCAAATTTGGTGCTGTCATATTGAACACCAAATTTAGTTCGACGTAACAACAGAATAGCATTCCCTCTAAATTTCTCTAAAATAAGAAAATTTTAGAGAAAGATTAGTTTAGTGATGTCAGCAACAGAATTGCTACCATTATATAACTGACTTATGACTTACTAACTGATAATGCTTTTTTATTAAAATGATTTGTTTTTCACATTTTAGAATTCCCATGGAGGATATTGCGGTTCCTGAAAATATTCCTCAAGATGGCAATGTAAATCAAATTGGTGGAAATCTTTTAATGTTAGGCCGAATATAATTGATACCTACTTCCGTTGAAATTTTCGTTTCATTATTCTGTTCCTCTCCCTTAATATGGAGTTTTGCTCCTGGAGCAAATTATTTTTTTCTTTAAGAAGTTCAACAACCACCTAAAATCAAATAGATATTAAATAACAAAACATAATATTTAAGCTGCTTATAAATAATGATTATTATTTTGTACACAGTTATGGATACCTATGAAAGAAGTGTGATTGTATGATGTGTATGTATGTTTGGTAGATTAGAGAGGATAGACTAGATACTTTTTTAGGTGAATAAACACTCCAAATTTGACTATGTCTGTTGTTATGGAAAGCAAATTTCAGTACATAAATTAGAAATAAGCAAAACACATGCACTTTACTTTGAGAATATTATTGTTCTCTTTTTGCAAATCCGCAAACTCTGAAGCATGATTTGGATTTCGCATGCGTGAGCGCTGGCGTGGGTTAGAAGCAGTGGCTGTTGGGATTGAGGTAGTGGCTGTGCTGGTGCATGCTTCTTGATCACCCATTGCTAAATGCTGTCGATAAAGAGATATTTTTGCATAAAACGATAAAAAATAAATCCTAACAATTACAAAGAAAATATGTGTAGGTACTCTTAAATAGCATAAAATATGATTACACGATACTGACCATTGGTTCCACAAATACCCCAATTGGAGACTCCGGTGGCCTTATCCCAACAGAACTCTCTCTCCCTATAGTGTCTAAAACTTTTACAAGCGTTTCAGACACCACAGGAACAAATGTTGAATTGCCAGTTTCCGACTGGGCACGTGAAGCAGCAGCATTTCCACGTCTGTAACAGAGTAATATCAGTTCAGTTTGGCAAATCCCTGTTTAATACCTAAATAATAACTTGTTTACAATAGAACTTACTTGTTTCCACTGCTCCACGCTCTTATCGGGTCCATGCTCCATTAATAAAGCTTTAAGTTTTTGCCACTCAGTCTCCATCTTCTTAGCGCCAAGTGGTCCACTGAAGTCCCCAGCAGCAAAATTAGGATTAGTCGACATGTAGTCGACTAAAACTCTTATTTGAGCTGCTGTGCTCCTAATCCTAAAAATTGTATTCTTTGTAACAAATTGTTTAGAGCGAATTCACAGTATTCACACATTTATTCAGTATACTTACAACTTTTTCTTCGTAATTTCACTCATTATGGCTCTGTGCTTTCAGCGTCAATTTCGCCAATGTCCCTTAGTATACCAGCTAATAACGAAGGAGATAAAGTGGACAAGAATTTGTGTACCGGGTCAATAAATAAACATGTCAAAAAAAAACGTTAGATGACAGATTGTTTTTCTTTTTCATAAATTTGGCTCACTCTTTGAGTATATGCCACAGTCAATAATAATATTCTGCAGCATAATACTGATAATTTTAAAAGTCACTATTGCGCTTATAAAATATGCACGTTGCTAGGTTTTGTCAATTTTGTCGAATATTACTTTGAAAAAACCGGTAATATACGGTAACCATAGATTTGGTATTGAAAAATATTTTTTTGTATATTGGTAGCATTGAGTGGAGAAACGTTGTCCCCGGTGACAAACTAGTCTCTCCTCGACGCCGTGGTAGCTAAAGGGACAAAAACGGAGGGAGAGACAAATTTTTCTCCACTCCCCTGGGACTTTTTGTCCTCATGCCATGCTAGCCCTACAGTATTCTGTGTGTATATGTGTCTATGACGTATTTACAAAAAAAAAGTATATTAGTATGTTTATCCGCATTCTGGAACCCATAATACAAGCTATAAGAAAGCGCTGTGTAGAATGTCATAGAACATTTATTTATTTAGTATAAACTAATCATATAACTATATAATTTCCGGTGCAATCAAGTGCAGTCACGTAATTCGTAGCTCCCGTAAATTAAAAGTAATTTTGTTCAAAAAAGAAGTGAAACGACGTTAGAACTCAATAATCACGCAGAACTAGTTTCAAACCATAAAATACACCACAAAAAGTGACAAAATAAGTGCTAAAATAGTGAAATATTCACAAGTAAAATAAAGACGCGATTTGGAGGTTATAGTATAGACAATAGATAATTAGTTCAAAGTCAAGGCTTGCAACATCAAAGCAAAACAAACGTTATACATTGCGCGTTGGACTTCGTCGTACATTGCGTATTGAGTGTTACCACAATAAAATGAATTTGCAAGATACTGGGGAAAAAACTCAACTGCAAGCAATGATGAAGGAACAAATGAAATTACTGTGGGCAGGAATAAGGGAAGAAATGCAGCAACAGACAGCCGAAATAACACAAAATGTGACTACTGCATTATCAAAAACTTTTGAAGAAAAACTTAAACCTGTGATTGAAGAAAATAAAAAATTAAAGGAAATTATTTCCTTGAAAACTAAAACATACTTTTTAGAAAAAGAAAACCGAAAAGCTAACCTCATAATACATGGAATTGCTGAACAAGAAAAAGATACTAAACATCTCATGGACCTAGTCATAAATACTCTCAACTCAATGAGTGAAAAAGCAAAAATCAGAGAATGGGACAATTGGGAGGTTAGTAAAGTCACACGCATTGGAAGGAAAAGCGAAAATAGAGCTAGACCGGTATTGGTGAAACTTATACTGGAATGGCGGAAGATAGAAGTATTAAAAAACAACAAGCACTTTCCAAAGGATGTCTATGCTACAGATGACTACCCAAAAGAAGTATTAGAGAAGTGGCGTGAGTTGAAAATTAAAGTTAAGGAAGAGACCGAAAAAGGAAATATAGCATACATCCGCTATGACAAGTTATCTTTCCACTCCAGAACCAGTGCTATCTTTAGCTCCAGGAGAAGCTGCCACAAGCTGACCTGTGATACCCTGTTGGCCCGCCATGACTACATGCAATTTTCCATCAGGCATTTGAATTAATTGCTGGCCTGCTAATAATCCTCTGACAGTAAGTTTTCCATCTGGTGCTCGAATTATTTGAACTTTTTGTGGTCCATCTTTCTGAGGTGTTGCACTGGGTTTTATGGTACCTTCACTTTGACTACATTTTGTTGTACTGGCGATCGGCTGACTGATAACATGGGTTGAACCATCGGAACCTTTGGTCATAATGATCCTTTTTGTGCCAATAACAGTTTTCTGTTTTCTTTCCACTCCAGAACCAGTGCTATCTTTAGCTCCAGGAGAAGCTGCCACAAGCTGACCTGTGATACCCTGTTGGCCCGCCCTGACTACATGCAATTTTCCATCAGGCATTTGAATTAATTGCTGGCCTGCTAATAATCCTCTGACAGTAAGTTTTCCATCTGGTGCTCGAATTATTTGAACTTTTTGTGGTCCATCTTTCTGAGGTGTTGCACTGGGTTTTATGGTACCTTCACTTTGACTACATTTTGTTGTACTGGCGATCGGCTGACTGATAACACGGGTTGAACCATCGGAACCTTTGGTCATAATGATCCTTCTTGTGCCAATAACAGTTTTCTGTCCAGTAGGAGTTGTATTAGTGGTCAGTAAAGATGTAAGTGTGCTTTTCCCAGACCCCTGGTTTGAAGTAGATTTTGTCTTCTCTGTATGAGAGAAAAAAGAGAGTTAATACATCTAACATATAAAGAATTGAAGCTGGTCATTATATTTTGTTGTTTAATACATATATATACTCACGCCTGTATATCCCTAAAGGGATAGGCAGATGTGGCACACTTTGCAAACTGTAATTCGGGTAAACATTTAATAAGGGGTGGGCTGGCTGGTATCTAGGTATTCTTTAAAGATAGGTATGCTTAGTAATAGCGGCGGTAAAGCCCATCATGGAGAATTGGCTAGAAAGGCGACACGGAAGCCTCTCGTACCGACTGACGCAGGTGATCTCCGGGAAGGGGAGCTTCGGGGACCACCTACATCGGATCAGGAAGGAGCCAACGCCTAGGTGCCATCACTGCGACGCAAGCGAGGACTCGGGGCTGCACACGCTGGCGGTCTGCCCAGCGTGGGAGGCGCCGAGGCGTGACCTAGTGGCAGCCATCGGAGTGGGAGTCATCTCGCTCGGCAGCATGATTGCGGCAATGGTGCGGAGCGCGAGCACGTGGGCCGCCGTCACCTACCTCTGCGAGCATGTAATGCTCGCGAAGGAGATGGCGGAGCGCGAACGGGAGAGATTTAGAACTCTCCCGGCCCGCCGAGCCCGCAACATGCTCGCCGCGCGTCGGCGCCAGGCGTCGGAGGTAGCTTAACGACCTCCGTCCTCCAAGAGCGCAGGCCTGGGGGTGAGTGGTGAGGCAGAAGCAGGCTGGGACGGTGGGGCGTCTAGCGCCCCTTCCCCAATCCGGGGCAAGACGGGGACACTGTGGTTCCCAAATCCGAGGGGGCCATCTCGCAACTGGAGATGGCCCAGGGTCACTCGGGGTGCGAGGGATATGCTCTATGGGCAAACCTTCACCCCAGCGTCTGTAGACCCGAGACGGCGTGCGGTTTTAGTCGGTTCAAGCCCGACATAACCACCCCCGCTGACCGGCGGGGGGATATCCGAAGGGATTTCCGCACGAAAAAAAAAAGGTATGCTTAGTAAGTAATCAACAGTTAAGTATTTAACAACACAGCCTACTATTAGCTTACTGATATGAAGTTTCATACCTTGAGACATTTCCAGGGCCCTTTTCTGTTGATGTGCTGCTCGTTGTTCACGTAATTGCTGTTCCATTTTGTCTTTGAGGTCAGCTGCGTTTGCGGGCGGGGCGACATTACGCTGAGGGAGTTTACCAGTCGAAGTGCGGGTAACGGGAGTGGCGCGTTCTGTACGCTCACCGTATTGACGTACTTCCCATAATTCTAATTTATTTTCATCAACCCATTCTTCAGAAACCTGAAATATGTAATTTACAAAAATGAGTTATTGCAAAATAACTATTTTTAAGATATTACGTCGGGGATAGTTCATAAATAAATCGATATAAACGCCGATTCAAATAGTTTCTTTTGAATACTTACCTATTTAACTAGTAAATAGCATATAATTTAATGTCAATTTAATGATTTAAAATCAACCACAATGAAGAACTGTAACACATTCGTAAATTATAGCGTAGACTAATATTATTCTGGAACTTATTAATTTGTCAAGCTCTAAGACTAGGTAAAAACAATCTATTGGTCTATTGAAATGACCGATTGCAGTTTGAGTACGGAACAATATAAAGGCATTTTAAGGCAGTAATAATGTTCGATTGTCAAACAGTAGATTGTATTGAAACTAATATACCTGAGGTTCTGTATTTTGGGGCGATTCTGCACGCTTCCTCTTCCTTAAACCACTGCGAATTGAAGTCACTTCCCTGACTGTTTTTGGTAATTCAAGAGGTATAACGACCCGCCGCCGAAGGTATTGCGTTCGCTCCGAAAACTGGCCTATATGCCTATGTTTTAGTAATTCCAAGGATACTATCTCTGTGTCTGTTGCCAAGGAAAGGCACCATAGATTATTATATATTGAAAGGCACTATTTAGGAGCCGTCAGTTGATAACTGGGCTAGTGTTGTCCAATCTCGCTCGCACAACCATAGATAATTAGTAATAAGTTATCGAAACATACCAAAACATACTAAAATATCGATTAATTTATGGATATAATTTTAATTTGGTTTGTAAAGAATCCACAACGTTATAAGTACTGGTTTTATAATTATCATATAACAATTTTAATTGCGGTGCTCACAGTTCAAGCGACAACGGAAAGAAGGGGAGTTGAAGACCAGTGTTGCCACACTTTTTCACACAATAATGTTATACACTTCCGCCATAATACACATACTTATACGAATAATTAACTTCTAGTATAAAAATTATGTATTGCCACGCAACGCAACAAACAACCAGTCGGTTGCTATGGATACCTAACATTTATGTAGCTATTGTAAATCAGTCGACGTTTTAATTTTAGCCAAATTTTATAAATAAATCTAGATAAGTAGTTTTAAGAATGGGGGAGAGGTCACCAGTGTCTGCAGAAGAAACTTTAGTCCGCTATGATAATCCTGTTTTGGTTACGAAAAGGACTGAAAAAGTCGTAAGTACCTACCTACCTACCTACACATCAATTTATTCTGTAGTTAAAGAACCACGATAATATCTTGATTTTCATGTTCTATTGTTATTACAAACCAACAATCCTGTTTATACTCAACATATCTATAGAGATTCCTACGTCATTTTAGGCTTCACCTCGTGCTGGCGCATCTGTGCAGCCATGCATACCGACTGAAGCAAAACGAGAGACTGAAGAGATCCTGAATGCTATTTTGCCACCCAAAGAATGGGAAGAAGATGGGCAAATATGGACCCAAAAGGTAGGTTCTCTGCTAGTATTATCACCAGGCTGTGACGAGTTAGTGTGCGGTGGCGAGCATTGAAAATAAATATGTAGGACTATATTAGGTGTATGCGTGTATGGTGTGTAAGGTGTATCTTTGGGGCCTAAGCCAACGTCACCAGCAAGTGGTACACCTGCTGATGGACGGGCGAAGATGTCCATCACGCTTTCCTCTCGGGGTTGAGAGGTTAAACGACATTCGCTCCCACAAAAGCCAAGATAAAGAGTAAGAGAGCAGAGAGAGCAGCCTTTTTTTTTTTCGTGCGGAAATCCCCTCGGATACCGCCCCCGCTGGAGAGCGGGGGGTCTCCAGCGGGGGCGGTTATGTCGGGCTTGAACCGACTAAAACCGCACGCCGTCTCGGGTCTTAAGACACCGGGGTGTAAGGTTACCCATAGAGCATATCCCTCGCACCCCGACTGACCCTGGGCCATCTCCGGTTTCGAGATGGCCCCCTTACTTGCTCTCCACTGTGCCATCTGCTAATCAGAGGGACACGTGGAAAGCTTCCGAACAGCCCTCAACAGGGCCGTCCTCGCCTCGGTCGGAGTTGGCCGTAGGCGGCAGCGTCTCCCCCGCCCTAGGAGAGAGGCGCTGCCGTCTCCGTTGCCCAGGGTGCACCGCGTGGAGGTCCCCAACCAAGCACCCCTCCCCAACCAAGCACCCCAACAGGTACGTACCTAAACATTTGTAATGGAATTATAGATATATATATATATATACTTATATATATGTGTTAGACAAAAATATGTATTAATAAAATTTGGCACCTACTGTTTTGTCAAAAGCAAATTATAGCTGAACTAAAGTGTCTCGGATTCTTTTTGGTGTTGGTGTCGGCGACTTAAAAATTGGAAAGGTTTCAAAACTTCAAGATACGGCTGCTAGGTACCTACCTACAGTCACATAAAATTCAGCTTCGATCTCTTACTGCACTCCGACAAACAAACGCGGGAAATCATACGGCACGAACGAAATTTGCAATACACTTCGACCTACGATCATCATCATCATCATCTTAGCGTGGTTCCCGGTTGCATCCGAGGCTTACACTTCGGAGCCCGGTGTCCGTTTACTCCTCCTCCTCTTGGTTTGGTTTATACGGCTTTTATAGGAGCGCCTGCCGTCTGACCTCCTAACCCCGAGAGGAAAGCGTGCGCCAGAGCCTCGTCCGTTAATCAGCAGGTACAGTCAGCAGAAAAAGTATATGATCATTTTCAGATTTTAAATATCAGTTTTCTCGCATCCAACTAAAAAAGATTCACATAAATCGGATCATAAATCTCAGCGAAATCGGTGTACATACATTTAGAAAAAAAACCCCCCGGAAAGAGGAGAGGCGCGTCCTGCGTCTGCTAGGGTGACAGACGACTCCACCTGTCAACCCCAGGCCTGCGCTCATGGAGCACGGAGGTCGTTCAGCGACCTCCGACGCCTGAGTCGCCCCTACGCCACGCGGGCTCTGCGGATCGGGAGAGGCCTGAGTCACTCCCGGACCCCCTCCGCTGCCTAAGAGACCAGACCTCAGTCAACATAATACACACTTTGGATGGCACCGGGACAGATACTATGATGATGAATAATTATAGGTAGATAGCTGATGTCGCATATATTCGAGGAAGTTTAAAAGTAGCGCCAATAACAGAAAAGTTACGAGGAAATCGCTTGTCTTGTTTCGGACATGTAATGCGGAGGGATGAAAGTAATATCGTAAGGAAGGCATTAAGTATGGAAGTCGACGGTTACAAGGCCGGGAGAAGAAGACCTAAGAGATGGATGGACTGCGTGAAAGAGAATATGGTTAGGAAGGGAGTGAATGTTGAGATGACCGCAAGCAGAGATGAATGGAAAAAGCACAGATGTTGCGCCGACCCCAAATAATTTTGGGCAGGAGGATGATGATGAGCTGATGTCGCATAACGCTTACTCATGCGATGGAAGTCAGGTTCAGTTCGTGGTAAGTACAATGATCTTAAGAAACAAATGTTACAACATTTATAGATATCCTCGACGCCCGCAACAAGGTTGGATGTGATAAATCTTCAAGAAATGCTCGATACGCGTCTACAGCAAAGACAAGCGAGGGAGACCGGAATATGTCCTGTACGGAGACAATTGTACACTCAATGCTTCGACGAGCTTATACGACAGGTATTATAAATATATATATATATATATATATATATATATATATATATATATATATATGTGTAGATATATATTATTTTCGTATCATTTGCTCAAAAAAGTGACATTCTATGCCACAAAGGCGAACATAACAATAGTCATTTTTAATCTGTTAAAAACAGGGAAAAAAATTTGTACTGAATTTCATTCACCTCTAGGGGGAGAATGTGATTCAAATTTGGAATACCTACTTACCGATTTATACTGAACTACATCTGTGTTTACACCATTGAGTTTGTATATAAAGCATCGAGCGCGAAATTTAAATTAGAAGTTTTAATTCTTTATTTGTGACCTGCCAGTATTTTATGTGATAAACTATCGGTGCTATCGGAGTGGGGAAGCTCTGATGGAGTAGCTGAGGGTTATATCGAAAGCTCAATGGCGAATAAAACCATATTAAGCAGTCAAATTAACAAAAATATAAAACTTCCGGCATCTTATCTTCGTCCGCAACTCACGGTGCACCACCACCACTATCTCTAAAATGAAACGCAAGTTCCTCAGACGCAAGAACAGAGAAATACTCAAATCAACTCATCAACAATAAATGTACCAAACAAAAATGTAACTCTCTCTATCAATGATTGGACCAATGTTTCGAATGTTAACTTTTACTTTTAATTGTCATTATTTTTAATAAATGCTTATATCATATTGTTATTGTTAATTTTTTCGCAAATGGTACGAAAAGTAGAGTATTTTCCTCGGTGATAAAGCTGTCTTAGTCTTGGGTGAACTTAAATCCCTCGCTACACTCAGGACTCGTCTCAAATACCTCGCTTCGCTCGGAAGTGAACCTCGAGTCCTTCATTACGCTCGCGATTTAAATCGTCAACCGCGACAGAAGACAGTGCTTTATCCCCTTGGTTAATAATCTACTATTAAACTTGACTAAATAATTGGCATTTTTAGTTAATACGGGAACTTACCATTTCTAGTTAGGTACATCATTGGGGGTGTCCACGGCTCTAGCCAATGCGACTGCTATGCATGATGCCACAAATTCGATTCTGAGGTTGGGCAGCTTTCCGTGTTCAATACAACTCACTAATGTCTACATTATTACATTGGGACTGAAAGCATGGTTGACGATATGCTTTAGTGAACCTCTGTACCTATATTCCCTCCGAGATGAATAGGCGTGTATAATTTAATGGTTGGTTGTTAACGTAAAGCTTTTATTACTCGGAAATCTTAGCAAACAATTACAGAAAATAACCGCATGGAACACGCATAAGTAACATTCTTTTACTCACCTAGCAATTACCCTATTTCTCACAGGTTACTATAAACTGCGGTGAAAGAGGCCTCTTGTTGTTACGAGTTCGGGACGAAGCGAGGATCACGATGGAAGCTTACCAAACTCTTTATTGCAGTTCTATCGCATTCGGAATGAGAAAAGCTTTACAGGTCTGTCTACTTTTTATCCGAACAAGTCACAGGTAAAACAAGGAAGTTCTCTCCGACACTTTAGGTCCTATAAATATTTCTATTGCATCCGATGTAGTATAAATCAGACTGGCGACACGTGTACGCTGGACTAGTTTAGATACTTAACAGGTCGCTGTCACTTTCTTCAAATGGTAATCGGGTGACCATAACCTATGTGTGCGAGACACTGTCGGTATAGTCGGTCATCAACCGTGTCCACTGTGTCCAGTAATTCCGCATGTACATGTTGGAAAGTGCGACGGGCGTCGATCTGTCGAGGCTCAGAGCTGTACCGCCGGTTGACAGGGACATGGTTTCACGCACTTTCGTCAACCCATCGAATAAGGTGCCCACTATATTCGACTATGACTCTTTGCGTGGGACATTGGCACTTCACCTGGGAATTGGGATGCAAGGTATGTAAATCACATAGATACACCTGTGACTCTGTTAGAGGACTGCACCGAGTTGTCGTCGCCACACAGGCAGGTTTTCACGCCACCATGCCCTCAACGACAAAGTTCGGAGGTTATATCGGCCAATGTGCCTGAACCCCCGCCCGCGTCGCAGCAGGTCAGACAAGAAGCGACCGAAAGGTTTGACTATATTCCCGTGGAAAAACTAGTGCCTGATGTGGGACGCCAAATACGTCAACACTATCGCGGCGGCTGCGATAGTGTTGACGTATTATAGACCTTCTGACAGTACAAAAACTAAAAAAGAAAGGAGAGGCGGGAGGTGCCTTTGGTCTTCCCGGAAGACTGAAGGCTATTCCTGCTTTGCAATTTCTTTTTTTAAGGGTCGGCAGCGCGAGTGTGACGCCCCTGGTGTTGCACACGTCCATAGGCCACGGTGACCGCTTCTCATCAGGTGGGCAGTGAGCTTGTCTGCCACCTGAGTGGTATAAAAAAAAAAAACAATTATAGTACAGTAGGTACAGAACATTTGATTCCATAAGTAGCTATTATTAGAGAAATAAACCATTTTCAAACTCGCAAGCTTTAATGATAACTATTGATCGTCGATTTTGGAGCAAAGCAGAGCATAATATAATGTGTCAATTAGGTATTCATTTTCTGTACCGGCAAATAATTTTTCGTATTCATTCGTAAAAGCAATGTTGTTTGTAGTCAGAACAAGGTAAATCAGACCTTATGGACCAAGTGGCTAAGCTAGAAACAGAACGCTCAGCTCTTGAAAAAACTTGCATGGAGCTAAAGCAGAAGACCGAGCAATTAGAGCGACGTGCCGCTGAGCTTCGAGCTGCTGAGGAGAAACGTCACCAGGAAGAGTTGCTAGCGCTCAAGAAGACTAACGCGCAACTAAAAGTGAGTGATACACTATGTTTAACGACTTGTGTGTGTGGCATAGGTATCTACTATGTTCTCTAAACCGGGGCAAGATGGGGACACCGTGGTTCCCAAACCCGAGGGGCCATCTCGAAACCGGAGATAGCCCAGGGTCAGTCGGGGTGCGAGGGATATGCTCTATGGGCAACCTTACACCCCGGCATCTGAAGAACCGAGACGGCGTGCGGTTTTAGTCGGTTCAAGCCCGAGATAACCGCCCCCGCTGGCCGCTGGCCCCTGCTGGCTGGCACGAAAAAAAAAAGGTACCTACCATGTTCTTGGTAATTTTTATACATTCATTACACGCGTTGTTCTAACCCCATGTTCCAACCGACCCAGTTTCAAACTCCCATTGGAATTTTTATACCAGAAAATCTTATGTAGGTATATACACGTGTATACTATTGAACTAATTAAAGCGTGCTATTGACGGTTTTTAATTAACTTTAATTTTATATTCCAGGCCCAACTGGAAGGTATCATCGCACCGAAGAAATAACCGTGTTTTATGCGTTGATTATTTTTAAGATATTTTTGTTGGTATTCTTAGATTATGGTCATATAAATTGTTTCTAAATATATTAATAAACATTTACTTAAGCAGCATTATTTTAATTTTTAGCGCAGGTAGCAAAGAAATAACATAATAATTTTATTAAAATATATATTAAAACATTTAATTGGGACAAACATACAATGTTTTCAATAGTTTACAATGCATGTATCACTAAAAAGGTATAAAGGACACATTCTCCCATTCAACACTTCAATTTATTTATCGTGATACATATTTTATTAAATATTATCAATTCAAATTATACATTTCATACAACTGGAAATGTACACTTTGTTGTACCTGGAAAACGACAGGTCATTTACAGATATTACAAATCTTAAAAATACACTATCGTCATGACAGATGCAAATGCTTAATTCTTCACCTCCTGTAATAATATTACAAACGTTACAATTATGTAAGCCTAATCGTAAAATAGCTTTCGAAAAAAACAATATGAAGTTTGAATGATAAAATTGTAAAATTAAATAAATTGATTCCAAGAAATCAAGGCACCACATAAAATAAATTATTATTAAATTACAATTCAAATATGACTACACCGGAAAACACAAAATACTGAAGGAATTAAAACGATTCGCAAATAATTAATTGTATAATGTAAGAATAATAAGTGTATATATAAATTATGTCCTCAGATGTGATGCCAGTATCACACACTTGCGTCGCGTTCCATTTTTTATTGTGTTGTCGTTGGTATGTACACCTATAAGTCATCTGACACTCAAACCACATTTATAATCTAGTTGATCATCCAGTCACATTTCCTAGCACGTACAGCATCAACATTCAGTCAAAAAATAAAAACATGCACGGAATGAAAATTATTTAAAATTAAATACATAAAGTACTCCAAGAATAATATCTATAATATTTTCGAAAATAAATTGTAACACCTATCAATACCCTAAAATCTCCGTCGCAAAACTAATATTAAAAAAATTGTGATCCAAGTAATATGCCACAAAACGCGTCTCGTTCGTGGATTTCTTCAAGCGCCTTTAAGTAACATAACAAGTCGGTGGAATCTAAATATTATTATCACAGTTACAATACAAAATTAAGATGGAAACTCGTTTCACTAACGTTCGATTCGTTGAAGAAATCTACAAGCGAGTTTGATACTCGTCGGTCAATCGAGTTGTGTCTCTGTTTATTACAATAAACTGTGGATATCGCCAATATTGTCATGGTAAGTATATTTTGTATCTAGGTAAAGGAACGGAGATTGAGACGTGTCAGAAAGGAAATCTTTGAGTGTGGTCTATTGTTGTGTTTCTGTGTATGCAGTAACCCTATGCGCGGGTCCTACAGGGATAGCGGTGACCCGTCCGGCACCGCCATCGAGAAGAGGATTGACAACTTGCACGATGTCTGGTTGCAGGGAATGATCTCCTGTCTCGCCCTCTCCTAAGCTGATTCCGATTTCTTCAAGGTCGGTAGGTGCTGTCTCACTACTTGGGCTAGTAGTTAATTCCAGCGATATTATCTTTTCTTGCGTGGTTTCCACCTGTGTACACATTCATTTAATAACTATGTCGGCTTTCAATAATTTGCAAATGATCAGAAATATCATGAACAATGTATTTACATGGAGTTTGCAAATGATGCTATGAAATCTAGTAACTTTAAGTTCTAAATTAATGCAAGTGATCTTAAACTATAAAAACATGTTTTTTGAATGTTTTTAAAGAATAATTATTATTTTCAGAATAATTTGTGCTACAAAAATTATTTTCCATAGGGCAAAGAAATATACGGTGCATAACGTTGGTTACCTATAGAAAAAAAACCATGCTCTATATTAATTGTTACTTATATAAATACGTTAGTGAATTAGTACCGCCTTTGCAGCTAAAGCGATGAAAAAGCTTTAGTATAGATTTTGTGAAGAGTAATAAACGCAACAAACCATTGTTTCGACGAAGCTTGCCGTGTCTAGAATCCAGGTATCGTCTGACAAATTACACAATAAATTAAGTTAGCATGCCATGCCAAAATATCATGCAACATTCGTGAGAAACATTAAATATATACTATAGAATACATTCATATACTATGATATAAAATACGGTCAAATTATGCAAATAAATTGTATATATCATGGAATTGACAAACAAAGTAATTCGTTATAACATATTAAGTCTTGTAATTACAACATCAATTTAGTACTATATTTACGTGAATATAAGGTTCTACGTGATTATCTACAGTCAAAACTACCTCAATTGTGGTGCTCACGTTTGAGTTGTGCAGTGTTTTCGTTATGTGCACTCACAGAGGCCCCGTAAAGTGTTTATACAATTAAATTAATCTTAGTCAGTCACCCTTTTGAGTGTCTACGCTCAAATATACAAGTAGTACACGTTCGTTGTATAGGTCATAGTCTCATCGTTTGTATCGTCCGTCTTAAAATTGCACGTTGAAAGCTAAGCGTAGTTTGTAAGATGTACAAAATATATAAAACCACACACGATACGGCATTGCTTGTGTACAGCATCTTACGTAGCACAATGTACAAGTCGCGGCGTTACGCGTACCTCTTTTTCAATGACTTTCTCAATGTACTCGACGGTTCGCACTTTAGTCTCGCCGGTTGCCGGGCACACGAACTCTTCGGTGCGGAGAGTAATGCGCTCGTTTAACAATTTTTCTTTCTCCTTGACGGCCAGTATAGGACCCGGTTTTGTACGTAATGCGATACGTGGTAGGGGCCATTTCTATAATTTGTAAAGCTAAATTTTTGACATTTTTATATTTCATAATTACACCCCAATGTGAACGTACAATAATATGCCAGCCAAGCGACATTGATCCCCACCAAATATGACATAACAACCACAATGTGTTAGTTTTAGTTAATATTATATTTATCTTGCAACTGGACGTGAGAATTGTCCAAGTTGTAGGTGTATGATGATAACACAGATAACATAATAATTTATTGAACATCGACATTAGGACAACTCAATCAGTGTTAATTATAATGTTAACAATTACAGACCAACATACATTTAATTATTATTGGATTATGACAAAACATTCTAAATCAGTATGAGGAAAAATAAGTGTTTGATATCTACCATAAGTTCAAAAAAATAAAATACGACTGCCGAACATAGACCTATTCCTTTTTGAAGTCAGTAAAAAAGAAACAACGCCTTGGTCTTTCAACTTCACAGACAAGAAACGATTGCCAGTATTACAAAGAAAGAATTAATAATTTTATAATTCGAAAACACTTATTATTCCCTATATACAGAACTGGTTGCTTTAGTGGTTTAATTGAGACAACATTCAACAGCTCTTATTGTGAACATAATATATAATTTATACAATTACCTCGGACGGAGACAGGCCCCTCGGTGGTACATCTTCCAAAATATCGTTGGCTGGTCCCACCATGCTCTTTATTACCTTCTGTGACTCGAGTGCCTCCTATATATGGAATATAATTTACAATAATCGTTATCAAAATGTTTAAAGATATACCCAAAGAGTGAGGACAATATCAATAAAAAATACAATCAAGTCTTCTAATGCAAATAAAAATATTATTATACTTCAAATAATACAAATATTACTACAAATATTATTATATCAAATATTTAAAAAAACTTTTGAACCTATTGGTACTCTATGTTCCTAAGCACTATATAAACCACATAAATTTATATAATTATTAGCTACTATTATTAACCAATAATCAAACTCAAATGGATCGCAACCATTTTTTTTAAAATCCTTTATCTGTAAATTGAAAAAAAAAAAAAACTATCATATACCTGTTCGATTGAGCGTAGTCTCGCGTTCCGCCACGCCTTCCGCCTGGCGGCCCGAACGGTTGCATCTTCCACTTCACCATCCCGACCTGCTCGCCGTCGCTGAGATTTCGCCGACGGACTCACACCGCCCGAAACACTAAAAAAATCAATATTCTTAAATTTGCCCGATTAACACTTACCGTATATTATACACTATCCAAATGTGTAATAAGTGTGTTTTTTTTTTTCAAAATCAACGATGATATAGCTAAAATCTAATAATACAGTTTTAGTTTTCATCAAAATCAGGCTTGAGACTCTTTTGAGTACTTTTCACAATTCCTCATAGTTTCGAATTTGGCCATCCACGCCCACTTAAAAGAATAAACAAACAGTGGCACTCTGGTGGTCCCAAGGGAAGTGAAAACTTGAATAATTGTGTGTATTTTTTTTACCGCCAGGATGTATTTACAGAGGTGTTGGTAACGGTAACAGTGTAGCAAATTCTATTGAGTTTTCCCATCTCAAAAATGGCCAACGCGCCTTAAGAAGTTTTCACTTGACGGCCTCCGTGACGTAGCGGTAGTGCGTTCGACTGCTACCTCAAGAGGCGTGGGTTCGATTCCTACTCAGTGCAAATATTTGTATGAATGAATACGTATATTTGCATTGGTCTGAGTTTTTCTATGTATAATATGCATGTATTTACAAAAAAAAAGTATATATGTATATTTATCCGCATTCTGGAACCCATAACACAAGCTAGTTAAACTATGCTTACTTTGGGTCTGAAAAGCGCTGTGTAGAATGTTCTAGAATATTTATTTGCAAATAAAAACGTATCTGATTACCCGCATATTAGAACCCATAACACAAGCTAGTTATGCTATGCATACTTTGGGTCTCGTCGTAGAAAAAATTAAAGAAAGAATGAATGAAGAAAAAATAGAAAATATCGTAATGACAACGATAAAAACACCAAAATCTCAAAAGCCCTCAATAACCCCTTCAAAATGTTACAACCCCACTAAAAACTCAAGAACCCTTTTAAACAGATGATTTATTTTAAAAAACTTGAACAATAACGTGTGTATTTTTTGAATCATCAAGAAATATTTACAGAGGTATCGGAAACAGTGTCGGGAATCTAATTGTTTTTTCCCCATCTCAAAAATGCCCAACGCGCCTAATAAGATTTCACTTGAAAAAATCAACCTGTACATTCGTTTTTTACAATATATTTCAGGACTAGATACCTATGGCCATTCTCATAAGGTTCGTCATCGGAATGCGAGCTATCTTCACTCTGACGGTCCCCCCCTGGAGACCACGAGCCGAGCTCTGACCGTGACAGAGACGCCATCTTCTTCTCCTCTTCTTGCTTCAATTTCTCCACCTCATCCGCTGACAGGAATGTGAATACTTTGTCTATAAACAATGACAATAGATTATTAAAACGAAATTTAATAAAACTTAAAGACTCCATTTGGGTACCAAAAGTTATATTCACCTGGTTTGGGCGACGGCTTATGACTTTCCTCCATAGCATTTTCGAAGAACTTTTTCTTGTCGCTGACAGATGCTTTCACAAAATTACCAGAATGAGGTGGGGAAGCCTGAGAACATTTGCACACATTAATAACACTTAAAAAATACTGCATTGTTTTTTTTGTAAAAATAACAATGAGTTAAAATAAAAAGCTTATGATATTTACAAGCTATGAAAACCCTTCTCCACAAGGCTTAACACCCATGCAGTCAATGTATAATTTGTTAATAAACGACGATAAAATAAAAAAGATTATTCATGCAAAATATAAATAACTGCAAGTTAAAAACAATAATTTGATGAGGGTAAGTAACATAAATGGGATATGGAGGAATGACAGACTGTATGTGTTTTAGTCAAAGGTCTAGGTTGGGTTGTCGACGAACACAATCAAAAGAAGCTGAGTGTGTGTGTGTGCGAGGATAAGATGCCGATTGATGATTACCTCGCCGATGGCGAAGGCTTTGATTTTGCTGCTCCATGCGGGTTTCAAGGCAGATGCAGGCGTAGGGCTCCCTTCCTTCAAGGGTTCCAAACTGTCTGACAATCTATCGGTTTCGGCCAATGTCGTCACCTCACCGAAACGAACTCTTCTCTCTGATTGAACACTTTTTGGCGCATTATCATCAGTGATAGGAATGATAGAAGTAACGTTTGCATTTATATCTTGTCCTAAAGTACTAAAGAAAGCGGTTTGTGATTTGTGACTTGTATTTGAATTTGGATTAGAAGAACATACAGGGACGATGCAAGTGTATGGATTGTATGTTCCGGCTACAGTCGTCAAAGATGGATAAGGATTAATTGGCGGATATGTATTAGAATGAACCATGCCTGGTGAAATATTATCTGTTCTCAAATCTCTTAAAGAATGGTGAACGGGAACATTCGTAGTTCGATCAACGAAACATGTTTGATCTGGGTGTAAACTGCATGGAGAATTAGGTATATGTGAAACAGTTGGCAGGGTTTTATATTGCGCATGTAACAATTCGGGTGGATTAGGTTCTCCAATTGGACTGACTGAAAGTTCCTCATAATTTTCATCATTACCGAGAGCAGGAAGTCCTGGTGTACGGAAGATTTGAGTTGCAGGCACTTCTGATATGATTAAAGAATGGATAGGTGCGACACTAACGACCGGCCCCGAGATCGGATAAGCATTGTAACTCAAAGGAGGAGGGATTTCGGATTCAGGAGAATTGGTGGAGTTAGAGGACTGCATGGATGTTTCGGCCACCGCGAGCTCTGGCATCACAATCCGCTCAGGTATTACAGTGATAGGGGGCAAATTCGCCTCGTACTCTTCATCACCAAGTAATTCACTATCACTTACGTAAGTGTCGAACAAAGGCGGAGGAGGGATGATGAGGTCGGCATGAAGGACTCGACTCGCTTTAGGGACCGGTCTCGAGAGTTCCAATTCAGTCGAAGGTTGATTTCGTATTAGTAAGGAGCTTACTCCCTCGCATGCATCGTTAGTATCGATGAACTGCCTCATTGAATCGACATCATGCTCATGCAATGAGGATCGGAGTATTATATTCGCATCGTTCGTCGACAATGGGTATTGTTCGGGTTCATCCAGCGTTTCTTGTGTGAAACTAACTCTTTTAGTATGTGGTTTACGAGGCACTTCAGGCTTTTGTTTGACGGGGATTGGCTGTATGGGCGGCGCGGGAGGCGGTTGCTGCGGTCGCCGCAGCGGTGATGGCGGCGGGTCGACTGATGTGCCTTCGGCGAACGTGAGCGGGGAGGTCGGTGCGGAGGGGGGCTTCGTCTTCACTTTCTGCTGGGTGAACGCCGCGAGCGGCGATAGGGGCGCCCCTTGAGAACTAGACGACTAACCAAACCAACATAAAATACTACACCTCTCAGTACTCACGCAACTCACTTTAGTTAAGTACAACTAAAAGGAAGACCAAAACAAAATGCTAAATACTCGAGCGTAATTACAAACTAAGCCAAATATAATCGACCCTATTTCACACGTCAGCTAACAACGAAGCTGCTTGCACGAAAACCATAAGTATATAACTATTATTTTTAGCTAGCATAAAACCAAAAGCTCACTTAGCGAAGTCTTCCAAAATAAATGTCATCGACAACATGCTAACTTAAAATTTAAAGAAAACGTCTGATGAAACATCATGTATTTTAATGCAACACTAAACATAACGTCAATTACAACAACCTGTATTTATTAAATTAATAAATGTATAATACTTAATTCATATTAAATGTAAAGTAAATTGGCAGTTGAGAGAACATTGATTTGGCCAATAGTCTTAACTTTAATTTAATCTTATACAAAAGCTATTAAAATATTTATTAACACTTTTAGGATCGAACGTTCCCTTAAGATAATAACATATTTATTCAATAAAATCAAAAGTAAAGCCGTATTAGATACCTAGTAGTTTTGAAAAAACCGCCATTTCCACAGTTATACAATTATGAATTGTGGACATTTGCATGTCATACAATACAGGTGGTTTAAACAAATATGGTTAAATGAGTTTATAAAATTGGTCTCTTCGAGAAAGGTGATTATAGAAATACTACGTGTTACAAAATATATTAGTGATCTCACATAATACTTACTCATTTTTTAGAAGATAGCAATTCAACTAATTTATGTTTTTCAAAATTAAATTATTGAATGACAATAAGTATTTTATTCTGTTTTTCCACCTCAAATGTCATCCTTAATTTTATTTTCATGTTCAGTTAGTACCATTTCAAAATTCGACCTACATTAACTTAATACCCTCTAAAAATTGAGCAGTTTTGGTGAGAGTATCTATATTATAATAAAAGTAAGTTATAGTTAAAATATTGTTATATAAATTGGTCATATCGGACTAAATGTAATTTACTATTAGAATACTAAATTGTCGATAGGTATATTATAGGCAGGTTATAAGGAAAAATGTATAAGTACATATATTTTTAATCAAAAGTGCCGTTGATCGAGTTTGAATATCAAAGTATAATTTTAAAAATGCAAAGGAGACATTTAATATCACTTCATAACATGAAAACATCGTGAACAATTTAGACACATATTACGTAGAAACATTCTCGGAAATTACTTCAAAACATGCTACAATCAATAGATAAAACCAAAATTATTGTTTAAAAAAATAAAACCTTTTTCTTATCTATACCCTTGTCCTTAATCCTAAATACAGTGATTAATTTAGCTATTTATTTACATTTGTCTTTTCATAATACATTGCAAGTTATATTTTGAACATTTTCATGTTTCACATGTTACTAACATTAACATGTTGTAACATTCACATGTTATTAACAACTTCGAACAGTAATAAAGCCATAACAACATTTAATAAAATTATTTCAATAAACACGGAACATTAAGACGGTTATTTATGATTGCTAAATTGATATTAATTATATACGAAACAACACAAAGATATATTGATGCAACGTAAACCCGCATTTCTTTGTGTAACATACATAAAGGTACTTGGATCAATAATATTGCTTTATTAATTAATTATAATACTCATTGCATCGGTCAACAAAAATGATAATTGCAGAATATTTTATGTGCAGCCCGACATACCATAACACAGAAATAAGTACGTTTAAATGGACATTTCATACGTCCAAAAATTTCACCGAACTATACATAAAATAGTTTTGGACAGAAGTTAATATTGCCGTACTATGGGTTTTCCTCCTTTTCCTCAGGATTTGCGTTCTGCAATGGATGTAATATGCTATGATTATTTAAAATACAATCTTGCACCACTTACGTTTGTCCTCGAGACAAATCGTATAAGGCTAACACGTGACGACATTTAACTAAGCTACTTTAAATGAAATAAAATAAATGCACCACATCGTCTTGCTTTATTTATGCTAGTACTAGGGTATATTTAGAAGATCTATTACATTTCAATATAATTCAGATGTCCCAATAGATAGAACTTAGTGAAATTGAGGATACATGCAAAATAATCTTTCATAGTCATTATGTATGATGCTATAATAACTGATTATATGTACAGTCATAGACAGGAAGTTTATCGTTTATAGAAAGGTAGACACCCGTCCATTTCACAACCCAGCTAAGTATACTAAACAACATTTATTTTGGAAGATAAGGTGTTAAACATACGTACAACAATACTTAGAATACTTCTATACAGATATTTACGTATATTCTCATGCAAGCAAACATATTACTACAAATATACAATACTTAGTGCATGCTTTCGATATAAGACTGGAAAAATACCGTGCAATAGTTATACAGCAATATTGTTTCGGCCTTTATTTAAAAAAAAAGATAAGTGAATCGTAGTTACGTTACTCTATAAAGCTACATAATTACATTTTTCATGCTCAAATATCAAAATATCCTAAGATATAAAGCTTATAAATTGCAAATTGTTATAGAAAAGGAATTTATAGTTACATGCAAATTAAATTACTGGACAAACAATTGGACATAGAATACACATGTTTATTATTTGTCCAGTTGATGTTTTTGTTTATGTCGTTCATGGTGTAGACAATTATCAGTATAGATTTTTATTCCTGCTTCGTGGCCTGATTGATATTTGAAGCTATCAGAAAAAAATATTTTTAAATAAAAGCTTATACCAACTAGTTTGAATTTGCAGCTACGAGTATTATATTTTTTTTTAAGGCGGCTATTACCTAGAAACTACAATTAGCTTTAGTTTATACTTTAGCTCTGTTTTAAGGCAAAAACGTTAAGATGCTACAGACGGATATGTATGAAACTGTTTTTTCAATTATTACGCGGGTCACATTGTGACACTTATGATTTTCAGGTGTGGAGTACAGCCACTCGTTTGCTCTTTTAAAATTGTAAACGTATTACATTATCTGACAAGATTCAACTAACAAATAACCATAGGCCGAATCAGATTCACATTCAAGACAAAAATATTTTTAGCTTCATACAAATACAATCTATTTTGGTTGGAAACTAACCTGAGGTTGAAGCGTGTGTTTGGACATAACGACAGTGGTCGTTTTGTGCTGCAGTTCAGGTGATTGAGGGGCAGGCTCGAGTGCCATACACTCTACCGCGTGGACTATATCTAGCACCTGTGCATAGAAAAGTTATACATACTTCATCATCGTGTTACACAATTGAGCAGACGTTGTCCAAATCTTATAACATATTCAATTAAAAATTTTAAGCAATTTGTATGCTTACTGGGATACTTATTACTTGGGTTACTTAGGATTACTGGGACTGGTCACGGGTTCAAGTCCCGTCCTAGATGTTCTCATAACATATTTTATATTGTACATGAGACGTACCAGCTCACGGAGCAGTGATTAGAGTGATATATAATGTTTATAAGCATGAGACCTACACCCATAAGGTGTAAATAGATACAAATAATGGTTAATCTTTACTTTCTTTTTAGGGATTTTCTTTAGAAAAGCCCTATTGCTAAGGAGTTGTCGTCGACGTCGACGTCATCGTCGTTGCCAATTTTCTGTCACGGTTTTGGGTATGAAGGAGATAAGCTATCGAGTTGCTGTTTTCGGTAATAGATTCGTGCTGGGGTGAACCATTGCAAGATAAAAAAAAATCGCAAAAAAAGAAAAACGCAAAATCGGAAATCCCTTGTATTCGGCTGAGCTCGTCTCAGGAATTCAACTTGTTTTGTATTCTAAGTGATATATCCGAAAAATAAAATGCGTTACCTTTTCAGGAGTAGATTTTTCTCTCATTTCGGCGACTTGTTTCTCATGTTCAAACTCAACCAGTTCCTGTTGGAACTGTTGCTCCTGAAGTTAAAGATAAAGAAATAAAAATAAAGGAAAAATGATCTTAAAATAAAAACGAAAAATTTGCCCGGTTACAGTAAATTGCAAGCATGCAGATTATTCTGAAAAGTATAATAAAAAGGCTCAGGCAAATACTAACAAATTATACTATTAAACAATAAAAATTCAAGGATGTGTAGATTTTTTAACAAACCTGTTGATGTTGGTGCAACGGTTCGTCTCTATCCAGGCTTGACGTTGAGTGCGACAGAGAACCACCAGTATCCGCCGTCCCGCTTTCGCTACCGGTCTGTGCAAATATTCACATGGTCTATCTTTTTCTAACAAGCACAGCTATTGACTCGATTTTATTCGAGCAATATAAAACGCACACAAGATGGTGTTTGAATAAAAAAAGATGGTGGTTTAGTTACATTCCAACTCATATCAGTGTTGTTTGACAAAGTGATTTTCGTGCAAGCATGATATAATTTTGCTCGTTTTAATACACATCAAGGACTTGTGTCAAGTATAAATATTTTAGAAAAAAGAAACCTGTGCAAAGCCCTTTCGATATGTATTTATCTAATTTTTCAAATATATATGACATCTAAATACAAGGTCAATCAGTGCATATAACCTAAATAACTAAATTGAAATGACTGCTGGTGTCAATAGTGGTAACTTCGAGGTATAATGACTGGTAAACTTCTTGACAATGTACGCCGCGCAGAAAGTGTTTTTAGGTCTCTTTGGTGGTTGTGCGAGGTGCGACGGCCGAGGCGCGTTAATTAACCAATCACAGATTATATTAAAACAATCACGGACTCAAAGGGCTCATATCATTGGTTGTTCAGTCCTTTTATTGGTTTTTGTTTGGTCCGTACAGTGTACATGCGCGATCTTTTCAACTTTTGTTGGAAATGTTTGCCAGCACTTATAGTAGATATTGACTCACAGTGTTGTACTTATCGGGGCGAGAGTACCCGTGACACACGATGAGGTGCAGCGGCGCGTGTGTGGCGAAGCGCAGCGCGTTCACAGCTTCGTTGTGAGTCGCACCCAACAGCGACACACCATTTACTTCTAAAAGCCGCATGCCGACCTGTAGAGTAACATCAAATATTAAGTTATTTGCATATATTTGGACATGTTTTCATTGGGACATCTTCATTTCAACAGTAATCGAAGAAGTGCATTTTGACAGCTGTCGTTTAGTGTCGGGAGTCTACAAAATGATTGTGAGAATAACCGATTGCAGCAGATTTGCCTCCGTTAAATCCCGTCGGCGCCTTAAAGAGCCGGCGGGTGGGCGCCGGTCCAAACCTTATTTCCATATCATTAACGTATGAAATTGCCCGTGTATCGTAATTGATTTGGAATAAGTTGAGTTATACTCTAAGCTATAAGAACACTCGTGGTTTAGCAACTCCCTTGCTAACTTATGATTTTTTCATATAAACCGATTATTCTTTAACACCGTAACGATTAAAATGTAACAACACCAAAATTCCATTATGAAAATAGTAGAACGAAACCTTTTTAGGACGTCTTACAATAATAAAGAATCCCGTCAGATTTTCAATTTATTGTAGAAATTTAATTGAAATATGTCGCATTACATTCCTACAACTCAGTATTATACATTACTCATTTAAAAATTGATTAATTACTAACTTCCAATTTTAGAATTGTTTTATTTTCGTTCGAATCGTGCAAGGTTTACGTTCTGTGTCTATCTTCTGTCAAACCCATGTGTCAAAATGCACTTTTTAGATTATTTCGACTGTAGTTGTACATCGTATCCAGTAGTCGTTGTTATTCTATAGAAGCCGATGTCTAGGTGTCAAAGCTACTTTTTATCGGTCGCCAAGTCCCTCGTAAACTGTTCCAAATGGATAGCCATTAGGCTCAATCCAGTAACCGGAAAGTCCCACTTTCGAATTAAATGACTTCGAAAAATGCGGTAAGCATTTTTTACCGTCTGGTATTATTAGTTAAGCACTAGCAAAGTTAATCGTGTCCACTCAATTTAGTTTCTTAATTATACAAGCAGTATAACACAACAATATTCCATTCATTTGGACAGAACATTTCATATTCACTGAGTTCTTCGAGTACTTGTAGGCGGTACTTGTAGGTGGTAGAGTCAATTTGTAGGTGGTAGAGTCAAGCAACAGTCATTTTGGCCGTTGCATGAATGGGCCGACTCGACCGGGGAAGCACCATCTCACAGAATATCGACGCCAAGTAACAGTACAGGGTCGGCAGCGCGAGTGTGAAGCCACTGGTGTTGCACACGTCCATAGGCCGCGATAACAGCTTCATCAGGTGGGCCGTGTGCTTGTCTGCCACCTTAGTGGTATAAAAAAAAACTTACCTTCAATCTACCGTCTCTCCTGGCGGCACCACCGCTGTTTATCTTCGATATAAACACACCCTCGTCGTTGGCATCGTTAGGGTTGCCACGTTGACCATTCAAACCGCCCTTTATGTGCATTCCTAGTTTCTCTCCCTCTTGTTTGACTATCGTTAAGTCCTGGAGAATGCGAAGTTATTTTAGAGACATAATAAGTATATTAAAAAATACAAAATATAATATATATAATATAAATAAATATAAATATCGTAGGACAAAGTACACAATGCCATCTAGACCCAAACTAAGCAGAGCTTGTCATATGGGTTCTAGAATGCGGATACACATACCTAAATACTTTTTTTTTGTAAATAAATACATATTATACATAGAAACACCCAGACCAATGCAAACATACATATTTGCACTGAGCGGGAATCGAACCCGCGACCTCTGGCTTAGCAGTCGAACGCACTACCGCTACGCTACAGAGGTCGTCAATATTTATTATAGTTAGGTATCAACAGTACATTTTATCAGTTGCTTCATTCACATATACTTGTAACATGCAAAGCCAATCACATGCATTCAAGGTAACATAAGCTTCTAAGCTATTCATATAGCTAAGTACAGTCGGCGTCAAAAGTAGATGATCTTTTACAAATTTTGAAAACTAGTTTGTTAGCAAAGTAATCTGTATTTCTTATTGAAAATGCTGTGTAACTACTAAGTGGGCCTATAACATAATTAGTAAATTGTAATTAAAATATAATGAACAATATCCATTTAGGTTATCGATTTTGAAATCTGTACAATCATCATCTACTTTTGACGCAAAATTAAACTAGAGATATACAAAATTATATTTGGACAGCGTAATTTCTTCGTGTAAGGGAATAACAGTAGTAAGAGCTATAAGGCAACAAAAAAAATTCTCGATGTGAAATCATAAAACGCGTTCTCTACAAAACAGAAATGAATTGTACGAAAAACTATTCGGAATACGACGATAGCTGGGTACACGAACTGATTGGATAAGGGGTTGGAGATTGACATTTATATATTTTTAAAGTAACACACATAAGTTCGAGATCGCCAAACGACGTTCACACTTACAGTTGCGTCAACAATCTCAACTTGAATGAGACCCTGAATGTGTGTGGCGGTGGCCGTGTAGTACGCACGTGTGGAACAAAATAACATTTAGCGTTTTATAACGACAAAATAAGTCGAGCCTAATTTTACATTTACTTAAAAAATTTCAGCACCTAAATAGTGAACGTACACCAATAAGTAAACGACAGACTTCGCAGCAAAGAGATATTATGCCTTTGTCAGTATATTATGAGAAAATATATGTGAAACATTATGTGCATAATAAGCGTTATTCCATTTATTTAATATTACGTACCGCCAAATTACTACTGTAAGCGACATACTCATTCTACTCTTGAATCCACATTATACTTTCAACTTCTCACCATTGAAATCCATAAAACTTTGTTACTTACATAACATGCAACACATTGCGCGCTTACATGAATGTTTTATGAATGCTCACACAGATTACGAAAATTCATTGCACGACACACCCGATGTTGGGGGCTAATTATGTCCAATCAAAAGCATTATATTACCAATAAAATGATTAGCCATTTTAATGTACCTACCTAGAATAATACACAATCTCAATACAGTATTACAGATGATATGCAATTTAATAACCTCTAATCAACAGGAGATACTTTCATTTAAGTACCATTATGTAATTACGTAGGTATAGGCAAACTACCTAGATTTTACGACAGTTCCGAATATATGAATCTTTTTTTTTATCAGGTCACCAAATAATTGGTATGGATAACTTCAATCCCGATCACAGTACACTGTTTATAGTAAATGTATATAGCATAGGGTAGTTACAAACCTGGAAGCCCTGAGGTAACGGATCGTGTCGCACAGTGAGCGAAAGGGTAGCACCAGGTTGCAAGAGTAACTGTACGGCATCACGATGAGTAGCACCTGTAAGTTCCGAGCCGTTCACCTTGATGAGGCGATCACCCATACGCAGTTTGCCTGATCTGGCAGCCACACCGCCTGGCACTACCTAAAGATTACAAGATTGCTTAAAAAAATGCGGACTGCTTATAACTACGAAGGTGTGTACTTCACATATCAGTGTTCGAGTAGAGTCTTAGTCTATTCCAATTGACTTAAGACGAACCTGGAATAAAGCTTCCTTATAGATCACGTTTGATGTTTGTGCTATTTGTGTTATATTTGAAGTATTCGGAATATAATCACAATTCAGTCTTCGAGGAATAATAATATATAAAAATGCTGTCGTATAGATTAGACAGGTCGGAGTCGGTAACTCGACCGGCCATTGTGTATATATGGAGGAAGATACTTATATTTTCGTTCATATTCACAATTGCCGAGCGAGAACTATTGACACTAGAAGCAAGTAAAGGATCAATTTTACCTAATTGATAATTTAACAATGCTTATAACTACGAAGGTGTGTACTTCACATATCAGTGTTCGAGTAGAGTCTTAGTCTATTCCAATTGACTTAAGACGAACCTGGAATAAAGCTTCCTTATAGATCACGTTTGATGTTTGTGCTATTTGTGTTATATTTGAAGTATTCGGAATATAATCACAATTCAGTCTTCGAGGAATAATAATATATAAAAATGCTGTCGTATAGATTAGACAGGTCGGAGTCGGTAACTCGACCGGCCATTGTGTATATATGGAGGAAGATACTTATATTTTCGTTCATATTCACAATTGCCGAGCGAGAACTATTGACACTAGAAGCAAGTAAAGGATCAATTTTACCTAATTGATAATTTAACAATGCTTATAACTACGAAGGTGTGTACTTCACATATCAGTGTTCGAGTAGAGTCTTAGTCTATTCCAATTGACTTAAGACGAACCTGGAATAAAGCTTCCTTATAGATCACGTTTGATGTTTGTGCTATTTGTGTTATATTTGAAGTATTCGGAATATAATCACAATTCAGTCTTCGAGGAATAATAATATATAAAAATGCTGTCGTATAGATTAGACAGGTCGGAGTCGGTAACTCGACCGGCCATTGTGTATATATGGAGGAAGATACTTATATTTTCGTTCATATTCACAATTGCCGAGCGAGAACTATTGACACTAGAAGCAAGTAAAGGATCAATTTTACCTAATTGATAATTTAACAATGCTTATAACTACGAAGGTGTGTACTTCACATATCAGTGTTCGAGTAGAGTCTTAGTCTATTCCAATTGACTTAAGACGAACCTGGAATAAAGCTTCCTTATAGATCACGTTTGATGTTTGTGCTATTTGTGTTATATTTGAAGTATTCGGAATATAATCACAATTCAGTCTTCGAGGAATAATAATATATAAAAATGCTGTCGTATAGATTAGACAGGTCGGAGTCGGTAACTCGACCGGCCATTGTGTATATATGGAGGAAGATACTTATATTTTCGTTCATATTCACAATTGCCGAGCGAGAACTATTGACACTAGAAGCAAGTAAAGGATCAATTTTACCTAATTGATAATTTAACAATGCTTATAACTACGAAGGTGTGTACTTCACATATCAGTGTTCGAGTAGAGTCTTAGTCTATTCCAATTGACTTAAGACGAACCTGGAATAAAGCTTCCTTATAGATCACGTTTGATGTTTGTGCTATTTGTGTTATATTTGAAGTATTCGGAATATAATCACAATTCAGTCTTCGAGGAATAATAATATATAAAAATGCTGTCGTATAGATTAGACAGGTCGGAGTCGGTAACTCGACCGGCCATTGTGTATATATGGAGGAAGATACTTATATTTTCGTTCATATTCACAATTGCCGAGCGAGAACTATTGACACTAGAAGCAAGTAAAGGATCAATTTTACCTAATTGATAATTTAACAACAATTATAACTAACATGTGATATAAAAATGCCCGGTTCTTTGCCGCCAAACGGCACACAAGAGTGATCAGTGCCGCCAATGATGCTGAAACCGAGAGAACCTCCTTCTTTGAGTAACGTAACATCCTGGAACAAGTAAACATTACATTCAGTTATTGGTCAATTGCAATTTAAAAGATTCTTAAAAGTAATACTATGAAGAATCTAAAATTCTAAATCTTTATACTATCAGATAAACCTCGTGAACGGAGCTCTCTATTCGCGAAGTTAATATAATAGTTAGTAAGATCTAGAATATTTCACTAGTTTCATTTTCTCTAGAATTTCTTATACGGGACCAAAAAAAGTATTATAATAATGAGTCCTTAATGATATCTATCTCATTAATATCTGCAATAACAGAGAATGAGAGAAAAGTTATACCTAATACTTAAAACGTATTTAATTTGCAATGCAATAAATTTTCTATATATAAAAATGAATTGCTGTTCGTTAGTCTCGCTAAACTCGAGAACGGCTGGACCGATTTGGCTAATTTTGGTCTTGAATTATTTGTGGAGGTCCAGAGAAGGTTTAAAAGGTTTGTCATCGATTGAGGCAGTACGAAGTCTGCCGGGTCAGCTAGTTTTCTATATATCTTTAACTTAGATGGTGTGTTATTCTACTGTACAGGCGAGGTTTTCTTGGACCGTTGACGATGTGAATATCTATTGAGAGGTTGCATCGGTAAAAACACTACAATATTTGTAAGCAAAGAACAGAGCGAGCATAAATCGTACACATTTACGATATGTTACGGCTTATGTAAGGTGCGTGGATAATCTTGACTTTAGCCGCATAATGAGGCAATTCCCTCGTACCCGACTGACCGTGGGGCATCAGATGCTTTGAGATAGCTTCCTCGGGTGTGGGAACCAGGGTGTCCCCATCTTGCCTAGAAAGGGGGGATCGCCCCGCCGCTGGGGTAACAGGTGGCCTCACCTGCCACCCCCAGGCCTGCGCTCATGGAGGACGGAGGTCGTTGAGCTAAGGAGCCCTCTCAGTCGGGGCTCGAGAGCTTCATCACCTAGGGCCTGGAATGCCGTCAGGTCCGGGGCGGTGTTCTTGGTTCTAAAAGTAGCACCACCAGCCCTTTATTTTTATTTTTTTTATTCATCTTTTATTTCACACCACATAGATTAGGTCACCCATTTCAGGGTTGTTTTCCTTAAATGAAATAATTTATTGTGATTTAATGGGGGCGGCAAAGCTAACTTACAAACTGGCAAAGCTAATTTGTAACCAGAAGGCTTTGGATAAACCTAACATTAACCGGTTGGTTATGATAAGTGAAACTGACATTAGCCGCTTCTCTCAGATAAACTTAAGATTAACCGCCTAATGTCAAGATTTTTCACGTGCCTTATATTAGCCGTAACATATACACGACTAGCAAGACGCCCTCGCTTCGCTTCAGTTTATATGAGAGAGTATATTTTAACTCAATTCTTCGTAATTTACAAATTATATACAGCCTATGTTAATTTCTTATATATTTTATTATCAAAGATTAACATCATGTGTAAAGTTTTGTAAGATATAGTACGACCACAAGTAATATTTTGAATGCCATTGTACAATTTAAGCCAAGTTCCATTATCATATCTTTATATAAGTTATATTATTAACTTGACTTTTTGTGATAAAGAAATAACAAAGAGGTGTTGTAAATGTGTGACTAGAAGAGTGTGTTTTGGTATGCTCTATGGTTCGGTACATATAATCTTTCACAGTGTCCATTCAGCTTCTCTTAGATCTTTCTCTCACCTTGTAATTATCTACTTCCATACCTTTTTTTTCGTGCGGAAATCCCTTCGGATACCCCCCCGCCGGCCAGCGGGGGCGGTTATGTCGGGCTTGAACCGACTAAAACCGCACACCGTCTCGGGTCTACAGACGCCGGGGTGTAAGGTTGCCCATAGAGCATATCCCTCGCACCCCGACTGACCCTGGGACATCTCCGGTTTCGAGCTAGCCCCCTCGGGTTTGGGAACCACGGTGTCCCCGTCTTGCCCCGGTTTGGGGGAGGGGCGCTAGTCGCCCCACCGTCCCGGCCTGCTTCTGCTGGGGTGACAGGCAGCCTTACCTGCCACCCCCAGGCCTGCGCTCATGGAGGACGGAGGTCGTTAAGCGACCTCCGGCGCCTGAGTCGCCTGCGACGCGCGGCGAGCAAGTTGCGGGCTCGGCGGGCCGGGAGAGTTCTAAATCTCTCCCGGGCGCGCTCCGCCATCTACTTCGCGAGCATTACATGCTCGCAGAAGGAGGTGGCGGCGGCCCACGCGCTCGCGCTCCGCACCATTGCCGCAATCATGCTGCCTATCTACTTCCATACCTAATGCCTTCCTTACTACGTTACTAATTTATTTCAAAACATATTTATTCTTTGCAGAGTATTAAATAAACCCATTAGGTTGGTTAAATTTTTTTGGTTAATATTATTTTTATTAAAAACTAACTATCCCCGTGGCTTCGCCCACGGCATAATTCTACCCACCCACTCCCACTCCTAACACAAGCAATTTAGCTTAGCTGAAGGGGTTAGGGGGAATATTAGTAATTTCGGTTACTAATATTCTAAAAAAAAAAAAAATTCGCCCTAGGCACCTATTTATCCCAAACATGTCTGTAAACTTTTTTTCAGGCAATTTTTTCATTTTTTCTCCCTGAACCATCGTCGTACTTTATTGAGTTTTACAAAAAAAGAATTAGCGAAATCGGTTCAGCTGCTCTCGAGATTTGCGCTTAGCAACACATTCAGCGATTCATTTTTATATTATAGAATAACAATGAATACTTTTTGATAGGTCATCACAAGCATGCTAATAGATGAATTATATTTAATATAAAATATATCCCATCTGGTTATCAGATGGCTGAAGGTCGATCTTCATCGGTTCCTCTACTATTAGCACGTCACGGGAAGAAGAAAGAATATAAGTAGCGAAATTACTTGTATTCTAACCCCCCCCCCCCCAGCTAAGCTTAATTTTTATTCTACTACTAGTAGTTAATTTCTTATTATAGACCGACCGATATCGCTGTGCCGCGCGTTGCGTGTGCGCGCGGCGAGACGGGAAGGAGTATCGGCCGTTAGTAGAGGCGTTTTCGTTAATTTTTGTCATCGATGCTTACCGATACCGCGCATCTGCATCAGCATCTGTTCTAGGCACCGTTGTTTTTGATAACGATGTCGGCCAGCGTAAAGACAATACAGGCTTATGATGTTGTTGCCATTATTTAAGCACTTCGTTTTTAGGGTTCCGTACCTCAAAAAGAGAAGACGGAACCCTTATAGGATCACTTCGTTGTCCGTCTGTCTGTCTGTCCGTCTATCTATCATGATTAAATGAATTATTTACGTCTACTCATTTAACTAATTCCCTACTTAATTTGATACATGTATACGACTAGCGTGAAAAATGATTAAATAGGGAATTTTAATAATATTAGGCCTTAAAACTGTTAACTGATATCGTAAGGTCTGTTCAACAATATCGATATATCAATCTGATCGACTCATGCTCTTTCCTACCTCGTCCCCCACCACGCCCTTCATTCCTAGGGAGCGGTACCGGTCGGTCTATACCAGTTTCTACCCGCGTCTCCGCCCGCAAAAATTATTATTTATGCCAAATGTTAACAAAATCGGTTCAGCAGTCTAGACTTGAAAAGGAAACAGGCAGAATTCCTTTCGCATTTATATGTATGAATGCACAATGCACATTCCCTTAGGATAGTTCTGGAAAAATAAACAATTGTGTTTCATTACAGCTTTGAGTGACAAGGAATAATATTTAACACAAAAACTTAACCACCCTGTCAAACCTTTTAAATTGTGGCTTTTCGAAAATTAGATCAGCCTGCGTTATTCCAAAGCTTGGCTACAAAGATTCGTGACAACAAACAGTCACACATACTTTCGTATTTATAATATTAATAGGAAGTAGAATAGAATTTGTTTAGTTGTGGCCATATTCAATTCAATATGTTTTATCTATCGTTTCCTAAAACTTCCAAGACCATTCATTTAGTTATGGGTACTAGTTAGTTGACTAAAATACATCATCAGCCGCTCTGGGGCGACGACTATTTTGAAAATATTATATTACTAACTACATTGCAAGTTAAATAAAAGCTTGTACAAATTAATTAAGTAATTCATTTAACTCTGGATTTTCGATATCCACATTCTCCATTGCAGAAGGAATTGAAATTACAGTTTTAGTAAGAGGTGCACGAATAAATAACGGAATGTTTCTGTAGTAATGGACACGCAATACAAAGTGAATGAGAAAATTTAGAAATCTATAACAATGATGAAATACATGACAATGTTTCAATCCAGATTTGAAAACTAAGTGATGCCATTCACTTATCATAATTTCCAAAGCAGTATTGTTCATTCTATAATTACAATAAACATGCATTTTACCTTTCATGTTCCATTAGATACGTAAATTTTAATAAGAAATTTACTGGTAGTTATCACGTTTCTGCAGGGCTTCGATTTCGCAATTATTTGGAGGTTGGCTAACATAATTTCCAGGTCGAATGAGTTCAACGTCACTCAGTCGTGCATTACGTATTTAAGTTCAGGAAATTATATGGTAGGCCATTTGACAGTAGGAAATATCATACTGTAATTAGTGATTTTCGCATAGATTCTAGATTTTAATGCCTACAACTGTCTGAAAGAATAATTAATGATTTATTCAAAAGAACTGCCCAAAAGAACAAGTTTTCTTTGTCTGATGCCCTGATGTCATACAACGGTCATCCGTCGGTACTTAATAACAGTTATTGACAACAGATTGCTTTCTCTTGACTCTGATTTTAGTGACGTCACAATTTGATAAAAAAACAATATTATTAAATATAGCGTTTTGACGTTCTATTGGAATAATGTATTGTAGTTGATATTGTTTAAAGAAGGTACATAAAAATAAAGTTACTAATTTTCATGGTTTCCAAAACAAAGTCAAATAGCCTATTAATATATATTATGTACCATATTGCAAATATGAATAATTACGACTAAGTAATGTTTAACTCTAATTCGTTCACAAGTAACTTCTTAATTTTGTTTATACATAATGTGAAAGTTAATTTTACCTCAGCACTTCCAAAAACGATATTTGCAAATCGATTTGTTAACCTACAATAGCCTCCCATTTAAAATACATTTTGCGAAACCGAGCCCCTGTATGTTGAAATGTGTCTTCGGGCGCCTTACTTCAATGATGAGTGGCGCGACGAGTTGATTATCGGTGATGCGCGTGACCGTCGTCTCGGTGAAGGTAGACTTGGTGATCGTTTCCGTGACGCGCCCGAGCGCGTCGGGCGGTGGGGGGAGGACGACGGCTGGCGGTGCTCGCTCCACGGTGACCCTCACCCCACTCTGGGGAGGCTCGCTCGGTGTTCGTGGTCGCGCCCCGCCCAGGAAATGCGCAGGGATCATTGCTTGGAACTCCTCGTTCGTGATCGGCCGCGAAGGCTGCGCGTTTAACACGTTCACATCGAATCAGTCTATGTATTAGTAAAGTAACCTAGAGACCGGTTTCAGTCATTGTAGCGTATCATTTTCACAGCTACCCATCATTATACCTATCAGAAATGTATTAGATAAAGAAAGTTTTAGATGAAAGACTACGAAGAAGTACTTTCTTTGGACATTTGGGATAATTTTTAAAATGCTATAAGCTACTACATTTTGTTGCTTGTAAAAAAAGTTACATGCATGAAAGAATATAGTGCATGCGCTGGGTTTGAATTTATATAAGAAATTCGTGTGGCTGAGTCATTCACTAACGCCGCTTGGCGCTAAGGCGCGTCCCCAACAATACGATGCGCAAGACATTTCTTAGTAGCTACAATATATTTTCATACTAGCCAAACCTAACATTTTTAATGTAATCAATATTTATAGGATTCATTAGAAAAAAATCACAAACAAAGATAATTTTTGAGTTGTTCAATACATCTCCTCTTAAAGTAAACATAAGTTTAATTCGTAACTGACGCTTTAACCGACATAATTACCAGTTGACACATATTTTTTTCCAAATTCATTTTTAATTAACTTATTCCTAAACTGACAAGTTGGAAATGATCTAAAATAGAGATGCTACTGCTCTTAAAATTATGTGTGTATCACACATAATTTTCATAATCATTGGATTCGGAATGACACCTACAAAAATGTGCCAAAAACTTGTATTAGCATATAAAAAATTACTAAAGTTAGAAACAATTAAAGATGAAAATTTTAACGAGCATTTCGTTTTTCGCCAATATTTCATAGACTATTAATATTTAATATATTATTATTATTAAATATATATTTAAATTCGGACATGTATGCAAAATGACTTGGTCGGGGAGCGCCTTAAACTGAGTTCATTGTCCTGTAAGCGAACTCGCGGGTAACGTGTGCCCTTCAATCTATTCTGTACGTAGTTTCATATAATATTCTGTGGTAAATTTCTGAAAATTGGGGTGTCTCTTGGTTTATTAACTGAATTGAGCCACAAGAATTCAAACAGAATTTCCGTAATTAATATTACCTATAAAAATATATCACAGAGTTATTAACAAATGTTTAATGTATGTACTCTTATATTATATATGTACATATGTATGTTATAAACAATGACCCGCCGAGATCGGTAAAGGCGAAGTAGAAGTATACAAAGTAAAGCAAGCATATAAAAGTTGCAGTCTAGCTAATACAATGTCTATAGAAATATAATTGCGTAAAAAAATAAGCACTAAAATACATTATGATAGAAGGTCCAAAATTTAGAATAAATGTAATGATACGTAAGCATGTATTCGAATTTGAAATAATTGGAATAACATTTTCATTTAATATATGATTAAGAACACAAATTTGTTCTTTAAATTTAGCCTCAAATTCCTGAAAAGTTCTAGTATTACAGTTTTACGAGGTAACATGAAGCTTAAAATGATACAGAAAGTAAGGAAATCGCTTTCAGTCAAACAAAAATGGCTATGATGGATACCGTATCCTAACATCTCAAAATATGAGCTCTATATTTTGAAATGCAGTGGATACGTTACCTTTCATAACCATTGAGACTAAATGCCATCGTTAACTTTCAACTAATCTACATAGTGAAGTGAGCTAAGCTGTCGGATACAATGGTGGTAAAGCCATGACGTATAAGCTCTGATGTGAACGTGTTAAACCAATACCCATCACCTGCAAATTTGTTGTGTGATATGACATTATTCTACTATTATTAAATGATATCTTACCTGAATGTCATCGAAGACATCGTCGTTAGAGGCGTGCGATTTATCGGCGCCGGGTGTTAGGGGCGTGCTCGTACTGTTAGTTGAAGTTTTGGCCTGCAGTGCAAGATATAGGATTTTGAATTCCTTGGCATTCCTTTTGTGTAGACACAAGGCACAAGAAGCGGGTGTCATTATCTCTTCTACATAATTATAAGTGTTGTCTATGACAATTTTTTAAACATTATTTTAAATCATACTAAAAAATCTAAACAATTTTTCAAGGTAAGGCATGTGAAAAATATTGAAGATGAATTGATACGTTTGCTTATAACGGGTGACATTTTAAGTTGTGTTCCTGTTATTTAATTTACGCTAGGAAATTGGCAACCTCAACTTATAATTTCAAGAAGTTTTTGTTACTCACTCAGCTTGAACTAAATAACTCCATGTTTTAAATTTATTAGGTTTCGTTCCTCAATCCCCGTGATGGACGAAACATATCTACTATAAAGTTTGTACGCAAGTCAAACTTGTCCATACTTGATTTTATTCTGTGGTCTTCAAAGTATAAGGTAACTATAACGTAGGCCAATACGAACAGCACGACATAAAAGTCACCCATCTAATATAATACTAATCCCAGTCAATTCTACAGAAAAACCCACAAATAATATAAAACATTGCGATCACTAAGCCTTACCTGTCCGTTAGTTTGACTCAGTTTTCGTGGTGCAGGTTGCGGTGGGACGGCAGATGCGGGTGCGAAAGTTGCTTGTTTCTGTGATTGTACCAGTGGTTGTACAACTGGCTGCACAGCAGATGGTACAACAGGTTGTACGGCTGGCTGTGTGTGTGCAGGTGGTGGTGAGATGTGTGTAGACACGCGCGGTGCTGTGTGAGTGTTGGTATGGTTACCAACTAGAGGTGCAATTATGTGATTTGTGGTGGGATTAGGTGTCGGTGAAACGTTCAAATTCTGCAGACTCGTCTTGTGCTCTCTCACTTCATCTGACGTCGACTTGCGCGGGAGTAACTCGCCTATATAAGAAAAAATATATTTAATTTAGGAAATGAAGCTAAGCACTTACAATATGCTGATGTGCTTTAAACCTTTTGCCAATGGTACCTTACATTAGTTATAGAACCTAAAGATAATACTTGGTCGCGTAAGTCAAATAAAAATTAAAATGGTTGACGTTACGTGTTGCAATCAGATCAAACCATAGCAAAAGGTTTAAATCAAATGCCATTATACTAGGATTGTCTACAATAAAAGGTAAGGTGTTTTTTTTATTAAGCTGGCCATACATAGGCAATTTTCCAAGCTGTCGGTGTCAGATTACGATTATAATTAATATATTCACCCTGTTCTGTAGTGATGGTTCGTTGTAGAACGAGCCTTACAAATCTCTCATGCCCGGTGAGAAGGGATACGGCTGCTTCGTGAGGAGCGCTCTCCATGTCTACACCGTTTATCTAAGGAAATAAATCTATATTCAATCTTTTACTTTATTTCTCTTCAAGCTATATTCGTGCTGGATTCGCCATTCACAAATATACCTACTAACACACGGGTATTTAAAGTGAAACGACTACTGTTTTTAATTATTTGTGGTATTCTTTCCAAGTTTTACTTTAAATAAACATTGATTTAAATGAACATGAAAAGTATCCTCTGTATTACTGAACATTATGTTACAAAATCTATCTATTGTACAGTTATCAACAGAAAAAATAATAGGTTCTAATTAAACATTTAAGATATTTAAATCACAAAGCTCATATCGAATATTTGAAAAGTAGTAGTAGCTTGTATTGTCTGATTTGTCATCAAGTAATTGCAAAACAAAAATTTTGGCTATATAGAACTCGATTTAAAAAAATGGAATGTAATGATTACAGTGTAAGTAAAATCGTATTTTAATGATAAATTTCAATGTTCAACAAGTTTTTTCCTTACAAAGAAAGCTGTTTAATCCAATGCTTTATAACTTCGATAGTACTTAAACGTCTTTGGGAATTACTTGCACAGTTAACGTAGTGTAATTACTTACAGAGACTACTTTATCACCGACTAGCATCTTGCCGTCCTTAGCGGCGGCGCCTTGCGGTGAGATGCGGGAGATGTAAATAGCATCGCTATCGTCTCGGTATGGCGGCGATCCTTTACCACCGGCTATGCTGAAACCTAGGCCGGCTCCGTCCCGTATGAGTGTGGTATGCACTAGCACCTTCTGTTGGTATACTAGAAAGGAAAGTAAATTAGATATATTTACGTCAAAAGAACCTTGAACCTTGAACTTGAACCTTGGAAAGAATTCGTATCCTTACCCCTCTTAGGGGCCAAATTTCCAATAATCTTTGCTTAGCGGACGATTATATCTGTTAGCATTATGTATCACGCAATCTATTAAGTTACCTTTTTGAATGATGCCCAAATCGAATATGGTGTAACCAAGAAAACTGACCTTACCTTACTGAAAAGTGTTCAGGATCTCGAGATTAATTATCTTTAGTAACATGCAGCAAAATAACTATGTACTTACCGGGTGGTACATAAGGTGATGTAGCAGGCGGTGGCGGTGATGCTTGCAGTCGTTGATAACTATCCGAAGGGGCCTTTCCCGTAGGCGACGGACTATAATTGTCAACATTAGTCACCACCATAGGAACAGCTTGGTTGAGAGCCACCGGTGTAGTTGGCCGATCCTTGTACTCAGACTCAAACTCCTGCGCATACTGATTACTAATGATCAACGGCTTAATTGGTATACCTCGTCCGGTTGGAATCTATAACAGGAATATAAACTATTTTAAAAGGAAAATAGTTACAATATCATGACTTCGGTCGTATTTTATTTGCATAATTGAGGCGAGTAAACAGGAAGTTTCTTTCATTGCTTGCACCGACCTGTCCATTTTCCAAAGTAGATACGGTATCGGTGGTACTTGATACGGAATGATGGCTCGCTCCACTAGGCGCCCGACTGTGAGTTCTAAGAAAAGAAAATTAAGAGGGTAAATTAGATGAAGAAGCGAGTACATGAATTATTGAAAGTTTTTCGATAAAAATATTCTATCATAATTGTTCTTTATTTTGCTCGATGGAATATTTAGATAAGAAACAAAACTGAACCTGGTTGAATTGGGTGAATCTCTGGTCACAACGAGTGTGAGTGTTGGTCCACTAGCTTTAAGCACTTCGACTGCATAGTAATGATCCACATCTATCACCGAAGTACCGTTCACGGAGAGCACCTTATCACCAACCTGAAGCAATTTTACTAAAGTAAATAAAAAAGAACGTAGGATCTAGAGAACTTTTACAATCAATTATTGATTTGATGATGATTTAAGACTTAAGTACAGTATTCTTCTATTCTATTTTTGATTAGGCGAAGAGAGCCGATGTCGACATTTCCGTTAAAGTCAAACGTGCGCTAGAGATTCGTGTGTTATAATTATATGAGTTACAATAAACAATTTGACTAGTTGATTCTGTTGGACTCGTTATAAATCTTGATGGCGTTATACACTGAAACATAGTATTATGTTCGTGTAGAATTACATTGGCATACCTTTTTTTTTTTCGTGCGAAGGGATTTCCCCTTCGGATACCCCCCCGCTGGCTAGCGGGGGCGGTTATGTCGGGCTTGAACCGACTAATATGTAGGGAAATCTTACATGTAGCATTTACCCACCTTTTCTGATACTTATCATATCCCCGTATAATATTCTCGTCACGATTGATGTTAGTTTTCCTTTAAGAATTATACATAAAGTGACAAGACGGGACAGCGAAAGCGGCCTCACAACTAGGCCACAGCTATGTGGGAGTAATTACTCTTTAATCCAATATATTATAACTGCTGAGCTAGCTTAATGTGTACTGTGTAACAGGTAAGTGTGAGAATAAATCAATGATCATCAATCATTATACTGAACTTAATAAATAGTAAGTTACCCATTTTCAGGAGTGGTATTCATAATAAAAATAATAACTGAAAGCAAAGAATTGTCACAGTACACTCGTAGTCATATTTGTGTGTACATAATCATCTATAGAAAATGTACAAGGTACCCTGAAATGTAGCAATACATGATTGAGGTACGCATTTTCTCCCCCGGCGTCTGAAGACCCGAGACGGCGTGCGGTTTTAGTTGGTTCAAGCCCGACATAACCGCCCCCGCTGGCCGGCGGGGGGGTATCCAAAGGGATTTCCGCACGAAAAAAAAAAGGTACGCTTTTTCTACTAAATAGAAAGCATCTTACCCTGAGCCCTGCATTATAAGCAGGTCCATTTTGTGTCACTCTTGATATGAATATTCCATCATCGTCACCGATGTACGGCGTCGAGCCTCGTCCACCTGCTATACTCAAACCTAGTCCGCCGGCAGTTCGCGCGATTCGAACTTCGATGCATCGTTGATCGCTTACTACGCGCGCTTCGCTCTCTGCTCGTTCGGACACAGATTCGCCTAAAAATAAGAATGATAATTCATAATATAATATTATAATTGACTTTACACACAATTTAATCATCGTTTGTTATTCAGTTCAATGTAATAAAAATATATCCCAAACCGGGGCAAGTCGGGGACACCGTGGTTTCCAAACCCGAGGGGGCCATCTCGAAACCGGAGATAACCCAGGGTCAGTCGGGGTGCGGTTTTAGTCGGTTCAAGCCCGACATAACCGCCCCCGCTGGCCGGGGGGGGGGGGTATCCGAAGGGATATTCGCACGAAAAAATAAAAAAGTTACGTAAACATTGCCCCTCTCAGATTTGTGTGCAAAAATTACTCCTCTCTGTAAGTCTGTGTCGCATAGGTAGGTACATTAATATACTTAGCATCGTCTAGCATCAAGAATCTAGCAGTGATGGAGAAACCTCTATAAGGACAAAAGCGGACTTCAAAATGTAGCCGGTCATATTTTATATAGTGACTGATAGCTTGTCTAGCTATGAACAACTTAAAATATTTACGGTGACAAAGTCAATTCGACTTTTGTGAACAGTACTCGGTATGTTAAGGCAGTTTCTACTTATTGTTTATGGTTAAAACAACGTCAAGGAGTCATCAGCCTGTTATGATGAGGACGTGGGTACGAATGTCTTTTAGTCTTTATCTAATTATTAGCTTCTATAAGAATCTATGTCTGCCTGTCCTGTTATAAATGCATATTTTAAACCTCGAAAATTCTGTAGTAGCCGAAATTTAAAACTTTGGCGACTATGGAGTACAGAAGAGCAATAGTATATATGGTCGAAACGTAAAGCCGTCCTAAAATAGATATCCGGCATGATTATTATTTTTGATTGGTTTATTATAAGCTTATAAAGTCTGTTAAAGAATGTGGTCAAATAGAAGTAAGTACCTAAATATTGTCAAAAATACAAAAATAATGTATCATAATATGTATTGTTATTGAATTAGCTGATAAAATTCCTTCAATTGTTATCTAACATATATAGCTAGTGGTTTAAATACATTAATAATAACGTGTTTTATACCACCGTTACTACACCGTGTAGCAATTTATTCTTATCAGTGTTAAGCTTACATTTCGTTTTTAATCACCACTCCCTTGATGCACAGTATTATAATTCGATAAGGAATAACCATCGTAAATCGACGACGAATTAATATTATACTAATTACTTCTAAGACAAAATAATAAAATAATACACATTATTTCAGATCACCGAGTTCAGTCCCTTCCGCAACATTCAATAGGTAGGCATAAGTATACTTATTGTCCACAAAGTATAAGGTCAAGTATAAGCATGTAAATGAATAACGTAACACGAGAAGACTAATTTGACTAATTAACAAGTCAAGGCAATGTTAACGACGGATAGAGCGATGAGTTTGATACTTCGCGAGCAAGGCCTTCTTTGAGTTTTAATAACATAGTGGGCGTTTGTAAAGTGCCGTCAGCGGAGTATTTAGTGACCCTCCGACAGTGTGCACGAATAATGGGCTGCATGTAATGTAGTGCACATGTTTGCAAGGTCGGTGCCATTGAGATCATGAGCATAAAAGTAATGCCACGAATCACGATTTAGACCTTAATGCGAATATCACCAGTGACTGTCACAGTGTCACGAAATTAAACTATCGTTCCTGAAATGTTATCTATGGGTATGCTCAAATAATGATTATTAACATAGTACATATAACAGACATTCATAATATTGAAGAAATATTTCTACATAATCAGATCTCTAATCCTTGACACTAACACTACAGAATTGAATAACAAATGATTGCTCGTCTGCTAGTAACGTTCGCACGACAATCAACCTGTCGAGACGAATGAATGGACCTCAGTGAAATCATGATCCAGAATGGAGGGGCGAGTGTCCCGTCTTCTGAGCTACAATAGCCAATCAGATGCGATACTTTCACCCCAGATAAGCTTAATAGAATAACTACACAACTATTGTATCGAAGAACAGGTCGTGATAGTTTACAGAGGGATTCGTGACTCGTCTTACAGTAGTCTTATTGGAAAATGCTCTTTTCTAGGATTGATGGTAATTTAGTTCCAATCTAAATGTAACGGGCAGGTGAAAGTAACTGTTGTGAAATGATTCTGTAAGTAATTTATCGAGTAAGCAATATAACTGATAAATAATTGCTACAAGTAGGTACTTTATGAAAGTCATTGAAGTAAAAGCAGTAAAGCAATTTTCATCTTATGAACATAGCAAATGTAATTTTTGTTGACTCTGCTCAAGTGCTAGAGCACAGTGTATATGGTAGCTGTGTAAGAAATTATAGCTTTGATCACAGGAATAAATCTTGAGCTATGAGCTCAGAAGCGCTCCGATAATATCGAAATGGAGAGGAGGAGAGGCGATTTGATTTAACGTCGCTGGTAAGTGTGCCTACATGTGCCAAGTACAATAAAATTGACGTAATAGATGTACTCGTAAACGTCTATAGTGTCTACATCACAGTCTTTGTACTGATGGTATGTATGGCTTTATGATCATTACTTCGTAAATACACAAAAATCATGTAAAATGTTATAACACCTATATAAAGAAGTATTTTATGCATTACCTACGTTAGTTAGTTCTGGTGCCTACAAGAACTGTTGTTGTTCTCTTGTATTTATATTATCTCGTGGCCAGCTGTCCAGGTATTAGTAACTCAATAAAAAGGTGAATGTACTGAATTTGAAAGGTAAGTAGTGAAATCAACGACCAGAAAAACACGAATACATGATTCTTAGATCAATGAATAATGGATAGACAATGACCAGACATTGAGTTTTTGATAAGAACATCAAACTTTAATTGCGATATAAAGTCTAAACGTTAATATTTTATAACTGCAGGGACATAAATTACCTTTATTTTCTATAAAAGCTTGGTGTAGAACCTGTAAAAATCAGATGTAAAAGAAACTAACAACAGTAAAAGTCGTATTCACAGCATACCTACTTTAAAAATAAGCCTTTAATAACGCTTACAGTAATGAAAGCAAAATACTGCATTTACAAGGAAATTTCAGTAATAATTTAAATTTAGTGATAAGTAGCACAAAAAGGAACAAGTGTTTCATAAGCAACCTTGAATCCAATGAACAATAAACGTAAATCAATACCAGCACACTACATAACGAATTATTTTCGAAGATGAGGATTTTATTATCATAAAGGGCAAGTCAAGAGTAACCTACACACAACCATAAAGAGTAGTAACATTTCCAAAAACATTGGATTGTTATGCTTCGAGACATTAACTTATGACGCAGTTACAAAATAGAGGTTAAAACGTCAGAGTTATTTTATGGGACCCACCCGAATACATGAGCGATGACCGCATAACGTAACCAATATTGTTTCACCTTCACATACCTTTGAGTATTTACAAAACACGTGAGTAAAGTATGTTATGTATGGGGTATTGAACGGTGGCAGTAGGCACTCGAGGGTATTGAGGTATATGTGTGTACACCAAGGATTATTATAATCTGTTTATTGTGTTGCGGTTTGTATAAATCTGTATGTAACACTAGAATGAACATAGCGATACTTTGCACTTCAATAACATTTAACTCTGGCTGCGCTTTAAATATCGTTATTATAATAACAAAGACGACCACCTACTTGCTGATATCCGCATTGTGTTAAACAATATCGTATGAGAAGAAACCATTAAAATTCATTTACATAAGAAATCTAACTCCGCAGTAGCAACTCGTATTAATCGGCTATACATTGCGTAATAAAATAAATTGCTGTAAGATTGATTACGTTAACAATGTGTATACGATCACCAGCTAATTACATTTCGTGTCAAAATCTAATTGTGTATACCAACAGCATTGTTATAATACCTTAATCGCAATGATTATGTGTTAAGACAACAAATTAAGCTCAGAAATAATTTAACATTTATACTCGTATATTTCTAGGCACACGGGTTAAGTACTAAGATAACACTGAACTCTCTTTAGATGATGGAGACCTTAACCAATATAGCAATACAAGTTATTTTTGTCCTTTACATCCACGATGTATTAGTATTTAAAACTGTTTTACATATATGTAATGTTTATCTATTTACAAAGGTCATTGCTACAGGAAGGCTCAATACATTTTGCATTTTAAAGGTTACTTAAATGGTAAACGATGCCAAAGTTTTAAAGGAAGGTTTACCTGACCTGCTTAAAATGCATTGCAATTTTTTTATTACATTAGAAGTGGTAGGTAGGTGTTTGTATATGTAACGATTTTATTATACAGAATTTAACTAATAAAATAGTACAACATTTATGTATTTAAAAAAAAAAATAATCAAAACCTTCGCGCACCTTTTGTAAAGAGCGCAATATCCGCTATCCATACAATAGTTCTATGATGCTCATGACAAAGTTAGAAAAGCCTTATTAAATTTGTCCTCAGTTGATTTTTTTTAACATTTTACACCAAATACAGAAGATATTAAAACTTTAGAAGTTCGACAAGTTCGAAAAGAGTTACTACAGTGTTAAAGGTACAATGGTTTAATAACCGTAACCCTCATCAACATAGGTATCCAATCAGAGAGGAAGTCAACTTACGCTTTTTTCTTCTGATCACACCCATTTCCTCGTCCTAAACTTGTCCCGGACTATTTCCTGAACAGGGGACCCCGTACCGTAAGCAGAGGTTGATTTACCGGCTCTCGTTACGATAGTATCTGGTTAGTATCGTACGTCAATCACACCGAGGCACCGGCCGGCTATTCGCCCTAATGCATTCCGACTAGGTCATTGTCCAATTTCATTGTAGCAATTTAATATGCACATATATAAATCGTTCACCGCTGAATTTAGGTTTGTTTACATTTAATGCAATGGTCGTAACCGGCTCAGAATTGGTATGTTATGTCAAAACAAACAAGTCGTGAACACCAAACTGAGAGTAATAATAAACGCGTAGTGTGCGCGCTGCCCGGGGCGCATGCGATGACGGAATGTGCGCGCAAGCAACCACCACGAGATCTGAGGCTGTGGCGCCGGCGCCCGCGCCCGCGACCTTTCCGCCCGATTAAAAATAGAAAGTCTTAATCGGGCCCACACCGATTCCTTTATTTTTACCCTTGCGTTACCTACCCATTATCTGAACAGATCGATCTCATTTACATCTGGTCTGCTTACTGACACTTTCGATTCTTTATAAATATTAATTTGAACTATTATTATATGATACGTGTTAAGTAGCCTATGTCCTATTCTCGACTATAATCTATCCCTGTACCAAAGTCAAGCCAGATCCGTTCAGCCGTTTTGGCGTGATTAAGTAACAAACATCCATCCATCCATCCATCCATCCATCCATCCATCCATCGAAACTTTCACATTTATGATATTTATGAAATTAATGTAATTATGTAGTTGATACCTAGGTACATAAGGAGTTCTGAATACTTTTATGGGTCAAAGACAACGAAACATCAGTTTTCATCAGAGTTCATCAGTTACATGTATTAAATAGGTATAGATCACAATTCCGTGCAAGTCGCGGCGGAAAGCTAGTTTAAAAGCATAAAGGAAAAGTTTTAAATAGAAGAACACACAAATTCTGGATGTTGTACATGTACTGAGCCACATATACCGTTGGTAACTTGCTAGAAACAGAGGTTTATGTGTTACATATAAATAATTTTAGCCTGTTTGTTGAATAAAATGCTCAAACATCAATAATAAATCTGCAGACAAACAGACAAAAAATCTAAAAATGTCATTTTCAGCATCGGTATCTTTCACAGCAATTTATTTAGTAAATCGATGGGTTCACAGTTTTCACCTCGAAACGATTTGATTAGGTATATGTTTTGTTAGGGGTGCTTGGTTGGGGACCTCCACGCGGTGCACCCTGGGCAACGGAGGCGGCAGCGCCTCTCTCCTAGGGCGGGAGAGACGCTGCCGCCTACGGCCAACTCCGACCGAGGCGAGGACGGCCCTGTTGAGGGCTGTTCGGAAGCTTTCCACGTGTCCCTCTGATTAGCAGATGGCACAGTGGAGAGCAAGTAATGGGGCCATCTCGAAACCGGAGATGGCCCAGGGTCAGTCGGGGTGCGAGGGATATGCTCTATGGGTAACCTTACACCCCGGCGTCTTAAGACCCGAGACGGCGTGCGGTTTTAGTCGGTTCAAGCTCGACATAACCGCCTCCGCTGGAGACACCCCGCTCTCCAGAGGGGGCGGTATCCGAAGGGATTTCCGCACGAAAAAAAAAAAGGTATATGTTTTGTTCTTGCTCGCAGTAGAACAAAAATCAGCAGCTCTCCGCCTCCACTACACAATAAAAGGTAGTCCACCGCTCTTGAATAGTTATACCGCTTTCGTGATAAGAAAAGCTAAGTACGCAAAAAATTGAAAAAAAAATCTCTTATCTTTATCAAATAGGATGTGGTAAGACAACTGTAAAACAGTTTCTACATCGACTACACACAAAAAAAATATTTAGGGTAGGCGTTGTTATAGATAGAAGCAATCTAATTCATTTACTACTAATCTTCAATTGCATTGCAATAACAAATTAGTTTAATATTGACATTGAATCGTAAAATCAAGGTGAAGAATACGAAATAAATATCTTTGATATTCGGAGATAATCCACCACCTTGAAAACTATAACTCAAAAAACTAAAATATATAAGTTATCTACATAAACCAGATAACGTACGCGCGCATTGTTTTGATCATTAAGATAACAAATAACTATGCTACATAACAATATATTATGTACCATCGGAGAAAATTTGAAATCTTGTAGCGAGCTGGGATAGTTATATAATAACTTTCAGTTTAACAGGAGATCAATAAAGAGTACTTCAGCTTTCGAAAAGCAGTCCGACACTGCAGGCAATAAGACAGTTGTAAGACTTGCAGTATGATTAAGGTAGGCAAGGATGCCAATTAGATACGACATGTGTGACTAGTCAGGTGTAACTGCTGAACTTAAAGACCTACTTAATATAGCACGTACAAACTTGTTCTCGAAAGGACACTTTTCTCGGAGAATGTTATGTTTTCTGTCTACTTTTTAAGTTAACGGTTGTGGTGACATAGCTCTATAAGAATTTGATACTGTTTCTCCGTAGGCGGCGACTGGTGTAGCTAAACCGTGTTAATCCGTAAAAGTATGTATATCCATCGATATTTCCGTCGTTTAAAGTCTGATTAAAAAAATATATTTTTACAATGGCTTTGGTTTAACTCCAAGTTGGTCCCATATAAATTTTATTAGTATTGGACCGAGAAATCCGGTAATGCAGCAGTAAATTTCTCAAAAACAAAAAGAAAACCTACTAAAATACCTTTAAACGAGTACTTCTTGTATATATTATATATATACATATATACTCTGAATCTCGGCAACGGCTCCCAACGATTTTCATGAAATTTATTATAGTGGGATTCAGGGGCGATAAATCGATCTTAATAGGTTTCATTATTAGAATGCGAAACAAGAAGGTATACCGAATTCTACAGAAATATCTTGTGTTTTTTTATCTCTAGGATTAAATCTGTAATTTTAACTTATTTTACACTTTTCAGTGCCTTTTTTATTTAATACTATTTTAATGAGAAAAAATTATAGGTATGACTGCGGACTCGGACTCCTCATATGGCCTATAATGGTGGTACCTACCTACTATGAATCCATAATTGAGCTGAGTGAGACGAAGTCGAGCGAAAGCTCCTCATACCCGACTTCAGGATTTTCTTTGTCACAGGTCTCCTCCTAAACTACTAATCCAATCAGAACCAAATTTGGCATGATTAAAGAGGTCAATCAGAGGAAGGTTTATGGATATATTTTGAAAAAAATAATGCTACCACAGAGGAATGATCACCGTTAAAAAAAATCCAGATGGAATTACATAATAACCGCTCGAGACACTGTGACCAAACTTTACACGCTCAGAAAGCATGTCCAGAGTTGTAACTTTCAAAAAGAATTTTCAAAATCGGACTTGCCACGGAGGAATGATCACTGTTCAAAATTTTCAAAATCTGATTCACGATGAGAGTGAGACACTCAGCTCAGCAAGCAGCGATTCGCCTTGCAGACCTAGTTACATAAACTCGTACTTAGGTTATAATTGTAAACCTATTTTTATTTTATCTTGCTAAGGCTATATTTATTAATCCAAAAAATACACTTACTGTAGTCCAGTATAACATAACCTTACTGGGTGTTGTACTAAATAAATGAAATTTATAACTACCATTTTACGCACTTCCTTCAGTTAATTGGCCACCGCGGTTTTAATACGCCATCCCTTGGTTACGGCAAAATTACATAAGATATTTTTAATAGCAAAAGCTAGTCATCTAATTTTACAGCCTACCTAATGGAACAACTACAACAAATCTATACATATAAAAAAGTCGTGTTTGTGATACCGTTTCTAATTCGAGAATAGGTGGATCGATTTTCATGAACTTTGATTTTTCAGATTTGTCTCCGCCTATACTGTGCTATTTAGTGATTTTTACACGAAGTTTGATGGATTAGCTAGTATAATTTAAAAAAAGGTTTGTGATAAACATGAACAACGCCTTGCACAAATATTACGATATTTTCGATTTCAACTGCAGAGAAGAATAAATATTTTGTTTGCTTTCAAACTTCTCAATAAGTATAAGAAACAGTTAACTTTGTCTCATCTAAAAATATATGTGTATTACGGTAAACATAAATTAAGTAGAATGTTTTGGTGAAGGTAATACTGCTACTGCCTAATAAGAAAAACAATTAAAATTAAAATAGTATGTTAAACGCGAATACATAAATACGTTATACTCAGGTCAAAACTGACCTATCATTATCATATTTATCGATCAGAGATCATTTTCACAGGGTATCATGTTATTGATGCGCTTTCACAGGTTCACTTTCGAGATCTGCGCCCATAGCATAGCACGGATGTAAACCGCAACGCACGGTTTCCTGAGTGCACTGATGAATTTATGTACCCACAGCCATAATAATGTCTAGTGGCTATATTAGCGGTGGCTTACTGCGGTTAAATATACAACATTGCATGGGAACACTTCGTGAACCGTAGTTAAAATATATATCTATACATGCATAGACATTTAGATTATTTTGCATCTAACCAAATCTATAGCCTATTTATTTAAATCACTATTTTTCCATTACGACCTGACACCTGAACCCTAGTAAATATGACGAGATTTTATACTTAGATCGGTTGTCAGTGTAGGATTGACATCAATACTTTACAGTCTTCACGAAGAATCGTGAAGACTGTAAAGTATTGATGTCAATCCTACATAAGACAATCGACTACCCTCGTTCATAAGTCATAAATGTCGACAATGACAACAGACAGACTTGACCTTACATAGATGTATGAAATCTATAAGAGTACAGTTTAAATAATTGCTTAGATAATAACATTTCTATTATAATCCCAAAGGCAAACTTGAGCTAATCTAAGATTAGTAGTGAGAGAAAGTGACAAGGGTGTTATATCTCAACATTCTCTACTGGACAGCTTTGTAACAACGATAATAATTAATAAGTTCACGGGGCCAGTATACACAATAACAAGGACTTTCACAGCGTTGAATAAGACGCGGATGCACGAAGATTGATAATGCAAAAGAAAAACGTGAGTGCACTACCTACAGTAATTACTGTTACAGAGAAAGGTGTTTTGTACCTAACATTATAATAACGAGTGCCAAATTACTATTTATGACATTTATTTATTAAGTTTCGAAAGTGATGCCTAGTAATTTACGCTCATCTGACGTGACCGATCCTCTTGGTTTAGCTCTATTGCATAATACGTATTCCAATTATATACATTATAAACATACGGCACATTTTAAGTCTAACCAAGATGTTTCTAATTGAAAAAACAGCATCAAAATTCGTTCAGTATTTTTTGCGTCCATCGCGAACAAACGAATAAATTATTCCGAAAAAAATATTTTTATGTTCAGAATAATTGTTAATTTAACATAACCCAAGTTTCTTTTTTAATATCTCCAATGTACCTACAGACACAATTAATTTTCAATTTTATAATAGTAGGTATATATAATGCAATAATATCTAATTGTATATACATTCTTGTATATGCCAGTCCTCAGTTTATTGCCTCAGCTTAGTAGTAAATTGGTATACAAAATTATTTTATTCAAGCTATAACAGTAACTTCACTAGAGTCAATCGTGCTCGTCTTCCTTTCTATCAGACATCTGTGCACGAATGCCACGAACTCTTAGAAGATACACGCTGCGCTACCCTATACACAACTTCAACTCAGCATCGAAAGCTTTTACTACTAGCTGATGCCCGCGGCTTCGCCCGCGCGGAGGTCGGCTATCGTTTTTTGGTCATATCTCCGGTTCTACTTAACCTATTGCAATCAAACGTACGGCAGATTTTAATTCCGAGCAAGACCTTTCTGACCGAAAAAACCGCATCAAACTTCATTCATTCGTTTTTGCATCCATCGCGAACAAATAGACAAACATACAAGAATTGTAAATAAAAGTTGAGTGTTCAGATTCGTTCATTTAACATAACCCAAGTTTTTTTTTAGTATATCCAATGTACAGACACAACGAATTTACAATTTTATACTAGTACAGATTTGGTCATAGTTAAATAACCCACAATGCTGTACAGTAGGTACACTGCCTATATTGTACTTTCTATCCAATATCGTCAACTATTACCCAACTCCAAGATATAGATTATGGTATACAACAATTTGTTATTATCTTTTATACCGTAACTGTGTTATATAAAACCGTATCTAAATAAACTGCACAAAAAGAACGGAAAGTTTTAAACATGAACTTTCAAATAAGGCCATTGTACAAACTTCTAAGATGCGCTTTGTGTCTCAGTGGATATTTAAATAATATCCGTCAAGCTGACCCGGCCCCATGGAATTTAATAACGAGATTTGTATCAATCTATCGTGCTCCTCGACATTGATGAAATAATATGAGCCTGGCCCCTAAGATAACGGTTCTTCACATACCTCCTATGATATTGGGTTTTATTAATTTATTTATTTTTTCAGGACAACAAACTGATACACAATTAAATTACAAACAAGTCTTAAATACAGAAATATAGTATATGTGCAACTAACAGCGCTATTCACAAATTAAACAACAATTAATAAATTAAGTTGTATATATTCGCAAGTTATGGAGTTAACAGAATGTTAGTTCCTTTTATAGTTCTCGCGATATAAATGGGCCGGGTTGAAAACGTCCGGCTGAAAAGGGCCCTAAGAAGTGCCTCTAACTTTTTCAGAAGAGGTACATTGCCCCAAACCGGGGCAAGACGGGGACACCGTGGTTCCCAAACCCGAGGGGGGCATCTCGAAACCGGAGATGGCCCAGGGTCAGTCGGGGTGCGAGAGATATGCCTATGGGCAACCTTACACCCCGGCGTCTGTAGACGCGAGAACGGCGTGCGGTTTTAGTCGGTTCAAGCCCGACATAACCACCCCCGCTGACCGGCGGGGGGGGGGGGGGGTATCCGAAGGGATTTCGGCACGAAAAAAAAAAGATACATTGAAAATGATATAAGTACGTATACATGTGTCAATGAGCATGATAGATTGATAGAAATTTCATGGGGCCGGGCCAACCTGACGGACACGTTTAAGTAAGGAAAACTTATTCGAATACAGTCTGCATATATGTTTTACCAAAGCAAATACGAGCTTTGAAAATGCGTAACTAATTAATTGTAATTAATACAATATAAAAAGAAAGGCCTAAACAATAAAAATACTAGTATTATGAGCTTGTGGATAGCTCATAATACTCTTTCTTTTTATATTGTATTAATTACAATTAATTAGTTACGCATTTTCAAAGCTCGTATTTGCTTTGGTAAAACATATATGCAGACTGTATTCGAATAAGTTTTCCTTTGTGTGAATCCAAATACAAGGGCAATAACAAAACGTTTTGATCATAATGGCAACCGCCATTCATTTAGCATGATCAAAATCAAGACTGCTGAGAGCGAAGTTTAAATCTATAATGGCTGTGATTAGAAGATTTATGGCTTAGTACTTAGTACTGTTACTTGTAGGTAATAAATAATTATTTGTGCAGTGTTTCTCGGATTTATAAACCTATATCATGTGTTATTGTATTTTTTATGCATTATGAATAAAAAAATATGTGAAATGGAAGACCTTACTTGCTTTAAACGTGAACTCCATAATAGTACACATAATGCCGCGGACTGCTGATTTTGTGACCGCCATAACAAAATAGAAATTTTAATATAATTAAAAACACCACAGATTTCTATATGAGTACTTATGGTCAAGGTATATGAAATACTGCGACAGGGCAGCTACCGCAACGGTTTGGTTCATTAGAGCGCACCAGTTAACGCGGGGAGTGTGCCCTGCTGCAGCTATTGTTGTCCGTCCCTCGAGAGGGTTGGCCTAGATGTCGGCCTATTTACGCATATACGCATACTGTTTTAAACCTTTCCATCTATAAACATAATCTCGGAGAAAGTATAAGCCGTCTCGAGATTTATTATCATTGCGTCTTTGATATTATATTCCTCCTTAGGTCGCCATATTTGCAAAAAATTTAATCTAAATGTAAGATCAGTAAGAGTTTAAAGCTGTACTCAATTTAATTGATGCAAGCTAGTTAAAATAAACAGGTTTTCGTAGTTTTAACCCGTGGTTAGGATATCGATATGATAAATAAGTATTCGAAAAGCCAAAAGCAGTTGAGCTGTAAGTGTATTATAGTGGTTATACCTTGATCCAACGTGATATATTGCCGGTTAACGACTAGATTAGTTTCTATTCAAAACGACTTTCTACGGTTATTTTCTCCTTTGAGTTAACTATACGATGTGAAGTACCTACAGTATTATATCAATAAAATAATTTAATGAAGACTCCTATACAGCATTTTCTACTCTTAATGTCTATTCATGTTCTAAAATAGATATCTTGATCCAGTCGCAGAAAGTCATCGAATCAATTTCGGAAAAAAAATTGTTTATCCTTTTGATATTTTAAATGCAAATCACCAGACACAATGAATTCTATGAATACACTATTTTACCTAACTATTAAAAAAAAGCGAACGTAACGACGTCTTTAAGATACGTACCATATCCATGCACTATAGGCTGCAACTCACTTATGCGCACGCGTCTTGGCCCATATCTCGCAGGCAATGTGTAATGACTATCTGGATATATCGGTCTAACCCGAGGCTCACCAGACCGACTCACCGATCGTGGTAACGTGCCGTGCAATCGAATAGACGCATCATTATACACAGGCTGATATTGTCCCAAGTTATGTAGTTGCTGAGACTGGTAGTAATAAGGCTCCGCAGAATTAGTATTCTTAGTGAATGACTTGTTTCCATCCCTAATGCCATAGCCATTGTTCATATGTGCGTAATGATTCAATGCCTGCAGACTCTGGGCTGGATATCCATATTGATTCGGAAGCCTGCGGTGTTTGTCGAGTATGTTAAAGGGTCTGTTGTAAGGTATGTCTGTGAAACGGTCGTTGTTGAATATCTCCCTTACGGGTATCCCATTACTATTGTTACTTGAATCGCTGCGGTTACTTCTCGTACTACTCCTGAGATTGTTTCGGCTCAGTGAACCGTCACCGCGAACACTTAACGTCACCTCGAGTCTTTTGTCTCTCATGATTTATACTTATTACACTCTCATGTGAACCAGCTGAATATCACAATTTGTTGCTTGGAGTGTTTAGAAACTAATAATTATCACATTAGAAACTACGTCACATATATTACAAAATAATTATAAGTTTATTACATTATACTAGCATATCAAGCTTAAGAAAGTATTTTAAGTTTCCAAGAAATGATGAGTAATGATCGTGTATTAATAAATGACCACGGTCTCAAGAACAAGACCTCCGTTGTCAAAGTTAATAGAGGTTAAAAAGTTTAGGAGATACATCGACACGATTTTTAGACAAAGGTACTATTGGTTTCATGTCACGCAAAATAACGTGTAGCTGAAGAACAATAAAATGAGAAAAGAAAACTCGCTGATGTTATGATTAGCATGTCCGATCAATCACTAACTTTACCAAAGTAATTTTGTATTATAGCACAGCACTTAAATATTTGGTTACGTTTTTAAACAATCCAGACCACGTTATAGAGTCACACAAATAAAATTTCAACAAAATGATGGCGATTCGAAATATATTTCATTGCTCAATTAATTACACTTGTCATCGCACTGGTAATCAAAATCTGAGCTGTAGTATAGTACATAAATCCACTGGTTTAGTAACATTTTCTAGATATTATGCTTTTATTTTTTTTCTGATACACTAGCCGAACGTCGCCTATTAACTGTATTAAGTACTTCCTTTATAAGTAAAAAAAGGCAACTGTTTCATATTAAAATTTACGATTGTCTATGAGGGTGAATCATTATCAGTTGTCGAACGACTACAAGTGACAATGAGTCTCGATCGAATAATTTATTATTGAAGCTGATAAGATAATGTGTCAGTTCAATAACTCGTATCATCATTTGAGTAGGTATAAATGCCCTAGAGGCACAACATACCTAGATGACCTTGGTAAAATTATTGTTTGCAAATGAACAAAGTATCAACTTGGTATGCATCTCATGATGCAGATACACTTGAAGGTAAAACATTGATTCCAGTTAGGGAAAATAAACTGGGTCAAGGTTAATCGGTTTTCCCTTTATTAACCGAGTAGAAGATTGTACATTGGTTAAACTTTGGCCAGGAACAGGCTGACTCTCGAGGTGGACATTTTCACTGTTTGTAAATCATTTTACAGATGGGGAATACATGGTCTAATACGGGTACCACCTGGCTAAACCGTAGGTACCACTATTTGCAATGGACAGAACAGCTATCTGGAGCGGCGAGCGCGATTTGCTCTCCTGTCTGTTTATTACCACATAAGAATGGAACAGGTAGCATACAAAAAAAAAGCTTAAATACTATCCGTATGGATATATAATTGTCTCTGGATAATGATTGCTGTTTCCCAAACTAAGCTATTGCTTGTAGCGTAGGGAGACGGCGTTCTGAAGTGAGATTTACAGATATTTTTTTAATAAGAATATTAGGAACCGAAATTAATAATATCCCCTAACCCCTTCAGCTACGCTAAATTGTTAGTGATGGGAGTGGGTTCACGTCGGTAGTGTAATGGCCAGGATTCGAACCCGGGACCTTTAGATCGTAAGATCGACTCCTTAACCAGTAAGCTACCGACGCTTTTAGGGTTCGCTTGTAAGCGGTATCTTGAAGGATAGCTTTGTGTAGTGTTGTCGGCTTTTATATTTAATTGATGCAGGTGCTTATGTGTATGAATGTGTTGGAGTATGTGTGTGTATGTGTGTGTATGTATGTTAGAGGATGCGTGTGGAAGGGTCTGTTTGTGTGTGGGTTGTTTGTGTGTGTTTCCCTAGCGATGGTGGCAAATACCTTTCGGAGACTGCTGCAGGTGGGTACTTCGCAGCGGAAGTATACCTTCCGGGCAATGGTCTGATGTCGCTAACACCTTCATTCGAATCGATTTTGACACAACAACTGTGTCGTACACTTTAACCCATACATGTTGAACAAAAAATCACCTATTAAACCGACCTACGCCAGTCGCCCCACCGTCCCGGCCTGCTTCTACTGGGGTGACAGGCGGCCTCACCTGCCACACCCAGGCCTGCGCTCATGGAGGCCGGAGATAATACGGATAATAGGTATGCGGCATTACGGATAACAATATGATATTCAGAGAATCGAGAGTTTGAAGATTGACATTTTAAAATTAAAACACGTCCAGCAATGACGTATTTGTCACTTATTAAACGAGCATTAAATACGTTGGCTGTAATGACGACCACTTCTCCGAAGTCTGGTCCCTAAATTGAACTGGGCTGCGACCGCGCTCTCGCGGTTGATGTCCAACATTAAAGGACCCAACCCTCCCACTAGGAGACTATATCTGGGGATCATACGAAGCGTGGCCCTGTACGGGGCCCCCGTATGGGCGGAACGCCTGGCGGCCCGCAACGTGGCTTTTTTACGCAGCCCGTTGAAAATGGTGGTCGTCAGAGTTATGAGGGGATATCGCACGATCTTCTTCGAGGCGGCATGTCTCCTAGCCGGGACCCCTCCATGGGATCTGGAAACGAGGGCCCTTGCGTCGTTGTACCAATTGCGCAAGGAGGCGCTGGAGCAGGTGCGAGAACTCGGGGCCCAGCGGTCCCAGTTCCGCCAGGAACTCATGGTGACTGAGCAACTTGAGCAACCAAGGTGGGGAGAAGCCACCATCGCGGCGGTGAGGCCGGTCATAGAGGAGTGGTTGGAGAGGCACCACAGTGACTCGTCGCTCTCCTACTGGATGTCGGCCGACTCACCGTCTTTACAAAGGCAGGCCAAGACGGAGGCGTATTTTGTGTGTCTTGTCCTATACAAGTGTCACCTAAGCGGGATCAAATCGGACCCCACGGGCGAGTCCTCGATGGCGACCAATATCCGCCGGTAACCCTGGGTGGGGTTATCCAATATATCAAATTCAACGGGTTTAAAATTTCTTCATGATTAGATACTAAAAATAGAAATAAATACAAGCTAACTGTAATGTATTATTTTGTCTTGGAGACACTCGGTCCATGTAACCAACTTATGACAAAATGTAGTAGCAAATAGACGGGTTTGCGTAAATCACAGGGAAAGTGGGTGTGTGTGCACTGTGTAAGTAAGTCGTAAGTACAGGGTGTATAACCCGCAATTTTATAGGAAATGAAGCAAGTTAGATTGCTAACATTTTGGGCACAACATTGATATTCATACTAAACAGTAACGTGTAAAGTAAACAGTAACTAAGTTCATGTAACGTGTTTCTAATGTAGCAATATATCAACTTGACCTTCATCCGTTGCTTCTGTTAAAACAAGTCACACTAGACATTACTACGTACTATCATAGATCATATAATACTTAACGGGTTAATATTTGAACGCATTAAATAATTTGAAGAACACAGGTATTAAATTACGTTATCACTGAAAGCGTATCCGGCACTGAATATATTGTATTTTCAACTTAATCTGACAGATTTAGGAAACAGGCGATTGCGTCAACGCATACATGCTTTGCGCCGTATGTATAGTTAGATTCTGTAGCTGACTCATTTACGAGACATTACAGGAATGTCTCAATTTCGACACACGTCACATAAAGATTTCTATATCGTTATACTCTGAAGCGTGTCACGCGACTCGAACACCTATTATTAATATTCACTGAACAAAGAGGTGGAATCAGTGGCAAACTCCGCACAGGTGAGCGAAACACTGCGGGGCTTCGCTCAACGGAACGAAATGGCACGCCGAGTACCAGAGATAAGCTGATAACGAAGCGATACCGATTTTATAAGGCTAACATTGCGTATTCTGGGTATGTTGCTTCATTCGCTTGTAAATAATGCTCTTAATAAAAATGTCGAAAAAGCATATCCGTCATTCAAGAGTTGCTCATACGTAACCAACAATTAACGTTTAGCGTGCACATTTTCAAATTGGAAAGTTTATATCACACAGCTAGGTATTCCCACATTAAAATGAAGATGATGGAGCCTTTGTGTTATGCGAGAGTGACAGACGGGCATAGCACAGTTCACGTTCGTGATCGTAAAACGATAGAATATGGTCACGGACGTGTAAAACAATGTCGCAACTATCGAATACCTCACGGGTAGTTCGTGTATTGCCTTAATGTGCAATATGATAACGATCCAGGTTAATATGCGACCTTTACATTATCCTTTAAACAAGGAAAAATAGCCTAAAGTTTTAAACTCACCATCTTGGATATCTTCAGCGACCTCCTCATCATCAGTCTTCTGTTCTTCATGGTGCTCACGTTTCTTTATTGCCTGTAAAAGTCAACATGTTACACACACATTCGAAGTTTCACTGATAGGCTCTTCAACAGGAAAGTGATATGTAAAACAAAGACAAGCCACTGAATACAGCTAGAAGGAAGTATTTCATATGTCGCATAACACTACATGCCAGTGAAATGGTATGATCGTGACACGACAAAACACAAGCTAAGTAAGCCAACAAACAATATGCAACGGAATCTAAATTGAAATCTTTCGCTAAATGTCTTTCTATCTTGAATACGCATCTCACCCGGGCGAGCCATCCTCCTGCCGCTTTCAAACACCTCATTTTAATGGATACCAATAAGGTATAATTTGGAAGTTTAGCTGGCGTTTGTTGGTGATTTATTTTACACTACACTTGTATTGAGAAAGCGGCACTTCACTTATCGATTAATCGCGGTACACGAAGCATTGTTACGAGCGGCGCGATGGAAGGCACTCATTTCTGCGAGCCTCGCGGAGGGTCTACCGAGAGCGTTGTGGTCGAGGGCCCGTGCGCACCAGCCCGGAACAGCCGCGGTATTCCGACAATTACCCACGGTTGGGTCGTGCTTACGGAAACAGAGCGATTCCTCGACAGATTTATTTCTTATTTACACGCACTTAGTCAACAAACATATGTATTTACAAATAAATGTTTTCTTTAATTATGAATATATTTTTAAATTATAATATTTAAGTAGTAAATCGGTGTGAATTCTTGCTCCGATGATAGTCTTATGGTAATAATGTTTACCGAGTACGGGTGCAATGCGAAGGAGATCTCACGATGCTTTTGTTTTTGTTATTCTCTGCTCAACAAGAAATTTCGACGCGGACTGTGCGTCAGCTTTTACCCTTTCGCGTTATTGTATAGTCAATTTAGATGCCATTGTAATGCTCAGCACGATTGCAAGATAACTGTGTATTTAATTGATGGATGCTCTTTAACAGATAGAACAGTTCTGTAGAAAAAACAATATAGCACTGCAATTGAGTTCTTATCACTATAATATCTGAATGTCGCGGAGAAATTGTGAAATATGCACGCCCAGATGGCGAAAATGAGATACAGTCCGAATAGGTATCCAATTGCTGGGCAGAAACTCTTGTTCTGAAATAAATGTAGGTATGCTTCACAGTATAAAAACGAACTTGTAAATAAGTAAATTGAATATGAGCTTTTCTAAGCTTATATTACAAGCTTCTATATATATACCTTCACACGTTTGTAAGTATGTTTGTATGTTAAGTTAATGTCTTGCAAGCCTAATTTACTTAATTTGCGGCGTTGAATTGAGTTGAAATTCGGTAACAAGATAAACCTATGGAGTTTGGGTTCATTTATTTTGTCTTGGCAAACACTCTGGTGTTACAGGGTATTTAGGATTTGATAAATTGGAACTCCTAAACTAAACAAGATAAATCCATCGAGTTTGAGCAAACAACTAAGTTTTGGCTAGGCTAATACCCTGGCCTGAAGATGTAATAGGCATGTTCTCATAGAACGGTAGACAGTCATGTATTTCTGAACTAAACAAGATAGTCTCGTTGTGTTTGAGCTCGTTTAAATTGTCTTAGCCAGCACTCTGGTGCTACATGATATTACTAAAACTATATAGTTGCATCTCGTCTATTCTTGGTGATTCATATTACACCCACCAAATGAAATACATAAATGGTTTATGATGATCATCACACAGAGTTTACGAAAAACAAGTGTAAGTAACTTTCGACCATAATGACATTCATTTAAAAACATATGTTTAAACCACACGAATGTGACAAAAACTATCTACCTACTATTTTAAGTTAGTAACATCGCAAAAACGCACTAGTTTTTCGTAAGAGGCAAGCTATT